>CM060565.1:21023571-22248214 GCA_030625065.1 Alectoris magna
TGAAGCCTTCTTTTGTGGAAATTCTGCTAGAATCCCACATGGTTATGATCCGGGTAGGGTATCATTAGTTCTAGGTGGTCATTTTCTTCCTCCTTTGTTTTTCGTTTAGAACAAAAAATAGCTTTTTGTGAAATATGTGGGTATTAGCTGCAAACTAGGGCAGAATTTACGCACTCCAGCCACCTGCTTGCATTCTTGCTTAGTAGAAGGGATGGTCTTGAGGTTAATTTTTCCAAAAGTTTGGAAGCCATGGGCTTGATGCCTAGTTCTGCTGTTGTTGTAATATAGCTACAGTCTAGTTCTGTAATTGCTTTGCTGCTGAAATTCTGTTCCGTAAAGGAGAGTTTAATATTTTTCCTATGCTGCTGGAAAGTTTTAAAGTCAAATTAGTAATATCCTCCTGCCTCACAAATACTGTGGTCAGACTCAGGAAAATTAGCTAAATAGATGCTAAAAGGACAATAAATGTTTGAACTGAAAATGAAAAATTCTTGTTAATTTCTTAAGGCTTATTGAGATGCTGTGTCTTCAGCCTTCCTCTTCCCTCTTTATCCCCAAGGATACCCGCTAAAGGACTGGATTTAATATTTTCAAGGTGGTCTTTCCCTGTGATTGTTCTTTGATTTTGGCCACATCCCTTCTGCTTTCAGCTACTCACTCCTTCATCTGAATAGAGAAGTTCAGTAGGAAGAGGGCTTCAGAGATCATGAAGTCCAACTGTCTGACCGTTTCAGAGCTGACTGAAGGTTAAGGGATATTTAATGAGGGCATTATTCAAATGCCTTTTTTACATTGACAGGTGTGGCATTAACCACCTCTCTAGCAAGCTTGTTCTAGCATTTCACTACCCTCACAGTAAAGAATTTTTTCCTTATGTCCAGTCTGAACCTCTCTTGGTGCAGCTTTGTGCTGTTCCCATGTGTACTGTCATCAGTTCACAGGGAGAAGAGTGTGGCACCTCCCTCTCCACTTCCCCTCCTCAGGAGGCTGCAGGGAGCACTGAGGTCACCTCTCAGCCTTCTTTTCTCCAGAGTATACAACCCAGGTGTCCTCACAGGACATGCCTTCCAGCTCTTCCACCAGCTTTGTTGCCCCTAAGAATGGGAATCTACCATTTTGGGAAGAGAGTTTACTTTTTTGTTTGTAAAGGTCTTCTGAAATACCCAAAAGGAAGAAGGTCATCAAATTATTATTAACGCTAAGCATTTCCATGACAACTCTTGATAACATTGTCTCAGGTAAGAAAGCACCTGCATGGGTTTCCATGGAAATAATCTTTCTGAGGATTTTATTTCAGAGTGGAAGGAAGCCTGTTGAAGCAGTCTGTTAGTGAACAAAGGTCTTGCTTATGCAACGTGTGTACTCAGTGACAGAAAACCTGGTAAAGAGAAATGAGAGAATACTGCCTTTGAGGATACTCAGAGAACATTTTTGTTTGTGCAATAATATTAGAACATTCATTGTCCTCATACCTATTTCCAGAAGGTGATGTGTGCTTGTAACCAGAAAACAGCCTTTACTTGGAATATATTCACATATACTTGTAAACCCAGACGTTTTTTGGGGCATTCTTTGCAGCACACTGCCCACTCATTTCAATTTTATCTTGACTTGTCTGTAGGGAAACAGTGGCCTGAAGCCAAAGGACAATGAAGTTACATCCAAACCCTGGCACTGGCCCATCAACTACCAGGTATATTAATCAATCCACTTCCCTTTCTGTTTTCAAGTACTTTACTATGCTTCTTGAAGTATAGGAGCTCTTAATCACCTTGAAGATTATGTCAACTTTATTTTGTAGCACCTGAGCTGCATGGAAGGGAATTTCTCACCTTTGACAGTAGAAAATAGGTATAAACTGCACTGATACAAATCTACTTTGCTTACTTCCGGTCTGTTTCCTTAGGGTCTGCGTTTTTCTGGTGTCAATGAGACAGATTATCGCGTTTATTTGCTGGGAAACCCGGTAAGTTTGAACAGGAGGTTCCAAGCTTCTGTCTTTAGCAAATTTTACTCTTTCCACTGACAACAAGTCTTCTCATCCTTCTTTTGGACTGTCTCTCCAGTAGCATTCTTATACTTGTATGTAGCTTTTCATTTCCTCTCATGTTCATTCCTATTGCCAGCCCTAAGTCCTAAATCTTTCTCTTTTCCTGCATAGGTGGTATGGTGGCTGAATCTGTTCACTATTGGGCTATATCTTCTGATAGCGATTTCTACTGCAGTGGCACTGAAGAGAGGTGTCCAGCTGACTCCTGAACACAAAGGTGAGGTCAGTTTTCCTATGCCTCCTGTACAAGAGAATCACTCGCATAACATCCTGGTTTGCCAATACACAAAAGCACATATTGGGAATCGTGTGTTAAAAATCTTCCCATATGTTGTATTAAAGTCTCCGGGAATTTAATGCATTAAACTCAAGGGAGATGTACCAAACACTAAGCTACATAGTGCTTTGAAAGTGTACTACTGAATGATGTGACTGCTAACAGAAGATGCTGTACGAGAAATAATGACTCTGAGTAAAATCTGGCTTTCTGCCTGGCAGACCAGGCACAGTGAGTTGCCAAATTTCCTAAGCTTGTGAACCTTGATCAGAAATCCTCAGGTCACCAAGGTCCTGAAAAACATACATAGAAAGCTAATGAGGAAAAGCGCTTTGTAAGTAGTTCACAGGAAGGAGGTATGATCAGCTCCTCAACAGTCTCCTTTGCTGGAGAGTACAGAGCTGAACTGGGTATAGGCTGGCATCTGAAGGTGATCCAAAGGTATGAAACACAGTAGGTTTTTGCTAGGTTATTTTCTAGGAGACAAAGGCTTGGATTAGTTAGTAACTCATATGCCAGCTATGCTTTGCCAGGTGATTGCCCAGCCTAGCGTGACAGTTGCTTAGGAACTGTTCAAGAGCTGAGATGCTGGCCACAACTGCTATCAGTTACACTGATTGCTTGTTGTGGTTTAACCCAAGCAGGGACCTAAGCACCACATTTGTTCACTCTCCCCAAGTCGCATGGGGGAGAGAATCAGAACGGTAAAAGTGTGAGAACTTGTGGATAGAGATAAAGATGGCATACTATGTAAAGCAAAAGCTGCATGTGCAAGTAAAGCAAAACAATGAATTCATTAATCAGTAGGCAGTTGTACAGCCACTTCCAGGAAAACAGGGCTTATCACACATAATGATTTCTTGGGATGACAGATGTCATCACTTGAAGGACTCGTCCTCCTCAGTTTTTATTGTTCAGTGTGACACCATATGGTATGGAATATCCCTTTGGGTCAGCTGTCCTAGCTGTGTTTCCTCCCAACTTCTTGTGCCTCCAGACTCCTCACTGGCATGGCAGAACTGAGATTGTTTAGTCTGGAGAAGAGGAGGCTCAGGGGAGACCTCATTGCACTCTACAACTTCCTGAAGGAAGGTTGTGATGAGGAGGGGCTTGGCCTCTTCTCTCAGGCAACGAACAGGACCTGAGGAGATGGCCACAAGTTGTACCAGAGGAGGTTTATAATAGACATAAGTAAAAACTTCTTCTCTTAAAGAGTGGTCAGGCAGTGGAATGGCTGCTCAGGGAGGTGGTGGAGTCGCTGTCCCTGGCAGTGTTCAGGAGGCGTCTGGATGAGGAGCTATGAGATATGGTTTAAGTGGCTTGTGGTAGCAATGGAGGATGGTTGGACTAGATGATCTTGTAGGTCCTTTCCAACCTTTTGATTCTATGAACAAGAAGCCAAAAAGTCCTTGATTTAGTGTAAACACTGCTCTGCAACAATCAAAACATGAATGTGTGTTATCACCTCTGTTTTCATCAAAAATCCAAAACAGCGTCAGTCAGCCTCTACAAAGAGATTCAGCTCTATCCCTGCCAAAACCCTGATGAATGTTTGTTGGAAAGACTGTTTTTGATCTGGACATACCAATAGGAAAGTGATAAAGTGTATACCAGGGAAACCTTGATGCAGACATCTACTGGTCTTACCTTCTTTCATTTTGCAGGTGCCTACAATCTGTTTTTTAACACTGCTGCTGATCTCACACAAGTTACTGATATCCAGCTTCCTTTTCATAAATTCCATTTGCAGGTGCCCTGAAGTGTGTGAAAGGCAGTACTGTGTACCAGGGTAGAAGACCACTGAGGTTAGGTTATGGAGCGGTGTCCACAAGGAAAAGAGTGTGAGATTCATGCCTCGAGTAGTTTAACTGTGAACAGGACTGATCTTTAATAGAGATACCTCAAGGAGCTACCTGAGCTGGCTGTAATGGAGATTGTGTATTGATCCAAATTGTCTACTCTCAAGCTTTGCAAGCATAGTGTACCATTGTAATATGCATGTGGTTTTGAAATGATAAATGTTTCCTGATATTTTATGCAAAATAAATGGTTAAGGGTCTTTTATTGCGTCTGATACCAGGGATGTAGAGCTTTTCAATGATCTGAGTACACCATACATTAACCTTTGCAGTTTACATCAGTGGTTACTTCGTGTTGTAGATCTCTGTGTTGGAAGTGAAATCTCAGATGCAATGTGACAATATTCAGTCACACAGTGGTTAGCTATTGGCTAAGCCATCTGCACAAACCAGAGCTCTCAGTCCCTTCCCCAGGCTCTGAAAGGTAGGCAGCATTTCCTTCTGGGAAAGGCTGGCAAAGTGATCATCTAGGTGGCCTGTAGTCTTGTTGCAGAGAGAACCAAAGACATCAGAAATTGGAATGACCCGTGTATATGCTGAGAAACTGCAAATTTGGTCTTAACATAGAGCCTGGTCAATCTGCTGCTAGTCCATTGAGACTTCTTTGATAACTCCTATGTAATACAGTAATATAATACAGCATGTAACAATATATTACAACATGCAAGGTACTATTTAGTAGGAAAATGTAATACTGTAAATGTATAGCATAGTACTTACTGTGACAGGGCTTGTTAAGAGGAATTCTATGTTGAATTCTTTTCTGCTGAAGCATGTTTGTGTTCCAGAGCTGTCTCGAGTTGTGCTGTGTGGCGGAGGGCAGGTTGCTCTGGGCTGGCTCCTTCATTACCTACCCTTCTTCATGATGGGCCGAGTTCTCTACTTTCACCACTACTTTCCTGCCATGCTTTTTTCCAGCATGTTGACAGGTAAATATTGGATGCCGGGAGAAGGTGAGACAGAAACACAGGTGAAATTCCATTATTGTGTTAGATGAAACATTTTCAGACTAAACAGTTCTACATTTTCTGCTTGTGCAAATTGCTTGAAAACGTTGACTTACTGAAAATGTTCTTCACAAAGCAACTTGTGTTGCCAACCTGTCTCTTTGTTGCCACCCTCAGGGGGCAGCCATGTTTCATGGTTAGGGCATTTAAATTGACATGTCATCCCTATTCTCTGCGATATCGTTGCTCTTCTATAATCTTTTACACGTTACTTCCCATTGTTTGTTGTCACTGCTTTTCTGTCAGGTTCATTTGTAATTCATTCTTGGTAGTTTTTCCTGTGCTTTTGTGCCGCCTTAGTTAGCAAGCTGGAGCCTGGGTGTCTTGCCCATTTATTCAGGTGGGAGGGAAGGAAAAGAGAACTTTCTGCTGATAGAAAACAATCTCTGTAGTTCTGATGGTTAGCAAGGGAAATGAATTTAAAAATTGATAAGGTCCTCTAGTGTTAACAGAGCTTTGTAAGCACAGTGTAACTGAATGTAACAGCCGTCGTCTTTGGCATCTGCACTGATCCTGACTTCTGTCTCATTATCCTCCTAGGAATCACCTGGGACGTGCTACTGAAGTTTTTTTCTCAGTTCTTGTCACCCAGCACTACAGCTAGAAGAGTTTATGGAGGGGGAATCCTGGCACTGATTCTGCTCATCATGTACAGGTGAGGGCTGAAAGCTCAGCTTTTTCTCAATGCCTAACAGCCATGGTCTCAATGGAGACTTTGTGCCTATTAATTGCCTTCGATGTTTGCCACTCATTTCTGCTGATCTTGACTTTAAGACATCAAGTCTAATCCTAAGCTCTTGGCAGTATGTTTTAAAACATTCTTTAACTGCCAGGTATCTTTCTTTTATGTTACTACTCAGTGCGAATGCTCCATTCCCTTCTGAACTCACAGTTCAGTGGTTCTGATTTTACTCCCTATGCTAAGTGGTGCCAGATCTCTCAAATACGGGCAAATTCCTCATTGCTGTATGATGTTCTTAGCTGGCTTTCCTCCAAAACTGTTGCTTTCTAAAAGAAAATGACACCAGTGATACAAGAGTGGATTATGTATGTATTGTGTTCAGTGGAGGTTAGAGTGTCCTCCGTGAAGCTTATAGCTATCCTAAAAACAAAGGTCCCGTAGGATACCCATATGGACTAATACGCTGCATTGTTCCTGAGACAGAAAACTGCAGTCCTTGATGGGTATTTTAATTCTTCCCACAGCTTCTACCTCTTCCATCCTCTGTCCTATGGGATGATAGGACCCATGGCATCTGACCCCAGCAGCCCCATGGCAGGGCTCCGGTGGATGGACTCCTGGGAGTTCTAGAGCCACCAAAGAGCATCTGGGGACAGAGAATACGAAGCATGAGGACTGCTGCACAGCAAGCTGGTTCTGGCGCTTTGGAGAACACGTAAAGTGTCCTCTCTGGTGAACTCTGGGTGTAGTAACCCTGTTACTCTGGCACTGCCTGCATTAGGAAATGTAGAAGCTGATCCTCTTGGAAAGACTCACGTTATGAATCTTTAGGTGATATTCCTGGACAACTGGTTGGTTGGATCTCAGTTCTTTTGAGCAATATATTGGGACTCTTCACAAGCAAGCAGCAGTGGCATTGCAGCAGTCAGACCAGTACAAGTTGGGGACTGTATGTAGTTGACTGTTCACATGTGTTTGTCTGTCTTCCTTCTTGTGTCATTGCAGTTTGAGAGCCAGATAGTGTCCAGATATTGGAACATGAGTCATGCTTCATGACCTTTCTTATGGTAAGGTTTTTATTAAACTTTCAAATAAGCATGTGGGGATCTCCTTACTGCTCAGCCTCGGCTGTCTGCATTTTTTGCTCCGACCCTGAATTTTTAGAATTTGACTGAAAGGGGTCTGCTTGAAACACTCCTGAACCACTGTGCCTCATCTGTCTCCCAGGCCGTTTGCTGACAGAGGAGATGGAGATTGTTTACTCCCTTATACTGCCTTGCTTTCTGGTCACCTTTGATCATTTATAACAATCGCCTTGCAGGCCTGTGCTCAGAGCCAGACTGTTCCAGCATTGCACTTTGTAGCTTTTTTGCAGTTCTGTCTGATGCTGCTAAGGAAATTACAGTGGGAGCAGCAGGTGGTTTATTTTCTGCCCCAGTGTGCTGTGAAGGCTGACCTTTGGGGTGTGTGCTTGGGACTAAAATGATTGGGTGAAAATTTTAGATAGCTGCCATTTGTCTTTTGATCCTAGCTATCTCGGTGCCACTATCTATGTTTTTAGGAAAAAGGCTTCATCTTAAAGAACGTAGCAGCTGCAGAACTGGCCGTTGGCATCTGTGCACTGTATCTCAATATCGAGTGTGTTCCCTCCCGTAAATGGCTGTCCATTTGATTGCTATGTAGAAGAAAATGTGAGGGCAGGCTAAAATTCTTTATGTGTCAGGAGCCCTTGGATGTTGAATCCACCCCTTCTGTGAAAGTGGAATGTAATTTATCAGGTGCCTTTCTCCTGTATGAGGTCTGTTTTTGTAAATGTTCTTTGTATTCCATCTCCAGTTCTTTACCCAGTTTGAATTTCTCATCACAATTCTTGGTTGCTACTTAGACCCCAGCTGTGTTCCTGTGTCAAGAACTAATATTTGCAAAACTCTTTTATGTATGCCTCAAGGAACTCAGGCTTCTTGTTTCAGACTTCTTGCTCTGCTTTTCAGCCTTGCATTAAAGCTTGGGTACGGGTTTGTGTGTCTGCTAAAACATCAGTTGTGCATTCATTTATCAAACCTTGAATTCTAGTGCAACTCCTACAGCACAGAAGGGCTGCTTTAGCATCCCCAGGATGGTTTTCTGTGTGAGGGTCTGGGACTCTAGTCAGACTGCCTTTCATTCCTATTCAGTAGAGGAGCCATAGGCAGCTGCTTGCTGTTGTAAGCTTCTGGCTCAGAGTGCCACAGCTCTCTCCAGAAGCTGACTCCTATAGAAACTAACACAGATGGCCTGTGATTTTGATTCTAAAGGTTTTGAGTTTATCACCTGCTGATAGTTCATGGTGGGAAGTTGTTACACTAATTAGCTACTGGGTTTAATGATTCTTTTCTACTAGCCTGTTGCAAGAAGTGTTCCCACCTGCATGAGCCAGGGGTTCACAGGGATGATACATAGGAGAGAAGGATGTGGAAGAGGCTGCAGAAGAGCTGTCCTGCTTTACCTCACAGCAGCTGCGAATTGCTAACTGTTGGCAGCATGGCAGACAGGCAGTGCAGTGCTGCCTTTGTAGCAGTGTGATTCAGCATCTTTGCTCTGGGCGAGACTATCAGCCTAATGCCTTGCTGTCCCGAGTATGAGTTTTTCCTACAGTAGTGCTGTTGTCATGGGGTGGAATTTCCATAAGTGCTGATAAAAGCTGTGATTTGAAGGGTAGGGTTTTTTCCAGCCTTTAATTTGCATTTAACATTAACAGCAAGAAAATAACAACAAGCAAACAAACCTAGAAATCTGATAGAAGGCACAGATCAGCTCAGTGACCTCAGCTGTTCTGATAATGTTGAAGGTGTCAGCATTGTAAGAACTGCCCGAGGAAGATGAGCCAGTGTGTTCCTCGGTCAGAGTACTTTTGTCCTCTGTTGCTGATAGCAGTGGGTGGGCACTGGTGACTCAGTATAGACAAAGGGTGCGTTGGGTTCTTTTTTCTTTTCTTTGGGCTCGCCAGTTCGGAGATTGATTTTTGCGAGCAGTCGATTGGTATTGAGGCTGCCCTGTTTGTTAGGTGTTGCATGCTGGTAGCGGCACAGGGACATACAGTGAAAAAAATGCAGATATTCCACCAGAGGGAGCAACCTCCAGCTGAAATTTTGTTTAATTATTTTTATTTTTTAGTCTGGAGTTAAAAACATGAAAAGGTTGACGTTTGAAGACTAGAGGGCAGGCATGAAAAAAGAACACATTGCGTCTGCCACTTCTGGGCTCCATGGGTTGGGTTTTCAAGTAACTGAAATGATGCTGCTGTATTCTTTCTGCAGAAGAAAACTGAAAAAAAATAGTAATTGATTCAACGTTTGCTTCTCAAAAACTAACATGCAAAAAAAACCTGCCTGCTCTGGTCATAGCTGAAACGGAATAGTAACCAAAATTTGTGAATAAAAAGGTATTTGGTTCTCTTACTGACTCTGACATAAAAAGACTCACGTGGTGCAGCCGTAAGGCAAAGGGTACAGGGCACCCTGCATTCTGGACAGAATCTGGGCCGCTTCAGTTCTGTTCTTCCCTTCGTCTTTGTGGAACGAGTTGAGGCTCATCCTGCGGTTGATTATCACGGTCCTCTTCCTCAGCCACATGGAAAATAGCCCGCGGTGCTTTCCAGGGCCAGAAGGTGCTGTTCTATGGAGCAGCTGTTTCTTTGAAGTTTGCTTGACAGGGCTGCTTTTATCCCTAGTGAAGTATTTCATCAAACGTTGTCTGTGGAGTCAGACTACAAAACGCTGCAGATCTCCAGGTTCCCTGTTACTTTTTTTTTCTTCTTTTTAATCTAAAACCTATTTTCACCTCTTCAGTGCTTGGAGGACAAATAAAAGGCCTCTTGACTCGTTTGGCTCATCCTAGACATGCCATTCATCTTGAAATGTGCAGCTCCCTGCAGACACCTCGGCACACACCTATTCCAGCAGGAGGGACTGCCCCATACCCAGGAGGTCGGCTACATGCGCTGCGAGGCAGAGCTGTGACTGTGGGAAGGATTTGAATGGAGATTCCTTTGCCAACGTTACTCTTGGTTCAAGCGGAGGACTTTGTGTCGAGTTCTGCTTACTGGTGTCATTCACAGTTGTGTGAGTGGGACAGCCGGCACCACTCTCATTTGCAGTTTTATTTTTGCATCTCGGTTGAATGTTCCTGGTGCACAGAGAGCATGGATAGGATCCTCCTTTTTCTCTCTCTCCTTCTGTTTCTTTAAGTACTTCCCCAAAGTGCGGGATGTGTCATTTTTCCTCCATGTTTTAGGCTGTGCATCCATTCATGTCTGAATAAGGAGTAAGTCAGGACAGCTCTTAGTGAGCTAAGGGTGAGTGAGTAGCTATCGCATGAGAGCAAAACCAGTACCAGTTAATGGAAAGCTAAGCAAATATTCATAGGGTAGGATTTTTTTTTTTCTGCCAGCTGCCCCTTTTGTATGCTCTGAGAATCTTCATCAAGGGACTTCAGAGCGAACCAGCTGTCAACACAGAAACAGACATTTCTCTGAAGTCTTCTGTTGTTGTGCTTAGATGCTTCTGCTGGCTGTGCTTGTGTGACATATTCTGAGCTTGCCCTCTGCTGGCAAGTACCGTTGTAACACCGTTCCCTCCTCTCAAGGTACTGCTGGCAGTGCAAACACCTCCTTAGCTGTGGCCCTGCATCTCCACCAGCTGCGGAGTGTAGGTAAGGGTGTTCTCCTTTACAGCAAGGGGACTGCTCTTGGAGCCAGGTGGGGCCCGCCCACATTGGTCAAGTACCAGTTATGAAAGCAAAAACCTGTGGACTATTAGGACATTAGGAGGGGTTTTTATGTGATTCTGCCCTGTATTCTGGGCCTTTCTTACTAATGCTGCTGTGTGTGCATACATGCACACGTGTGCACCCATCCGTGATCTTCTGATTCTTCTGAGATGGGGTTACTGCACTGTACAGCGTGCAGAGAGAATGTGGGAGCTATGAATATGTTTTGTACAGGGAAACATGGAAAATGTGGTATAATTTTGAATTAACTTTTGTAATAAATACCTCTTTCAAGCATTCTCTTTTGGTTTGTTTTTTTTTCTTTCTTTTTCCCCCCTTTCCTCCCTGTCCCTCCCACACACAACTGAAGTAGCAATGTGGACTTGGAATTGAACCATTGGAGAGTTTGACTTATGACAGCAGTGATCTACGCAACGAAAACCATTGCCAGCATCAGCTTTATCAGCTTTTAACACACAAATGCTGCTGGGCTGCAGTTCCAGGAGGTTGGGTCTTAGTGCAGTCCAAGCAATGCACCGATAAGCACAGCAGAAGTGGAGCTGGTTTGGCTGAGGGTAAAGTACTATCTGTTGGCATGGATTTATTTCTCTATGTTAAAATTGTGTTAAATTGTACGTACATGTAGTACGTTTTGTTTAATGGGTATATTCATCAGGCTTCTGGTAGGTTGCCTTCGGACATCTAACTTGACAGATTGGGCACTTTTTCCAAGAAATCAACATTTTTCTATGAGTCATTCTGAGTGTGTAGTGTCCCTAACATCAGACTGATGCACAGTCCTGTACAAACGAGGCCTTTGCTGTGAACTAAGTGCAAGAATCTGTAAAAAACTGGAACGTTGTAAATCAGGACCTGTGCCAGGCTGTAGTGACAGAGCAGCGTGTATTTCTGAGTACAGCATTGCAAGGGGTGGAACTAGAAAGGGGAAAAGTGCAGCCTTCCTCTGTGCAGCTATGCAGTGATGTCCCAATCAGTGCTGGAGGAGAGCTGGCCGGTCTGCTTAGAGCTGGTCCAACAGCCGTTGAAGTAAAGCCAGGATGGCTGGAGACTGGACTATGACTTGCACAAGGTGATGGAACAGGCAAACAGAGAGCTCCTGGAAGGCCTAGTGGTGTTTTGTGCTGCTTCAGAAAGCTCAAGCTGGTTGTGGGCTCTTGTCCTGGAAGGAAGGGCTGATAAAGGAGCTGTTCTGGGGTGCAGGGAGATGAATAAGGAAGAGAAATGCAGCAGCATTCAGAAACTGCTGATTACATCTGAGGTAGAATTTTACTTCCCAGTCCTCCAAAAGAATGGCTTCTGTCCTCAGGTGAGTGAGCTCACAGGGGTGGCACTGAAGTTGATGGCATTTGTATAATGCCCTGTATGTAGTTTTTATTGCACCATGTTTGGAATCTGTTGGGTTTCTAAATTACAGCCGTTTTCCCATTACGTGGTCTTCAGCATGAACAAGGCTATTTTTTTTCTTCCATAAATTGGTGTTTTCTCTTCATTTAGATCTTCAAGCTGCTGCTTAATGTTTTTGCTAACCAAATATAGAAACTTTTACTGCAAACTTTAACTGGCTTCCTCTGTCCCTCTAATCTCCTGTACCGCTTTTCTCATTTTCTTCATTTTACCCACATAGTTTCCTGAACTGTACAATGCCTTCCAACATCGCTCTCCCAAATTCCATATGCTGAAATAAATCTTCATGAATCCTACCCCATCTTCCTGGTTTACATCCAAGGACTGGCATGTATATATACTTACGAGCTGTTTTCTAATATGCCATCTCTGAATGTAGTTCTGGCCCATGTAGCACATGATCCGGAAGAAGGAAGTTCGTGCTTTATCTAAATGGGCATAGTCTACCATGTGCTATGATTGCTGGAAATTGCTTTTTCTAAGTTTACCATTCCTGCAGCCATTGTTTTGGCCCCAGATTTAACCTAAACTCATCATCTTGCAGCCCTGCAGCTGATCAAATGGAGTTCTGGGGCTTTTCTTGTCTGATTTTTTTTTTTTCCCCATGTAGTTTCACGTGAGGCAGTTCTGGAGTATCTGTGTTTCTCCATTGACCAGAAAGGGAGTTTCTTTCTTGCCCAGATAAATGTGTCTGCAACCGATCCCTTGAAATGCTTTAGGGACAATAATTATATGGCTACGAAGCAAAGAAGGAATCTAACTGACAAAAAGGGAGGGGCTGGTTGAGGTGGGAACGAGAACATACATGAAATGATGTAGCTCTTTGTAAAATGTGTGAACTGTATGAGAACAACCCAAAGAAGCCACTGCAGTTGAAGAAGGTGAATTTTAATAATCTGATAACTTCTGGGCAAAACCCCATGGGAAGCGATTCTGAGGAGAGAGATTTAAGTAATGGATAGCAGGAGCATCCGGCCATCCCAGATCAAAGTATGGGCTGGGAGAGCCTAAGAAAAGTTCTTCATAGACTTCAAATACAAGACAGAATCATACAGTGACAGCTGCTGTGGTACTCGGGGCTGCTGTGAGGGAGTCATATGGAGGGGGAAGGACTACTTCACAGAAGGAGGGTGTCATGAGGAGTACCAAAGGTAGAAGAAACTGTAAGTAGTACGAGATAGATTGAGAATTAGACCACTGCTTGGCAGAGAGGGGAAGGTATGGACAGGCAGATCCCTGGGAAGTTGTGCACCCATCCACAACTGCTTTTATTATAAGCTCCCCACCAAGCTTCCCATTTTCTCTGTATTGGTTTTTATCAGGCCGGTCAGTTTCTTCCTTCTGAACATCCTGTTTGGCCTCTTTGAGTATTAGTGCATTTTTATTCTCCATAAATGTGATGAAGTTTCTGTTTATTCCAAGGATTGTTATTGTTTTTTAAATAATAGCAATGCAAGTATGTTGGAGATCTCCTCAGGCAGAGCCGTAGGACTCACGGGCCCAGGCTGTCTGTGCCTGCTGGGCTTGAGTCTGGATTGCTAATGGTGGGCTGTTCAATATCCAACTTAGTTCCCAGTGGGTTGGAAAGTGCTTCATGATGTGGCACAAGTACACCGTTCCGTTAACGACAGAACCAAAGTAGTTCATCAGCACTTGCACATTTTGCAGGTGCAAAGTTTCTCACTGAATGAGTGAGTATTTGTGACAGGGACCAAAACTGGAACAGCTGAGGTAGGTGGGGAGGGGAAGGCCCCAAGGCTCCTCGGGAGAGGGGTGGCACACACAGAAGCCACAACACATGGGGTTTGTGTTGCAAGCAGATGGCTGAGCACAGATCCGAAAGGTGGTGACGCTCACACAGCCCCGTGCGAAGGCAGGATGCAATTAATGCAGAATGTCTGCTTCAGTAAATCACTGCAGAAAGCACTGTGCTCAGGGAAGACTGCGGTGGGACAGATGGGGGCAGGAGATGCCCCGGTCAGTGGCGTCTATGCAAGTTGCAAGAAGGAAGGAAAAAATGGAGAACAGAGATTGGAGACGATCAACAAATGTTTCAGATATTGACACCAACAGCACTTCTGAGAGGAGGTGAGCCCGGCAGGGGGTTTGGAGGGAGCTCCTCAGGGGGAACAGCTCACTGCACCAAGCTTGTGCCATAGTATGTCAGCATCTGAAAGGCAATCCAGAGCAGGTGGGAGGGTGCTGGGGAGAGGCTCAAGCCCATGTGGCTGTCCCAGGGTGGGACGGGAGCCAGGTGGCTGCTGGCACTTTTGTGCTTGCCGGATCACCAGGCTTGTTTCTGGTGAGATTCCAGCCTGGTGGTGGGGCAGCACCTGGGGTTATCGGTGGTGCTAATGAGGAGGTGAGTGACTAAAAGCTGAGGTAGGTCCCTGTGCCTGCAGGAGCCAGACCTGCCCACACCCCTCAGAAGTCAGCAGTGCTCAGGCTGGCAGCTCTGCGCAGTCCCTGTGTGCCCTGTCAGCCTTGGTTGGGTTTCACCTGTCTGCACACTTCTCCCCAGCCAGGCCATAGGAAGTCCGGGGTGAACGTGAGGATGCCCATTGTTGGAAGGACATCAGGAAGCATGTTTTTGTTTTGTTCTGCTCTTGAATTCTCTCCCACACATTGTTCTTCCTCTCTGCCTCTCCTCTCCCTTCACCCCAAATCTCCAAGGCCAGCGATGTGGCCCTGTTCTCCCTGCAGGCATAGCACTGCCTGCCAGCTCTGCAGCTGTTGCCTTAATCATTTTATGGGGAAGATTATTCCCTCCTGCATCTTTTTTGCTTCTTGTTATGCAACTGTGTTTTGTGGCTTGCTTTGCTACAGAGCTGCATGGCCCGAGGGGCAGTGTAATATGGCTGGAAACATTGCATGCCTCCTGCTCCCACCTGAGGGTGGAGTGAGGAGGAGGCAATGGGCTCCGTGGTTCTGAGATGGGAGAAAAGAGCAGCAAAGGGGATTAATCAGGCCCAAGGATCTGTCTGCAAGGTGAGTGGGGAGCCCAGAACAGTGAGATCAGAGCGGCATTATTCATGAGGACTCAACCGATGAGGAATTGGAAATGAGCAGGAGCCTAAAAGGGGGAGGGGGGTGTTTGTTAGAACAGCAACAGGGGGCAAATCTCAGTCATGTCACAGCAGCCCTGTGGGTAAACCGAGGCACTGACACTTGGCAAGGTGAGTGATTGATGGTACCGTACTTTGAAGGGGTTGTAAATTAGGTAGAGAGCCACCACAAATTTTAAACAAGATAAACGTATTCTTCGAAGCACAATAGAGCTCTACTGAAGGCCAGAGCACTTCATCAGCCATCTGCTTCACTGTTTTGCAGGCACCCTGGTGGTGACTGGAGCAGCCTGTGCTGCTGAACGGGTTCTTCTTCACTCATCGCAGTTTCAGGGGAGGTCTTGCAGGAATCTAAGAACACTTCAGGAAAGAGCTGAGCTCTGGGCTTGTTGCACAGAGCCCAGGGAGCTGGGACCACGGCAGTGTTTGTAGTGCTCAGCCTCTGTACGTATCCTGGGGCTTCCTTACGCCTCAAGTCTAGCTAACCACTCGAATGAGGAGGGAGCTTTACCTGTTTGCTCTTTTTTATTCTTTGGATCCTCCAGGATTCCACTCAGCCTGTGCTGGCAGCACTGTGGTGCCGCAGCAGCTTCAGGAATGCCTCTGACAGCCCCAGAGCTGCAAGGGAGCAGCTACTCTGCATGCAAGGAGAAACACTGTGTCTCCTGAGCCCTCCTGTTAAGTCATGCAAATGGTGTTTGGATGTTTCTGAGCCTTGAAGTCCCTCCTGGCAGCTCCCTGCTCCTGTGCTGGAGGTTGTGCGCTGGTAGAGGAAAAGTACTGCTGTCTTCATGAGACCCCTCAACAGGGAGAGCGGGTGTTGGGGAATTGGTTTTGCTGGGTAGAGGGCAGGGAACAGCTCCTGAGTGTGCCCCCACATCATCCCAAAGGAGCCAGTACTGAGGGATAGGGAATTAGATGGTTCCTTTTCGTTCTTAGCTCTCACTGAGCAATACCTGTGTGGGATATTATAGCCCCACCAGCTCACTGCCTCCTGGGGCACCTCCATCTCCCAGGGGAGTAGGCTGGGCACACCGGGCAGGGGCTGCTGCCACAAGAGTCTGCTCTGTGCCAGCAGCAAGTAGCCACCATCTGTGGCAGGGAAGGACCACAGGGAGGGGAAGCAAGCTGCCATTTCCCACTGCCATGGTGGCTGCACATTTAGTGCTGCCATATGAGACACCCCTTCCACTAGGAACTCTCACCCTGGGGTGTGAGCTGTACAGTGCCTGCATGGAGCCAGGGAAAGGTGTCCTGTGTCCCAGCCAAACCTGAAGCAGCAGCCCCGTGCTGCCTCCCTGTTTCACCATGCTTGTCTCCTGCCTTGTACTCCCTGTGCCTTTCTCACTCACACTCCTCAGCTCATCCCCCAACTCCAGCAGTCTGCCTTCGGTGCTTCCCTTCTGTATGGGAACTGCCGAGTCAGGGCCTGAACCACTGATTGAGCACCTGGGGAAAGGACCCAGTCAGCCCTGGGAGCACAGGTGAAGGCAATTCAGCTGTGTGACTGGAAGGGGTGGAGCCTGGCTGCACTTCTCTTAGACCTCATTTCAGGGCTGATTGCCACTGGGGAATGATCTTCTTCTGGAGAACCCTCTTTGGTAGAGCTTTCCCCTGTGAACCTGGAATCTTCTGATACAGGTGAGCAATGTTTTTCTCTTCCCTTATAGCACCTTTCTATTGTGTTGGTCCTTCTGTCATCACGCCTCTGTTGTAATGCTTTTCCTATTGTATCGGTCTGCCTAATTGCTATACCAGCAGTGACATTCAAAGCAGAATTAAGGTCCTTTCTTCTGGCTCCTCAGTCAGAGAGCTGGAGTCTCCTCAAGAAGTTCAGTTCTATTGTGAGTTTGCAGGATTCAAGAGTCCAGATCCAGGCTGGAGCTCTCCATACCTAGCACTGCATCCCTAAGGCTGTAGGGCTCCAGGAGCCCGTATGAGCAGGTTTGGGTGCTGCCAGAGCTGCCTCCTGTGGCCATGCCAGTGGGCAGCCTCATGGATAGAAAGAGCCCTGGTGGTTGTAGCTGAGCTGAGGCATGGTGCTGTGCCTCCTGCCAAGGATGGATGGTTGTGCTCTGAAGCGGAGAGCCTCCAATCTGCCTGCATTGAGTCAAGGTGCATCTGGGTTGGGGTTCAGGTCTCTATCTGCACTACCTATTAGAAGAAATCTGCAGCAGGGCATAAGATGAGATTGGCACAGTTGTTATTCCAGAGAGTGACATCGGTGCTTTTGTGGTGCTTGCATCCTTCTGCAACTCCTGTCCATGGGGCTGCTCTGCTTTCCTGGGTTCTGCCATGCTCCTTGAGCCCTTGTTTGCTTATGCTCCTATAAGTTTCCTTCATGCTACCTGGGGCTAAATTAAATGCATCATTTACCTTTATCTGAGCAATAAAGAGAAGTTCATCACATCGTGGAAACACTTGAGTTGCAGGAGATTCTAAGAGCCCACGTAGCCCAACTCTGCATTGAACAGGGATACCTACAGCCGTGATCAGGTTGCTCAGAGTCTCATCCAGCCTCACCTTGATTGTCTCCAGAGATGGGGCACCAATCACATCTCTGGGCAACCTGTTCCGTATCCTTCACTACCCTTACTGTAAAAAACTTCTTCCTTATACCCGATCTAAATGTCCCCTTTTAGTTTGAAACCATTTCCCCTTCTCCTATCACCACAGGCCCCGCTAAACAGTCTGTCCCCCTCTTTCTTATAGCTCCCCTTTAGATACTGACAGGCTGCTCTCGGAGCCTTGTCTTCTCAAAAGAGAAGTTGGGAGTCCTGAACGCGTCTGACAAGGCTGTTTTCCGCTACGCGTACCAACACCTTCGCCGAGTTCAGCAGTTAATTACCCTGAAATGACAGAGGCTCTTAGCGGCGCTGGGCAGGCATCTGCCCACAGGGACAGCGGTGGCCGAGGGGCAGCTCGGCGCGGTACCGCCCGGTCGGGGGGGGGCGCGGGGGCACGACGGGGGACGGAGGGCGGGCGGCTACACTCCGTTTCGGGCTTCGCTTCGCTGCCGACCCCGCTGCGTGCGGAGCGGACCTTGGGCGACGGGGGACAGGGGCAGGTTCCCCGGGAGGGCTCTTCCCCGCCCTGCCATGGAGAGCGGGATGCTGTCTCGCAAGCAGCAGGAGCTGATCCGGGAGAGCTGGCGGCGGGTGAGCTGCAGCCCGGTGCAGCACGGCGTCGTCCTCTTCTCCAGGTGAGCGGGAGCTCGGTGAGCAGCGTGGCTCCGCGCCCGGGATGCGCAGCCCGGAGATGCGGAGCACCGGGTCGGCGGGCGGTGCGGGGCTGCCCCGCGCGGTGCCCCGCGTTGCGGCCGGGCGGGAGCTCGCGGAGCCGCGCCGAACTCTGCCGAGCGTATCTCAACGTCTTCCCTACGGGCTGTGACGCGGCTGCCGGCGGGTGAGCGGGACTCCGAATGGAGCCGACGAAGAGAGAAGATGAGGCCTGTCTCCCACCGTTGCAGGTTGTTCGATCTGGACCCTGACCTGTTGCCCCTCTTCCAGTACAACTGCAAGCAGTTCGCCAGCCCCCAGGAGTGCCTGGCAGCTCCCGAGTTCCTGGATCACATCCGGAAGGTGAGAGGGTCGGGACTGCCGGGCGTCGGTGGGAGAGCACGGGAAGGCTGCTCTGCCCCGGGACGGGGAGGGTGAGGTGCAGAGGCCGCCTCGCAGGAGGTCACGCACAGGAAGAATTGGGAGCAACGGAGCACAGCCCTTTGATGAGCCCGGAGGAGCAGCCCTGCTGGGACAGAGCGCAGCCTGCGCTGCCTTCGTAACCCCATAACCTCCATCTTCAAACCAGTCTTTATAGCCTCCATCTTTAAAGCAGTGGAACGCCTGCTAGCCTGGCCTCGTTCCTTGTGAGAGGCTCTTTTCCTCTGATTGCTGCAGGCTTTCTGCTATTTCCTTGCCACTGCTTATTTGACAAACGATGTCCATCTTTATTTCTGCTCTTATTGCCTTAAGCTGAAATCGCTCTTTGCTCTAATTGGAGATAATTTCCCTCTTGAAATTACAGAGTACAATTTTATCACCTCTTGCATTTGCTGGGCTAACTGTGCCCTGGTTTTAATCTCTCCTAACTTGCTCTGTCTGCTCCCTTCATCCCTCATTAACTCTGTCCTGTTTCCACGTGACTCTTCATCCCTCTGGGAGCCCACTGCCATTTGTGCATTGCCAGACCACATCTCCTGGCTGGGCTATCTTCCCCTCCCCCCCTCAAAATACTTTGGCCTACCTTAGAATTGGCTCCTACACTGTTGCACCATCCTGGCAACTTCCAGAGGTTCCACTCTCTCCTCCAGGAAGGGAGGCCAGCAGCACTGCTTGCAGCAGCTCCTCTCCTGTGCTGGGAGGTGGTGGCGGCTGCTGGGCTGAGCAGGGTGGAGCAGAGGGGCCGGCCTTGTACTAATGCGGTGCAGCTGCTGTGCTTCCCCAGGTGATGTTGGTGATTGATGCAGCTGTCAGCCACCTGGAGGACTTGCCTTGCCTGGAAGAATATCTCTGCAACCTCGGCAAGAAGCATCAGGCAGTCGGTGTGAAGGTCGAGTCCTTCTCGGTGAGGTGTACTCTCCCATCCCACTATGGCTGTTTGTGCAACCCTTGATGGTCCCAATCCTCCCACACCCTGCATCGGGTGCAGCTGGCTGGGGAGGAGGCTGATGGCTCAGCACAGCCCTGAGCTGCTGGTGATGTTGGCTTGGTCAGGAAAGCCCGTGAGCTCCTCTTGTTTCCTGCCTGGAGAGTGAGGGCAGAGGGGAGCAAAGAGTTTCTGAGGCTGTTTGGTCTGTAGAAGAGGAGGCTTAGGGGAGGCCTTACTGCTCTCTACAGCTACCTGAAATGGGGGTTGTGGCAAGGTAGAGGTCAGCCTCATCTGCCAGGTTACAGCGATAGGATGAGAGGGACTGGCCTCATGTTGTGCCAGGGAGGCTGAGATTGGATATTAGGAAATATTTCTCCCCTGAAAGATTAGTCAGGCACTGGAATGGGCCCATTCCAGGTAGGAAGTGGTGGAGTCACTGTCCCTGGGGCTGTTCAAGAAGCATGTAGATGTCACGCTTAGGGTTATGGTGGTATTGATGGCTGGGCTAGGTGATCTTAGTGGTCTTTTCTAACCTTAATGATTCTGTGATTCTATGATTTCCATCTGGAGAGGGCGATGGCTTGGTGCACTGCTGTCTCTCACCCAAAGTGGTTCGGGGGTGAGGGAAGGAGTCTGCCTGTTGTCCTCCAGCACTGAGTTGACTCTTCCCTGTTTGGATTGCAGACAGTTGGCGAGTCCTTGCTGTACATGCTGGAGAAGTGCCTGGGTGCTGCCTTCAGCCCTGATGTGAGGGAGGCCTGGATCGAACTCTACAGTGCGGTGGTGAAAGCCATGCAGCGCGGCTGGGAGGTCCTCCCAGAGGGGGACTAGCCCCAGGCCTGGCCCTGCACAGCCTCTCTCCACCTGTCTGTCTCTGTGCACCAGCCCACTTCCTCCAGCCACGTGTGCTGGGTTCTCTTCGTGATTTCACCTTGCTTTGACGCTGCCATGTCCCTGCTGTTCCTGGTGGCCACAGGGTATCTCCCTGTAGCCCAGAGTGTCCAGCACAGTGCCACCACCCAGTGTCAGGTTCCTGTGGGCTGGCACCTGTAGCTGTGCTTTGGCCTTCTGCTGGCTCCCTGCCCTCCTCTTGCTGCCCGTCCCCATAAGATGACCACTGGTGAGGACCTCTTAAGCCCTACAGTGAGCTCTCATCCTGCTCTACTCACCTGGCATCACCCAGGGCAGTGATCTTGTGCTCCTCTGCCCTGTTGAGAGCCTTTTCCTGTGTGAGGCTGGTTGCAGTGTAGCGTGTTCCCTGGGAGAATTTCCAGTGGTGGGAGATGGCATTAATGCCAAGGTAAGGCTGCTTTCAGTGATGTAGGCTGCTGCCCAGAAGGGATCCTGTTGACTTGGCCAGCTGATTTTAACACAAGAGCTGGCTGCAGTGCAGCAGCAGCAGTGCTTATTTAATGTTTTGTATTGAGAAGAATAAGGCAAATACAAGAAATGATGTCTTAAAATAACAATGAAGGTTGCAATCATGTCATGGCAACGGCTTCTAGAAATGATTCTGGCTCTTGGCCAGGGGAAGCATGGCTGGAATTTCTCTGCTCTTGCTGGCAGGACCTGGAGTGCTTCCCATATGCACACAGTGCCCATCTGCAGAGCTTCTTCACCCTGCAGAAATAACTCCACCATACCTGAGACACAGCCACCAGAGAGGGGAGAAGGCACACAGCTAGCACTGAGCAGCAGGGTCAAGTTAGGGCAGGAATACAGCACCTGCCAGAAAGCATCCAAGGGCATTGCTGGGAAGCAGCACCCGCGTGCTCCAAGGGAGCTGAACTTGATCTCTATGGAGAAGTCACCTTTAGGGGAAGTCATCCCAGGGTAAAGACAAGAAGCGAGTAAGTAAGTACTCATCTACAGCCAGTGCCCTTTAACACTGCTCCTTCAGGGCAGGAGGAGCCCAGTGTTTGGGGCTGTGATTGTCCCTCTTGTGACACGTCACTCCTGTGCTGACCTATCCTCCCTCCGGGCAGGAGGGCACTCCACGAGACATGTCACTACCTCCCTGTCCCCTGCCCTGTGGTGCTGGTGGGGGGTGCTGAGCACACAGCAAGGACCCTGATTGTGAGGGGATTGGTGTCAGGGCAGAGCTATCTGTGCCATGCACACTGTCCTCCCCATGATGCCAGACTGTTCTGCAGTCTGGTACAGGGCAGGAGGGGCAGGGAATGGGGCAGCTCCTGCTGCAGCCCTGATCTGGGGCATCAGCACCATGGGCAGGAATGTTCTGAACCTGCATGGCAGGTAGACAGGTGTGTGAGGGATGAAGTGTGTGCTACTGCAAGAAACGGTCCCCTTGTCCGTTAGCTTCCCCTCCTCTTTTGTGCCATACTTTGTGTAATTCCTAGGGGAAGCAAACTGTCTGTGTGCCTCTTATACCCAGCTGTACTGTTTAATAAAGAACAATCGAGAGTCTCTGCCCTTTTGGCTGCCTGTTTATTTTGAGAGGCCTAAGCAAGCTTAACAAAGGATGACAGAGGGGTTTGCTGGGGTAGACTTAAATTTTCCAGTTTTTCACCTAATCTGACACCCCCTGCCCTGTACCAGCCTTTCTGAAGTAACACCACTGGGTGCTCCTCTTGCTCCTGCATCTTCCCCTTTACTCCTAAAGTGCTTCCAGCCCAGATAGCTCTTCCAGTTGCTGCCTTTTCTGGACCTGCTGTGCTGCTGCCGCAATGCCGCAGGCTGGACACAAAGGGGACAGTCAGCGCTTGCCTTTGGAGAAGGTCCGTAACTGGGCAGAGGGTGACAATGGCTGTCACCACCAGGCTGGAGTAACGCGCAGAGGTGAGGACTGCAGGCAGCAGGTGGGTGAAGTCATTTTATTCAAGGCACGGTCATAGCGATAAATAACAAGAAGGTACAGACCTCTGGCACATTCCTACAGTGTGGCAGCCAAGGGCAATCCAAGCCTGAGCTCCCCAGGACTCAGTGCCACTCACAGGCACTTGCGTCCCCCCCAGAAAGAGAGCATCAGGTCATTGGATGGGGCCACCAGCATCTTGCCAACCCCAAGATAAGCAGCTGCAGGGCACCAGTGCAGGGAGTTGGGAGCCCCGCAAGGTACCTTCTGGGTGCCATGGCCACCATCTGGGCATGTAGAAGCCAGAGGGCAGCAGGGCTGCCAGCCTTGAGAGCTGAGACCTCCAGCTCACTGCTGGGTGCCCCAGGATTTACACACTGTGCCCCCACTCCCAACAGCTTCAGTAATGCTGGGCAGGGGCACAGGGCACCCTCGCAATGCTGTTACCTGGGGTCAGACCCCTCCACCACCCCTGGGGATAGCAAGGATTGCGGAAGGGCACCCTCCCAGAAGTGCAATGCAAACGTGAGTCCCCCTAGCAGGGGAAACACCCAGATCAGCTCTCTCAAATCCCACATAAGGTCTTGGGCACCACCCATGGGCAGGCACCAGTTCAGC
Organism: Alectoris magna; assembly: GCA_030625065.1. Lineage (NCBI taxonomy): Eukaryota > Metazoa > Chordata > Aves > Galliformes > Phasianidae > Alectoris > Alectoris magna. Next base: position 21,046,703 of record CM060565.1, read on the forward strand.
CCCTACCTCTACAGCACTGCACAAGAGTGAGGAGAAACTGCCTGAGCACTGCCCCATTCCTGGGCAACTGACAATACGGGAGGATGACTGACTCATGGGAAGAGGCAGAATTTCAAGAGCCCCACCTCTGCATTTCCAGGAGGCAGCAGATGGAGCCCCCATTGGCACCATCACCATTCTGCTATCAGCTGCCTGCTGTGGCTTTACCCCAGCAGGAAACCACCCAGGCACAGCAGAGCTGTGTGTGCTCATCCTGCAGGAGCAAGGCTTGGGGAGGGCAGTACCTGCTTCTGCATCCAGGGTCCAAAAAGCCCAGAGATGCTGCCTGGGCAGGAGCAGGTGTGCACACATCCAGTGCAGCAGAGGCTCCTGGACAAGCCAGGGAGTGCTGCCAGCCCCCTGTTGCTACTGCAATGGGATGGAGCTGCGTAGGTCCCCACAGGCAGCCCTGAGTGGAGCATGGGCAGCAGAAGTGGGAGGATGGGAACCACCAGTGAAAGGCAGCTGCTGTCATGGCCACAAAATACACTTGTCCCTGAAGACCTGAGGGCACAAGCACACTGCAGCAGCAGAGGGAGGGCACAAGGAGGGCAAGCCCTGCCAGGACAGTGCTCTCAGCACTGCATGGGCTGGGGACAGCACCCAGGGCCATGGGAGGCAGCAGGATGGCTGCAGCAGCGGGTGGGCAAGCAAAGTTTTGGCATGACTGAGGGGACATGTGGCCATAGGCAGAACCTTCCTCCTCCCCTTGCAGTACAATCTTTCAGGCTGACCTCACCCCAAACCCCTGCAACCTCTCTTTCCCATCCCAGACTGGAGGAGGCAGAAGGGGTTGCGGGGGTGCAGGGTGGCCAAGCTTGTCTGCAGTGGCGGGGCCACACTGCCTTGCATGGGCTGAGGTCCCTCTCTCACATCAGTCCTAATGTCCCCCTGCCCTAGAATCACCTGTGTGTGGGTCCATCAGCAAGGTGGGTGCCCACTGGTGCTGGCTCTCACCCTGGGAGCAAGGACACTCATTGGTAGCGGGGCTGGCTCTCCATCACAGGGCCGGTCCTGTACTCGCCTTCCACTGTCTCCAGCTCTGTCTCGAAGTTTTGCAGACCACAGTCCTCCCCATCCTCTGCCAGCTCCAGGTGGTTGCCCATGGTGCCATAAGACTGGTGTGCCGGGGAAGCTGCTGGTGTCAGGCTCAGCTCGGGCTCCTGCAGCACTGTGGCCACGAAGAGCTGCCCCAGGGGCAGTGAGGTCAGGGATCAGAGGCTGGATGCAAGGGGATGTTGTCCCACGCTGAGAGTGAGATGGGGACTCACAGCAGGGCTAGGGAGAGGTACTTACATTGGAGTTGGGGGTGGAGGAGACACTGCTCCGCTCGGCGTCAGTGAAGGTACCCTCAGACTGATCAGACATCTGTGGAGGGGAAACAGGAGGAAGCCGCACAGGGGCAAGGGGAAACGCTTTGGGATGCTCCATACAGAGCAACATCCCCCACCTGGGCTTGGTCCACATCCCAGCCAAAACAGGATTCACCCAAGTGGGCCAGAAATGCTGGCTATGACTCTCCTAATTACAGCACCACACAGTGCTGATGTCTGGAGATGGGGAGCTCCTGCATGGGTGCCAAAAGAGGGATGCCAAAGAGCTGACTGCCAGGGACAGGACCAACCCCTACCCTTGTTCTGACCCAGGTGTAGCCAAACCCTCTGACACTGCACTGCAAATGCATCCAAGCAAGGCACAGAGTGGGAGATGGGAAGCAGCTGCCCATGCTCACCTGGTAGCTGGATGGTTTCCGTGGCTGTAGCTTCTTCAGGCAGAGGCCAAAGAAGGAGAAGACAATGCAGGAGAGGAGGATCACAAAGGTAAAGAGGGTTACAGGGCGGGTGGGACCTAGGGCAGAGACATGGGGTCAACACGTAAGCCTCCAAGGACCTGCTGCACACTTAGCTGAGCCTCAGGCTGGAGTGTGCTGGGAGTACTCTGAGCCCTCATCCCCCTCTTCCAAACACTAACTGACATCCCTGCATCTTTCAGATTTTCATCATGTTTTCCCATCCCCCTACACTGTGTCTAACTCAGGGGTGACACCATCATCCCTCAAGGGTGCAGCTCATCCCCCAGAACTTGAGACTGGTGACCCCGAGAAGCAGCAAGGGGCAGTCCCAAGCTGTCCCTACCAAGGCGCAAGACGGAGAAGAAGAGTAGCCAGAACATGCAGAGGATGGGGGCCACCACGACCTGGCTGATGGCAGCAACATGGAGCCGCTGGTTCAGCTTGGTGGGGATGTACACATAGTAGATATTGTATCGGTCCACCATGTGCTTGAGCAGCATGTAGAGCAAACCTGTTGGGAAGACAGGGGATCTTTGGTGGCTGTTCCTTCCATATTTCATGGGAGGTCTCCACACTGCTCCTGGTAGCTGGGATAAGCTGCTCTCAGCATGGGGGGGGACACAGCGGGGCCATACTCACCAAAGGGGACAATGATGGGGCAGGTGATGCTATAGGTCATGACGACAGAGAAGATGCAGCAGGTCCACGCATACTCCAACCCAAACTGGAACTGGTAAGCTTGGCTCTGAGTCACAATCAACAACATTGTTATTGACTTTGCCTTCCCAGGTGCACAGGGTCAACCTGTGTATTCAGAACAAGCCAGGGCCATATACCCGCTTGATGTGGAGCCGCTCAGGCTCTGACTTAGCAAGGCAGAGCCGGGCAGTGTAGACAAGGAGGCCAGGGATGCGCAGCAGCTCCATGGCTGTCCCAATCAGGCTGGAGGTAACAACATAGTTGACGAAGAAAGCGCCGTTGTCTGGGAGGAAAACACACCTGCCCCATGGACAGGGAGGGAGAGGAGGTGGCAGAGTTGGTGCTGGGCTCTGCCCTGCAGGTTCCCAAATTTCGGGGAGAAGGCCTTTACTCACTGGAACTTGATGTCAGCCTGGTCCAGGAAGTGGGTGTCAAAGAGCCAGCGGAAGAAGAGGTCCAAGCTGGGTGGAACAAAGGGGCAGATCAGGAGGGGGACACAGAGCAGCGTGGGGGACATACGGCCTGCACCTAACGTCTTGCCCTGCCCTGGGCTCAGATCACACTCACTGGAGCCAAAGCTATGCAAATACCTGACTTGGTCCTTCTGGGATCTGCTGAAGGACTCACCACAAGCCAGGCACCAACAGCACCTCAGGCTAGCTGTGGCAGCCTGGGACAGATCCCAACCAGGGATATATATATATACCTACAGGGTATTTTCTGTCTATGCCTGTCTGGGAGCAGCTTGGCATCACTAATGCATGAGCCCTTTCCTTCCCAGAGACAGGCATGCGTCATCTGTGATGGAAGCATCTCCTGTCCCTCAGCCCTCTCAGGCTTACTTGCAGGGAGAAGTCAACCCCAGTGCGATGCCTAGGCTGCAAGTTGGTCTGTACCTGGTTAGCCCCAGTGAGGGCAGGATGATGACCATGAACACCAGGAAGAAGAAACACTTGTGCATGGTGAGCTGATTCTCACTTGACCTGGGGAAAGGGGAAAAACAAGAACTTTGCACTCCTTGGAGTGATGATCCTACCGAGGTTCCTCCCATCCAGCGTGGCACCAAGTGGCCCTAGAGGAGCATGGGGTCTTCTTACCTTGTCCAGTGTGACTCAAAGAAGGCTGAGTAGTAGACGAGGAAGGGCAGGAAAACAGAGAAGGCCCAGAGAAGTAGTGTGGGGAAGAACTGGGTAACAATTGGGTTCTGCAGGAGGAGAGATGGTGGACATCCTCTTAGGACTCTGCCAGCTCCAGGGAGCATCAAACTGTGCCTGTCTACACTGCCACTGCTCCATCATGTCTCAGGCAGCTCCCCGAGCCGGTGTACATGGAACAGCCCTTCTGTGGGCAGGGACATGTTCTAGGAGGCAAGAGCTTGAGGACAGCTAAAGGCACCATGAAAATATGCTAAGTTCCAGTGTTCTCCCAACAGCTCCCAGGTCAATAAGCAGGAAGACAGTGTGCTGCCAGCAGCTTCTGACATCTCCTGGAGCTCTTCCCACCCCTTTTCTCCTGCATGGACACCAGCTTGCCCTTCCCCGTGGACACAGGCATGAAAGCTCAGGCATGCTCAGCGCCCAGGACTGTTCCAGGGACTACCTTGAGGCTCTCCACAGGTCGTGTGACATTGAACATGTCCATGGTGTTGACGATGATGGCAGGTGTGGTGAGGAAGAAGAGGAGGATGAAGAGGCAGATATTAAGGAGAATGAATCTCACCCACCAGGATGTGCCACGGACTGACAAATTCTCCCTGTGAGAGGAAAATATAACTTGGATGCGGTGCAGAGGAAACACTGTGTGTCTTGGGTCTTCTGTCTCAGTCCTCCAGTGCTTTGCGTCCTGCTCCCCACACCAACCATCCCACAGCCCTTACTCTAATCCTACCATTGCTCTCCTTCCTATGCTGCTACATCACAGCTACAGAGCTCCTGGGACCTGAGTATGACCACAGTGGGTACTGTACTACAAGGATGCCTTGGAGTAAGGCTAGAGAAGTCATAGCCTGGCAATCGTCCCAAATCTTGTCTGATCCTGCAACCTATGGAGTGATTGTTCCAGTTACCATTGGTAACTTCAGCTATGACCACAGAAAGGTTCTTTAGCCCCTTTCACCCTTGGAAGGTGCTCTACAGCTCTGGATATGGTTTCCCCTTCCCAACTGCTGGCCCTTCTTCACTCCATTCCTCCCACCATAGGGGCTCACCAGATGATATCACTGGGTGCTGGAGCGTAGCGCACACCCCACTGGTGCGACTTGACCACGGTGGTCACGGAGGACTGCTGGGGGTGCTTTCGGCAGTGAACGTGGCCATAATCCTTCAAAATCCTGGGCAGGAGGAAGCCCAGGGTCAGGTCTGAACCAAGGGCTCAGGATCCCCCCCCTGCTTTTCATGAGTCCCTCCCTGCAGCTCCAGGTAGGCAGAGACAGACTGGTTGCCTGGATTTGGCTGGAGAAGCTGTCAAAGTGCCCCCTGCCATCCCCAGAAGTGGTCGCCCCATCCCATACCACCACCAGACTGTGGGCCATGCTCACACCAGCGGGCCCAAGGGACACTCACACAGCTGTCATACGCTCATCCTGGAAGGTGACAAAGGCCATGTCGAGCCGCTTCAGCGTGATGCGGTTGCGTTCAGCGTTGAACTCATCTGTGAGCTTCTCCTCCAGTTCCCCATAGTACTGCTCAGCATCCACCTGTGGGAACAGCCAGGGCTGGGGTATGGGCAAGCCACTGTGCTGCCTGCAGTCCTGCCTGCACTGGGACCACGTTGCCTGAGGCCCTACCCTCAGCTTCCTACCTGCTCAAAGCCACAGAAGCGGCAGCAGAAGATCCGGGCACAAGGGTGGGTTTTGATCATGATCTTTCCTTCTTTCTGTGCCTTGGTGGTGAAGTAAAGCCGGCCCTTCATTGCCTTACGCCTGCCGGGAAACAGAGAGGATGGTTCTTCTGCCTCCATCAGACAGACAGGTAGAGGGTCCACATGTACTCACCTCTCTGCATCCAGCTTCATCAGCTTGCGCACGTCGAAACAAAACTGTATGTTGGTGACAGTGCAGCTGGGATAGGCCTCACTGTGGGCACATGGACATGGTGGCACCAGGGGACAGTGACAGGGATTGAGACAACCTTCCCTCTACTCCCCAGGGAAACCCAGGTAGGGTGGGGACATCCTGTTGAGATGAGGTTACTCACTGGAAGTGCTTAATGATAAGTGAAGGGTCTGTGATCTCCATGGGAATGTGAGTAACCATCAGTGTCCGGGCGACCTAGGGAAGGAGAAGAGGCAGAGCTGGTGTCCATGGACCATCCATTTGCTATCTTATTCAGCCCAGATTGCTGTTTGTGGCCATAACTTCTGCAGTACAGAAGGGGAAGGGATGTGCACTAGGGGAAAGGGCTCAGACATCATTGTGCATTCAGGTGAGAGCACAGGGAGGTGCAAAACCCACAGCCTTCATCTCTTGCTGGCCTCCTGCATTCTGCAGGCTCAGGAGAGCCTGTGGGCAACTGCCCAGCCCTAGGGCCTCAGCTTCAGGGCACAGCTGGACAGCCACCTTGTGACAGCTAGACACAGCTGAGCTCGTCTTGGTGACAAGGCAGCAGAACATTTGTCTCCAGGCTGCCAGACTTTGTCCAGAAGCCGGAGAAAAATGACTTTGTCTTTCCATGATTACCCAGGTCTGAGCTGTTTCTAAAGCTTCCTTTATGTACAGTAGAGCACATACAGATTTGTCCATCTGAGCAGAGAAAGGCAGGGATGGTGGCTGTGGGGAGGACACAGCTCACCTTCTCGTTCTCTCTGTATTCCAGGTGGATGGAGTGGTGAGCCATGCAGAGGATGGTGAGGATGAAATAGATAAGGGCAAAGATGCTGTGCAACCACAGGAGACGATCTCTGGAGAAGGAGAGAACTGCATCAGCTCACGCTGCAGCACAGGGACCAGCCTGGTGTTTAGCACCTTGCCATAGCCACCCCAGCCAACCAGCAGAACCCTCTGAGCCTGCTGCCAGTGCTGGAGACCTAAGCCAAGGATGCATGTAGTGCAGACAGATGCACAGCCTCCCACATACGCTGTGCTGCTCACACAGGCCAGGCCCCACCACGATGCACTGCTGCGAGTACCACATCTGGGTGCTTGCAGCACTGCAGCTGCAAATGCAGCTGCCCAATGCTGGAGCTACATACTGTGTTGGGATGTTGGCGATGGTGGTCCGGCCAAAGTGAGTGGGGTTGTGTCCTGCAGGAGAAGAGGACAAACAGTTTATGAGAACCTGGTGCAGCGCGCTTCTTCGTGCTTGCAGACCAAATGATGCCTGTGGGCCCTCTTTGCACCTCCTGCCCTCCCATCTCCCAGGTCCCCAGCAAGCCACCCCCCGTACCCTGAGGAACTATAACTGATGGAAGGGTCCTTTCACCCTCCAACCCCCTAATGCAGTGCTTGTGCCACCCTGAAGCTGGGATGCACCTACCTAGGAGGTCCCCCGAGAAGTTGACAGGCAGGATGACGGCCACGGAGAGCACACAGACCAGCATCAGCAGGACCAGGAGGTGCCGCTGGAAGGAGAGGTAGGTGGTGGCGTCGATCCCACACTTGCTCTGAATTTCCTCATCCCTGGGAGAGAGCAGTGGGGGTGAGTGCTGGAGATGTCACCACCACCACACTGTCACCACCACTGCTGCCTCCCAAACTGGGGACACTAGGGCTCACAATGAAGCTGCTCTAGCCCCACAGAGACCTTGAAAACTCATTGCATTCCACTTGTGGTATGTGGGATTTGGGCACAGAGGCAATGGGCCCTCAGGCTGCCAACCCATTGTAAAACTGGCTCCTGCTGGGAGACACTGAAGCCCTGTCCTTTGTGGCAGGAACCTGGAGTCGGCAGAACAGTGGAGGACAGAGAAAGGGGAACCCCTGCTCCCCCCCCCCCCCCCGGGACACTTCAGCAGAGCTCTCTTCCAAGGCTCTAGCTCTTGGACCACCACCCACAAGGACCAGCTCCCTACGGCATGGCCTCAACAGAGACAGTACACACTTACTTCATCTGGTAGATAGAAAGGAGCCAAGAGCAGAATCCCTGGAAGGGGAGAGAGACAAGACAAGGTAAAGTCCACCACCCCCAAAGCCCCAATATGGAGCTGACCCTGGGGACTCTAGGGGCTCTACCTCCTCCCCTTTGCCCCCTTTCTGTGGGGGTTTACTATGACCCTGAATGCAAGGAGCTGCAAGCAGAGCCCCTCCTCTCCCCTCCTGTGAGAGCTGACCCTGCTCCTCCTCTCCTCTCCGCAGCTCTACCCAAGGTAAAACTGCTCCTCACTGAACACAGATACACGTGACTTGACATAGATCTCCTGCCATGCTCTGCTTCCAAGCATTTCATTTACTACCTCCAACATATGTTGGCCTCACAAGCTCTCTGGCAGATTTCCTGTTTCTAAGTGTCTGAAAAATAATTTATGTACTTGTTTTTAAGCTTTCTACAAATGTTCCTACAACCTCCTCTTCCCCCTTCCCTGGAGTGCCTTTTACACCAAACCTGGCAGAGGTCACGTTTTCCTCATTTGGGAACTGTTTAACTTTTAAAAGGTGCCTTCACATCCATAAATCTCCCTTAATCTGGTTTTTTGCCATGTTGGTTTTCCTTTTGTTTTTTCTGTTTTCATGAGTAATATACATCTGCACACAATATCCAGTATGATGCCTTTAAATAGTTATCCTGCCACCTGCAGTTACTTTGCTCCTTTACTTTCCCTGCCTAGTTATTTTTTCAAATAAGTTCTGTCACTTTTTTTTTTTTTAATAACTACAACAGTAACTGATTTTTGAGCTTTTTTTATCAAAAGAGAGAAAGAGACAGCAAAATGTGTCAGACTGTTCTTGTTTCTAGTGTAGCCTGTTTTGTGCCTAATGCCACCAAGAGGAGAAATAGGCACATTTGCAGCAGTGGTGAGGTGGTACTGGGGGGTAGCTCTGGGTGCCCTCATGGCATCGCTGGCAGTGAGTGCCCTGGGCACCTCAAAATGGCTTTTCTGAGAATGCCAAGAGCAGCTGCAGGCTGCCTCTGCCATAACTGCTGTATACTTACCACATCCTTATTGTCAACATCCAGAGGGCTGCTCTCTGATGGGGACTTCTCCTTCTCACTCTGCTCCCCATAGAAAAGTGATGTCAAACTTTGGACAGATGAAAAGAAAGAAGTGAGTGAGGCACGGGAAGAGGCAGCAGAAAGGAGAGGGAGAGCACCCACAGGGAAACCACACTGATATTTTCCTCAGCAGCCCAGCTGCTGCACTGTTCAGGCAGCACATCCTGCCCAAATGGCACCAAGAGCCATGTCACCACGTGCCCCATGTCATCACTTTCACTGCAGTTCCCCCTGGCCAGGAAGGCTGGCCTTGATGGGTACAGGTAGCCAGGCCACCACCTCTGGCCTGGATGAAACAGCTGCACTCTCAGGACTCCTCTGTGGGCTGCACCACAGCCCCATTAGAGAGGCTGAAGCCAATCACCTCCAGTAGCCTTGTGGCCTGCTCACCTATCGTTGTCCATCAGCAGCGCCAGGCGCCCATAGTCCCAAGCTGCTTTCCGAAGGCAGGAGAATATCAGGAGAAGGAGCTGGAGGAGGAAGGAAGGGACAGTGAAAGGTTTTGCCACAGGATCTCGCCATCTCCCTCCTTCCTGTTTTCCTGTTGATGGGCTAACATGAAACTGTCCTCAAGCCAGGCTGCTCTTGTTCCATGACCTCACCACTGTTGCTGCAGGTAACAGCATGGACACTGACACAGCACAAGTGGCCCCTGAAGCCTCACATATCTTGAGCATACCTGCACCATGAGAGACCCCTGAAGCTGGATCATTTCCCACTGTGGCAGCAGTCTCCAAGGTGCTGGTGACTACTGCTTCTGCAGCTGCTCAAGCATCATCTGCTACCCACCACAAAGTGGGCAAGTCTCTTGGCCACCAGTGCTACATGACCAAAGCAGCAGGGTGCACCAGCGCACACTTGCACACACATGTGGCTGTCACCACACCTGTAACACACACCCATGCTCACATCCACCCTCTGACACCACATCCACAGCCTTCCCTGTAGCTCCAGATGAAGCTCACTGTGGTCCTTGGCTGAGCATCATTAGTCAGATGGGCAGAAATCATCCCCATGTGCACAGGGGTTCAGCCCCATTCCCACCACATCTGCAAAGCACCAACCTGCAGCACCATGGGAGGACATTTACCAGATGTATCTTTGGTTATCCAAATACCAACACAGCAAGGACTGTCCCACAGAATTAGAGGAAAGGGCTGGACAGACCTCGCAGCTACTTGGCCCACACAGATCATAGTAACAGGGCATTACAGAGACCCAAACACCTACTGGTTGACCTTCTTTCTCAAGGAGATTGTCTCCAGCATGGGTGAGACGTGTCAAGAGGGTTTCTTTTAGGACACAGCTATTCCTGGTCTCCTGATCTCCCAGGGGGGCATCCTTTTAGGGGCTGGGACACAGCAAACTAAGCTTCCAGCCCTGACCCCCATGTTCTCCCAGGAGGTCCGTGGACACAGCACCCTCCTGGCCTGCTCACCAGCCAAAGGATGAAGTTGATGGCGAGCACAGTGGGCACACCACCAAATGGCAGCCCTTGCAAGACGCTGCTGCGTGAGTGGGCACTGAAGCATTGCTCCTCCGTGCTGTTCACCAGGGTGTCCAGGAAGCTGAGTATGTCCAGCGAGGTGGGGCCAGCCCTGTCCAGCGCTGGTTCCACTGAATACACGCTCTCCATTGGTGCTGTCATGGGGCCTCACCCTGCAACATAGGGCCAGGGTGAGGATAAAGCAGCTGCTGCTTGAAAAAGGGTCGTGGCTCCCCTGGGTCCTCCACAGAGGCTGGGAGCTTCCTAAGGGCAGGGAGGGGATGAAGCTAGGTGCTGATCTCGCAATTTCATAAAATCATAGAATCATTAAGGTTGAAAAAGATCTCTAAGATCATCTAGTCCAACCATTACTAGCATGACCACTAAACCATGTAACTCAATGCCGCATCTCCACAGTTCTTGAACACCTCCAGGGAGAACCGTTTCCTCAGTCCTACTAGCTACCAGGGAAGAGCTGTGACACACAGGGCAGAGGGGGGTTGATGGAGTCTCACAGCTACCTCATACTCTTTTGTTACCTGCATTAAAGCCCATGCTATTTGGTTGTCTCCATCATACCTGAGACAGGTCTCCCACCACCTCTCCGCTCAGTCTTGGAAGCTGAGTTCTGCCATGGTCACCCTGTTGCAGTCAGCAGGTAAGAACGAGGCCCCAAAGCATTTGCTTGAGTTTCTGAGAAAGAGAAATGATGATGTTAGCAAGGGGGCTGCTGGGGCTGCCCTTCATTAATTCCTGTCAGCCAAAGCTGCTGCCTGTGGGACATTGTCCAGGCCTCCCTTCTCCAGCATCACGGTCTGCATGATTTGAGTGTCATGGGACCAGCCTTCCATCTTCCCAAGAGAGCAGGATTACTCCTTCCAAGACTTCCTCCACTTCCTCTGGGAGTTGATGGTGCAGGCTACAGTCACTGCCAGTAGGAAAGACTTAAAGGCAGTCAAGATTGTGTCTTACTTCCAAACCTTTTCTACTACTGTGCTTTGGAGGAGAGGGTCCTCTCCAAACCCACAGTGCTTGGGAACCCTGTGAACAAACACCCTACAGAAGCCAGTGTAAAATAGCATGATCATTATTAACAGGGATACCACAGACCTGTGTGCCAGGATGGTGCCAAATGGCTGCTGAAGCACAGGAGGAGAGAGTCAAAAACTGTCTTTAGGGACAGACAGGTTACCGACATGAGGGGGAACAGACAGACAAAACATTGTATTTGGAGGCCTTGAGCAACCAAAAGTAGTTTTGAAGTTGATCCTGCCCTGAGGGGGGAGGGGCTTTTATCAGATGATGTCCAAGGGGTCCCTTCCAACCTCGGCTATTTTGCATCTCTAGTCCTGGGGACTTGTGCTCCTGACAAGGTGACCTTCTGGCCTGCCTGGAATTTCTAAGGAGTTAAATTTGTTCTTGTCCTGCAAACATGCTGAGCAGAGATATTGTGACCACAGCCTGTGAGGCCATGCAAAACCTCACTGCACCCACTAAGATGGACTCTGTGAGCTTTGTATTTTTGCCTACATTGCAGACAGAGACCCTGTTGCAGCCCCTGCAGCCACTCAGCCCCAGATGATCTCTGCTGCAGGATGCTCCTCACCCACACAGACAGGACAGATGAAGAAGAGCAGGAGCCGCAAACTGATTAGGCAGTGACAGAGAATGCAAACAAAGACAGCCAGCATCTCAAGGGACCTGGATATACAAAGTGATTACAGCATTTTTTCCCATCAAAACCAAACAGGACGAAGTCTGCTTCAACACCAAAGGAAACCTGATTGAGAGGTCCTCGGGGAATCACAGAAAGTGCACACACAAAATACCTCAGCTTAGAAAGGGGATCTTCCTGAGCTCTAGAAGGACTTACTTTTGTTGGGAAACATTTATTTCAGATGCATCAGAGTGACAGATGGGAGACTACAGCAGCATGTGCATCTATGTGCACTGCTGTAGCCTCAGTCACTCCCTCTTAGACCACTCAGCTTTAGTTCTCCTTGGAGGTGCGCAGCCATATATGCACTGAACTGGCCAGTCCATGGCATCTGGAGACACCTCAGCCACAGCTGGGGGTATGAGGGGACAAACAAGCAGCAGCAATTTGTTCCAGCCTGGCTGCCTCCTGCTCACTGTGAGACCACCTGGGTCTGTGGCTGAGGTCAGCCCTTTCCTACAGAGATGTTCTCAATCTGTTCTTTCCATGTGCACATCTTCCTCCCTTCCCCTCCCCATGTAAACGGCAGGGCCATCACCATCTGGCATTTTCAGCTGCTAAATAATTCATTGCCTTTTTGTTAACACAAAGAGAGTGTCTCTGGCCGAGGGAGCTGTTGGACCTTCAGCAAATAATCAAGGAGACTCTTAGCAACCTCTGAGTCCCTTCTGCCACCACCGCTCCAGCACCCAGCAGTAGGATCCTATGGTTTGTTTCTAGGCTCTGTGCTCACGTCTGTAGGAGGAACACACTGCTGCAAGATGACAGGGTGAGAGGACTGGAGAGAAGATCGGTGTGGGTTGGCTTCCCCTGTCAAGTCCTTCTTGCTGCCCTCTTTCACTAATAGCAGGCTGTATTTGCTGCCACTCCAAGCCGCAGTACTTTATCAATGTCAGTCTTCCTGCACAGAGACAATTAAGGAGCAGGAGAGGAGTAAAGCCACCTGGGCAGCTCTGTCCACCCTCTCCTGAGCATCTCCTGCTCAAAAGAAGCCTTCCCATCATGCTTAGTCCTATAACATAGTGCCTGTAGCAAACCACATCTCCTCTGAACATGATCTCAAGCTCATTTTCCTGCCTTTTCACCAGTTCCCTCAGCCTCAGATTCCCAAACCAGTGCCTTTTTGGACCATTTTTTTCCAGTTAATCCCAGCTCTTATGGTGCCGCTCTTAGGAGAACTTCTGCATATTGCATAGCAGCAGCACTGACATTACAAAAATCACCAGAAACAACCAGATAAGTAAATCACATAGGAACAGCGCATGCAGCAAAAATAGCAAGAGAAGATATCTGCTCCTCTGCACAGCCTGAGCCCAGACCTGTAGGAGACAGGCAACTTCCCTTCAGAGCAGAGGTCCCCATAGCGAGAGGTTGCATGGGCACTGTAAGTCAGACAGTTGCTGCCAAAAGACCTCACATTTTCACATCAATTTGTGAGATAGTGCAGTACTTTGCAAAACTCTGGTAATGGCACAGAGAAGTCCAACCAAGTGCACAGAATCAGCAGAGCAGTTCCTATCTGCTGCCACGCCGCTGCAGGGAAGCTTCCTACCACTGTTTTTCCTGACCTTTATGGGGCAGAAGACAAAATGCTGTTGTGAACAGCTAAGCCAGGTGGGTGCATTCGCATCCAGGGTTGTTGCAAGAGCTCTCTGTTAGCAGTGCGTGGCCAGTGTCAGTCACAGCCAGGCATCCCTCTGGGGCAGGAATGGTCCCCAGCAGTGACAGCCACGTGAGGAAATGCAGAGCAGGCAGGGCTGCAGCTGAGAAAATTAAGCAGTAACAGACAGGCAGGAATCACCATACATGCCCTAGCCCATCAAGGTCTTACAGGAGATATACTAATACAGGGTTAGGAAATGCGCAGAGTGACAGAAAAGCAATTCTTGCTCCTCCTCTTGCAATGGCTGTTAATGGGCAGCACATTTATCAGACTGGCTGTTCAAAATGATTTGTTGGATGATTTCTATGAACCATTTGCAGTGTGTGAGGTTTGCCTTAAATAATCAGTGCCCTGATTGCTTTGTTTATACACCAGCATCTGCTTCTCCTCTCTGGTTGGGTGGGCACTAATCCAGAAAATCAGATTTCCAATTAAAAATCAAGCACTTATTTTACGCAGAAACAATTTTATAACATTTGTCTTTCCCTTTAAACATTCTGACAGAAATTCATTTGTTAGGGCATCCAGGGAAAGCAGGAGTAGCAAAACACCAAAACAAAGCTTTGGGAGAGCTCAGATAACAAAGATGGGCTTTTCCAAGTGCCAGTGCTCGTTCAGCCTCCACGTGCTGCTTGGCCAGGACAGGGTCACTAGTTTTTCTGGCAGGTCAGCAGCTGTGGCATGGGATTGTAAAGGACTTGCTTCTGACCAGCAGAGAAGCCAAACTATAAAGCCAGATATTTTCTTCCCCAATGTCTCCTGGAAAGCCATCATCCCGCTACATGAGTGCCTTTCTTCCTTTCCAAGGAGCCATGCCCATGCTGCAGGAGGGGAAAATGAGGACCAATGTAACAGAAAAATCAGGTCCATGCCCTTCTGTGCCTCCAGCCGTGCACCTCCAGCACCTGGCCTTGGCCAGAAGTGAGTGGGGCAGGGTAGGAAATATAAGCCATTGCCACAGACTCAGCACAGCACAGGGCTGGGAAGTCTGATCCAGGCCCAGCACTGAGCTCAGCACAGCCTGGCCAAGGCAGCAGCAGCACCAAAGGGCACGGTGACCTCTCTCTCCCTGCAGCTTGGTGTATGGCAGAACAGGCATGCTGCATGCCACATCCAGCCCAGAGTGGGGCACGATATTGAGGACACTATCCTCACAGCACTGCCCCCAGGACACAGCTCTCAGCAGGGAAATTGAAGAAGGTGTTACTTATGCCAAGCCCCAAAGCATTTTGCTCTGCTAGGGCCATGGTACAGGCAATTCCCCAGCAGAAGGCCCCTGTCCAATCACCAGCAGGACAGATGCTGGGTCAGAGAACATGTACCAGCCCTGTCCCGTTAGCTTGCCAGAAAACAGACATCCTGCCAACAGGGCAAAACATGCCAGGAACAGCAACCTGCCCTGCTGATCAGACCATGGAGTCAGTAAAGTCCAGAGACAAAGGACCACCTGGCAGCAGACGATGACTCCTACCAGTATAACCACCTGCTCAGAGACTCATTTTGTCATCACCAAGCAAGACATGACTGCACAGAGAGGTGACAAGGACCCAGCAGCTGATGTCCCTTGTCCCTGTACATCCCTGCAGTGGCAGTTTCCTCCTCAAACACTGCTAACCAGCTGTCCCACCAACAGGCATCATTTCATCTCCAACACCAGCAAGGCTGACAAGTGCTGCTCCTGTTTGGCATCAGAGGCCGAGGAAAGCCCTTGGAGGTAGATGGCTGCTTCCCCTGTGGGGTGACCATGTCCACATAGAGCAGGGTATCATGCCAGCACAGAGAAAAGCACTGCCTCCTCTGGGATAATCCCTACCTCTCGGAAACATGGGCATGGCTGCTTGCAGTTTCTGCACAAGCCCACTGCAGGTCACAGCTGCTGTTCATACCAGCAGAAGGTGCCAGAAGCACAGTGGGCTCCGGAAACAAGGAAAAGGGAAGGTAGGAGAGCAGCTTCTCCTTCCCCAGGCCCCTCTCACTACTCAGGAGCAGTGGGAGGTGGCGAGAAGAGTGGGAGTTTGGTGTGCTGTCTTTCCTAAAACCACCTGCTGCAGAGGTTCTTCTCTATCTGCAGCACAGCACAGCTCTGCCCAGCTCAGCTCTGGGCAGTGCTGGTGTGGGCAGGAAGCCTCCCCAGGGAAGGGACCAGGCCAGAGTTGTGCTTGTGGTGCCCAGTCCTGCAAACCAGGAGATGGGGAGCCAGCCAAATCTGGACCCGGATGCCCAAATCCCACCATGCTGCAGCTGAGCATCAGCCACTGGCCTGGGGCTCCCCTCCAGTTCCTGGGCCCTGCTGCCGCCAAGTGCAGCCCCTTCTCCTCAGCCTCCCACTTTACTCCTGCCCCCTGAGTCTTTCCCTCAGCTTCTGCTGGACATCTCCCTTTGCTTTGCCCCTGAGGTTCCAGCATCCACAGTACCCCTGCATCTGGCTCAGCTCCTGGAGCAAAGGAATCCTCCTGCCCTACCTAGCTCACCTCTTGGTTAGCACAAAAGATTCTTCCTGCAAGCGGTGGGGTATAACACTATATACACACATACAAGATGTAATTTTAGAGTGTTTGCAGCGCTAGAACACTTTCCATCGCCTGAGCTCAGCGCCAGGAACACAGAGCAAGGATCGGGCTGCAGTGGGAGCCCACAGACACACACCACTTACCAAATGTGGCCCCAGTACGGTTCTCCTCCCACTTCTGCCAGGCTTACAGCAGCACTGGGTAACACCAGATGACCGGGATGAATCACACCACCCGGCGTGCGGGAGCTGGCAGCGCTGCGGAGGCTTCACCCAGAGGGTTACATAACAGAGCTGTGGCCCAGCCTCAGCCTACAGCCTTGGGTCATCGCACAGCAAAGGGAAGGGGAAGCCTCTGGTTGTGAGCACAGCAGCCTAGGAAGGGAGGACAGGGACAGAAGGTCCCCAAAGCTCCTCAACCCTGTGGGGACCCACCACACGGCCACGCCCTCCCAGTATGCAAAGCAAATCTGGTCCTTGAATGGGAGGAGAGTGGATTCTGAGCCAGGCTCCTGGCCTCATCCTCCAGTCCTGTGCAGCCCACGCAGCCTGCAGAGGGAGAAGCGGGAAGCAGCTTCTGTGGAGGGAGGGAGCTCCCCAGGCAAGCTGCAGGCTCTGCAAGGCACACACTGTTCCAGCCTCCTCCTGCTGTGATGGGTGCAATGGTGAGATAGCTTGTCCCTGCAACCTGTCCCCACTCCAGAGCCATGTACCCCCTGCAGGGTAGGGCAGGGACTGGTAGGGCAGGCAGCCCCTCACCTCCCCAGCCTGCTTCCCCCCTCCCCCTCCCCCCCGACCCCCCTCCCCCGGGGGGAACATGGGGAGCCGAGCAGCCCCAGAACATCAGAAACAAACCCCAAGCAGTGGGAGGGGGGATTATATGCCTGCTCTGGCCACGTCAACCACCCAGCAGTGCCACACAGTCAGCACAAAGGTTGGATGTGACAGAGGAAAACACAAGAAATGGCTCATTTCCCTTATGGCAAAGAAGGAAGTGTCACATCTGGACATGTACAAAGGCTAGGGAAAGGAAAAGGCATGGGAAGGAAGAGAAAGTGTGGGCCAAGAAGGGCAGCACAAAGCCAGGATTGGTGATGCTTCAAGCACAACTCACTCTCAGAAAAAGGCTAATTGGGACCAGGGAGATGAAGTTGATGGACATGAGGAAATGTCTCCTGCTACTGGGATGTCCTCTGGCCAGGCCAAACAGAGACAAAAAACACCAAGCCCCATCACATGCAGGGTGAAATCCTCTCTCTGCTGAAACCAGTAGCAACTCTCCTTTCACCAGGGCCATAAATTTACCTCATTGTTTTGGATGGAAAGAAACCTTGGAAATTCAGCTGCAGGAGCTGTCTGAATAAACCGGGAGTTAGAGGAATTCCTCTCACATGTAGCTGCTGGCATGAGCTAACCCTGAAACCTAACTGTTACCCTGGAACACTAGGACAGTTGTAGGCAATAACGGTACACACACAAGAAATGGCATGGCAACATTCAGCAATGTTCTTTTTAAGTCCCATTACTGGGTTTTTGTACAACTTGGTTTAACTCTGTGCACAGAAACACACAACCCCTGACCTCCCTGCCACAACTGAGCTAACCTGGAAGTCCTTAAAATGTGACATTCTCAGGAGGTGGCACAGCCACCCAAGCTTCTATTAGTGAAATTCACTTTGTTTTGCTTCTTAACAAGGAAGAATTTGATGAAATGTCATGAAAGCAAACAGAAGAAATTAAAAACTCGGATGAAAGAATTAAAAACTTGATGAAAAGCTCCCAACAGGAAAATCCAATGAAAAGTGCCCGATCAGATTAGTAGCAGCACAATATGAAAGGAAAAAAGCAATAAAGAGGACTTGGAACCAGAACAAATAAAAGAATTATGACTTTCCGAAACACATATCTGACCAAAAAAAAAAAAAAAAAAAAAAAGTTATCAAATGTTGCCCAAACTGAAAACCAATTTAAAACTTGAAATCATAACAACCTACATGCTAAAACTGTACATCACTCCAATCTGGGCAAAAACAAGTAGAAACACACACAGTATGTTCTTGTTAGCAGAGAGAGGCTCACTGGCTGAGCAGCTGGAAATAAAACCTGATGAACTGCAAAAGCAGTAAACTTTTTCTAAAAAAAAAAAAAATAAAGCAGAGGGGAAAGAAAAAAATAAATCAATTATTTGAGTACAGAAATAAGTTCGTTAAAAATTCACAGAATTCCTGTGAGCTCAGGCAGGAGCAGCTGCCTCCCTTTCCAATCCCAATAAAAATGAAGTGTGAGAGGACAACCTCCACTAGTTCTGAGTTCTCATAAAGCAGTCGGGTCATATCCTGGGTATATTCTATTCCTCCTAAATTCTAATAAAATTCTGTTCCTACTGTGGAGTCATTATTGTTAAATTCACTGTATTTACAAACAATGATTTCATAATAGCTTTTTCTAATGGACACAGATTTTAAGCAGTTTTATTCAGCTAACTAGGAATCATTTTCCAAATGCTCGCTCTCAGCATTTGGAATCAAAATTCATTTTCCACTGAAATACAGTTGGAGCAAATTTATAATAAATAATGAAGTGAAATCTAATGGGGAGATGTGTCACTCACCATCTTCTAATGTAAGAACTACGGACATTAAGAATTGAAACAAATGCACGTCACGCTATAACCTCACTCACTTAAGCACGGTGCAGCACCCTGCTCAGCCAGAAGTACCACAACTTATGCTCATCACCAAGAATCAGCTTGTCCTTAGGAAACAGCAGCAATCCATAAACACAGCAAGATTACACATTGGCAATTACACCAGATCATTTATTTAAATCGTGACTTTGACCCCTCCATCCTATTCAGCAGCAGGCTGAGAGCCAAGCAAGCAAAGCATGAATAAACTTACTATTGAGTCTAAGAAGCACGGCTCGTTCTTCTGCCTTTTTTTGCCAGTTCTATGTAGTTCTGCCAGTTGTGTCCTCTCCTTGAGGAAAGCAGCCTGGAAACACAAGGAACTGTGCTTGTTCCCAGCCCAGAACCTGTGAGCCCTGGAAATCTCTTACTGATGCAGAGATTGCTGCTTGCAGGCTCAGGGGAACTAGACAACCACCCCATTTCTGGTTGTTTCTCTGACACTACTTTGGGGATCGCACCATGGCAACCAAATTTCTCAGAAGACGCGAAAAACAATCACAGAAACGCTGAGGCTAGAAGGCACCTCTGGAGACTGTCCTGCTCAACTTCCCTGCTCAAGGCAGGTGACCTACAGGAGGTTGCTCCGGGCCATGTCCAAGAAAGTTCTGAATATCTCTAATGACAGAGTCTCAGCTCCAAACCAGAGCTATGCTGAGCCCACACTGGCCTGCTGCAGCCAGATCCTCCAGCCCAGCGGTCCCGAGCCCAGGATCACTGGGAGCTGGGAACCCAGCTGCACCAGTACCCTGTGATCTTTGGCCAGCCACTTCCAAGTCCCCCAGCTTGCCGGCCCTCATGCAACCTCTTGGCACCTCCAGTCTCCTACCACCACCTTCCAGCATAGAATGAAGCAGCCCCTGGCAGAGCCCTTTCTACTTTCTCTTAGGAGGAACTCAGAATTACCTGGAGATGTTTGTCCCACCTCTCACACCCTGCTTTTTAGCACTTGGGGGTGTAGAGGAGCTTAGCTCATTCTGACTCAGCCTTCCCCATGGCTCACCCAACCTATCTGTAGATAGCAAGACCCAAGACATGAATGCTGAGGAATCAGGTCACCTAAAGCTTTCACATGCTCCAACTGAACAGGAGCACTGTGTCTCCTCTCTGGTTCTCCAGTTTAAAAATATTGTCACTTGAGATCAAACTACAACAGCTCTAGAAGCCCCTCCTTGGCCAAAGCAGGACTCATGGGGACAGTGCTGGGAGCTGCACAAATGATCCTGGTGCTGAAATGCTTCCGTACGGTGGCATTTAAACTCCCTGGAGACTGAGCAACATTACAGTAATTTCAATTAGGGATGTGATTTCCCAGCCAAAGAGGCTTGCTCTGCAGCCCTTAGCATGGATGCAGCGCTTAAGCTTGCACAGCCATCCACTGAGACGGCCATACGGGGCAGGCAGAGTGGGACTGTGCTGAAGCTTCTGTAACCACTACAGAGAGTCACAAAAACTAAACCCAACAAGGAGGTGCAGGAAGTGCTGGAGAGGGGAAGGCGAAGCAGGGGCAGAGGGTTGAGAGAAGGGAACCCACGAACAAGGCCTCTCTATCCTACCTCCTGCCACCTCTGTGGAGGAATCCTGTGGAATCTGCCTGGCCTTTTCTCATCCATTAAGCACCAACAATCATGCCCTGGCTGTGGGAGAGGCTGTGCGCAGCTACCTGGCCCCAGTTGATCACATTGTTGCCATAATGGTGTGAGTAAACTTACGCCATTGTTGTCACCTAATAACAGGGGTGATAGCAATCAAACTACCAGGCTGAGCTGCATTTGAATCAATAACTTAAGGCAGTTTTAAAAAGACATTTAGGCACCTTAAAGGTAGATGCCAGAGTGGTCGTCAAAAGCACCGGGGCATTCCATTGCTGGAGGTCTCACAGCTGTGTAGTGGCTGAGCGCAATAAGGCCACAGCTGAGGCAAACTGGGGCTGGAGCTGCTGCACAGAAATGGACCAGAGAGAACAAATACGCTCCACTGCTTCCCCAGAAATGATCTCACAGCAAACAGCTTTTGATCTGAGCTCAGTACATAAGCAATGCAATGTTTTCTTCAAACTTTTGGCTAAGTACGCTAAATATATTTACAGCAATTAAGCTATGTAGGTAAGAATAGCTGTTTCACCAGGCGCAGGAGTGATGACTGCAGAAGGCTTTGGTGTTTGCAGGACTCATGGAGGAGTCAGCACTTGCACAGCAAGCACAGCGATGTTTTCGTACGAGTTTAGGTGATTGATTAGTTTAATAACAACTGAATTCACTGGTGGGTGTCAGAAACATTTCTGCTTCTCACTGCTGCTTTGGTGAAGTGATCACAGGCTGCAAAGACAGGGGTATTTCCTGTGAGGAATATTTAAAGCAGACACTCCTCCTTCTACAACTCTTCAAGTTCTGGCTCTGGAGCTGCGCTGAACCCCAATTCCACAACATCGGATAGCAGAGGAGCTGTGGCCCAGCAGCAGGCCTCATGCTTCCTACAGGCCACAGTGGCTGAGGTGTGGGCCTGCCAATTTGTGGAGTGTTTTGGAGAGCAGTGACAGAGGGATTGGTGCAATATCACAAAAAGAAAAAAAAAAAAAAAGAAAAAAAAAGAAAAAAAAAGAAAAAACCACTGAAAGGCACTGAGACACAGTTACAAGAAGAGCAGAGCCAACATGCTGCCATGGCAAGCAGGCAGAGGTTTAGGCTTACAGGGAAGCCTGAAAAGCCCATATGCACTATGGAGTCAGAGGCTGCAGGGGTCAGGCAGCCTCCATCCTTCTATTTATTACTCATTTGTTTGCAGAGGGCTGTTTGCCAGGCTACTGAAGACAAATCCTTCCTGACAGAGCTGCCCCTGCTTCCCTCTCCATCTGCTCAGCGCCAGCACCGCTTTGCAGCCAGCAGGGCCAGCAGGATAGGCTCAGCCCTGCCCCTGCTCCCTCCTGCTTCTCCCACACCTTCCCCAGGCCCCCCTCTGAACAAACACCACAGCTTCCCCCTCCATCCCAAACAGTACATCCTGCCTCCTCCCCTGCTCAGATAGGCCTGCCCTGCACCAGCATTGTAAAAGACCCAGTGCAACACAAGGAAGGGTTCCATGGAGCAAGGTGATCGCTCCCACCCACCTGCCCACCCAGCCTTCCCCTCCCCTCCCCTCCTGCCTCCACATCCTCCCCCCACTGAATTCTCACAAAGGGAAGAAAGCAGGAGCAGGGATTGGTTCTGGAGATGACAGAAAAGCAGTTAAAGGGAAAAAAAAAAAAAAAAAACAACAACAAAAAGATGTTCATGCAGAAAAAACAAAAACCACAAACACAACAATTCAACACCAGAAACCTCAGCCAAACAAAGGTGCCTCTTTCTCCTGGATAACACTCTCTGTGTCAGGGAGATCTCTGCATTGCATACCCCTATGCAGCACCGCTGCCACACGGAGGACATGAAGTGCAGAGGGGGGACGGCATAGCCCCGGTCTGCACACAGACCCGGGCTGAAGTACAGTGGGGGAGAGCAGCTAAGACAGTGACACAACCTCGACCCTACAGCCCCTTCTGCTGCAGTTATCACTGCCCAAAGCTGGGGGAGGAATGGGGAGAGGCACCTCTGGCACCCCTCCAGATGTGGTCCCCGGGCAGGCTGTGTAGCAGGGATGACGTGGGGACCGAGCACAGCTGTGGCATGACACAGCGGTGTGATGACATTTCGGCTGGCACAGAGGCAGCAGCACAGGCACCCAGAGAGCCCGGCTCTGGGGCTCCCTCTCTCCCT
Source organism: Alectoris magna (assembly GCA_030625065.1). Classification (NCBI taxonomy): domain Eukaryota; kingdom Metazoa; phylum Chordata; class Aves; order Galliformes; family Phasianidae; genus Alectoris; species Alectoris magna. Next base: position 21,069,189 of record CM060565.1, read on the forward strand.
GCCCGTGCCGCTGAGCGGCCCCAGAAGCCCGGGGCAGCCCCGCACCGCGCTGGGCCCCGCCGCCCATCCACCAGGTGCAGACAAGCGCTACGTAGAGCCACACCAGTACGCGCCGCAGCACGCGGGCGGGAAACGGCACCTCACCTGCGAGAAGTACCCAGAAACCTCCTCCGGCAGCAAGCCGGCTCCATCCCCGTATCCCCGACCCGAGCAGCCCCCTCCGGCATCCCCCTGCAGTCCGCCACCGGCATTCCCTGCGGACCCCACGGGCGGGTCCGTTGCGAGCCGAGCCCCCGGCGCGGCTCCCTCCCCTACCCAAGCGCCGGCCCCTCCCGCAGTCGTACCGGCCTTCCCCGGCCGCAGCCCCGCGCCCGACACCGACCTGCCCGCAGCTCGCTCCGCTCGAGGCCCACCGCCCGGCCACAGGGTGCCCGGCCCCGGCACGGGCACGGGAAGAGGAGGCGGCCGGGGCCGCCCCGCCCCGCCGCCCGCCCCGCTGCGGCGCCCCCCCCCCCCTCCCCGCCTCAGCGATGCTCGGAGCCGGGGCCTGCGCTGCCGGGGCCGCCCGCGCTCCAACGGGCCCGCCGGGCCCCGTGGCTCCGGCTGGGGGGAAGCGCTGAGGGGCCGGGCTGTACGGAGCGGCGTCTGCGGCAGCAGGCCGGGGGAGCCGCAGGACGGCGCGGCGCGTCGCGCGGGGGGCGCGTTGCGGAGCGCAGCGGCGTTCGCTGAATCTTTGCTGCGGATGCGGCGTCGCCCGGTTGCGTGGCAGCTGAGAGACTTGGCGGGGATCCTACCGGCTGCCGAGCGGCCGCAGGGTGGCACGGGGGCCCGAGCCTCCGGGGTGCAAAGGGGCTTCGAGATCCCGTTGTCCCCCAAGCACCCACCACGCTCCTTCTGACCTTGCAATAAAAGGCGAAGGGGCAGCAGTGCGGTGGGCTGCAGGGTGCTCCTGGCCTCCCCGGTCCCCATCCCAGCCCGTAGTCGGGAGCCAGCGGGGAGCAGCCACCAAAGGGTGACCCCGGGGAGGTCACACTGAAGTCCCGAGCGCTTCGTTGCTGCCACCCCATGTGGGTGCCCTGGTCCCACACACGTGGCTGCATTGCTGAGTAAACAGCACCTGAGGCACTCTCTGAAAGCTCTTTTAGGCTCATTGGGTCTCTTCCGGGCTGAGGAAGCACAGCCCAGTGCAGAGCCCTTGCCCGTTAGGGGAGCTTGAGCCTGATGAGCACAGCCACAAAGGTACACTACACGAGGGAAAGAAAGAACACAATAAGCAGGCAACCAGGAGCCTCTCTTCGTGCTGGGAATAGACGGCACAGCTCCTGGGCCGTGAGGATCCAAAGAAAGGGAAAGAACCAGATGTCTCCCACAGTGCCCTTCCTTTAACCTCCTTATGGCTGCAGCCCTGGCATAGCACTGCTGATGGTGCAGGGCAAAGTGGGGTACAACTGGATATCCACTGATAAAATGTTACTGTCAATGAAATCTTTGTCCCCAACCACTGGCTTTGAGAAGCTCCCATAGCTACAGCAGCGTGACTAACATCAGGGAACACTGGAACAGACAAGAACTTCCATCCCTCTCTCTCCAACTCCCTCAGCCCCAGCAGCAGCTGTGATGCGGAGAAGTTGCTCAGCTGCCCACTCACTCCCAACGAGCCAGCACCGGTCCAACAGCATCACTCAGGCTCTGAGGCTGTGATGGCTCCTCGTGGCAGGTGACATGGGCTGTGTCAGGACTCTGCAGGCTGGACAACATGTGCTCTGCAAACACTGAGCTGCAGGGGCTGTGAGAAAGACAAATTTATGGAGTTTTCTAAAATCACTTGTGACAGTGGATTGCTTCTGGTTCCCCAGTGCAAGATCGCCATTTCTCAGTGAGTACAGACTGTATTATTCATAAGCCATAGCTTCTCTGGCCCATTGAGCTGGAAAGCAAGATGCTCCATCATTTAAACTGGCAAATGCCATGGTGATGCACTGACTCCTGAGCAGACCTGGCCTCCTTGGCTGGGACCCTGACCCATGAAGGGTGCTATGGGTATGGTCTTGCAAGGATTGGGACATCCCTGTGTTGGCTGTTCCCTGCCAGGTTGGTCCAGCAGGGTGGACTGGGCCTTGCCTGGAGGCAGATGGTGGAAGGAGAGAAAGCAGAGTTTAGATTTGGAGCCCAAGGGAAAAGGAGCAGGGAGAGAGATAGGCATCCCCTATGAGGCACCCTGCATGGGTGCACTGCAGTGCAGTCTCTCACCATGCCATGGGTCAGGCAGAGAAGCCCTGCACACGGTGCTAGGTTAGAGCATCCTTTGCACAGCCCTCGGTGCAGCCCCATGCTTCCTTGCCTGCAAACTGTTTCAAGGATGGAGTTACCTGTTCCTGGAAGGATTTCTTCTCATTACATGATGTCTGTCCTTTATATGCAGGAGTGAGTTTATTCTTACCCTGGTGACAAAGAGGGGGTTATCCCCCAGATAAAGAAAGAAGCTCACACACCTGAGGGAATTAACCCTGCGATCACACAGTGCTGGGTGGTCCTCCTCTGAGGCTGACATCACACAGCCCTGCAGCACTCGCTCTCATCACAGCCATGAGTGCTCAGCATTTCTTCAAACTGGGCTCCTGAGCATTGAGCAGACACCCAGTAAATGTTGCCCCAGCAGTTCAGTAACAACAAGGGCTGTTGAATCCCACCTAAGGCAGCCCCTTGGATGGAGGCAGGAGACTACTCCCTGATTCTCCCCAGCCTTTTTCCTTCCTAGTGCTGCCTGTCACCTTCCAGAAACACCTCCCAGCTGCGGTAGCTAAGGAAACAGGGCTCCTGCAGGCAGCGGCTTCTTTCATTGGGTACCAGCACTGCAGCCTCGAGGGCTCCCAGGGAGCTGAGATGTGCACCCAAGGCCATGGCAGTGCCAGCCTCACACACAGCTGTACAGAGCCTCTGTCCACCCCATGCTGATCCCAGAGCCTGAACACAGCACAGCACTCCCCACTCGTACCTCACGGCGGTCACACCAGCCACCTCCACTGCGTTAATTAAGGAAGTTAATTTCTTAATTTTCAAGTGCTCACCCCGGACCATGGCAGGGCTCTCTGAAGGCAGCTTTCCATGGGTAGTAACAGAGAAATGGGGACCACAGCTGCTAAGATGGGAAATCATCTCTCCTACCACCAGCTCCCTCGCGGGTTGCTATGTGCATGCTTGTAATTTCAAATTTGCTTCAAACATCACCCACTAACCGGGCTGTGTGACCAGGCACTAATCAGTTACATTAAAATATGCTAATTGGCTCTTCTCAGTTGCTAGTCTGATGGGACAGCATGCCTCGATGCTTACAGGTGTGGCATTTCTCCCCAGGCCTCAACCTCCTTTTTCAGCTGCCCTCAGCAGCGAGGTGCTCCCAAGGTGCTGCCCCACCACCACAGCCCCACACCAACAGGCAGCACAGCAGCAGGGGTGGCTCAGGCTGTCCAAACCACTGCTATGGTCCCAACACAACTGCTCATCCTGATGAATGATGAATGCCACCCTGCTTGCAGCCGTCCCTGCCTCCAGCAGTGCCACTGGGGTGTCCCTGCAAGCAGCTCGTGCAGTTCCTGCCTAGCATCCTGCCACTCACCAATCCATCTTCCTCCCTACATGCTTCCTTTTGCAGCACTGAGCACTTAGCTTACCCCCTTGAAGTAAGACAAATGGGAGATTATCACCTAGACCTGCAGGCTTGCACTTGGTAACCCCAGCCAGCTTTTGTGCATCACACACAGAGGCATTCCCTGAGAAAAGCTGGTACGCACTGGGAGTCAGACCCACTGCCCATTCACCTTGCAGTGACAGATGCACTGACCTGGCCTTGTGCCTTGAAGCCCTGAGTATGAGTGTTGCTTGCTTGTGGCTCTGGTAATGTGTGTCAATGGGAAGTTGGGCCTGCTCATTCTCTGGAAAAGACTTCCTCTCTTAGGCACATGTATCTGAGAGAGAAACAGAATAAACACTTGGTTACACACAGCTTGCAGAGAGGTACGAGATTTCCTGAAATGGAGGTCATTCAGGAGAAGTGTAGGTGTGGCACTTACGGACATGTTTTATTGTTGATGGTGGGGATGGGGTGGTGGTTATACTACAACTTTATTGATGCTATGCTTTGTCAATCAGAGCCAAATCTTTCCTACATATTTAAAGGAAACATCCCCTCTGTACTGAGCGCTGCAAGTGGTAATTCCTGGTGGATAAGAAGATCCAGTCTGAGTCCTTGACCTTCTGAATCGGGAAATGGCATTCGTGATGATGCTTCAAGCAATGAGAGATTGATTGCACAGATAGCAGGGAAAAGTGATGGTAGTTTTAATGAGAATGTCAGTGGATTGTGGGGGACAGATGTGAGCTGACAGCCCGAGCCAGGAGAGCTGGCACGGGAGATGCATGTGATGTAACAAACCCTATTGGCACTCAGGCCAAGCACAGAGCCCTGCGTGCAGGATGTGACCCCACACACATGCCCAGCCTTCCCGCACGCAGCCAGCACTCCATGCACTGATGTTCTCCCCGGCTAAAATGAGCCACCAGGCGCCCAGCTAACGAAGATTCTGCAGCACAGTCCTTTCTGAATGCCACTGAAGCCATTAACCCTAACCAGGATGTCTCACTTGCAAAATACTCGACAAAAGTGTCTATGCTAACTCTCTCATCAGCATTTACTGCATGTGCGCCAGGATGTGAAGACAGTAAAAAGGAAACGAAAGGAAGGAGGGCAGGAAGGGATAGTAAGGCCAGGCAGGGGATTTGCACAGGGTGGTGTTTCCAGAGCAGCTGGCCGCAGTGAAGAGCCTGAGGAGGATGCTGCCTGTGCTTCCCTGAAGCTCCCCTAAGACCTGGTGCCTTCTCAACGGCACAGCCCAGTACACCTGTGAACTGGCCAGCTCCAGCTTCGCCCACGTGCTTCCGCACCCGCCCGGGGCCCGGCCGAGGCCTCCCGGGGCCTACGAGGGCTCGGCGGGCACCAAGCGCCACCTACTGGCGGCCCCTAGCCGGTGCGCCTGGGGAGCGGGGCGGCCCGATGGGGGGCATCTGGGGCCGCGGCGATACTCCAACCCCACCAGGCAGGAGCCGGAGGGAGGCAGGTGGAAACGCCTGGAGAAAGCCCAAGTCCCGCTGCAGCAGGGACTGCTTCCTGACAGGGCAGGCTCCAGCTGGCAGGAGCCTGCCCTTACTTCAGGCAGCCTGCTGTGTGGCTGCCCTTGGTGTGTTGCCCTCAGCCTGACCTTGAGCTTTGTTGAAGCAGCACCAAGGGCTTCATCTGATACCAGATATATCAGGTGGCTCCTCGTATCAAGCTAGATCTACTCCAGGAAAATATGCCGTTCATCAGTAATAGCTGCAGAGGTGCACAAAGGAACCTTTGTCTGGTGATGGGGTTGAACAGTGGAATACCTCAACCTAATCAGGGGTTGTTGTAGGAACCCCTTATGAGTGGGATCCAAAATTACAGAGTAGCGGCCCTTCTTCTTTGGGCACTGGAACGGGCTGCCCAGGGAGGTGGTAGAGTCACCACCCCTGGAAGTGTTTAAGAAAGGTGTAGATGTGGTACTGAGGAACATGGGCAACGTTGGTGGTAGGTGGATGGTTGGACTGGATTATTGTAGTGGTCTTTTCCAATTTTAATCATTCTATGATTCTTCTGCACCAGACTTGGCTCAGAAGGCCAAGTGCCTGGGATTCAGCTTCTCCTGCACCTGCCAGAGGCTTGTATTTCATACAAAAGCACTAATGGCCTGGGGTGACATGGACCCTTCACTGAGCTCAGGCAGCTGTGTACTGGGGCACGTGGGGACAGAGCACTGCAATAAGCAAGACAGCTTTTGACCTGGTAGGTGTGTGGCTGGAGGTCTGGTCTCTGCTTCCAGTGCTTGTTAGAACGTTCTACATAATGAATCCCAAAAGGAAAAGGCACACTCTGGAGCAGGTAGAAATTGAGCAGAGAGAATCTGGCCTTCCATGTGGCAAAGAAGTGTTCATTTAAAATCATCACCATCCGCGCTGTAGCTGGGGTAGTTCTTAGAAATATGACTGCAGTTATGTACAGTTCATGTAGTGCCCCAGTTGACAGCTAGCATTTTTGCAGAGCCTAAGTAATTTAGTGACTGCTCTCACAGATGCACTGGAGGAGCATCTTCATGGCAGGGCAGCAGCCATGTGACAGCAGGGAGCAAGATCTCTCCTCCCAGAACACGACTGCAGCAGGCAGCAGGATTAATCCAAGTCTATTTTCTGGAATTGATTTAACACTGTGTTCATTTATCTGCAGCTCTTGCTGAAGCTTTTCATATTTCAGATCTGATTTCACTGTTTCTAAGGCTGAAAGGCTTGCTTCTCTGGGGAACAGCAGTTCTGCAAGAGAACAACAAGTAGGAGCCCTAGGGAAGCAGCAACAGGGAAGGAATATTTTATCTTTAGTAACTGGTCATTTCCATTTTGGAGGTAGTGAAAGAAGAGCCATCTGGTGGGTGCTGAATATTCACTATGTAAACAGTGGCTTGGTTATGAATATGTGCATGCAATATTGTTTATTATTTATAGGATTCCCTAGGTGTGCAGATTTGACACAGTACTCAACAGCAAGAGACCATAGCAGAGGAAGCCCAGGCATCTGGCTTGGGGTTGGGGAGAAGGATGCTGCCCCTGTAAAAAGGGAAACATCCCCTCTTCTAGAGCAGCAACTGCTCCTGCTGACAACAGATTGACACCAAATTTGTGTCAGTGAATTTGGGTTTGAATTCCATCCATTTACATTCATTATTTGAATTCTCTATTCCTTAAAAGATATGCTCCTATAGTGCACTGTCTAGGAATGACCCAGTACAGTACAACTGGGCCAGCTTGCTGTGGTATTCATCTGGGGGTGAGGGAATCTATGGCTTGACTTGTGCTTTATTGCTCAGGAGCTTCAAGTCAGTCAGCTTAAACAGGAGATATTACTGTGCACTTTTCCTGTGAGCCTGGTAGAAAGGAAAGCGAGAACAGGATTCCCATGGAGGCCCAGGGTGACACCGTGTTGTCAGAGTATAATGTCAGGTACTGAAGAGTGCTAAGGATAATGGGGATTCGAGAGCACCCGTGCACATTCAGAAGGTGCTCAAACCTTTGCAGGAACATCGCTGGCTGTGCATTATTTTTCCTCTACTTCTCCAAAAAGATGTTTAGATGTTTATATGACTCCAGGAATGAGGGAGATAGTTTAGGAAAGGCAGGAAGAATTGTGAGGAGTTTCACACAGGATTAGACAGTGTTAGTGACTGCCCTGATGTTTTGGGGAAAGAGCTCTGTATTCTTTGCTAAGTGCCTGTAGGCAGCCTGTATCCTGCACCCACAGGACTCTCCCTGTCATCACATCTGATATTGGAGGAATGTGGCAGTTCCTCGGCTGGGAGGACAAACAGTCTCAGGTAGCCAGCACCAATTCATGCAGAGTATTAAAAAAGCAAATCAGCTAATGTTTTGAAGAATGGCTTGCCCTTGTACCTAAGGCACTACGTCTTGCTTTAAATCCTGTGGGTTAGAAGCTGACACATCTTAGAAAGCAGCCATTTTTTTCCTTGTCTAAATATATCCTTGGTGCTCACACTGCTTGGGCTGCCTGAGTCATGGACTCTGTGGCACAAGTGACAGCAAATGTGCTGTGGGTTGCTGTTCAGATGTTCTGATGATGGGTTTTGCTCAAAAGACGTAAAACATCTGTTAAAGTCTATTCAGTAGCTAATCCTTGGAGGCAATTGACCCTTTGTCAATAAACAGTTCCTCTGTCTTCCTAAGCGCTGGAAACCCATTTGCTATAGGATGCTGTCACAGGGGAAGCCAGAGATCAAGCACTTTTGAAAGAGTCAAGTTCTAGGTACATTTTTTATTCATTTCCATTTCTCCTCTTCATTTACACGGATTATTGACCCAGAAACGTCTCTTTCAAATACAAAGAAACAGCATAGCCATGGATATGTTTTAGGAGGCAGATTATTTACTCATTTATTTTGGAACTGTCTGGATTACTTTTCAATGTATGACACTATCTGAATCATAACATGTTCCTGCCTAAATACCTTGCACAATTCAAATTATCTCCTACCTTATTCTTACACTGAGTGATAAGCTGGGAGGTTTGTAGTGAGAAAACAGCAGCCAAATTAACCTTCAGAGAATTCATCACACTGAGACAGAAAGGAAAAACCCTCTCTCAATATTGTCCTTGAAGGAAGGAGAAAGTGAGAGCAAATGAAGACTGACCAAATGGGGGCTGAAAAAGGTGTAGAGATGCCTAAGTCATAATTTCAGATAGCATGCACTTGACAGTGTGTTAAAGTCATGACTATCTTTCAGCTGTTTGGTTCCCACCTCTTACTTCGTTAATAAGTGTCCTCCTCACTGAAACCCCTGGCACAAATGATGCAGCACAATGGGCAATCTAAATCAAAATGATTAAAACCTGGCTATGGAAATCTACACTGACAACTGCCCGAACTCAGTGCTGGATGCCCCTCCACTCAGGTACCTGAGCAACAGACACAATACTCCAGGTCCTTCAGGCTTTTCATCAGAGGTTTCCAAAACACAGCACAAGACTGAGAGAATGAGGTGACTTCATCTGGAGAAGACACGGCAGCCATTTTCAAATACACAAACATCACAGAGAGATAAGGATTTAAATCTTCTGTATCCACTGGCCATGAAATAAGGACTAAGGACTTAAATTGCTGCAGAAGACTTTCAAGTTAGATAGGAGGAAAATCTGAAAAGGTGAAAAAGAACTGGATGAATTGCCTTGGGGTAGTGCAGAATCTCCATTGCCAGAGATATTCAGGACCTAGTTGGACCCTCTTCTGCAAGGGATAGAAATTTCTGGGTTAAGAGGATAGAGGCACTGGGAAAGGTGGTCAAGTTGGCCTTGAAGATCATTTATCACTTTGAGTAGGAACTTTGTATTAGTATCCTATTTCAGGATGTTCAGATCTGTCTCCTGATAGCATAGCCAAGTGTAAGAAAGGGACTGAGCTCTCTTTTCCCCTCAGCGTTCAAGCCTCCACCTATGCAGATCTGAAGCTGGGCAGCATAAAAACCTGCAGCTCTAGTGCCAACCATGCTATATATTTTTTGTTGCTAAATTGAATACATCAGTCCTCACCTGCTATGCTTCATGGCTGTTCAACTTCACCTAACCAAAACCTCTCCAAACCTTGTGGGTGTTCAAATTTTGAAAGTTAAGTAGCTGGGAAAAGAAAAAAAAATCTCACAAGTACTTTATAATGTTTGTACTTCAATGATGATTTAAGACAAGCAGCACTGTTTACCACAGAGAGCATTCATTTCTCCCAAGCTATCACAGTAAACAGCAGATATTAACTCACTCATTTAAGAAAAAAAATCACCATCAGGATGTATCTTGAATGCTAAACTAATGGGTCTGAATGAAGTAATGAACATTTTGAGCTGGAAGAAATGATACATAATTTGTGATGCAATTTAAAGCAAGATCTTGAAAGAGGTTGAGCAGGGTATATCAGAGCATGGAAATGACTGGAACTGCATTTTATTTTGCTTAAAATGGCTGAGCATAGGGAACAAAGGGATCCAGGGAACGAGATACCAAGATGTTCATCTGCCAGTCATTGTGACCAAGTGTAGCCTATGTTATTGAGCTAGAAAATGAAAATGCCAGCTGGCTGACAACTGTATAGATTATGCCACCTCCTTTGCTTGGGAAATACTGGGAAATGTACTCCTTCGCACACATGGGGAACTATACCCCCCTCACATACACACAGGGAGCAGGGGAAAGTGGCATGATGAGACTCAGATATGTTAAAGCAGGTGTGAGAATATTATTTCAACGTGCTATGCTAATTTCTGGAAAATATTTGCACAGTAGGTAATAATAACAATAAATTGCTCCTATTGGTGTTCCTCATGCTCACTTGTCAAGGTTTTCCAGAGACAGACATGTAGTTTGAAACCGGCCCTATTCAAAAGACATGAAAATTCTAATAGATGGATTAAATAATTTACCTACAATTGAAAGCAGGATGGAGAACTGATCCATCTCCTGGGTCACAACCAGAGTCTGTCCAGGGAAACTATCTCAGCAGAGAAGGAGTAGGGTTCTGCCACACATTCAAGTTCTCTCATGTTGATGATCTTACAATGAAAAAAATCAAGTTCCTGAAGCAAATCTTGCTACTTGCTCCAGATTAGCTGCTGCTCTCACTATTCACTTACTTGTTGTGTTAATTTCCTTATTTACTGACCTCTCTCTTATGCATACACATGCACATGAATAGGCAAATTCATCCATAGATAACTGCTTCCGCATCCTGTCAACATCTCACCATATCAACACAGTGGCATTGAAAGAGGAATTTTTTTACTATCTTCTAAAATATGAAGCCAGTATTTTGACAGTGACAAATTATAAGCAGCAATTTGCAGGAGCATTTTAATGAGAATGTGCGGGATAAACTGCCCTACCGTTTTCTCTCCTCTCCTCTCCTCTCCTCTCCTCTCCTCTCCTCTCCTCTCCTCTCCTCTCCTCTCCTCTCCTCTCCTCTCCTCTCCTCTCCTCTCCTCTCCTTCCCTTCTCCTCCTTTCTTCTGTACTTCCCTTTCCTCCACTTTGGCTGCAGCTTATTATGTTTCCTGTACAGGCAGAATTAATAGCTTTCATGAGATATGGTCCCTTCAATCTAAGAATTAAATCTCTTGTTACATGAAAAGAATTCTGTGGTGTTTTTTTTTTTTTTTAAATAAATTTTTATTGTTTTTATGTAAGCTGTTAAAATATGGAGAAAACAATGTTTGATTATTTAAAGATAAAATTCTCGCTGGGTCGTGTATCTTTACTGCAACGCTCTCTCTACTTTAAATTGATGAGTTGAGGGAATATTGGAGGATTTTTATTCTCAGTAGTCATGACAGGAGAATGAGGGAGGTGGGAGTGAAAGCTAGATTGGTTCTGAGCAGCTCTCCTTCCAGTTCTGCCGAAGGTGTCTCTTAGTTGTTTGTCACAGCAGACCCAGTGCCTACAGGCTTAATTTGCACTTTCTTTTACGAGTATCATTGCCTCAATTTTTCTCAGAAATGTTGAATCATGAAAGTTATCTGGTAGAAAAAAAACATTTCTGATAAAGAACCCTTGAGCTTGGTTGCTGTCACCAACCTCCGTGCTAGTGCAAGTGTAAGAGATAAGCACAGCCACCCTCTGCTCCAGATCTCTCTCCCTAGAAGACATGAAACACATTTTAATTTTGCTCTGTGTATTCAGACAAAGGGAGAGGCAATCTGTTACTGGATGTGCTGAGGTGGGCTAGTAGGCCTTGAACCTATGATTAAGCTAAAGTCATCCTTCTTCGAATTCTGACCAACAGTGAGTTCCCACGAATGCTGCCTACAGTCCAGCAGTCCTCTTCTTTTCCCTTCCTCTGCCATGGATGGTTTGTCTGTGGAGGGAGAAGGGATGCTTCTCATCAGAGCTGAGTGGGTGCAGCATGTAGGTGTGTGGGAGAACGAGAGGCTGCGCACAGCGCCTGTGTAGACAGTGTGAGGGCTGTGTAGGTGGGCAGTGGGGCTGAGGTCGTGCAGCTGTCAGAGGGGAATACATGCCAGCACAGTTTCTACCAGCCCACCATGTTGCCCAAGAACCACTGCTCATACCAAATCCTCCCCTATACACCTGCTGTTGTACAGTGCGGTACTAACCACCCAGGCAGAGACTGTTCCCCGGTTTCCCCTTGCCTCAGATGCTGGTTCGAGCAGGACGTGCCTCGTGGGACGGCGACACCTCAAGGCCCCGAGCACAGCTTGTCCCCCTCAGAGTCTCTGAGAGGGCGCGGAGGGAGGTGGCGGACGTGCGGTGGTGCTGAACGGACAGCTCCGGGTCCGAGGGACGGTGGGGGATAGGAAGGGGACGGGGAGGAGGGCGTGGAATCGTGGGAGGGAGAGGACCGTACTGGGGAAGGGGAGAGGGAGAAGAGAAATAGGACAAAAACTGAAAAGGAGACAGGACGGGGAGAAAGACAGAAAGAGCAACGAGGCAGGACGAGGGCAGAGACAGGGCAGTGTCAGCGACAGAGACAGGGAACGGGGACAAGGCCGAACAGCGTGGGACAACAAAAGAACAGAATAGGAGGGAAATAAGGAAAAGGAGACAGAGGGAGGAGAAGGAGCACGGGGTCGGACTGCTCTACGACGCGGCAGCCGCGGGGGTCTCGGCTTGACTGGAGGCGGTAACCGTGGCTCCGAGGTGCCAGACAGACGGTACTGGGGCAGCAGGGACAAGGAGGCTGCAGGGCGGCGGCGTGCATTGGGCACCCCCCCCCTCCCCCCACAGCCGCCGGGGCTCTGCAGGCACCGCGGCGCTGGGGAGCTCTCTGGAGCTGCCGGCGAGGGGTGCTCGGGGTGCCGGGGCAGCCACGCCGCGACCGGGCGGGCTCCGAGCTGCCTTCGGTCCTCCGCGTTCTCCGCGTCCCCGCGGTACGGGCTGAGGGGAGCACAGAGAGAGCGAGCCAGGGGAGCCCGCCCGGCCGGTGCCGATGCGCTGTGGTCGGCCAGAGCCGCGTCTGCGTCTGCGAGGCCGCCCAGCTTGGTAGACCAGCGCCGCAGGTTGCATCCGGACAGCACTTGACCAGCTGTTTTGTGCATTTTCTAATTTCGTGCAGAGCAGGGCAGCGGTCAGAGAGGTAATCTGTAGATCCGTGGCTTTAAAGGATAAATTAGAGCATTGGATTTGATCCGTATTGCAGTGGATTAGAGCAACCTCTCCCCCCTCCCCTTCTCCTCCCCCCTTCCCTTCCAATTCACTCCCCCCTCCTCCAGCACCACCTTTTTTCCTCTCATGCAGTACCAAAACTGACCCTGCCTGGCAGAGGGACTCTGCTAGGCGAGCGGAGCGGTGCCTATACCGGCGGCACACCGCGGGAGCCAGCTCTTCCCCTTCAGCCTTCGCAGCCCCTCCGGGGCACCGCCGCTGCGAATTCCCCGGAGGCAGACGCCGGGGCCGGGCTGCCTCCTCCGGGCGCCGGGGAGCGGGCGCTGCCCGGGGACTCCCCTTTGCCGAGCCCCGCCGGGGCAGTGGGGCGGCGGCGAAAGAGAGCTTCCCCTCCTCGGGGCATTCCCGGAGCAGAGCGGGGCCGGGGACCCGCCAGGAAATGGAAGGATGAAGTGTGCAGCCGGAGCGGTGATGTTCGTCCTCTCCTTGCTCTCCCCTGCAGGAACGTAATCCGCAATGCTAGTTCTCAGGTTGCTCAATGTTGTTGCTCCAGCCTACTTCTTGTGCATCTCCCTAGTGACCTTCGTCCTCCAGATCTTTCTCTTCATCCCCAGCATGTTCAGAGACCCCTCCACCACCCCACTTTTCTCTCCTGCTCTGCTGCATGGGGCCCTCTTCCTCTTCCTCTCAGCTAATGCCCTGGGCAACTACATCCTCGTGATCCAGAGCTCCCCTGAGGAACTGGGCAAGGGCTTAAACTTGGGCGAAGGAGCTGAAATGGTGGCGGACTGGCTGGATGGAAGCAGGTCCCCTGGCTCAGCCTTGCCCAGCACTCACTACTGTAGACTGTGTGCCAGAGTCACCCAGAGGCATGACCACCACTGTTTCTTCACAGGGAACTGCATTGGGAGCAGGAACATGCGGAACTTCATCATGTTCTGCCTCTACACCTCCCTGGCTTGCCTCGACTCCCTGGTGGCAGGCATGGCTTACATTTCTGCTTCACTCTCCATGTCCTTTGCAAACCCGCTTGCCTTCCTCACACTTCTGCCTCACTCTATCAGCCAGTTCTTCTCAGGTAAGGATCCTTCCTTGGCCACGAGGAGTCCATTCTTTCTCCAGGGCTCCAGGATAGTGGCCATGCTCTTTGCTGTTTGGCTGTGTGTGAGGATGGGTGGAAGGGGGTGTGGGCATGGGGAGAATTGTCTGTATTTGGTAAAGCCCCCTTTAAGGGCAAAGGCTTCAGAGGCTGGGACCTTCTCCAGGTTACAGATATAACCCTATTCATAATGTGTTATACTCTGGAAAACACTCTGTAATCAGATTGCCAGAGATGGACTAGGGCTGCAGTCGTGCGTGAGGCATTTAGACAGAGGAGGGAGATTTCATTCATTGTACTACAGGCGAGGGAAGTCTTACATGCAGATGCGGGGGGTGTCCCAGAGGAGATGTGACCATTCTCTTCATCCAAGTCATGTACCTACTCCACCTCCTCCCTCCTGGCAGAGCAAACTTACTGATTCTAGCACAGGAGAATATGGGTTCATGTTTCAGAAATCGAGCAGGGAGTTTGTTAATATAATGTGATCAAACACCTCTCTCTGGAGTCTGGGTTGCAGCTCCACAGAAGGCCAGGACAAATTATCCATTCTTGCCCTCTGGAAGAGCTCTCTACCCAAAGCAAACCTCTCTATCTTCTTTTCACCATCCCTTATTCGTCCATCTGCTTATCCTGATTTCCTTTCTCTTCCCATCCTCCTGTAAATGTCCCCAGGATTTCTCCCTTCCTCCCATTCATTCCGTTCTGGTGCCTTTTCCCCCGCTCTGCCAGCCCTGTCTCTTCACCTTTCACCATGCTCTCAAGCTCTCCAAACTCTTCCCTTTCTCTGTCCAAACCTAAGATCTAGATAAAACCTGATCTGGGACAAGTTACTCTGCAAACAGCAGAGTCTGCTCTGAAAGTGACAGCAGAAAAATGCCATTTTCCCTACATGCAGCTCATGCTGAGGACATTTAGATACGTTTTCATCAGACTAAAATAGGTATTCCACATATTTTAGCTTTGAAGGTTCAGCTGAGCTCAGTAAGAAGGGCCTGGAGTCTGTTTTGGCTCGTGCACTCTCACCAGAATTGTTGATCATTATCTGACTGGGGGATCTCCACTGCTGATGATACAAGAGCCAGAAAGGCCCCAGATTGCTTTCGGATTCCAGGCTGGGTTTGCAGGGTTGCCATCTGAAAACAAACAAATATCTCTACTTGGCAAATGAGCAGATTCGTCATGGTAATCACTGAGAGACTATAAACATGAAATCCTGCCATGACATTTTTATGGAGTCATTTTTCCATGTAGAAGAATTTTTGTAAATAGCGTTGCACAAGCTTCACTAGCATTAAAAACACTTGGCATGATTTTCCCCGGTGCCAAAGCTCTGCTCAGCACATCAGCCTGGAAGGGAAAGCGGGGGTGTGGGAAAAGATTATCCAGGAATTAGTTTTCTCCCTGATTCTGTGGGCTCATCTGCACCAAGCTGGGTCCTGGCACTTGTTTGAAGAGAAAATGGAGTACCTCAACTGTGGTGTCAGCACCCACAGTGCCGAAGTGGGCACACAGCAGTGTGTGAATGGGATGTGAAGGGGCTCGGAGCAGGCCTGGGGGCTTGGGCACCCTCAGGAGCCAACAGAATCACGGAAACATGATCCCATGGAATTTCTGCCTCAGCTGGGATGGCAGTGCACAGTAACATGCAAGTGCCTCGGTTGCTCAGGAGGAAGGGCCTTCTGAGCTTCCATCAGTGCATTTACTTCTAGTGAAGGAAAGAGAAACATGACCTGGAATAGCTACTAGAATGACTGTCCACCCAATGTTCTTGTGCAGCTATTACTTAGGTGGGATCTGAACAGAACACTGATATAACAGGAGAAAAACCAACAACTTTACCCTTCATCTCCAGCATGCCCTTGGCACTGGGGAGGAGGGAGAAGACAGAAGTTGAATCTGCCGATCTCGGGTCAACTCAGTGTTTCCTGCTTCCATGCTGGGAAAATTTTTGGTTGGCTCGTTTTGCCCAGACTGCACTCAGGCATGTATTTTGGAGTCTGACCCAGAGTCTATAATTTCAGGCTGTGATTCAGTTTTTCTGGCATGGATAATGTATGGTAATAAGCTTGAGACCATGTCAGGTCAGTCAGAGCAAAATGAACCCGAGACTGCAGTGATGAGGGGCAAATGAAGAGTGCTTCTGTAAATATAGGTCAGGCCAGATCAAGAAAGGAAGGATAGAAAACACTTTTTGTGGGCAGCCTGAAAATAAGGTTAAAAAATGCACACATCTGGAAAATATGGCTGAGAGATGCTGAATAAATGCAAAGGGAAACAAGTGTAATTACTTATTTGATGCTGAATTTCAGCAGCTCATAGAAATAAAGCTTACAGCTGTCTTCCCGAGGCTCAGAATAAAGTCACTTTCCTCCTCTCCATCTCATCTGAAATCAGCTGTAGAAGGGAACACACGCCTGTCATACGGGTCCAGCAGAAGAAGAGTAAAGAAACCTGTTTTGGCTCTGCACTTCCCATTTGATCCCTTAGGTTATTCTGATAGAATTGGTCTGAGGGTTTGTCACCATCCTGAATGCTGTTCTCCCTTTGCTGCATGGCATACGAAGCCCACTGGGATCTAATGAGAAAGAAAAGATGATGCTGCATTTAAAGAGAAAGCTGAACAACTCTGGTGCCTTTTCCTAGCAGGATGATCCAATAGTTCAGGGCTGCAAGCAGCACCGTCACCAATAGCCCTCAGAGTGGCCTGCAGGCAGAGCTCAGGCCTGAGAGCATGGTGTGGGTCTGTGCCAAGCTTGTGCTCCCACACTGCACACTGGGCAGGCTGGGCTCAGGGACCAAGGGCTGGGTGGAGTATTCTGGCAGCAGCTTTACAAAAGGAATTTGGACTGCATTTCGGAAAGTTTTCTGTTGCAGTTTCTTGCATCCATGTGAAAGCTGTATTTGTCCAAAGGTAGGAAAGACATTACTGATTTTTCCTTCTTCTTCTTCTTCTTTTTTTTTTAAAACACATTATGTATATATACATGTATAGTGATTACACATATCACAGAATGGCTTAAGTTGGAGGGGTCCTTAAAGCCCACCCAGCCCCAACTTGTGCCATGTGCAGGGCTGCCCCCCATCAATTCAGGCTGCCCAGGCATCCAGCCTGCCCTTGAGCACCTCCAGGAATGGGGCATCTATATCTTTTCTGGGCATATGTATGTATAGTGATGAGACCCAAATCTGTCTGCCTGGTATTAATGCATACAGTAAGGTTTCTGGAAGCATCCAAATGCTGTAGAACTGCACCTCCTTCCAAAAAGAGCCTGAGTACCCCTGAGTCCCTGTGCTTAACAGGCAGGTGCTGAAATCATTCCGTGCTCTTCAAAATAGAGCTACAGTCTTACAAATGCCTTTCACTTCTGGCTGAGACTGCCCCTGAAATCCAGGTCCTCACATTAACAGCAAAGGGAGAACTCTGCAGAGACTGCCGCCATTTTAGCACCTCCCCAGTGGGGTGCACTGCCTGGGGCACTACAAGGAAAGGGGTGCACTGCCTGGGGCACTACAAGGAAAACAATTTTATGTCATTAATCACCACCCTGCCTTTCCCTTCACTTACCCCTTGTATGGCTGCTTAATGTGGCCAGCCAGGCCCTCAGGGCGGCATGTGATGCTGACACATGAGAGGTGCCTAAACTCTTTCTTTTGCTGTTCCCCTCCCCTGACTGTCATTGTGCAGGGGCTCTGCTCAGCTCTGAGATGTTTGTCATCCTCATGCTCTACCTCTGGCTCGGGATTGGGCTGGCCTGTGCGGGGTTCTGCTGCCACCAGCTGCTGCTGATCCTGCGTGGGCAGACACGGTACCAGGTGCGGAAGGGGATAGTGGTGAGAGCCCGGCCCTGGAGGGAGAATCTGCGTGAGGTCTTCGGCAAGAGATGGCTGCTGGGGCTTCTCATCCCCATGCTGAATGTGGGAAGTGACTGCCGCAAGCAGAAAGTGAAATAAAACCCCTGCGTGTGCATCCCTTGCAGGCAGCACTCCCCAGCTCCTGGACCGTGAGGAGCTGGGCCACTCCATCCCTTGAGGCTGCAGCCTCTGCAGGAGGATGGGACCAGCTATCCAAGAGAATCAATTTAGCCTATTAATGCAGAGATCACAAACCATGTAGAGGAAGAGATACTGCAGCTTAGTAGTCGCATCACTGCACCTGCATACATGGCAACAGGCTTTGAACTAGCAGCAGGATTAGTCTGATCTCAGCTCCCTGCCCTTGGCCACCTGTATGTCCCCAAACAAACTACAGCAGGAGCTCCCCGAGAGCCTGGATTGTTGTGGCAGGCTGCAAAACTGATATCTGTTCATTGGGAGCCTCCAAGGTGCCTTTGGCCCTTTTGTTCTAGAGGCAGCTTCACAGCACTGAGAAGCCCTCCCTGACAGACCTGCAGTGCAATCAAGCCTCCATAGGAGCAGGCTGCGAGCATGGCTATGGCAGCAGATAAATCTGCTCTCAAAAGTCTAGAAAAGCCAGGAAGGAAACAGAGAGAAATCCAGTGTTTCTCCATTTCTGTCTCAATCTGCTCCCTGTGCAATGACATGCCAACACTGCAGCTTTGCCACTTGCTTTCAGCAGCCCTTTGCCCAGGAATGCAGCACAGGCAAAGCTGCAGCAAGCAGATAAATCAGCATCAGGCAGAGCACAGGGAGAGGCAATGCAGAGGTGAATGAAAAGCTGTGTCTGAGGAAATGTATTGTCAGGCTGGGTGAGAGAGAGAGGAAAGAGCACATCCAAGGATGTGTCCGCATCCCCCTGCACCACACTCTGCAGAGGGCACCGACGCTGTTGGTGCTGCGAAGGGCTCTGAATCTGAGGAACAGGAGCAGTTCCAGTGGATCAGGACACTTCACTTTGCACTAAAACCAAAATGTTTACCTCAGACATTCCTGCCACACCGTGTTTATAGGCTCTCCAGGGCAATTCCCTCTCGCGCTGCTGCAGAGGGGTAAATTCATCCATGTTATAACTGCATTAAGGAGGTTAATGGAATTACTACAGGGATTAATCAGCCTAACGTGTCAGTTGTTTTCCAGCTGCAGCAACAGCCCTTGAGATCAGTGCTGAGATGCTATGCTAATAGGTGCCTTAAGAAAGAATGAGCAACGCTGACCCCGATTACAGTACTGGGCTCCTCAGCACCTGCAACAAGAACCTGTTGTTTTGGCAAACTGCATCAGCTTATGTGGGCTGGGTAGAAATCCATTGCTTCTCTTTAATAAGCTGGGGAGTATGCTGACAAGCTGTGAAAAGTGTGTTTTCCTTCCTCAAAAATGCTCTCTATGCATCCCAGGTAGAGAAGCACATGCGCTCGCATCCTTGCACTCCTCATGAGCCACAGCAGAGGCACGCAGTCCTATAGGTAACCATCCCCCACAGCTTCACACTTGTATACACGTTTGGATCAATAATAAAGTCTATTGTGATGAGCAGAGCAACCATGAAAATATACTGAAAAAACCCTAACTGGATAATTAAAACTTGTAGCATACAAACCCTTCCACACTGTGTGTGTTCGCATGAATGCACCACTGTTGCAATGTGTAATAATCTGTACTTGCACTAACAGTGAACAATAAAAAGTGTTATGACTTTTTATGATGGCTGTATTGTGCTTTTTAACAGTTCATTAGCTGTTTTTGTATGTGACAGAAGCTACGTTTGTTACCTCATGCATACAGACAACCTGAAGGAAAAAGTCAGGATGCGTCTATTAGTTTGTCAATAATTCATTGTAACATTTTGGATAAGTCTTTTCACCCTTTCTACTTTAATGTAATGACCAATCTGAAAATGCATCTAGCAGGCAACTTGGAGACACTTTCTAATCACGATTTATAAATTACACTACAAACCTCAGTGGAAAGCTACAGGAAAGTGTTATTGCCCACGAACAGCATCTCCAAGTAAATTATTCCCTGCTGGTCAGGTGGCACCAAGGTGAGCAGACAGTCACCTTGTCACCAGCAGCTGAGCCAGCACTTGGAGCCATGCACCTCGCCTTGGCCAGGCTCCAAAATTATTCTTGTTCCACCAATCAGTTGATGCAACAACTTCTTTTTCAGATATCTCTACAGGCAAAGGGCTCCCAAGGCTTTACATCAGCAGAAACTATGTTCTTGCCCTCTGCTGCTGGCACTTGGATGCTGCAGTTTGGGCAGCTCATGGCATTCAGGGCCTGCTGCCAAGCCATGAGCTTTTTGGGGGTGGCATGCTGGGAAGGGCACAGCCAGCTCATAGCTTGGGTGGGCCACCTGTGAGGACAGTCCTGTGCAGGCAGTGGTATTAATTGCCTGCAGAGCTGGCAAGAGTCAGAGCTGTCTGCCCTTGCTGCAAGGTCTCACTCCACTTTGCAGCCCAGGGGGATCTCAATCTGAGCAACCACCGCATGGCTCCCCACAATTTCACCCAATTGTTCTTCCCCCGTGACTTATTCAGACGCCTGCATTCTGACTGCAAACCATTGTGTCATCATTTTGTGCAGCTAAACGCTTCCCCTGCAGCAAACAGCTGGAGGTCAGCAGAAGTGGTGGGACTCTCAGATGTATGCATTCTTTTCAGTTATGATCCTCTGGGATGAAAAGAGCTATAAAAATGTAACATTACAGTGACCCCATGTATTGGCTTATTTCTCTCCTCATTCCCAGTTGCGTAGACTGCCCTATTTGGAGCAGAGCAGTAGTTCTGCAGGAACAGCTGAAAGCAGCTCTGATTATCCAGCTGTCCTGACAGTCCTTCCCAGTCACACCTGTGCATTCACTTGCAGAAATCCTTGGGCAGAAAATGTAACAGGGCTCAACAGCTCTGAATAGAGCCTTTGCTCTTAGCTATGTATTAGTAAATGAGGGCTTGGCTCAACAGCAATGTCACAAATTCTCAGCTAAATCTGTTTGATGGCTTTAAAGTTTTATAAGGGTAAATAATAAAACTTCCCAATTTCTGTGCTTAGAGAGCTATTGCTTACCATTTGCACTTTATTAAGTAGCAGCCGCAATAGCAAAAACATTTCAGAACACGATTTCTTGTGACAATGTCTAAGTATTTCTAACAATTTAAAATATAAATATTTAGGGCTTCTCTGGGCTTTGAAAAATCAGATGACCATAATTTCTTCCCTGGTAATGATAATGGCCTAGGGGGAAAGCTCCCTGTTGCCCAACTCCTTGCCACAGAAACCACAGGCTTTTGCTGAGTGACTTGTCTATTTTTAGTGTGGCTTCCTGAAAAAACAACAGTGCCATCTCTAAGGCCTCAGAAGCCTTTGCAATGATAATGGAAAACAAACAGAGGAATGTAAATGTGAAGTAAATCAGTAGAGGTCTGTTCTTACTTATAGTGAAATTCTTATACAAATAAGAAGTAGGTGGTGTTCGTTTTCATACTGCACTATGGGGCAATCATTCAGGTCTGCATGCAAAAGGTCTTCACTGGATATATTCAAAGGATACAGAGTTGAAACATGAAGAGTCTGAAGTAATAAGGCACTGAGAAGATATGAGAAAAGATGATGTGAAATAGTATTTATCTTCTTTAAGAAATAGCCAACTCAAGGGAGATGATCACAGTCTAAAAATACTTGCAAGGAGACAGAATAAATGAATGAGTGGACTCATTAGCTGCAAGAAGATAGCTGGAGGAGGACAGGCAGTCCTGTAGCGAGGAAAAGAAAAGCCAAGGTCAGGGATGAGAGCAGCTATCTTTATAACAGTCAGTGGAGAGCAATCAGAGACAGTGTCCCCAGTAAGAGCAGAAGTGGTTTTGTGTTGGTAGGGATGATGCACCAACATCCAGCAGGCGGTAAGAAGTATGACAGCACAATTCAAGTTATCTTTATTGATTGTTGACTGAAAAGACATGGAGAAAGCCCAGCCTGAGAAAACACATTTTTAATAATTTTCTGCACAAAACCCATCAAAACCCTTCAGCAGAACTGAAAGAGCTTTTCTCAGCTGAATAACAAATAATGCTACAAGCAGGTGCTCAGTGAGTAGAAGTCCTAAGTTGCAAGAGCAGAATCTGTGTAACAGTTCTCTTCAAGTTACTTAGAGACCAGCCAGAACCATCATGGTTGGAATAAGGCAATGACCAACTTGTTCAAAATGAATAAATAAATGGAGAGGAAAATTTAAAGCATCTAAAGAGGCTCTGCTCTTCTAGATGTTTACATTGATAGAAACATAATGTCAAGCAACATACACTAACAAACAGTAAGATAGTCTCTAATAACAGTGTGTCCAAATGTGGGTTCTCTGCTTTTCCAGTTCTCTTCCAGAAAGCCCCGGGAATAAATTGCTCTTGGAGCTTACACCAAATGTCAGCAAATATGGACTCGTTAGTGCTTCTGATCTTCTGCACTGCTGTTAATCTATCTTGATCTTGAATAGTTAGCAACTTGATTTTCCTATTATTGCTGTATATCCACAGGCTTAGGGGGATGCCTATCCTCTGGTACGTTTTTCAGCTGTTCTTCTCTGTCTGTTTTTGTCACCAATCATTCCCAGATTCAGGTTTTTATCATGCCTGGCTGGAAGGATCCCATTAGATGTCAGGTCAGTCTCTCAGCTGCTTATATTAGATAAGAAGAAGTGAAGACTTGTACTTATGTGACATAAGACTGCTGAAAATGCAATAAATAGGGTTTTCCGACACTGTACCCTTAAAAATCTTAAACCTGCAAAAGCAAAGGAGTTTACACAGTGGACCCAAATGAGAATGTCCTGAGAGATAACAAGCAACTGCTGGATGCAGCCTTGTCACAGAGGCTGTTTTCAGGGAAGGATGTTATCCTCCGTGGCTGCTGGAGACCACAGGTGAGCCTTAGGACACAAAAACATGGGACAGGTCCAGCATCATCAGTCAGTACTCCCAATGGCTTATGATTTCTGGGAGGAAACTGTTGATGAGTACAACATAATCAATCCTTGTAGGTCCAAATATGAGTTGCTAAAAACAAGCAGGTCCCGAGTCCAGATGCAAGAAAAACTCATTGAGAGAAAACTCAAAATAGCACTACCTAAAGGAGAAAGTGTCTCAATAGATAAAAACTACAAGTACTCAGTTCTATGACCAATGTTTTGAGCAACAGAAGTTCCTTTCAGTCTTGAGAAAACTGTCCCTCCTACCAACAACTTTCAAGTGTCAGCTTATTACTTTCCATGTAAAGTTTGATACTTAAGACTCCTGTTAGGTGTTCTCTGTGGATATGGAAATAAAGTGTCTGACTGCAGGAAGCAAAAGGTGGTAATGAAGCTCTACTAAGCTATCAGACATATTGTTTAAGGAGATCTAAAATCTCTTTTAGAGCTTATGGAAAGATCTCCATTAACTTCTGAATAAAAACAAACAAAAAAGCTCTTGTGTTTCTAATGCCAGGAGGAGATCTGGAATTTCAAATCAAATAATAAGACTCAGTTTCTGGTTCCCAGAATTGGAGCATATTCAGTGTGTATGAATTCAAACAAACACCACCTCATATCATCCCATTACTTCAGGGAAGTCATGCAGTCTGTAGGGATTTCAGAAATTTGCCCATACAATCATTGCAGCTGGCAGGCACCGTCAGCCTGAGCAGAGCTGATGGCCTGCAGCAGGAGATACCATCAGCTCAGAAATTCTACTGCCTCAGATGCACACCAAAAACACTTCAGCTCAGGTAAAAATCCTCCATGTATCACAGAAGCTTTCTGCCAGATGTGGGTCTGGGATACAAGAACTTCTGTAATCAGGCTGGAAGCAAACATATCCCTCCCCTTGACGATCTGTCTTTGCCTCTGTGTACTGACTGCTCCTGTTTAACTAATTTGGTGAAAACTGGTTCAGCATCATCCAGTCAGCTATTAGCATCCTCTGGGAAAGGATAAATTTGGGGGAGGGGAGGGTGCTCATTAGGGTATTATGTTGACAGAAAGAGTAGGAAAGTGTGAAATACATGAAGGAGTATGCCAATCCAGACTACAAATCATAGTATGATGGACAAACTCTGTATGAGCCTGCAGAATAAGATGACAACATTTCAGAATGCAAATGAGCTTGAAACAAACAAACAAAAAAAATACAATGAACCTTTTCCATCGTGCTCTGATGCAATCAAGACGTGGGATATTATATTCAGCTCTGCCCTCATTGTTCAAGCAATATGGAGTTCAAAGAAAGCCATAAATGATTAAGAAACTGAGAAATGGATTTGCATGTGGAATAAATGATTGTATTTACCTGGCCTTGGGTAACTATGGCCAAAGTGGAGGCGAAGAAAATGTGGCAGCCATCCATACATACTGAAGGGTTGGAGAAATAATTCTTGTGGGATGAATAAGCAACATCTAAAAACAGAGTCCAACTTAATAAGAGGAAGTGACATTAAAATTTCAGGAAGTAATTGAAAAAGACAGTTTTTCCACTGTCAACCATTAGAAGAAGCTTATGTTGGAGAAGCTGGAGTCTTCACATCTAGGAGGCTACAATACTGAATGGGGTTTTATAAGGCATAGCGAATAGGGAACAACTCGTTGTTACTGGAAAACAGTGGAGAAAAGTGAACTAGAGAAGCTTTCACTTTTTACCTAAAGTGTAGTTCTGCAGTTCAAGCTTAAGTCGAGAGAGATTAGATACTGATCATAGGCACCTCGGATTTGTTGATATTATGATGACCCTTTTCTACTCTGGGTGGCATTTCCTGACATCTCAATTCAAAAAAATATTAGTATCATAATGTTTTATTTAACAGAAGTTACAGGAAATGCAAACAGTTGTGCAAATAAAATAAACATATACAAGTGGTATGTGTCGAAAGAGGCACAAAACAGGGTTTTGGTTGTCTTCTCATAAGCATGAGATTAGAGCACATGTGGCTTCTACTTGTAAATGTTACTGCAATATTGGACAGACAGCAGAGAACTTCCCAATTTTATCCCTACAGTAATTTTCCGTGCAGTGACAAGTAATGATGATCTTCCTCAGCATTTCAACAGGAATAAGAAAAACCCAAATAGCTTGTTTTTAATCTCTCATACTTTCCAAGCCCCAACAGAACAACAACTCTCTATCTGTGTGAAATGAAACAAACATTACTACATTTCTATTTCATTTTTTCAAATTTTGAAATGAGGTGTTAGGTATGCTAATTTCCTATAATGCAGCTTTCAGATAAGAAACTTTGCCAATTAAGAACCTCAGGAAATAACATGATCTCTAAACAGAGCAGCTGCATAAATACAGGAAAGGTGTGATGTCATAACAGATTTAAGATCATTGTTGAATTTTGACATCATTTTAGGATGTTCTTTCTTTTCTTTCTTTATTTACCTCTCCTCTAATACAGGGAAATATTTTTGATAAAACATAGCAGCTCATTGGAAAAGACTTGCATAGAAGAATTGGGAGATCATCACAGTGTTTGGGAAATAACGAAGAGGAGAAAGTAGACATTTCATTATCTCAGCTATTACTATTTGTGAAGCCACTAGAATGACCTTTTATGCTCATCTGATAAAATTTACTCAATAAAACCTCAGTGGAAATGTAGCCAATACACAATTTATATTTTGTCCCCAATAAAGGTTGAGGCTGCGTCTCTAAAGTTCTTTCAAAGCATACAGAACTTCCCTTCATTAGTGCACTACTACATTACAGCATAATTATATTTTACATTACAGCAGAATTATAATTTTAACTGTCTCAAAATTCAAATCCGTATAAAAAATAAATCCTCTGCCCTGATCTTTTTTACCTTGGCTGGTGACAAATGTCAGTGCCTCTCCAACAAAATTTTGCTAACAATATCAACAGGCACAAACAATCAGGACAGAAGGTCATTGCATGAAAAGACAATAATGAAAATACTCTCAGTCCTACCAGCTGCAGAGCAACACGGTAAAGGAAAAAAGATTTAAATACTTAGTTTAAACATAGTCATAGTCCTATAACTACAGAACTACTCACATCTTTAATTTCAGTCATTTGTTTCTAAGTTCCCTTGGTTTGGTTGCAGAACTCAGTGTCTTCCAGGACTGACATCAACATGTTTCTCTGATTTAAAATATTGTAATTTTTTAAGATAAGAAAATGTAACATCTGATAAGCCTTGAGGCTTTTGACCCCTGTTTCACATGTTGCATTACTACAGTATATTGAAGAAGTTTACATACTGGGGAGGAAAAAGACATGCGTAGGCATAAATTAATATATGTGTGTGGGCAAGATAGATGTCTGCTTACACCACGAAAGCTGGAGAGGGTTTGTATGCAACACAGCCAGCTATCACTCTCTTCGCACCCATAGCCTTGTCAACCTGGAGATATTTTTTTTCCCTCGTTAGGCATACAAAAAGAGATGTTAGTCTCCATATTCCTTCAATTCAGTTTTCCAAAGCATAAGGAGTAAATTCCTATACTCACTGGTGGAATTGCATCAGGGGGAATTAACCCAGTGGCCATATAGTTTAGTTCACTAATATGAAACGAATTATAGGCTAGTATGACTACATAGATGTTCAGCCTCCAGAAAATCCAGTACCAGAACCATGGCAGCCCACAGACATGACTTGGAGAAAATACCAATATTGCAATTCTTACAAGGGAAGTTTAAAGATTTTATAATAAGCAACAAGTGTTGCGTTTTTTTAATTATATACTTACGTTATAGTTGAGAAGATCCAAGTGCCTTGTCCAAGGTGATAGAAGGAACAGAGCCTCAGACCATCTTGATTCCAATCATATGTTATTGTTTAAATTATTTCATGCAGTGAAACAACTCAGTGCCAGGAGTTTTAGAGCTGGGTGTGATTCACAGGATTAAGCCATGAACCAAAGCCTACAGCATCCTCTTTGGCCAGAGAAAAGAGGAGGGGCGAACAACAAGCAGCCAGCGATGGCAGCGAGTTCATTTCCACCATCAAAATATATTTCAGCTTATAAATCCAGATCAAATGGGAAAAAAGTAATCTTCACGGTTAAAAATAGAGAGACCCGATTTTTTAATAAGAAATCTGGTAAAAAGATTCAGATATTGTGTGTGGATGGTTACCTTAAGATCTGTTCTCATGCATCCTTATAATATTGCTTATCAGTGTTCTTTTCTTTTCTGCTTCTCTTTTTCTTTACTAGCAGCTGCCACCTACTTATGGTACAAATTTTGTAGAATTTACTTCATCTTTTTCCGCTTCCATCCCCTCAAATTGCTGAGATTTTGGGCGTCAGCCATATGGCAACCAGTTCTCTTACTTTATCTTCTACCTGATGTGATTTTTTTAGACTATGGAAAAAAGGAATGGAAAATTACAGTGCATTGAGAGCACTGTTATTCCAATCACTAAAACAAGATTGAGAGCTGATATTACACATCATAAATATCAAGATCTTCCTTGAGATAGAGACCAGGGAAATCTCAGAAAAGTAAAAAGCCCAACAGCGTATGTCAGATATGTCAGTGCTAATGGTACAACCTGTTGGACAGTAAGTATGCACATAATTGCTGGTATCAATTTCATGTTGTTATGAATGCTATAAATGCTTGGGTTAAAGCAGTTCTGACCCACATCTTGAGTGCCACGGAAATGCATGAAAGAGCTCAAGAATTGAGTGCTGCTTTATTTGGTTTCATTCCAAGCAGAAACAATTCCAGGCAAACAGAGACTTCTTCTGAGTCACAGTTACATTTTAAATGCTCTACCCCATTTACTGAAAAAATGACGTGCTAAGAACTGATCTCACATCAGAACAGGGAGCAATAATGGAATTATGGAAATGCTCCCAAAGTTAAGTTAGACTTTGGGGAACAACAAACTGTTTTCCTCCCTTCTCCATACTAACACAAGATGCGGGCAATGGCCTATTGCTGTTATTGTCATTATTTTTTAAGAGGTAACAGTGATCCTTTGCAGGACCACTGAGTGCTGGAACTAACTGCCACTGTGGCTAGATGAACTCATCACACAGGTACTTCCCAAGGTGCTCATCCGTGCAAGAACTGTTGTTATAATGACACAGAACAGGAAAAGTGCTATCGAGATGTAATCTCACCCCTGGGAATTCAAGGTCTTTATTTTATTGGCATTCATCTGCTTCCAGTCACCCAGCCAAGCACACCACTAAACTCACTGCTTTTACGTCAGATGGCTGCAGTATCTCTGGTTGGAAGGTGTTATTGTGCTGAAGAAGCAATGGAATTTGAAAGAAGAAAGCCTTAGAAACTGCAGTGATGCTGCCTGTAACTTTGCTGGCTCCAGGATCAGACAGAGGCAGTGCATCATTCTGCTTTGCCTAATATCATCGCTTTAAGTTTGGCAGCGGAAGAAAATGAGCAGGGTAGCATTTCTCATGTGCAGGCAAGACTTATGTTCACATCTCACAGATTTTCATAGAAGTAGACCACGTGGCTGTGGCCAGAAGGGGCATCTCCTGAATGCTCAGCATCATTTTTAACTGCTACAGGCTTGTCAGAGCCATTGGTGCATCCACATATCAACTCCTCATGCTGAACAGCATCGCTTCTCTAACTACGGCAGTCACTACTGATGCGCTGCCACTGCAGACCACAAATGCTGCAGCAACAAAGCCTCAAGCACAGTTGCCGCTCTGTTTTTTTTCCAGTTTGGACTGGCTGCAGCTCCCATTATCCATTTGGAAGCTTTTTAGTATTCAGATGATTATCTTCAAGTTCAGACTTGCCTTACTTGTGCAACTAGTGTAGAAACAAATGTTTGGGAATTCATCTTGGCCCTTTCTCATGGAACTGATGACAGCCACCCACTTCAGAGTGAACTCAGAAAGCATTATTGTGCAAGAACTATTGCAAGCATGGTCAGGGGTAGAATACTGAATAATGAGATGGGAAAGCCAAGCTCAGTGTGATGAAAGCTATCCTCTCCTGAACTCTGAGCACCTTTGGACATGCTGCATAGCACTAGCATTTGCATGGGAGACAACTTTTGGCAAAAATGCACGGTTTCAAAGGATCAAATACTTCTAAGAACTGGGATGCTAGTGTGTACCTTGGATAAAACTGAGATTTTATAACTTTGTAGTATTTCATGTGTTGTTATATGCATGTCCAACAGGTAATGCTGATAGCCTACTGGTATCAGTTAGACTGCTGCCTTTGTGCCTGCAACCTTATGACAGTCATGACCATCTTTTCAGTGACAAGAAATACCATAATTCTTGTGAGCTGCTTTGGTGTGTCGCAACATAAACAGCCCCCCTTCCAGTTGAGATGCTGCTGCCCTGACAACACATCACCAGCCTTGAGAATACTCTGACCACATCAAAACTGATTTGACATTATATTTTGTAGCACACAAGACTCAATTTTTGAAAAACTGCTCATGCTATTGCTGTTAACTTCTGGGTGGGAAGCAATTGTAGCACAACATAATAAGCATTATTAACATTCATTCTGGGTAAAAAAAAATCCTAGTATCTACTTATATTTCACACTACACACTAAGCACAAAACTCACAAAATTCTCATTGCATTAAACTCTGCCTCTGTGAAATATAGCACAAGGTCTATCTGGTATGGCAGTGTTTTGTACTCAGTAAAACCCGTTATTTTATTTTCATTTTTTTTAAAATTAGACATATTAGGGGCATTGCAGAAAAAAAATGGTATTTGGATTTTCTGAGCTAAGAATTTCTTCAGGAGGTGCAGTTTTATCCTCACCTACTGGGGAGATCTGCTACAGGAGACTCTGCTTCTTCAGCATGAGGTGATGGAAACATTCTTCAAAGCTAGGGTCCCATTTCCTGCACAGGAAACCCAAAACAATTCAAAAGGTGATGAAGGTAAAGGGAAATTATATCTTCGCCCACCCACACTGCCCAGAGCATTTCCACACTGCTTAAGATTTGCTGTAAAATGAACGCTATGACCACTGCTGCAAAACACTGAGCTTTCAGACAAAATACATTTTCATTTCCAATAAAAACATGTCAGTTTTCCATTCAAAGCACATAAATTTTTCAAGCAGTACTATCTATTAAAAAACAATAAGCATTGGTTTTCTGTCTGTTACTGGATATCTTAGTCCTAGTAAATTTAAGTGGCGTAAAAAAAACACCCTACTACAGTTACAGAAAAAAGTGAAATTGCCTAAGTGGACATAGTAAGAGGCATTCCAGTTCCACTAAACTAATCCAATTAATTTAATCACAATAAGAAGAAAACAATGAAGAAGTTGATGAAACTCTCCTTTAAGCCCTGAAAAGCCCTACTTCCTCCATTTCTTGAAACGTACGAGATGTAGGAGGAATCTTTAAGCTGGCACTGTTCCATTTCAAGATGGAAATCATTGATGCAGTGCAGAATAGCAGAAGCATTTCAGAAAAAAAAATTGGAAAATGAGCAATTAGAAAGAGGCCAGATATATTCTTCTCATATTGTGACAACAGCTTGACTTCCACTTTAAAAAGTAGATTAATAAATATTTTAAACAACAATTGCTAAATATTTTTAAGTCAGCAAGTCTGAATAAGTCACAATTGGAAGTTTAACAGAAACTAACCAAAAAGCTCTATGGACCATCAATATGATTTCAATGAATTTCAGACTGCTAGGCAAGATTTCAGCAGACTGAGGGGAGGCAAAATCTAATACAGCTTCAGCTTTTCAGAAGATAGAAACATGGATCTGAATGAACATAGGCTGCAGAACATGGAGAAAACGTTAGAATAACCTGTAATTTTTGATTAAGCAGGTATAAAGCAAAAATAACTGAAATTAATGAACCTTAAAAGAAATAGAACTGGTCAAATAAAATTGAGACCTTACTTTGATTAAACAGAATTGAAAATTGATGGGAGGACAAAAACAAGGATATATTTGTACCTCTGATGGGTATTAGAAACATGCCATGTGACACACTCTGGTGCCAGAATTATATGAAATGAACTGGATGGTGTGAAATGTAGTACAACTATGGTCCCTTAATTGTTTATAGTAACCTGTCAAACATTGTATTATTCCACTGAAATAAAAACAGCCTAAAATTTGTTCCGGACTACATTACTTAATATTATTTTAAATTTGAATACAACATAGAATTATTTATAACTAAAGATGAAAAAGTTTAGAAAGAGGGAAGCAGAAGTTAGTAATGTAAGACTGGTGACTCATCAAAATCAGTTTGACCTGCTTTCTGGATGCAAACTGAATTCAAAGGACTATGGAAATATACTTAATGACAGGAGATCACTAACCTTAGCAGGTCCAAAGAAGATTTAGACTTCAGACCATAGTTGCTACTAAAATGAGAGATAGTAGCAGCAGGGAAAATTGATATGGCAGAACTCTTTGCAATCCTGTTATGCTTTAAGTGCTCCACTTAAAAACGCATTTAAATAATTTTAAGGGATATGAAGAAGAGCACCAGAGATGAACAAAGGACGGAAAAAAAGTAGAGCTTAATCAGTTACTTTAACAATGCAAGTTGAGGAATGACTTGTTCGGTTTATAAATACCTATAGTGAAAAGAGCAATATCGCAGCATGTATTTCAGTTTAGCAGACAAAAGGTAAAAGTTCTGACAGCTGGATACTGAAAGATGACATTCAAGATAAAAGGCACATTTTTAACAGTAAGTAATTACCTTGTGAACAACTTGGGTGGATTCTTCATTGCTAGGAGCTTTCAAATGAGGGCTGGATGCTTCTTTTAAAGGCGCACTTTAGTTTAAACAAGAATCTGAGGAAGTCTTGGAAACTGCGCTCCACAACAGAGGAGGCCAAAACACTGTTTCCTTCTGTCTTCTGAGTCAGACTAGAGGAAGTTACACTTGAGCAGTTAATTTTGTCTCACAGACTGAAGTAAGTCTCATGCATTTTGGACACTTTGGAACACATGATACAGTTGAGAACTGTATGGCTACACTACACAGCTGCCTGCAAGGAATTAACACACAGATAAAGGAAGAGTGTAAAACTGTGTAGGCAGGAGCCCCTATTCTGTCCCAGGAATGGAGAGAAAGAAAGCAGTAACAGCAAGCTATAGCCTAGCTCATGCCAGAAATTTTGCATTTTGAGATTAGTCGGCTCAAGTCTGCTGGGGACTCTGCTCCTTTCAGACTTTTGTGTTATCAGAAAGATAAAGAAGCAATTTACCTTTTTGTCCTCAATGAAATAAAGATGAGCAGGCCTAATATCCTGCAGATAGACTTCACAGTGTAAGTAAAAAACTGAGCCAGAAGAGATGGAAACACAGTGTTGGTGAAAAAATGTACTGCTTTAGTTGCACCTATATCCGTTAGGAGAACATGGGTTGTAAACAGTGAGTTTGCACTCTCAGGGAATAAAAAGACCTCCACTGACGGCACTCCCCTTTGGATATAATGCAATACAGTTCAAGCCATTGTTCTTCCTAGTTCAAAGAGAAAACTTGAACCTCCTGTGCCTTACTTTGTGACAGCATCTCAAGCCATGACACCACTGGGTGTTTTGGGAATGACTGCCTAGTTCTTGCTATAAGCTTGACCTTTGAAGAAAATACGACCACGTTTTGAAAAACATGTTTTATTGAAAATCTGGGATACAGATTTAGTTGATGAGCAATCTCCTCCAAGAGAGGGACTAAATTTTTTCACTCAAGTAATCCTTTTGGTAACAAACTATCCATACCCTTCACAATTCAGACCTTATGCATATCTGGCTGGCAGATTAAGCAAGTGTAGGAGTTCACCCTGCACAGACGGTGAGCATAACATACAGTCATCACATGGAAGCAACAGTTAAGAAACTGAAAAACTCTTCCAAGTTTTCATGACAGATCTATGGCAATGGTCACGCACTGCAATATATTTTTAGAGTTCTGTACAGGCCACTCTGAGTCAGACTCCTCCCAGAGATCCTTTAATTCATATATACTGTTAAAGCTCACGTCACTCTTCAGTAAGAAATAATTGTATCACTTCTGGATCTGCACTTTCCCACGTGGGGAATATGCTCTTGTGGAAGTAAGTAAAGCGTGATTTGGAATCAAGGACTTGGCAGTTCAACAGCACTAGACCAAGCCATATACTTTTCAACTATGTACTTTATTTGATTTATATTTCACAGTCTGTTTGTGTAAAGATTTAACAAAAAGGTCATGTTTTATAACAGGGCTCTTAGGCTACTGTATTCAAAGCTGACAATGAATTTGAAAGGTACAGAAAAGGTTTACATTCCAACCAGAGCAGTAGAACTTCAAAAAATACATAGCAAAAGTAATCAAAAATAGTAATGTTTATTTAACCTCAATAGTAAAACAGCAGTTTGTCTGAGCCATGAAGATACCCTGCTCACTAACTGTCAGCAGCAACTGAAGTCCCAGCAGACCATCTCATTGACTTTTTAAACTTTGCCAGGTGTCTTTAGCCTAACTTGTCCTGCCACTTTTAAAGTAAAGAAACCCTCTAAGTTCACTGCTTACAGGTTTCCAAATAAAGAGGCTAATGTTTCTGCTCATCTCCACTGGACCACTTCCAGAGCCCTGCCCAGAATCAACATCTATTCTGGTCCTAAAACAGCCAACTAATTCTCCTCAAAAGAGCACCAGAGGTATACCATTTTATTAAATTGCAGCCAAGAAAGGAAAGTCCTTATTGTTTAAAGCTTTACTAGAGCTTCTAGGAATAAAGGCAGCTAAGAGAAACTGAACAGAAAGATATTTGACAATGAATCTGTCATTAGGGGCCTTCAAAATCCTTTCTTGTAACCACAAATCTTGAAGCAAAATTTGTCAGGGATACAGTTCCTATGGGGCCCTGGCTTTACCCATCTAGAGTTCTGGAGTGATTTTTCTAGTTTAGCAAAAACTGTTTAAATCTGGACTAATGCCCAGTAGGTTTCTAACCAGCTGCTGGACATTATTCCCAGATTTATCAAATACATATTTATAAAAATCAACCATTTGAAACGCCCATCAGCGGTAAGCATACACACTTCAGCTCACTCATGGTGTTGTCAGGAAAAAACGTACATGGTGCTGAGAGGACTACGAGAGAGTTTTAGCAGCTAGAGGCTCCCTAAGTTTAAGTGTCCTGCAAGGCCAGTTTTTCCATTCCCTTTACTCCAACAGAGCAGTAGAAATAGGATGGAAATCAAATAGCAAAAAAAAAATAAAATAAAATAAAAAATTCTTTACTGTAAGGATGGTCAAACAGTGGAACAGGTTTACTAGAGAAAATCTCTACGAGGGGGCTGATGCACCATGTTTGAAATACTAAAAAAGACATTTGGATAACACCCTCATCAACACGCTTTAGCTTTCAGTTAGCCCTCAAGCAGTTAGGCAGTTTGACTCTATGATCTCTGAAGGTCCCTTCAGAGTAATAACACAGAATCACTTAAGAGGTCATTTGTGTACTCACTCATCATAAACAGCTAGAATTCAACTTCTTTTTTCTTACCTCCTTTCATCTCTAGAGAAAGCCTGAATCCACCACCGTGTTTTCTAGGATGACAATCACTTCCTATTAACACGTTCTGAACTTCATATTCCCCTCTATAACTGATAGACAGAATAAGAATGCTAAGAAAAATAGAAAAGATCTCCTTTCCCACACCACACCTTTAAGCCTATTAAAAGTATCAGATCAATGGAACTGCCTCCTACTCCTTTCTCTCCTTCCTCTAAGAAGCTCTTATCTTCTGGGATTCTTACATACATGGCACAAGGACCCACCATATCTACCCACCCAACAATTGTCATTTAATGCACATACCACACATAGTTCTAGAAGAGCTAGTTATGTCCTACATTATTACACTGTATTATGCTGCCTTTCTGCCTTCTGGCTTCTCTGGTTGAATTTTGATATCGCTGTGCTGCAAGTTGGGAGATATCCTATTATGCACAATTATAGTGAAAACACAACACAGCCTTCAAAAATTTGTCTCTTAATAAATTCCCATGTACTGTGTGACAGGAGTAGCAGTACAGCAGTTCAGCAGGAGGGCAGGATACTATGAAACGCATTGCTATTGGTTTGTTAAAGATCACAGAGGGCTTTATGGGGAATCCTGTCACAAAATTTATCTCTAGGCCTCCTGCTAGGGAAAACGTGACTTCCATTTCTCCTCCACATGAGACATCTACAGCATTTCTTTTCATCAGTTTTACCCTAAAAAAGGGGGAAACCCCTTGTTAGAGGGAAATCCCTTGCACCTTTTCTACTGAGTGTATTTTAGGAAGTCTACAACAGCATTCTCCACAGCCTTCTCTAATCTTGATTCCCAAAGGCATCAGAAAATGAAAGGGTCTAACCACAAAGTAGCAAGAGTTCTACTATAATTTCAAGTACCTCTTTTAAGAATCTGAAGTGAAGTGATCAGAGCGTCAAAATACCCAGTGACCTATATGGCACAATTTTTGGAAAGTGTTTTCAAGTGGAAATGAACACACTATAAGCAATCCAGATTTCTTACCCTTAATAGGGAGAGACATTCCTAGTTCTTTTACATAGCCTGCCTCTGGTAAAAAACAAACAAACCCTTTTTATTGGAGGGACTGACACAAGTGCACAGATAAACTGACATCTGCAGAATACCTTTTGCAACCGACTACTGCAGATGTCCGCTAATAACACTGCATAAGATGTTTGGCCTTAACTACATTTCATGTCAAGCAGGCTAGGGATGAGATACATTTACGTGGAGGAAAATAGTTTTGTTTAACTTCAAACTCAAGCAGATAAAACTTTTAGCAAGATTTTCCAAGTTGGCATCTTTTTACATAGTTATTTCACTCAATTTCTCTCAATAACATAAAAAGGAGGGAATGGAGATGGGAGGACTTGTTTTACCGTGAGCCAATACGCCCCTTTTCCTCTCACTTCCCTCCTTTTTTTCCCATTCTTAGCAATTGATTTCACAGATTCACAGAATTGTAGGGGCTGGAAGTGACCTCTAGGGATCATCTAGTCCAACTCTCTGACAAAGTAGGCTAACTAGACCAGGTTCCACAGGTAGGCATCCAGGTGGGTCTTAAATATCTCCAGAGAAGGTGGCTTCATATCTCTCTGAGCAGCCCATTCCAGTACTCTGTCACTGTCACCATGAAGAAGTTTTTATGCACATTTGAGCAAAACTTCCTATGCTTCAGTTTGTGGCCGTTCCCCCTTGTCCTCTTGCCACTGCTGAAAAGAGTCTGGCCTCATCCCCTTTGCCTCCTGCACCTTAGATGTTTATGGACACTGATCAAATCCCCTCTCGGTCTTCTTTTTTCAAGGCTGAACAGAGATAGGTCGCTCAGCCTTTACTCATAAGAGCGGTGCTCCAGGCCCTCTGTCATCTTCATGGCCCTCTGCTGGACTCTTTCCAGCAGATCCCTGTCTTTTCTGTACTGGGGAGCCCAGAACTGGACACGATACCCCAGGTGAGGATTCATCAGGGCAGAGTAGAAGGGGAAGATCATCTCCCTTGACCTGCTGGCCATGCTCTTTTTAAGGCATCCAAGGATGCCATTAGCATTCTTGGCCACCAGAGCACACTGCTGGCTCACAGCCAACCTGCTGTCCACCGAGACACTTTCCCCCAACCTGCACTGGGGCATGCAGTTATTCCTCCCTAGGTGCAAGACTATACACTTGCTCTTGTTAAGCCTAACCTGGTTCCTCTCTGCCCAACTCTTCAGCCTGCCCAGGTCTCGCTGAATGGCAGCACAGCCTTCTGGTATATCAGCCATTCCTCCCAGCTTTGTATCATCAGCAAGCCTGCTGAGTGTGGACATTATCCCCTCATCAAGGTCACTGATGAAGATGTTGAACAAGACCAGAACAATTTCACAAAAAAAAAAAAAAAAAAAAAAAAAAAGGAGTTCAGCCTCATAAACAAAAGATATACACATAAAATAACATTTAACTAGTCTTGCCAAATTAACCCTGGTGAAGTGCACCATGTTTAAAAACATCTCTGCATTCTACCAAGAAAATCCAAAGCCACTTGCCCTGTACACTTTTTAGTCACTAATGGGTAGTGCAAATAAATACAGCTTTGAAACAAACACTTCCAATGCAAGCCTTGCAATTCTCATTCACTCATCTTTACAGATCAAAATCCAATGTATGCTCATCAAAATCAAGTCACTGGGCTCCTAAGACTTGTCACTTTGGTCAAAGATTGCAATAAATATAGAATGTTGCTTCACCACAAGCAGATCTCCACTAATTCAAAACAGCTGTAACCCCAGAAGCAAGACTCACTGTCAACAGTCAGCAACAGTCTGATATCACCCCACCAAACTAAGCTTCTTCTCCTCACACCTACTCTCTTCATCTACTTGCAACTGGTGATAGCCCAATACTGGGGGCTCTTTTGCTGTGCCACTCTCAGAACTGACTATCTGAAGATGGGAATAGGAAGAGACTTGCTTGCAGAATTCTGCAAATGACTGCCTTCTCACAGCAAGAATGGGAACATGCCAGCAGAGCACATCCAAGCTTCTGAAGTCCAAGAAAGTATAGAGTTAGCATGAAGTTCAAGGTCACACTGGAATAGTGAGTACTCATATTGTCAAGATCCCACGGTACTGTCCCAGTCCCACGACTGGCTGTAAAGACAAGTTGTAAATGGCGTGCCACCTTGCACATCTTGGACTTGGTATGTTCAAATAAAAGCTTGAGACAGGAAATAGGAGGCACAGGAATAACTTAACAGCTTTGTACCATTTTACTACATGTTTGGATAAGTGGAGTCTTCAAGGTTGCTATTAGCTTTATCTGAACCTGTTAGAGATGCTTCTAGCTCTGCCCATGACTGCGGAGCATTGTTCTTTATTGCCTCTATGAAAAGTTGTGTTTGGTGCTTCAGCCTGTCCAGCTCAGCTTGAGTCACCTGGTTCTGATGAATGAGCTCCTTGGTTTTTAAAGTGATCTCCAGCAATCCTGACCTGCGTAGCACAACGAGTGTATTCTGAAAACGTCTGCACTTACTCTGCTGTTGCAAAAGCAGCTCAGGGGTAGTGCACGCCTCTTCTGGTATCAATGGCAGGCTCCACACTGCAGACTGCATTGTAGTTTGTGCTGCACTCTCATTCTCATGAGGAGTGCACTTTGCTGTCTGTAGAGTTCCAAAAGGCAAGAGAGAAGCCAAACCTGGAACTTTCGGAGTGTCAGCAGAAATACAATGGAAACCAGGAAGAGTTGACACTTTTCCAGTTGTCATCAAACCTGAAGAACTTTGCTGGTTAGAATCCTGAGGAGCCTTAAAGCTTACTGGTAGGTGGGCAAAAGGACTAGTAGACAAACCTGTGCTCCTTGATACAGGAGAAGTATCCATTTTAGATGCTTCTGTGCAGAGTCGTTTATGGCAACTGGTTTCCTGACGTTCCTCTAGATCGAAGGAGTGATCTCTTTTGCAGGGCTGTGGTGCTATTTTGGGATAAGAGTTCAGGATGGGCAGGTAGTTAGTGGAATCATTTCTCTTTTTCCCAACAGGGTGAGGGTTAATGGGAGGTGGGATCGATGGGTGAAGAAATACCAGCTGTGGCTGAGCTGGAATCACTTCAAAGGATGGCTGGACAGTCCAAGACTGGAGCTGGGATGAACTCCCCTGAGAAGCATAAATGGGGAAAAACACAATTCTTACAGCAGTGCTACTGATAAGGATTAAAAAACCTCAAGCAAAACAGGTGGATTATGCCATTTCTTCATAACTGATGCATGCTACATGATATAACATTGTGAACAGCTTATTATCAAACTCATTCTTCCCTTCTCTGACAACAGAACCTCACACTAGAATCAAAGCTGAAAACCATATATAGAGAATATATTTAAAAACAATTCAATTTATACAACTTTCCCTAATAAGAATTACAGTGCATGCGTGTATCACAGTGCTAGTGTAAAATTACTGCTGCACTTGAGGCTAAACAAGATGTATACAGAAAACTTGAAAATCAAACTTGAAAAATTCTGGTTATGAAATATTCCGGAAGAATCAAAGACAGCACAGACATTTCAGGAGCAATTCAGACTCCCACTTTGTTGAAATGCAGCAACTTTAATCCTGTCATTTCTATTCTTATAGCAAGCTTTTGAAATGGTTATTTAACACAGACATTATTTAACATAGCTGTTCAGTAAGTTTTGCAATCATAAGTACAATACATGGTTGCAATAAATTTAAAACCATGAAGTTGGAAAAGAAGAAAAAATAATAATACAAGGAAAACTGCCTGTTCTAAGCCCCAAACAGTTTAATTCCACACCTTTGGTGAAATCCTGTGCACTGATACGCCTTTAAAGCATTATATTTCAAGAAAAGTGTTCAAGTTTTTACATCTTTCCACCAGTCACATTCTGCAATACAGGCAGGGTAATACATCAATTTTTACAAGACGTTACCTCTTCTTTCACAAATATACTACTAGGGATTTTCATCAGACCTCCTGTCCAGAAAGCACACCTGCTTTCTCTTGACATATCAAACGGTCTAGTAAAAAGTAATATTTCTTTCAGGAAAAAAACAAAAACCAAAGAAACCTTCACTTCTTCTAATACATTATACTCTCAGCTGTTTTTTCAATTTCTATGGTTCACTATTTGTAATGTTACTGCAGGCCTGCTGAGGGCACTGGTTTTAGTAGCACTACAAGATTTCATCCTTTTTTGTGCTATTCTGACTCATCTGAAATCCAGCCTCTTTTCTTCAGTGTCAGAAACATTTAAACTGGCAAACGCTCATGTGTTTTGCTGAAGTCCACTCCTGTCAGCAGAGGACTTGACAAAGGTGGGCATCATCCACTGATTCAGATATTGAGATTCGGCAATGAGATTCAATTACCAACTCTGACACAGAGTTCAGTGGGCAAGATGCCCTGCAGTAGTTAACATTAGTTCCTTTTTTCACAGACAAAAGAACACATCCAAATGAAAGGTACCCAGAGAAATTAAGAGTGGGGGAAGTACATAAGTACCATGGCTATATAAACATTAGACAGAACA
Source organism: Alectoris magna (assembly GCA_030625065.1). Lineage (NCBI taxonomy): Eukaryota > Metazoa > Chordata > Aves > Galliformes > Phasianidae > Alectoris > Alectoris magna. The sequence goes on from CM060565.1 coordinate 21,108,942, forward strand.
CGAAACCTTAAGGAGCAAGGCTTTGGAGTCAGAAGTTCTAATTTACTGTACGTTTGTACAGTACCTAGCATACTGGAGCCCCAAATTCACTGAGGTCTAAAGAACTGTGATAATAGTCTACCATGCTCTTGTTTTTATCCCCTACTCCCACCTCCACTATTCACTTTCTTGCCCTTTCCACTCAGATTGTGTTCAGCTCTTATTCTCATATCCCAAAATCTCATTTTTAGTAGAGGAGACATTTAATTTTACAAATTCTGCAGTCAATTTTTAATGAAAGACAACCTCCTGCAGATACCAGCTCTACTCACCTAAAAAGCCTTCCCACCCATTATGAACTTCTACAAACTTTACCTCAGCACTACCGTATTCCAGAGAATTAATTCCTGCTTTATTTTTTTTAGTAACATTGTTAGCTGTTTACACTCTGAAATCAGGACAGCAGGTTAACATCACTAAGCAGGAACACAATCAGGTGATGCTGACTGAGACTGAAACAGATAAACTGTGGTAACTGGAAACGGCTGCATTATTTATGGTTGGTTTTTTTTGGTCTGGGGAGCCTAACTGAGAACTGTGTTGAAAAGAGCACATTAATAAGATGACCAGCATGACTGCCTGAGGTAACTAGACCCAGTGGAAGAGCCAGAAAGATACTCCATCAGTCTGACCTTGTCTGGTTGCTTTTACTTATTGAAATGAACATTTTTCAATTTGACATGACTGTCTTTGGCCATAAATAATTAGATTTAAATGTTATGAACCACTCAAATTAACTGAGTCTGGTAATTTTATCTACCTCTTCCTCTCCATTTTTCTTTTCTTTTCGCTACACTATCAACATTCAAGTTATGCGTATTATATGGCTACTTCTCCTACCTATTTGTAACAAAATCTAGAGTTTAACATGCTTAATTTTTGAGCCCCAGACCAACAGCTCTCAGTCTGTGGCGAAGCTTCCCTCTTCCCTACTACAAGAGAACCTGGACATTTGTTTGTGGTTTACATCACGTGTGTTTTGTCCGCACATCTAAGAACATGGCTATAAAAAAACAAAATGCTTCTTGTCAAGATAAAGCACAACGCTCAGATCAGAACCACATCCCCCTACAAATACATAATCTGCCAAATTATTGGAACAGGTTACCCAGGGATCGTTGGAGTTATTGTCCCTGGAGGTGTTTCAGAAACATGTAGATGGGGCACTTAGGGACACAGTTTAGTGGGCATGGTGGTGATGGATGGACGGTTGGACTAGATGATCTTGGAGGTCTTTTCCAACCTTAATGATTCTATGAAATACTAGCAAGAACCCACCTCTATGCTAGCTCTGACACACAGTATTTCAGTTTAACAGATTTTGCTTCTATTCAAAACAGATTCAGTATAAAAGAATCAAGTTTTATATTCTTTTTTCTTCACTCTCACTGTATTCTCATAAGTATTCTAATAATAAAAAAGGCTGAAGTGCTTCTGCCTTGTTTAAGAACACAAGTAGAAGCAAGAAGCCTAACAGTATAGCAATACTTCAAACTTCTAGCTCTTGCACCTTCTGTCACAATACAGAATTTTTCAAAGTCACACAGAAGTGCTAGAGGAATAACACATAATATGATATTGGAAGACACAAACATGGAATGTAATTGTTGCAATGTGAGACATGTTATGTAATTAAGGAAAAAGCTGCTGAAACTGATTTTAGATACAGATTTAATTTGTTCATTTATAACTTTCTAGATGAAGGCCTCACATTGCAAATAAAGCACTTCTAGAATTTAAGAGGAAAGCAAAAGTCATCATCCTATTCCTTTGTCTACACTGAACAAAAAAGAAATTATCAGCTTTTGAACGGACAAATACTTATTTTGGTTTGATCTTTGGTGCCATTTGAATAACATTATAAAGATCTATTTTTGCAAATCCCTTTGAGACAAAGAGCAGATGCAACACAGCTTCTGTATTTCATCTTTTTCCCCCTAGTGGCTTTAGCTGCCCCTCAAAAGAAGGGGTTGTTACTAACAAAACTTTACAAATTACTGCTTACTTTCCGGACTGCAACAACTTCATACAATCCTTTTTGAAAGGAAAATATAAAAAAAATTTTTTTCAGTATTTTCCCATATACTAATCTTTTCTTACCTGCTTTACTAGAACATTTTTCATCACAACCATAGGAGAAAGTGCAGGAAAGGAGCTGCTCGTGGTCACGGGGCAAGGCCAAGGCCCATCCTCTGCATTCCAACACAATGCATTCAGGACATCCTCAGAGTCAGTATGCTCCATAGCACTTAGGCACTCTGAACTGCCATCTGTCAAAAGTAAAATTCAGCTGTTAATTGTTTCACATGTAGCATACTTGCTGTTTCCTTCCTGTTCTACTATTCTGCTCCCTTTTAATCAAGCCATAATGAATAATAGTCTAATTCTGGAATACCAATAAAATTAGATCTTTAGTGACAGCTGTCAAATGACCTTTATTTATTAAAAGACTTTGTATTTCAGGATAGTTCTCATGCAGACACTGTCTCCACAAAAATCTATTTCTTTTTGTTTGTCTGTACTTAGTCTCCAAGGGAGGACAAGCTACCACAAAGTCAGCTCTGAAGACTGTTACACTGTTACACGAAAGAACTAGCAGATTCAGGTCCCTGCTGTGGTCTTCTGCATTTTTAAATCTTCCATCCACAAACCCGGTATGCACAGAACCTTCCATAAAAACACCGGTAACTTTTAAAGGGAAACTTTGTATGGTATTGTTGTTTATTAAAACTGAACATACTGTCTACATTTTGCTGATGTTAGAAAAACTACTGTTTTATCAGGCTCTAGTGACAATCCAGCCAAACTGCAAGGCATTACATGACATATATATCCAATAGTTCATTGATCACCGCAAAGAACAAATGTTAATCTTCCCATTCCCACTTCTAGACTCTGAAGAATAAAGGATTCCTCCATTCAGTTCCTTGTTAGGCACATTTTCATATTCCCGTGCCACTGGAATTCACAGGATAAGCTACACAATGCTCCACTCCAAAAATTTAGATAGTAGGATAATTTTTCAATCTGCCTTAGATACAAAGACCCTACCACGTAACAGCCAGACACAAACTGCAAGGGGCTGGAGTCAGCTTTATCTAACATCACCAGCAGTCTGACAACAGGAAGAAAAGAAAAGGGGGAAAAAAAAAAAAAAGAAAAAAAAAAAGGTAGCACAGTCTTTTTCTGAACCTGAGTATCCGGAGTCCTTGTCAGATTCAGTTGCTGCCATGCTGAAGTGATGGCTCAAGCTCTTCATTTCCATCAGTTTGCCCAATATTTTCTTGAGGGTGTCAGTACATGTTTATTTTGTCTCCACGTTTCCACAGCGCTGGTGGCTGTCTTCAACACCTTTTCCATTGAGGAACTGCAAAAACCGTTAAAAAAAAGAACAGACTTCCTCTGAACTGAACAAAACATCCAACAGTATAAGTCAAAAGCAGCTATGCGTGTCCTCACAGAAATCTTTTTATCAAAGTTTTGAGGCATCTATTAAGCAATCTGCAGAATTCTATTTAAATGTGAAACTTCCAGTTTCACATTTGCTGTTTATTGCAGATTTAGGTTGGCAGAGACTTGTCAATAAAACCACATCTTATTCCCTGCAAAACACTCTGAACTACTCATATTTAATAACACGTTACAGAACAGAAAAGATAGGCCACAAATCTTTGCATCACATTACTTCGTAGAACTTTCGGGACTCATAGAATCATAGAATCATGGAATCACCAAGGTTGGAAAAGACCTCTAAGATCATCCAGTCCAACCGTCCACCTATCACCAGTATTTCAAGACTTCCACTTGCCTCAGGTTAATTTTTTAAGTCTCAAGGAAGTTCCCCCAATCCAATCTTTCATTCCCCTGTACCAACTACAAGGGAATGATACCACAACAGACGTGGCTGTTGGGTCCTTTAGAGTAGGTTAAAACATGTTGAAAAATCTACGGCACAGAAATAAATAAATTAATTGAAGCAGAAATACAGTACAATTTTTGGTTGTTCTTGCTGAATGCGATTGCTCTTTTAAAACAAGAGTGTGTTTTAAAACACACTATTGCTGTGAACACTGCCAGTGAATAAACCTAAGAGGATTCAGAATTACTACAGACACGGATTTGGGGGAACGGGCAGATGACCATATCTTGTTCAGCTCCTTCCTTCAGTAGCTTGGCAAGTCAAATACAGAGCACAGGTCTGCCAGTCTTACTGTATGGCCGGAATTAGAATCATTCCATACTTAAAACCACTGGTACATGGTAGATTTACTTTGGGAGCACAGTACATATTTCTAACTTTGCTAAGAATTCTGATAGATGAGGCAGTAATGCATTACTGTACCCACAAATGTTAGTAAATAGAATCATAAAGGTTGGAAAAGACCACCTAAGACCATCAAGTCCCTATCTTGTCCCATCATCCTCCTATCAGCACCACGCACACCAAACCACGTCCCTATAGATGAATGTAATTGCTTGAACTGGCAAAAAAGCAATGCCCAGCTCTACTGGATGGCTCTGAAGATCAGCACCATGGTTAACCAAGATAAAACATCAGATATGTAGTGTAAAGTTGTTATCTGTAATTAAATCAAGGCTCCTCTGAGTGAAGGGGAAATCACTTATCTCTTTCAACACTGCCAGTAAATTAATTGGAGACTTTCAGAAGCAGCTCAAATGACTCAAAGAATGAAATGTAAATAGACAACTAACATATCAGAGCCACTTCTCTACCTACAAAAGCAAAACAAGCTAAAAGCTATTCATACACTTCCCCCCCTGCCCCAAGAATTACAGTTGCTCAGGCTACATCAGTCTTTCAAACAGCTATTCTAGGAGCTGGATTGCATATAAGTCAGCCATACTGGTTGAAGCCCACAAAACAAATATAGCTAAACCTGCACATTAGATAACAGTGCTGAGATGGTAGAGCGGCTGCCTGTACAGGTAGAAAAATGCTCAACAGAAGGAAACTTTGTCACTAGCCTGCCTCATTTCTACTTCTGCCTTCAGTCGCACCTGCTGACCTGCTAACAGACACGGAGCTGTCAGAACTATGGAAAAGCTACCTAGGTCCTATCCCTGCTCTGTGTCTCATTCACAGAATCATCTGGTAGGTCTTTTCAAGGAATCATGATCAGGAAATCCAGTAATTACTGGCATTTTAAACTAGTTATCAGTATACACATTATAATCTATATGAATTTTAACTGGATTAAAAGCTACGAAGATAACCCTGCTTCATCGTCTCTGTCACTAACAGAACAGCATAACTGAATGTTTGTGGCATGGACAAGTCTTAAATGAAGGAACCGGATCCAAGCTTCTGTTACTTAACCTTCTCCAAAACAGACATTAGTTAAGAAAACACTGTGTACGGATGCTAGTCTCCAAAAATTAGAACTGGACATAAAAGGAGAGCTTTTGTGAAATGAATTTTGTGAAATATGTGAAATACAAGCACCCCTTCTGTCAGCCAGGCACCCCGAGTTGGAAGGGACCCACAAGGATCACAGAGCCCAGCTCCTGGCTCCACACAGCACCATTCAAAATTCATACACTACATCTGAAAACGCTGTCCCAACACTCCAACTCCAGGAGCTGTGAACACTGCACGAAGCCCATCCTACATCCGACCACCCTCCCGGGCAGAACCTTTTTCTGGCATCCAACCTGTGCCCCCGGTAAGACGCAGCTCCAGGCCGTTCCCTCGGGTCCCACCAAGGGAAGCTTTGAGAGCTGCTAGCCCATCTTCCCTTATGGAGATAACTGAGAGACATCCACCCACAAGTAGTGCTCGAGACGGCAGGCGCTGGGCCCCCTCCCGCCCGCTCCCGGGGCTCCTCCTCACACCGCCGTGCTCTCCCTGCCGCCCGCCTCCCCGGCACCTCGCCCGCGGGCAGGGCCAGGCCGGGCTGTCCCGCAGCCCGGCGGGACGAGAGGTCCAGCGCAGCCGCCGCGGCCGAGCAAGAGCGCAGCCCCTCTCCGCGGCGAGGTGGGGCCGGTCCTAGCCGAGATCGGGCCGCCCCGAACGCGACAGTCACACCGCACCCGCAGCTGTAACGCGCGCTGGGCCGTAACTCCCCTCACCTGGCTGCCGACAGCCCCGGTGCCACCCGCTCCGCGCGTGCGCGACACCACCACCTCGAAGCACGAACCTCCCCGCCGGCCTAGCTGGGTCCGCCCCGGAAAGGGAAAGTGATCCGGCCGCGTCCCTCAGTGCGCATGCGCACGGCCTCCTGCTTGCGCCTTCTGCCGGTGGGGCGGGTGCAGTGCGCGTGTCTGGCCTTTCGGGCGGGAAAGGTGGTGGGATGCTTCGTGGTGTTCCTTGTGGTGTCGTTTATGGCGCGCGGCCTCCTCGGGAGTTGAGGCGGGAATAAACTCTGAAGTCTGAAGTTACGTTCACGGGCCCTCAAGCACAAGGTGGGGTGGTGTGTGGGGGAGTAAGGAGCTGTAGATGCACTGTGGTTGTGAGTACTCATGGGGCTTGCCAGGGAAAAAGGCACACCGCCGTGTTGCCTGAAAAGCACTTAGGAAGTCCACCCCACTGCTGTCAGAGAAATGTCGGGAAAGAGAATCTTCACTAAAAAAGTACGAGCGCTTTTTGCTACATGCAGCAAGAATGCAAGTGGGTGAAGCTGCCTGGTCTGGACAGCTGAGAAGATCGGGCAGGTGATCAGAGCCAGGAATCTGGGGTGCTGCTGAAGTTCCCAAATGCTGTGCTGAACAGTATAATTCATCTAATTCACGGGAGCTTAGGCTTTTCTAGTGCCTGTTGTGCTCTGAGGGAGAGAGGTAGCGTATGCGCAGCCACACAGCAAACAAGGCAGCATCGGAGGTTTGAAAGTGGAATCTCAGAGAGGGAAAACATAGGAAGTGTTGGAAATAGGAATGTGTGGATTTGCTTTCCATGAATTGCAGAAAACCTAGGGCAAATGAGGAGGAGGAGGTGGGTCTTCTACATCAGTGACTACAGCAAGAATAGATGTTCTTTCTCTAAGGACTCCATAAACGCTGCCAGCACCCAGAAGTCTATCAGGATATTTTGCGTTTGAAGATAAAAAGCAATTTCATGAGAGAAAACAAAAGGGATATATGGAAGGGCTGAGCAACAACGATGATTTCCCTGAATAGTAGTACATAAAAGAAATGCTTCCATTGGAATGGTGGTCTTGGTTAAAGAATCTGGAACACACTTATTAAAAAGATCAACGTGATCTAATAAGTTCCTGAATGGAAAAGAAAGAAATCTTTAATCTCAGCCCTCTCTTGCAAATAACCTGTCACATACAAAGCAAATCAAAATGTCTGGGTCTGTGTGAAATGACACTGTCATTTTGAAAACCTGACACAGAATGGGATTTCATTCCTACCAATTCAAAGTGCTGTGAAAGAACTGTAGTTAAACATACTGCTAGAATGCATTTTTGAGTATTTAAATATCAGATCTGTCTCTGAGTACATCTAAATTGTACTGTGAGATGTGTGATATCTAGGCTGTGGATTTGGATCCCTTACCATTTTGGAGTTTTGGATTCTGAGGAAAAGCATGCTAAGAATGCTGTTACATCATGATATTTGCTTAGGCATGGTGCTGATTGCCATATTCCCAGAAACAACCCTCGCTGATCTCTGCAGAGACCAGATTTTTCAGAGTATGGAGTGTCCATGGATTCTCTCTAAAAACAACTCATCAGAGAGCAACGGACCTGTGTTTGGGAAAGAAACCTGCCCTTCACTTCGCCTGATTCAGAACATTTGTACTGTCTGACACCAGTCTTTCATCCAAGAAACAACAGGTAGGAGAATTGAACTACTGTCTTGTTCACAGAGAAGTTTTATTGGATAGTCAAGGTAAACCTCTGTTTTAAATGAATTATATCTTATCACCTGAATTCTCCCTGCATTCAGTTGAATGATACCTTAGATATAAATTGATCACCTGAATTCTCTGTATTCTATAACCTCGTGCTTTAATCTGTGTGTTTTTAATAATTTATATAATTTTCCCTTTCTTATCTCCTGGCCTTTCATTGATCCAGAGTCTCGTTTGCTGTGTGCTTTCAGTGATTACTGTCAGTGACAACAGGATGTTTTCCTTTTTCATTATGCTGCACTGTGATTTGTTTGTTTATTCTCAAGGTGAACATTTTGGCAAGTGAGTGTTAGCTTTTCATTCACTTCCTTGTTTAGTTTGGTCATGCAACAGGAAAAGAGTGGAAAGAGTATGGGTACAGTATGACTGCATGTTTGCTCAGTTTAGGTATTTCAGCATTTAATTTTAGTCTCTTTTGCCTGGAAAAGATGTAGAGTTAGTCTTTGATGACTAAAGCAAGTTTTTATCCAATGAAGCAATTAATAGGTCTTGTGCGGTTGTTGAACACTTATAGGTGATGATATGTGGACTTCATATATGCTTACGTAAGAAATAATCTTTTGTCCTAACACGGTAGAAAGAAATGGTTGGCAAACTCTGAAAGTGAAGCACAGCCAGGTCAGAGGAAGAACACAGTTTTGTAATACATTGTCTGAACTGGAGAGGCCAGGAGGTATTTGTGTGAAAGCAACAGATACTCAAATCTTTTTTCTTTACACATTCACCAATTTATTTTGCTGTCACTGGCAAAATACACTTCAATAGGCATTGCATTAAAATAGCTTGCAAATAAATAGCTTGATACATTCCATTTTATTGAACCAAGGCTAACTTCAGTATTTGATACAGATATCTTGGTTGCTTTTATTATTGGTTTCTGTAATTTTAGTAGATTAATTGAAGAATGTAGTTGAAATGCTGCATCTAAGTTTTTTGTCAGTCTTAACCAAAGAATGGATACAAAGTAGTTGCTTCACATTTCATCTGGTTGGCACCAAATCTCAAATGCGTTTCCTCTTATATTTGTGTCATGTGTGTTGTTAGACATTAGAGCATTATTAAACTTCCAGATCTGTTTAAAAGGACATTCTGCATATGGGTTTTGTTAACAATTAATATTTTATTTAATATTTATTAAAGCATTAACGAGATATATTGTGGTCTGCTATTCAGACCTAAAGTTTTCAGAGGTCATAGAATTTCATCCAGCAGTTCGTTTAACAAGATTTTTTTCCAGAGAAGGTATTTTGCACTTGTTTGTTTTTCTTCTACATTTCAACTTTATGCAACAATGCTTTCATTTCAGAATACATACCTTTCAGCTTCAAGTGTCCATCGGTGACTATATCATTAACATAAATGTCTCCAAATTGAGGGAAAGCACCATAAAGGTTATTTCACAACAGATGCATAGCAGAGAGAGTACACCATGAATAAAACATGCACCTTTGATGCTATTTACTCTCCTCTGTACTGTATTGATGTTGGAGTTTAACAAAGATAGCTGTAGTATTACTTTTCACCTTTTGGAAGCTATATAGAAGAGCAGCCCAGGGACTGGTTTTAGCTGGCATGGCATTGGACCATTTCAGCAGTTCAAAGTAGTTTGGAAGGGAGCATGCCCTTTTATAGCCTTCAGCAGAGTCTTTCTCTTTTCTGTGTCTCCAGTGCATGCATGGAAGCCTGCAAAGCTACTATGGGGTATACGTTGCAGGCAATGAGATTTCCTCATTATACTGTTATCTTTTGAGGATATACAGGATTTACACTATTGCCATAAAAGAGGTACTGCCTACTCCGTGGTAGGTTGGCTGTCATACTTGCCTGGAGATAAAAATTATTGGAGTTTGTGTTTTGAGTGGTGATGGTTGCTTTGGGTTGGGTTGTTTTGGTGTGCGTGTCACAAATGTAGATCCTGTTAAGGTCATCTTTACTGACTCTTTAACTTGGATTGTAAATAGTTCAATGTCTTCATTTTTCTAGCTGCATCTTAATGTTGTGAACCAGAGAATGGTGCTAAGCATCTTCGCATTCTTAATGGCTTTCTGCATTCCTGCATTATTTCTAATAACCACTGGGTGTCGTGGGTCTCGTTGGATTACAGTAGACAGGAAAGGTCAAACTCGATCCAATCAAGGAGTGTGGACTTTTTTTTTTTTTTTTTTTTTTTTTTTTCCGGAATGAAAAGAGCTTTCTTTAATTTACATAGAATAACAGTAAATATTTCTAAATCTTACTTTAAAACGTTGTTTATATAGCAAGGACAACAAATACAGCAGCCTAATTCTCTACTTGGCTTTGATTTATTCCCAATACCTTTTACCTTGTCCACGGAATGGTCCACTGTTTGGTGGAAAAAAGCCTAAGATGTCACTAGGAAATTGAAGATAATCTGGTAATGTAAATGCATAATGTAGCAGAATAAATGCTACATCAAATCTGTAATTTCGTAATGGATGAGAAGAGCATGTAATTATATTTGAGAATATTATTTTGATAAGGATTTTGGCCTGTTACTTCCTGTCATTTTTAAAAGCAAATGAAAAGGCAAGAACTCATTACTTTATGTGCAAGGATAACAAATGTTCCTTGTGCAGACGAGAATTTTGAACGTGATCATTCAGTATATAATGGTGTTTGCCACTGCAGATTAAGGGAATAATTTTTTTGCACATAGAAGGATTAGATGCTCTACAGCTTCATCTAGTCAGCAATGAGATCGTGTGATGCAGTAACAACGATGCAGCCATGTGTTGTGCCTCATAGTGCAGGTAGATGAATCAAGGATGTGGACTGGACACGTGCTTCCCAAGAAGCTCAGCTTTTGTGCCTTTTGTGACTCAGCTCCCTGTACAGCTATTATGTTGGATGACTGAATGCAGTTGTTGTGCATGGGTTTGTTTAGTAATGCAGTGATTGGGATTTTGCTTGTGAAGTGTGTGAATTTACTATAGCCATTTAAAAGACAAATGTAGAACTGGCTCCTGATTCCCAGGGTAAAATATATTCCCTTGTGGTAGGCGATCCATTTTACCTTTAGCTTAAAAATCTGTACTGCACAGACTGCCAAAGCGAAACACTGAACCGTTTGTGTCCAAGACTACGGAAAGCAAATCTGTAGGAGTAGATCAAGCTAAAGCTGCTGAGTGCTGTTTTTTTCAGCACCATATCAATGGTATAGCCAAATCTGAATGAATTTTTATGAGACTAGAAGAAGGTAGTGACTTGATTGCAGTACTTCACAGATCTTCAGGCCAACTTTCAATAGTAATCAAGTGTAGCAGCTCTTCTGAAGGGGTCTTGTACCTCAACAGAGGTCTGTATCAACTGGAACATGCTTTTAGTTTGGAATCATTTATGAACCTAACTGATCCTAACGAGTATCTTTGCCAGCTTCCATTTAGGGAGAAATAAACTAAGAAGCAGTTCTGATTTCAAGTGAGATAGCAGAATGGGCAGGAGATAGCAATTACATTTCTAAGTCATGTGCAAGGCTGATTCCTGCTGTTGTGCTGAACTCAGGAGGTGCTGTAGGGGACTGTCCACTTTTAAAAATGAGGTCATTTATTTGCATGTCTTTGGGAAAAGGAACAGCTCCTAGACTCTTTTCTGACCGTAATTGCCTTACAGACTATACTGATTTAAGAAGAATAAAGGCTTTACAGCAAATGTGTCACCATTGCTGTGACATTCACTGAAAAATCACCTAAACATTTTATTTTGACTTTAGCAGTAGTAAGTGCAATGTTTATCACTACGATACAAAACTAAAATGAAATAAAATACAAACCAAACCTGATGATGTTCTGTTTTGCTGTTTTGAATTGAAATAAAGTTACTGGTTTGGGTCAAAATTTTTGAAATCTTGGAGTTTCCAGAAAGGTGGAAATGCTCTTGTTCTTAAATTAGAACAAATATGGCCCTGTAAAATTATTGCCTTCTGGAACTGTTGTAAAACTGTTATCAAATTCCTCGTGTGTTACAGTGATCAGATATTGTGGAGGCTTGCGGAGTGGGAGTAGTAAATCCTGAAAAATATAAATTTCTGATTCTAAGATAGTTTATGTGATTTTATTTGATTTGCCCTTCTGTAATGTTTTCATTCGTTTCATTGCTTCGTGGAATGAAATAGTGCTGAAACTAAATGTTTGTATGTTCCTGCAGACCATAGAGAAAAGCCTGCAATGAAATACATGAAATGGCAAGCATGGCCAGGCTGTCACACTCTTGACCAGCTCTGCTGTGCCAACAGATACTTTGCTTCAGTAGGGCAAAAGCAAAGAATGCTAAGGACAGTAGAACATTTTGCAGATGTTTATGGCATTTCGTGGTGATGTTCGTGGCTCCAGGGCTACCCCTTAGTAGATGTAAGATTGAATTAGATTGTTCAGTTTGCCAAGGGCAGAGAAAATGATATCCAATCAGGGAAGATGACTTTTCATTTTTGTAGAAAATTCTCCACACGATGGCAGTAAAATACCTCCGGAATTCAGAGGTGCCTTATGTTTCACTTTCAAAACCCAAAGGGAAAAACAACCCTAGATGAAGAACTGAGTATGTGACTGGGCTTTTAGATTTCTTATTTTCTTTTGGTAGTCCTTAAATTCCCCAGATGGTTTTCCAGACAGCAAGGCTACAGGCTTTCTGGCACAAGGAGAACGGGTGACCCATCACATCGTACTAGGGCACAGTGTCACTCTCAGGCACGACTTCAGAAGATATTTTTGGATGCTTACTCTCTGTATTAATGTGCAGGGGGAGAGGATAAGGAGAAAAGAGGTTGTTTCTAAACCCTGTCTGAAAATCTGTCCTTCCCAAAGAGTATGGAGACTGTAGTTTGTCACTTAAAGCCACATAACAGAGGCTGGTAGAGGGCACTTGGAGAAGGACCCGGTTTGCCCCAATTGGGCATTTGACCAGCTTGGTTTGATTGCTGTAACAGTGCCAGACAGAGATTAGTTGTGGAATGAGCTTGCAGTTGGGACTGAGCCTGTCTAGAGCACTTGGATAGCTTGGTGTATGGAAGCACTTAGAGGGGAGTGTATTTAAAGAACCCAGAGGCAGCTGTGTGGCTAAAATTAAAATGTGTTTTTCTTGTATTGTTTTTGCTTGGTTTCCTGTTGCACACTCTGGACTTGTCTTGTGAGAGCAAAAAGGAAGGGGATGAGTCAAAGGGGTGAAACTGATCCTAGAAATTCCTGCTTTGCTTTTTACGGCTTGGATATACCAGATTCTTGACATGAAAAGGCTTGTGGCTAAAACAGTCTTTGCAAGTCGCCTCTTCATATTCATATGCCTTTCATTCCATCCTTCATTCAGCCCAGAGATATTCTTTCTGTGTGTGTGAGAGGATTGCTGCTTCTTCCTTTCTTTTCTACCTTTCTTTCCATCTTTCCTCCCCAGAACATAGGAGGTCTGATTTTTCAATGCTTATCACCAAAACCAGTAATCTTTAGCTGATCAAAACATGTGTAAAAGTATCAAATATAGGTGGAATAAAATTCCTGCTGTATAAACAAATGCAAAAGGTTCATAACATGGACATATCTCTGATAAAACAGAAAGTTGAAAATGTAAACAAGGTTCGTTTATAATCAATAGAGCAATTACTGCTTTAGAAGAAAGATAATTTTCTTTGAAAGAGCACGTTAGTCAGCAGTCTTAGCATAAAAACCTCTAGCAATTAATTTATACTCAATTCTGACATAAGGAATTATTAAATTCAAAATAGCACATGGGGAATTAGAAAATAGATTGAAAAATTTGGTCAAGGTCGCATAGGAAGTCTGTGACAGAGTTAAAAAAAAATGTGTGAGGAAGAAAAGGGCAGTTCCTGTTCACCATTTCCCTCTCCGATCACATGCCGTGTAGAGGTTGTAGAGCCTTGCTGTAAGGCTAACAACTTGCTTAACAGTATGCCCTAAAGGCTGGTTTGGAGATATATACAAAGGTCTTAAGCTGTGGGAAGCTTGGGGTATGATTCTATATGATCAAAGGAAAAAACACATTTTTTCTGTCATGCAGAATGTAGGGGGGGTTATTCAAAAAACAGCCCTCCCCCACCCCCCCCCCCACTGTATACTCATTCCATCTGCTTAAAATGCTCTGTAAATCTTTTCTAATCTATTTAAAACAAACAAACAAACTCACAGATACCTGTTGAGCTATGCAGTTTTTCTAATGAGTAGTAGTACTATTAAGGGGTGGGATGAAGGGAGCTACCTAAGTGCTGATGAATTGGAAAGTAGAGTTCAGTGTCACTAACCTCCCAGTTTTTGAAACCTGAGACTGATCAGAAGTAATAAACAGAATTTTATGAAGCTCATTATTCATTGGTGTAGCAAAGCTTTTGAAAATAAAGGGATTAGGTTCTTTGTGTGCACGCAGCATTCCTGTTGGTGTTGAGGAGAGTTACACACTACAGCCTGAACCCCCAAGTGAGCAGCAGTGAAAGGGTCACATTAACAGTTTGAACTCTGGCAGTGTCAAGGGTACTCTAGAAACAATGAAACCGAAAACCGGAGGGTAATCAACAGTGTCGGAGTAAAACAACAAAACTGAAACAGCTACATTTCTAAATTAGCCTTCTGCATCACTATTCATTGTGGCCAGAATTTTGGGTATTTGGCTGAAATCTCTCAGGGGTAAAAGATTCAGGAACAGTAGTCCGTCCCATTAAACGCTGCTAAAAACTGAGGCTTTCCCAAGTACCAACTCCTTTTTCTTTTTTTTTCTTTCTTTTTGTCCTACAAAGAATACAGCTCTGGTATCCCTGCACATTTTCTACAAGAAGAAAGGATCGCGATTCATTTTTCTGGTTTGTTTTTCTTCTTCAGAAATAGCTCAGTTGTGAATGACCCTGTGTGATACGCAAGAGAAGTTCAGCACGCAGTTTTGGTGTTACAAAAGGGCCTGTTGGTAATTTCAGTGCATATTTCCCAAGTCCTCAGAAGGGTCACCGAAGGTCTCCATTACGTGCGGCCTAGAGCCTGCTACAATTTTCTCATACAATTTAATCTGCTGCCTGGACGGCCTCCAGTGTACAAGCAACTGACAATCTACGGTCTTTGGAATTGATTTCCTGGAATTGTGGAAGGCCTGCTTGGCCTCCAGATGACAGATGTGTGCTGGAGCTCTCAGTGCAGCAAGATGCTTTACAGAGATGAGTGAAAATTTGCCTCATTTCAGCATTTTCTGTAAGCTGTTAAGTCTTCTAGTGATTTTAGGGATAAAGTTATCACCAAGATACCAGCACCATTCTGAGTGAACAGTGTTACTAATGCTCCTTTGCTTTCCGTAATGTTTATCATGCAAGGGTCTTAATGGCTTTATAAATATTCTTTAAGACAAACATTCCACTTATGAAGTAGGTATCTGTTATCATAGTCATTTTACAGCCGATGAACTTAAAACTAAAGGATAAAGTAACAAATAGCCAAAGTTCACATTACCAGAGTATTGTCATCACTAGAAAAGAAGGGTTTGGTCTCAGAGTATACTTCAACCTGTTAATTGAGATTCGTGCTTTAGCTCTCTAGGATATAGCCATACTTATATAATGCACGTGGAAAGTACATGCTCTTCTTTGTAAATACCCACATAGGTAGTAGAGCAGAGACAATAACTCCAGTTTTAAGTTCATCTGTTCCTCCCATTTATCTTCTCTGTGTAGCAGATGTTACTAATTTTGAACTGTAGGTGCTATTCTTTCATCTCATGGTATTTAGCAGCAAAAAACACTGCTCAGACAGGTTCACCAGAAGAAACCATAGTGGTGAAAGCACATCAGAAAAAGTTCTGTTTTTTTGAATTAGAGAATATGAACAAATACAGTTCCATGAGAATGTGTGGTAATCACCCTTGATGGTGAGTTAAGCAGGCATTCAAAAGCCCAAGTGTCCTTCCACGTGTAGAAAGTCTCTTCAAATACAGCAATCAAATATATGAAAAAAATCAGAAATTCTTAACCGAAGGTCCAAATCAAGTAGTTTAGTAATAGCTTGTTAGAATGGCTGATGTGAATAAAATGTGAATATATGGGCACATGTGGTAGCTTGTTCAGAAAGAGGATACTATATCTGTTGTGAGATCAGGAAGAGTTTTCTCTTGAAATTACTGTTTCAAAAAAAACAACAACAACAACAACAAAAAAAAAAACAGGCCAAAAAATATAAGAAGACTTCATCTGGAAAAAAGTATACCAGGCCACAGAGAGTCTAGAGTGTCTTGATGTGTGATGCAATGAAGATGGAGCCATGCTATTTTCAGTGGCATCTGGTGCTAGGACAAGAGGCAGTAGGTGCAAACTGGAAATTCAGGTTCCACTTGAACATTTTTCCTTTGCGTGTGGCTGAGCAGTGGCACAGGCTGCCCAGAAAACTTGTTGAGTCTCAAAATCCACCTGGACGGGGTTCTGGGCAGGCTGCTCTGGGGATCTCTGCTTGAGCAGGGGATAAAGCATTTCCTGACAAAAAACAAGTTACTTAAAATGTAATGATCCAAAAGCAAGGAAAGAATAGCAAATATAGCAAGAAGTCATCTGGCTAAATCATATATTCTGACCTCAAGCACGTAGAAGAGTCACACAGGAAATGAAAATTATATGAGATTACTAGGATTAGTATGAGGGAATGCATAGGTATATGGGGTCAGAAATCAAAACCAGCAAGGAGCAGAAGAAGTTACAATTAAGACAAACAAGAAATCTTTTATAAATGACCAGCCTAAAGATTTTTTTTTTTTTTTTTTAAAACAACAAACATTTCATGACTGTTAGGTTTCTACTTAAATTCTATAATGAATTAGAGAAAGATTGAGCAACTATTCAATACTCAGTACTATTCAGTATTCGAGTGGAGAGAGAAAACTAGTAACGTAAGATGTCTTAGACCAAAACAAATTATGTCTTTTTTTGTTTCAGTATTCACTGAAACAAATTCACTGGAGTTGTGTGGCTAATGCGATTATTATCAAAAACAAAGAGGTATGATCTTGCAGCATATTAGATGGGTTCCAGCTTATTTAGAGTTGAACCTTTCAGCAGGCATCTCTGATAGCCCAGATTGAGCACACAAAAGATAAAAAGAAAGAGCTGGGGAATTTAATGTTAGTAAATTTAACTTCAATTCCTATAAATAAATAAATAAATAAATACTGGAACAAATAATAAACAAATAATCACCTAGGTTATATGTAAACATCAGGAAGACAGAAAAGAAATGGCTAACAGACAAAATGGATGTGTTGAGAGAAGCCCATGTCAGACTAATTTGTTTTCCTTCTGGTTTGAGCTAGTAGGGCTAGGAATATGGGAGAAATAATAGATGTAAAATATCTTGACTTTAACAAGGTCTTCAATAATCCTTACCTGTCATAGCTAAATGCCATATTTCTTATAAGCAAAGCAGTAAGGCTATATGAACACCATGTTTGTAAGATGAGTGCAGCATTATTTGGAAAGCATACTTGAACAATAGTTAGCAATAGTAGTAGCAAAATAGCGAAAGTAATTAACACTGTCAAACAGGAAAGAAGCATCAACTGCTTTGTACAAGTGTGTCTCCTGTGTCATGTACTACTTGGTATTTTCAGTCATGAGTTGAGGATGGAATGCAGAATATGTTTATTCTATCTACAGATGGCGGTAGGCTGGTAACAAGTTGGAGTATAGAATTCGAACTCAAAATGGTCTTGGCCAGTTGGAGAAGCAATCTGGACAATTGGAAGAGATTCGAAATAGAGAAGGGTGAAATTTCATATTTAGGTGGGAATAGGCAGCAATTTGTAATAGGAAATAAATAGCTAGTTCCTTAGAAGAGGATTAGGGGGCTAGAGTAGGGCACCTTTCAATGCTAAATCAGAAATGTAGCATGTAAAACTTGGGAAACAACAGGACTCAGCATCATTAAGGTCTCACCTAGGTTATTGTAGTTAGCATTTAGCATTATAATTCACAAAAGAAGTGGGTTAATTCCAGTGAGTCCAAAGGAGAACAATGAGAGTGATCAGGGTCTTGAACATGATTTCTGAAGAAAGTCTGAAGAACTGGTGTTGTTTAGTCTATAGGAAAAAAAGTTTGAGAAGAAACATGTCTTCAGGTATGTCTTCTGGGCTGCTTCAGAAAGAAAAGGATTAATTTTTTTATTTTTATTTTTATTTTTATTTTTATTTTTATTTTTATCTTTATTTTTATTTTTTTTTATCATGAATAGAACAAGAAAAGAGTTTTAAAATACAGAAAGATAAATTCAGGTTTGGAGTTTTCTAAAAGTAGGAATAATGAAGCACAGAATGGTGTTGCCAGGAGGTGATGTCAGATCTCTATCACTGGAATTCTTTACATTCAGACTACCTGTGCTCAGATTCTTGATATTTATGAACTGCAATAGGACAGTAGGTAAATGAGTTGAGCTTTTGACATCTTTTTCAGTGGCATCTTATGTCAGTCTGTGCCTGAATTGTTCCCTTCTCCAACATTGGCTGCCCCATTGTTGTTGATGTAGCGAATGCTTCAGGCAGCAGTGAAAGCAATCATTTCTCACCAATACACACTTAAATAAAAGTGAGGAAGGAAACAGGAATTTTGATTTGTATAACGCAAATGCTAGGAGGATTTTCTGTGTGTCTGTGAAGTACCATGCAGTTGGGGATAGAAGCTGTTAGACTTACAAGCAGTGGATATTTAGACCAGAAACAATCTCCTTGTCTTTACTGTAAAAGTCACCACTATCTATAATCCATCTTCATTTTCCCTTTCCCTCATGTCTTTCCTTCACAAACTTTTAAAGAATACTGCACTGAGAGCTTTAAATTGACTTCTAATTCAGTAAGAAATACTTGGCTCCGCTCTAACAAACTTCTGAAAATCACATCAGTAGTCTATGGAGAAATTGCAAGTTCACTGCAAAGCATCTTCTCACCAAAAGAGATTGCAAGGCCTTAGCAAGCTCTGCTTAAAAATTGAAAACTCAGAGCACTGGGCGTTGGACTCGATAATCTCTTGAGGTCCCATCCAGCCTCTGTAATTCTGTGATTCTGTGATTCATTATTCCTATGGCCCTGTAGCATGATGCTAAGTCACAACACAACTAATATTGGTCTGTTTAATATAAAACTAGTTCCAGAGCTACAGTGACTTGAAAAAATACAAGTTTCTTTTCTAGCAAAGAAATTTGCAAATACGATACTCTTCCAGAAGTTGTCTCCTTTCACTTTTATCCCCATCTCCTTTTTTGTATGTGTGCAGAGAGTCTTTGTTTTATACATATATGTATTTAAAAAGAAGAAAATGCTTTTTCTTTGTACTAAGCATTTTCATAGTTACAGGACTGGAAGCACTAGAGGAAATATTCTCAGTCATGGCAGAGCAGAAATGGAACTAAAATGATAGGCGTTGTGAAGGAGAGAATACATAAGAGAATCGCATAATCAGGGATGGATTTGATCTGCTAGAAATTAATGGAAGATAAAGCATTGGAGACCACCATCAGCACATCTTATTTTCATTCTTTGTGGTGGTAGAATCAAGAAATCCGGTTTATTTTTCATGTTAATTGCAGTAAATGTGAAAGGTTTTGTGTTTTTTTTTTTGTTTTTGTTTTTTAAATTAATACAACTAATAGGTCGTTTTGAAGAAGCTATTACATAACTTCCTTCGATATCAGCCTGGATTGAGAAAGGGATTACTAAAAGACTTAGTGAAAGACTGAAGTTAAGAAAACAGCTAATTTTTCTGAAGTGAAATGTAAGCATTGTCAGGAGTTGTTAAATCACTAGATAAAAAGAATTCACACTTATTTCAAGAAGAAAATTAGTTTCTTCAGCTTCTCCACATCAAATGAATGGAGCTTTGTCTGCTGAAGAGGAAGAGAAAACATGGGTTTGATGATCTTCTGAGTGAGACATCTTCAATGTCACTGAAAGTTAGCCACAGTGAAAATGTAAGTCCCTACTCCAGGTCTTCCAGCGGCTCTTCAACAGCAAGCTCCTTTCAGAGCATTCTCAGTTCATCTTTGAAAACCACAATATGACAGATCAATTGGCAACTGCGCCTTGAGAAAAAAGGAAGAAAATGAAGAAATGAAGGCAAAGGCTTGAACTTGATAGAAAGTTGCAACCTTCTTTTCTTCTTAAAACATCGCACCCTTGGTGTAGCACAAAATGAGCAATTTAAAAGTGATTGAAGACCTTTGCCCTGAATTCAGACAGATTTAAATTTGTGGTTTCAAATTAGATACTGCAAGTGAAGAGGCAGAAGAAAAAAATTAAAGGAACAACTAGAAGAATCAACTTTGACATTAAAGCATATGGTTTGTTGCACATGAGAAATGATCCAATAATGGATACAAGTATCCATAGAGAAAAATGAGTTCCTACGGAACGCTATCGATTTTATGTCTGAAAAGAAAAGCAAAGAATATTGTGTCCAGGTTGGATTAGATGTTGTCCTCTGGTTTGAAAGAAAAGCGTGGAACAATTCTTTACCTTTGTTGTAGTTACGGAAATACAGAGATTGGATCTATTTACATTAAAAGTCACTTAAGACTTTTGTGTGGTGAATGTTCGATATACTTCAAAAATGTAATTGAGAAATTACATCGCACTGAACACTGCTGTACGGCGCATTTCAGCAGTTCGAATATTCTCCTGCAACCATCGATCTCATATTGAAAGGAGAGGATTGATATTCCATCTTCCCAACAGCATTCAGAGGAACTTTGTGGGAAATTTGTTTCCTGATTTTAATTGAGGATGGCTCTCATAAAGTGATCTAAACACACCTGAAAATCCCATCCATTTTACAGCATCCAAGCAGTATGATGCCACCTTTTTGTAAAAGGAAATCTGTTCTAAAAGGTCGCTGTACTTTCATTAGAAGTAGCACTGGCATTCAGATTTGTGTTGAGCCCAAATGGAACACAACTTTACTGGTTTTGCTATACAAAGATTGTATTTACAAAAGCTATCAGATAGCATTTTTGAGGGATGGAAAGTTTATAAACATACAAGTTTACGGTTACAGGCACAGTGGCAAAGTGACTTTTCTAATTATAAACTATAATCACGCAGGGGAAAAGTGTTCTTTTTTAATATACTTTTTTTGTAATTAGAAATGTGACTTAGCCTACGTCACTGGTAGTTAATACCGATGACAGATTTTGGTCTAAATTAAGGAAAAGTATCAGAAATTTGGCAAGTAGGCTCTAAGCTTATTTTTCTTCCCTCTTTCAACACCTAGAGGCTTTCTGTGTGACAAATTTGAGAGGGAGTTATGTCACAGTTTGTCAGAGTAGCAAAATTTGGGAGCAGAATCATAGCAGATAGATATTTAAAATCGGTAAGATGTCAGTTTTTACAAAGTATATGCTCTTCTGTTCAGCATACCTAGTATACCTCTGTGGTAATTCAGATGAATTTGAACTGTTAATCTCTGAAAATCCTATTTCAAAATATGCTGGAATGGCTTGTCAGAGTTGGGCAGCATTCTCAGAAGAGATCAGCATCTTTGCTGATCTTCTTTCCTCTGTATGGATCTCCTCCCTAAATGGGGTAAGAGCAGTGCATTTCCAAAAACTCTCTGAGCAGACTCCAGCATGAATCGAGATTTTTCTAGGCACTGTTCTTCTGGAGTGCTATGGCAGCAGAGACTATATTGGTAAGATCTTTTTCCTTATGCCTTGAAATGTCTTCCTATTGCTAAGCGGGGAAATAGAGGAGGGGGAATGACACCTGAGTCTCAGGGTACTTTTGCTCTCATAAAATATACTTGAAATCCAGTAGCAAAGTGCATATTCCTTGCCTCTACCCTCTAGCCTTTGTTACAATTCTCCATTATGAACAGTGATTTTGTTAGTGCAGTCTCAATCTGCTAGTGTCGTGTACTGTGAATTTTAAGATTAGTACCCTATTATTATAGGGTCCAGTCCCTGTTGAGCAGGGACCAGATGAGCTCCAGAGGTCCCTTTCATACTGAACCATTCTGTCATTCTGGAGATCAGCATAGGTCCATATGATGTAATTTGTATTCATTCTTATTTTTTATTCCATGAAACCCAAAGAGTAATAAGGCAGTTCTAGAAGGTAAGCAGACTGACCTAAGTCATCAATTTATGCAAAAATAATGAGAATTTACTAAGAATTTATTAAAGAAGAATTAAAGAATAGAAACAAAACTGATGCAAGTCAAAGTACATTTACAGAAAGTCAGCATTGTCAAAGAAATCTGGTTTACGTTTATGTGTTTACTGATTTATAGACGTGATATATACAGATTCTGATAAGACATTTGAATTGGTACGATAAAACATTCTAATTCAAGACTGAATCCCATGCAATGTCAGCAAGGCACATGGTGCTCTCATTTGGCAGCTCAGAACTCAAAAATAGTTGTCAATAGTCATCATCATTGGAGTTCACTTTGCATAGGACTGATGCTAATGCTGTCAATAGGCTAGTGGAATTCTAATGCTAATGCTAAGTATTCAACAACATTTTCCTCACTGTTTTAATAAATAAATGGTAATAAATATGGATAACATAAGAATGGCAGAAACAGTAATTACTGACCAAAGCCAGCGTATTCTTATAGGATCTTGTGGACTGTTTGATTAAAAGGTGCCTATTCAAATAAAGTTTTAACACTACCAACAGCAAGTTCATATTTTTATGGACAAACAACATATTGTCAGTTGCTCAGTTGGAAAAGGAATTGTTTCCTGGAAAACCATGATTCTGAAAAGATTTCAAGGTCACAGTGGCCAGACGATTCAACATGAGTTCCCAGGATAATGATTTGGCAAAAATGTGTCATTTAGGTGGGAAATTGACTACTTGAATGGTAATTTTGGGTATGGAATTGGCACTGGTATCTTGAAAATGTTTCTAGGGCTTGTATTTTAGAAAGAACAACGAGCAGTTCGAGTGGATACAGTCACAGACATAATCACGGAGAAGTGTTTCATAGTTTGAAAACTGAAGGGCCTCGTCTGCTTAATTCATCAGAAATAAAAGAAATAATTCAGAGGTAATTTGATTACAATATCTAAATACTTTCCAGGGGAGAAGATAGCACATGGCAAAAGGCCGTTCGTTTTAGGGAAGATCGGCACAGCTCTGTTTTATGCTGGAACTGAAGTCCAGATAAATTCACTTCAGAAACAAAACTCAATTTTTTTAACAGAGAGGGAATGAACTAGAGAGGAAGATGGAGATTCTTCACCGCCCAAGATGAAGGTTTGAAAATTTCTCTGAAGAAATATGAATGACCTTCACATCAAAACAGGACGGATTTTTTGGATGTACCGTAGTGAAAAATTACTTAGCAGCCTTAGTATAGAGTGGAATTTAATGGACTGCTATATGCCAGATATCCAGCTAAAGATTTAAAAGCCTTTCCTGGCCTACTGAATTTATGGAAAAATGCATTTACATATAAAAATATCTTAAAAGAATTTTAACATTCTAAGTCATGCATTCAAGAAGGGGACTAATAGAATGTAGGTTTCCTGGCCAAACTGGACTCAAACTATTTTATCCGTGCATTATAAAATGGTTCAATTACATGTTCTTAGATGTTGGAGGTTATGTAGAAAATGGATGAGGTGCCAAAGAGGGTAAAAATCATCATCTTGCTAAATAAGTGGATTAGTACCACAGAAATACTATGTGATCGTGTGATTTTAAACTTATTCTAATGAATATGCATGAAAAAAGCTATTGCTGGTGTTTACCAGCTTGTGAATACTTGTCTCTGCAACATCTTAAATGAGATGTTTAATGATCTTTAATGTGATCCTTTAATGAGAGCAGTGGGATTGAATAGGAATAAGAAAGTCTCAAATAGGAAAAGGAAATTCTAAAGGCAGATCTCTCTGAGAAAGCTACCGAGTGCTTTAAATACATTGTGAAAGAAAAACACTTTTGTTACAGATAGTTCCTATTTCCGAAATAATTATTTGGACCCAACTCTTCTCTTACTTTGTCCTGTTGTAGATAAACTGGGACAAATCTGAAAGGCTGCCGTGTTTAACTAATTACCAGATTGATTACTTACCATGTCTCTAATGTCTCTAATCTAAGCATGGTACGTTGGCTGAGCAGAGCTTGATGGAAGTCTGGAGATGCTGGAATGAAAGCGAAGATATATCATTTCTGTAAATCTTGTGTATGGTTCATTGAAAACTATGATGGAAGAACTGTGAGAACTGATTTATTTCACATATCTTTATGCTGAGAAGGCAGATAGAAAAAATGTTATAACTGAATAAAAAAGAAAACAAGAACTTAATTTTAGTGTTTCTTGTTCTCAACTGCATATAATAGTATAGGGATGGCTTTTTCTTCCATATGCCACCTGAAGAATAACTTGAATGTTCTTCTCAAGGACTACAAATAGTAAAAAGCAAGTGATTTAGAATAGGAAGAAGCAAATGTAGCAAAACAGTGAATCTGTACATTCTTCTGTTTATGTATTGTTTTTATGTATGAAAAGAGATTTTTAAGGAAGAAGCCAAAACTTCAGGATTTGAAGAATTAGATGGAAATAGGGATGATGACATACAAAGGGCAACAGTGTACCCACTGAGAATGATAGGTTAGTAGGAATGACTGTCACCAATGTGGAAGAATACAAAAACAAAACAAAACAAACCAACAAAACCATAGACTTCTTAATTTGAGGAAACAGGAAACCAGTATCGTGTGCCAGAAAGAACTGGCAAGGATTTTCCATTAATCTTTCAATTCCAAAATGGTACTGTGTGATTGGCAGGTATCAAAAATTGTTTCTGTTTCTACATAGACAGGGACAGGACTGCTCTTTGGCTTTGGTACTGTTCAAAACTTCAGGGCCTTGAAAAGATGGAGTAATCAAAGTCATGCAAATGCAGATGAATGAAAAATGGGATAAAATGTGAGGTCGTGTCAGACAAACCTTTTCTCTTTCTTTGATAATATAATGCAATTCCTAAAAAAAGAAGTGTCTTTGATATACCTAGATATAAGTAACAGGTGAAAGTTTTCATGGAAGTAATTATTTAAGAGGGAGAGGCTGGGAACTGAATTTTTTTAAAAAATGTCCAAACACAACAGGGTATTTTGAAAGAGAGCATGTGAAGATATGGGGAGTTTGTTTGTGATGTTTTTGAAAAATTCACCTTGGGACTGCATCTGTGCAGTGTTTCCTATTAGTGATCTTACTGCAAAAACTTGTTTATCCTTATGAAAGTTACTGATAACACTGAGCTGGGAGGTGTAACTAATATTGAGGAGAATCTGCCCATTAGATAGCTTGAACAAGATGACTGTGTTTGCAGGAGGCGTCAAATGAGAAAACAAACTTTTCTTCAGTGACATTCAGTTAGGGACTAATGGCAAGAACTGCTGTGAGCTGGATGCACAGTGATGTAGGAATTTAGACCTCGGTGTTTTTAAATTAAATGCACTCATTGCATTTTTTCAGTTATGAAGAAGATCACTTTATATTCAAAAATGCATTTCCTGTAGATACTGGAAAATGTTGATGTTATTGGAACAAAGCACTTTTAAGATTTCGTCTGGCTTACTGATATCAGTCTGACCTCTCACACAGGAAAGACTATGTATTTAAACTGGAACAAATGCAGATGTCTTGAAAAGTCATAGAATTGGTAAAAAATTCTTTCAAATGGGGATTAAAAGAATGTGGATTCGTATTGCTAACCAAGATGAAGATTCAGGGAGGATATGAACGCTTTCTAGAAATACATTTGGGGATAAATTGCAAGGAGACAGAAGAAGAATTAAAGTTAAAAGATAAGGTCAAATGGATATGAATTAATCAAAATATTTAGAGAGAAAGTTAAATTCTCTAGCCATCAAAAAAAATAAAGAACTTGTAGAGCTGTCTTCTAGACAGAGCAATGGGTGCAAGGAATCTGAATGACTTACAGCTTGGTACGTTGATGGCAGGCTAAGGCTAACTGTGAAGCTGGAAAGTAGAGGTTGTGAGTGAGGCCTGCTTTGGTCATGTGGCATACCGCCATTCTTAGAAGAGCACTAAAAGGAGATTTGCGCTCCCTGTGTCCCTGCGTCAGCAAGTGCCGTGTGTTTTGCTTGCTGAAATGCTAGAAAGTGGAAACCATGAAGCCAGAAAAGTTGGTAACAAGATATAATGACACAGATACAGGAGAGGACTGTGTAATGTACTGTCTTGGTTTCTGTCCTGTTACTACTAGGTATGCCCCTGAAAGAACACATCATTCAAGGACATGTTTTGGTGTGGTGTGCAAGGGGTTCTGTGGCTGATAAGTGCAAAGAGAGAAGATGGACTGGCCCATTCTGGCTCAGTTTAGATTCTTCATCCTTTACTGGGTCATGAGCTCTGATAGTAATTGTTGCATTTAACTTCAGCATTCACTTAATGTATCACATCCCTCAGAGTTGCCATTAATTGGAAAGATGGGTAGAGGAAAAGAGGATTTTACTTGTTCTCTCCCTTTTGGCAGCATAGTTTCTCTTTTGTGCTGTTTTTCACTCTGCCATCTTTCTCTGATGAGATTGGCCACAGCTCTGCTGGGATTTCAGGTTTATTGCTCTGACTTCAGGTCAGAAAGAAAATATTTTTACTGGTCAAATCTGCAGGCATTATTTTTTGAGGAGGATGGGGGTAAGGAAGGGCGCCTTTCCCCATGGTTTGTAGAGTGGTCCATTTTAGGATTAAGTTCATATCACCTAACAAATCCCCTGGCGTTATGGGGGCTCAAACCATTACAGACTTCCTTGATATCTTTCTGTAAAACCCAGGGATTTGAGTAATGAAATACCTTGGTATTGCTGGAAGGTGGTGGGGAGGGACTTCCAAAAGTAGGAAAGTGTGAATGTTCTTGTGGACCCTGTTGCTTATAGTGGCCTTCTTAGGTCCAGGATTGAACTCATGCATGATCCTGATGCTAGAATTAGGATTTAGCACCCTGCTTTATTGATGAAGTATAAACATGAGTTTTTTGCTGTTTGATTTTATTCAAGTCCGTATCATCTTTCCTAAAAATTGAGGTGCTAACTATAGCTTTGTAATTAGTTTCCAGCTGGCTGACTGTATTCCCTCTGATGTTTGAGCTAGGCTGGATGTCCTTCATCACTTTCTGACCTGTTCTATAGTACTGCTGAGTTCTTTTGCACGTTTGAGAGTTTAGATGTGTTTAAATTATGGGGCAGTTGAAATTTATAATCATCATCATGCTGTATCACAGAGAGCCATTTCTAAGACACATTGTGCTGCAACATCAATATTTATCATCTTATGTTGTTATTAAATTATTGTGACAGGTATTTATACTTCTTCACTATTAAATATGAGACAAAGTGTAAAAGCGTTCCCTACTTGGAAAGGGATTGTAATAATAGAACCATGAACCAGACAAATAATAAAGGAATGCATTAAGTAGTACACATGTTAATTTCAGACAAATTAATATTTTCATCTCCAGAAAAGGAAAATACTGCCCAAATGTAGCTAGTAAGGTGTAAGGAACAATTGAAGACGAAAAATTCCAAAGGAAAAGAAGAAGTGTTATCTTCTAATCATTTTTAAGCTTTTACGGAATTCTTGAAGGAGCTGAGATGCCAGTGAAATACTCAGACTACTTTTCAAAATCTGAAATAAGTTGCTGCAATGTTCAAATACTTGCATGGCTGCAGTACCTATCTATACACTGTGCTGGCAAGTATTCTGAATTTACAAACTTCCATCAATGGGAACACTGAGTTTATTAGGGCTTCAGTTTTTAAAAGCTATGCTAGAAATCGGTATTCAGAACCAACCTCTTTCTCTCTTATGGAGGAAAGAAATTCCTGAAATGTAAGTTATTTTGGAGAAAAAAAAAAAAAAGTAAAGGTAACAGATTAAATGTATTTTAAAGAGATTATATTTAGCTGTTATCAAATTTGGAAAATTTGTAGGCTCCTTGTACCTTGCCCAAGATGGCAGTTTTGTTCCCAGTGTTTGTCGTACCAGGGCACAAAGATGGCTGCTGAGAAGCATGCTGCTTATGCAGTATGGTGTTGAAAGCATTTCCCTATGGGGTCCAAAAGGGGACACCGTTCTCAGCCTGAGAACTTAAGGCTTTCAGACCTTTCCACTGAAACCTAAAAAGCTAGACCATATCCTTAAAGATCCTCTTAGGTATGACTAAGTACAACTTCTTTTCATTTGACCTTTCCAAGTAGAAACTCTCACATAAAGCTAGAATAGAGGAAGCTACAGGAAGCTGGTAGCTGCCTCAGTTTATAGGTTGTTGTTTTTTAAAAATTTATTTCTCCCTTCCATGGAAGGAGTACACCCCCTCTTCTATACCTCTGCTTTCTTATTTTATAGCCTTCCCTACTAAGAAGAGAGCTTTCCTTTCTTCTTTCTAACAGTGTACCAAGTCACAGCTGTTAGTTCAAGCATCGTGTGAGAGCTACTTTCCTGTTTTCACACAGAGGGAGAATTTAAATGCAGAGTGAACCAGAAAGGAGTTTATGTGTGTTATCCCTGACACAGAACTGCTGAGTGAGTTTCACTGGGGAAAAGTTTAGAGTTTGTCAGATGAATGAAGGAAAGCAACTCCTGTCATACAAGCAAAGAAAGGAAGAGAAGGTGATCAAACAGCGAATGGTTTTATAGCATTCTTGGATTCTCTCTCAGAGATGAAAGCTTCTTGCATCTAGACCATTGGGATCATTCACCTGTGGCAATGTGCTGGTTAAGTTTGCCTGGCCATGATACCGTCAGTCAGCATTTCTGGAGATGCTTATGAAGAGGATGTCAAATATTCAAAGAGTCATTAATGCCAATAACTGCAGCGTCTGATCTGATGCAGACTCAGATGTGAACAATCCAAATCATTTATTACAAGTTCTCACATCACTTACGTACCTTCACAAGTTTTCTTTTTCTAGCTTTCCCATTTGCCCCTACAACTTTCCCATCCACCTTTACATGTCAACAGAGCATTCCACAAACACTCTTCAGCGGTTCATGTGGGCACTTATCCAATCAGAGCCACGAGCCATTCTTTCTTCTTCTAGAGGTGTCCTTGGTTCTCATGCTGTTTATCTTGCTCCACAGCTGCTGCTCTGTATAGTCCTTTTTGTATTCCCACAAACAACATCTTTAGGAGACTTTTTATTTCTGGACTAAACAACAGTTCAGAAAAATAGCTTAAATGAGTGGAAGAGGAGCCAAGGTCTGGAGACAACTTTAAGTCACTAGATATATGAAATCTAAGGATCCCATCTTGCTGTCATGAACCTCTCTGTATCTAGAATTTGTTTTCACGTTATTCTTTTGAAATGCCAGTTTATAAAAGTTATGTTTAAGCAAGGGAATCCCTTGGAATCCCTTGTTGATAGTTTAGGTAGCTCTAGAGTTTTCCCTCTGACTTGGATTTTCTTCCAGGCATTTTGTAGCATGGGGTGGTGGTATTGAGGTTCTCAGTACTGAAGCTGTTCATTTGTCACCAGTCTCTCTGGTGAGAAGCATTATTTTTATACCTGTCAGTGTAATAATCCGGCATCATCCTATTTCAGGGGAATACTTGATGGTTGCAGAGCAGCTTGTTGCCTGCTTTGCAGCAAACATGCATTGAGTGCTCTTATGAGCAAGTATGCTTACTTTGCAAGTTATCACCTAAAACTTTTTCATTTTTCCTTAGATACAGAAAAAAGTCAAGAAGAGTTTTAACGTAAGAAAAAAAAAGAAGCTAAGCAAGAACTTTATTTTACTTGAATTTGATGATTCTATATGAGGCCTTGTAAGGTGCTAAGGTGCTGCAAACAACAAAAGAGCAACAAAAAGTGGAGTAGAGAGAATTAGTTAGGTGGCATAAGCTGATGGTGGGTACTGGGTTGGTTTGTTCACTGATTTCCTTTATATGTAGGCTGCTCTGAACATAATGCTTCCTATTTATTTCCATGGAAACTACAACCGATACAAAGAACATAATAACAGACACTATTTGGTGGAGCAAATTCTCAGCTACAAAACTCTATTTTGCATCATAGTCACCATCAATAGCTGTGCATTTTTGCCAGCCATGAATAAGAGCCTGCATGCCACGCTCATAAAAATCTTCACCAATGGAGTTAACACACTTTTGATGTCACCACTGCTGAAAGGCACCACTCACTGCTTCACAGTGCTCGTGTCCCCTGTTTGGTCCCAGTAAAAGTTCAGCAAGCATCAGTAAATGTCAATGGGTGCAATTTTTTTTTTCTGCTTGGAAGAATTTGATGATACCCCTTTGCTTTGTATTCACTTCCATGTCAGACACCGTTCTGTCAGACTGCCCCTTGGCTGCCATCTGTCACATGGCAACAACATGTAACAGAATATTGGTGGGAAGATTCAACCTCCGTGTCATGGGCCAATATAATAAAACAGAACGCATTACTTTTGGAGCCTGCATCAAACCAAAAGACAGCAAACAAACAGAAGAAAGATAGAGAGGACCGGAAAATAATTTCTTGGGAAGCTAGGAACGCTACTACTTTGGGGGAGAAAATAATAGGAATCATAAGTTCATATTCCAGATGTTAAAGATTCAACTAAACGTAGTTGTACAGATATCATGCAGTGCTGTCTCCCCACCCAACCACTTGTGTAGGTTTTTCAGAGACAATAAAATAAGCCTAAAGGAGGGACAATAGATGTCAAACTGAGTGGGAGAAGAGGGGGAGGAAGACAGAGCAACTCTTATGATGAAACTCGTTCCTTTCTCTGTTTCTTGAGTTGTTCAGTCAGACAATCTTCCCGTCTACAAACCTAAGAATGTCGCCAAATAGCTGCAGAAAAATAATTTCCAGAAAAGGGTGGCATCTGATTTATTTCCTACATCCTACCCTCACTTGTTGTGGTTTTGGCTGCAAGACCACAAGTCTAAAACTGAGAGAAGTGTCATCAGCCCCTAGAGACAGTGTCCAAACAATTGAACATGTTTGGAGGAAAGGTTTATTCTTTGGCTCTCTCAGTACTCGTGGCTGCCAATTATTGAGCAGTTATGGCCAGACACAGATGCTGTGTTGTTCATGGCTAGCTTTTGGGTTCAGAAGTATCTGGAATTGTTCAAGGAAGGCTAAGGAGGTGTCCAAACATTTCCTCAAGGTTCCTTTGATATTTTGTTCTGCTGACGGTCTTTAGGCATGATGGTTTCCCCGAGGAGAAATTCTTGACTCATATCTCAGAGCCTGGGCTCGTATAGGAACTCAAATAGAGAGGTTAGAATTCCTTTTCTGGTCATCTGAGAAACTGGACTCACTGAGGTCTCATCAGCTCAAGGCAGACAAGGTTTTGGAAGAGCTGGAAGCCAGAGTTCACAGGCAGTTTTCAGGACTGGAATAAAACTCTGTTCTCGCAAGAACTCTTTGCAGTGCTGTAAGTGACACCAGTAGCAATCCTTTTTTAGGAATGGGCTACTTGCAATGGCCAGAAAAATCTGACAATCTTAATCAAAGGAGAAGGCAAAAATCACGTCTTTCTCCTTCAAAAATGAACCCAAATTATTGAGCCATAATGGCCTCAATAATTTCTTCAAAAAGAAATCAAAATTGCACCTGAAATCCAAAGTTAAGACAGAAGTTAAATCTAGATATCAGTCATGAATTTGGCTGAGAGATCTAAAGCCAGAATGGAGATGTTTTTCTTTCTCTCCTTATGATAATTATTTATCTTGCCTTTTCTTTGGATCATTGGGTTCAAAAGGGTGGTGATTTTGACTAGAAACATAACCAAAATCTCTAAGTCGTGTCCCCTTCTATTCCAGGTATCCTGCTCATGAAAAAACTGTTGAAGAGTATTACTTGGCCATGGGAAAGTGTAAATGATAGTAGATATTATCAGGAGGAAGAGGTTCAGTTTCACTATTCAGTGGTTTCTGGTCTTGGCAATTTGGACAAGTACTTCAGGAAAAGGAAATTCTGCATGCTTTGCTTGGAGACAATAATCAATCTTTTCAACATTTGGGATGGATTTAGGTCTCTAGGCCTTTGAATTATTTCCATCTAGATCTCAGTAAGACAAGAAAGTGCATCATGTTCTTGGTAGGCTGTGACCATTGCTTTTCAAGTTGTTATCCTTCAGATCATCAGTAGTCCTTAGGCTATCATTAAATGACTGGCAATGGTTGTATATTTACTTTGTTGTTAATGTCTGCAGGTGCATGAGTTATCTGAAGAACTTACTCATTAGAGATCATTTTTACAGCACAATAGTCCATACCTTCTGGGAAATTCACTACTCTAAGAATCTCTGTCAAAATAAGACTTTCTTTTGCGCAGTTTCAGGTTCTTCTCATGATAGAGGCCACCTGGTATCTCAAATGGGCTCCAGTTCACCTGTTCTTGGACAGTTTCTAGGATTTAATGTAGGCAGATGATCAAGTTACGTCCATGGCAGAATACTCAGGTTATATTATTCTGTGAATAAATATTCTGTTTTGATATGATTTTAAAGTATAAAATAAGCACTTGGAGCTTGGACTGGGTGCATTTTCCATCATCAAATGAAAAACTTGATCCAATATCAACCAAGTATACTTTAGCTGAGGTGCCCTCTTAGACTGCTCCAAAAATCAGGATTGGTGAGAAGCCTCCGTTTCAAATAACAGAGCAATTCTTAAATGTTTCTTTGGAGACAGATGTGAACAGAGACTGTTTTGCAGTCAGTACAATATAGCCCACCATTTACTTTTACCGGTTCTCTTTTCTGGCAGCCACGCTGTAATGCTCTTTTGTGCACCAGTCAAGGCTTCCTTACAGCATCGGTTTCAAAGTAAAATGTGCTCATTCTCACAAGAAGTTTTTATCTTTAAAGAAGACAATTTGTGGTGCATCCAGCATCATCAGAATAAGCTTGTCCAGAAAGGATCTGTGGTTCTAAAGCAGTCCACTTGCCAGATTTGCCCTAAGAAGAGCCCCTAGAAGTTGTGAGGTCCACAGCATCTTATCCAGCAGAGGTAGCAGGAGGGTTCTACCCTAGCTCTGGTTTGTCAACAAAAGAGATGTATTTCTTCTGAATCTGAGGTAAATATTCTCATTAACAGAGCTTTTACATTCCTTACCAAAAGCAAAAAAATGTCA
Source organism: Alectoris magna (assembly GCA_030625065.1). Taxonomy (NCBI): domain Eukaryota; kingdom Metazoa; phylum Chordata; class Aves; order Galliformes; family Phasianidae; genus Alectoris; species Alectoris magna. The sequence continues at coordinate 21,141,949 of CM060565.1, forward strand.
TCTTTTTCTTCAAGAGAATCTCTGAATCCGAAACTGCTTCTGCTTGCAAATCAGAGCAGGTTGAGCTTATTCTTCAAGACCAAACAACAGAGACCTATCGCCACTTTCTGAGGTTCTAAGCAGTTTGTAGATAACAGGATTTGAGGGTAGTGCCTTACCTCTGCATGGCTGCATTCTTACTCTGCTCGTCTGAACCTTCATCCTCATCTTTCAGCAGCTGTGTCTGAGCCTCTTTGTACAGAAATCTCTCAGGAAACCCCTAGTTGCCTGACGTTGTCAATCTTCCCATCAGCCCTCTGTTTGCTCAAAGTATTGAGGAGTACTACAGGGAAAAGGAGAGGCACCTTCACTAAATCACTATTCTCACAAGCAAAGCTTCAGAAAAAGCTATTAAATTTGCCGAAGTCACAGTGATGTGGTAGTACTCATATGAATTAGCCATTGATTAAAAGGCAGAGCTGTCAGATTTTCCACATGACAGAAGGTTAATTGTGGGGTGCCACAAGGTCCAGTACTATCTTCTGCTATTGAGTGTAATATATTGAGCCGTTATCTAAAAAAATTGGGTCAACAATGAAATGACAAATTTTGCAGATGACGTGAAAGCGAATAAGTGTCTGGAATACAGATCCATACCCTATGAAGTCCCCCTGATGTGTTGCATTTCCTATCACAGCAAATTCTATTAGTCCTTTTCACCGTATTCATGAATGTAACTTGCACAATACAATATCCCAGCAATCTTGTGTTTTGCATTCTGCTGAGTGAGGTTTATAGCTTTTCATTTTCAGCTTTGGGCTGACTTGAAAGACCGAATCCATGTCCCAGCCTGCAGACTGGAAGTACTTCATTACTATGCAGAGCAGGTACTGAGGGAGACTGTCTCTATGCGACAGCTCTCAATCTACTCTGATTATTACGGCTCAAGGAAGAGGCTGTGCAGGGGAAACTGAAGGGAGTGAAAGGAAAAAAAAAAAAAAGATTTTACAGACTCTGTAAATTTAAAAAAAATGGATTGGTATACAGTATCCGGAAACGTTAGCCAACATAATGTATCTGTGTCTGTATTAGCAGCCAGTCATTGTATCAGTAAATTTAAAAGCAAATTTCTCTAAGAGATGATCACAAGGAAAGAAGCCAAGCCTCAAATACTAATTACCTGTTGAATTTATTATTTCTGGACTCTTTTAAAGGAGTACTTACGACTTTTACATGAAAAGCATCACAGCATCAAGTGAAAATCCACTCTGCTACTAATTTTCTTGCTTTCTGCTTGGGCACATGGCTCCCTATCAAGATTGTAAAGCTATGTCCATTGTAAATGTGTGCACTGGCTTTCAGGGGAAAGGACAGGGAAGACATTGAAGCGTAGGATATCATGATTTATCTGTTTTCTTTTAGCAAGGAATAAAACTATCAGAAAAAAAAATTCTATCTTTGTGTGTTGTCATTCATCCTGAAGGACTGAAAAATGTTACGTAGATAATCAGATCCTCTCCCTTTTCCCAATTACATATATCCCAAGTGGCTGCTCATCCATGGGTAAATGGCTAAAATACTGCCACGTCTGTGTAGGAATGTAGTGACTGCTTAGCAATGGATTGTTATACTACACAGTAGCTCAAGGGGAAAAAAATATTGTATGGAAGCATAACTTCTTTTTTTCTTAAAATGAGCACATGGAGATCATTTTTTGTGTGGTGTTTGCCTTACCTTCCGCTAGAGCTCTTGCCTTACTCTCTAAACTAGTGGTGAGAGCACTTACCAAGGAAGATTCTGTGCTCCTGAGTTTAGTTTGATAGCGGAGGTTCATTGTGCCATCTTCTTCCTCCCTAGGAGGCTGTCTTAGCAGTTAGCAAACTGGTTGAGGAAGGGGCAGCATTTTTCTTCCTGTTGGCTCCGTGCCTCTGTGCTGAAAGGAGCACAAGATTTATGGTTCCGGAAGAACAGCAGACAAGAAGGGGCATGACTTGCCAGCTTGGTACTCAAGAGTTCTCACAATGAAGATGGGATTTGTGGATTCAACAGTATTTCATATTTTTCTCCCTTTATGCATCTTTGCACAGCTCACCACTCATCTGCTTTAATTGTCTGATTGGAGTGTCTCGTTTTCTTCTGACATGGCATAGAAGGCAAAGGCGCCTAATATTCTGTGGGGTCAGGCAGCTAAAGTGAGCTGTTACAGCACCTACATTTTTTATCAGCAGCCTGTAGTTTATTTCAAAGATTGCCCACTTAATCAGAAGCAGAACCCAGGATTTTTATTTTTGAAAATTGACAGGGATATTCAGTGAACCACTAGTTCTTTTCAATGGAGTTAGATGAAAAGAACATTGAAGAAATGAAGGAGTACAATTTCAAATGACCAATTAAGGATCAGTAGTAATGTCACTAACAAAAAGTTTCCAAAGTTCTGGAGGTGCTGGGCTTTCCTATTCATTAGTTGTATACAATCCAGTATTATCAATTTAATTAGTTGCATATGGACTTATGTAAAATCATTGCCATTTCTGTAATTGAAAGCTATAATTCCATCAAGGAGATCTGACACCAAGAATGATTGAAATGAAACCTAGGTTGCTGCATGTTGGAGCTGGGATTCCCTGGGATTAAGTTGCTCTTATTTATAACCCAGAATCTGCATTCTTTTCCATTGCAAATTTATAGTTTATTTCACAGTCATTCTAGCTGGGGAGGGAACTGTTTATTTACATAATGCAATAATTACATGTAACTCATTACTAACTTGAGATGAGCCACGCCTAGACAAATAAACTTGTTTTCTACCTCTTTGAGATAGACACAGATAAGAAAGAGACCTAAACTCTCCCATCATGAAGCACCTTTGGTGATGAGAAGATTTGCATCGCTCTTGAAACTGGGCTTATTTTTCCACATATTTACATCATATATGAGTGGCAGATAGATAAAAAATAATTAATAAAATATTAATGTCATTGTCCTCATTTTAGTCTGTAGCATCTTCTTCTGTGCAGCAAGTGTGTGTTGTTTGCTAAGCACAGGGCAATGCAACTGATCTCCCAGGATCTGCTCACACCCACAGTTTGAACCATCTTGCTCATCTCGTGTGCTACATGTAGAGAAAAGAATGAATTCAGATTTCAGGGTAATGTAAATGCTGGTATTTAAAATTTTGGAATGTTTGACTTTGCAACCATAGTGTTCTTTTAACGTAATCTCTTTATGTGTAATTTTCTGTGTTAATTCCATCATGTGAAACCACATTAACTCTCACGTGGATCATTAGTAGAGCTGGAACTTTGATATGCTTGTACAAACCTGTACCATTTGAGCTAGGAGACCTGAACAACAGGCTGCTATCCTTTATGTGAACAAGCCTCTGAAGGCAAAATGAGACAAACACTTTGTGAAGGGATTTCACGGCTATATGCTGACAACAGGAATGAGGGGGCTCAGGAAGCTTTGTCCTGGTACTGTTCATGCAGTAATGACTAAAAATCTTTTGCTCTTACTCGTTTTAGTCTATCTCCTTCTATATTTATTAAAAAAAAAACAAACCCAAAACAACTCCCTGTGAGCTCAGCTCAGACTGTTGTAGGATGTGCTCAGTATGGATAAAATAATAAACAAATTTATTTACTAGCCTCTTATCTGACCAGAGTGTACAAGCTAGCCATTGTAGACTTTGTAATTTCAGGTTGTTTTCCTCCTTACCAGCATGAATTATGTATGGAACAAAAAACCAAGTTTCTCTCTGCAACCAGGGCTGCCCTGGCATTCTGTCTGCTGTGGTTCTGAAGCATTACCGTACTGAGCCTTCTGAAAATAAATGTAAGGATTTTCTGTCATTCTCAAAATAGTATAGTTTTCTGTAAGTTAATCATCAGGAAAGACAGAGACCTTTATGATGACATTGTACAAAGTATCAGCCTCAGGCAGACAGCATAGAGAACTTCATGTCAAATGACTGAAGTTTGGCAGTTACAAGTACCTAAAGCAGGGCGTTCTAATGGAGAATGCTATTTAACTTTCTTGTAATAGCTCTTGAGGAATGTAAAACTTTGCCAGTAGGATCTGAAACTGTAGTAGGGGAAGTACATGCAGATACATGGGACTCAGAACGAGCAGCTGATTAGAAACAACCCCAAAACAGGTCAGATTTGTTTAACTGCCAACATTTAGGGAAATCAGTAAACAAACAAAACAGTCTAGTTGTTGAAAAATAGCATTTTAATGGGCTTTTGGATTCGGTATCATAGATTTTGTTAGGAAGGGAGATTCAAAGCACGCAAAAAAATTATATTGATCATCTCCATTCAGCATTTTTAGTCAGTACAAACTGTGAGAGTTATGAAGCCCTTGGTATGAAGCATAGTGCCGTAACAAAACAATTTGCTTATTTGGGTTGTTGGCTGGAAGCAAAACCACATAGGCCAAATGTAAAATTGAGCAATTTTATCTTGCAATTTCCATCAGTTTCTGTCTTCTGTCATTTAGTAGCATTTGTGTAGTGCCGTTGATCTTAAAATCATTTATTATCAGTGTATTTGGGGACATTCTATCATCTGAATTTTAAAAATAGATATATTCTCAGCCATTTCTTCTGTAAACAGCTGTTTGGAATCACTGTTGCAGTGCACAGTATTATTACCCATATTAGGTGGGATTTTTAAATGTTCTAATTTTTTACCCGAAGAACTAACTTGTTTTGTTCTATCTTAGAACAAAAGTTCTAACTGTATGTAGTTAGCCCATGTTCCCACTAATATTAGGATTATGATACTCGATTTTCTGGTTGTATTATCTCTAGACTACTTCAATCTGAAATTGACGATCTGCCAATTAATGTGATTGTAGTCTAAAAAGGCAAATTTGAACATTTCTCAATATTTTTGAGTACTGGGCTTAAACCGAGACCTTTCCTTATCGTTTATGTGATTCAAGTAAAGCATGGTTTACCTGACCTGTGCTAAAACTGCACAGGGCTGCCCTGCTCTGCTTTGTGTGTATCTGTCCTATGCAGCTGTTTCACATTGGTGTCCCCATTCCTCAGCTGTCTCTGCAGAATACAATCTTGATTTGTGCCTAGGTTTTATTAAAAGGGCAAACTGTCGAGGTCTTAGGGCAGGAAAGCCTTGCTTCAGTTTATAGTCATACAGTACAAATACAGTCTGTGCCGTAGCTAGCTTTCTAATCACTCTGCCAGTCCCAAAGGATATCCCAACATGCTTTCCAGCCATGCCAGTCCAGATATTCCCAGCAAACTCGCTGTCTTGCTGGTTGACAGAGAGAAGCAGGACTTCATGGGAGAAGAGACGGCTTTCCTGGCAGAGTAGAGAAGAGCTCCTACTAAGTGCACATGACCTCAGGACTGGAAAATCATGCTAGCTAGATTTTGGCTTCCTTTTAGAAACTGAAGTCCATGGAAATGCTGGGGAATGAGGGTAGCTGGGCACTGGAACTGGCTTCCCAGGGAAGTGGTCACAGCACTGAACTTCCTGGAGCTGAAGAAGCATCTGGACAAGGCTCACAACCATATGGTCTGATTTTTGGTTGGTTGTGTGTGGAGGCAGGAGTTGAACTCGATTATCCTTGTGGGTCCCTTCCAACTCAGGATGCTTTATGGTTCTATGATTCTGTGATTCATCCTCTATCCATCAAGGGTTTAATGCTTGATGAAGTAACTCTTTGCCTCCCCTTCTGGTAGGACTGCATGACAAAGAGAGCACCCTATTCCAGAAAATACAGGAATTGTCATGCTGTTGGGCAGGCTCCAATTTTTTTTTGCACAGAGGAACTCCTTATACTAAAGGGGTAGAACAACTGTTCATCCCCCCTTTGCAGAACATGAAGAAGTCCTCCTGATGCATGCTCATCCCCCTCCCTCTTCCTACATTTGCTGAGGAGCATCTCTATTTCATAGACTCTGCTGTAGTTGTAAGAATTGGTGATGCCTGGCAAAATTATAACAGTCACAGTTCTAAACAAAATAGTCCCACTTTATCTAGCGTAAAGGAGAAGCTGGCTATCTGAAACACTGTCCTGGTCATTGAGAACCATTGTGTTCCAATCCCATTGTGTCCAGATTAGTTCTTCAAAGTCCCATCACGTTTCAAGACAATAGCAGCAGCAGAAATCACAGCAAGAGGAACCACATCTCTGTGACAAAGTTGCAAAACAGAGGCTGATGGACAGCATCTCTCCAAAGCCCTGCTCACATAGCCACAGGCTCTCTGAGGCCAAGGAGTCAAAGTGGAATGCATGATGCAGGGATTTGTGTTATTGTGAGACAGAGACACAGGCAACCTTTTGGTCTGCTGTTCTCACCTGATCAGGCAGTATGTGCTCAGGCAGAATGGGCACAGGCTGACTGCTCAGTGATCCTCAGGTTTCATTAGGGTACCTACCCCACGTCGCACGAACTAGTTAAAATACATTCTGACAGTCCTACCAAAGATTTAATTAGAATATGTTTTTCCCAGTGTAGTCATTGGCAGTGGAAGCAGAGAATGACAAATTCTAAGTTAAAGTAGCCTCTGTGTGCTGTACATTTCTACTACCTTGAAATGGTGGAAAACGTTAAGATAAAGACACATGATAACAAGTGATGGGAATGTATTACTGCATATGTGCAACTCTGTGTGTTTGCTTGAGACACAAACTGAGGCATATTCATCACCTAATTACTCAAATCCATTAATTTCATAGTAAGATATAGCAATAATAATTCGTGTGAATTTAGCAAAAGGAAGAACATGTTCTAAGGTTGCAGAATGTAATCTTGGCTGAGGTGGAATAGGTGGCATTTCTTTTTCTCCCCTGGTCTGTGCAAGAGGCTTTACGCTGATCAAGGGAGTTCTTTCAGAGGAGGTCTTTATCTTAGCTGTTCACTCCTAATGCATAAGATTGAAAACCACGTGGCAAAAAGTACAAAAGCTAAAATTATAGCCAAACAAAATCCCAGTAATAGAAGCACATTTTACACATCTCAAATACTCTACATTGAAATAGGAAATGGAATGAATTAATGTAGAATGCTAATGAAGCTATCATAAAATATCACTGATTTTTGATTTTATGTGGCATGCACAAGAATTTGGAATCCATAATTTTAGGAAACTCCTTTTATCTCCAAACACAGGTTTAGTTTGGCCCAGATTCAGCAAAACATCTAAATACAGACTTGAAATCATTTATAAGCTAACTGCCCAGGATTTGATCGGGTCACACAAGAACAAAATGCTCACCAAAGACACTGTTTATGGCAAGGACTTGGGAAACCATGACTTCCTGTATTGCATAAAATTCCCAACTTAAAAAAAAAGAGAACAACCCTAGAAACCGTGACAGGTTTGGCTCATGTTCCTTCAGCATACAAGGTCTGTGAATGCAGAGAGCAATGGCAGTCAAATGGAGGTACACTATGGGGCCATTGTAACTGCTTCTGATATGAGTGCAGCAGGTAGGCGGATGATGGAGTAACCCTGAAAGCAGAATCTGCTCTGCTGGGGCTCCTGGCTGGCTGCAGCACAGGGGCAGCCTGAGGGTGGCTGGCCATGATAGTCTGAGCAGAAAGTGTTGGTTTGGCTGAAAAAACAGACATCCATATTCTGGAAAGTTCCCTCCCTACTGTTCTGTGAGCTCTGTGTAGCTTTGCCAGCAGGAGCTGTGCAGACTCAGAAATTCCTCCCCTTTTTCTTTTGTTTAAATACAGGAAGAACTAAAGTAGATTCAAAAGGGACCAACCTGCAGAATTGTGAAATCGAAGTGAAACCCACATCCTGGCAAACAACTGGCAATAGCTGTAGTTTCAGCAGATCCCGGGGTATACTGTTCGAAGGCAAGTTATTAATTCTTACCGTCTTGGCCAAAATCCAATGTACTTTATTATTTTCTACCTCCTTGAAGCTCTTCTCTGCACTTTCAATAACATGTAGTTTTATTCATCTCCTAACATAAGCTTGTGCAGTGTTGCTTGTGAGATGCCCCAGGAGATGATAAACTGATAGCAAGCAGTGTGAGTCAAATGTGCATACCTGTGGGTAAGACTTACACCCCTGAGCTCCTGCTCAGGGCGTAAATACAACTGCTGCGCTTCTCCTCTGGGAAGGCAGGAGGAGGTGAACGAGGTTGAAGCTGAAACGGTGTTACTCTCTGTACAAAAAATGGATAAAAAAGGATACTGTGCAAGCAGAAATTTGTTCTTATTCAGCCTATGGGTCTGGCACGCAAACAAGCACATATTGCAACATTCTAAGGAGTACGGCAAGACCAACCTCTGCATGCTTGGGCGCTTCTGCTAGGTCCAAAGGGCAAACTGGCTTCAGCATATCCTGTTGTTTGCCTTGGAATCTCAAAGATTAAAGGTGTCTATAAGTGTCAGTAATTCTCTTGGTTATTGTTAAATATTTCCTTTTATTATCTATATAACAGAAGCTAGAGATTAGAAAAAACAAGGTGAGTTCTCAAGTGCGCCCTCACTGTTTCCTGTCTGTGAGCACAAGAATGTTTTGTGCATGAGGAGACTCCAACTCACACGTCCCAAGAGGGAGGCTTGACCACCAGACTACAGGCTGTTTTGAAGGCAGGCATTCCCCACCCTTCCTATTGAAACCATGCCATGTTGCAGAAAATAATTTAAGTTCACTGGGCCAGAGAAAGAGAGAATGGGAGACACAGAGAGCAGAGACAACGTAAGAGAAAGCATGACTGTACTAGTTAAGGCATCCATCTGGCAGAGAGATTCTTAGATTCCCTTCCCAGCTTTCATGACTATTTCTTAAATATTTCGTACAAATAGTCACTTGATAAAATACAGAAACAGATGTTTTGGATACCATATTCAGAGGTGCTTAATTTTTTCCATGTTCTATGTAAGAAATCTAGAAACAGAACGAGAGGTTCTGAATTTCCTCCTAGGAACCCAACACCTTTCACTTTGTCTCTGTGAGGTGAGTTCTGGATAACTTGGCCCCTCTTCGGTCCTGACTCTTATGATGTCACCTAAAAATCCCATTTTAGAGATGTACGTTCTCCATCACATTTCCCTCCCCACTGTATTTGGCATAGACTTTTTTTTGTATCTCTTCTTATAAATGTCCCATTATTCCTTTGGCTCTCCCACGTACCTTTAAAATTAAAATCTGCAAAAATCAGGTCTGACTTTAACGATTTTTTTTTAATTTTTTTTTAGTTCATATTTTACTTACTAGAGAATACAGCCATTTTCCCACTACAGAAGCTCGACTGAACTTACTTTCAGATAACTTGAACAAGCTAGATTGAAGTTGTTTTTCTGTCATCAAACAGGGATGTTTAATCGTGAATTCCAGTACAAATTCCAAATTCAGTGTTCCTGATTTTGTCGGAGAGCTTTAGGATGAGCATTTGTTACCTTTCAGAAATACCATGCCTGATATGGCTGCCTGAATGTGTCCTGCCGGCCTTGAGCAGAGATGCTCTTTGCTCACACGTTGCTGTGGGGTGCCTAATGCCACTGTTGGACTGAATGGTTCTGCTGGTGGCGACCATAGCTGGGGCTGGTGTCTCAGGGAGCACTGTTGGAATTTTCTGTAGGGCACAAAGTGGGATCTCTTCTTGACAGCCTACAGCTTCTCATCTGGTCTCCAGCCTTTCCAGGACAGAGAGAAAAGAATTTGACTGCAGCAGCTCAGAAATTGCACATGTGCCAGTATGTTCTTTCCAGTTGCTGTCCTGGAAGCAGCTCCTCAATCTCCAGTTACATAGGAGCACTGTAACATGCTTTATTACTTTCTCAAGCTGCAGCTTATTTCCCAGGTTCATTTGTATCATTTTCCTGGATGAGATGTAGTTCCAAATGTAACAGTATGCTGGCTGTAACCCTGGTCAGCATTCAGCTTGAGAAGAAATTATAGGCATGGGCAGTCCCTCTGATGCATTGACTGAACCCCACAGCGTGGTGTCATCAGCAAACTTGCTGAGGGTGCACTCAACCCCACTGTTGATGTCACTGATGAAGATATTAAAGTGTATCGGTCCCAAAGCTGACCCCTGTGGGACACCACTTGTCACCGATCTCCATCCAGACATGGAACCATTGACTACCCCTCTCTGGACTAAATCCTGCAGCATTCTTTGTCCACTGAACAGTCCACTCATCAAATCCACATCTTTCCAATTTGGAGAGAAAAATATTGTGGGGTACTGTGTCAGAGGCCTCATGAAGTTCAGATAGATGACATCAGTGGCTCTTACCTTGTCTGCTAATGCAGTCACACCATCGTAGAAGGCCACTAGGTTGGTCAAGCAGGATTTGCCCTTGGTGAAGCCATTCTGGTTCTCCCATATCACCTCCCTGTCTTCCATTTGCCTTAGCCCAGCACAGAAATGAGACTGACAGGTCAGTAGTTTCCAGGCTCATCCTTTTTACCCTTCTTAAAAACGGATGTGATTCGCCTTTTTTCCAGTCACCAGGGACTTCACCTAACTGCCATGATCTTTCAGATGTCATTGAGAGTGGCTTGGTGACTACATCATCAAATTTCCTCAAGACTTTGGGATGCATCTCATCGAGACCCGTAGACTTATGGATATTCAGGTTCCTCAGGTGGTCATGAACCTGATCTTTGCTCACAGTGGAAGGGACATTGATTTCCCAATGCCCCCTGTCCAAACCAATCATTTGGGGCTGTGTGATGAGCAATTATCAAAGAAGAGCAAGGCAAAAAAAATTGTTGAGTACCCCAGTCTTCTCCTTGTCTGTTGTTACCAGCCTACCTGCGTCACTCTGTGGTGCGGGGGCTGTGCCCTCCCGGACTTTCCTTTTCTGGTTGAGGTACCTATAGAAGCCTTTCTTATTCTTCTTAGCATCCCTTGCCAAATTTAGTTCAGGTTGGGCCTTGGCTTTCCTGACCCCATCCCTATATAGCCTAGCAGCTTCCTAATGCTCTTCCCATGGTACCTGTCCATTTCCACTGCCTGTGCATTTTCTTTTTGCTTTTCAGTTTGACCAGCAGGTCCCAGCTCAGCCAAGCTCTTACCTCCTTTCCTGGCTTGCTACGCCTGGGGATGGAGAGCTCTTGTGCCCTGAGGAAAGCTTCCTTAAGGATCTGCCAGCTCTGCTCTGCACCCTTGCCTATGAGGACAGTTTCCCAGGGTGTTTTGTTCACTAACTCCCTGAAGAGCTGGAAGTTAGCTTTCCTAAAATTTAATGTCATAATTTTACTCTTTGACTGTCTCAATATAATATACAATTAACTAGCTTTGAACTTTAAAAGGATATTGAATTATGATACTTCTGTATTCATGGGAAATGCTGTGGGAACTCTAAGAAGGTCAGATATCCAAATGGTTACGTTTATTTCTCATTCATAGGGGCCCACATGCAACAGCACAGGCCCAGCTTTGAATTTTCATTGGAAGTGATGCATCTTAACAAGCCTATCTGTACCCCAAGTTTTCCTTGGTCTTTTATCAAGGAGCTGACCGGAGTTTATGCTTCTTAGCCTGTGAACCATAATCATAACAAATGGGGAAGATAGTTGGGATCTATATAGCTTTATATTTAATATGGGGAGTTTCTGGAAAGAGTCTGTAAGTAGGGACTGCTGCCCAGACCCCAAGCTTTGGCCAAGCAGTTCTTGGCAGGCCTCAAAGAGGGTGGTGAAAGTGCAGCTTTAAGCCGTCCTTGCATCATCCCAGGGCTGTCTCCCTGCCAGCACGGTCCCCAGTGTGAGTTCTAACACTGTCAGCGCTACTGTATGTTGTGCAGGCTACTAGGGGACCCAAGAAGCTAGGCTGGTAGCTGGGGATCCATGAGAAATGGGTTCCTTTTAACCATTTCCAAGCCATATGTCTCTCACTGATCCTGGGAAATCAAGAGCCGTTGCAATCCTTACAGTGACTGCAACTAGCTGAGACTTTATTGTATCTGCGCTGGTTGATCTGCAAGTACGTGGCTGAATTGCCTTGCAGGCTGCATTGCATTGATCATGTGGCAAAAATAAACAACCCAGAACGTAGCGTCTGGAGAATCTGGCCCAAATGACTGTGTGTGTATATGCAGATGTTTGTGATATCAGTGAATGTCCCCAGTTGCTGCAAAGATCACTTTGTCTGAGACTTTTCACTTGCTTCAGAATAAAGAAATCTGAAGAATGTAGTGAGGAAAATGAAGCCTGAGATCTGATTCCTAACATCCATGAACTGCAGCACCAAGCTGGAGGGAAAGCGTTCAAATCCCACTGTGCCCTCCTGGATGCGATTCCATTTGTAGCTCTGCAGTAACCAGCAGACATCAGTGTCTGCTGCAATTGAATATTTTTGGTATCTAATTGGCACTTAGATACCAACATGATACCAACTTTAGAAATAGCTAAGGCAGATAAATATTGCTTCTTCTTTTCATGTGTGTGTGTCTGTATCATCTGTGTGAAGCTGCGTATTAATGTGGAAAATTCCCTGTTGATTTTGATGGGATGCATGTCTGTGCAGAGAATCTGCTTCTTTCAAAGCTGCAGTAACGTATAGAAGGGATTTTTTTTTTCTTTGTGCTGTGAACATCTAGATTAAATTCCAAGTATTATTTGTGCAAAAACTGTGGATGCTTCCAGCTTGCAAATGAAGTCAGCCCCTTGTTCGTGTTTACAGTAAAACAGCTGTTCTCAGCATTTCTCCCTGAGCTTCAGCTACTTCAGCTCTACCATACTCGCTCAGCCTTACATCATAGCAGCTGCAATAATAAGAGGCTGAAAGAGGTCAGAAGCAGCCAGTCCTGCTAAACCACACCTTTGTTTAAAAGAGATTTGGGATTGTAAAGTGTCTTAACTGCTACATTTTTCAGCCTGACTGGACTCCATACATGGGCTGGGTCTTCAAAGAGCCAGCTCACCAAATACACGCAGGCACTGCCAGCACAGAGTAAAGCAGAACACAGGCTCTTTATACATTTTCCCAGGAAACATTCTATAGATCCAGGCTGGGAAAAGTTCCAAAGCTTCACAGAACTAAAGATAACAGTAATAAAAAAATGGACTAGAGCACACTGACTTTTAAAAGAAATTGCTGAGCCTATTCTATTTGCGTTGCAAAGTCTTGGTAATTTGCGTGGCAAGGCTTTGCTAATGTACACTGCTAGCAGCCAGATCGCTACGGAGCACTGAGTTGTGCCAATTAGCAGGTATGTAAACAACGTTCTAAGAAAAGAAAAAAACATCAGTTGTGTAGGTTGCTTTCAAGACTGTAATTTCTTTGTAAATATTTATGATCACTCGAGTAATAAATGCTACTGGATATATTTTGTAAAAATAATTAGGGGCTAGCAGAAGGTAAAATCGAGTGTTCCACTGCTCAGCCTTCTTTTGAGAGGAGAGAGGCCACCATTTTTCCGCTAGTTATGAAACATACGGTCTGCTGATGCAGTGTTTGCATTGTAAAAATACATAAAAAGTAGTTTAGAATCAATTTAAGACCATTTTAACATTAGATGTCCTATATGTGATTTACTGAAGCCTTTTCTTATGTTGAGTAGTGGTGGGAGATAGGAGGGTTTTCGTGCACAACAGACAATGTGTTCATTGCTGATTCATTGCACTACCTAGGAATGGGATAAAATCTGTCAATTTTATTTTACTGAAAATGAAATTTTGAAAACTGAAGTAGGAAGAAAATGAGATTTGTAACGTTGAAATGTTTCCAAACTGTTGTAGTAGGCAACAGCGAGGATTCGGGATGTGACGTGGTAGGACTCTCCCCTTGTTTGGTGTCAAAAGGTTAATGTATGCATAAGGGGCGTAGACGAAGTAGGATAGGTATATAGGTAAATTGCACAACGCAATAAACGCCATTTTTCTGCTCACCATATTGCTATTCATGTGCGGTTCTTTGGCCCAGGTAGGTTTTACTCGATAGTCCAGCACAGGCACAGAGCTAAAAGAACATGGGTTGCCAGGTGCACGGCAACACCAAACCAATTTATGGGTCCTTTATTCCATATACGAAAGGTTACTTTAGCAGAAATTTCATGGTTAAAATCAAGTATAAGCATCGCAGCCACGTGCCAGGTAATGCCAGTGACACCTCCGAAATCCCCAGTGAGGAGGAGCGGCAGCCTTCCTGGCCAGGGAGCACGCAGGGTGTTGTCTCAGATGATGTCACAGATCTCCTGGGTTGTGGAGGGCACTGGGGTGCTGCAGGCTGTCACAGCTGGAGAGCTCACTGCGCTTAGCAGATTCCACAGCATGACCGATTGCATCAAAATGTGACTTAGAAAAGCCCCCAGTGTGCTTTCCATTAACAGAAGGAGAAAGAAGAGAGCAACAGAAACCAAAGGAGAGATGGTAGAATTTGTAGATTCCATGGATGCTTTTACTTCTGTCCTGACAGTATATAGTGGAAATTACTAGGTCTGAATTGTACTAAATTGGGGGGAAAAAAAAAAAAAAAGTCAGTTACATTACAAGCTTGCTTTGAAAGAATCCTTTGAGATCCTAATGATGTCAGGGCGTAGCTGTACGAGGCACTGGACAGCACAGTAAAGTACATAACCCTTTGTTGAAGAGCATAGAGGCCACATGTGCAAGGACTGCACAAAGGCAAAGATGTGAAATTGAAGACTCCAGCAAATTTTTTAAGGTAACTGTATGCAGGGTAGCTCTGTTCTGCCATCACAAAAGCCGTGTCTGGGTGAGGAACAACAGAAAACCCAAACACAGCAAAAGCGAGTTTATGTTCTCTGATCTACCTATCTGTACATATATAATGTATATTTATATGTGTGTGTATAGTTGAAACACCTGATCTGAGTACTGTTCAAGATGCATGTGTCGATGACACAAACCCTTTGTAACCACCCACCCAAGATAAGTACTACTTAGCAGCATGCATTTTTCTTTAGGTTTCACTGGAGCATTCCAAGCATGATCAGTTTGCTGCTTCTGGCATAAGCTGTCACCCGAACCCCTGGATAAAAATATTGCTTCTTCTCTGTCATACTGAGAGAATATATTCTCACTCTCTCACTCCAGGTACAAACGTGTCTGTCATGTTTGAAATGGTAACAGTTAAATACATGTTTCTGCTGTCAGAAATGCAGCAGTTAAAGCCTAAATAATATCTATAGGATTAAGATCCAAGAAACCTTACAAGAAATCTATATGTAGTTATCTTTCCACATTCCCTCTCTCTCCCCTGTCACAGACCATGAAAGAAAATACCAGCAGCGCTCTGCTATGTGCGCTTATCAGCTCCATTTTCGGGTGTGTGGAGCAAACGGTTTCACCTCAGTAGATTTGTAGCAAAATAATGCGCATTCCTCTGTGCAGGAGGAATGAAAAAAAAAAAGCAGGATGGAGCCAAGAACGGGGGCAGGGGGGAGAGACGGGGAGGTTTTTTAAAAGAGTTTCCTGAATAATCAGGAAATCCAGTGAGACAAACAGAATGTGTGGCGAGCAAGCCAGAATTATCAAATTACCATGACAACCGTAGGCAAGAACCCAGAGAGAATCAGGTAAAGAAATTACAGTAGAATTACACTTAGCTTCGTGTGTATTTATTTATTTATTTGAAAAAGCCCAGGCAGCCAGGAAGAAATATTTCCTTTGGCCTGGCTCGGTCTGGTGCAGAGGCTTTCTGAAACGCAGCCTTGTGCGCGGCCCTGACGTTGCTTTGTACGTGTGTGCAGGTCGCTTTGATCTACATTTGCATATGCAGATTGTCTTAGCCGGCAGGATTTGATGTCAGACAGAAAACTCAGAACCACGGATGCCTTAATTTGTTGGAGAACGGGAACTAACAGACAATTCAGAGAAGGTGAAGAGTGCGTGCGTGCATGCGCGTACACGTCTGCCTGCCTGTTTGTGCTACTTTGGACACAATCTCCCGGGCATGTTCTGCAAGTAACTGCTTTCTTTCACCTCGGCTTAACACATTCACGGCCAAAAGCCTTCCAAACAACGTACCCACTGAAAAATAAGTGGAACTGGAGTGAAAAATAAAGAATTTTGGTGCTCGTTTGAAAAAGCCCCGGGGCTTTTACCGTCGGCTGGTGAAGCAGATTATCTGTGCAATGTGAGCTGAAAGCGTGTGGGGTGGAGACTCACTTCCTTCAGTTTGTTCGGTTGCAGTGTGTCATTTCACATAATGCCAGTCACATATAGAGATAAAAGCATGCAATTTTGAAAGGCGGAGATGCACGTTTAGAAAAGGAAGGGGGCAATGCGTTCATCTGCAGGGTTGTTGATTTTTTCCCAGTTTTAAACCAAGCCCTCAGCACCGGTCACATTCCGGTACATGCACAGAATCCCCCAAACGCTCCATTCGCCCTGGTCTGTGCCACTCGCCGTCTGACTGCTCTGTGGTGTTCTCTGCCTTCTCTGGGAACACAGATGCGTGTCCATCTTGATCTCGTTAGAGGCTGCCCCGGAGCGCGCTGCTTGGCCGCGGCGCAGCAATGCAGTGCTGTGCCCATTGTTCCCGCTGTGATGTCACGCGCAGGCTTCGCTCTGCTTAAATAGAACGCAGTTTACTCAACTGCAGCAGGGGGCTTCAGGGAACCCACATTTGTCACTGGGCAGAGACAGAAAGATATAACGTGTAATGAAGGAGACGGAGGAAAAAGGGTATAAATTCTGGCTGAAATATTTGCCAGCTCTGTTTTTATCGGTACTTGTTTAGAAGGAGATATGCACACTCATTTCTATGCACAATCAGGCTGTGCGTAGCTCAAGGGTGTGTTTATTTTAATCTTGGGAACTAGAACAAGCCAAGACTCACTCCCAGGACATGCATTGTCACTCAGATCTTTTAAACATGCAGTTTTATATCACACTGCTCATTCTTTTTACTCACATTAACCACACATGGAGTCCGCATAATGGATCTAATCCCGCTAGCTGTCCTGTGATGGTAATGAGCACTAAAGGCACCAGGCATGTTACAAGTTCAGTGGTGAATTAATTCATTTCCATGAACATCTGAGAACTCTATGTGGTGATGCCGAGGGGAAGAAAGGGGACAGCCCTTTAATTATGCTGGGAGATCCTGAACTGGAGGGAATTCTGAAGAGACTGAGTGGGGAGAAGGTCTCTCCTTCTCCTCCTCCTCCTTCTCCTCCCTCCCGGCCTTACACATCCCCAAGGGCAGCGCTTCCCACACAGGGACAGTTGGCAGGTATGTGTTCATCTTGTTCCCAGCACCTTGGAGGAGGCTCACCCTGTCCTTTCAAAGCAGCACTTCCTGTCCTTCAAGAGTTAACCTTTTCTAGAACATTTATTTCACCATCTCAGGAAAAAAAAAAAAAAAAAAGAGAAGAAAGGAAAAAAAAAAAAAAAAAAAAAAAAAGCCCTGCAGAGGCAGAGCTGAGAGGCTGCAGATCACAAGGCCATTCTGATAGCCTCCTGTCCCCATGGCAACAGCAACGGCATTTATCAGTTCCTTATGAGAGCAGGCACAGCAAATCTGCAATGCACAAATGCACATGGCAGCCTTCCAGCCTTTCAAATGAAAGAGCACTTTGAACTGCTGCCAAGTGTGGAAGGAGCAGAGCTGTCAGGACTGCTTAATGCTGGCAGTTTGTACTTGGGAGCCTTTCTGTTCCCAGAATCCTTCAGCTGTGGCAGCCTGCCAGGTACTTAGCGGAAGCTAAAACTAACCCCCAGACCATTCACTGCAGTGCACTCAAAATTTTCCACATGTACTGTGTCACAAGTGCAGACTGTACAATGAAAGCAAACGCCTTCTGCTTGAGGTTCTGATTTTATTAATAATATAGGAAAAAGTGATTGGCGATTAGCTGGCTGACAGCAGTACAGTATAGCCACTGTGTATAACTCCGTGCGTGTGTCAAATGTCTATTTCATCCTTCAAAAACAGAATTAGCTGTGACAACAGATTTGCGTGCAGTACCTGAGTGCTGGGCACAATCAGCGGGAGCAGGAGGAGGAGTGTGCTTATTTACAGTGGGGTATTTTGTGCAGCTCGTCATCAGATGCATAGCAATGAGGCACGGAATAGAAAAAGAAGGCGGTGTTGCTGGCTGGTAAATATTTTCTGCCCTTAGCCTCTGCATTTTGCTGACATTGTGAGAATCTCGGAAACTGGCTGATGAACGTAGCAGAAGTAGATGGCTCTTGGTGGGCTTCCTTTCAATGGAGAGTTTGCATGTGAACTTTTTATTGTTTTGCATTACCCAAAGCACAAGGGCTTCTGTTGGCAGAGGAAACAAATTGGCACAGTTCTGCCTTTTTTCTTTTTCTTTCTTTTTTTTTTTTTTTTAATCTGCACTGAGATCAAGGGCAAGGGCTTCATTTTCCAGCACTAGTCATAAGCCTTTAGCACAAATAGAATGAAAATGGTCTGTCGCTCAGGCAGTTGGACAGGGTTCAGGAAAACTATGTCTGGCACTAATTCCAAAGGGAAGGTTTGGTTCAATCCAGCATCATTAATTTCAGTAAACTGTTTTCACTAGTCTATATCCCACTGTTCGAGTGCTGTTTATTATCTTTCACTAAATAATACCTTTTGGAGTACAAGGTAATGAAAAATACCTTACAGGACACAAATGTCTGGGTGCTCTGACATGTGTGTATACGTATATACAGACGTGGTACATGTGGAAGCACATACATTTCTTTTAACTTTTCTTACTTAACAATCGCTTGTTTTTTACCTTACCTTCTCATTGCAAAGCACATTTATAATGCCAAATATAAAACAGTAAAAATAGCCCAGAAGGGGAGAGAGACAGAGAAGAGAAACCCCTGGAGCAAAGACAATCTCCACAGATTTGTGAGTTTCACCACAAAACAAGGAAATGCATCGCCTCTTTTCAGCTTGCAGCTATCTTTGGCTGCTGCTTGAAGTCTTGACTTAATTCACCCGGGCAGCAGTGTCTAAAAGTAATACACCAAGACAGTTAATTTTGGCACTTGGTCTCCCTTAGGAATTTTACCAACAGTCTTTGAAAATAAAGTAAATGATCTTTTTTTCCTCCCTTTCCCCCCAAAGCTCATCTTGGTAAGTCCTAATAAAGGAAACTGCCTTCCCCCTCTATTCTCACCCTCATCCTGTGTCCACGACATCCCTCTTTCAATAACAGTGTTAACTGGCGTTTACAATGTGGTCTTAGAGAAAAAGTGGTTCAGGTCTCTTCATACGGCCTAGTTACAGAGGAAAAGCAGCTTGAGCCATGTGAAATAACTGAAGAGTGTGTGGTTCCTTCTTTCTTCCTCCCTTCCTTCCTCTTTTCCTTTTCCTTTTCCTTTTTTCTTTTTCTCTTCCTTTTTCCTTTTCCTTTCTCTCACTTTCTTGCTTGTTTCCTTCCTTCTTTTTCTTTTTCTTTCTCTCCCCCCCCTCCTTTTTTAATTTGCCTCTCCTCTTCCCACCTCCCCCATTTTTGGAAAACACAGTGAAGTTTTGTTCAGTTCTCAAGTGTTATTAATCACTGGCGGAGGCCAAAAGCAGGGATATTTTTCTTGGCAGAACGTTTTGATAAACAATCTGTGTATGGGGTGAAGGGAGGGGGGCTGTCTTGCTGGTAACTAAGCTAATGTTTGGCAGATTCTTAGCTGTCACGAAAGTGCAAGTGGCTCTCAGTGGGAATAGCTTGAAAAAAATGTACCGATTCAGTTGATTCATTATTGTTGATTGTTTACTACGTCCACAGGATGTAAGATGAAAACAGTCCAGGGATAAAGCAAAAATAACAGTGGAGAGGACCCAGTCTCTACGTATCCAAGCATAAAATGCGCTACCCGGTGCTGAGTCCCTTGCAGAGTTAGCAGAATTCATTATAGGTGTCTTATTTTGCACTGTAAGATTTGGCAAAGGTTAGTTAACGTATGGAAATCTGGGCTTGCAGATGGGTTTAAAAACCATAATGTCAGCTGTATGAAAATCCATTTGGGATGGGTATCACACTGTAATCACTTTCCAGGGCAAAAATGGGACATTCGGGTGGCGTGGGGCAGCAAAGCTGCCTGGGTGTAGGTGGTGTCAGGGGCTGGCACAGAGCAGGGCAGCTGCGGGTGGTGTGAGCGGCACGGGGAGCAGAAATGTGGAAACGCAGCACCAAACTGGGCAGCACTTTGGGCAACGGCTGTTAGGACACGTTTGAGTGCTGCAGGCTGGAGAGAAAGAAAAAAACAGGAAGGATGAAAGGAAGGAGGGAGGCAAGAAGGGAGGGAGGCAGTAGGCTCTGTGTATGTCAACAAGGCTTGCTACCTGAAGGATGGTAGGAAAATACAGAATTGTAATGAGATGAGAACTGAAATGATAAACAGAAACATGTAATTACACTCCTGTTCTTTGTAACCAGGTGTTTTGACACTTCGTGGCAGCTTCTAGTAGAAGACAATGTTGTTCAACTTTGAATTTGACAAAATTCTGCAACTTCTACCTGAAGTGTTTGTATTTTGATTTGCTGAACGCGTTCCCTTTACCTACAAGCGCTCTGTTCGTTGCTAATCTCTACACTGTTTTGAAGCTGGTAATTTGATTGTGATGGATTTTATTTTATTTGCCGTACAAAGGTAAATCCATGTAAATCACACTCTCGGGAGCACTCTTTCCTTCTGGCCCCTGTATTTTTTCCAGCTGTAGCCACTGCTCTGACCATGGAGGGAAGAGCCCTTTCTGCGGCTGAGCGCTTCCATCCCGAGCAGCTGCTGCAACTGCCACACCACTCAGTGCCACAGCTTTGCACCACAAGCAGCGAAGAGTTAAGCACGTTCCCAGGCTGGGAGCATTTAGAGCATTCTTTCCCAGACTGCTGAGATCATGGGCTCCTAATTATTGCTGCTTGCAAACGCTGGGGCTGTCCTATATTCCGCATAATTAACATTGGACTGCTGATCAATAATCAGCAATATTCCAGTGCCAAAATCGATAGCAATCCCAGTGCTTTGGTGGCAAAACAGCAGAGCCTGGCAGGCCTGGGGCTCAGGCGGGCACATGGAATATGTCCCTTATTCCTTCATGGTGCAGTGCACCCTCTACTTCCTAGCAGCTGCCTTAAGAAAGGTGTTGTCCCGTCTGCACACCTCATGTTTCTTGCGATCATTTTGATTCCTTCATTCAAATCCAAGGCTCACTTGCTGTTTTGGCATTCCGCAGATGTGCGTGCGTGTGTAGTATGGAATACAGCAGGTAAGGGGAATAAAGGGAAAAGGCTTCTTGGATGGCAGTGTTTATCCGAGCCTGAAAGGAAGGAGTCAGACGGTACTTCTGGCAGTGAGAACTGTGTTCCTGTCCACTGGGACTGCTGATGGGCTGGGAGCGATGGGCAATGTGCAGAGTCCCAGCACTGCACCCAAAGTGCTGACTCGCATTTCTGCGCAAGAAGCAATTGTGAAGCGGTTGTTCGCAACTGCCGCTCGGTCTCTCCTGGTGCTCCCCTCCCTTTTATTAAACATCACTGTCCTTTTCCCCCTTATGCTGTTTTTTGTTTGCTTGCGTCTTTTTTTCATTTAGCCACACTGAGCACCTGAATGGCTTCATTGTTTGGGCTTCCTCTTTTCCTCCTCCAAATGCAATTTTAATTCCTGGATTATTTCAGAGCTAAACAAACAGCGGCCACGTTCAGCACAAAGCCTGCCAGGCCCGTGTGGCTGCCCTGGCCCCACCGCCAGCGCTGCAGGGTGCGGAGGGCGCCAGGTGAGCAGCACAGTGCAGCCCTCGCCAGGACGGTGCTGCCACGCACCGCGGCTCGGCGACATTGCCACTGTTCGATCTATTCTCCCCTAACAGACGAGATCGATCCTGACAACTCGTTCCTCGTGAAGGTGCCACGGTGTGCCATTTATTTGCATTTACATTGCGGCTCTCTTCATCAATCAGCTTTCAGAGATCGCCACCGCTGCTGGCCATATTGTTGCTGCGCCGACACTTCAAGTGCCACTTGCGTAATGGTACGGTGTGTGCCCGTGACCAAAGTTTAAATCGGGGTTTAATCATTACGGAAAAACAAACATATTTCCAGGACTGTGTATCCCGTGAGTAAAAGTAAAGGCAGTTTGCTCGGGTCACAGATGCTAATCTCCACTCTTTTTCTGTTCACGAACTATAGAGGGAGTTGACAGCACCTGCAAATGGTTTTCTGAGGCCAGATTATATCTAAGGCGATTATTATTTACACCCCCATAAAGACAGCGGGGAGGGCGGGCTGCTCCTCGGAGGTGGGCGCCGCCAAATAAGGGCCCTTTTGCAGGGTTCGGGGCAGCGGGGGCGTGGGGCGTCTCCGCGCGGGGGGGCCCCGGTGCCGGTGAGGCCTTACGAGGCGCCGGGCCCGCAGCTCCGCGCGGCGAGGGAAGAACCGCGGCTCAGGCGACCTCCGCCTTCTTAGCGGGCCCGACCTCTTCCCGCAGCTCCGCTCCGCTTCTCGTGCGAAGATCGGCACGGGGCGGGACGAGGGTAGGACTGGGGGCCGACCTTGCGTGAGCTGCGGCGAGCGGAGGTGACCCGTTCGGTCAGGTGAAGGCGCGGGCGCGCGAGCCCGGCAGCTGGCCCTGACCCCCCCTCCCCCCCCCCCCCCTCCCCGGCGGGAGCGCGTCCTGCCCGCGTGCGGGGGGCTGCGGGATGCGGGCGCGCAGCTCCCCGCGGATCGCTGCGTTAGAACAGAGCTCCTCACGGAACGGTATCTGCGCCACCAGCTTGGTGCGCGAGTCTTATTAAGCTTCTCTAACGCAGCTCCTCTCACACACGTTTCAAATTCGTTTGCCAGCTTCATAGATTATAACCGGACGCATATAAAACGCTTTAGATAACTAAAAATGGAAATGAGACGCAGTGGCGATACGAAAGGAATTATTTAAAGGAACAACTTTTCGTCACGTGAGTGGTGGAACGTTATTAGCCGGGCACGAGGCAGCTTTGTGCTCGGGGCTCAGGCGCCAGTAAGCGGCCGCGCGTATGCGAGCGTGCGCTCGCACGCATTGGTGTCCGGCTGTCCGCGCCCGCCCCGCCCGCGGCGCGGCGCAGCCCCACAAAAGCCGCAGCGCGGCACCGCGCCCCTAGCGCGGCCCGCCGGCAGCACCACGGCCGCCCGGCGCGGCGGAGGCTCCCGGGGCGCGCTGACGCGGCGGGCGGCGCCGTGCCCCGCGCGAGCCGCAGGGCGCGCCCGTGACGCAACGGTGCTCTCGGCACGAGCGGCGCCGCTCCGCGCAACTCCGGCGTCCGCCTCGCCGCTCCGCCCACGGAGCTCGGCAGGGAAGGGCCGGCCCTGTTTGTGTTTCGCTTTCCCCCCGCCGAAGCGAACGTTCCGCTTATTTGCGTGGAGCGGAGTCGATGCGAGCGCTCTGCCCGGTGGCGGCGTTACGCAAGCATCGGCAGCCGGTTAAAGGGGTAAACGGGAAAACGGCCGCGCGTTCCGACGGCGCGGGGGGAATCCTCCTCCTCCCCGCGTGAGCGCGGGAGGATCTCGGCGGTCCCTCGCCCGCCGCCCCGCCCCACACGGCACCCCGGGGCCGCCAGCTGCGGCCGCGGGGTCGGGCACCCGGCGCCGCGGGGGCACTCGGGACCCCTCTGACAGGGCGCCGGGCGCTCGCGGCCTCACGCCCGGCAAACGAGAGTGAACTGAGAAGTCGCGTTCCGGGAGCGGCGCACACGCGCGCGGCGTGGAGAGGCGCTACCCGCCGCCGTACCCCGCGGCCGGGCAGGGCGCCGGGCATGCGTGCTACGCGCAACAAGTGGATGCGCGGCGCGGGCGGAGGAAGGCGGCGGGGGAGCGGGGCGCGGAGCCGGGTCGTGACGCGGGGCCCCGCCCGGGCGCGCCGCCCCGCCCCGCGTCGAGCCGGGCAGGGCTGAGCCATGCTGAGCCAAGCCGGGCGCGCGGAGGAGGGGCGGCGCGGGGGGAGCGCGGCGCGGCGCGGAGGAGGGGGTGCGCGGGCACGGCGGCGGCGCGCGGTAGCGCGCTCGGACTGCGAGACAGCGGCGAGGATGTGAGTGAGGAGCAGGCGGCGCCGCTCGCCACGCTGCTGCCGCTCCGCCGCCGCTCGAGGAAGTCGCGGCGCTCCGTCCGGGTGCCTCTCGTCGGCGGGACGGATCGGATCGGTTCGGCTCGGATCGGCGCGTAGGGAACGGAGCGCGAGCTCGGCGGGCAGCCGCGGCGGGTGGAAGGTGACCCCCCCCTCCCCCCCCCGTCTTCCTCCGAGCACCTCCGCCTCCTCCCGGAGGAGGAGCAGCGGCGGTAGAGGCAGAGAGCGCCGGGAAACAGACGCGGCGAGAAGGCGACCCCCGCCCAGCCCCCCGCGGCAGCGGCAGACGCCGATCCCCTCCCCGCCGGGGCAGCAGCGCCGGGAGCGGGCGGCGGCGGCCGTCCCCGGCTAACAGCGGGCGAGCCTCGGCCGCGAGCGGCGCCCGGAGTGGGTACGGACGCTCCTTCCAGCTCCGGCCCGCGGGGGAAGAGCGAGGCGGCCCCGGCAGCGGCGGCGTCGTCTCCCCGGCCAGAGGCACCATGTCCGCCGCGCAGGTGTCGTCGTCCCGGCGGCAGTCGTGCTACCTGTGCGACCTGCCCCGCATGCCCTGGGCCATGATCTGGGACTTCACGGAGCCCGTCTGCCGCGGCTGCGTCAACTACGAGGGCGCCGACCGTATCGAGTTCGTCATAGAGACGGCGCGGCAGCTGAAGCGGGCGCACGGCTGCTTCCAGGACGGCCGCTCCCCGGGCCCCCCGCCGCCCGTCGGCGTCAAGGCGGTGCCGCTCTCGGCCAAGGAGGCGGCGGCGGCGGCGGCGGCGGCCCAGCAGCAGCTCAACCATGTGGACGCGTCCTCCAAGGCGGCTTCGGGGCTCTCTCAGTCAGGCCTGGAACGCTACGGGCTGAGCGCGGCGGCGGCCGAGCAGCGCGGCCGCTTCGAGTACCCGCCTCCTCCGGGCAGCCTGGGCGGCGGCCACGGCGCCCGCCTGCCCAACGGGCTCGGGGGGCCCAACGGTTTCCCCAAGGCGCCCGAGGACGGCCCGCCGGAGCTCAACCGCCAGAGCCCCAACTCGTCGTCGTCGTCGTCCTCCTCCCGCCGCGGCGCGCACGGCGGGCTGGTGTCCGGCCTGCCACCGGGGGCGGCGGGCGCGCAGCTCAACGTTCCCCCCAACCTGCTGCCGCAGACCCTGCTCAACGGGCCCGCCGCCTCCGGCGTGGCGCTGCCTCCGCCGCACGGGGGCCTGAGCGGCCGCAGCGGCGGCGGCCCCCCGGCGCCCTCCGCCTCCTCCCAGGGGGGCGCGTGCGGCGGCGGCGGCGGCGCCGGGGGAGGAGGCGGCCCGGCCCCGGAGGGCTGCGGCAAGCGGCCGGGCTCGGTGTCCAGCAGCGACCAGGAGCGCGAGCTGAAGGAGAAGCAGCGCAACGCCGAGGCGCTGGCTGAGCTGAGCGAGAGCCTGCGGAACCGGGCCGAGGAGTGGGCCAGCAAGCCCAAGATCGTGCGGGACACGCTGCTGACGCTGGCCGGCTGCACGCCCTACGAGGTGCGCTTCAAGAAGGATCACGCCCTGCTCGGCCGCGTTTTCGCCTTCGACGCCGTCTCCAAGCCGGGCATGGACTATGAGCTGAAGCTCTTCATCGAGTACCCCAGCGGCTCTGGCACGGTTTTCTCCAGCGCCTCCGGCGTGGCCAAGCAGATGTACCAGGACTGCATGAAGGACTTCGGCCGCGGCCTCTCCTCGGGCTTCAAGTACCTGGAGTACGAGAAGAAGCACGGCTCCGGCGACTGGCGGTTGCTGGGGGACCTGCTGCCCGAGTCCGTGCGCTTTTTCAAGGAGCTGGTGGGCGCCGACATGCTGCCGCAGCCGTACCTGGACGCCAGCTGCCCCATGCTGCCCACGGCGCTGGTGAGCCTGCCGCGGCCGGGGGCCGGCGCCGGCGGGACGCAGGGCGCGGCCGCAGCCTCCCGGGGCCCGGGCGGCGGCGGCGGCAGCGGGAGCGGGGCCATGCGCAAGAGGAAGGCGTCCCCCGAGCCCTCGGACTCGGCCGAGGGGGCCCTGAAGCTGAGTGACGAGCAGCAGCGGCAGCAGTGGATGGCCAGTCAGAGCGAAGCCCTCAAGCTCACCATGTCGGCCGGGGGCTTCGGGGCGGTGCACGGCGGGGGCCCCCCGCCGCCACCACCGCCGCCCCTCGGGCCCCACTCCAACAGGACCACGCCGCCCGAGTCCGCCCCCCAGAACGGACAGTCCCCCATGGCTGCGCTCATGTCGGTGGCCGACACGCTGGGCAATGCCCACTCGCCCAAGGACGGCAGCTCGGTGCACTCCACCACCTCTACCCGCAGGAACAGCAGCAGCCCCGTGTCGCCGGCCTCCGTGCCGGGCCAGCGCCGCCTGGCCTCCCGCAACGGGGACATGAACCTGCAAGTGGCCCCTCCTCCCCCCAGCGCCCACCCCGCCATGGACCAAGTGCACCCCCAAAACATTCCGGACTCCCCCATGGCCAACAGCGGGCCCCTGTGCTGCACCATTTGCCACGAACGCTTGGAGGACACCCACTTTGTTCAGTGCCCTTCGGTGCCCAGCCACAAGTTCTGCTTCCCCTGTTCCAGAGAGAGCATCAAGGCCCAGGGGGCGACCGGCGAGGTCTACTGCCCCAGCGGAGAGAAATGTCCCCTCGTAGGTTCCAATGTGCCTTGGGCGTTTATGCAGGGCGAGATCGCTACCATCCTAGCCGGGGACGTTAAAGTGAAAAAGGAGAGAGACCCTTGAGTAGGAAATCCGATCCCTTCAGGCTCCTGAAGATGTAGAATTGTGAATATAACGAACTGCAAAAGTTAGTCTTATGTATAGACATTATTTTCGTCGTATGTTTCTATATTTTGAAACAAAGGTATGTACTCTTCTTCATTTGAAGGATAGAGCTGGTTTTTGTTAAACAGAATATAATATTGTTTGGTTACTACATAATACCTGTTCTCATTTCTTTGGCAGTGTGTTGGCTAGGTACCAAGTTAATAGCCCTTAGCGATTACCTGCTGCTGGTGTGTATTTTTGTAAATGTATGCACTTCTCTGACAGAAAGAAGAAAAACAAAACAAAAAACAAAAAAAATTTTTTTTTTTTTTTGCCAAGGCCAGTGTTGATGCCTAAAAAATTGCTACGAAAAATGGTGACAGCTTCTGTTTTACGAGCCCTGAGTGTTAGTCCTTCACTTTATTTTTCCTGTTTTTGTTTTTTTGTTTGCAGACGGTGGGGTGGCTCTGGGGGGAGGGCGTTTTTTTGTTGCGAGTTTGTAAGGAAAAATGTTTCAGTTTGTTTCTATTGATCTGAACGTTTTTACTCTTCATGTGTTTTTCGTTTTTGCTTTTATTGATGCACGGATGCTTTTGAACAGTAGAGCAAAATGCTGTACATGAAAACATGCTCTGTTTGTCCTTTATACATTTCTGTAGTTAACAGAACACTGTAATGTGCCTTGGAGCTTAGTAAATTGTAATAAATTCAATTGATATTAATACTCCTCGAGTAGCGAGTGGTGTTCTTCGCAGAGCTCAGGCAGTGTGCGCGTGCCCTGTGTGCCCATTTAAAAGTCTCCGTGAGCCGCAGATGGCCGCGCCGGTTGTGCTGCTGTACGCACATGTTCACACACACGCCGGGAGATGATGATGGTGATGGTGATGATGCTGACGGTGTTATCGAATGCATCTGAATCTTGGCACGGTGCCTATTTACATTTCACCTTTAACGTTGCAGGAACAGTCGCTGACTAAGCATTTTCTATTTACTGTTTCTGCATCTCATTTCCTCCTCCCTGCTCCCCCCACCCCCAGCTCTCCAGCTGCAAGCCTTGTTTGCAATACAGGATGCGTCCATTGCCCGTGCAATTTAGGAAGGCGTCAGACTTGAAAGGAAGCTTTCTTTCACAAAAGAAGCGGGATCACGTGCTCCATACTTGGGGCTGTTTTTAAAAGTCATGGCGGCTTGGTGGTAGCTGTGGGCTCTCGGTGGGGCAGGGCTGTGGCACGGCACCAAAGGGGCAGTGGGAGCACAGCAGCTCCTGCGGCTGGTGCTGCGGCCAGGGGGATGCCACCCCCCTGGGCAGTGGCTTTTGCTAATCGAGTTGGTGACGTGAGCCGTGCTGTGTTGTGTTTTCAGGTGAGGAAGCTTCCCTTAAAGTGCTGGATTTAACTGCTTTCCTTTTGGCAAGGATCGCTTGCAATTCTTTGTGTAATTAACTATTTTATGTGACGGTCACATTTTATGGAGACTGCAGTACCTGCTAGGTGATCAACAGGCAAAGCGAATACGCAGGCCTTCACGCTAGCTAGAAAACGCAAACAAACCTAATGTGAACTTTGTCCTTTCCAGCGAGGCAAATGGAGGAAAGAGAAAAACCCAAACCAAGACCTGAGCAGCCCTGCAGAAACTCTTTGCAGTTTGACCAACGGAACACAGAGACCTTCCCATTGCAGTAGTGTCAGAGGTGACAAGCTCTTGAGTTTTATCGAATGTTAAGGATTCCTCTACCTACAAAACAAAACAAAAACCTCACCGCAATTACATGCAGAGATTCTTTTCAGACGTCTGGATGTCATTCGGTATCCAATTGCTCTTTGTGAGACGTTTTTCATGTGTGTTCCTGGTGGAAAGTGCAGCCGTGATGGCAGAAGCCTTGAGAGACTCTGTGCTTAGTGTGCGTGCCCACAGATCCGTGCTCTCTCCTGTGGATGCCCACTCCTGCTATTTTGTATACTGGGGTGATATCTTGAGATTCATTCTTTGGCATTACAGCATTTGTGCCTTCAGACAGTAACCATATATATATATATATAAAATTAATTTTCTGCAATTTTATACCGTGGTGCTTCCAAATCTCAAAACCTGCAGTTCTTGTGTAGCACATGACGTGAATAACACAGAGAAAGAATGTTTTGAGTTAATTATTGGATGCAACCGGCACGTTTTTTAGAGTATGGATTTGTACAGATTTTGTTTTAAATTCTTTCAAAACTTGCGGTTACCACACGGTGATATATATCCAAATCAACAGACAGGGGAATTAGAGCTGTGGGTTAATGACTGACAGAGAAAAGAGGCATACACAGGGAACAAGTTGAAGTTTAAACTTAACCAGGAAAGAAGAAATGTTCGTGCATGAATTGCAGCTAAGTAAGAGAGAAGTACAGCTATTTGACACTTAACCGTGTCCTAGAAGGGTGAATTCCCAGATTTGTAGAGAGATGCTCTCTGTGATCTTGAAATCAGTCACTGGTGGTTGGGGTTGTGAAGAGCTTCCTGTGGTGGATTTCTTTAACTGAGGAGCATTCTTGGAAAGCTTTTATCAGCTCAAATTTTCAACACGTAGGTCCGTTTACAAGGCCCATCCGTTTGATTTGTAACAGGCAAAGGAAGGGGAAGGGGCAGCGGACAGAGGTGGAAAATAAGCTTGAAGTGAATTGTAATACTGCAGTTAATTAAAGTTAACGATCGCTCCAGGACATTTGTTGTATGGAGGTTTTTTGGAACCACGTGACCTTTTCCTTCACTCTGGCTCATTAAGCAGCCACTCGTGGCACATTAGCCAGCGTTTCTTTGAACCCACTCTGTAGGTTTTTCACTTTCTGAAGATGCCCACAGCTGACAAACAGGCTGTAGCCATGTTTTGAGGAGGGGGAAGGGGAGCTGCCGCATGGGGCTCAGAGCTTTAGCAGATGTCTGAGTTTCACAGCAGTGCTTCCACTCCCTCTACCCCCCCCCCCTCACCCCCCCCACATTTTGCAGTTATTTAAGGTAAAGCTAAATGTTTGCTCAAATACATCGTGTACAAAGTGTATTTGTCCAGGTGGTCATTTGTTGTGCTCTCATTCCTTCTCGCAATGGGGGAAGTATTTAAATGGTTTATTTTCCCAAGGTGGTTTTTGTTTTGTTTTGTTTTGTTTTGTTTTGTTTTCCAGTGAGATTATTCTTGACATTACTTTTAATAGCCTCGTGGCCTTATTTTCTAAGAAATGGGCTAGAACACGTGTGGCACTGGGTGTTTGTTTTGTAAGTGTTGGCAGCTCTGTGCGAGTTGGAGATAGAAGTGTTTGTGCAGTAAGGAGATGTTATGTCCTTTTGGGGGAAATACTACGCAGCTCCATCAGGAGCGTCCTTCAGTACAAACCTTGTTATCGTTTCTGTTTGCTTAGCAGTGCTGTGCATCTAAAGCATGCTCTTCCTCTCCCTTCCTTCAGCGTCTGAGCTCCAAACTGGTCAGGACTGACATTGTTTTGAAACTGCGATCTTTTCAAACAGGCTGGCTGCCAGCACAGCTCTGCAGTAGTCACTGGAAAAAGGGCTGTCTTTGCTTCTTTACGTGTCTTGCGAACTGAGTTTTTCTTCCCCTCGAGGGAATGGGCTTTGTCTCCTCCTAGCTCTCAGGTTCCCAGCTTACTATGCAGCAGTTGCTTTGCAGCTTCCCCCTCCTCTAGTTCTTGCCATTTTCTTTTTTCGTGGTATGCAGCCATTCTCCATTCATAGCAGGATGGCTTGTGTTGTGCATTAGCAGCCTCTTTCTCTGCCAAAGTGACACATCCTGTAGATTTGTAGCAGAGTACTGAACTGTCACTGTAATGCTGACTCTTGTAGGGCTATTCTTGAAGCAGAACAGCTTCCCCCTTGGCATTCAGCCATCAGAATCCATTACGGCATGCATTTTCTACCCAAAACACAGTTCTATACCTATATAGCCGTTCTTACACCCGTACCCTTGAAGATGCAGAGGGCATGGTTATACCCTCTCGTGTAGAAGGAGACACAGCATGAAACTGCTGTGTTAATTTTCGTAGTATCTGGAAAGTGTGTACTGAGCTTTTGTTGTTTCAGTTTCTGCCTTGAAAGCTGCAATAAAGACTGGGAACAGCAAAGCTCTGCTGAGGGCTAACACAGGAGGAGCAGCAGATGATGTCTTTTCCCGTCTGTGTGCCTTTAAAGAAGGATTAGGTGCTGCAGGAGGCTGCTGCGTGGCTGCTCGGGGGCCCGCCTGCCTGGGGGCTGTGTGGGGCTCGCTCTGCTCCTGCAAACAGCTCCCTGACCCTGCACCACTTCCAGTAGCTGACAGCGAACGCTCTGCCTGTCAGCCATTCAGGGAACTGCAGAGGGAGAAGCACAAGGGAGCCGGCAGCCACGTGGATGCAGGGAGGATGCTTGTCACCGACCTGTCTGGCCAGCACGGTTCCCAGCTGGTCAGACAGGCTGGGCCACTTGGGGCTGGGGGGTTCAGCCCCACTGCCATGCTGGGCTACGTCTTGCTAGTGGTGGTGGGGCTGCGGGCAAGGCTGCCCTCAGCACAGGACCCCTTTGCATGCAGCTGTGCCTGCAGACGGCCGGGATCGCATTCCCCCGCTGCTGGGCACCCAGCCTTCCCATGCGCCCTTGTAGGGTTATTTGGAGGAGGTGGGAGCAGGGGTGGAGGTGAGGAAGGTCAAGCTTCTTAGGTTTCAGCTGATTTGGCATCTGCTCACCGCTCTTCCCCCTGGAGCCCGGCACAGCCGTTTGTGCTCACTGCTGCTTTTATGACCCTTTGCAGAGAAATCTCAAAGACGCAAACTGCTGCCAGCCATGAAAAACAACGCACTGTCAGGAAAACAACCCCTTCCCACACCCATTGACAACGGAAAGACTGTGGGCTTTCCCCACGGAGAGCCATAATGAGGCCGGCAGCTCTCGCTCAGGCTGGCACCGTTCCCTCGGCACGCACTGGCTGAGCGCTGCCCTGTGCCTGCTCTGTTCGGGAGGGCTCATTTTTTTTTTGCCAGCGCGCAGGCCCCCCACTTCGTTCCACACCCTGTGAGCAAGAGCTGGGGCTGGCAACGTGACCGCAGCGCTGGCTGGGGCCGAACCCGGCTGTGCGGGGCCGGGAAGCGTGTGAGCGGCGATCCCCGCCCGGCCGGCTGCCTCCACTCTGGGGCTGGGAACGGGGACACGAAACATGTCTGTGCAGCTTCAAGGAGCCGAGCAGAATTCCCCGCTGTCATCATCCTCCTCCCCTCCCTCCCTGCGGGCTGCCAGCAGGGAGGGCCGATCACAGCCCCGCTATTGTTCAAGTAACCTACAAATGGATTTGCATGGAGGCAGGTTGGGAGGGGCGGAGGGGTGGGATTTATTAGCAGCGGCTAAATTCGTCGGGATTACTATTAGGCCGAGAGCTTCTCAATGGGCGTGATCCCTGGGCGAGCGGTGCGGCGGCGGGGAGGCGCTGGAAAGCTCCTTTTCTGCAGATGGGCAAAGGGGCGTCCGGTGGGAGCTAGGGGAGGCAGGCAGGGCACAGCTGGCTGCGGGCGCTTCACCTCGGCACAGGCTGTAACCTCCATTCCGAGCACACGGCTCCTGGCAGCGCCGCTCATACCAAAGCCTTGACTCAGGGTTATCTGCATGCTGGGTAATGAGCAGCGTCACCAGAGGAATGTGCAGAGAAAGCAGCCATGCTGCTGCAAGCCTCCGCTCGCTCCTCGGGCAAACTGCCGATTTAGCAGCCTGCCTCTGCGTGACCGGTTGGAGGTGGGGGCTTCAGTCTGGGGGGAGGCCCTGAGTCTGCTTTGAAGCCAAAACAGGGTTTTGCCCTTCCGTGAGTAAGCGCTTTGTATGCAAGGCAGGACAGGACTTTGCTAACCTTAATTGAGGACTGCGCCAAGTAAAGGGCGAAGTCCCTCCTCCAGTCGCTGGGTGAGTTTATCCATGTTCCAGATGGGCAGGCTGCAGCGTTCAGCCAACTCACACAGCAGACGCCTATCTGAGGAAGGGATAGGGTGCCTGTCTGCCTCTCTCCCTTTCACTGTATTAAAAGCAAGTTGTAATAATGACTGTGCACTGCTGAACGCGAAAGCGCTTGCACCACACAGGCGTTTGGGAACAACAGCTTCCAAAGCCAGGCCTCTGTCTGTAGCCTGTGTCCTTTGCCCTGCTAGCTCTGAGGCCGTGGGCTGCTGCCATTTTTGCTGATGCAACACAGTGAGGGCTGGGGTGAAGAAGAGTGCATACCTGTGTGTCAGAGGTAGGAGCTCCCCTTTGGCGATGATGGAAAGCACAGCAAATTCAAATCAAAGATGAGGGGGTTGCTTTGAATTGCTGTATTCCAGACGTATCTGAGGCAACCTCCCTCTTTGCTGCACGTATCGCGGTAGCAAGAGCAAAGATCACAGCGTAGCCCAGGTTTTCATTTGAACATGTCCAGGCTGGCACACAGTTGAGGTAAGGACAATGTGCTTTTGTAGATTTGATTTGTGTCGGAGCTAGGGGCAGAACCAGGGAGGGAGTGAGAAGCCTGAATATCTGGTCTGCTACTGAAAAGTACAGGCCTCTGAGTAAGATGGTGCAGCTCATCTGAGTTAGCCAGATGTGCTAGCCGTTTTCTCCTAGAACTCTCTTCCCCAGCATCTGTAACTTAGTCCTGCAAAATGGAAAAAAGAAGGCATAATATATCTAGGTTTAAAGCAATTGAAAGAGCTCTCACCTCCCTGCAGGAGTAAATTTTTGAATATTTTCTATAACTTGCTCAGCGTTGTTGGTGTGTTTGACCTTCTGTTATATGCAAAGATAATTCTTCCACAAAGAACTCAGACTGCGCTGATAAGAAAGGCCAGTTGGTGCATCTATTTTATCCCGCCTCCTTCAGTGAAAGATTATTTCTAGTATCTTATCGGAAAGAAGCAGGCTTTCAAAAGCTGTACCTTGGTAAGTATACATGCTCCATTTTGGCAAACATTTGTTGTGGTTTTGAGAGGTTGTTCTCCCCTCCTCCCCCTGCTTGCTTTCAGCTCTTCTCCAGCTCATCCAACTATGCTCACTCAGCTGTGCTCATTGCGTCACCCGTGCTGGAAGGGAGGCAGTAAGAGGTGGAACTGTCAGGATGGCATCAATTGGGGATCCACGAACATAGAGTCACGTTGTGCTAACATGGCCCTGCAACCTATGATAGATTCATGAGTCAGCATCTCTGATAGGTGCCTAGTGGCTTGTGGGACAGCTAAGTATCAGGAAACGATGCAGAAATT
Source organism: Alectoris magna (assembly GCA_030625065.1). Lineage (NCBI taxonomy): Eukaryota > Metazoa > Chordata > Aves > Galliformes > Phasianidae > Alectoris > Alectoris magna. The sequence goes on from CM060565.1 coordinate 21,175,846, forward strand.
CTCATGCTTCTGTGCTCCTGTTTTTCCTCATGCTAGAAGAGACAGCATTTCTTGAGAACTGCACTGCACACGCTTAGGACAAAGAGCAGCTCCTTTTGGCTTTTTTTGCATGATTAGTTGCAGCTCTCTGCCTAGATCTTCCTTGTTCTGTTGATACGATTTTCACAGCAGTGTGTTGTGCATATTTTGCAAGTTCCAGCTTGAAACTTCCTCCTAGCAGAAGGCTGTGTCATTTAAAGGAACCCCACCCTGCCCTCCCTTGAAGATGTGCAATCCCAGGCTATGTCTGAGCATGCCTGAGGAGGCAGGTGCAGCCCGGCTGGATCCTCAAGATGACCTACAAATAAACACTGCTTAAACAAATTGGACTAATAAGAACATTCAAGATTCAAGTAATAATCAAGACAGTTTCTGCTGTGTCTTTACTTCATGCTTCTCCCATTCCCTCTTCCTCTGATTTATAACACAGGATCTATGCCACAGCCACGTTGCTATGGAAATTAATTACAACATAACTTTACAGAACTGGCTAGCAATAATATTAGATAATATGTAGCACCTTTATTGACGGCAAGCATCAGATTAATGTTGCTTTTGAAAAAGCTCTTTTTTTTCCTCCACTGTTACAAATAAGGAGTTACATACAAATATTTATTTTATAAATTTTGGGTGGGGGAAAATCTTTCAGCTCACAGCCTACAAACACATTTGTACAGCCATTAAATCTTTCCCCCAGCCCAGAACAGAAGACAGGTGCTTAAAGTCAGTAAGAGTCCTTCAAACTGTATAACCAAATGACAAGACCAGAGCTAGGCTGTTACTCTGATCAAAGCAAGCCTTTTGTGCTCATCTCGGAACCACTCACTGGGAGCTGCAGCATGTCACCTGCTCCACACAGTGTCCTCCTCAGATGAGCTCTTTGTAGAGTCACCGGATTCCTTCCCAGTGTCGAGAGTCGCCATATTACTTGCTACAAGCATTGAAAGTATCGGTCCCCAGCAGTGCACACACAGTTACCCTTAGGGCCTTGTCTGGATGAGCTCTGCCATTTGATGGCACCTATCTTGTGACCGTGCAAACCTCTCAGGGATGTTCTGTTTCAGGATTGTCACATCTGTAGTCTGATCCACACCACAGCTTTCCTTTATGTCTAAGAATGGCTGGACCTGGAGTAGCTATTTCTGCTAAGCTTCTTAAGCCTTTTTGGCTGTTGTTCCTTAAGGAAACCTGGCTCCAGACTTCTCTTTGATTTTTCACTGAAGTAGAGTTCCCATACAGTTGGAGACCACTTGGTCTCAGTTCTAGCTTCTACCCCTCAGTCTTCTCTCAGGACTTTCTGTGTCTGCCTGATCCAGAAAGCTGCTGTGTTGAACAGAGACCTCCGCCCGTGGCTCAAATGGCACATGACAGGGATATGCTCCAGTGAACAATCCCTTCATGTGCACAAGTTTGCGTGCCAGCTACATATTGCTAAAATTTCCCTGCTCTCAGGAGGACCTTCTGCAAGCTGATGCAGGACTAGAGTGTTCTTCTAAAGTTTTTTTGGCAAGCTACGAGTCTTCCTTGCTTTTTGGAGCAGAATGCTCCTATTGGTCACACAAACTCATTCTCTCCACCTCTGTTTCTTCCATCATTTCCTGCAGAGGAGTGCCCAGAATGGTGATCGGTTCCAGCTCCAGCAGCAGACCCTGTGGATGTCCCTCCATCTCATCTCTGAGAACAGAGTTAGTGATGTTCCCTGGCTGTTTGGTTGCTATAAATGTGCACATTCCCCCTGCGTGCAAGTCAGCCCAGATGCAATGCCTGGAGTCGGTCTCAGCACAGCCAGAACAAGAGGCAAACAGCTCCGCGATTTGTACTGCACACATAGGCCCCTCTCACTGGGGAGCTGCTCTGCACTGCGATTCTCACCCTCTGCACTGGCAGCAGTAGTGTCCAGACATGCAGACAAACATTTGAGGGTGATTTTTTTTAGCTCCATCAGTGCAGGGCTAAGCCTTCCCAAACTGCCTTCTACCAGCCCAGCAACAGTCCCAGGCCACGTGTCAGCAAATGCTATAGGAATCTCTTCTGCTGAGGTGCAGGCTGCAGTTCCTGGTGCTTTTGTTGACTCTGCAGGAGGAGTGTCCGGTCTGCTGCTGCGGGGTTTTTTTTCTGTGTTTTTTTGTTTTTTGTTTTTTTTTTTCCAGCAGCAGGCAAACTGCATCTTCATCTTTCCTCCTCACAGCAGAAGAATCCATTGAGATATATCTAGCTATTGGTTTTGCCATTATTTTTATGTAGCTGCCCCAGTTTTCTCTTAGAAATTCAGTCCATTTGCCTGTCGGCATGCTTTGTGGTGCTCAAACTTCTGGTTTTTCTCCAAGGATTATTCTGTTTCAGCATTCCAAATTATTTGAGACAGCAGTTCGTCCTCCTTTGAGCTCCTAGCTAGAAGGGGACGAGCTGAAGGGTCCTGTCTGCTACAGCAAGACAAAGCACACAAGCTTACATATTTCATTTGCTGCCACTACTAAGTCCTTTCTGTAATTCCTCTGACTCCTTCCTTGCTGGGCCTGATAATCTCACAGAGCTGGTTTACTCCATGTCTGCAGGTCCTTAAAGGGGCAGGGTAGACTTAGCACTGTTTGCAAAAACATCAAGGAAGGTTTGCATATGGTATATAAGCGTACAATCTCCTACAAAAACACTTTTTTCCTGTTCGGGAATTTGCGAGGTTTAACTAGATACGTGTGAAGAACAAACTCTGAAGGGCTCTGAGCGCCGTCCGCATATAATTGTTTAAGTAAGTGGAAGTGTGGTAGATGTTAGGATAAGTGTGAAATACACCATACCTGGGACAGAGGAACCACCATGATGTTTTACTTCCACAGCTTGAAGTACATATTACTTACAGATGTTCTTACATTCTTGGCTCTTACAGCTTTTCAGTGCCTCTTAACAAACTCCTAAGCTTACAGAGGTGGCACTGACTTGCTGCGGTACTTCTTTTCCTAACACAAATGAAGTTGTTGAGTGTGGCAAGGGATAGTTTCTGTCAGGAGAGATCAAGAAATGGAAATGTTCCTCTTCTGGGATGTGTGTCAAGGTGTTCCAGAGACCCTTAGCCTAAAATAGAGGATGAAGTAAGAACAAATGCCAGAGGCAAAGGGAAGAAAGGAAAAGTAGGCAAGCTCAGTCCTTCAGCAGGTGGACAGGAAAATGAGAGATGCAGACTTTTCTGGTTTTAAGTGCTTGAGAGCTGCTCAGAAACTGTTGTGATGGGGTCATTTATAAACCTGGGCAGGCAAGTAAGAGTCAAACGGTTGCGTAGTTATGAGCAGCAAAACTTTCCAGAGCAGCAAAGACTGGAAATAACATAAATAAGGTAGCTGGGCAATAGGTCGCAGGGTGAGGAGTCCCTCGTAACCAGTTCATCCATGAGTAAGAAATAATGAGAAGTTCTTGAGTGAGAGGCAGCAGATAATCAAAGGCAAGGTCGTCACAAGACTACAGCTCTTGAATGTTGACTTTGCAAATATCTCAGTGGTCATTATTGCTATTTTCCTTATCAGCCAAAGATGTGCAATGTGGTAGGTAGTCTTTTCCAAAATGCTTACCATTTAAAATAGCAAAGGAGAAAGAACAAAAGGAGATGTATAAAAGTTGGAAAGTGCTGTTTGAGCATGAGAACGCAAAACAGTAGGTCTTGACACACGGCTGGTGAGAAGCGAAGGAGCCAGGGAGTAGCAGGTAAAATTTATGGCAAACGTGTTTCTCACACTGAGAAATTCCTCAGTATTTTGTCTAGTTTGAAATGAAACGTGTCCACATATTTGGGAGAAGACCTGGTTGTCGCTGGGAGGCTTATTGGAAGCTATGTCCGTAAAAATCAGCGCTTTGGGTCAGAAAGCCCACTCCAGGATGAGTAATGAGTGGAAGCACCTTGAGCGTGATGCAGAGCTTTCTAACACCCTTACAGGAACTGAAGGAATGCCCTTATCCTGGTGAGCCCCTCTCAGAAATGGTAATGAGCCAAATAAAGAGGTTTGGAAGTAAGCCCATGAGAACAGTTAGAGACATGCAAAAATGTCTCTGCACCACAGCAGAAGTGCAGCTATTGTTTATTTATTCCACGGCTACAACACGTTAGTATGCATAAGGCTTTTTAGGCAAATGGGACAGGTCTGTGCCTGAGGAGTTTGCCTTCTGAGCAAGACAGAGCACAACAAAGGGAGACACAGTGAGGAAGTGTGTTGGTACATGTGTGAGCGGGTCCATGAGAGGCAGCAGCCACCGCCAGCAGAGGTCAGAGGCAAGGGTGTCACCAGGGCCTCCCCATGGCTGTCACCTTCCCGTGAGCATCCTGCCGTGCTGCCGTGCGGAGGGAAGCTCTCATTCCATTACCCGCAGGTTGTGACGCGTCTGCTCACAGCTCCAGTGCTGGAGGAGTAACCTCCAGCCTCTGCACACCGTGTTCCCACCGGCTTCTTTTACTATAGCAGCAGCCGCTTTTAACAGCAAACTGTGTGCTTGTCAGCACAGGAAAGCAGCTGCATTGCACAGGCGGCAGCGGCAGCAAAAAATTAAATGAAAGTCTGAATTCAAAGTGAATTTTGGGGTCTTCTGTGTTGCAGTGCTTTAATACTCATGCACTCAGAGTATGTAAATTCATTTGTGCAAGTGAATTTGAAGCTGAATTCTAAACGTTCAAAAAAAAGGTGGAATTGCATGTTTTGTTTGTTGCAAAACTCACAGTTAGCTCCCAACCATGGTACTAAGCCATATCGGCCGGCACCTCAGTGCAATTGCAAACGTTCATCACACAGACCTGTCGTTTTGAGTGATGGAAACCTTCATAGCTCCTAACCCAGTTGCAGATAATTTCAGAAGAAAATAATATTAATAGAATATGTTTTTGTTGCATATTACTTGCTCGATTCAAGCATTATGTATGCAAATCAGGTAATTTTGTACCTAATTGCCTGATTTGCATGCATAAATGTAGGCTGCACATGTGCAAATGATTTTATTCAAATGTAGTTGATGCCTAATATGTGGAGTGGCTGGAAATGTGAATCTGTGTCTGTTGGTTTGAAGCACTTGTAATTGTCACTTAATGAAAAATCAGAATTGGTCACTGGTTTTGGAGGTCAGCTGAAATGCAGTGGGCCCCAGGGGATGGCTTTGCAGGGGCAGTAACCCTGGAGCTGTGCACCTTCCACGAGAAATTAGCAATGATGTGAATGCCCAGAGAGATAAGGAAATAAGAAAGATCGTCTTGCTTTACATGCCAGCAGAAAATCACAGGAAAACATGGCACTTGTCAAGTGGAAAAAGACTGAGAATCACTCAGAAAGAAATGTGGGTTTCGAAGCCTAAGGTGGTTTAGCAGACAATGAAACCTAAGATGAAAAGTGTAGAAGTATGGTACTAAAATCTGAGTGCATTAAAAATTCAGATAATTTCATGGCTAGGAAAGGAATGGGACTGACGGTTCTTGTGAATGAAGTTATTTAACCTAGGCAAAGGACGTAAAAGCTTTGCTTGTTCCACCGTGTCATGTGCCTCACCTCTGATCAGGAAGGGATAGAAGAGATGGATCTGGAGGGTTATCAGGACAACTTGGGCTGCAGGACCCACTTTGATTGGCCTCCTGTGCTGTGAGTGAGGTCAACGCTGCCGTTCTCATAGCAATGCGGAAGGGCAGGACGTGTCCTTGAGGAAGGAACCTGAATCTCCCAACAGCACTTTTCGCCAAGGTGTCAGCTGTGGGATAATAACAGTGGCAGGCTGTTTTCTCCCCATTACTCAGAACTCCCCTGGAAATGTTATTTGCATACAGATGGGTGACAAATCCTCCTAAAATAAGCGTGTAGAAAAACTGGAAGCAATTTGGATGCAGCTATGGACATATGGTTCCAAATTCCCCTTTACGCTGATATGAAGCACACGCAAGGTCAAGCTCCTTCCACACCCCATTCACTCTGGCAATGCCCATGGTAAGGTGTGGGCATAAGTCAGAATTGGGCACAGAATGCTCTCTGTCCACCTGAGAGCAGGTTGGTCACAGTTCTGCTGACATGGCTCTGGTATCAGATGGTGTCTAACCAGCGTAGCTTCACTAGTAAGAATTTCTAGTGTGGTTGTGTTTACGACGGCAAGCCAGTGCTTGTCTTGGAGTAGGTTATTTCACTTGAGAAAGGGAGACAAGCCAGAGTAAATGTTGCTCTCCATGGGAATATGCAGCTTCCAGCTACAGGAGGGGAATGTGAGGAGGGCCACATGCCACCCCTGCATGGAGCTGGTGGCAGAGGGGCCATGGCTCTGTCGTTCTGCACCTGGGAGTCTGCCCTGCCGCTCTGCTCTGCGAGCTCTGCTGAATTTGCAGCACTCCGCTGCTTAGCTGCCCTGCAGTGCTGCTCCCCAGTGTGGATTTGACTCTGAGCTCTTGTTTTGCTCCCAGGAGTACACAGCGGTTTTGATGTAAATGAGAATTAAACTCACCTTGTTGGGGTTGTTGGTTTTTTTTTTTTTTTTTGGTCTAGTGTTCTATTACTGGGAGAGAACACAACTTGACTAACACCAAGTCTTGCCTCTTTGTTTGCATGCTAACCTCATCAGAGTATTACACGCAGAGCTCTGTGCAAAATAAATAAACCCAAACCCTGGGCTCACTCCCAGCTTGCTATCTGAGTGTTTAGCTAAAGCACAACTTCTGTTATATTGGAGAGATGCTGTGTTATTTGACTAAGTACTGTTATTTCTACTTATTTATATTTCATCATAGAGTAAAGACACTTCCTATTTTCCAATTTTCCAGTAGGAGTGAAAAATGCTGCCTGATAGCTGTGGAGATTGAAGGTTTCTAGTTTTTCACAGAATGTGTGTAGCCTGGGTAGTATTCACTTCTTCCTCTACAGCTTCCCATTCCTCCCTGGCTTAGCATGCCAGACTGATTCCATCCCTGATCGCTTCTCAAAGCCCTTTGCTTCGGGTGTTCTCTGCAATTGGGGTGATTACTGCCCAGTGCTGAGGGCAGCAGCTCTGTGAGCAGTGGGAGCCACAAACCCATCTCGGCAGCACAGAGCGCCCATCAGCTCCGGCACTGTCAGGGTCTGGGGGACAGGGGGCATCTGTGTGTCATGTGTGGGGTGACGGGCACTATTGCTGTACTCACAGCCACAGCTCTAGGAAGGGTGGGCACCGTGGCTGCAGCAGGGCCTGACACTCCTGCCAGAATCCCAGAAGGGGAAAAGCGTTTGCATCTTCTTATTGTCACTTTGGAGGTTACCTTCATTTCTTGACACAGATCCATACCATATTTTGGCAGAGATACAGTTTTCTCTCGGTTGCCCTTTTTGCTCTTTTTGTAATCCCTGGTTGGCAGTGAGAGTGGTCTAACAGATCTCTGTGACTGATAAAAGAAACGATTGCCTAAGCGAGAATTGTTTCTGGAGTACATCCCTCCCTTTGGGTTAAATATAGGTTGCAGCATCCCAGCATAATGAAAAGATCGGGAAGCATTTACACGCTGCTATAGTTTATGCCTTGTAATAATTGAGTAAAACATTCACAATTGTGAAAATCATACCTGTAAAGATGAGCTTAGTCACTTTCCTGTTAATGAGTCTGTATTTTCAGTCAGCCTCTCCCTTACTGCATTCAGCACATGCACTAAAACATATCCCAGATAAACGCAATCCTTCAGCCTTTGTGTTTTATCGCCTCGTGATTTGCTGTTGGCTGCAGCAGCCTGGTTTATTATCATACCGTGTGCACTGCAGTACTCGCATAGCGTTGTGCTGCAGGATTGCTCAGCGCGCTGGACCAGCGATGTCCAATCCTTTTGACTGTAAAAAACGAAAGCGAATCTGGAGAGGTTCAACCACGGTGAAAAACTAGAGCTGTGCTGGAGCGTTGTCACAGAGACACAAGTCAGAACACATCGACAGTTGTCGTAAACTCTTCACTTTGTAACCCGAAATCATCTGCGATGCTGGGCTGAAAATCTTTAGGTGCAGAAAGTGGCTGAAATTTGAGCTGCAAAAATAAAGCCTGAGAAACATTTCTAATTCCGACACGGTCTCCATGTCTTTTCTACATACGCACATGTATGCACATGCATTCCCAACCTGGCATATAAGCCCACGAGCTCACACGTACCTTCGCAGGCACCCTCACACAGAACGTGTTCTGCAACATGGATGGCACACGGGGTATTTCTGAAGGCAAAACCAGAAGACTGCAAATCGACACTTCCACCCACTAAGGAAAAAAAAGCCAAGAAAACCTCAGTAGAGATTGAGTTTTATAATTAATGCTGAACAATTTTCATTGACAAAGCAAAACGAAGCAAGTGGAAGGCTGATTTAAATGCTGAATGATTAACGCGTGGCGAGGCGGCTGAGGAAAGAGACAAATTCAGGAGCAGCTATGGAAATTTATGTATGAGAGAGTCAGCACCATATTCTGATCTCAGTTACACAGTTGTAAATCTGTTATCTTAATGGAAGTATTCGGCTTTTATATTTGCATACTGTAAGTGAAAATAGAATTTAACCCAGAATGTATTGGCGACTGTGTATTTGCGGTTCTTTAAGGGGAGAGATGCGGATGTTTGCCCGCGATAAGCTGCAAATGCACGAGAGTTTTTGTATCTCTCAGTGAGGAACGGGGGGACCGGAGTGCGTGTGTGCGTGTGTCCGTGTGTGCCAGCTGCGGGGCTGCCTGCCAGCCAGTGGGAGGGTGCGAACGTGTTTGTTCCTCGACTCCCCGGCTGAGTGAAAATGGCTCCTGGAAATGCCGCTTTAGATTAGAGAGCGACGGCTGGAGAGGTGGAGATTTCATTACCTTCCTCTTTGTGTGATGTTTTGGACTCGGTAATGTAAAAGCAGAGCTATAAATAATCCAGTCGCAGCTGCGGCGTCCTAGAGATTTATCGTGCCCGCTAATGCCGGAATCTTTGGGGTGTTTTGCTTCATACAGCTAAATGAGGAATAATCACCCCTCACACTGCCGGCCGCTGCGGCCCCCACCTGTCCTTCCTCACATGCCGGGCACAAATCCTTCCCCGTCCATCCCTCCCTCCCTCCCTCCCCGCCGCCCGCTCTGCTCCTGGGTTTGTGTGGTCCCCGCGGCCGGGCGCCGGCACTCCTCTTTTCCCCCAGGGCTGGGGCCGACGTCCCCGCCCTCGCCTCCTGTACAAGGAGAGGATGCTGTGGAGGTCACAGCGTGCTGCGTGCGAGCTTTTGAGAAGTAGGCGCTGTATTTTTAGCTGCTCCACATTCTCTCATGGCTGGGTTATGAAGCTGAGTGGCGTTCTGCCGTAAGGATGTGCCCAGAATACCAGGCAGCCTCCAAAATGTATTGTGCCGCAGAGCCCTGACTCAGTGCCGCTCCGTGACTTTCCCGTGTAGCTTCCATGCTAGGAAGAGACAAAAAAATGGTTCCTTGTGCTCCGGGTGCTGCTGTCATGTATGAGGAGCCCCGCTGTGAGGAAGGGAAGGCAGCAGCACCAGGGCTGGCCAGGCTGAAGCCTGAGCAGCGAAGCTGCCCTCGAATTTCTTCTCAGATGCTACTCTCAGGTTTTGCCCAACCGGCAGGAATCGGCACATGCTGCGTTTCATGAGCGTGTTTCCCAAGCACGTTTGCAGCCCCCCTCCAAGCAGCGCTTTGCGGCGGCACTCCGCGCTTCCCTACCGCCGGGCCGTGGCACAGGGCGACGTTTGGGGCAGGGCGTGGGGCGAGCGCCAGCGCTGGGTCGCCGTGCTGGGGGCAGGTGGGCAGCCGCACCCTGTGGCGAGGGGTGGGAGTTTGCTAAGGATGCTGGCTCCTGTGAATTCACAGAATTGAAGTGACGTCTCGTGGGTCCTCGCCCGGCTGTGCAGGTGCACCTGCAGGCTTGAAGCGGAGCTATCTGCACCGACGCCCACTCGAATTATGAGAGTCAGCATAGCCTCACGATTTGGTAGAAAGGGGTACGGGACAGACTGGGGGGTGGAGGGCACTGCCCGGCTGCTCGAAGGGCGCTGTGGACGCCGAGTAGTCCCTTGGGCGCCGGCTGCGTAGGGCTCCCCGACGAAAGGACTTCCTCCGCCGGCGTCCGGAGGAGAACGTTAAGGGAGCGGCAGAAACCCGGGGGCAGCCCCAGCCCACCCGAGAGCCGAGGGAGGCTCCGCGCTGCCCCCTTGCTGCTGGAAGAGACAGTGGAAATAGCGCGGGCTGCTGGGTGCTCCTCGGGATGGGAGCTTGACTAATGTCCTCTCGTTTGGGGGAAAGTCGGAGACCTCGCGCAAGAATGTCTGTCTCATTGCTGTGGTATCCGGAATAATAAATACAGCAATTACAGCTGTAATGCCGAGCATTTGTCTGAGCTGCGGCGTTCTCGGAAGTGCACACCAACGAGAGGCGAGCTCTGGAGGCGAGGTTTGCAGGCAGAGGCAATCTCTGCCTTTGGCTTTTAATTCTTGCACAATGTAGAGAGCTTTTACACAAGCTCTCCCTTGCAAGCTTACTCGCCTTGCGTGCTTTGGTCACTGTAGGTGCGAAACTGTGCTGCTTTAGCAGTGCTAGCGAGCCAGGCTGTAATGGCAACAGAATTTCTGTTCCAAAGTGGCTGTGCAGAATGCAGCACACACACAGCTTGGAGAAGCTCTGCGGTACAGGATGTGCCACATTTCAGTTTTGTGTTATTCACTGTAAGCTTTCCTTGGATCAGCAGCGCTCACAAGCTGCTGCCATAGAGGAAGCCTACTTGAAATTATGTCAGTGGATCACAGCTCAGCTCCCGCTTGGTTTGTTGGTTGGTTTCTCTTCTGAAAGAAATAATCAAATCAGATTTTGAATCCCTCCTTGTTTGCAAAGGCAAGAGACTATGAATGGGATACAGAGAACCAGCTCTCCTCTGTCCAGCCACGAATGGTCGCCAGGTCAGGCCTGAGCCGTGCTGGCAGGAGGCGGCAGTGTGGGAAGCCTGCCCTGCCATTATCTGTTCGGTAGTCAAGCAGCAGATTTAATTCTCTGAGGATCTCAAGCCTATAATAACATCTCAATGGGAATGAAAGCTCTGACCCAGAAGGCAGTGCACGTTCTGCCTGTGCTCCGTTGCCGTGACTGAGCGTGGGTGTGCGCTGCAGGGGCCCTGGCACTGTTAGAACCCCACTGGCATGCAGACCCCCCTGGTCCTGCTGCAGCCCCACGTGGCGCAGGATACATCGGTCCTGCTAGGGGAGAGCAGAAGAACCAGCTGGGCGTCTCTGGATGTGTAGATTATGCATACATAATCTGCAGGAAAAAATACATGTTTTCAGAGAATCATAGAATTATGGAGTCAAGTCTGTTCAATCATGTCTGAAGGGAGCTTTCCTCAATGCAGCGAGGTGGGGGACCACCCTGACCCTGTGGCACTGCCGTCTCATGCCAGACCCGGCCTCATGCGTGGAGCCCTCAGTGTGCAGTTCCCCCACCGGTGGCCATCCTGGGGTCCGTGGGCTGCATGTTCCCATTCTTATCCCTCTGTCTGGTAGAGGTGAGTGGTGGAGATCCCCTTGCCCTCACCCTCAGGGCCACTGAGTGGGCATCTCATGTTCTACGCACACCTCTCAGCTCTGCCCGAGAGCGCGGAGAGGGATTTAAACAGCAGCAGGAGCCTGGGGCTGGCAAGCTATGGCTGCAGCTTCATGCTGTGTGAGACACCTACATCTGGGAAGTGGGGCTTCTCCTGTCCCTGTCGCCAGGCCTGGGCGGGCAACACCGTCTCCCCATGGCTGTGCGCAGCCATCCCAGCACCACATGCCTTCAGCTTTCCTGCTCCAGCTCTCCTTCAAGGGAGAGGGGCTGCAAGCGGCGGCAGGGCCGGCGGGGGCTGGGGCTCAGCCCTGTAGAAATGGGGCTGGAGGTGGAGGAGGGGCTGCAAAGCGTGCTGCTGACCTGCTGAATTATGACTTTAATGCAGTCACTTTAATAACTCGCTGTAGCTCCAACCACCAGATGCAATTTATGGCAAAGCAGGCGCCCAAGCATTTTTCTTTCTATGAAGACTAAGCAGATCTCTGATTACCACCCCCTCCCCCAACCCATTACCTTCCCCCGCTTGCTCTGCTAATGGAAAAATGTTATGTGTCTGTGTGCTTTTTCCCCAAGCCCTGTTTTCAGGAAATGGTGGAGAATGAGAAACTAACACGCGCGCACACACGCTTGTACGAAAGATGGCTTTTATTCTCCCTTCTGCAACCACACAAAATTCTTCCTGCTAGCAGTGCCTCTTCTCTTCCTAAAACCTTACAATCTCAGCCAGGAGGAAGGCAATTTCCTTGACTTATTTGTAGGGAAAAAGAAAGCTCCCTCCCCCCTCCCATCTGACCCAAACCATCTGAAGTCTGACTGTTCTCCCTGCAGAATGCAGACCCACTGCCTCACAGAAATCTCCTCGCTGTCACGAAGGCTTACATGCAAACCCTGCGCAAATGAACAGAAAGCAGAACCTGGGAATGATGGAAAGGCACACTGAATTCAAATTTGAATTTTGTATTTGATGCTTATATACAGTGGGGATGAGTGCACTGAGAAACAATGCACAGATAGGCAGACGGATCTCCTGCCCGTGCTCCTATTTTAAAGACCCATTCATTTTGCACCTGAAGGATGAATTCTTCCTCCCACTCTCCTCCTTTCTCTCATTTTCTATGATTTGCGTGATCATTTGCTACATACCTTACAAACTACTGTTTATCTTAGTCTGGCGCTTCAAAGCAATTTCCCAAAGAAATTTCACCGGATCGATAAACTCAGATTCTGTTTTCCTTCCTAAATTGAGGGAGAGGCAAAAAAAGAAGAAAAAAAAAAAAAGAGAGAGAAAAAGTAAATGTTTTCTTTTTAGCCAAATGGACCAGGAATCCGAGTTTAACAGATGTACCCGTTTCAGAATTCGGAGGGTTCACACAGAAGCCCTGTAATTCAGCTGGTTTGTATTTTCATTCTGCTTTCCCTTTCTGAAAAAGTACGCATTTGGAGCCCTGAAAAATGGCATGTACTGTTTTGAACCCCCTGAAAGGTGCCCGTAGAAGGCATCACAGAGCTGTCTTTTGTGACTGTTAAATATTTATCAGCAAGGCAAATTCCTCCAAGGTTACAGCAAGTACAGTCTGCAGTGACCTGCCTCTGTGCTTTCACAATTAAGCAGCAGACTCCTTCAACATGTTCAGCATCTCATTCAGCTGCAAGAGCTTCATCCTCTGGAGCCCCGAGACAGCTCCATTACTATGTAGCAACACTCTGGGTTTCTTTGCAAAGAAGCAGCAACATATGGGAGCTTGAAGTTCTAGAGAGAAGAATATAAATTGGCTGCTTCCACGTGAACTCAGCTTGTTGTGCCTGTCTGCTCTGCTTACCATGAGCTGTCCTCAGCATGTACCTGGATCACGTTTCCGGTTTCAGCAGTGCACCTGCATGTGGGCAGGTATTTCTTTTAGGAGCGATGGATTGTCTTCAAGCAATTGAATTTATCTCTGCTGACTACAGAGGGAGCTGAGACCGGATTCCCAGCCTTCCAAGGGTTAGAGTTAGGTGGAATGAATCTTTGCTCAAGCATTCAACCACAGCTCCTTGGCTTGTGCCGTTAGCTTCCTGAATTCCCAGATGAGCTCCCCACACCGTTTAGCCAGGCCTGGAACCGCTTATTTTCTCTGAACTGATGGGATGAGACGCAGCGAGTTCAGCAAAGCCATCGGCATTTCAAAATTATATGTGAACACACGAATTTGCTGTCTTGTTTTTGAAACAGTGCTGTGAATATGCCTCATACTTAAAGCACCCTCTGTAATGGTGATCACTTAAAAAATCCAGTTCAGTTTTGCCTGGTGCCATAATGAAAAGCATCCAGCCCTCAATCTGTATGGCAGGAGCACGTCTGCCCCAGCTAGCAGGCTGGTAGGGTGGCGGGGCGATGGCTGGCGGGTTGTTACAGTGTTGGGGTGGCCGGAGCCTCTTTTTTTTTTCGCAGCATGCCTGTCAAGGAGCTAAGGTCTGAGACGAAGAACTCGGGGAGCTGTTGGGAAGCCGAGGAGCCAGGGGAGGCCGTTAATGGTGGCAGCAGGGAACACGGGTAGGCTTCATGATGATATAGCTCATTCTGAAGGCTCCTCTGATCTTGCTATGTTTTTCTTTTTTGAACCGGCCCTTTGATTAAAAACGTCTTGCTTCCAGCTCACATTGCCTTTTAAATGGCTCTGCAAAGCCCTCTCGCGGTTCCCAGCTCACATCAGAAGCGAGAGCTGGAAGTGTTTCACTGCAGAATAAACATATGGGCTGTAAATCCTGTGATTCAGTAGATTCGCTTGCAATATTCCACTCTGCTGTTGCCATAGGTAACAGGCTCTGCAAAACACCATTTACCCTGGAATGCGGGGAGACGGGGAGCTCAGCAAGGGCACTCCGCTTAACCCCTTCCTGGCAACAATCCCCCTGGTGACTCCAGCAGGAGCAAAACATGCTGCTTCTCACTCTCAGCCATGTATATCCACACACAGTTAAGCCCATGGCTGTATGAATTAATGCATGCTACCCAAAGCCTCTCATAAACCTCGGGCATGTGCAAAGCCAGTCTCTAGAGCGGTGGGTTTCTTCTTGGACCCCCAGAGCCTGTGGGACAGGGAAGGCGGCAGGGGGCCAAGCCGTGGAGCAGCTGACTCCATGGGCCTGAGTGGCTCTGGCCCTGCACCAGGGAAGGGGTTAAACTCCTCTGCTGTAAGCAGATAAAGGAAGGAACAGAATCCGGCTGGCCTGGTCTGCACTCCACACTGAGGTTTGTGGAGCAGTATTTGTCAAATTACTTTTTGTTTATAAGACAGGAGCTTTCAGAGGAAGGTTTCTGATTTCTTAGCCACTGCAGAGGTTTTGTTGTAGCTGATGGGGGATGCCTAAGGTTTATGAAAACAGATCGAGTTGTACAGTGAACATAACGCTCGCACTGTTGTTTCCCTCTCGTGCCATTTTGCAGCAAAGGCACTCCTGACATCTCCTCACGGCCCTTCTGCCACCCCTGCGCTGAGGCTCTGCGAGCCACCACGGTGGTTCCCTTTGAGGGCTGCAGCCATTGTGAGCGTGCAGTGGCCGTATGGTGCTGTGCCTTGGGCAGGGGCAGGGGCAGGGCCGTGTGGCTGGGGAGCTCCTGCTGGAGAGTGTCTGCAGGGCACAGCTGTGGTCATGGGCGCTAAGGGGCCCCTCCTTTGTCATGGACCATCAGAGCCGTTTGGACCTGTTAGTTGAATAACCACAACCAGGCTCCATGCACATATATGTCCTATGTGGAAATACCCGTGCATGTACAATTGTGACACCAAACCACGTGTCAGAAAACACTCTGGATTCATTCAGTAGATACAGACTAAATGCCACGGTACTTACGTATAAATGCTGCTCCACAACACATTAAACAGATGGGAACGGAGTTCAAGATGAGCTATATTTGCATTCACTGCAGCTTAGGAAAATGGCAGGATTTGGCTTCCCATTTCCTTTCTTGTTCCTCTGATTCTGCCCCTCCTGTGACTGCACAGACCCCAGCAGAAAGCAGGGAGCCAGTGAGGCACCTCTGGGCAGCACGTGTTGCTGGAGGGTGAGCGGCAGCACAGTGTCTGTCTGTGCCCTTCTCCCCACATGGAGCTGTGGAGGATGAGCACAAGGAATCAGTGAGCCGAGTTCAGGCAGTGGCTCACTTATGCTGCGGAGGAGCTGCAGGTGAGACTGAGGATCTGTCTCATTTCCCATTTTCATGAATCTTGTTACAAAAATCCTAAAGATGTATTTCAAACCACTGCTGTCTTCCTCTTCATACCCGCCTCTGCAGATCAGTGCGCACACACGTACAAACCATCAAATTATTAATTCTTTTATAATGCAGTATTACTCTGGGGTCATCTACAGATGGGGTGAAATTCCAGGCAAAGTTTCTGCCCCAAAGAGTTAACCGCGTCAGCTGCTTTTACATCAAAGGTCTGACAGGAATGCAGAAAAGTCAGGAAATGGGGATAAGGCTGAAATTACATTCATACAAGGTCTCGCAGTGGTTGGAAATCACAGCCCATGCGTGGACAAGCCTGCATTGAGACTGCTGTAATCCCTGGGTGAAATGGGGGGAGCGAAGGAGAGGTCAGTGCTCTCTGTGGGATTCTGTGGCATTATAGGGGCGTGGGGAGTCAGTCCCTCTGTTATTTGAGCAGTGAAGAACTTTTTTTTTCAGATTTTTTTTTTAATGTTGCCAGAATAAGAAGGAATAGGCGAGAGAAAATTACCCCAAATCATTTGGGGATTGCTGACTACAGAAAAGTGCAAGTACAGAATCAGATTGCTTTCCTGCAAAATCCTTTCTTTTTTTTTTCTTTTTTTCTTTCTTTTTTTTTTTTTTCCCACGGCTTGTTTCCATGCCAGCACGGAGAATGGTGAAGGAAAGGGCTGATGAACATGCAGAAGGGGCTCTCAGAGATTCCCAAGAACTACTGGATTGGTGGTGCCCGTTCAGATGCTCCAAACTGCTGTGACATCAGCCTGGGTTGTGAACATGCACTGCCACAGAGCCCCAAAGCTGTGGAGCAGTGTGTGAAAGCACAGCAACATTTGTGCATCCCTGTTGTTTGGGGATGTATTAAGGACGCTGGCTGAACCCTACGCCTTGCGCCCTGTTCCCTGCTCCCGGGGCACCTCCTGAGCTGCCTCCCGCTCCTCCACCCACTGCAGCCCTGGGGACAGTGCTGTGACACGGGACTGTGACACGGGACTGTGGCTGATGGGTTGGGGGTGATGCTGAAGTGGCAGCCGAGGGTCTGAAAACCGCTGGGAGCCCTGCAGGTACAGGAGCTGAAGCTTTCCCTTTCCTGAGGCGATGGAAAGAGAAGTATTAAAATGTCACATTTTATATAGTTCCTACATTTACTTACGTTTGAGTGTTTATAGCAGAAGGTTTGTGTCCTTGTGTGCTCTTGTCTGTGTATTTGCATGAGAAATGCCAAGGCTTTCGTTTGGGGCTTGTGTTTTTCCACAGCTGAGGCGACACAGCTCCCACATCTTTTAACCTTCTCCTGCCAGAGCCGATACATTTTATTCCTTTGGGAAGGAAACAGAGCCAGGCGGCCGGAAGCCATTCTCTTTGAGCGCTGCATGCGCTGGGCCGCAGGACAGTACCGGAGGTGCGGCTGTGGCTGACCTGCCTGGCGAGGGGGAGGCAGGAAGGGGTTACGGCCACAAAGCACTCCGCAGCCGGGACAGGAGGGAGCTGTGATGTCAGCCGCCTGCAGCTCTCAGCCTGCCTGGCAGCTTGGGCAGCCCCACAAATTCCCATCTGCCACAAGAAGGGCTTTCGTGCTCCTCTTTCCTGACCTCTTTGGATTAAAACGTGGAGTTATGTATACACCCAGCCTGATGCTCAGGCACTTGCATTGCACCAGAAATAGACTTATGGGAAACTGTCTGCAGCTTTCGCCACCCGATACTCAGGATCTGTGTCAGTGTTGTCACTGAGAAAAACACATGTTGGGAGAATGTACAGTCATGTAGGCAGATCTGCAGCGCAGCTCATTGTGTCCCGCCGTCCCGCATGTAACCAGCACACTTCAGGAGGGCTGGGGGGAGGGAGCTCAGATATAATACGCAGATTAGCCAGATCCCCACAGGGAGCTCATGGAGCTCTGGGGCAGCAGGGAAGTTCCCAGAGCGTGGGCCATGCTAGGCCTGGGCACTGGGGGCCGGGGGTGGCCTTCAGGCCTCAGCTGGGGGGAGAGGCCACTCGCTGTGGGGTGAGGGGAGAGCTGGCAGGAGGCACTGCGAGCTGCTTTGACTCATGGTGCCAGGTGGCTGCTGCACACGTGTGCAAATGGTATTCCTCTGCCCGTCCATGCGAGCTGCGTGGCTGTGCACTCATATGTCTGTATATCTCCAAGTGTATCTGTTAGTCTGTGTCTGCATTGCTCAGTCTTTTTCCTTGTAAATGTATGGGTTGCATTTCTTTCTGTGCACAGATTAATCTTCTTTTATGATAGGCTAAGCAGAAAGAAAATGTAAGGAGAGCAGACATCTTGCTCGTCACGAGGCTTCACTATTTAGAAGTATGAATGATGAAGAAAATGAGGATACAGCTTGTTCTTCCTCTCTTTTGCCTACAGTGTTATCTCTTCTCTGCCAGATTTTTCCCTACCTTTTCCCCTATCAGACTGAAATCTCTTGCTCAAATAACAGATGTTTCAAATGGAACCTACCCTGCCTGTACATACTTTCAGCTTCCTGTTCATAGCTGTTTCTAGTACAGCCTTCTCATTCTTTTCTGCCTTCCCTTCAGCTTACAGCAGAGCTCAGCACTGCAAATTCCCGTGGGTGGTTTGGTTTAGTATATCCCCCTTCATTTAGCTCCTGCCTTTGGCACTCAGAATCCCAGAGAGCCAAATGCAAGGCAGCGGAACAGAACGAAGCCCCCCGAAATCGGCAGCTCCCCTGTGGCTCACAGGGAGGAGGGGTTAGCCAGGAAAATCCTAATCGGGTGCTCGAAGGGGTAAGGCCAAATGGTTAATGTAGGATAAAAACTGCAAACCTCTTAATTCTCTTAGTGTTTGGCTTAACCTTGCCTTGACTCTGAAGAGATGGCAGTAAGTAAGGATGAGCTCGTATTAGAAATAGGATTCTCTCTTTGTGCCCAGCTCTGGCTGCGCCAGTTCCAGTATTACAGAGCAGCAATAGTATAAACTCTATCAGTTTCTGTTGATTTGGAACTGCCTCACTTCTCAATTAGTATAATCAAGACCAAGACCCGGGCATCTTTCCTGAAAGTTTTTCTTCCTTTCTTTTATTTGTGTGTGTGTGTGTGCTAAGTTGATTTGGTGCCGGCTCTGATACGCAGTCATTGAGACCCTGAGAGACAGAGAACACCGAAAGCAGTCAGGCGACGTGAGCCAGCCTCAGCACGGACTGCATTTCACTGGTGGCACATAAGGAGGCTGCTCTGGTGTCAGCCACTTCGCGTCAGAGACCAGCTGAAGTGGTAATATGCATAATGTCAGCCACACAGATATTTCAGAGCATATAATAAGCTGTAATTAAATCATTAAGCTAAAGAACTTCAAAGGGGTCTGTCAGTGCAGACAGAGGATCTACGTGGAAGAAGTCTCCAGTCCTTTTCCACCTTGATACTTGATTTGCCACTGGTGTATCTGCTTTAAACCAGTCTCTTCACACCGTTCCTTAATTTCCCCATCAGCAACGCCAGAGGTTAATAATACTTAAGCGCCTCTTACTGAGTTGTTTTGAAGGAAATGGAGACTTTACTGAAGGAGTCTCTGTGTGAAGACTCATTTGGTAGGAACTTGCCTCCCATTTGAGGTTCTTCAAGAGCAAAGTGGAGGAAGCGTGTTCAGTGTGAGATCAACACTGAGCTCCTCACATGCATAATGCCTGAGGGTATGTAAGCACCTGGGGAATGCAACAGTGAAAACAAGAGCCCTGCGTAGTGTCTGGGGACACTAAGTTAGTCTGCTGAACATCAGCTCTGGGACAGAGACACACGTGCATCACGCTGATGGTCCAATCTTACAATCAGAGAATGGCTTGGGTTGGGTGGCACCAAGGGTGCTTGGTAAGTCTGTTCTTGTTACTTGCTCCAGCTTCACATAAAAAGGCAATTAAACAGGTGAGAGCAGAATCTCTGTGCCCCATCTTTTTCAGGGAACATCAGAGCAGGCACCAAAAATGTGAGAATGTGTCCCAGATTCTGCTGCTTTGCTTAGGAACAATATTTGGGCCAGAAGCTGTATTTTTTTACAAAAGAAATTAGGGAGTTTCTCTGTATTTATGGCTATCCATATATCTAATGTGGCTTTCTTACCCCAGACATGAGCAGCCCTGTGAGAAGTGCTCAGCAACTGCTTTGGGAGCAGAGGAAGCGAGGAAGCCTGCGAGTCACATCCTGCTGAACTTCTTCCCCTGCGCTGGTGCCCGGTCACTGCCCAGAGCAGCCATTCCGGGAGCTCTGTGAACATGCTGAGCATTTTCATTTATGATGGAGATGAGCAGGAGTGTCAGCTGAAGCAAAGCTGCTGAGGTGTTCTGTGTGTTTCAGTGATAGGCAGCAGTGCTGCTGCTTAGGGGATGGATTTGTTAAGATTATTCGTAAGTATTATTTGGAGGTGACTGAAATTGCTGGGCAAACTCCAGAGGATTAGCTTGCCAAAGATAGCAAATGCCAAAATAAATAAATAAATAAAAAAGAAGAAAGCACCGTCAAACAAACAAGCCACCAGTACCGGTTGTGTCTATTTAATGAAGTTTCTGCACAGGATTAGCTCCTGAGCATTTGCCTGTTTTTATGCCTGAAGATGGGGGGAGGGGAAGGAGGAACCATCTTAGCGTGTAATTCCCCGAGCGAAGCAAAGCTGCAGCTCAGTGACAGGCCTGGGTCACAGAGGAGGTGACAGGGCAGGCAGAGGAGGAATCTCCTCTTTCTGGATTGCAGCGGATTTAGGGAGCCTAGCTGCAACAACTGTGATGCAAAAATAACATGCGTGAGAAGGCTCTGCTCAGCTCCCTGCATAAAGGGCACTAGAGTCTTAGGGCACTGCTGTCCTGAGCCAGAGCTGTGTGCTGGGGAAGGCGAGCAGCAATCCAGACGGGCATCTCCTCTTTTTTCTAGCAAGCCCCTAGCAGTATCTCAAAGCGTTCATAACCATCAACTTGTCAAACGTCGCCACACAGCCCACGCTGTGTCACTGAGGTTGGTGTCAGTGACCCCAGCTGGCATACCCGAGGCCATGAGAGGCTGTCCAAAAAGGCATGCAGGAAGGTTGGGGGCAGGGGTAGGTAGGACAAGAGGAGGGCAACATCCAGAGGAAAAAGCCACCCTCAAAGAAAGCTGAGCTGAGGGAAAAAGGAGCTTTAAGGAGCTGTGTACCCCGTGTTTTAATTTTGCTTTGGTGCCTAGATGCTGTTGGCAAATGAGTTCCCCCAGACTGTTGCCACTCCATGGCACAGAGGAGATGAGGTCTGCAGTGCAGCTTCAGCGCTGCCTCCCACCATGGGGCCACATGGGAGCTGCATGCTGACCCCAGCACTCACCAGAGCTGCACCACCAGAGGTAGTAAACCAAAGGAGAAGTGGCTTGTAGTGACTGACTTGGGACCCTTTGGGAAGTGGCAGGAGAGGCTGAGGGACTCTCTGTTCAAGCCAAGATAAAGAGAGAGCAGGTGAGACAAGGAAGAAGGGAGCATGAAAGCCTGTGTCCTTGCAGTTTCCAGTGACATCACTTGTTGTATTTGATGGGAATCTGTTTTCTTATCTCCTAAATCCACAGGAGTTGCACTGGTTCTTTTTCCACCTTCAGAAAAGTTATTTATGCAGAGCTAATGCACAGCTTAACTCTTTTGGGATAAACTCAAGTGGAGGAAAAGGGGTGGGAAGGCAGTGATGCAGTTTTATATTGACTGGACAGGGCTGTCTGAGAAGTTGTGTGCTTAATCCTGCGTAGACACTGAGGGATATGTAAGCAATAACTAAAATAGAAGCTAAGTGGGAGGCATAGAGCCCTGGATCCAGACTGGCCAGCTTTTACAGGGATGTATTCGGTGCTCAAATGGGTACTACTGAAATTCTTGATTCTTGCTAAAGAATCTCACACGGATGTTTCACTAAAGCAAAAAAGAATAAAAAAAATTAAAAAGAAGACAAAAGAGAGAGAGAAGGAAGGAGAGCTTACAGAACTTCAGGGTTGCATCCTCATCTTTTTCTGTTGGGCTCCAACTTTTAGATAGCAGTCATAATTTCCATATGAGAAGATGATGGTTGACGAAGCTATTTAGTTTTATAGACAAAATGAAAGTATCCATGTTAAAATAAAAGAACAGGGCTTTTCCTTTTCCACAACTTCTTCATGCATTAGAGAAACATCCTTAGTTCTCAGGAAAGGAAATAAAAGCTAACATTTCTTCAGAGAATTGGAAAGCACTTTTTGGTAGGAATAAAACAACTTCCAGAGGAGGTAAAATGGAGAGGGAGGTGCTGTAACTTGTGACAGGATTCATGGGAATGGCACAAAGCTGTACTGACAGAGGTCCAGACTGGATATTAGGAGAAGTTTATTTACTGTGAGGGTGGTGAAACTGGAACAGGTTTTCTAGAGAGATGGTTGATCCCTCATGCCTTCCTTCTCCCCTCTTTTCCCCTCCTCTCCCATCCTCTGTTCTTCTGATCTACTCCCTCTCAATTTCCAGTACACTCTGAGGAGCAAACTGCTCTCACTCTCTGAAGCTGGTTGAGCAGGTGAAAGTCACAGTGCTGTGATGGTGGGTTCCTAGCCTAGGCACTAGAGTGACTGCTGGAGGATCCCACTGGGACAGAGAGAAGTGCTATGGTACTGTTAGGCTATGCATGCCCATTTACCTGCCAGAAAGAGGGAAACGGATAAAGGGCTATGATTTTGTATCTCTGTATTTGACTGATTCACAACATCTCCAGCAAGAATGTACCCCATTAGTGAGTCATTGGGCAGCTTTAATTTATAGCAGAGAACCCAGCGCCCCATGCCCAGTGACACCAAAGGAAGTTTAAGGCCACCTCTGTCCGCTGTCCTTGGACTCAATGCGTACGTAGAATACAGCCAAGATTAAGGGTCTGTCTCGCTCTGTGATAAATATCCACTTCTATGAGACCACAGCCACGAGTCCAATTTAACATTATAAAGTAATTTTCTGTGACAATTCGTACTCCAGCATCATCACTCTCATCTTCCTCTCTATCTGATATTTTTTAGTGTTTGGTGCCTAATGCCTAATATAGAAGAATTGTAGTGAACTGGATGAGACATTTAATAAAGGAGAGGTCTGGAAAATGAGAAGGTTTTTATCTTTGAAAAAGACTTCCAGTGATTTGTTGGAACTTCCTATTTCAAAATGAGTTTGGCTCAGGAGGGCCACAGTTGTATGATCTGTCCTCAGTAGAAATTAGAGCCTCTCAGTATTTTTATGAGGCCACATGATTAGTTTTTGAGTTATTCATTATGGACTTCCGAACCTCTCAGGAATCCACGAGCTCTTTATGAGCCATATAAAAGGATGCAGACTCACTAGCAGAGCTGAGGAATTCCCAGGAGAAGAGAAATTCAGAACAAAAGTGAGATGGACAGAAAGATGGAGAAGGTAAACTTCAGAAAGCCTCGAATAAAAGTAGATTCTCTAACAGCCTACAGCTATCCAGTGTCTTGCAAGTCAGGAGCAGAGCAGCCTATGCTGATGATGTTTCAAAGAAAGCACAGGACCATCCTGCAAAGTTTTATTTCATAGCTGAAAGGAAAGGCTTGAAATCACCAGAAGAGGATGGGAAGGTTAGTTTTCTAGGGCTTTCTCCAGGCAGTGACCCTGAAAGAAACACGCCTGCTGTCTTCAGAGGACATGCTCATGTTATTAACATGCAGGATACTCTCCAAAAGAAGAGTCGTTTGTACGAAACAGCAGGGCGTACACATCAAACTTAATAATAATGAAAAAAGAGCACAAGCACTCTTTCTGTGAACAAGCAGCAAAACAATAAATTTAAACAAAATGCACAGACAGGAACTGTACATACTGTAAATGCCTGAGCCTGTCAGTAAGCACCTTTACGATTCCCAGGCTGGTACGAAGAACCACTGAAAAGCAAAGGTCTTTCTCACAAAGAGGCAATTTCATAAGTGCCACCTGCTGATGGGGCAACTGGCTACAGCCTGCTGGGACCCACGCGTCTCACCCATCCAGCCTGTTTTCCTACCTGGTAGCAAAGTCTGATCGAGCTGCATATTAAATAGAATGGGACAGAGCAAAAGCTGGCTAAATAATGGAAATGTATTTGCAAATATTTATTCAGTGAAAATATTGCCAAAATTCATAATATTATTGATAATGAATTATTTAATCAGCTCCAGACGAAACTCCAACAGAATCCCCGGCTGTGTTATTCTGCCAACAAGCATTGTGTGCACAGCAGCACTCCCTTCACAGCGAGGGTAGAAACCCTCTCTGCTCACTGGCATCTTAGCAGGGACCTGGCTCTGCTGCTCTCAGCTGAATCAGTGCGGAGGGCTGCTAACAGCTCACTGAGGGACAGATTAAGTCAGGCACGCTGCAGAGCCGGACACACTGATGGGGATACTGACAACACAGGCACATAGTGCTGGCATGCCCAAAAGCCCCACATATGGATACATGAGCATGTGGGTGTACCTGTTTGCCCTCGGTGTAGGTATGTGCTCTGTAGACATTTTCCTGGGCTCACACAGCTGTCACGTAGTTTTGGCAGCTGTGTGCTGAAGCAGAGGTGTGTGTGCTCTGCGTGCTGTCCCACCTGCACCAGGAGTGCAGAGCTCCTCCATCTGGGACGCTGTGAGCTCCAGGGGGCTCTAGCTGGGGTCCCTTCTCTCTCCGCCTCTTGTTTTAAGGCAACCTTTCTGCAAACATAGGTTCATCCCCCTCGAAGCTCACATCCATAATTTGTCTCTCGGCTCCAGCTCCTGGCATCACCAGGTGGGTACCCGCAGCAGCACATGCAGCAGGACTTGCGTGCGGCTGTATGGACAGGCTGCAGGTGTCTGTACGCCTGTGCCCAGCGCCAGCCTGTGCTGCGTGTGCCTCCTCCCTGTGCAGCTCACAGCACTGCTTTCTCCCTTTGGCTGGAGGACGTCTGCCTGGGCTCACGCTCAGATCTGCTCTTCAAGCAAAGGGCAGAGGCAGCGCTAGGTGAGGAAGTGCTACATATTTCAGGCAGGGTTCAGGACGTTTGTTCCAGACAGAGCCTGCATTTTGATCTCACACGTCTCTCTTCCACACAACACATAACTCAGTCAGCCCTCTCCTCTGCCCTGCTCGTGCACAGGCTGCTTGCAGCCCTGCTCTCGTGTTCCCTCCCCCCCACTCCTATCACTGCCCAGCCTGTTCCTTCCATTACAGTTTAATGAGGCCCACCGGAGCTGGTGATTGAGCCCCTTCAGTCACTGCTGAAGCCAAGGTCAAGCTTAGGGCAGGAATTGTCCACAAATACAGACACCAGAGCAAAGGGAAGGAAAGAACAATGAGAGCCATTTACTTCCAATGCACTTGAGCGCTTGAGAGAAGCTGTCCCCCAGATTGCTGAGTCAGCAGCTGCTGACAAATTAGTCAACAGGATGACTGGGCCTCAGCTCCTGGCAATTAGTATTGACAAAGCTTTGTGTGTGCCTGTGTGTTTTCCCATTAGCTGTGGCTTGCACGCCTGCAGAGGGAGGAGGGACTGGGGAAGGAAATGTCTTGCTTTGACTTCGCAAACACATGGAATTTGCATTCCCAAGGTCGTGCAGCAGTCATTTGGCTTCCTGTTTCAGCATCTTTGCAGGCTGTGGCTGTTATGAATAGAGCATGCTGAGAGCCTCTTAGGAGGGAGGTGCGTCAACACAGCTGGAGGAAGGGTGAGCCCTGAGCGGCAGGAGCAGAGGCACTTTAGATTAGGAAGGGTGTAGTTTAACTGAACTGTGGGGCCAGCAAAACCAGGCAGTGACGGCAATGGGCAGACAGGATTTTTCTGCTGAGAATGGTATATCTAATACTAATATTCAGCATTAGAATGAAAAGGGTACCAGATCCAGAGTGAGTGGATTCGGCAGAGCTCAGTGATGAAACGATGGAAGGAGACAGAGGGGGATCAGAACTGGAATAAAAGGGGATTCCACAGGTCAGGAGTTCAGTGTCTTGTCAAAGCAATTTGGGAAGCTGGAGGCTAAAAGCTGGAGTTGCAGGTCAGGATTAAGCTGAACCTAAAAGCTGAATTCTGTCACTGACTGGCAGAGGTCACTGCCTCCAACGCTGGCTGCAGGGATCACAGCCCCCTCTGAGAACAATGACGTTTCCTGGATTCAGCTCTACTGGAATTACAAATACACTCTGTTGTTCAAATCCTATGAATCTCCTTTTGCCTTTCCAATCTTTTATGCCAGGTTCCCAGTGCTCTCTGACAGCATGCGAGTTAAAAGCACGCGGGAGACCCTGGAAAAGAGGTCAAGTGCATCAGCTTTTTTAGCCTCCCTTTACCCACTGCAT
Source organism: Alectoris magna (assembly GCA_030625065.1). Taxonomy (NCBI): domain Eukaryota; kingdom Metazoa; phylum Chordata; class Aves; order Galliformes; family Phasianidae; genus Alectoris; species Alectoris magna. The sequence goes on from CM060565.1 coordinate 21,201,894, forward strand.
CTTTCCCTGGAGATCTGACTCTGCCACACCATCATCCTCATTCTGATGGGCTGCTCAGTATGGTTTAGACAAAGCCCAGCTATGCTCTGAAAGGCCCAGCTCTGACCTAGCAGGAGTTGGTGGGCTTCGTTCTGGGTGCAGGAGGACCTGCTAGCCTGCATGTAGGCCCTCACAGAAACTGAGTTCAGCAGAGAGCAGCAGTATCAGCCTTCCAGTTCCTGGGGCTTCTGTCTGAGGGGGTGGGGAGAGGCCTCCAGTGTGCTGCATGCAATTGGAATCCAGGACTGCAAAGCTGCTGCTTAGAGCCTAGCAACACGTGAATGTCTCTGCTCAAGCTTTTAAGGAAGGAGTAGGTTAATGGAGATGAAAGTAGGTCAGAATGTTTTATTTTCCCAGTTTGTTGGGTTTCTTTCTAGGAACTGTAATGTTCACTTAGTAAGTCTTTGTGCCAGAGCCTAGCAGAGCCATAGCCATTCATGCTCCTGTATGCCATGCAGAACCTGAGATAGTTCGCTCCTGCTTTGTTAGCGGCCATTCCTCCTACATTAGCCTCATGTTTGTCAACAGTGAGGAGCAGGCAGCAAAGTGCTCCCATGAAGCAGCTGACACAGGGCCCTTGCTGCTCCCCAAGTGGCCTGTCTGCTTCCACCCTGCTGCTTTGCTGCCTGGCTGTAGGCAGATGTAGAGCGGACTTGTGTTGCTCTCCTAGCTGCCTAAACAGTGCTTTCTGGAAATACCAGCTGGCATATCACTGCATCATTAGGTGTCTAAACAGCTTCTGAATCTGGGTTTCTCTTCCTCCATGCTTCAGTTCTTCCTCAGTCGAAGGGTCTGCCTGGTGTTTGTATCAGCGTGGGTTCTGCTGAAGGCCTGCACGCATGCCAGTCATGAACATGGCTGCTAATGAGCTTGTGTGCTCCTGTTGAGGAATGGGACTGGGGCCTTCCTTCCGTCTCCTCTGGTATGGTGGTGGTGGATACCACTGGGCTATGCCTGCCATTGCTGCTGTGTCCAAGCTTCAAAACTTTGATCTGTGCCTTTCGTCACCCCACAAGAAGTAAATCCAGGACTCACAGTGTTGCAGATGCAAGGAGGAGACAGTTAGACTTGAAGTGCTTGGGTTTGGAGTGCTGCAGTATCAAGGAACAGCTGTTTCTGTGGCCTTACATCTTGCAGAAAAAAAAAGCAGGGCTGTCTAACCCTTTTACCATGACATTTGTTAGATACAAGTGCCATGAGGAATTGTACATAAAGGCCATCTGAGTTCATCCCTCTCTTTTCACTTACATAACCTTCCTAGTGAATGTCAGAAAGTGGATTATCACTTCATTACAAGTGATAAGAGTTCAGGGCAGCTTCAATGCATATTCAGGCCCTTAGTTTTTGTCATACTTCATGCAACACTTACTTGTGGTCTATCAGTAACAGATCTCAGCAGTGGCTTTTTCTGATGATACGACAGGAGGAGAAAGGCTGAGTGCTTCCAGGACATGCCACTATTTGCTTTCTTGGAGTTGATTAATGGGAATTCTGCTCACCTTTTCTCAGCATTATGATTTGGACCCAGCTGGCAGAGCCAATTCCACCTAAGTGAGAGGTATCCAGAAATACTGCTTCTCATTGTTCTGAGCAGCGCCTGCATTCTCATCAGAAACAGAAGAAGAAACGACGCACCCAATGATAACGTTGTTCTTTGAAATATTATACTTCACACAGGCCTTGTGACTGTTGCCAGAACCACCAGCTACACAGCCACCAAACTATGAGGGAACTGAAAGTTTTGACTGCTCTGCTTTTTCTCCCTGATTCGGAGTGCCAGAATTGCAAGGTTCTTGCACGGTGCTCTCAAAAACAGTTGTTTTAAACACACAGACTTGTTCATAGGAGGTACGTAAGTAACTGCAGCAAGATCCAGAGAGACTGCAGCGGTTGAGAGAATGGAAGGGTTTCCTCATCATGACATCACAAGGAAAAACATATCAAGGACCAGGTAGTGCTAAGGTGTCGTAGTGAGGACAAGGGTATCTAAGATACTATGGGAGTTCTGTTTCCTCCGTCTAGCCATGTTTTATTTCAAACAAGGTATGCCTCACGCAGAGAACAAAATAAGGATGGATACAGTGGCAAGGTACAGAAGAATGTTAGTAATGCTGAGTTATGACAGATATTTACTAGCAGTAATTCACATTTCTGTCCTGAGGCACGCTCCTAAAGGCAGCTGCTTTCAGGACACAGCCTGCAAATAACGCTCTCCCTGTCTGGCTGATACCCACTGTCTCTCCTCTGTTCTTCACAGCGGATAGTTTTCTGATGGAAGGCACAAAGTTAATTTTGGAGTCTAAAAGGTAAATGCAGGACAGGGCAAGTTTCTTTAATGTAGGCCTAACGTTATGCCTCCTGCCCTCCTGAAGTCACGTGTCTGAGGAATGCAATGGCCTCTTTTCTGAGCTGGCAAGCTGTGTCATTTGCAGTGTTGATACTTGTCCCAGTGGGACTCAGGCTGAGATTTTTCCATCCTTCCCTTGCCCAGTTCATTTTGTCTGGAGTGCCAAAAAGCTGTCAAATGGCATTTTTGCAACTATCAATCTAGACTGGGCTGGACCTGGTGACATGGAGGTGAAAGGATCTGGAGTCTGTTTTCCTGTACTGCTAAGCTAACCAGTCTCTCCTTGTGCTTATTCAGGGGGTCAGCTCTCAGCTCTGATAATGTCACTATGAATATTTTGTTGCCATTTAGCTAATAAGCTACATTTCCTGTTGCAAAATAATGTTAGGAGAAATAAGGGAAAAAGAACTGCCATGGAAGGAGACAAAGACAAATTCTGTGCCCATTTTTAAAGTGTGCTGGTGCCATAGCCTGGCTCCTATTTAACAACAGGACTGACATAAGATTTTCTGACTGCACCGAGCAAATATGCCTTTGAAAAGATGTTTTTATGTTTTTACAAACCAAATCTTTGAGATTATCATTTCACCATTTTTCTCCAGCTGCACTTTGGTCTCAGTTGCCATATGCAGAGCAGATTCAACTCAAAAAAGAATAAAAGGACTACAGTACCTCAGTAAGAAGCAGTTACTCCGCCTCTAATATCAATGATAAAAATAATTAAGTCTTTCTACTTCTCTAGTGTGTTCCATCCGAGGGTCTCAAAGCATTTTAGCAAGCATTAATTAATTACACTTTTCATCTCCTCCCTGAGGCTTTTTCTGTGCTGGAGGTGGTTCAGTCCAGTTTGGTCGATGTGGCTGTTGAAATCACAGCTGATTCTCTAACCAGCAGTTAAAAAAAAGCCTCCAGAAATCCTCAATTCTTACTACTGCTGTCCTTTCACCCCACTGCTGTGCTTCCCAGTCTTCGTTTGGTGGATGGTTTCTCTTCATGTGGTTTATGCCAGGCACTGATCTGCAGGTCCCGTCTCCTCAATCTTCCCTGTCTTGGGGTGGGCTTTGGCACTAGCACAGTGGTCAGCAGCTGAACTGACCCTAGCCCCAGAATTACTGAAGCATTAAAGGTGCTTAAAGCCACTTTTGGTTTCCGTAGTCTTCCCCAGGCTGGTTAGAGCGGGAAATCTGGGCTAGAAAGAAATGGAAAGAGAAGGGATAAGGATCTCTAAGTGCAAGTGCTTGAAAAGTAAGTCTTTCTGTAAGCATTTTGTTTTGAAATATGCCAAGTGTTTATGAACAAAATACAGAAACTGCTTATCCTATTGCTGAAATTAAACCATTCTCAATGTTGAATGTGGCAAATATTTAATAGTACAGGGCAGCACCTGTGCCACCTTTTAACAAAGGGAGGAATGAGATTATATCTACCTGAAACGAGAGGAAATTGACGAAATCAGAAATGAGCTGCCCAAACTGGGATGTGGTCATTGGAATTCATTTTTCTTTTTAAAGGAAATATACCAAAAAGTCTTTAATCATAATTAATACGTTGTTTTATTTGGCTTCTAAAACAGCCACAATAAAAATAGTAAAAGTAATAAATAAACAACTATGCTAAGTATGCAGCAAGCCTTGGGGCTCTTGTTGGCAAGAGAAACTGTTGAAATACTTTTGAATTTATATTTATGTAACATCTTTTGTCTTGGGGATCCCAAACTGTATTGCCAACTGCAGCTTTGAAAAGCTTGTGAACAAGGCAAGCCATATGCTGTTTTGTTAACAATATCATTTTCGAACTCATCTGTAGCATTTCTAATTAGAAGAATGTAGTGTAAAGGATTTGATTTCATTAATTAGTGTTCAATACTGTGCATGCCTCATATAGAAACCAAAGCGACCAGCATATTATAAGTACGTTGGCATATAAAATAACAGAATGAATTACTAATTTAATAATGTGTACTGCTAACTGCAGATCATATGTTTCGTCCAGAGCAGTCAAGGCACTTTACAAAGGCTGGAGGAAATAATGAATGATCCTTTCAGCTAATTAGAAATGTATATTCTGTTCCTGAGATAACAATTATCATTCTGTGAATCCTACGGCTTCCTACCGACTGTGTATTACAGGTAAAGTAATAGAAGGGATAAATTCAGCTGTACACAGTCTGTGGCTATTTAGGGACAAATTCAAATCTCTTGAGCCTTTATCTAATGCTGAAAACACTGTTCCTCTCTGTTTTGCTGGGCAAAGGACACAGGACTGAAGAAAGGCTTATATAGGAAGACCTTCAAGGTCACCCTCTCCTGTCCCCTGCCATCAGAGGCACCCTGTCTTGTCATGGCTTTTGTGACTGTGACAAAGAAAGAATGAGTCACACTTCTCTGCTGGACACCAGACTGCTCATTGATACAGTTCAGATTGCTTTTTTGAAAAAAGGAAAGAGTGGTATCTTAACGGCATTTGCAGGGGAAAAAGGCTGGTCTGGTTTGTACTGTGGGACTAGAGCAGAATGGCAACCTTCCAGGTTCAGGTGCTGGGATTTTAAACTCATACTGCTACTGAGTAGAGTGTTGCTCACAGACTTGGCTTCAGCTCTGCAATTCCCTGGCTGTGTTGAACAGTATTTTCTGAAGGCTAGAAGACTCCCTTTATGTACAAGAAAAAAATCTGGAAGCATCTTGTAAGAGCATCTGCAGATCACATTTTAAACTGATGCCTGAGTTTAGTTTGCGTGATGACAGGATGGGAAGGTAGGATTGGAAGATCATCCAGTCAATCCTTTGTTCCCAGAGAGGAGAGCACTCCTGGCAGATGTCAGCTGAAATGTTCCTGAGGCTTTCTGCTGAGAGATTCTATATCCTTCATCAGGATAGCTAGTCATCCTCCTAGCTATGATTTTGGCCCAACGTGTGCTGTTGCTGTGCTTTTTATGAGCTAGCCCTGACAGAAGGGATTGGTGATGTGTCTCCTGGTCCCTGCGTGGGTTTGGTCCAGGGTGCCACACTTTTGTAGCATAGCAGTGGATGGGCACAGGCATCAGCAAGGCTGTTAGGTCAGGCAATGCCCTCACTTGGAACACTGGGCAGGCTCATCAGCTCGTATGAACTCCCCACGTGGGCTGCTTTCCTCCATGGCTGCAGAGTGTTCAACAGACAGGCAGGCAGCACACTGAGAGTAACGAATTCTGCAGACACTTTTAGTCCTTAGTATGTTATTGTCAAGGGGATGGGAATGCACAGAAATTTTGAGGATCTCACCCCCTTCTCACTGCCCACTGCAGAGCTGCTATCCTCTGATCTATTTTCTCTTCATAGTATAAATAGTTACAGAAATAAAGCTTCCCAAACCTTGAAATGAATCACAGCATGTAGCAGCAGCCGTGATCGTGCTTCTCATCCCTGTTGCTTCCATCCTCCCCACCTGATTACTGTCCCTTGGTTCATGCCTGTAAACTTTTGGAGCGTAAGAGGTGCTGAAGCTGGATAGCAGGGACAGGCAACAAGAGGGTGCAGAAGGTAGCAGCAGGGATTGGGAAGCAGCTGAACGACAGCAAAGGGATTGTAGGAATGCTGGTAAAGCTGGGAGAAGCACATGCAATCACAGAAGGACTCTCCTATGGAACCTGGATCAGAATCATTATTTCTGCATGCAGACATTTCTCAGCTGTCAGATTACAGCTGTGAAACCCACTGGAAAGCTGTACATCACTGTTCGTCTTTAGTAGTACATGCATCTGGAAAAACATCAAGTCTTCAGATGGCACTTAATCCCCTGTCTGTAGTCTGCCGCTGTAGGAAGGGTAGAGAGGGAAGATAGGTGCTGAAATCTGAGCTGGCCCAGCACAGGCTGAAAAAGGGCTGGTGCTGTCCTCATTGGCCCAACAGTGCACACCAGAGCAGCAGGGGCCTGGGGCGAGAAATGGGAGTGAAAGTCTGTAGTGCTGCACATGCGTTGCTCACATCTATATTTTGGAGTGCTGGCCTCTGCAATCATTACACTTAAATGTAGGTTTTAAAAATGCTATTTATAATGGGTGTTGGAATTAGTAATACTGCTGTCATTTCCCCAGCCATGTTAGAAACACCTACATCTGCTCTGTGTTTCTTAATACGAGCTGGTGAAATCACTACTCACAAGTCAGGGATTAGGAAAGTCAAAGTGTATCGAGCCTTTCTTGCTTTCTTAGTTGGATCTTATCGAACATCAGACATGACAGCGTGGTGCTTTGCAATCGCCATATCCGTGTGTTGCTGCCTGTCCCTGCTCCTCTGCTCAGAGCTGTGCTGCTGAGAGCTGCGTCTGCCTGCTGGGGCTAAGGACAATTTCCTCTCTGAAGACACTTGACTGAAGGAGGCCGGAGGGGATAATCTGGCACTAACCTATCCCTCTCCCATCCCCCTGCGCGGACAGCCATGGGAACTAATAGGCCTTTTCCTGCCTGACATCTCCGATTCACAAAATTTTCTGTGGCGGATGTGGTGCCAGGAGGCGGAGGGGTTATTTTGGGGCAGATTCCTTTTCATTTGTTTTGTTTGCCTCTTTCTATAGCAGTGTGGCAATCCCGGTCCTGGCAGCAGTGGAGCTGAGGGGCGGGAGTGGAGTTGCTGAGGCCAGAGGCCCCGCGGCCCGTTGTCCTCTGGCCGCCCGCACCAGCTGGGGCTGCGGCCGGGGGGAGCAGGGCCTCTGGCTCATTCAGAGTTCACCCACAGCTATTTTTAGCTCCTTAATGCTCTTCCCAAGCCCCCTGGAGCTTATTTCTCTCCTAGCAATGACACTTTGTGAGCCACTCAGCTGTGGGTTAGAAAGTGTTGAAAAAAGCCAAAGGGCGGTCAAAGGGGGTAGTCCTCAAAGAGGGGCACTGGGGAGATGAGGAAATGCCTGAGCCCCTCCTGCGTAGCTCTGCTCGCTGAGCACAGTAGGGGAAAACATATGAAGGAGGCAGAGAAGGAAGGAGGGCAGAGCAAAGGAAGAGTGGAAAAATAAATTAGGAGAAAGGATAAGAAGAGTTGTGGTATACAGAAGGAGTTAAGTGAGGTGAACGGAGGTGTCCACTGCTGGAGCGTGGCTGAGAGAACAAGAAAACAAGAAGAGCACTTATTACCTCCCTGAGAAGTCTGGGGCTCTCTTACCAAGTGGTTGTAGGCCCACAATTCCACATAGAGGCTGTACCCTTCCCTTCTAGTCAGGTGGGAGCTTCCAGTGACAGGAGGATGCTGTTAGCTGGAGGAAGGCAGTTCTAAGTTGTAAGAAGAGAACAAAGGCAGCCACTACAGAGAGGCTTCTCCTGTGCTTGGGAGAGCTGCCTGCAGCCTGTGCTGGCTCCTGTCTGGGAGAGCTCTAGGGAGGTCTTAAGATGGGACCATATTCCGTGTTCCAAGCAGGAGCACAGTATCTAAAGCCTACCTTCACCTGCCATTGGTACAAAGCACTGCAACCACCACTCGGGCAATAAATAAAGTAATAACAGTTGAGGTGCTCAACTGGTGAAGACCTGAGTGTGAGGACTGAGGGCTTCTGCCATATCTGCCTTCATGTTCCAGTGTGTGCCTGTCTCTTTGTGGTTTTGGCACTCATAAATGCAGGACTTCAGCTTTCCAAGCAATAGGGAATGTATCTGCACCATGCTCCAGGAGAGGTTCCTCTGCACTGTCCTCCTCCTTCCTCAGCTGGAAAACTGCTGCCTGAGAGGCACAGCAAGCTTTCTCCTTGTGAGCCTTCTCTTCCCTTATTGCGTGAGGATAAGGAAGCTGCTCTTGTTTCCCTTCTCTTGATAGGAGCTAGATACGAGTAGTTGCGTAGCTCCATTGGTTACTGTAGCCTGCCTGCATGCCACGCTGATACCAAGCAGAAATAATCTGCTCAAAATAACATAGCTTCCCTCCCTGCACCATCCCCACCTCCTCCCCACAGCCGCACTTTACAATGGCGTCTTCTCGGTTTTCCAAAGTCCCAGCTGCGTGCGCTTGTCTCAGGCAGGGGAAGAGGGTTGCCTGGATACAGTCCCTCTGACAAACAGTGCGTTCCTGCTGGAAATCAGGCTGCAGCCCTTTCGTCTTCTCCCTCCCCTCCCCAAAACCACTGTTGGGTGTGGAAGGTGTGTTTGAGTCCCCTGGGGGTTTTCAGGTGCAAAAAAAGGGAAAGAGGGGAAGAAGATGGAGCATTATAGATGCCAGTGTTCCCCCCCCCCTCACCAAAAAGAAAGAGCAGGGTGCAGGGATAGCGGACAGGTAGGGCCAGGATATTGCTCTGCCCTTGCTGGAGACCAGCATGAAGCTGCTCCAACTCCATCAAGTGGATCTGACACCTTGGCTGAGCCAAGAAGCCACTCAGAAATGTGTGTCATGGAGTGAGATTGATAAAGTCTAGCAAGGGCAAGCCCAAGTGAGCTTACCCACCTGTCAGGGTAATCATTGCTCTGAAAATGAAGTTGCGTGGAAAGGGGCAGAGTTGGGAAGGGATTAAGTGATTCCCATTCCTCTTGGTGGGTCTTGCTTCAGTTTCACAATTACACAGCTTCTTCTGCACCAGACAGCTTCCTTTGGCTGATGATGCTAGAAAAGTTGGCTGATGGGGAAGAGCATCATGATGTGCCGACAGGTGTCTAAGCTGTAAAGACCATAGGGAAGTGTTCAGGCTGTTTCAAAAGTGTCTAATTGGGACAAATATGAGAAAGATGGAAGAACATTTATTATCAATATCAGAAAAAAATAATTTACTGCTTCTTTTATTCCCTGATTTTTTTTTTTTTTCAGTGCAAAAGGACACATTTCAGTACAAATACTGAAAATCCTTACAAAGGATAATTTCTCAGCAACATTACAAAGTCTCTACAAAACAAAATTTGGTAACTGAAAATTGTATTACCACAAGCATAATCATACTCAACCCATCTGTCTTCAGCAGCATGTTCCTCTTCCCCATAAGCATCTGATAGGAGCCAGTTTCAGAAACAAAGCAACAGAATAATTGGACTAAACTGATGGGTCCAGCAGGAGCGCTCCCGTTCCAGAAGTCAGTAAAGGAGGTGGCTTTTGTAGCACAGCCTAAAACACAACAGATGAAATGTGAAATACAAATGTTATTTCAGAATCAGAAGGAAAAAGCCAAATCCCTAAGTTAGGACTCTTTTTATGGGGTTGCCCTGCCAGGAGCATTCTGTCCCCAGAGCGTCAGTGCTCTGGTGAGGCTGGCATGCCAGCTCCCATCCAGTGGGAGGTGGGTGCCTCTCAGTTACACAAGTCTCACTCAGGGCTCTTCCAAACCAAAGGAGCATTTCACATTCCCCAGGAAAAGCGATGGCCACCCACTGCAGCTTGGCAAGCGCTGGTGGTTCCCAGTGAGAAAGTCTATTCAACTGGCAGTCATCTGCATTCTGCACTGGTTTCAGTTTCTTAATGCACTTAGAGCACAGTCCCTGATGCAGTGCCTTTAGGGGGTAGAACATGACATAGCGTAGGGGTGGCAGTAGAGCTTTCAGCTCTGCGTGGAATGGTTGGAAACTTTTAGCCACATTAAGATAGAGAAGTGCATTCCTAGACACTGGCATGGTAATCGAAAATCATCTTGGGCTTCGACAGCTTCTCTGTTGTGCCAGCCAGTGTACCAGTGAAGACAGGTCCCAGCGATCAGAGAGACTCACGTCAGGCCTGCCTTTCTCCTTATTCTCTTCCTTCAGCCTGTCAGCAGCACATTGGTCTTCTGATGCAATGTTGGAGAGTCACAGTCAGGCAACTGTGTGTTAATCTGCATCATGTATGTCTAAAAAAGATAAACCACAAAGCTGGGATTCATCCTTGTATAACAAATGCTGCAAGCCATGCCTTCTTGCTAGCCCTTCTGTTGATCCTATATGAATATCAAGTAAGGAGAGTGGCAAAACAGAATGGCACAACACCAGCAAATGCAAAGCCCTGGAGCAATTGCCACTAATACTCCAAGGAAAAGCTTCTCAGGGAAGAAGTCCCACAGGAAGACAAGAGAAGGAAAGGAAAAAGAAAGTAGTACAGATCTCTAGTGGGGGCAAAAAGGATACATAGATAGGGGTTTCTTTTTATAATCTCAAGAAATTATGATTAATCAGTGCATAACAGGACAATACTGATGGGGCTTGTTAACAGTGATGGCTCTTCTTCATTTTCTTCTGCATTAGACATGCTGAAATCAAGAGACAAGGTACAGGTCTTGTTGAGAATCAGGGTCCGACAAAGGGGGGGAAAACGAAAAAGAGGGAGAGGAGTCTAATCACGGGTTCTTTCTTTGCATTTTTTTTTCTCTCATTCCCATTTCAAAGACAGAGAAAAAGAGAGAGACACATATAGAGAAAGAGAGCGTGAATCATTTAACATGAATTTTGCCTGAATGAGGACTGACATAAGTGTGTGAAACAGGAAGGAAATGTATGAATAATGCAGAGCAAGGCTCCATGCAGACGGAAGACTGTTATTGTGTCCTTGTTTACAGCTTCTGAAAGCACAATCAAATAGATATGGAAAGAGCGCAAAAAGCCTGCATGGTCATCTCATGCTGAAAAGGTGTTAAAATACATTGCAGATCACAAAATAACACCTTTCAATCACTGCACCATATTTGCTCATCTGCTCACAAAGAAGAGACAAAGAAGAGGAGTTGGTGCTTCTCTAAGTCAGAGGCAGGCAGCAGCTGGCTTTGTTCCCCGTGCAGGTTGGACTTCTCTGGTTGTGCCCGGGCTGCAGTGGCTGCTGGTGCAGGCTGCTGCCGGATCACAGATCACAGAACTCACCCTGAGCAGCTCTGGCATGCAGCCTTTACCATACATGCCTGGGAGAAAAGTTGCCAAAACTCCAAAATAAAGAATTTTTTTAAACGAGGGGGACCTCTGCAAGAATGAGTATCTGTTCTTGTGCTCATTTGCTCCACAGAGTTGGTGCAAGGAGCAGAACTCATTTCTTACTCCTTTTATGGGAGGAAGTATGGCTAGAAACTAGCATGCTCTCCTGGGACACTGGGACAGCTGGTTTCCATTTGTAGTCCTGCCACTGGCTGGCTTTGGCCAAGCATCATCATTTTTGTGCCACTGGTGAGACACTTTGAAATCTAACAAAAAGCAGCATGTAAGAGCTGGATGTTAATGCTGATTATTCTAAGAAGTCCATCAGCATACCGTGTGGTCTCTTGCATTCTGTAATTAAGGCACACTTCTGCCCTAAGGAGGATATTCTTATTCCTTCCCATGCTTTATATCCATTTCTGGATGGAATTTGCAATAATCTTTGAGGTAGCTTGTTGGATCCCTTCTGAGGTAGCTTGTTGGATCCCCTCTGTGTGTTTGGTCCTTCTCCAAATCACAGTCCATGAGTTCATCTGTGCACGATGGGCGATTCTGGTTGCATTGTGTGCCTCAGCAATTCAGTAGCAGCAGAACTCGCACAGTCATCCATAGCTGCTGAAGATTTCTCAAAAGGTTTAAAGCAAAAAGCTACTTGAATGACTCTTTCTCTAATTTGTTGCTTGGTTAGACTAGCAAGAGATATAATACAAGAGTTTATTGAGGCGATTGAGCCTGGAGACTCAGAATTTTGGACAATAGACAGAAGCCTACCTGGAGGTCTAAGGAAGTCTTAAAGAAGGAGGTCTTAAAGAAGGACTCTGGGGAGAAATAGAAGGGAGGTAGGGGGCAAAGCCAGGAAAGCAAGGCATAAAGAAAGGGAGAATCAGAAACACTGATGTTTAAATTTGAATTAAAAAAAAAGCAGAAAGAGGGAAGAAGCAGGGTATCTGAGGACAAGAATGTAAGAGACATTAGAGGACTTGGAACAGAATGAAACTCTGTGTGGAACTTCTATTTGTCATAGAAGTCTCTGCGTGCAAACAGGAATTCTCATATTCAGCCTATCTATCTAGCTGACCCAGTGTGATACATAAGGACGGGCTATGAAAAGCCCTACTTGACACAGAGACAGGCACAGTTTTAAGTACAGTATGCGGGCAGCCAGCTTTTGTGGAAGCAGTGGTGCAGATGTGATGCAGTGATGAAAATAAACGTGCCTGAAACTTCAGGGATGGAAAATGCACATTCTATCTTCTGCCTCCTAGTAATCTGCTGCAGTCTTTCATCAGCCAAAAGAAGCAGCGGGCCTAAGTCAAAACCTGTCTGCTTTTGGTTCCTCACCTCACCCTCACCACTTTCCCCGGCTGCCCAGCAAAAAGGAGAGGGCAGCAGGGACTGTCATGTTTTCAATATATTGTATACCTATGGTGTTATTAAATGCACTCCATTTGGCTTTTATCTTTGCACCTTGAAATGGGAGCTGCAGGTGCTTGTGTGCTGTGCAGCTACTGCACATAATGAGAAGTGACAGGGCAGTTCAATCTCCGGGATCCTTTAAGTCCGTGGGCTCCATGCTGAGAAACCCAACAAGGTGGGCAGTTAGGCTGATCTTTCTTCCTAAGTTGTTCTGACATGTCTCCTCCAGGAAATGTACCAATGCCCCATAACTCCTATCATGCAGCTCCCCTGGCTGCATCAACTGGCATTTACTTCTGGTCACTGATAATCTGAGCTCCAATCAATTCAGTAGCCTAAATATGAAAGGCTCCCTGCTGTGGTCTCCACAGCACTCCAAACGGTCCTGGGGAGACGGTGGATGTTCAGTAGGTGATGAGAGAAAAGGTCTTACTCTTTTCAGCTGGGCTTTGAGATCTTTTGAGGGAAGATGGTAGGAAAGATGGTGATTACTGGCTTTTGGAGAGAAAGACAGCAGACTTCAGGCATGAATTAGCAGCTCTAAAATGCAGTGAGATCAGCTATTTCTGCAGAGACTGTGATGCTGCAAAGAAAAATCATGCCAGCAGCAGTCTTTGTGTAGAAGTTGCTCTTGCCATCTCCCTTCTTCCTAGCCATATACTCAACACCCCTTCTTCACTTTGCTCTGAGGAGTTGTGGAGAAGCCCTTCCCTCCCAGGCATTGATTTAGACTGCCGTAACGTGGACCTGTAATACATCGTACCCATTTCTCTACTCCTACAATTAATTTACAGTTCATATTATCTCCCTATAAAAGAAGACGAGGAACAGCGAATCCAGCTTTTAAAATGAAGGAGAACATCACTGATGCTACTGCTGCATAAATGAAGAACTATCTTGAGACCATCTCCTGCAAAGGAAGATGTATTACGCTGAACCCATGCTCCCACATGCTTTAATAAAGTCAGATTGTATTGAAGCTGCCATTCTCATAAATGGGAAAGCACAGATAGAGTTTTGAGCCAGGAAGGTCTGCCAGGCAGTGTTCCCACTTTGTATGTATGGAACTTGACCCTGTCTTTCCAGGCCTAGTGCTGAGCTAACTGCATGCTGCCCTGCAGTAGCTGGTGAACTGTACAGCATCCAGCCTTGAGTACACGAAGGCCAAGCTGAATGATCTCCACATATATGGACAGGCATCCTCACACAATTTGCTCTCGCAGCAGGTGAGCCTTATCCAGTCCAACATAGCACCCACTTTAATGAAGGTTGAGATATCGATCTCCCCAGTAAATCAAGGTGAGATCTGTAGATTCCTCCCAATAAAGGATGGCAGCTGTATTGATTCTCTCCTTCCCACCCCCTGTAAGTGAAAGCAAGACATATTAGTTCCTCCCCATTAAATGAAAGCGAGCTGTATTGAGGCTACCCCCATAAATAAAAGGTGGGCCACGCTGACTTAGACCTTAACCACATAAATGGAGGTGAAATGTATTGATTCCATCTTCTGTAATTGAAGGAGAGCTGTATTACGGTCCTCCTTCCAACATAAATGACGGCAAAGCATATTGATTCCATCATTGTGAAGTGAATCGTTAGTTTTGTTGAATATCCCCAAAATATCTGAAGGAAAGCAAGACAGAACTTAGCAACTTATCCAGAAATATCTCTTGATCTGTTAGTTACATATTGAGGCTTTTACTGCGCTGGCAGAGGGATCTTACTGCTTGAAAGCTCCGTGCAAAAAATGAAGTGCCCAGACCCCGGGGCTGCAACATGATGGCTAAGAGGAAGGCTTCCTAATCCCAGGCCATGAATTCAGGCGAGTTCCCCCTCTTTCTGCGTCTCTTCTCTGTAGCAAGGATAGTGGTTTTCCTCTGACATTAGGTGGGAGAGCAGATTTATTCGTGACTTTCCACAGTGTTCTGTTTGCTAAATAAGACCTGGAGACAGCAGTGAAAGTGGATGGAGTGCTGCAGGGCAAAATGGTTCAGAAATAAGGTGCCCTAAACATGCCCTGTGACTTAGGAGCAGCTAGGCCCATGCACTGCAGATAAATAATTAGCAGCAGCTGCCTGGAGCCTGCTGTGATCTTTGCTCTTAATTATTCCTGCTCCTTCCCACTCGTCTCTACTAACAGAGCTGCTTTTAATTGGTCCTTACTGATGCAAAAGATAGCAGAGGTAGCTCGTCTCAGCACCATGCTTGGGTTCAGCAATTCAGCGTTCTGGGCGGCGACTTCTCGTGGGCAGCAGCAAGAGTGGCGCAGGGCTGTGGGGCAGAATGCTCAGACTCACTGCTTTCCTTGACAGATCATGCTCAGCCCAACAAAATGATAAAAACCAGGGCAGTGCAGGGACGGCTGGTGACGGAAAATACAGGAGGCAACTCCTTTGTTTCCCCAGGGACATCTCCGTGCTTTCCCCATGGCACTCCACTGCACTGTTGTTGTCTTTCGTTACACGTAAGGAACATTGTAGTCCTTGGGGGAGCTGCTGAAGACAGCTGAAGAGGATGGAATAGCTGAGCCTCGTGCACGGCCCTGCCTGTGCCTTTCCTTCTTATTTGTCCCAGCAGTAGCAACGAGACAGCAAAAAGAGAAACAAACAAGAAGACAAAGAACAAAGCACAGCCCGGCATGAGGAAGTTAAATTTGCGAATAAAGGCACTAAGCATCCCACAGGATAAATCATGCAATTGTCATTTGTTTGCCCAGTGCCGCTGAAAAGAAATCCACCTCTGGCAGATGTGGTGTGGCACACAGGCAGTGCCCTGGCTCCCGGCAGCTTGGCGCCATGCTGCTTTGTGTGCCAGGGCCTGGGGTGGGACTGGCAGAGGACCCCTGCAGCAGCCAGTGCTCACATGTGGACATGGCAGTGTAGGATAGATGGCGTGGGGGGTGGGGCAGAGAAAGGGAAGGACGAGTGTTCTGTGGGTCTGTAGCAGCAGTGCATGTCCAAGAGGGATGCGGGCATCTTATGTTGGCCACGTCCCAGGGTACTACTGTGAGTAATGGAAGCTTTGATCTGTTCTCTAGGACAAAATTCCAAGGTGTATTTTACCATGTATTTCTTAACAGGCAATCATTTCTCTTAAAATCTCAGAGAAAATAAGGTGCATTCTTTTTTTCACATGAATTAGCTATTCCTGGCAAATGTTGTGTTCTTCCCACATGGGTGATTTCAAAGAAGTATTTCCAAGTATACTGCTTTGCCCAGAGCAGAGCATGTGAAAATGTCATTGAAGAGCCAGCCCACCCCTAGGCCCAGTTTCTTTGCAATTCTCTCACATCCCCAACTGTCTGAAACCCTTTCTGAGAGGATTTAGATCAAATTTTGTGCTGATTTTCTACAATTGTCTTATGTCTTCCCAACAAGTGGTGAAAGAGATTTGTTCCATGCAGCATTGGGGATGCAAATATCATTCCTGTTTCATTGCAGTGCTTGAAAGGAGGACCAGACAGTTGCCATGGCAACAGCACATCTGAGCCAGCTGTAGTTGCCTTGGCAACGGAAATGATGGGAGCCAGCAAAAATACTCCCGGAGGAAAAACCATTTTAAAACACATGCAAAAATTCCCTTAAACTAAACTAAACTAAAATATTGCTTTGAAATTTCAGGAGCTTAGAAACAAGGAGCAAACCAGGGGAGCATACCGATACCCTCTCATGGTCCTGGGCCTTTC
The DNA here is from genome assembly GCA_030625065.1 of Alectoris magna. Classification (NCBI taxonomy): domain Eukaryota; kingdom Metazoa; phylum Chordata; class Aves; order Galliformes; family Phasianidae; genus Alectoris; species Alectoris magna. The sequence continues at coordinate 21,218,190 of CM060565.1, forward strand.
CTTCCTTACATTTTTGAGAGTCAAAGGAGGAGGAGTTGGAAGTAATCCAGTGATGGTCAGAAAGGGGGTGAGAGTAAACTCCACCATACCTTTGGCCTGGTCTGCTGGCCCTGTGGGAACGCTCTGCACTGACAAATCTGCACCAGGAAGACACAAATCAGTACGCAAGTCAGGTCTCTCTCTCATTTGCAGCAGCTCTCCTTCTGTAAAACTAACCGTTCCTCATGCAAGTGCTTCCAAATAATGAGATTATATCTTCAGAAGCTCCTTGGTCCCTGCAGCAGGCATTGTTTTTTTTCATGAAATGGGGGGAAGGGTGCACTGCTGGAGATGTCCAGCACTCGAGCCCTTTGCACTGGTCTTCAGCATGACCCAATATGTTTCATACTGCACTAAGAAGAGGAACCCACTGCAACCCACATCTCATCTGGATGCTTTGTTAGTGCTTACTTGTAACTCTTAGCTTTAACGCTATGGATAAACAGAGAGAATATTGAAGCAGAGAAAGAAATGATGCTGCAGAAGGAAGGAAGGCAAATTACTTCAGCATCCACAGAGATGAAAAGATCCGGGGGTCTCATGAGAATACAATAAGTCAAACACAGGGGTTGAGATTGGGAGTGGGGGAAGAGGAGAGAACAGATGGAGGCAGAAGCCGACAGGAATAGATGGGGTAATAGGGGAGGGTGAGGCAGGAGAGCCTCAAACTGGGAAATGCTAGGTTAGAGTGCAGATGCTGGAGCTAGTGTGTGTGGTGAAATGAAAAGCAATGAGAAGGTGAACAGGAAAGCATGCAGAGCCTGCAGCAGAGGACAAGGATGGAGGCAGGCAGAGATGAGAGGACAGATGGGAGCAGGGAGGCAGACATGGGAAATGAGGGTGAGCAAGCTGGGGGCAAAGCAGGGGGTTGGGATGGGGGAGATGAAGCCTGGCTCAGTACGTGCAGGGGAAAAGACTGTCGAAGAGGAGCAGGAGGTGTGAAGGCCAGATAAGGTACAAGGTGATTTGTAGAATAACATACTTTTTTTTTCCTTGTTTGTAATATTGCTATATTTCAGCACATTTCCTTGTCTTTTCTAGGATCAATGCATATGTGAATTGTTTTGTTACCTGGTTCACCCATCACATTGTTGTGAGGGCTGTTTCATCCAATATATTGATGTAGTTAAATTTTCCCAGTAGCTCTTTCCCTGCTCTGTATCAACAGCTAATGTTGCCATTTTTTAATATGTTTTCAAGGTACGGGCTTCTATAATTTTCATACTGAAAGCCGATTTAGAAAAACAGTTCAGCATCTCAGGTGATTATCAGGAATTATCACCGTATTTTCTACCTTCTCATTTTGCGATCACAGTTCGTGCCCTTTGTCTCAGTCCCACTCCTCTCTTTCTGTCTATAAACAGGGATACTCTGCTGCAGCCTGCACACACCTGTACTTTGAGTTGAAGCCCGGGGAATCTGCAGTAACTAATGGCACTGGAAGACTTGTCTGAGGATTCCTGTTTAAAGGAATAATAAACTGCTCACGTTTACTGAGAAGGAGAAAGAAAAAAGTCTTTATTCAAAATGTAAATCTCTTCCTGCTGAGGAGTGAACCCAAAAGTCAGCCTTCAGGATATAAATATTTATGCCTTTTGCATAAACAGCAGATGTAACATTTCCAATTAACTGTCGATCTTTCCATTTCTCTGGCTGCTGCTGCTTTCTCTCACAATATCGGAATGAAATATGGATAGCGGTCCGCTTGATTTGCCTCAGTTCAGATCTGTCACACATTTCCACAGTCAGTAAGATGAAATTGTTCCTGAAAATGTTTATTTATCAGAGCCTAACAATTTTCCTGTTTTTTTTTTTTTTTTTCCTTGAATTCAATGTCAAATGAATTCTGCTGAAAGATATGAGATTCTCAGTCATGATAAAAAGACAATGGAGAAGCAGAAGCAGGCTCAGGTGAGTGCTCAGGCACTGCAGCACACTTCAGCCAGCCAGTAGAAGAACCCCTGAGGACAATGGAGACTTCAGTCATTGTGACCCATTTGGCCCCTGGCCTTTCTATCAAGGCAGCCAGCCTGGGGCCGGTTAGCATCCAGCGAAGAGGTTTTAGGATGTAGCCACCTGTTCACTAGGATCTGCCTCCATCCATTCTTTGGTATCAGTTTTCTCAGGTGTCTGACATTCAATCCTGCTAATGGCAACCTCTCACTTCCACGAGTTCTTTCTCTCGGGGAGAAGGTGTGAACTGTGCAAGTGAGAAAGTGAACCCTACTAAAGCTTGTAAACATCAGTCAGAAGTGGCATCATGCCTGCAAAGCAGAAGATTTCACTGGAGCATGGAAAGGAGAAAGGAAAATGAGAACAGAAAGCAGCAGCAGAGAAGCTGGGAAAAAAAAACAAAAAAAAAAAAAAAAGAAAAAAAGAAAAAAAAAAGAGCCAGAAAGCAGGAGTAAAGGGAAGGGAAAGCACTTCTGTGATTTGTCAGAAAGTGAGGGTCCTCTGTGCCCCTCTGCTGAGGATGCTTCTGCCTGTTTGCTGGTCCTTTTATCTGTCCTAAAACAGTGAGGTTTAGTTCAGCCTCTCCTCATCTCCTGGGAATCAAAAAACTGGCTGGGGCATCACTCTAAAGCAGGAGCTGCTTTTCAGCTGATGTGCCTTTCACCAGGAGCTCAAGCAAAGGGATCTCTGTCTCCCTGCCTGAGGCTGCTTTTGGTGAGGTTGGGGCATAAGCCAACCTGGCATCCCACAGCTCTGCAGGTGTTGCTGCGGGGACCGGCTCTGCCTTAGCCATCCCTGTGGCACTGCGGGACTGAGGCAGCTGCAGCCCTCACTGCTCAAGGGTGCAACCTCGTCACACGCTTCTGCTGCCTGGCTCCCGTTTTTATCCAGGCTCCCTGCGCTTTGAGCTGCTTTGCTCGTCCTCTCCCCAGGCTCTTCTGTCTTCTGTATTCTCCCTGACTCTGGATTTTTGCAGCTGGCCTTTTGCATAGTATGAGGACTCTTGTCACCTGAAAAAAAAGTGTCTAAATTCACAAGTGACTGGAAGCCTAATTACTCAGTCAGCACATTTTTTCACGTTCTGCTCTGCTCGAAGGCAGATGTAGTAGTGATTGTCTGTATTCAAGTGTAGCCTCGATTCAGCCATCTTTGACCACTGCTCAGGTTATATGCATCAAATAATTACCACCATTTACAGCAAGTGGGCTATCCAATTGCACTTTGATTACAGGTAGGAGCTAATTTTGCTTAGCTCAGCGTAGGTCCTTGGATGCATAGGATTACATTGGCAGTGAGGCAGGTATATTAATGTGTGGCTAAGCTGCAGTTACTGGTGGCTGCATGCTACCGTCCTCTTCATATTAATCTGTCTGTGTGACCAGTTGTATATGCACAAACTTGAGGCAGTGTCAGCAAAATGTCTGGGCTTTGCTTTTAGCCAGGAACAGAAGGCAGATCACACTGCTGTTGCCATTGCCACCCCTGTCGTGCCCTGTTCCTGACAGAGCAATCTCTGCTCCTCCTGCCTGGGGAGCTGTGCAGGCACGAGGCAGCTCTGGGAACTGCTGAAAGTGGATCAATGGGAATTCACAATTCAGAATGGAGCAATCTCAAAATGAGGCTGAAAGTCAGCTTTCTTAAACCACAAGCGTTTATTTCTCTTCTTGGTTCAGCCCCCTCAGTGTCGCTGACTGGTATTTCTCCTGAGTTTTCAACTGTTAGATGAAGAGGCTTTCTGGTTTAATGGCTTTCATTAATCATACAACAATGCATCTCTGCAGCACCAGATTCAAATTATATTACTGGTAGGCATTGGCCTGGGTCCTCAGGTTGAGGGTGCTCTGAGGTCAAGCCAGTGGCTTGCAGCTCTGTACACATTTTGGGTGTAGTGGAGGGCTCCTGGGACGATGTGGCTGCTTGTTCTGGCACTGGAACAAACTGTCAGCTGCGCGCAATGAGTGCTCCAGCTCACAGCTCTCCCCTGAGGCTGATGCAAAGAGAACGAAGGCACTGTCACGATTCCCAGATTTGAAGGCGATCTGTCATCCTCCCAAGAGTTGTCCTCATTTATATGAATCCTAGCAGGTCCCTATGAAGGCCAGGATCTCAGTCTCGCATGCCCACTGCCTGTTCTTCTGCAAAGAAGCAAAAGATCTTCCTCTTCATCCTTTGTTCTCTGTGTTTTCCCTGGAACAGATTCTCAGGATTTTAAGGTATCCAGCTTTTCCAGTGCTGAAGGCCCCAGTGCTGATACTGCCTTCACTCACATGCCCCATGGGTGCTGAGGTGACCCGCAGGCACAATCAGAAGCAAGCTTCCAGCCTGTCCTCCCACCACCTTGCTGGGCACAAAAGCAATTGCAGAGCCTATGGTTAGAGGAACCCACCAACAAACGGCCTTCAAGGGCTTCCTTAATCACTTTGCCCCAGCACCTCCATTGCAAAGATGGAATTCAAAGGAAATTGCCAAGACCTGACCCCAGTCCACAGACTGCCTGCCAGACAGCTCTGTGTTAAGCACTCCCAGATTTGCTTTATGACCTCTGTTTCGAGGCCTCAGGTAAACATCACAGTATGAACCATAGAACTGGAGCACTGATACCGATACCTTTCTGCTAGTGTGGGACAGCAGTTGTTTTTCTTGCTTTTTAGAATACAGGAATCTTATGTTACCAAAATCCCGTGTTTAACAATTGATAGAGCTTGACTTAACCCTACTGCTCTATCTTTGGAAAAGTGTTGGTTCCCTGTCAGGAACATTTCTGGGCAAATTCCTAGAAAGTGGCATTTTAGTAGGTGACCAGAAATGTAAAGGGACCCTGCCTTTGAGTCTGGTGTGTACAGCTGTGAATGCACACCAGCACAGAAGTAGGCGAGATGCTCTTCCACAGCTCCCACATGGCCTGAGAGACCCTTAAGGTCCCTTTTGAGAAGGACGTAGGCAGCTTGTGCATTACATCATTTCCCTTGCAAATGTGCTCACACTGCATTTGGATTACCTCATTCTTGCCAGAATTTAGACTGTGCTTCTGTGGCCAGGCCCTTGAATTTGCACATTGATCAGCCAGACTCGCTGAGCTGACTCCAGAATCCTTCCCACCCTTCCCCTGTCTTCCCTGCACCGTCTTACTTTGCCCACTTATGTCAGACAGAGGGGCTCAACAAAGAAATATTCTGCTTGTTGGCAGGTGGTCCAGGCATTTAGCTTGATAGCAACATAGAATAATATATGCCCTTTCAGTTATTTTGCCCAAGCGCAAATTGGGCCGCAGGATGTTTTACTGCCTGTTTAATATTTTGTCCAACCTTCCGGCTTCCTTCTCGAGAGGCAGCAGTCTGCAGGTGCAGCAAACACTTTTTGTTCCTTTATGCCTAGAAGAATCTACAGTTCCTCTAATGCTTTTCGTCTGACTTGATTCTGGCTCACCCACCTGCCTGCTCTCTCTGGAGGTGAACATTTTCAATAATTTACTTTAGAGCTGTTCTATCATCTTGCTATTTATTTCTGCCATAAATTATGCCCAGAGGTTAGGAAGCTCTTATCTTCCCACTCACAAAGGAGCTGAAGAAAAATATTCTACAGGGCAGAGAGGCATCTCTGGGTGGTTTGTAAATATTTCCAGAGGCAAGAGAGTGGAGAGCTGCAGTCCCTACCCTGCTAGTATCACCTGACATAGCCTGCTTTTTGTGGGTTGTGCAATAGGGAGCAGTTGTGCACACACAGCCCCCCTCTCCCCACCGTGATTTACATCCAGCTTCTGTGAGATACACCTGCTAGTGCTTCAAAGCATGGAAAGGAAATAGTAATAATAAAAAAAAAAGCCTTGAGAGATGATAGTTTACTCCTCACACGCTCGTTTGACTCATTAAAATCAGTGGAGAGATTTTCAGTGACTTCTCTGGGATTTGGATCAGACCCCGAAAGCACGAGCTCTGAGAGCTGGACTGCTGCCAGCTAGCTTAAGAGACACTGAATTCCAAGCAAATGAGTTTTCATTTTTAATTCAGAAACTAAATAAAATTGCATTTGCAGAGCATTTGGATGGGATAGCTCCAAGAAAAAGCCAGATAACTGAAGGAAGTGATACTTCTGGTGTGCTTGCCGCTTCTTAGCAGTACCCTAAGGGGCTCATTGCTCTGCAAAGCAGTATCAATTATCCAGCAATGGATGCTACTACTCTTCTTATTACCACAGAGCCTAAATGCCCGCTGTAGAGCAGGACTCCAATAAACTGGACAATAATGCAAACGGATGGCCCTTGCCATGCAGAGCATCTCCAAGCCAAGATGGACCATTTTATGCTGTTTGCTGACTGGTGCTGCATCACACAGAGGGGCATTGCTTTACTCCTGCTTACATTTTCAGTGCCCTGGGAGGTGATAGGAAATTCTGTCCTGCTCGTTTTGCTAGAAGACATAAAGCATAATTCCTGTTTTTACCACCCAAATTCCACTATGTTTTGTTACATAGTTGATCAAGCCTGCAGAAGCTTGATCAACATGCAGGTGAACTCGATTTACTGTAGAGGCTCATTTACAAGCTCAGTGCTGCATGCAGTGGTCAGGTGGGTGCTTTGTGCCAGGGCTGTATGCTCGGGTCTGGAGAGAAGGGGAAAGTCAGCCCACCCTACCTCAGCGCTACATGAGCACATGCTTTTTTCTGGTTATCTTTTCTGCATCTTCCTGTTTTTTAATCAGCGTACCCTGACTTGCCTCCATTTCCTCTCTCTCTTTTTATTCTTTGGTCTGTTCTGATAGCATCACCTGGTCACCCTCAGCAGAAAACTCCACTGGAGAATGGCAGAATTACAAAAATAACAATTGTAAAGATCTGCCTATACTTCACTTGGTTTGTGAAGTGCAAAAATAGATGTAACCTATTTCATTTCTTTGGGGGCTACTGTGCTTCATGAGTTCAGGCAGGCCGTCCCCAGGGGAGCTGTACTTGGGTGCTCCCAGACCCACGCAGCAAAGGAAGCTCTAGAAATCCTATAGCAAAAGACTGCCCTTGTTTCCATCTTCCCCCTGCCAGTGAGAGATAAAGCAGTTGACATGACCGGAGAAAGGACAGGAGAGGGAAAGTGACCATGGAACTTGAGGGAGGTGCTGGCTGTGGTCCCACAGCCGTGCTCATCTCTGACAGGTACAGCGAGAAATCAGGCTGAAGAGGAGATCTCAACAAACAAATCAACTAAATGAACAAACTGGGTGATAAAGTACAGCTGCAGATCAGTAGCTAACGAACACACCTCTTTCTCTGCATCGCTTTCTCCTGGGCAGAACGGGAGTCAATTACCCGCCTTCCAACAAGCTATCGATTGAGCCGCTGCCGGGTATCGAATCTGCGGCCCTGTCCGCCCTGCGTGTGGCTCTTTGATTTTCTCTCCCTCTGTAGCTGCACGTGGATGGAAGCCAGATGAGCTAGCACAGGACTATCGATCAGCCCGCATCCCTCCTCCTCCTCCTTCTCTTCTTCACCCAGTCGCCATGGCAACCCCGCAGCAGCAGCAGCAGCAACAGCACTGTTTACCTGTCCCATTTATTTTCCTTTTCAATATCTTTCCCTTCCCCCCGCTGCTCTCACCTTGGCATGATATTGGCAAAGCACTCAGCAGTTGTAAAAGAGATGAGTTTTTATGACTCTGAGGAGGACAATGCAGTTCTCAGCTCTACTTTATCACCCACTTGCTTCATTTAGTTGATTTGTTTGTGAGGAGTCAGTGCCCGTAAACAACAGATATCTCAGGTACCAACTAGATCATGCTCCAGTCGTGCACGAGGACCTGTCATTCTGAAATGCTGGTCTCTTTCCTATGGTTGAATTATGTCTATGGTAAGACCCACATTTTCCTTTTATATCTTGCCCTAGAGTGGTAATACAGAGCTGACAGCAGGTTTGACATCATTTCCCAGCTGTTAATTTCACACGGCCCCTGGGGCAGCACTACAGAACCACAAAGTGGACCAGACTTCCTCTGGAGCCCTCAGTCATACCCATAACCTTGGTTGAGTCACCATGCGCAGCAGGGCCAGCTTCTGTGCCAGGAGCTGGCCCCAACAACAGGCCTCAGCAAGGTGTTCACCACGGCTTCCAGATGCATATCTGAGCAGCTCCTGGCTTCATCCTATTCTAAGCAAGCTTTCAGTTTTCCCAGCGATCTTCCTAAGTGCCAATGCAGTTGTGTCCTACCACTCTCCTTGTACTGCTTCCATTGCTTGAAATTGCCCTCCTGTTTCTCAGCAGCATGACAAGCGTGCTTCCAACACCAAATGGTAGATGTATGAATAGTATTTAAGGAGTATTTCATCTCTCCCTGCCTGAACATTTTATTTCTTGTACCAAATCATCCATCTGCAGCTTCTCAGTGCAGGATTCTCTGCTGAAATATAAGACAAAAAGGCTTTGTGCAGGGATATGGGTCTATGATACATAAATAAAAGATATCTCTTAAAATGTAATACAGGTGTCCATTTCATCTCAAAGGTCTTCCTGGCTTCCTTTTAATTGAAATTCTTCACCCAAGTCTCACATTCCTGATTCTTTCCACTGCAAAGCCATCAAAACCTTCCAGGAGGCTCCTAGTTTTCCTTGCAATTCAATATGATTGATACAGGATGTGAAAGATCACTTGATGTTATCAACTACTGATTCTCTCTCCTTGAAGCAGTAAGCTACAGGATAAATTGTGGAATTTGCTACTGCACCGTATTATTGAAGAAAATATTGTATTTTGAAGAAAGTGCTCTCAAATGTAATCACCAAAGGAAAGCTTCCTGTGTGCTGTGCTGTGAGGCACAAGAGGACTGTGCAAAATGAGATGGGAAAGGGAGTGACCACTACTAGACACCAGGCCCTGGCCTCACTGGAGTGACAGTTAATTCAGAGCACCAAGAAAGAGGGACATATCTGACTGGCTGGAGCAGTGGTCTGATGTGACACGGCAGAAGCATGATACTAATGCAAATCGTTAGTACTTATTAACTAATTAAATTGTTGTAATGCCCATAAGGCACTTAACACTTTCCAGACACAGAAGAGAGCCCAGTCTCTGCCCTTAGGAGTAGAAGGTCTAAAAAGGTAAACACAGAGGAATGGTGGAAGAAAAACAATTAACATAGAGCACAAAGGGTGTAATGAGAAGAAGCACAGGGCTTTGCAGTTACAATCTATGTCTGGTTTTGTGAAGAAAGAAAGCCTATGTGATTACAGGATCTTTGTGTACAGGGGAACATGCGCGTATGATAATATGTCTGTCTGGTGCATGGATAATTTTCAACTTCAAGCAAATGTGATGCAGGAGAAGCTGTCTCAGAAATACTTAGTTGTTAAAATAAGAACCTGAGAGAAGGGAAGGGAAGGGAAGGAAAGGGAAGGGAAGGGAAGGGAAGGGAAGGGAAGGGAAGGGAAGGGAAGGGAAGGGAAGACCATTTTCTTAGGCTCAGAAGAATGTTGCAGTAAGAGCAGCTCGTATATTCTCAGACTTGAGAGAAATTGCATGGGCTACAGTACTGTGAAACACTCTGATGGTAGAAAAGGCTTTAGTAGTGCTTAGACTCAATGACACCCAACCCTGCAGGAAATCAGACTACCTCAGCTGCAGACATCTGACCCAGGTAGAGATGCTGCTGCAAAAGGTGGAGCAAAAAGAGGCATATAGTGGGGAGGTGGCATGGAAAGGTGTGTGGAGACTGGGAGGGCAGGCAAGGACTCATCTTGTTAGTGGACGAGACAGGCAGGAACATAGTGTAAAAGATGGATGAGCAGTCTTGCGCAGGTAACCTTTGATATAACAAGTTCTTTAAACTCAACGTTAAGTAGAAAGTGTTGGATAAACTCAAGAGAGGAATGAGGTGATACAGTATGCTGCAGCGTTGACCTCTGCAGGTCCATGGACCGTGTCCTGCAGAGGTGTGCAGCACACCTCGGAAGAGTATGTTATAAAGGTGAGAGATGCAGACGCCACGGATAGGAATGCAGTAGGGGTAACATCTTGTGAATGCTGGGTGTGAAGAAAAATGAAAGCACAGCAGGATAGATGAAATAAAAAAGATGGGGAAACTAGTGTCTGGGGCACACAATGGCTGGCCATGGAGTCTGCTGTAAGAAAAAGGAGGGCAATGAGGAACAAACATAAAGGAAGATCAGAATCTCATTTTTTATCCAGAATTTTTAATTAATGGCAAGTTGTGCAAGAGAGAGCATGCATTCAAGGCACCAAATGGCAGTCTGACCCAGCCAAGCCTGTCTGTTCTGCAAAGCATCAGTTTCAGTAAAAACACATTGCTCTGTTGTTTCATCAGTCTCACCGCTGTTGTGCATCACACGATATGGCAACCGTTCAGCCAGGCCTGGAGCCGTGCAGGCTATAATTTCCTGGTCATATGTAACTGGGTGGGGAAGAGCCCAAGTCCTGGGGGTGAGTAATGCTGGAACCGCACCATGCGGCGCTCCTTGCTGTTCCAGGCGGTGTAGGTGTTGTTCGTGTTCCCCAGGGCATCTGAACGTTCCTGCACTCTCTGACACGTAAAATACCCTCCCGCAGCCTGTTTTGCTGGGCACCCGTATCACTTTTCCACATTCCCAGTGTTTCACTGGGGCTCTCTGCCAAGCACTGTGGGTTTGAAGGTAGCACGTTTGTTTCCCCCAGCAGGAGGCCCAGCCATGCCACTGCGCCAAGTCTGCTCTGATCACCACTATCATGCCGCCGTGACAGCACTGAGCTGCCACAGGACCCTTCCTCACCTCGCCCCCACCTGGAGCACTAAATGGGCTGTGTGGCATTTATTTGGAGAACGCCCTGAGCCGTACACTGCAAAGAGAGGGAGGAAGGCCATGCCTGGAGAGCAGCAGTGGCCTGTGCGGGGGCTGCTCTCTGCCCAGGCCTGCTCAGCCCCTCCCGCCTGCTGGCCACCTTCCCCTTCCTGAGGTGTTTTCCTGTGCCCACACCTCCCCTCTGGAGCGGGTTTGTATGCTGGGCTCTGTTGGGCCGGGGGCTGCAAGCCCCAGCCTAGGAGTGGGGTGTGCAGGGGGGGCCAGGCTCCCGCTGGGCTCCCCCAGATGGGGAATCACACATCTCCTCGCGCACAACATGAGCTGTAATTTCCGGCAGACATTTGAGGTCCCCGACATCTGCATAATGTGTGCCAGTCTCCTAGCAACCCCAACAGCTGTCTGGCATTTCCAAGATTAAACTGTAACGATACACGGCTATTGCCAGGGAACGGGGGAGAGAAGCGCCCTCCTGGCTCCTTTCAGGCCATTTATGTTTTACTCATTTCCTGCTCCGAGTAATGAGGCCAGCGATGCTGGGGTGGTGGCGGTGCTGCTGAGAAGGCAGATTGTTACACACACATGTATGTTTTTGTTTCAGGGCGAATTTTTAGTGCTCGTGAAAGGGAGGGACCAGCAGCGCTCTCCGGAGCCTGGCAACGGACCAGCACGCTTCCCGGCAGCCCTCTGCCAAAAAAGCCCAGACACGAACCCCTGTTCTGCTGCCGCTCTTCACCCGCCCCGTCCCCCCAGAGCTCGTCAGGGGCCTCACGCCCGCGTCAGCATAGCTCGCAGCCCCTCGCCGTCCCCCCTCCGGGTTCCTCCCACCGCTCGCAGCCATGCTGCGGTCCCGACCTGTGACTCTTTAATCCCCATCTCCCTCCTCGTCCGCCCCGGGGAATTACGGCGAGTGGGTGGGGAGGCTCCGCCGTGCAAACATACTTTCCTTGGAGGCAAAAACAACTTGGGGCCAAACGGATTCGTCGCAGTAGTGGCTTGAAAGTAGGTGAAATGTCGGCGGCGTTACCCAACACGCGTGCTGAGCCCTGGTTACACAACACAAACAAACCTCTCGGTGATGCCCGCTGCAGTCCCCGGCTCGGCCCCGAGCCCATCCCCGTGCCCCTCTGCGAAGGGCGGCAGGACGCGGCTCTGCTGGCGTGCAGCCATCTTCCCCCATGCACCCGCTGCTGCTGAGCGCTGCCATTTGCCTCCTCCGTTATAACTGACTAGCAGGGGTTGGTTCTTGTTTTTTCTTTCTTATTTTCTTTAAATTGACGTTAAAGAAGAAAAGAGAACAAAAACTTTTTTTGGCTGCAGCTTTTGGCTCATTTTTGGTTGCTTTCTAATGCCAAGGCCAGCAGGATCCAGGAATTCATCTGCTGGTGCCAGCGAGAAAGCAGTGACCCAAACAAGGGAGCCAAGGGCTCGGGCTGCCGTCCTTGCCAGGGATCAGCGAGAGGCCAGAGAGCCCATGCTGCTGAGTCATCAGCGCTCCAGCTGCTGCAGGCCTTTTCTGGGGACGCGGCTGTTGCTAAGATTCCTGGGAGCTGACTGATTGCTCCTTCTATAGTCGTGTAGCGCGCACACGTCAAAGGAGCAGGGAACGGCGCTGGGTGCAGCTCAGCCCAAGAACACAGCCTGCTGGCCACGAGCAGCCAGGCTGTTCGGCGGGTCCCCAAGGCGAGCTCCTGCCGGAGCAGCTCTCTGCATCACTGCACTGTGTCTGCGTGGCCGAGGCTGCTTTGTGCCAGGGAGCTCTGCCCGCCTCCTGCTCACGGAGGGGTTTCTAAGAGTGAGCCACCCAGCTTGTGGTTCTGTGCAGTGTCTTCTGGTTGTACATTTCATCCCATTTGTTTCAGATCAGATAGATATTAGGAGATCAGAGTATGCTTAAAATCTATCTGTTGCATTCCTTGCGGGGCCAGTGTTGGACCATGCTCTTCAAATAGTAAAGGAATACATTCAAAAGCACGCTTGAGCGTTTTCCATTTCTGGGGCCAGAACTACTTGAAATTAAGGACATTTCTCATTAGGCCCCGTCACATCAGATTGTGCTCTTCAGCTGCCAGACTGCATGGGGAGGGACTGCTGCTTCATGTGCATCCTGTGTTTTACTTCGCCCAATTTTATCTATTAAATCTTTTTATTCTCCTGCCTTTTATCTGCCTTAGGTACTCACCTCCCACAGATACTGCAGTTACCCTTGTTTCCTGCTCCACGTCTGACACTTTACTAACTAGATGTACTCAGGCTTTCAGATCTCTCCATTCATATCTGGGTTGTTAGAGCCTTAGGGTGCGGGACCTGTCTTCTCCTGTCTCCTACATTAGGCACATCTCTGATTCCAAAGGAATAACTAATCACACTTACATTTAATGATGAAATCAGTAACCCCAAAGCCCAGTGTCTCTACTCCTTTTTCTTTGGTGTCTGTTGGGATATAAAACTTGGTTACAAATTGCCTAATTTTTTACTCTTTTCCCAGGAGCACCTCAGAATCGTAACCATGGACAAAGGCCACAGAACATCGCTGTACCAGAAAAGGGTCTCTTCCACAAAGTGTTCATGGCCTAAGTGTAAGAGACAAGCAACAGGCAGAGATACGTAGGGGAGGGTTTGGTCAGCGTATCAGGAGGTGGTCTCCACAAACAAGTGGCCTAATAGATTTTTAAGGAAGATTCATGTCAGGGGGGAGGGATTCTCAGATCCTCAGAAAGACAATTTTCAACTCAACAGGTCTTTTTCTCAGGAGGGGATGGGCAACTGTGACTGTTTCCCCAAGGCAGCTTGTAAGTCAAAAGTTGTGTAAGATCAGTAGTACATTCAAATCTAATTCTGTCCAAGTGAGCACAGAAATGGTGTCTCAGCATATGAAGTCTGTTCGTGTAGATGCTTGTAAGTATAGTCAAAAGCAGATATGGGTAAACTTACACGTTGTGTTTTGAGAAATCTGGTAAATTCCATACATACCAATGAGGAAATAAGTAAATTTTAAGTTGCCCAAAGTGGATATGGGTAATCTTCATTTTAACACATGTAAGAAAAGTCTGAAGGACGCAACAAACACTACTGAAAAGGTACTTGAAAGCTTCACTAGAAGAAGCCACTCTGTACTGTCTGTAAAGGGACACAATAAGTGAGATTGACTAAGATTTTTAGAACTTTAATTTATACAGTGTTTTAGGTACTGTAGAAAGCAGAGGGAGAACAGAACTGCACACATTAAGTTTCCTAATTACTTGCATATGCAGACTTGGAAGCTGTGTTTGGCTTGCAGTAAGGCATTATAGTGCTCTGAGAGTGTGCCTGCATGGATGGTGAAAGCCATGTATGGTGATGGATGCTTTCATCCACTACAGGCAGCTACAGGCATGCTGACCTTAAAAATAGTGCAGTTACAACATCTGAATTGTGTTTTTTTGTTAATCAAAAGTATATTTATGCTGCTAGAGTTGAGTGTTCTTCATTCTACGGGGAACTTTATTAGGCATTTCTTGCAAAAGTTCACCATTGACGAAACAAAGAAGAAAGAATATCCTGAAAGCATCCCCCATTCTTCAGTTCAGGGCATTTTGGTATCACAATACTCTATAGATGTGTTGTAAAGCAGCAGACACCCCTTGTAATTCAGTCTGAGATGGCTGGTAAGGGGAACCTGGAGCAGCACAGGCTGCAGCCAACAAGCATTGTTGATGGTGCCTTTGAAGAGGTCTGGCTCAGCTCCACTCACTGCTGTTCCGTCAGTCCAGTATCAGTAGATACAACCTCTGAAGCAGCTAGACCTTCCAAGCTTCTACTTGCTGTCTGACCTCCTGCACACAAACAAGATAGCAGAGTGGCCAATGAGGCATTGCTTCCCCCGCATCTATCTGGTGCTGAATACTCAGTTCTTAGCAGAGATTGAGGTGTGAGCATGGAACAGTGGTACGAGCAGCATGGACGTGTGGTCTCCCCCAGACCCACAGACAGGGAAAGCATTTGCTATAGCTAGTTTCAGCATTGCTTTATTATCCCAGACACTAACAATATCCAGAGAGCCTTTAAAATGAGTCCTTTCTGTTTGCGGAAATGTTTGCTCACATGAGATGGTCATGGACAACTGCTTCCTCAGCCTTCAGAGAAGCCATCTGAAAAGCCCTGGAAGGCTTCAGCCTTCCCCCCAATACTTTCTACATCAATTCTAGGTCCTGACATTTATTTTCAAGGCCTTCTGTGAAACTGTCCAAGAATATCTTAGAAAAGCCTCTTTCTTTGCATGTTGATAGCTCTGAACCCTGGGATAATGAAAGACAAGGCGTTCTCTACAGCAGGGTCATGGCTTCACAGATCACTCTGCTTGAAGACACAAATCTTCTTTTCCTTGCTTTACTGAAGACAGATCTGAAAACAGCAAAGAAAAACCAAGAAGGTGAAAGAAAGGAAAAAAAAGAGATGAAGAAGCACGAGTGAAAAGCGCTAAAGCAATGAGAGAGAGGGAGCGAGGAAAGAAACAGCTTGAAAATGACGATTAAATCAGTTGTTTTGAAGGAAAAGATTTTACCTTTCCTGAGACATGGGAACACTGCACTGCCATGCACTGCTCTGCTCCCAGATACTCTGCAGTGAGAGCTTCTGAGCACACAGAGAAGGAAATACAAATGCAGCACAAACAGAAATGCTTATATAGGTGATGTCCTTGCTTACACAGCTTCAGCCTGTCTAGCTCTTTGCAGACCCCCATCCGAATTATAAGCAAAATAAAGCCTTGTGCCGCAGTGTTCACAGCTGTTTTCTAATAACATTCACAAGAGCATTTGACTTGACTGCAGCAGCGACCCATGTGGCATCACACCCCAAATCACAAGACTTTTATGTCATGTAATCTTTAGCCTTTCTCATGTTTCCAGATGGCAACTTTAAAACTGTTTTCTCCAGCACGCTGCAGTGGTATTCTCATTCCAAGGGTGTGCCACAGCTCACAGTGAACTGATGGGAAACAATACCTTTACCTGCAGACAGCAGATGGGTCCACCGTGAGCCAGTGTTAATGGCAGAGAGCGGGGACTAGCAAGGAAAGCAATGTCTTTGCTCCCCTGCACCATTTGAAGCCCCACAAACCTTTTGTCCAAGATGCTTAGCAGGACTGTAATGGGATTGTAATTCTTGGAAGCATCATGGCACTGCTTCATATGTCAGCGTCATGAAGGTTTTCAAAAAGGCAGTTAATCACGGATCAGTTTGTGATGCAAGCAAACACTATAGATTGAAGCTAAAACATAAAAATTAAATAAAACACACATATCAATCAGCGTTTTACAGTGCCAGTCATTAAACAAATGGTAGCTCAGCGACTGCTGAGCCTTCACGCTTTGTCTTCTTCCAACACAGCGCAGCACTTTAGTCTTACCAACAGGCAAAACAATTTTCTAAGTGTTCTTTGCATAAAATACTAGCAGTTTTTATTTCACCTGTGGAAGGATCTTTTTTTTTTTCTTTTTTTTTTTCCTATACAATAACATAACCCACCTAAAACTTCCTTCCCTGCTGTGTATATAAAGTAGCTCATTTGCAAAATTTGGTGCACCCTTGTTCCTCAGTGAGCATTCAGTGGAAAAATGCTTGAGTGAATTGTCCCGTTAGCAAGATCTAGTTTCACAAACCATAATGTACTACTCTGAGAGAGCACTTTGAAGCAGTGACGTGCAGTCTGTAAGCTGTGTTGTCCGATGGACTGAAATAAGAAACTAAACCTTAACTATTGTTCTGAAATAAATGAGCAGAAGATGTTTTGGGAGGTGCCGCAATTGACAGCGTTTCACAGAAGGCATTGTGTCAGGAGCGTATTGACAAGTGATGCCCCACAGTGGAACGTGAGATACTGGTTGATCACAGCATCACTGTTGAGCAAAGTGTTTAATCACTTGTTCAGTATATAAATGCATGAAGAGGTTAAAGAGAATTAATAGAGGGCAAGGAAGCTCCCAACTTAAAAGGGGGCAAAAGCCTTTGACATTGTAAGCAAGTCAGATTGCTTCAGTATCTGAAAGAATACCAGAATAAATTATCAAATAATCGATTCATAAGCACCTAGAGGATATCAAGGTAATCTAGGACGGCCTGGGTTCATTTGTTAAGAACAAATAATGTCAAAGTAATCTAAATCCCTTTATGACAATGTAACTGCCTAACAGTGAATGGCAAAATAATAGATGTTTATGTCTGGATTTCAGTGAGGATTTCAACAATGTCTCATTTGACCTCTGTCTAAGCATTTGGCAGGAAAGCAATGTAAATTAAATCATTAGGAAGTAGGAGCGCAATCTGAGGAAAATACATTTCTAAGGAGGAGCTCTCAGTAAGTAGTTTGCTGTCAGAATGGTGGCCAGCATTTCAAAAGGAGCCTCTGTGTAGGACTTTGCTGGTCCTAGTCAAAGAAGATAATTTGGAAGGTTCTCATTCACAAAGAAATGGCTGAAACCTGAGTCAGTAAAGGCAAGCAGCATCCTTTTCCTTTGTGGTTGTTTTTTATTTCAGCATAGATTAGGCAGAGCTCTGTGAGCGCTTCTTAAGATATACTACATTAGAAAAAGAGCAATTTCTTAGAGTCCTTCCAGCCCTGCAGTCTTTACTTTCTATTTACTTAACTATTTGACTGAGATGAAATGTTTTTTTTTTTTTATTTAAGCATGCTTTTTTTAAGGCTGTTTTATTTGCAACAGCCGTATGTAGCATTTCTTATAACCATAGTGTTGGGGCACATTAAAAAGGTTAATCTTCAGTTGTTGATTTCTCTCTCAAAATGATATAGCCCTTCTCCTGAATTGACCAGAGGAGACTTTCTCATGCACGACCAGAGAGGACAAAGCCTGCTTGGGCTTCTGGGCTCCTGCACTGCCTGCTCACATGCAGCTGATATACTGAGATTGATGCCCTTAAACTTTGCCTTTCCAATGCTGTGGAAAGAAAGATGGCCAAGAAAATGTTTAATAGATTGTATGTAGGAGCTGATACACAAATACAATATCTCTGGAGAAGGAAATATACTGTTGTTCTGAGTTCTGATCAGACCTTTGTGCAAAGCAGAAGACAAGGATAAGACAAGAGTCGGAGCAGCCAAAGCAATGGATCAAAAAGTTTCCAGGGGCAAAGGGATTAAGCACACTTGAAGCAGCAGCTATCAGGTTTTCTGCTGCAGTCTTAGGGATGAAAGACTGATTCTTGCCTTGGTGTGTGTTCCAATTCTTGTTGGCAAAACCTGTAGCCAGAAACCTATCATTTTGAATGGCATGTGTCACACTGACAGTGAAGACTAAAATGAAGTGTGTGCGCTGGAGCTTGAGACAGCAACAGCAATAACAACTTAAAAAAACCCCAACCCGTATCAAATCTCAGAATCAGAATAATGCAAAGATGAATTCATTTCAAAGGGCTGCTGAGTGTCTGACTTGGGGTCATTTCAAATCAGCAGTCACAGCTGTCACAGTCGGCTTCTATAAAACATGAAAGGAGCAGAAGAAATCCCTGCATGCACACACGCACACATACTTCATGTCACACGTTCATTGGGTATTCAGAGGGAAAAGAGAGATACATGAGTATATGCAAATATTTTCCCCTGGACACAAGTAAAGAAATGCTAACACCCTTAAAAACAAACACACACACATACAGAGTTACTTTCAAATGTTCGATGCATTTCTATATAGCAGTTTTATTATTTTCTCCCCTAAATAGCCTCTCTGTGACTGCAATGGCTGCAGCTGTCACTGTGTCATCATTCCAGTGCGTATGAGAAGGGCACGAGTCCTGGCTGTCAGAAAGCCCCAAGTCAGCAGCTTTGCAGTTCTGACACCTCCCCAGCCAAATGGGGCCAGTGGAGGCATGCAGGGCCTGGTTCCAGCACGAGGATTTTAGGTGGATGAGAGCTGTGCCTCCTGCTACTGAAGTTCCTGTTGATTATAAATGGATGAAAAATCCATATCTCAGATACCTATGGGCAATATTTGTGATCTAACGTGAGGTTCCAAAATCCATCTCTGCACCTCTTGACAAAGATGGCAAGCTGCCTTTGGGGCAAGGCTTCAAAAAGTTGATGTTCTACCCTACGATAAGGGTCATTATTCACTCACTGCAGAGGCTGTTGTTAAAAGATTCAGAAGATTTACTTCAAAAAAATTCTCTCACTACCAAATACAGAGTTGATCTGATGGCTTTACTGATGCACCTAACTGCCAACTCTGATGAGTTAATGTAGGTAAAGAAATGAACTGGATGTTGCTCAGCATTGTAGTCCTCTCATGTCCATGGTAACTGGGTTGGGATGGTGGTTCAAGATAGGCAGCACTTAATCAGACTAGGGAAAGGTTTGTGGTGAAGCCCAAGAAGACAAAGGGGAATCAGTCTGTTTTCTGACCATGCTGTGTTTTCCTAAGTCCAGCACTCCTCTCTTCTGAAATGATGAAGGACAGATCATAGATCCTCGCCAGGTGTACCTCAATCAGTCATGCAACAGATGATCCAAACTTGAGTGAAAGCATATTTTTAAGTTCTCTTGAGTTAAAGAACACAACTGCATTCTAGACAAGATAGTTGACCTCACTGTTAAATTCTTTTTGTGTGTTTATCTAAACATGCCTATTGCCTGACTCAAACCAGAAAATATTGTTATGCCTTTTTCTTATAAATGGTATAGTCACGTGTGTTCAAAACTCTTTCCTATGCGTCCACTTCGAGACTGTAATCAAGTTACCCCAAATAAATACATTAACCATCCCAGTTTGTCACAGAGGGATGTTTTTTGTCTCTCAAGTTTTGCTTCAGACCTCCTTCCAGATGATCAATATCTTTTCTGAAAAGTATGCATTTGGTTACCTCTCCTAACTGAAATATTTTTTCCAGGTCTCTTCATTCCTGGAGATTGTTCCATTTTGGAAGCTCTTGTGCTAGATTTATGACTTTGCACTTGCCTATAGTCAGACACTGTTCAGAGATACCCACCTTACCAAGCTCTCCAGACGGATCTTTAGAGCTACTGTGTCCCATCATTATTTATTTCTGCTGATTCTTCTGTTATGCACATTGATTCTCTGTTTTTCTTTTAGTTGGTTGATAGAATTATTGAGTAGTTTTTTGCCCAAAACAGATTTATTGTGTGCTCAGTAAAATAACTCTCATAAGATGATGGTGGTTCTCTATTTGAAATTACTTTTTTAATGATATGCCAGTTGAGCGGGGATTTAATTTGTTTAATAAGGACAACATTGATTTGTGTAGTTATCATTACCAGTTACTCTATCAGCCAAATACATGAACTCACAAAAACCAAAGCTAAGATTTTTGGTGGGACCAGATTTTCCATATTGTCATGTTGTTTTGGATCAAGCACATCACCTTCTTTTTATACTCCATTGACTGCAAAACTAATGTGACGCTAAGCAGCCCAGCAGCCACATAGCATGCTATCTAGCCTTGTAAATATTTGCCCATATAGATTTGTTTTCTCCTGTGTGCTAGAATGTTTGTGGTATTCTGAAACTTACTGAACAGAAATCAAAATTAAACATTCGGTGTGGCGTACACCTTGCCTGACATCAGTTTTATGGGAGTTCATGTAAATTTGTCACCAATGCATCTTCCATGGTCTGTGCTAACTGGGCACTTTGCTTGTTTCTGAGCTCTATTTCTGAGATAGGTGTGGTGTAATGCCTTAGAATGAAATGTCCTTTGGGTGCCATTCTGTTTCTTTATTATGAAATGCTTTAGGTGAGCACTTTAGACCATCTTTTGATGTTATACAGTTGAGGTAGTTGAGATGCTTGCTAGCCTCAGAAAGTTCCTCATTTCTTCTTTTAATAGTCTTGTTCACAGAGATGCATAATCATTTGTACTCATATGATCCAACCATGTGGGCTCTGAACACTTCCTTAGCTAGGCATCCAGCTTTTTATCCCATATACTAACACAGATACACTTACATGTCTTTATGTATACCCCTGCTGAGGTAGTTTGCTGTCCAGACGTGGCCAATAATCATGTAGGGACAGAACCTGCAGCTTTTGACAGAGTGAAGGTGATTGTATGGCCCTTCATTTGGGACCATTCGTGTAGCGACTGGATGCAGCCGTGTGGTCTGTATTCCTTGTACACCGTAGACTGCACTACAGTTCCTGTGTCATGACCAAAAAAGACATATTCCTTTACCTTGATTTAAATATCCTTGTGTTAACCAAATACTGTAGCAATGGATTTAATAAAGGATTTTACTGTTTTCCCAAATCTGTATGAGTATAGGCAGTGTCCAGTTGGGTCAGACCAACTGTGTCCAGCAGTGCCAACTGGGTAAAGCACAAAAAAAAAGTGGTATTATACAAATCATATTGCCCTTATTAAACAAATCTGGATCCTTGTGAGCCACTGTGTGGAGAAAGCTACTGAGACAGTTACCCTCCTTCCTACTGTTGGGATATCTCCTTGTGGTCATTTTGGAAAGCACAATGTAGCCTCTGCAGTTTCTCAAGCTGATCCTGGAGTCATGAGACTTCCAGGACTCATTAAATGAACACATTTTATCCTCATGACAGCAGATAAATGCCAGAAAATTTGACCCCAGAACAATTTCAGAAATTCAACAGAGAAAAACGATGGTCACATTAGTATTTCAGAATGTCTCATTATTTTAGTTCCTGACTTTCAGTGCACGAATGCTTAGCAGAAGCAATGTTATGGTTAGTCCCCAAGTGTTTCTGCTCCCCAACTATAAAACAAGAGTGTAAAATTTGCCCACTTCATAGGGGATTGTCATCATAATTACTTTAAAGAATGTGAAGCGTTCAGAGAGTGAGGAATCCAACAACCTGATCTAGACGTGTATGAAATAAAGAGATTTACAAGAAGTAACTGGAACCTCTTCTCAAGGAGGAAAACAATCACAGTCTGAGGAGGTTGTCAGAGCATTGGGAGAATAAGAACATCTGAATGTGCCATTACAAGACTGAATATTGAGAGATCAGAAGGATTAAAAGGAAGCTGTTTACAAGACTTTTTCACAGTTGTGGTAATAAGGGAATCACATGAGAGCAGGAGAACTCTGCCCAGTGCTGAAAGACCAAAAGTGGCAGGTCATGTCTTCTTTGCTTTCAAGTTCCAGTGCCCCCACTGGCTGGCTGCATGGCTTGGAGCAAGTCAGGCTGTGCTGAGGCATTATCCTCTCCACTAGTGGCACAGGGTAATATTGGCTCAGACAGCGAGATGTGAGGTTAGAGGCAGGGAGGTTAGGTTAAATGATGCCTGAAACTTTGTAAGCTCTTCATGGAGATATAGTAGATCAAAAATAAGACCATTTTAAGCCATAACATTGGCTAGAAAAATTTAGAAGAACATGTTATTTTAAAAATGGAGTGGATATTGTTGCTTATGGAAGACAGAGAAGTGGCACAGGCCCAAGTTGTTCTGATGCAGAGGAATATCCTTCAGATCCCTGCAAAGTTTAGTGTCAGTGAGAGATATCTGGTGGCCACAGAGCAGGGACAGAAACAGCCTTTTTCACCTCCAGCTCTGCAGGGGAGCATCAGACCAGTCCTGGAGCCACCAGAGGATGTGTAGAGTTCTCCCTGGGAACCGATGGCAGGATGTGTGGTAGTGGCACAAAGCTGCATCAGACTGGATATTAGGAAAAAGAAGGTGGTCAAGCACTGGAACAGGCTTCCTAGAGAGGTGGTTGATGTCCCATGCCTATCAGTCTTCAAGAGGCATTTGGATAATGTCCCCAGTAATATGTTTATACTTCTGGTTGGTCTTGAATTGATCAAGCACTTGGACTTGATGTTTGCAGATCTCTTCTAACTGAACTGGTCCAATTTCTAATTTTCTAGTTTATTTAGCCTTTGATCGTTCCTTGGAAAGCAAGTAGTGCCAGGTGTGATGTGACTTTTGGAACATGGGAACAATGGGAACTGCGATGGGAACTACACTGAGAACAAATAATGTGTTTTACCTCAGCCAACAGGGAGAAGCTGTGTGGTCTCTGCTGGCCTGGGCAGGGTCGGGGCAGACAACACATGCTGGAAAGAGTAGCAAGGACACTGCAGAGTGCCTGCAGTACACTGTAAAGGTATTTAAGCAAACCTGGTTGTTGCCAGATAATTCAGTAGCTACCGTGGTGATACACATCCATTACAGGTCTGGATTCCTGAGCAACTTCCCTCTGCCTGTGACACACTTGCTTCTTTGTTCCCTCCATTCCCACTGTTGCCATCTGATGTTTAATATTTAAACTCCTTGTTCCCTGGGCAGGGCCCATTCTTTTCATCTGTGTTTGCACACTGGCTAAGACGGTGGGGTACTGGTCCATGACCAGGACTACTGGGTACTATGCTAATGATTATAATGGCAGTAATTAATAATGCTTTATTCTTTGATCTCTGGGCTTGCTGAGGCAGTCAGCTGCTGCAATTGTTCTTTGCCCTAGGGCTAAGCATGTAGTCAGGTTGTTTCTTTGGCTATCTGATAGTTTGATCTCTGTGCCCCCTCCTATGTACCTTCAGACTGGCAGACTAAAGGCTCCTAAGATGATTTTGAGGGCAATTGGCCAGGCTGCATTTGGATCCGCTCCTTCCATTGGGAATAGCTTGTGTCCTCCTGTGGGCTCTGCTGTTCTCAGTACTTGCACTAGCTCTGCAAAGAGGTGTCCATGCTGCTCTGCTCTGCTACTGCCTTGTCACGACATAGCAGTGTTTTCTACACAGATAAATATATGAATTATTCATGGAGTGCTTTTACTTCCAAGTGCTTATATCCAGACACAGCTGCAATTGGTTGACTGGAGATTTCAGAGAGAGAAGTCAGAAGCAAGAGATATCTTCAAAAATGAATGACTAACCTGAGCATCTCAGGAGAGCCAAGGAAGAAATCTGAGAGTATAAAGCAGTATGGATTCATTTATCATGACATAAAGCATACATGTACATGTACAGCTTCTGGGTACACAACCAGGGAAAGTTGTATGTCATGGAAATGTTGATGGAGATGGCATGAGTGCCCTGTGCAGACAAAACAGACAGACAGAACCCAAGCAAGTTGCTTCTCCCTTTACATCTTGTTTACCTAACAAAAGAAATCATGAAAATGCTAGCTGCACTGAGAATGGGTGGATTATTTGCCTTTTCCCTCTCCTCTTTTTCCTTTTAAAAATCATTCTAAGGTCATTACTTTCCCTCACAAACTGGAAAGGTTCTGACCTGGCCTGCTAGGTAGCTGAATGGTATCCTTAACCAGCTGTGCCGCTGAGGGTGGAATGGAGTGACTGGGACAAGCCAGCTAAAGACAGAGTGGATAGCTGGGGTCCTAAAGAGACGCTTAGAGACAGCTGTGGACTCTTCTCCCCAGCGAGATCTCTAAGACTTTCACTAGGAGTGGTATTGTACCATCATCCTGGAAAGCTTCTGCAGCTGCAATATTATTCAGAACCCCTTATACCAGAATGCCACTGGGAAGCAGACTGTGAGGAGGTAGGAGTCTGGAAAAATGGCAGCTGAACCCTCCTAGCCTTTATTTCAGGCTCTGTCAGAATCCAGGCCACCCAGAGCAGCCTAAATACTGCTCAGGTCTAAAGGGGAAACTAAAACAGTCCGTTTGGAAGGGTTGGACTAAAGCAGCAAAGATGGAAACTTCAGTCTTTCAATGAGGCCCCAGGAGGCCAGGGGACGGCCTGGAGAGGCAGGAGTAGAGATGCAAGGTGGTTAGAGAATAGAGCAAGAGAGCTAACCCAGCTTTTGGTGACCTGCCCAAGCAAACAGCTTCAACAGAGATCTCAGAAGTGGGGTATTTGTGCTTGTCTGAGAACCAGCTCAGAGGTATGGTTATTATCATCTGCTGAATTGGACAGAGCGTAGTGGAAAGTAAAGACTGATCTCTTCTAGCTGGAGTATGTGACCTATCTGAAAATGATTGATTTTTCCTGAGGACTTGCTGAGTTTTCCAGGTTATTCAACAAGATTTCAGCTGCAGTAGTGGAAAGGACAGAAGTGCTATTGCAGCAAACCCATCTGTTCATCTTGGAATTTCAGAGTAGGTCATATTTGACACTATGCTTCGATTTTCTTGTGAGGTCTTTTGAGGCATTTGCAGGTACTTTGTTACATCCAGGTCCCATTTTGCTTGGGGAAAAGGTTTCAGGCAGTGAAGGCAATCAAAGGTTTCCTTTCTGAATTTTCATATTCCCATCCCCTCCTCTTGGCAAAGCAATCAGTACCTCTAGCAGTGGATTCAGAGTTTGCTTTGCAGATGAACTGTGGGAAGAGAGGTGAGGCCCAAACATCTCACCCTGCCAGATCCTTGCTGGCTGGACTCCTTATGTCTGCAAAAGAAGGAAGATCAACATAAAACATCTGAAAAGCAGAACTTGGAACAGTCAGTTTCTTCTGAATACTAAACTCCAGGGAGTTTCTTTTCCAAGCAAGATGGGGCAGCACAGGGACAAGCTAGAAATCCTCAGTTCATTTTTATTAGTGCATTAGCAAGAATCATCCATTAGTTCATTCTCATCTTGTTGCTTCATTTAATGGGTTTCAGATACACTCTGATGTCTATCCTGAGTCTAACTCTGACCCCTCCTGATCTCTAGCCTGTCCTCCAGATCTGCTGCTTGCAGCTAGGAACAGAGTGAGGTCTTCCTGCAGCCCTGGAAGAACGGAACTATCCGGATGCGTTCAAATTCTAGTAGGCAAATGTCTTAGAAGGGCAGAATAATCTTGATGCGGGGTTACACCATCTCATGCAGAGCTGTTCATTCTTGTGCTAGATTGGTGTTTCACTCCCGTTTTCTTTTGTCTAATGCAGTGTTCAAAGTCCTTCCCTTTTCATCAAGGGGCTGTGGTATTTATTATGAACACTCAGACTAACTGCTTAGGAGGCAGTTAATGAGCATGTAGTAAACAAACAAGAGCCTGTGTAAGCAAGAAATGAAGATAATTCTTTATTCACCTCAACCACAGAATCCTGAGTCTCTGAAATCTTGGCAGTCCCCAGACTCGGGGTTCCTCCTTCCACCAGGATGAGACATTAGCTAGTGTATCGAGCAATTACATCGGGTATTTTTTCTGCAGAGCCGTGACATCATGCCTGGCAGCTCCCCAAAGCACCAGATCTAATTACCTGAGTCACCAGCAAAGGGAAATTGCCAAGGGGCTGTCACTGAATTCAGCTCTGGTGAATGCAAGAGCTGAAAAAGCCAAGTGAAATGGCTGACAGCAGACAGGGGGAGGGAGAGGGGAGGAAAGGAGCAGCAGCAGTTCCTTGTCAGAGGGATGGAAGGAGAACTGGAGGCAGAAGGGACGAAAGAAATGCAAGAAGAAGCAGATAGGAAAGAACCATAGGGGAAATTCTGAGGGGAATTTCCAAGTATTCCCTGTGTCCCAGATAGTAAATTATCAGAGCCACTAGACTGATATAGGTCAAATGCTTTCTGGTATACAATTTAAAAATTAATCACTGTAGGTGGAACCGATGCCCTTTTCTTTTGTGATCCCATCTGGAACCTAGGTTTCTAATTTGCTGTGTTTTTCAGCTTTCTGCAAAAGCTCTTTTCAAGGACTGAGAAACTGACCTTGGTGCTTGCCATTCCCTGCCCTGGGTTGTTCCTCTTTGCAGCTGCAATATCTTCCTTGCCTGGAGGAGTTTGCGAGGAGTACAAGGTTCCTCTGGAACAGGCACGTGGAGCCTTGTTTTCATAACCCGGCCTCTGGAGGCTCCTGTTAATTACTTCACCAGAATTCTTATATATGGCAGCAAAATGAAATTCCCCCAGCATGGGAATGAAATATAGGCCTCGGTTGCTTACGGAGCCAGCTCTGAAGGGGTGACTTTAACTCACAGACAAGCATACCGGCTGATCCTGATATCAAAACTGGCATAAATAGATGCTGTGCACAGATCACGTCTACAGAACTGCAGATATTCACAAGGAAGATTTCACTTGCTTGTGGCATAAACAGTTGCAGTCATAGGAGACTTTATATGCTGTGCATAGGTAGCACACAAACAGAATTAGAGAGGAACACGAGAGCACACACAGATGGAGCAGTTAAGACAAGCAAGCAGAGTCCGTGAGCCACAGAAACACACTGCACACAAACGTGTGTGGAAGTACCGTGCACACACAAAAGCTATTAAGATGTAGATGCAGCCTCATTAATCTGGGATGCTTTACAAACCTTATTCCCCAGCTTTCATGGGGGATTTAGGTGATAAATGAGGCCATTTTGAGATCTGGCAAAATGCCGCCTTCCTCAAAGCATACGATGGAATAAAATTCTTATATAATGTGTAAAGCACCAGGGGGAGGGGGCCTCACCAGGAGGGAACACGTGTCGCATGTAAACTATGGGCTTTATCTCTGCTGCTGTGTGGTTGTGTGAGTCTGTGGTATGCCTGTGCTGTGGGGTTACAGCCACAGCCATCTGAACTGATCTGTGCGTCGGATAGGGAGAGAAGGGAGATAGGGAAAGAGTGAATGTGGATCTCTTACCTGCCCCCATCCTCAGGTTGGAAAACTCGAAGTGGGTGACCTCCAGGGTCTACTACAAAGGTTATGGGTTAAGCAGGAATAAGGGCCTTAATTTATCATGGGTGGGTTGGGGAGTTGTCTCGCAATAACGATACCCTGTCAGCATCATGACCTTTGGTTTGTTTTTGTGAACTTCTACTACCAGCACCCCAGAGGTTTAGCAGAAATGTGAGGTATGAGCAGATACGTGGGTACCTGTATTATATTACTGTCATGTTCACCAATTGTAGAACCATGTGCTAAAAACATTTACGTTAGCTCTTTTCCTCTCCCCTCCCTTCCTCCACTAATTCCCAGAGCTCTGGGCACTCAGGGACGTAGCATTTAATCTTACGGAGGATTCCCTCCGCCTTCTCACACACTCATGCAGCTTTAGAATGGGTGCTACTCACAAAGAGGATGTTCCACTAGCCGGTGCTGCTTGATCTCCTACAGAGTCACACCCTTCTCCTGAAACCATGCAGTATCCTTGTGACCTGTACATCTCTACTGCACCCTATTTGGGCATGAAACTGCAGGCCTGCGTGCTGCCTGGGCACCACTATGGTGTCTGCCCTCCTGCCTCTCTGTGCACACAGTAATGCAGGCTGCATTGGTTTATCCAGCCATTCCTTTTTGTAAAATGTATTGCCTGAGATTTTGTCTGAGATTTCACTGCCTGCAAATGCTACAGATTGGGATGCAGCTCATCACAGGGTTAAAAAGGTATTAAGGGAGAGAGGTGTGCAGGTAGTACGATCACATCAGCTTTCTTTCCTTGGGAGAGCAGCCTAAAGAGGAATATTTTCTTCTCTCACCAAGCAGAATTTACCTGACTAAGACGGCAGATAGGCAAGATTCAGACCTGAATCACTACAGTCTTACTGGTGGATATCTCCCTGAAGAGAGAAAAAATGACAACTTTATCCTTCTGGAAAGCTATCACCAGGAATTAGGATGGGTGAGAGAGCTGATTTATTTCTGTAAGATTACCTACCTCCACCTCACTTTCTGATAATCATTTTCATGTCTGAAGTAACTGACCTGTGTAATACAGCAGTCTGACTTCCCTCCTTTTCCCCGGGCATATGATCCGAGCTGGATTTGTGGAGTGCATTTGCAGAACAAGGCACACACAAGCTCCCTTTCCCTGGGTGAATCCAGGTTAACCGCTGCTGCTAGAGAAATGCAGCCCATGGGCATCTGCCCAAATGGTCACCTGCTTCCAAGGAGATCACGCTGCCTCTGCGTAAACGCAGCTACCAGGAACCCAGACACAAAGCTGACATCAGGGCTCCCACGTTACACTCAGACAGAAGCATGCTTGCCTGCAGCCTCAGCCCTAAGGAAGGAAGCACAACTGGTGCAGTGTGAATGCACCAAGACACCACACTGTGTGGTGAGCTGAGTATACACTGAGCAGTTGCCTGGGTGTGCGGGGTGACAGCTCAGGGCAAACTGACCTGCCAGCTCTAGAAGGATCACACTACAGCACAGAGTTCCTAAACCATGGCTCATAGGCTGTGGGAGCTGCATGGCTGCCGCAGCACAGAGCTCACCTCGCAGGGCTGTACTGTGCTTCTTTTGTCACACTGAGGCTGGGTTTGTTTTGCATTAGAGGATGCTCATCACATGTCACCTCATTTGAATTCAGTGCCCCGGCACAGCGGCGTCTGGGTCCTGAGCAGGTCCTTGAGGCGTCGCTGCCGCAACAACAATGCCAATAATGATAATAACACAAGGGGAAGATCACAAGTGAAGCTCAGAGTACTTGCTTCTAACCTTCAATGGATCAATACTCTGACCTTCAAAGTCAGGGTATATTTATCTACTGAAGATCTTTTTAATACTTATTTGGAATTTTAATGTATTTTCACACTGGTCCTCTGCAGCTTTAGCAATTAGGTTGTGGCAGCAGCAGGGTATCTGCACAGTTTGGCTGCTGGAGAGATTCAAAACAGCTTCTGTAAAGGCTTCAGGAAGCTTTGCACTGCTTCTAAAATGGCCGCTCTGTTAGATACATATCATGGAAGGTGCAAATAACGATAGGTGGTTAGGGATGTGTCCACAGTGGTTCGCTGACAGCAGGGGTATGTGTGGCTGCACAGATCCACACAGCACAAGGGCAGCCCCCACTTGCATGGGGCCCTGCTGGTCTCATAGGAGCACGCCAACCCCGCAAATCCCTGTATCTGTTGCACAGCCCCAGCAGGCTGGCCCGGTTTGGCCAGGCCTCCAGGGATCCCCCATAGCAGGGCTGGGGTGCAGGGCAGTGTGTGTGGGGCTCAGCCTGGCTGCCCCTGACAGCGTGGCACAGACTGCATCTCCAGGGCACCTGCTCAGCACACAGAGCGGCTCTGGAGGCTCATGTCTTACATTTTGGAGATAGGTACCGTGGTCTCAAGGGGAAGACAAAATGGCTGTTGCAGGTATTCGCAGATATCCCTATTTATACATAGCATTTCAGGCACTGGTGCTGTGCAGCGCAACCTGTGCGTGCATAACTGGAGCCTGCTTTAAGCTTCAGTGCACACAGCAGCACGCACTTGGCCTTTTCTCCTTTACAGTCATGCTCATTCCTGACTCGGCACTGCCAGCGGTGCATTCCCACAAGCTGTGGGGTTTCCCATCCGAACCCCTGGCTCCCAGGAGCCGAACCCTGACTTGAGCCTCCTGCTGCCGGCAGGCAGTGGGGCGGCCGCAGCACAGCGTCTGGTGACAAGTCCCCCTGAGCTGTTGCAGCCCAAGAAGGAGGTGTTCCCAGCACCGCCCCCCTCCTCTTGCCGGGCTTTCTGTGGCAGGCACAGGGCCACCACGGCGGGCAGATGTTCAGCGTTGCATACACAGCCTCCTTCCTCCTTCTGGAAGATGCAGAACACATGCCCGTGGCTAGGTCTGCGGTGTTCCCTGGAAGGTGGCGTGCACGGGTGAGGAGATGGAGAGGGAGCAGAGCACAGGGAAAAATTGCCTTTCTGCCGTGCAAAGTCTGTCCTCCCTCTTCCTCCCTTCCCACCCTCCCCCCTTCCTTCATATTTTGATTTCTCCACATCTGTGCAGAATTTCAGGCACTCGGGGCTCCCAGGAGATAGCGTCATTTTTTGTGTTAGAGATGCTTATTGAATTTGACAAACGATGATTTATGACAGGGCAACCCGCACAGGGTGTGTGGGGGGGAATCTCAGCTCCTCGTCACGGCCCAGGGATCCGCTTCCCTCCTGTCCCAGCTCCCCGCCCACCTCTCATTGGACTTCCACACAGATGAAACTTGACAGATGCTGGGAGCATGTAGTGTGGCTGAGTGGGGCTGCGGGAGAGACAGCAATGGAAACAAAAGGAGCAGGATGCGGGGCTGACCTCTCACTGCCTCTGCCTTTAACCTGTGACCACACCTCTAGCACCTAGCTGGACTCTCAGAGGAGTAAATTAGCTTCAGCCGCCTCGGTAGCTTGGGTTTGAATCCAGCTTTGCTGAATTTTCTGCGCAGTCATGACAGCCTGCATTTAGGTTTTAGGCCTCATTTGCTGTCTTTCAGGCTAATGGAGGGCTGGATCTACTGGGTGGAATGTATTCAGCTCTGCAGCAGTCCTTCTTTGCTACCATCTTCTCTGGCTACCCTGCTCCCCTGGCACACCTTTGCCCTCCAGCACACTTGCTGCTATGGTTCTGCAGCCCCCCAGCTCTGCCTTGCTGCAGATGCAGAGAGCCAAGCAAGGCAGGACGTGGCTTTGTGCTGCACAGTGTGTTGGAATGGCTTCTGATCTTGGAATCCTGGCAAACAAGCCCTGGGCAGAGCCCGTGTGTCTGTTTGAGGACCACACTCCTGGAGCCATGAAGGTGAGGAGCTACAGTGCAAAGACACCTGCGAATTTGGGCCCAGATCCTGCTGGGTGCAGCAGGGCCCATGAAGCCCAGCTTAGCACTGACCCAGCCAGACCTCGTGGGTACTTTCAAGCCAAGCAGGTGCCTTCCCTGTGCTGTGAGCACTGCAGGGCTCCTCAGGCCCAGGCACTATAGAGATGCAGGAAAGGCAGCTCACGCCTGGCACTGTGCCCTGGCCAGCAAACCCTCCCAAACCAGAGTGCTGGGAAGCGTGATGTGCAGACGCTCAAGTGCTGCTCTGGCTGGGCTTACGCGTGGCAGCTGGGTATCCCTGCCCCACATTCCCCACACATCCTGTGGGCCCCGCACTCACGGGGCTTTCCATGTCTGATGGATATCCCGGCTCCTCACCCTGGGTCATGCAAACCTGGCGTAGAGCTCTCCCCCCTGCACCCCCTCCCCCAGTGGTGTGGGGTGGGGTAGGAAGGACTACGGGGAGGCCCTGCTCTGCTGGCAGGGAACCGGCCTGCAAGGGGAGGCTGGGCAGCACATGGCCACTCCAGATGGAAGCCATTAGCTGGGAATGTCTGTGATGTGGTCTGCAGCAGTGTAAACAAGAGCTATGAATTATCCAGCACCTTGTAAGCAGGGCTGGAAAGGATTCCCTGCCATCTTCACCTTCCCTCCCTCTTTTCCTATATCCCTCCTTCTTTTTACCTCTTCTCTCTTGACTCCCCATGTTACCGTAGACGTTTCTTTATTTCCATGTATGATTAAGCAAGGACGCGCTTTCTCCAGTGCTCCTGCTTTAAACCTGTGACGCTATTCAGGAAAAGTGAGAGCTGCAGAGGGGCTCAGCCCTCCCAAAGCACCCCTGAGCTCAGCCAGCCCCCAGCTGAGGCAACATGCTGCTCGCCTTGCTGGGAGCCACCTCTCAAGTGCTCCTGCCTGCAGTAGCTCTCTCCCAGTGCCCTGCCTGCAGCTCTGACTCCCTTGTCTGGTCTCTGTGCCTCTGCTACTGTCCCTGATGAAGGGGTACTTCAGCAGGCTGATGATTGTCCAGAATGACCCTACATTCAGCTACAGAGGCTGAAACACAGCTTACAACAATGCTCATGTTTCCCATCTCTTTCAGGCTCCAAGATTCTGCCTGAATGAAAAGCAGAGGAAAGGGCTGAGGAGCTGGTGTCCGGGCAGAGGTCTCCTTTTCTTGGCAGGTGTTGATGGAGAGGCTGAACTGGCCGTGTCGGGTGCTCCTCTCTGTTAACTGCTGCTTCCTGAGACAGCAAAACTGAACCATAGATTTTTGTTTCTGTGTCTCAGTGATCCCATCTTGAAGCTCAAGAAACTATAAATACTAGGATATTTTCACTTGTTATTGAAATGTAGCTATTTCTGTCAAGGAAGGAGGAAGTTATTTAACAGAGCACTGCAATGCTGTGTAACGTCTGAAGTAGCAGCATGATGCACCCAACCACGTGTGATAAGGAAAATTTAGGAAGCAAAATGAAATTGCTCAAATTGAAATACAATTAATAGCACAATTCTCAAATAGGGCCATGCGTTCTTTCAGGACCAGAAAAGGAATTTCATTTTTATAACAAGGTGTCTTCTGGCTGTGCCATGTGCCTCCTGCAGCCCTGTCTGTGGGATCTGGCCCCACTGCCCACTGCCCTCACAGCACCCCATCCTGCAGCATCTGCTGCCTCTCTGTCCACCAGATAGGTGTCACCCATCAGACACCTGTGTCTGAGCCCCAGTGGGAATGCTGTCAGAGATTAGACAGCTTCAGAGCAAATGTCGCCAGTGACTGCATGGCTGTTCCAGACACAGCAAATTATGAGTTTGTTTCATTTTAACCAGCCAAGTGCAGAATATTTCCATGGCAGAGTTACTGTAGCTCCCCGGCCCCTGTATTGGGGTGGATGTCATCTCCCTAGGATGTTTTGTGGGGTATGGTGGGTCCCCCGCAGCGATGCATGTCCCAGGAAGCAATGCAGCTTGGTGGCAAAATGGCTTTTGATGTAATCTGATATGGATGGCAGTACCTCAGAAAGCAGATGTCAGGAGAAATAAGCCCTGGCCAGCTGGACTGGTGCACAAGTTAGACAGCAGCCTAATGTCTTTTCCCTACCACCTCCAGGAGGGTGTCTCTGCTAATAGGGCTTCTTCCTGTCAACAGCCGTTCTCAGTTTCTTGAGCAGCAATGAAGCTGAACAGCTTTGGGGAAAAAATGTAGAGGAGAGTGGGCAGCAGTCCAGACCTTTCCCAGGGCTCTTGTGAGCACACCCAGAAGTTTCATGTTCTGGGGTTGCTCCCTGGGTCCAAGAAAATTTCTGCCATTGCATCCTGCAGCATGTCCCTGGCCAGGTGGGTTGCTGGCGTTCTGTCCTCTGAGGATTCACCAGGTGGGCGCTGCTAGGACCAGACTTCACAAACAGGCATTCCCACTCGATCTGGTAACCCTGTGCTCATGTTTTGAGAGATTTTAGGGACAAAGCAGATCATCTTCTCTGGCTTCTTACATAATGCGAGCCCTGATTTTAATTCAGCTGGGACATACCCTATTCGTTTTCACTTTCAAAGGTAATAAGGATGAAGTCTGTCTTTGCACAGTGCTAATATTTAAAGCTGGAGGAGCCCTAATTGGTCTCATTTCACGTGCCTCCGGGGGACCGGCAGAGCATCGTTTCCTTTATGAAGTGCAGCTGTAACTTCTAAATGATTCAAAAGATGGCATTTCCACTGCTTTCCTGGAAAAAACTTCTGCTTCTGCAAAAAGATCTTTCTTAGTTTCTCCACTATTCCTAGTATTAGCTGTGCAAGTACAATAATTAAAACATAAGAAAATGTTTTCACCCTACAAGACACTACCAGCTTTGTTTGCATAGACTCTCAGGATTTCGCACAGATTTTGCTTGCCTCCAAACCCACCTCAGTCTTACTTTACAGAGTCTTTTCAGGAATAAAATCCCCACATCTGTGAGTCCAACTCTTTCCTCCCTCGGCCTTCTGGCAGGGCGTGCCAGCAGCCAGCACTGCACCCAGCCCTGCTGCCCTGGCAGCCAGCAGCTGCTGCCACCCGCTGGGTGCATCAGTGCCAGAGGTATGGTCTCCATGGAAACGCAGCTTTTTGTTTTTCTGAGGAACACTTGAAAAAGAGACAAAGCACATCTGGAGCTGCAGCAGTAGTTGTCCTCCCCACCCAACCTGCAGAGCCAGCAAGAGCTGGTGCCTTGGATTTTGTAGGCCGAGGGCTGAAGGTACAAGGAGACAGGAGGGGAGCGTGTGGGATGCAGGACTGAGGTGCAGTGTGGGAGGGATCATTATTTGCTTATGGGGTGTTTGGGTTCCTTTGCTTAACTGCTGTCATACAAAGGGCTTCAAATTGTAATACCTCAACCTCATCTACCTGCTGTGTGTTCTCTGCCTGCTGTATGCTTTCATAGAATCATAGAATCACCAAGGTTGGAAAAGACCTACAAGATCATCCAGTCCAACCGTTCACCTATCACCAATAGCTCCCACTAAACCATTGTCCCTCAACACAACATCCAGTCGTTCCTTGAACACCCCCAGGGTTGGTGACTCCACCACCTCCCTGGGCAGTCCATTCCAGTGCCTGACCACCCTTTCTGAGAAGTAATATTTCCTAATGTCCAGCCTGAATCTCCCCTGCCGCAGCTTGAAACCATTGCCTCTAGTCCTATCACTAATGACACGAGAGAAGAGGCCAACCCCCAGCTCACCACAACCTCCCTTCAGGAAGTTATAGAGAGCAATAAGGTCTCCCCTGAGCCTCCTCTTCTCCAGGCTGAACATTCCCAGCTCCTTCAGCCTCTCCTCATAAGGCCTGTGCTCCAGACCCCTCACCAGCTTTGTTGACCTTCTTAGAACACGTTCCAGGGCCTCGATGTCTTTCTTGCAGTGAGGGGCCCAAAACTGGACGCAGTACTCGAGGTGCAGCCTCACCAGTGCTGAGAGTACAGGGGGACAATCACCTCTCTGCTCCTGCTGGTAACACTGTTTCTGATGCAAGCCAGAATGCCTTCTTGGCCACCTGGGCACACTGTCTGCTCATGTTCAGCCAAGCATCAATCAATACCCCCAGGTCCATTTCCTCTACACAGCCTTCCAGCCACTCCGCCCCAAGCCTGTAGCATCGCCTGGGGTTGTTGTAGCCGAAGAGCAGGACTCGGCATTTGGTCTTGTTGAACCTCATCCCGTTGGCTTCAGCCCACCTCTCCAGCCTGTCCAGATCCCTCTGTAGGGCCTCGCTACCCCCAGGCAGATCCACACTCCCAGCCAATTTGGTGTCATATACAAACTTACTGAGGCTACACTCAATGCCCTCATCCAGGTCATCAATAAAGATATTGAAGAGGACAGGCCCCAGCACAGACCCCTGGGGAACACCACTCGTGACCGGTCGCCAGCTGGATTTAACTCCATTCACCACCACTCTCTGAGCCTGGCCCTCCAGCCAGCTCTTTACCCAGCCAAGAGTGTACCCGTTCAAGCCATGGGCTGCCAGCTTCTGCAGGAGAATACTGTGGGAGACAGCATCAAAGGCTTTGCTGAAGTCTAGGTAGACCACACTTTACTGAACATTTTAGCAGGACTAGTTTTTATCTCCCTCATTTGTAAAGCCAGAGTATCTAAGTGTCCCCACCTCAACTGCATGTCTTAGAGGGTAGAGACCAACAACCTGATCTGTCATGGTCAGTGCTTGGAAAAGGTTCTTTAGGAATGGCATTATTTTCATTTTCAATGTCTAGTGCAAGCAGCAAGCATGTTGCTGCTGTTATGTGCTGTGTGATAAAGCCTCTCACTGCAGCACTGTGAACCCATAAGGTATCACTCAGGAGAGCTGCTTCTGCCATGGGACCATATGTAGCCCATGCTGGACTGTACCTGTCTCCTTTAGTTTCTTTGACTCCTTACGGCATCGCCCATCAGGTAATTTTTTGCTCTGTTCTCAGAAGGCGGGGCAGATTATTCTTTTCCTTCTTTTCTCTTTGCAGCTTCTGTTGCCTGCAGCCATTTTAGCAGACAATTTAGAAAGGAGGTGATAGTGGCTGGATCTATCCGTCACAGGAAAAGGCAGAGGACTCAGGCTGTGTGCCATCAACCTCTAACTTCAGCAGGCGGGATGTGGGAAAAAGCAAAGCCCAAGCCCAGCCAAATAAAGCTGGCCTGCAAAAGACTTTCATTCCTGAGGAATTTTTGAATTAAATACTGGCTAGAGCTGGCCAGATTCCACTGAAAATGACTGTCAACTGGATTTAAAAAACAGGCTTTCATGTATATGTTTTTTATGTTGTTTCCCGTTGTCTGTTGATTTCCCCATAGACACTGGGATCTTTTGCTCAACACTTTTGTTCCTTCTTACTTGGCAAATGTCGATTTCTGAATGTGACTTGGATCAAGATGGCTGGCCATGCAGTGGCTGAGTGGTCAGTTGGAGGAGATGATCCCCAACCTCCTTGTGCAGTTGAAGGCACCAGTGCCTCTCTTCTTTATCTGGATGCTTGTGACTGGAAGGGAGTGCCTATGGCACTTGTCTTGTTGTAGTGATACTACTGGAGCCCTATGCCCTTCACATGGGACAAACCAGTCCTGACTTCACTGAACTTCCACTGTAAATAGGGGTTCATATCTTAACTTCGCTCTAAGAATGCCGTTTTCAGTGTACAACGGTAGCCACAGATTACAGAATTGTTTTAGTAACTTACCTACTTCAAACGTTGGGCTAGGAAATGAGAATTAGTCCCTCCTGGGGACGCAATGCCCTTATTACACTGTATTGAAAGAACTCAAATTTCTTTGGAAAAAAAAATGGAACAACTAAAGCCACCTGAATCCCTCTGTCTGGAAGAAAGCCTGACAGAGACTTGGAAAGGGCAACTGCAGTACTCCTTGAAATTACTGAAAGCAAATGGTAATGAGGAACAGCTGGAAATAATGAATTCTTCCACGTGTCTGTATGTGCCATCTACATTGACCCAGATTGTATGCCTCTGGCCAGAAAGTAAAAACAGATCCCTTACAAGCATCCTTGCATTCCACACCACTGTTACACTATGGATTCATTTTTAATGGTACCCAGAAGTGCCATGAGAAGCACAAAAGGATACATCTGAACAGGACATGTCTGCCACTGTTGGTGTTACTGCTTCACTTAAGGGATCCCATAGTAAACTTCTGCCCTTGGACTTGACTTCTTGTCAGGGTCGGTAGCACACAACACTGTTACAATTTCTGTGATACAGTAGGTCTTGAGTGCTGTTTGTTGTCTTCCATCTGTGTCACTGCTTGATATAATATTAGGTGAGAAGCATGTCCCCCGAGATTTGACTGGCAAAGATAAATAATCTTCCACAGCCTAGCATGGTATGGGAGGATCTGCAGGGCAAATCTGAATCCCTCCTGATATCTCACTAGGGCAGCTTTTGCTGAGCAGTCCTGGCCATAAACCACCTTTCCTTGGTGAAGGCATCTCTGTTGTCACCTGCTGTCTGATCTGCTGATTCATTTCAGCAACATGGGTTTAAGTGAACAAACAAGGAGGAAAAGTGAGGAAGGGCTGACAACATTACATTGTGGGAAAACCAGGTGTCTAATGATGCCTAATATCTGAGTAAGTGGTGGTGGTGGTGTTTTTCTCTTTCCAAAATCTCTTGGTACATGAACCATTCCCTGGGATGTAGAATAAAGTGTGAAGTCATCAGCAGCTACAGTATCTCACCTGGAGAAAGAGAGACAAACATAGAAATATCATTTCTTTGAGTTTGTCTCACTTGCTACGCCAAGTGTTTCTCAAAATATGGGAAGTCAGAAACCTTAGTGACTTTACTGTCTTTAAACCACAAGTCAGTACCTAATTAATAGAGATCTCATGGCAAAAGGTGATCTGAGAAAAAGTTTGAAGGAAGTCTGGTTCATGGTATCCTTCTTATGGCAAGGAAGACATGTATTGATTCTTCCAGAAGGAGAGAAAGGGGCAAGTGAAGCCATCCAGAGGACTGTGGGCAGTACAATAAGGCCAAACCTTCCTGGTGGGGTGAAAGAAAAACTGATCTTTCACATACCAAAACAGTTTTTCCTTATCCAAGATTTAAGTATGTGTCTGATATTTTATTATGTCTTTGAGTACCTAATCTGGGCTCTGAGGAGGAGAGAGACCACGGTTATGATTAGATTATTTTTGGTTTCCAGTGTAGTAGGGAGTGGCATTAGATGGCTGTTTTGGAGCTTATCCTTCATTCTCAACATCCTGACTTGTAGGAAAATACCGGGAAACAGCTACTGAGTGTAGAGAAGTCAGTGTCAGGGCACAGTGTGGGCTGATGTTTCCCTAAAGGCTGGGGTGAAGGGGCCAGGGGGAGCACAGGGCAGGCAGATCCCTTCCCCCCACCCAGCCAGGAGCAGGGCAGCTGGGAGGCAGCCCTGGGCATTGGGCAGCTCCATGTGGATGGTGATAGATTGAGGGTGGGAAGGCAGGGCAAGGTTATGGCAGCTGGAGACTGGTGTCCTGTGGCATCTCTGGTGAAGGCACTGATGGCCTTGTGGGCTGAAATGAGGTCCTGGCCATGGGCAAGGTAGGTGGAGCACCGGGTGAGAGGATCAGGGCCCTGTTTATAGATCCTCTGCCTGGTCTGATGTTGTCAAGTGCCTGGGACTGGACCTGGGTTCACGGAGAATGCTCCCACCCTCTTTTATGCTGAGTGAGTTTGGTATGAGCTAGTTAATTACATTTAAATCTTTCATGAAACACGAAATGTACTCAAGGCACCTTTTCAGTGGAGAGAGCTACTGGTGACGCTCATACAGCACCAAGCAGAATCACAGAGTTGCTCAAATTAGTTGGGAGAGCTGGTTTGGGTCAGGAAAGAAATGTAGTAATGTTAGGTGCATGCATTTAAAAGAGAGGGTAAGTAGTCCAGTGAGAGAGCTACATGAATGTGACTATATTGCTTTTGGAACTAGGGCTGATTTAGATCTCTCTTAACTGCTTAATATGGTGGATATCCCTCAGAGGCTTCAGTTTACGCTTTTAGCTGCACACTCCCCTAGGCTGCTTTAAAGTGCTTCTGAGGCAGAAGAAATATTCTCTCCTGAGTCACCCCCTTCACTGCAGAGTGCCACAACCTCGAGCCCTATGTGGAGACACTGAAGACCAGCACAGACTCTTTAGCAGCATCCCCCCACTGAATCAGAAATTGTGCATGACAGTTCCAGAGCTCCAAAAGATGTAGCCCTAACTAGATTCAGTCCAGGCCATGCACATTATCTGTGTTTTCCACTGCCTTCTGCCCAGGGTACCATGTGTGTGAAATTGTTCAGCCTCTTGTTTTGACTGGAGGAGGCCTAGCCATTTGCAAGCTAAGAATAGTCTAAATATAACTGTCAACAGAAAAATATGTATATATACATACATAAAAAAACTAACTGCTAGTAAAAGAATGTCAAAAATGGAGCATGTCAGGAAAATATTTTGGCATTTCGTTGGTACAAATACCCAGGCTCCACTAACCACTTTCAATACATAATCTAGATTTACTGCCTTTTTGAGATGGCTGAAGTGGGAGATTCTTTAAAGCTTGACAAGACTGACCATAAGCATGAATCGTACAAATCCAGAGTTACAATTTTATGGCCTGTGTGAACACTTCTAACTGTGTGCTTTTGAGATTTATTGAGGTTCTCTGTGTTTGAAGCAAACATGAAGAAAATTAGAATGTCAGTTAAAAACGTGAAAATTACCCATAAATTCTCTTCGTTTTTGGGAGGTCAAAGGGAAAAAACTGTTGGCACTCATCTCCCTCTCCCCTCCTCCCCCCCCCCCCCCCCCCCCCCAAAAAAAAGAGTAAAAATTCCTCTTCAAAGAAAAATCAATATTTTTTTCCTCATCTTCTCTCCTGTTTTTTAAAGTTGATTCAACTTAATGAAGGTTACCAGGCCAACACTGTAGACCTGGAGGATGAAAAATGTCTGAGCTTCACGCATCAGGAAAGTGCAAGCAGTGACAGGACAAACTTCCCATGTGTGCTGCTCCCCATTGGCACTGCTTTCATTCATGCAGTTCTCAGCTTCCTAGGCTACAGCATGGAGTTAGCTAGGAGTTGGATGGAAATCCTGCAGGTGATTTCAAGGGAGCCCTGTAACAGCCATCACCTTTCAGCCACATCACAAAGACCTGAACTTATGACTTAAATAGAAGCCACATCTACGTCCTTCCAGTGCAAGGAACCATATTTCAGACCCGACTCAGCCTATCACCTCCCACCCTCTGTCTCAGATTCCTGCTGAGAATGACTGCAGAATTATGGAAACAGCAAGACAAGGCATTTCGTGTTGTATTTCTGATATGTGAGAAAATGCAGAGAATGAGAAATGTCAGGAGGAAAGCCAGCCTTAGGAGATATCCTCTTCTCAGACAAAAGAGATTTGGAAGTACAACCACCTTTATTTTAATGCTTTTCTGAACATACCCCTGAATCTCTTGATGCATGGGCCATCACTAATGTGATCAAATCACATTCAGTCTGTCTGTGGATTTCTAAAGCACCTATCACTGTCGTAGCTGGGTGACAGATTACAAGAATTAGAAGAGACATCGCTGCAGTTCCATTTATACCCTATTCTCTGTCCCCCCTAAGGCATTTTAAGATGGATTCTCTGGTCTCTGCTAAATTTGCTTTGCAGTGCTTATGGAGCATAGAGAGAACTCAAACAGGCAGGAGATTCCCATAGGAAAACTCCCCCAGTGCAAGGGAGATCTGTGCCACTTGTATAGCTGTTTCATCTCTGCAATCTGCCCCTCATCCCTCGTCTCCCAGCAGGAGTAGGATGAAATGAAGAGCTATATTACAACAGATCTTTCTTTCATATAAGGTCCATTATCTTGTTTCTGGTGGTGTAAACCGGAGTGTGTGATGTATTGTTATGGCTTCCAGTTGGATAAGGCAGCTAAGATTTGGATATTTGCCTCTCTGGCATGCCTTAGTCAAGGATCAAGGTCTCTCTTAATCCAGCTCTTTTGCAGGACAGCCATGGGGAAAGACACCCACTGTCTGTTTGGCACTGACTTTATAGAGAAGGACTGCTGTGTGCAGAGCACCACGTATTGGGCTCAGCCTGAGGTCAGACTGAGCTGTTATTCCACTAGAGAACATGACGAGACATTCTCACAGCTGAAGGTTTCCTGGCTCATGAGATCTTTTTGCCTCAGAGGATGGCAGAACAGAACTGTGGGCTTCCCAGGCTAAACACACTCACAGGAAAACAAATTGTCAAATCTTTTCTTCTTTTTTCTTCACACAAAACAGTCACAGACTCTTTTCCTGACTGTTGCTGATAATCTCCTCCAGCCCCATAAACCTCCCTGAACAAAGCCAGCCAGCATGGTCACTGGAGAGGGGTTAGTTTCTAGGCTCTGGTTTTACCTGAATTCATAATCTGCCCACTATGCAGTGAAGACACAGTTTAAGTTTCTCAGGTTTTATTACTGTTCCAGTTCTCCC
The DNA here is from genome assembly GCA_030625065.1 of Alectoris magna. Lineage (NCBI taxonomy): Eukaryota > Metazoa > Chordata > Aves > Galliformes > Phasianidae > Alectoris > Alectoris magna. The sequence continues at coordinate 21,259,818 of CM060565.1, forward strand.
CCACTTTGCTCCACATGGGCCCTGCAGCTGGTTAGCCAAAACTCATCCTGAACTTACTGCAGCCCAGAGAACATCAGGACATTCCTTCTGGGCTTCTTGTCCAGCTCCTTGCTCACACAGGCAGTCATATCTTACAATTATTGGAGTAAATGTGTCTGCTTCTTAAAGCCAGCGTTGTTTTTGGCCTCACTAAACCTACTGGGAGACCTTCACAGAGCTCCAGTGCTCTGAGCATTAGAAACCTGACAAACCTCAGTCCAAATGTATGCATGGCTAGTTTATACCCATTTGTTCTTATGCCAGCATTGTCCTTTATCTTTGAATAGCTCTTTCCTCCTCCCCATGTGTTCACCTCCTGAAGTATTTATTTATAGATAGCAATTATATCCCCCTTTGCTAGGCTAAACAAGCCAGGCTCCTTAGTTAATTAAGTTCTAGTGAATGATGCAAGGCCAAGCACCATGGATGCCCCAAATTTGCCACAGTCATGGCTATGTTAACAGATAGTCAGGAGCCAAAAAGGACACGCTGAGTTTTACAGCACCTGCTTCAACTGTCTTCCCACTTCATGGGAAGCATATTAGTTCAAGGCTTGATCAAGTCTTCACTAGCCAGTCCTCCATTTTGTCTTTAAGGTAAGGCAGATGTGGACTGCCTTTAAGGCACCCCGTTCCATCCTGCTTGACATATCCAAGCAGCTGAGTAGCCCATACTACATTAATCCCACTGAGCTTTGTTTTAAAAGCAGAATTGTGGGAACCTCGGTTGCTTGCTTGTTCAAAACATGTCCAGACAGAAACTGAGGAAATATGTGAGAGGCAACAGCCCTGCATCAGCTCTGGAGATGGACTGGAGGAGTTAACATATTTTTTCCAGCTTGTAGCACTGTTGTAATTCATCATTTCTATAGCACCATAAATTAGATGGTGCTTTGCAAACACAGAGGCAGTTTTTGCTTCCCTGAAGTCTCCAGCAGGACTCTCAGGATGCGGTGCCTGGCTGAGGTACACTTTTCCCCAGAAAGGCTTGTACTGTGAACACTGTGCCTACGGGACTGCACCATTGTCCCACTGGAGTGGGAGAAAAAAAAAGTCTGGAGAAGGCAGAGAGCTTTTTTCCCAACTCCTCCATACCACAGCTGGACTTCTCATCTCTCCATGGCCTGTTTTAGTGTCGCCCGGATGGAGAATAGGCTTCTTGGGGCTTTGATTCAGCCTGGCTCTCCTCCAGCAATATCCACAGTACTCCCTCCCCTCCCATATGCTCTCCATTAACATCCTCCTGTCTGCTGAATAAGGAAAGAAGAACGTTCCCAGCCCCAGCCAGAGCCCCTGAGCCAGAGGAGTTCATCAGTCAGACTGGTTTCTCCTGAACCCAGAATAGGCCTCGTTAATGGGCCAGGAGGGGATTTTATTTTGCCTTTCAGCTAGTGGCTGTGCTGAGCCAGGAGCAGAGTCAAGTTACTGTGTCCGGGAATCTCAGCTATTCCAAGAGTAGGAGCAAGTGAGCTGCTGACTCAGGAGGTTTCCTCATATTTTCAAGCAGGGCTCAGTCCTGTCAGAGCAAACTGAACTGTTGGTCTTGCTTTCTTCTAGCCCCAACACTGGGATTAGCAGAAGTCAAAGCCTATGGGAACAGGCTGAGGAATGGAAATCAAGCAGGACTTCACATCACACTTTTTTCTGGCATGGCCGCAAGTCCTTGCAAACACTTTTTTACTCCTCTCCCAGGAGTGCTGGGAGAGACAGACATCCACAAGCTATGAGGTAGCTCATGTTTATTTGCACCATTTTCTAAAGGGGGGAAACAAATCAGAGGGTGAAACAGACTAGAGAGAGAAAATGTTTCCTTGTGATTTAGCGTCACAAGGGAGGCTGGTGTTCAGGCACCCCTGCCTCCCTGCACTCTGCCGTCATCCAGAGACCACCCTGCTTCCATTTTGTGCAGGGATACAGGAGGATGTCTTCCTTTGGGCTTCTCAAACCTGGAACAGTTGCAGGCTGTGTCTGGTACAAGCAGTTAGAAGTCACACTGAGTGCAGGAGTCTCCTTATTTCGAGTCTACCTATGTGTTTTATTTCTTCAATAGCATCCAATTGCTAAAGGTTAGCAGAGAAGATGAGGCTACTAAAGCAGTCTCCAAACTCACCCCATACGAAGCAGTGCATGCTGCTTTTCTCAGAGAGTGAAGTCGTTGGAGAGCATATGTTTGCACCCCTCCATCTCCTGGCACTTCTGCGAGTCCATCCAGTCTGTTATGTTTCTCCTCTCAGCCCCTGAAAACTTCTTTCAACAGTAGCAGTCACAGCTCTCTTCTTCCAAGAACTGTTAGTCCTTTCCTCTTTGCTGCCTGCATCTGTGGGCTGTTATCTCCAACTGTCCTCAACCCATCCTCAAATTCACCTCCGCAATGAATAACCAGCCTAAGAGGGAAAGAAAGGGCAGTTGGGTACAAGCTGGTATTTATAAAACAGAAGATTTCTTTCTGCCTGCAGGTATTGGCATGTGCCTGTCCCAGCCACCGAACTAGGATCTGATGTAGCAGCAAAGAGGTTGTAAAAACTTCTCTTACTTTCCTTTACTCTAGAAGACATGAAAGTCCCTGTTTTCAACAGCTAAAGAGCTCTTAGACTGTGGCCCAAATACCACTCATCCCTGCAGTATGGTGAGATGGATAGGATGGCTTTCTTAGCTTAGTATCTCACAGAGATTTCCCTGCAGAAGGAGAATTTTCACCTACCTTTGTGAACACTTAATATCCCTCTAGAGACACTCATCATTGCAAAGGCAACAAGCTGAAGACTGTCTGTGGCCCACATGCCTTTGGCATGCTGCTTGCTTTAGGTCATGAGCTCTGCAAAGGTGCACAAGCGGTGCTCAGGACTTGTGATGAGTAAAGGAAAGCAGCAGAGGAAGGGCATGGGCTGGGACATTTTCTTTTCTGGTGAACTGACAATCCTGATATTCTCTATTACTTCTTAACATGCCATTTGCATCAGGATAGGACTCTAATCTACAGAGTTAACCCATTGACCCCAGGAAGTCCAGATGTCCTCATCCAAAAACCTTTGTCTTGGAGGGGACTCAATAATTTTGTTTCAGCTATTTGGACATGAATTAAGTATGTGGGACTGCAATAGAATAAAAGCTAGCAGGAACTGATTTCATTTGGACGCCCGTAAGACAGGGTTTATTGCAAAAAAAAAACAACAAAAAAAAAATGCAGGAGAAGCTTGCTCTTATAAATTTGACCAGGAAAATGAACTTGTTAGTCTGTCATCTAGCCTAGTGAGTCACATGTTATATCTCTAGGAAGCTGGTAACACCCCCAGAAGTCATTAACTTAGCATAATACGTGCTTAACCAAAATTTTGTCTCATATTAATAACAGCTCCAACTGGGCTTGCATGACAGTCTAGAGAAGGGGACAATTGCCAACAGGTGCCTAAGAATAGAGCACTCTTTAGTATTCAAGATGTCTGGGAAAAGAATTTTAGAGCATTTGGTTTTGAACTGAAGGCTTCTATTCCAAAAAGTGTTTAGAGGTGTTATAAATAGGACAGCGTGCTACAGTTGTATTGTCTAAAAGGCAGAACATAGGCTGAGTGAAAAAGATGGACACAGAGAGAAGATGGGGATGCCCTGAGCAGGATGGCTCCCATGTGAGGGCAACATTCAAAAGATGGGATGATGCTGGGAGCTCCAAATCTCTGGCTTCAGAGACAAAGACCATCTTGAGGGTGTCTGGATAAACACAGCTAAGCTATCAGGATGCTTCATCTCCTCAGAGGGAGTCCAAATGCTGCAGTGTTGCAGGCAGCCAGAATAACATGTGCTGCATGACGTGAAATATTTAAGCACACATGGGCTTTGCTGTGTCTCCTGCCAATCTGCAGAATGACTTGTACTGTAAGGAGCTGGGTTAAGGAGAGAGAATTTCTCTGGTGGGCATAACCTAGCAGCATTCCTACAAGGGCCATGTGGCTGAAAGGCCTGGCCTGGTTATGAGTAAACCCTACAATGTCACACTTTCCCTTCTAAAAAGATGAATGTATCTACGCCATGTCTGACTTCCAGAGAGTCCTGCTCTTCCTCAGGATGTAAACCTGAAGAAACAGAAATGCTCCAGCTGCGCAGGGCAGCGTCTGTGACAGGGAGGAGCACAGCAGGTGAGGCTGTGTCCTGTGCTCAGTCCCTGCCCTTCCCTCCGGGTGGCTTCTCCCCCATGCACAGAGGTGCCTCCTGGCCCGGCAGGCATCCAGCTGCCTCAGGTGCACATGTGCCTACTTGACTCTCCCCTAGAAAACCTCACGCCTTCCCTAAGCATTACTCACACCCATCCATATGCATACACATGTAAACAGCATGATGCTGCACTAACACAAACCTATGATAATAGCAGTGAAACATGAAAGCTTCTCTCCTCACCCTTGTCTTTCCTGTTTGAAAGAGCAGGGGTGAGTGTCCCTGCACGGATGGCAGTGGACTACAGGCTCCCATTGCCTGCCCGGCAGCCTGGCTGCATTTCTGCCCGGCCTTGTGCCAGCATAGCAACAGCACTGCCACAGGCACTGCAGGGCGGGAGCCTCAGGATGCTTCTGACCCGGGTGTCACTTAGTGTCATGGGTAATTGTTGCTTCCTTACACAAAACAAACAAAGCCCTGCTGCACCATCAGAGTAACCTGCTGTGGTTTGCCCAGGGGGAAAGAAGCGGGCAGTCATGGCCTGGCTGATGCAAGAAAGCATGGCGTGCTGCTGGGGGGATTAGTGGCATGCAAAGCCTTTCTGAGCACACGTCAATTCAGCTTTCCTCTCCATATGTGCACGCTCCATCCTGAACATGGGAACTGTCTGCCGGCTGCTCTTGTGGAAGCAGTCACATTGAGTGTTTGTAGCTGGGGGACTTGAAGCAGAGTGACATGCTCCCTCTCTTCTCCCAAGCAAACCAGGGCAGCTGGAAGGGCAGAGGCTGACTGGGAAGGCCACGGGACAGGAATCGCCTCCTGAGGTTGACGAGGCAGAAATCAGTGCTCTTTGCTAACGGCTCCTTCCACTCTGAGCAGCAAGGCCTGGTGAAGCAGGAGGAGGTAAATGCTGTTTGTGGAGGAGGCAGGGTTGGTTTGCCTGGTTGCAGGCAGGGCCAGCTGCCGCAGCCGTGACCCAGCCACAGAAATCTGAGCCCGCCAGCAGTTGTGCTGGGGAGGGCTGTGCTCTCACGTTTCCGTTTTGTTGTGGAGCCTCTGATAAGTAGTGGCCTTGCTGTTTTTCTTCTCTCCTTGCTTCCTTTCTTTCTGTCTCTCCTTTTTTTTTTTTTTTCTTCTTTCTTTCTTTCTTTTCTTTTTTTTTTTTTTCCTGAATGTACTTCCACAGTCTCAAGGAAGGAATTTAATAATAATAAAAAAGAGCTCTGGAATGGGAACAAGTATGTTTCAAATTACAGAAAGGATGTTAAAGGTTCAAGAATTTGCGATCTGACTCCGCCTGTGTCTGTCTCCACCTCCCAGAGAGCAGCTCGCCTTGTGGCTTTTCCACCACGGCGGTGGGGCCGCGCTGCCAGGAGCCGGGTTCGTGCGCCGTGGGTACCATGGCGGAGCAGCGGCCCTGCAGAGGCACCGGGCCTGTCAGACAGCAGGTCTGTTGGGACACTGGGCCTGCCGGGACGTGGCCACCCTGGGACATGGCCTTCCAGCCTGCGCCATGCCCGGCTGTTGCTGGTGGGGCCTCCCGCCCCCTCACAAGCTGCAGCTTCAAGGGGTTCAGAAAACCTTTTTAGCAGTGCACGGTTTGGCTTGAGCGTGGTCCTTTTTTCATCTCCTAGGGTGTGTATGTGCAGGACTTCTTCCAGTGGTTCGGCTCCATCCCAGGAACGTGCTGGGACCCACTTCTGAGAGCACAGCGCCCTCTGCTCGGTGGAAATGGATGAAGGTGCAGCCTTCGTGGGTGCCAGACCCGAGGTTCGCGGTCCTCCTGTGCTGGCACCCCGAGAAAAGCAGTGGTGCCGTGAACATCACCGTTGCCTCACGGTGGGGCCAGGCCCCAGGGGCTGAGGCTGTGCTACGGGCTGTAAAGCTGCACTATGCTCTGATCCCAGCTTCCCAGCTCAGACTTCTCAGCGCATGTGTACTCAGAGTCACTGGCGTTCCCACACTGGCTACACAAAGATGGGGTGAGAAGGAACCAGTGGCAAAGAGGACGGTCACAACGGCTTGATCTTCCCTGAAGTTCATGGCTGGATCTAGTCTCAGGCCCTCATGGGGACCATGCCCTGTAGACCTCCATTATATGACCACTTAGTTTATCTTGTGACAACAAATGCAGGCATAGACATCAGGGATTGACATACTCAGTTTGTGTATTTGGCAGGACATCATTATTTCCATGTTCTTCCATGACACAATCAGATGCCCCCTTCTCCCTGTGGCTGGGAATACACTGGTCCCCAAAAAGCTGTGCAGATATCACATCAGTGAAACAAGTGAGAAGTGAGGGCACAGAGAGAGCCACCAGAGCAATCTGCCTGGCCTGCAGACTGTTTTCTGCTGGCATCTCAGCAGCCTGCAGGAAAGTAGTGGCAAGGAGTGAACTATGAGTTGACGGAATGCTTCTGTGGGCCAAATTCAGAATGCAGTCTGTTTGCTGGGTTCTCCGGGGTAAGGAGCTGTTAATTAGCTTCACTATTACAGATAGATAAGGAATCACCTGCTGAACAAGAAAAGAACAACTATAACTTACGTTTTCAAGAACTGAGATCCATTCTGACCCATGTCTTTTCCAGTGTCTTGCTAAAACAATTACCATCGGTCAAATGACCCAAAACCCCTGTCTCACACTGAAAAATAAATAAATTCTGTTGTTGCAAACTTTCACTCCATCATCTCTTCAGATTTGGTAAAGTTGTTGTGATTTATGCAGGTGAGGATTTACTCCATGAATAGACAGGGAACGTAAGCATCTCAGTACACTGTCCAGTGTGCTGCGCTTAGCATGCTCCCAGTCTCATGATGCTGGATTTTGTGCACAGCTGCAGGACACTCCTTTGAACAAGGCATGCGTCCACTGATCTATGCAGAACATCTTTTGGTGTGCCATTATATGAATGGGAGGCCACTGGAACAAAGAACTATTGAAAGATGACAACCAATATCAGTGTCCGCACCTCTGCAGTGTATGAGATTTCTCCTTTGAAAGCGAATCCTAAAAAGCTTTTGTCCAGTTCAGCTAGACTTGAACAAGCAGAAATAGCTCTGCATACAACGTTAGTTGTGTGATGTATGTACATATCTATATGAGATTTTCAAAGATTATGACTAGCAATGTCTTTTTTTTTTTTTTTTGCTGCAGTGCTGTCTTTTCATAGGTGTTGCCGTGGCACCTAGGAAAATCAGTCTGAATGGGACCTCCTTCTGCTGGGAAAGATCTGTTACAGAAAGATGTTCACTGCAAGAGATCTAAATGTTCATTTAAAGTAGCTAACACCTTAGATACCGTAGTGTGCGTGCTGAGTTTTCAAAACACGTTACTTAATAGCAGTTATTTGGTTTCTACCGTTGAAGAGAGCTGGCGATGTCACTTGGCTCTATCACTCTCCCGGCACATGGAAGATGCAGCGATTCTGTTTCGCCAGCTTTCTGCACTGTCCAATTTTGCGCTGGCAGGCTGAATTCCTGAGGTATGTTAGATGAGTCTCAGAGCAGCCTTAATTTATGGCAGTTAAAACATTTCCTTCTGCACCATTTCACAGGTGTGGGATCAGCCGAGCGATTCATGTTCCATTCCCTGCCTGTCCCCGCTCAGCACCCACCTCAATTCATCCCCGAAGTGCCAGTACAAGGACAAATGCTGCCACCAAGCTTCAAAAAGCTTTATTGATCTGACGGTGTCCAGAGAGGCTGCAACAATACAGACTGCAGACACATCCCTCCACCGCACCGCCTGCATGTGAATTTGAAGAATTAACATTTTCACTGGCACTTACTGATTTTAGCTGTTTTTAGTTGCATCAAACCACACGTAGGACAGAAAGTTGCACCTGGATCCTCCCCAGAGATCCACTCTCTTTTGATTTTATGTGTTTGGTGAAGTAGGTGATTTTTACTTATCAAACCCTTCCAGAAGCTAGACATTTGGGTTTGAATTTTTTTCAGGTTTTTGTTTGTTTGTTTGTTTGTTTTCAGAAAGAAACCATCCAATCACCCTATAGGTTTTCTGTGGTGTAAATGTACAACATAGCTGCCATCACTGTTGAATGTGGAGCTTAAGAGAACACTCAACCAAATAAAAGCCACGCCTGCTGCAGGCCGGTACCCATCTATATTTGATTATGTTGCTTTCTGACCGAAGAGAGGACTTTTCGTGGCTGTAGCTAGTCTAGAATCTTAAGGGTGATAATTGGGCAAATCAGTTTAGTTGGGCAGTCAGTTCTGTGCGGATCTAAGCAGAATAGCAATGCGTGACTAATACACAACAGCACTGCGCATGGGATAAAGATGCACGCATAGCGTTATGCAGCACAAACCCAGGATGCTGTGGGAATAAATGATGAAGATATTTCCTGGTATATGCGTGGAGTCTGACAGGGCGGCAGGAAAATCACCAGATGACGTTCCTGCTGGTGGCATTTTTTTGGAAAGAAGACACAAAGTCTCTTTCAGAAGAGAGAACATGGACTCCGCTCGCGGCCGCCGGGTCCCGCGCTGTGCTCCCACCGCGGGCGCCCAGCGGGCAGGGCTGGCACTGCCACTGCGCTGCCGCAGGGCCGGCCCCGGGCCCTCGCAGCCCTGGCCTAGAAGCGTCCTTCTCGTCACGGGAACGGTGTTGTCAGCTGCTCTGTCGTAGGAAGAAGAGATCTCGAAGTGCAGAATGATGAGCGTTCCTCCCACTTCACGTTTTTCACGTGTAAGAGGATAGGCTTCGTGGTGAGGCTTGGTAATTAGGAGTAAGAAAGATCTTGCACGTCTGGTGTCTGGTTCCGTGAAACATACCTTGGTGCTCATTAATGGTGAAGGAAAGCTAATAAAACGTTGGGAGTGTTTAGGAAAGGAGAAAAGAATGAAAAGAAACAGTGTTACGCTCGTGCATGTGCAAACTCATCAGTGTCTTGACGCTCGTTGCAGCTGTGATTCTTATTCCATCTGGGAATGGTTTCGAGAAGGGAAACAAGGATCCACAGAGTCTGTCCTATGAGAAATGATTGGATAACTGGCATGTTTTGGCTTGGAAGAAAGAAAAATGGTGGGGAGGTGTGTGAGGGTGGAGAATACAATACAGGTCTATAAACTAGTGAATAGCTGTGAAATAGATTTAGTAACCGGCTCCAGCTCTTGACCAAAACCACCAGACTTACCTTGCAGGGGAACATCAACTTTATTTCTACATTCAATCACTTGGATTCTCTCAGATCCCCCCAAGCCCAAGGCTACTCTGAACTTTCTTCCAGTGTTTCTCCTACTATATTTCACTGGCTGACCTGCCTTCTCTCTTCACTTTTTCATCTTGTCCTCCTTCATTTCCTCTTTCACAGGTTTCTGTGCTGGCTTCTGCTCTTTCAAGTGACTGATTGAAAGGAAAGAGATGAAGCAATATTAATCCCTGAGCATCAGCTCATCACTGACCCTGAGGAAACAGTCTGAGGTGGAAACAGTAAGGACAGCAAAGGTGACAGTTCTTCTGACTCTTGTCTGCAAGGTGGATATTGCCACTAACACACCTAATTCAGTGCTAAAATGCACTAAGCTGCTTGATAAGGAGTACCTGTATTTATTTTTTCTTTCCACATAAATTCAGCAGCAGCCTTTGTTGTCCACTGGTTTTCAGTGGTTCCCCGTTTGCTTACTGCTCAACTACACTTTTGTAATTTGTGCTTAAAGTACTTGGTTACCCTGTGTAACCTCTGATTCAAGATTAACCAAGCTAAAGCCCATACAGTGCCTGAACATAGATGCTTTTAGCATGGCACCAATAGATGAAAAGGAATAAAGGCTGGATCTAATAAAGTCATTCATATCTCAGCTGCTCTTTGAAAACATCAGGAGGCTGGAAGGTAAAAAGATTTGCAAAGCTGACCCATTGCTTCTAGCCTTAAAACTAAACGACAGCTTATATTTAAACCCATCAACATGTACTAAGGGGTGGGAATATTTGACCATCATTAATAAGGCTTTTAGGTGATGAGTCACATGTCAGAACTGACTGCAAATCTAGGGGGAAATCTGTGGTCCAATGACAAGCGGTTTAGCCTGCAGCAACTGGCAACCTCCAAGGAGTTTGTTGCTGACTGCTCAGACTCTCAGAACTTGGACATGATTGCTGCAGGCACTGAGAAAGAGGCACTTTCAAGAGAATGAAAAGTTCTGTAGTTTGAAGGTGGGTTTCTAGGGAAAACTAGGTCTCCTAAGAAGAACGATCAGAGAGAAAGAAAAAAAAAAATAAGAATCCCTGAGGATGGAGGAAAAGGTCTGAAGGCATAGATATGCTGCCTTTGCAAATCGTACTTTAGCTTCAGGGGAAGACAGTATTGAGCTGATGCTTCTCATGCAGGTTTATGAGCGTGAATGAAAATGCCATTCAGCTTTGAGATCCGTGCACTCTCACAGGAAGTTTATAAGACAGAAAAACAATCCTGACTTCTTGTTTGGTTCATTAAGGCTTCTAAGCGTATGAGGCATTGTGTTTTTACCTTTCAATTAGGTATGTACTGTGTATTAAATGTTGCTGGATTGACAAGAAACGTGTCCTTTCAACAACTAAATTGAATGAGGGTGTGTTTACTTTGTATTATAACAAAACAAAACAAAACAACAAGACAGTAAATAAGCAGAGTCACTTACCTATAGTCTATAGTCCCTGTCTGATTCTGGTCTAGTTTTCGCACTAGTTCCGCAATTTGGACCCGATCCAGCTGGATGTTTGATTGCTAAGAGGAGAGAGAAATATTTACAGATCTGTTCATTTTAAAGCAGAAGGATCCTCTGTATCAGATTGGAGTGTGGCCGTCTCCTAGTAGCTGAGGAGAGCCTGGTTCATGGAAAAATACGGGATGTAAAAATCCAGAGTGATGGTGGGGAGGGTAAAAACAACATTGGGTTGTTTTTTGCAAAGGTGTAAAGTAGCATGATGGAGAGGTGACCAGTGCTACCGGTACCATCACCATGGAACTTCTAGCAGGAGGAGAATTGTCTACTCAGTGTGTAGGAACAAGGGTTTAAATAACTTACTTTCTCACAGCGTAAGAAATGATTACCTGTTAAGACCGAGTAGTATCCTGTACAAAAGGCTGACCTCTGTGATTTTTCAAGGTTCTTGTGATACTCTAAATTTGATCTATAATCACCGATGCCCTCTGCAGTATTTACTGGATGTCACAGCATTTCTGTTGGAACCTGCTGAAGGCTCAGCTTTTGCAGTGGGTGCCTTTAGCCTGCTTCTTGGAACATTGCCAGCAAGGCTGACTTGTAGCTGTAATGCAGCAGGGGGGGTTGAGCACCCTGGCCATGATTTCAGGAACACACCTGCATCATGGCTCTCCGGAAGGTTGACACAGGGATCTTCATGTTTCCATCCTTGTCAATTTTCCTAAAAAACTCCCAGAGTTGTAGGTTGTGTTCATTCAGATATTTCTAAGAGAAGCAGAGATAAAACACAGACACAACCATGAGGTCAAACAGCCAATGATGCCTGCTGCAAGCTCTCCTCTGCCTTTACTCAGCCCATCTCTGAGATGTATTTCTCCTTAACTATTTATGCAGCCATTGTCAGAACAAAATCCCATCAGAGCTATTTGGCTGGGCTGTCTAATCCAAAGACAATCCTTTTCCTCCAGTTTCTGATCACTTCAGTTTCTCCTCTCTGAACTCCTGTCTTTGAAGGAGGGCACTCCTGATTACCGTAACTGCTGTTAGAAACTGCAAAGCATGCCAGTATGAGTGTCAGTCACTAGCTGCGAATCACAGCAGCACTGTTTGATGTGAACTTACAGCTCAAACTTTTCCTTAATTTCATCAGAGGTCGTATGTACAGCAAGATTTCATCCAATTAGATAAAAATCTCCACCGCAGCTAGAAAGCACAACTACAGGAGCTGGTAGTGCAAGGGTTATTAACTTAGAAGTGCTCCAGTGCCACGTTGCCTTCCAGCCAGGAGGACAGCACCATCTGCTGCTATACATAGAAATTACAGATTTTAAAAAGCTAAGTATTTTCTATTAAGAACAGTATTTGTTTATATTACCATACCCTATTTTTATGAAACACATTGATGCTAAATCACAACTATCAGTGAAGGGTTCTGTGAATTTCAGCTATTGCAGTGGCTTGGTGAGCAGGGTGCATGCTCATTTTGATCAAACCTGAAACCAATCAGTTTGCTCTCTGCAGCTAGCAAACATCTATTATTTTCAACTTGCCTGAATTTCCAACTTGGAAGAAAGCTTATCCCTTCCAACCTTTTTCTCTTCAAGTACTTGAGGCATGGGTGCTGTGTACAAGGACACCTATGGAACAAAATTCAGTAGCTCACCTGAATCACTTTCATAGGATTTGGATGCTGCTTGGGGATTTTGGAGATGCAGCCTTCAACTTCGCCATAGATAACATCTAGTTCAGGACGTGTTTGATACACTAACTCCAGCAACTGGATGAAAGTTTCATTCACCAGGACATTCTGAAACATAGGAGGAGAGAGAGTCAGTGTGGATGACCAGAGAACAACGAAGACTTGTTTGCATTAACCGATCTATCTAAAGTTAACATTAGCTACTCTTTCCTAAGGTGATGCCATTTTCCCGTACCTGATTTTCACTTTCAGGAATCCCATGGAAGCCTGACCCTAAAACAGTGTTCTTAGTTTTCTTTTCCCATGTCTGAGTCAGAAAATGATCTATAATTTATGTAGAAATTAATTTAATGCAAGGTAAATGTTCATTAGGTAAATGCCTATACCGAAAACTATACTGAATGTTAGGTGATTCGTGTTCATCTCAGACACAATTCTGCCTGGATCTCCTCTCCATTCTATTACCATGTAGACAGCCAGGCAAACAGTTAAATGAGCAACATTTGTCTTGGAGTTCTAAAAAAAGGAAAACAGTATCAGCCAAGGTGTGTGAGGATTAGTATCTCTGGTAATGTGACTTTGTAGCCTAGGCTACAAATACAGGAATATAGGAATACACCTATCTGGGAAGAGTCTGTGTGTTTTCAAATGAAAAGAACCTATGGTAAAACACTGTTTTTGTGTAACCCTTGTGTAACCCTAAAGAGGAAATTCCAGTTAGCAGTGCGAGGCCTGGCACTGCTTTTTTTTTTCCCTAAGGATTTCAGGCAGAATAGTGGCAGTTCAGCATGTCAGAGCTCACACTCTGAGTTTTCTGTTTTACTGCTTATAGAATGGACAGCAGCACAGTTTCAGGGTTTTGTGATGTTAGTTTACTCCAAAAAGAAAAGGAGAAGGGAGGAGAGGAGAGGAGAGGAGAGGAGAGGAGAGGAGAGGAGAGGAGAGGAGAGGAGAGGAGAGGAGAGGAGAGGAGAGGAGAGGAGAGGAGAGGAGAGGAGAGGAGAGGAGAGGAGAGGAGAGGGGAGGGGAGGGGAGGGGAGGGGAGGGGAGGGGAAGGGAGGGGAGGGGAGGGGAGGGGAGGAGAGGGGAGGGGAGGGGAGGGGAGGGGAGGGGACGGGAGAAAGGAAAAGAAAGGAAAGGAAAAGAAAAGAAAAGAAAAGAAAAGAAAAGAAAAGAAAAGAAAAGAAAAGAAAAGAAAAGAAAAGAAAAGAAAAGAAAAGAAAAGAAAAGAAAAGAAAAGAAAAGAAAAGAAAAGAAAAGAAAAGAAAAGAAAGGAAAAAAAGATGTCACTGTAATTTATTCTACCAATATGATGAACTTACCTTTACCTTGACTGACATTCTGAAAATATAATTACGATTTTCCAGGAGAGTAATGACATACAGTTGTTCATGTGTTATGTTAGCTACATATTAAATTGATGGAAATTTCAAGGCAATTTAGAAACAGAAAATTCACAAATGTTTTTGTTTTCTGTCACTGCAAAAATTTCCCAAGGCATCAAGCATCATATTTTTCCTTCCATATTTGCATGGTATCCCAATGAATTACTTCTAGCTAAAGAATTTACATTACAGTGAGGTCTTGGTTGCTATTACTTGTGAATAGTCTTGAACTAGTCTGGGTCTGGCTGGATTTACTAGCCTTCATTCAGTACCAGTGTTTTTATGGATGCAGAGTGGCTCACTGCCAAAGCCATTCAGACCTTGATGAAATACGCAGGCTTGCAGTGCATCTCAGTCTTTGGAACCCAGCACAGAGACCCAAGCTGTCTCTGCTGGCAGCCAGCTCTCTCCAAGGCTTGCCAGGCTGGGCTTGACCCCAGGAGAAAGGCAGCAGGCTGCCAGTGTGGCCTCAGCACAACGAAGCACTGCACCTGGCCGAGTAGGCCATGCTGGAGTCAGCTTGTACCTGGAGGAAGCCAGGTGGTTATTTCTGCATCTTTGGCACAGTCATCCCACAGTCTGGAAAAACAATGCACAGGCAGCCGATAAGTAATGGTATTTTCTTTCATACTGCGATGGTGAAGATAGGCATGTTGGCTGTTTTGATTCATGCCTTCCATAAAATGTCTGATTGCCAGTAAATGCAAGTTGAAAGTCTATAAAAGTAGATTATGGAAAGAGTGTGAGGAACAGCCGTGCTTAGAAACACTGTCAGAAGCAATGAACTACAGCATTAAAAATGTGTCTTTCTATCACTTTGCCTTTACTAGTGCTGCCAAACCTATGAGAAGGTTTCTAGAATTGATCCTTATTTGAAATTTCACTTACAGACACACTAATCATTCCTTCTTTGAAAGTCAAAATAAATATTTATCGCTGAGAAAAGGGGCAGAAAATGCTGTTGTTTGCATCCTCCCTTGGGTTTTTTATTAAAGATTAAAAGTTTTTTTGAATTTCTTAAAGGTTTAAGGCAGCAGAAGAACTTTGGAGGTGTATATTTGCAAATATCCTGAATTGAAATACAAGACTATCTACGTCACAGGTGGAATGAAATCTATCAGAGAGGTTAGATGTTTGTCTACAAGCACGTGATTGAGATACCACAAAGGCATTGTAAATTCGTGCCATTGACCATTTACTTTAAGAAATGACAGATAATTTAGACTTTTTGAGTGGTGGAGAAAAGAGAGCGTTTGCTAACGCTGAAAAACAGAAATATTTGGTGAGATTTAAGATTCTAAATATTAATTAACTCCTTGCCTCAAAATTTCTCGAGAGGCTCCTTTTAAATAAATGCATCTCAATCATTTCTTCAACTTCTCGGAATTTAGCCGTAACGTATGACTCTTTACAAGGTTATGAATTGTTTAAGTTATTAATAGTTAAACTAACAGAACCGTGCATGCTATAATGAAGCCTTTTATTCACATGCAGCCTCTTTTAGTTTTCTTTTGCAAAATGAAGCAGTCTTGGCAAATAATTTTTTTGATGTTCATTTTTGCAGGAAAAATTGTCTGCCCTGGAGGAATACCCGTTCTTCAGATGATCTCTGCTGAAAGCCCTTGGTACTCCCAGGAAAGACCATAGATGTATATTATTTATTCTGCTTCGGTTTCATATTGTTAATACAGGAACAATAGGACAAAGATACCACCTGTTAACCAAGTCTCCGAAGCTCCCCCTGAACTATTTTCAAGTTTTTGCAAGGGTGAACATAAAATTTATCTTTCAAGACTCAAATCTGATCTTTTAAAATATTCTTTCCTTTAATCATGGCTCTCCCAAAGGTAAACAGAGAACCCTGAAGCCACTGACACATTCTGTAAGTCCATCCAGGCCTGCAAGCCACTCTTTCTCCCATAAAGCACCCCCACATGGGTGGGAGAGATAGGAGCGGACTGGCGCGTGCCTGGGTCTCCACTCAGCATGGGTTTGTGATGTAGCCCCTGCCCTCGCTTAGGAAATCAGAAGCATTTCTAGGACTTTCTAAGCCATTTTAGAAGTAGCACATGAGGTTACAATAATACGTCATGTTACCATCTTGCTATGGAGGGAAACGCATGTTAATATTTGGCCTCTCCGATTCTTTTCCTCTCACCTTTAATTTTTTCCTTTGCTTTAAATTTTTATTTATTTATTTATTTATTTTTAAAATAAGAAACACTTTGCTTTCAATGCCTTGAAGCACCCATCTCTCTCTGGTCCTCTTCCATCCTGACAGAGTCTCAAAGCACTTTACAGTATCTAGCATCTTAGGCTACCCTGGAGGGATGCAGCTTAGGGGATGAAGAGAATTCATCCTCTACCGTGAATTCACTCCTCCTCCTTGTTCTGCTGCTGCAAAATTGAAGGGAGTGAAATGTGATGATTTTACAAGCAAATTTCTCCAGAGACAGATCAAAATTCCATAACTCTACGTGGCTCCTACAAGGGCTGTAAAATGGTAGCCTTTTTTTTTTCTTTTTCTTCTTAAATAATGGCTATGCATAAATAAAACAGACCCCAAGTCTCAAAACAGTTTTGAAGGTCACAGCTCTGGGATTTAACTAGTTCCTAAAAATGTGTGCTGTGTGGGCTTTGAAGTTTTCCAGTACATAAGGTCTTACTGAGATGTTGATCTCTTCCATCATGGAATTGGGGTTCTTTCTGACAGTTCCCACTAGCTCAGTGGCACCTTCCACAGTCAAGAGATTATTGGCCATCTGTGGAAGAAGAGGTATAGACAGACATAGTGAGAATGAAGCTTTTGTGTCCTTGCAGGAGGCATGCTGTAACTTCAGGAGTGACCCTTTCTTCCCATTCTTCAGCAGGCCTGTAGAATAGCTGTCGTCCCTTTTGATGCGGTTATTCTTTATCTCACCATCTCTTGTCTTTGTACCTCAAAACTCTGCAGCACAGCTCTCCAGCGGAGTTGCCTTCTCAGCCTCTATCTGTCCCCACATATGAAATTTGACATGTCTCTGATGTGTGTCACATGGGAGCGCGTGATGTGGGGTGTGCTTAGTCATACGATGGCAAAAGGCTGAGACAGTGGACTGTATTTGAGGATGTGTTTGCTAGTAAAGTTCATCTGAACAGATGACCCTCTGAGATGGCAGGTACTCCTCAGGACCTTTCCCATACCCTTTGGATCCTCTCAGCAGTGCAGCTGATCAAGGCACAAGCTAATCAGCTGTCTCAGGCCTACAAGGTCAAGATACTTAGAGTTATGCGGTTGGCATTGCTACGTACATTCCTTAGTGTATGAACATCACCTCTTCTCCAACTTAAACTTTGTATGTACTCTCCACTCCAATTATGTGAAAAAAAAAAAACAAAACACCTTAGGTGGTTAACATAGGGCAATGGAACTCTAAATTATTAACTCTAAATTATTTATGTTATCAGCTCCCAAGACAATCTGTACAGCTACATGAAAGAGCCCTTGCTACCCTTTGTACTTCTGCAAAGACATTGTTAGGACAATAACTGCTGTGTTGCACATGCTGCCTGTAGGGTTGCCAGCTCTTGGAGAGGAATGCTTAAGCTTTAGCTAGTGATCTTAGCTTTGACCATGTTAAGAATGAGGCAAGCAGCCACATTTATTTACATAATCTAAAACAGCAAACCAAAAAAGGCAGTGTGGTTGCAGTGATTTACAAAGACAGGGGTGTCCAAAGACAGACCTGTACAAACAGTTTTAAAGATGTCCCTCGACCACCACACTGCCATTTGCAAGCTCTCAGGCTGATGATGTTAGCTTTGTCTAAGATGAAAAACCAGCTCATAAGCAGGCTGACTTCTCTGAGCAGGATTCCTACAGAATGATTTCAGGTTGAGAAGATAGGCTTTCAAGCCTAACCTCTAAAGCTAGTTTGGCTGGTCATTCAGCTTTGCGCCATTCCAAGATTTTTGATTCTTAGCTTATCAGGACACAATTTTGGCTTTCTTTTTCCAAGACTTGCTAACATACCTCAGGGTAGTGCTGTGGCGTTGCCCTGATGCAGCAATAGCAGTTTGTCCTGTGTTTGTATAAATTTTTAGCAAATCATTAACACTCAGAGAAAGGCATGTTCTGTCCTACCTTCAAATCCTTCCAGTACTTGAATAGAGCACATAAACAGGAAGGGAAACGACTATTTACATGGATTGATAGTGATAGGACAAGGGGGAATGGTTTTAAACTAAGACAGGGGAGGTTTAGGTTAGATATTAGGAGGAAGTTTTTCACACAGAGGGTGGTAACGCACTGGAACAGGTTGCCCAAGGAGGCTGTGGATGCCCCATCCCTGGAGGCATTCAAGGCCAGGCTGGATGTGGCTCTGGGCAGCCTGGTCTGGTGGTTGGTGACCCCGGACATAGCAGGGGGGTTGAAACTGGATGATCTTTGAGGTTCTTTTCAACCCAGGCCATTCTATGATTCTATGACTCAAATCTTGAACTTTTGCCTTATGTTGAGGCTTACAATATGTATAAATCTGTATATTCACAACTCTGTGTTATGGATATACACAGACCTGATGAATGTCTGGGCTCTCACTTGACTGAGACTAGATGTGACAGGAATCAACCACTTCAGGGTAATAACGGGTCTGGTGTTATGCCGGGGCCAGTATTTTGAGGGAACAGTGCAATTAATTTGCCCTGGCAGAAACTCAGAGCATAGAATTTCCTTCTGTTTTGTTCACCTTCAAACCAGAGCAGTACTCGTCTATCCTATTCTAGTTCAGACTGTCCACTCTGTCTTTTGTGTCACAGATCTTTCTACTCCCCCTATTTGTTCCTCCAGCCCTGCCCGGGCTTTATTTTACCTTCAGGACTTTGAGTGTTCCATTGACTTTAAGGCCTTTGCAGATCTTCTTGGCTCCCTCATTGTTGATCTGGTTGTTGCTGATGTCCAGGTGAATCAGCACATTGTTAACTTTGAGAGCTTCTGCTAGGGCCTGTGCTCCCTCATTCCCAATGCTGTTCCAAGACAGGTTGAGTATTTTCAGTGCAGCATTGCCCTCCAGGGAAAGAAGAGAGATCTCAGCTACTGCCATGTACACCATGTGTATCACTCTACCCTTTCTTGCTTGGCTGAGACAGGAGCATCTCTCAAGTCACATCCAGCCCAGACCCAATGAATCCAACACCTCTACAATGTCCCAGCATCTCTCCATCCCCATGAGTCACCAGACCTACTCACTGCTTTAATTGTTCTCCTGGCACTGCCTCCTAATGTCAGTAGGATAAGCCTTGCTAGAGCTACTGAATCCTGCTCAGACCTCAGGGATGTGAGTTCCCAATCAGTGTTTCAATCCGCTTCTGATAGTAATCACTGTGAAGAGTATCACAAGACAGGAGAATTCCTACCTTGAGACCTGTGCCAAATGATATTGTTCCTTTCCTCCTCAGGTGGTTCCAGCTCAGGTCCAGAATCTCCAGTGTTGTATTGACAGCTAAGAGAGAGAAATGGAGATGTTATCTTATGAAGAGCAGTCTGAGCACAAATGCTGACTCATAGGCAGGGGCTCAGAGCAAGTTTGCTGGGCATTCAGCAATGGCTGTACCTACAGTCTTCTCTGTCTGCTGCATCCACAGAACAGAGAACAGGCTATTGATCACAAGCAGAAAGAGAAGACAGCTTTTTTTGGCTTAATCAAAGGATGCATTGGAAAGGAGGGAGGTAAAGAGAAGAAGGATTTCTGACTCCAGTAGGCACTGTTTCTCACTGGAAAAAAGTCTGGATGCTCCTTGCCACATCCAAAACATCAAGACTCATTCTGCCTACCTTTGATTAGCAGAGGAGAGGAATTCAGCTTCATAATAGTAGCTGCGCCCAGCTGTATACATGCCAGTGCCAATTCCCATGCAGAACACACCTCACAGTTTAAGTTCTGCTTAGAGCAGAATATGTGTGAATTCATTTGTGTCACTGTGACACTGAGAGGAGTAGAAGTCACTGCCAAAGCTTCTCATCTTCAGAAAGAATTTCTCATCCAGATTTTCCATGGATGGAAGGATGGACGGAGGCAGATGGTGAATTTAGCTAACTTAAAAATATTCCTTTAAAAAAACAGATCAGAAAAGTAACAGATTCTGCAATAAACTCTGCAGCTCCTGCCTGAATTGAGCTGGAATGAAAGCAGAGCTTTAAGAAGTTTTAGTTTGGAGATGCACTTTTCTGAGCTGGGAAGGTCACAAGGTTCAGAATCGGTCCCTGGGTTCCCTTCAGACTTGTGCAATGCAGGGACATGGTGCCTAGTCCCCCTCTGCGGTTTTAATTGATCCATCTTTTAAAGACATGGTCTGTAATTAGGAGTGGGTTCCTATCAGTGTGAATACTAAACCAGGGGAAGGAAATTGCTAATTAAACCAAAGACATGTTACTGGCATTCTCAAGGAACACAGGATGCTCAGGTCACAGGCTTGTGCCTGTGTTGGTAGTAGGTTTCTTGGGTGTGCTGAGGGAAGAAACACTGTCAGATATTCATGCAAGTCCTTTCCAGTGCACAAATAGTACCACAGATTAATGACCGATTTTTACTGTTTTGTTTGTTTTCCCTCTCCAGGGCTACTACACATCACAAATCTCACTTTGTCTGAATAGCTAAATTAGGCAGCTTTATTTTATTTCTTTCTAATCTGTTTCCCTTGCTGCTTGATACACAATGACTCAAACCATTAGGGTTTGTGCTACTTAAGAAAAATTTAAATTAGTGATCAGAAGCTTAAAACAAACAGTTTTTACTCCACTGAATTCCATTAAAATGTACTTTTTTTTTTGCTTTAAACACTGTAAAGGACTTCTCTTTCAGCTCCCTCTCTCTGACACAGACTCCCCTGTCACTGTGGTTTCTCAATCTTCATTTCTGTTCTGAAACAGCTGTGAAACAGTGGCTACAGTCAACTGTTGTGACGAGGGTGAGCTAGCAGACCAGCCAGGAATCTGTAAATCTGGTCTTTTGTATCGCCCACCAGGTCATTGGACAAGAAGGAAATACATGCTCACTATGCTGGACCTATCGTGTCTGCCAATGACTGCCTGCACTCCCGGCTCTTGGAAAGTAATAAAGCAAGTTACCGAGCATCTGTCCTAGGAGCTGTCCTCCCTTCTCAGAGAACTCATTGTGGCTGAGGTCCAGCTCCTTCACTTGGTAATTGCTCTGCAGAGAGACAAATGTGCAAGAAGAATGAGATGTTCCAACCGGCTGCAGCCGGCTGCCGGCTAAGGCCCCAGCATGAGGATGAAACAAAGGGATATCGAACATGTGGAAATCTACAGCATGTGGGAGTTCATCGGCATGGATATGGTGGCACTGGGTACCCCAAGACAAAGCTTTGTCAGTCCTACAGCGTCATAGCAATTATCTTCCCAAAACAGCAACAGCGATGGGACTTCGTGTTGTGCAAACTTCTCTCACACAGCTTATGTCTGATCTGTAGTACATCCTGTTCCTGCCCCTTGTTTCACTTCCAGCACTGAATCCTAACCAAGAACACTTTCTATTATTAGCCCGAGGCCTTCCCTCATGGCATCTTTTGGTGGTGCCAAATGGTGCAGAAACTTGGAAACAAGAACTAAGAAGAGAAACCAAGATACTTATTTTTGTTGCAGAATTGCAAAATGCTCTTAGGTTGGCCTACTTATGTTTCTTGAAAATTTGGGATCACCCATATTTCCTTCTGTTCTTGTTACACACTCCTGAGGTTTTATTTCTCAGCCAAACTCACAAAGCCATTCTGAGAAAATGTTAATTCAGTCCATCCGTCTTTGTATCCTCCATGCTCCCTCATTTCTGAAGTAAGCAAGAGGCACTTAGCAGAATTATGCCAGGAACTCATATACTTATTGCCATCTGAAATTATGCCAAGTGAATAGCAACTTCAAAATGAAGAGTCTTACTCAATCTGGGCAGCAAATTACCTTGGATTTCAGGTAACTCACCGTTAATGCATCAGCAAGGCATGATGCAGCCTCCTCTCCAAAGCCGTTTCCTGTAGAGGAAAAAGTATGTGAACAGTGTGCTTATCTCTCCCTTGGCATTGTGTTGGGGTCTGCGGGAAACTGTGCTTTTATGTGGAGCATCCAGTTAATCACGGTCCATATCAGACTTTGATATGTTAGCCTTTCCTTCACTTCAATCTATAGAAGAGAATTATTCCAAGATGTGGGAGATGATAGTTTCTCACATGGGACTGGTTTGCAGAGGGGCTGGAGGTTTAGCAGGCTGAATACTTATTTTGATCGTATCACTATAAATCTATACTTCCACGCTGCCACTTTGGATTCTTGTAAGGGACATAACTGAGAAATAGTTTTTGCCCATGGTCTGACTAACGCTCTTGGGATGGGAGGCTGAAATGAAACATGCGGCAATTCACTTCCATTGCTGTCACTGCTTGAGTGCATGCAGCCCACCTGAGAGCTGAAGGGTATGAAGATAGGATGCATTTTCCAAAAGCAAACTGGCAATGGCTTCAGCCCCTTCTGTGTCTAGGTGGTTATTGGAAATGTTCTGGAAGGAGACAAGGTAGGATAAAAAAGATGAGCCCAAATAATGAATTAGTTTTATTGTGTCTTTAATACACAAGATCTTAAGAGTAAAATGCAAGACCAATAATATAAGAAATGCCATCCAAGCAATAATTAATAGAAGCTATAGGTGTGTTTAATCCCATATTCTTCCTAGCAGAAACAAAGTCCGAAACCAAAGCCATTGGTTTCACGTGGATCTTTGTCTTCAGTAAACCAAGAGGCATTTGGCTAAGAACATTTCTTCCCAGTGCAACACGGATCCCATGGCCTATCAAAATGCATTTTCCATACCTCACTTTCAGATTGAAGGAACATTCCTAAGGATTTTAATCTGAAAGTTATGCATTACTCCCTTAATCTATTTAGAAAAGTTTCCCCATATCATATTGGAGAATAAAAGTTCCTGACCAAAACATTTTTCTCTTGGCTAAGCATGACCTAGGAAGACCTAGCTCTGGTAATTATTGTTCCATCTGCTAATGAAAAGAACAGTTCCAGGCGCCCAGATCTTGGAAGCCTCACGAGACTCATCACATGCACACTTCTGCTTTTCAGAAGCTTGTACATTTTAAAACTAGATGAGCATAAAATATCATGACTTTCAGATATGAATATTTTTGCATGGGAGCAACTGTTATTTGGTTAAAACTTGGAATTGAATGAATTAGTTTTCTTTATTGAAATTTCTCAGATGATTGAACTTGGTAAGTGATACTTTTGGCTAAAAACTACATCAGATTGGGTACCAGTTCTCGAAGAGAGCAATTCTCTCGTAACATCTCTGCTATGCATTTGGCTCCTTCTGCCAGAATGTGGTTATCTTCCAGCTCTAAGTGGGTGACAGTTGCATTGGACTGCAAAGACACGAAGGTAAAAAGAAACACAGAAAAGACAGCTGGAAGGTTAGTGAAGTGGGTAGTTTCCTCAGTTAACAGATACTGGACATTTCCTCTGAACCTCAGTAGGCATTGCAGGTCCTAAACGGGACTCTAGGCAAGGACCATGGCGCAGTTATCGCAGCAAAGGCCAGTAGTTGCCACACAAGTCTTTCCTGTTCGGGGGATTAGAAATATAAGGGAGACTTGGAATTCCTATGGGTAATGTAGGGCATTTTCTCTCACCCTGATGGCTTACAATGAAAGGCCTAAAATGCCATTGACAAAAATGGCCCCACACTTACTAGGTACTCACCACTAGAGCAATAGCAATGGCTTTGACACCTTTGGGTCCTAGACCATGGTGGTTCAGGTTTATATAAGGCTTGGCCAAGTTCTGAGCAAAGTGTGAGACAGGAACCACCTCCATCAGCCTGCATGCTTCCAGGTACAGCTCTGCACCCGTAACACCTGCAAAGGCTTTCACAGGATCTGCAGAGAAAAAGTATATGAATGAGTGGTGCATTCTGTGTCTGTCATCCATCTTCTGAGGCTGTTTTTCCCAAACACTCCACTCTCTCTGGGTCCAGAGGGTCCCTTGAATAAGGCACAGCTGTCAAGCATGAGCTAATAATACCCTAATACCCCAAAGCAGTCATTCTGATATAGATTTCTTGAACTTTCTGTGTTAAGCACAAGACTTTCCCCAAAAACTGTAATATTTCTTGGTGCTAGGATGTTGAGATGAGGGGCAGAGGAATTCTTGCCTCAGTATTTGTGGCAACACGGGAGATGGGGATGGCCTGCCACTTGTCGGCAGAGAACTAAGCAGCCACCTCAACCAAGATCTCGCTCTTTGCCTTAATGAGCCCCTCATTTTGTTTTGACTTGATTCATGACTCAAACCAAACCATCAGCAAACTATGATAGTTTCTTTGGCTCAGCCTCTATGTTAAATCTTATACTGCTAACTACAGAGCTAGATTAAGTAACACTATGCAACAACTGCATAATTTTACTTTTTAAGTTATCTTCAATCCAGAATTTTCCCCATACCTTTATCCCACACTTCTAAGAGTTAACGTAGCCTTCTTTCTTTTCCATTTGGCATTTGGTGACAAGCTGTAGCTTCTCATCAGTCTGCAATGTGACTAAATCTTTCTTTGTGTAATTGAGAATTTCTGACATCAGGCAAAAACATTTTCATCAGTTTTTTTTTCCTTTAAGTCTTAATTGAAGCATGCAGCTGATATTGCCAGCAGAGCGAGGGCAGCTCAGAACATTTTGGCTTACAATCAGCAGAAACAATCCCAGCATTCCCATCTTGGCCATTGGGTGTTGTTGACACAGCTGCAGTGAGAAATATCAGTGCAGCTGGCAGCTGTATTTCCACAGAAACCTGTCATTTGGAATTCCTTCATCAAAACCCCATACATAGAGCTCATATTTCTCCATGTTGTTGTACACATTCAGTGGTCTGATCTCAAGACAAGTTCCCTTCCCATTTTTCCAGCTCAGTCTGAGGCCTCTCACAAAAGTACTTTTTCTCTTGCATTTTCTCTCCTTTTTTTTTTTTTTTTTTTTTTTAAATTTTCCTTCAATTTACAATGTGTTAAACAATGTTCATCCAAAATAATGGAGAACTCCTACTGTGACACAAATGAGCATAAAACTTGTTTAGCCAGAGGACTGACTTCACTAGGCAGGAGTTAAGAGAAGAGCAAGCAGAAAAGGACAATCATGGCAAACCTATGGCATGCAGACAACAGCTGGTACGCAGTGTTTCATCAGTTTTTCACATGCACTGGGCCTGATCCCCACCAAGCCAGGGCTTCTAGCTGGTGTACTGCCCAGGCAGGCTGCTCTGCTAGCGCTGGTTATTAAGGACTAGGGGAGAAAGAAAAGAATGAAGGAACAGCCATTGTTTATTTTATATAGAGAAGAGTTGAAGGAAGACACTTGATGTCAAAGGCGGAGCTCCTAAAAGGAAATGAATTCCCCCTGCCTTTCTCAACTGCCAGATGTCAGTTCAGATGTCAGATGTGGATGTCAGGACTCTGATGTGGTTGTGTTCTGTGGCCTTCATTTCTGACACATACATCTTGGTAGGTACAGCACTGACTGTAAAGGGAAAGGATAGTGAGGGGCAGATGGCAAGAAAGCATTCACCTTCAACATCCAGGTCAGTGTCAGAGCCTTGTGTGGCCTTCTCTGTTGATGGTGGAGACTCTGGAGTCTTACTGATATCTGACTTCTCTCCATTCTGATCTGCTATGAAACCAAGCAGATTCACATGTCAGTGCCAACCCAGCATCTTTGAGACTCCTGGTATGTGACAGAACTTCCTACTGCTCTCACTGAAGTCTGCACCTCTCTTCAACATCCTGCAGATGTGCTCCTTCCCCAGCCCCACTTAATGCCACACTCCCTGCGTAGGGTACCCATGTGATGCTAGTTCTGGCATGGGGACAGGCTCACATCAGGTCTTCATTCCCTAGTGAGCAGCCTTTCTCTCCTTCCCCTCTTTCTGATACGACCAGACAACAGATTTCCCTTCTCCATCCCACTTTCCCACAAACCTAGAAGCCAAAGCTGTTCCAGCTCCTTTTAGCTCTCCTGAACTGATTCAGACTTTCCCACCAGGCACTGGCATGACACTGTTGGCTGACTGCTATCAGACAGGGATTGCTTTGTAGTACTCTTCAAGCAAAGCAGAAGAGGAATTTTTGAATGTTATTGTATGTTGGGATTGAGTGTAACCAGGCCTGCTAGAAATAGTACAGCTTCTCTTGCCTACTGTTCATAATTTATTTTACAGTGAGAGCAAAGGAGAATTTGGAACATTCTTCTTTAAGATAAAAAATCACACCAGAATCATCAAGAATGATTTTTCCAAAATATTTTTTGGTGAATAACTACACTTCTTTTCCTGTTTCTTTTCATCCCTTGTCACTGCTTTTACTACCTTCTTCCTCTACTCCCTTACTTCAGAGTTCCAGGCTACTCTGGATGTCACTTAGCACTGGTGCTTCATGAAACTTGCAGTTTGGCTTTTCACTCAGATCTGTGTGAGGGAAAGACTGGATGGCTGGCACCCACATCAAAGCATTTAAACCATCCCTGCAGCTCCTTCATTAAGATATTTTCCTTCTGCCAGACTTTGTTCAAATGATGGCTTTATTTGTATTTTACAATGGGAAAGACAAAAGAAAGGGTTAAAAACAGGTTTAAATCCCACATAAAGAACTCATGAGACAAAAAGACCCAGGTTTGGAATACCACAATAATATCCCCAGATCCTCTTTTCTTAATAACCCTACAGTCTAGTCATCCTGATAAAAACAAACTTCCTACCCTAGGGATCAGACAGTCCTTTGTGTGCTGTACAGAATCCCTGCAGGCTTTATCACCTTCTGATAATGTAACTGTTGTGTACCCACTATCAGCCAACCCTGCACTACATGATCTGAGCCTTGTGAGGTAGGTCCAGAAGTGGTCCCAACTATCCCTGTGGAACTGCCTAAGTTAGCACTGATTCAGATGTTTATCTTGTTAAGATGTTATTCAAGCAGAAATTTAAAAGGTATTGAATCATGATCATCAGAAAATTGTTTGAGTTGGAAGAAACCTTAAATATCATATGGTTCCAACTCCCATACTGTGGGCAGGGACATATTCCAGTAGACCAGGTTGTACAAAGCCCCATCCAATCTGGTCTTGAACACTTCCAAGAATCATAGAATCATAGAATTGTTCAGGTTAGAAAAGACCTTAAAGATCATGAAGTCCAACCACAACCTAACCATACTATCCTAACTCTAACAACCTTCCGCTAAATCATGTCCCTGAGCACCACATCCAAATAGTTTTTGAATACATCCAGGGATGGTGACTCAACCACCTCCCTGAGGAGCCTGTTCCAGTGCTTAACAACCCTTTCTGTAAATAAGTTTTTCTTAATGTCCAACCTAAACTTACCCTGGTGCAACTCGAGGCCATTTCCCCTGGTCCCATCACCTGTCACTAGTAAGAAGAGACCAGCCCTGCTCTCGCTGTAATCACTGTTCGGGTATTTGAAGATGGGGGCATCCCAGGATACAATATGTTCTCTGGACAACCTGCTCCAGGGTCTTAATCTCCTTTATAGCAAAGAATTTCTTCCTAACATTTAACCTAAATTTACCCTCTTTTCCTTTTAGACAGTTACCCCTTCTCCTATCACTATAGTCCCTGATAAAGAGTCCCTCTCCAGCTTTCCTGTTGGCTCCCTATGTTGGGGAGCCCAGATCTGAATGCAGTAATCCAGGGGGGTCCCATAAGAGAGAGATCATTGTCAAAACCAATGCAGTGAAGAGCAAGGAGTATGGAAATTCTTTTGTCTCCCACTTTTTTTGAGGCATTGGGACTGTAGGCACAGCTTTCTGGTCAGCCTTCTTCAGGCACAGCTTCTACCAACCATGAACCTGGAGGGGAGTTCAGACCGTGGTTTGATGGGAGACTTGCAATGGATGTACTGAGATACTGGCAAAACCCTTCTCATGCTAGACTAACAATGCCTGTTCTATGGATATATTGCTTTATGTTGTTCTCTCTGTTGCATTTTACAAGTATTTGGTAAACCACACTAGCAGTTTATACTGGGATGGTAAAGCTTTGTGGAGTAGAGGAAATTTTCTTCCCTTTTGCCTAGCGTTACAAAAAGGTCATGGTTCCCACTACTAAACTAATGAAGTCATCTTTCTTAAAATCACTGCTTATAGTGGCTCAACTTCAGGTAAGATGAATATTCTAATAAATCACTCTCTTTCTTCTCTATGATGTAATGTAACTGATTACATTATAATGTAACTGATTACAAGGAATTTCAAGTGTGAAAGGAAACTGTCAAGGTCATCCTCACTTCTATGTTCCTTGTACCATACCTTAAAAATAATTCAGGCAAACAGCCAGGTCCCATCCTACTATGACTAAGATCAAACTAGAGTAGAATTTAATGAGGGAAAAGTTATGTTAGGCTAGGAAATAAGACCAAACTACTTCAAACAGGCTACTTAGCAGAGTGCAGACCCAGGACCAGTCTGCCTCTGAAAGCCAGCCCACCCTTCCTAGAAAGGAAGGGTTGAAATAGAGCATCATTTTACACAGTGCTAAACTACTAGGCCCCCCATGGGGAATGGAGGGCAGCTGGATATAATTGCCAGTAGGTATAATTGCTGGTACTGGCCAGCTGGCATTACATTTCTAAGCAAGGTGCTGGGCTGATTTGTCACCAGCCTACTGACAGCAGCCATCTCAGGCTATCAGCAGCCTGCGTCCCATGGCACCCCATTTCTTGGCAGTAGGACACTTATGCAGCCCAGGTTACAGAAGGGAAGCCTTTCACTTGCCTACAGCCACTGTACTCCCTGTTGGACCCTGCTGGTTTGGCTGTTTCTGACTATTTGTAGATAACTAAGCACAGCACCTGTGTCCTTCTCAGAGTCCTTGTCCATGGCTGTTTTCTTGTCACTACCAACGAGCTGCAGGTTTATTTGCTTTTTCTCTTCCTGCAGTGAGACATTTACAGCCACCTTTTAGGCCCCAACATTTCCTCTAATTCATTTGTACAAAAGCACAGCTGTTCAGCTGCAATTTAAAACCTCCAAGAGCAACGGTGCTATTTGTAAGGTTGATGTTCTCGATTTATACTGCTTACAAACAGGAGAACCCTGTTTTGTGTTTGTAGGGGCTGGCTGGATGTTAGGAGAACCCTGTATAGTCCTCAGCACCCTTACCCCTCCATTCTGTCTACTTGGCCCTTCTGTGACCTCACTTCCATGTCAACCTCCACATTCCAGGTTTCTCAGGAAACCAGGGCTGTTTGGTCTCTGATGGTGTCAGCGCCCAGGGACAGGATCAGATGATGTTTTGGCTGTGAGAACCCGCAGGAATATCAAAAGGTGATGCCAGATCTCTGGTGAGTGTTCTCCTTCCCTCTGGGTTGGTCCTGCAGGTTCTACAGCTTTGTACGAGAAAGGCAGACTGCAGCATTTACAGTCAGAAAGGGGCTTAGAAAGAAATGAGTGCATCAGCCTTATTAGTCTTCAACAGACTCAAACTCCTCTACTGCCTATTTGCATTTGTCATTTGAAGTTTGTTTAAACTACACTATGCATGAGGACTGCTCTGAAAATAATGCCTCCTATTTTATTATGTTGGCCCACAACATCAGAGGCAGCTGTTGGTGGTATAGCAGTAGAGGATGAACCTTCTCACCAATATTCTGTTATATATATATATCTTCTTCTTTCCTGCCAACCCTCCCCCCCCCAATAGTTCTACAGAAACCTCCCAGCTAGTCCGGTCATTAGAGGCTACAGCAGGGTTACATTTGGCTAAAAAACAAAATATGATGCATGAACCAGTGGAAGGTTTGACCCCAAAGCAGACCTCTGTCAGCTTTGATTCTGTTGTTTGTGAATATTTTTTTCTAGCATAGGCCAAACAACAGTGACAGTCCAGATCCTCGCTTGTCTGTGGTTCTGGCCAACATTCTTCTCTATTCCAGTCCACTTATCCTGGCATGGGCTAGGCCTGAAGATACTTTTTGAACTTTCGAAGAACAGCTTTGTTTTAAATTCCCAGTCCACTAGCCCTAGCTGTCACAGACCCTTCCTTTGGAGAACATCCTCTGTTTTAGGCAGACACCAATGGTGGTTTGCCTACTGCAAAGGGATATGGGAGACTGCTGACCACTGCTTTATTTTGCCAGAGACATCTGCAGTTTTGGCACAGAGATTACACTGTGACATATACATAATAACATCAGCTCAGGTCCTAGCCATGGACACCTGTTGTGCTGATCTCAACAAGCTACATACTGCTCACCTCTTGAAAAGAGGACTCAAGAGTCCTTATGAGTCTTACCAGGAGCAGCTGAGGGAACTAGGATTGTTCAGTCTAGAGAAGAGGAGGCTCAGGGGAGATCTTATCACTCCCTACAACTACCTGAAAGAAGCCCAGGTCAAGTGGGAATGGCCTCAAGTTGTGCCAGGGGAGATTCAGGTTGGGTATTAGGAAAAAAATTATTTTCTGAAAGAGTGGTGATGCATTGGAATGGACTGCCCAGGAGCTGGTGGAGTCACTGTCCCTGGAGGTGTGCAAGAACAGTGTAGATGTGGCGCTGAGTGACACGGTTTAGTGAGCATGGTGGTGGCGTGCTGATGGCTGGACTAAAGCGGTCTTTTTCAACGTTAATGATTCTATGATAACCTAAAACAATGACTAGGGCACATCCAAGGCACAGCCTGGTAGCACTGGTTGGTGCAGAGGCAGGGACAGCACGAGTCTCGTTGACCTAATTGCAAGAGCCCATCTTTAAGGAAGTTTGGAAGAGGGTTACTGAGATCACCCTCCAGAGGTGTGCTGGGTGTCTTTCCCAAGCGGGAGGGGAAACACTTGGGGTGGCACAAAGCATTACTCTGACAATATGAGAAGCTTTTAACTTGAAGCAGAAACCAACCTCTAATAAGTGAGAGGCAATAACCAGTATGGATATAGGATCAAAACGCTCCCTACCAGATGATGAGGGTGATCTTAATGGACATCACAGTTCAGTTGAGTTAGATTTGACAATTTTGTATTTTATTATGATACATTAGAAGTATGTATTTGGTGCAAAGAGCTGCAGTGACGCTCAGTTTGATGCTTGCCTTTGGATGTTGTGCACAGCCAAATGTGGAATAAAACAAAATATTAAAAACGTAGCTCAAGCAGGACTTTTTCCCTGGAACCGTCTGGTTTCAGCATGACAGGCCTCAGCTCCACACGGCCACAAGGTGCTCACAGTGTGCTCGCAGCTGATCAGATGGAGCGGTTTTGCAGAGCTGTGACACACTGTGAGCAAACCACAGAAGGAGAACACCTTCCTGTGCTGGTGCTTCCATCGAGGTTTGTCCTCGCAGCCTGTTCTCTGCAAGGCGTTGACTAACGTGGTTACAGGTTGTAAGACCTGTAGTGAACTGTAATTACGAACCGCCTGGGACCAAAATGGACTTTATGTGGTGCTTTTCCAGGGGATTACGACTTTTGTAGGCTTCTGGAGAAGAGACTGCAAACTTCCATTCGAAAGCACTTTTCCCTGGTTGCGGACCGAGCCGGCCGCCCGGCGTCAGCGCCGTCACCCAGCCTCGCGGGAGCCCGGCCCCGGTCGCAGCCCCACCCCGGCCGCGGGGCCATCCCACACGCCTGCCCCGACCTGCCGGGGTCGGCCCGGCTCGGCGCGCAGGGAGGCCCGTGCCCGAGACGTCCGGGCGAGGTGACGGCCGCGGCGCGGTGAGTGCCTGCGCGGAGCCGGAGCTCGGGCCGTCAGCCCGTTTCTGAGGCGGGGCCGGGCCGGCGCGTCGCCTAGCTGGGGCCGGACCGGCGGAGGAGGTCGGGCCGCGCCGCGCGCTATGATCGGCACCGTGCTCTGCTACGTGCTGCTGCCGGCGGTGCGGCTCCTCCGGGCCCTGCGAGGTAACCCGGCCCCGGGCGGGCGGCGGCGGGGCCGGGAAGCAGCCGGGGGGGCGCGCGGGGCCCGGCCTTCCCTCCGCCGCGCTCCGGACGCGGCGGCGTTGCCTCTTCCCAGGCGCCGCCCTGGGACCAGGCCGGGTCTCGGCGGCCTCCGCTCCTCGGGGGGGAGGGCCTGCCGGGTCCTTCCCCAGCTCTGCCGCCCTGAGTGCAGGGGAGGGGCCCCTGAGCTGCCCAGAGTCGCTCTTTGGGGTAGCAGGGCCCTTTCTGCTCGGTCGGCGCGCTCGCCGCGTGTGCAGCTCAGTGCGGTTGGGTTTGGAGGCAGGTCCCGATCCGCGCTCCGAAATTGCGGATTTTGTTCTTGGAGGCCCTGAGCGTGCTGCCTCGGAGCCGCTCTGCGGGTCTGGGGGAGACCTTTGGAGACGGCCGGCTCTGAGGCCTGGTAGCCCTTAAGCACCTTCTGTTGAGTCTGTGCAGGTTTCATCTGGTTTCCCTGATCCAGCTGTGGCTTCACAGGCCCTGGTGCTGTGCTCATCTAGAGCCGTCCTGCCGAACCGGTTCTCACGTCTGTGGCAGCCGCTGCTGCAGGCTGGTCAGAGACTGGCTGGCTCCACCGACATTCAGCTCTTGCCTTATAAGCTTCTATGATAGGCGCGTCTGCAACGATGTGTGGAAGTACTGTGCTGGTATTTGTGACAAACGTGAGCTTTGTTGCAAATGTACAGAGGGGGCTTGTGGGTCTCACTGCTACATTTCTGATGCACGCAAAAAGCTTTGACACAGAAGATACCAGCAGTACAAGCTTACATGGAAATTGCTGACCCCTGTGTGTTACTGCTCTGGGTGACTGACTGTTGC
Source organism: Alectoris magna (assembly GCA_030625065.1). Lineage (NCBI taxonomy): Eukaryota > Metazoa > Chordata > Aves > Galliformes > Phasianidae > Alectoris > Alectoris magna. Next base: position 21,292,535 of record CM060565.1, read on the forward strand.
AGGGGTACCGCAGAAAAAAGGGTATTAGTACACCACAGAAATCCCTGCTTAATGGCAGGGACTGGTATTGGTGTACGGTTTGCAGCAAAACATCAGTACTGTCATCTCTGATGTTGGTACAGGTAGAAAGAGCCCCTGTGATTTTCCGCTTTACACCACCAATATTCAAAAGTGTTATGTGATCAGCAGATTATATATACATATTTTATCACAGATAGCAGTCACCAGGTGGCCATTAATTCTTATCAGGAATTCTTCTGTGCATATATTATCTTTAGAAAGGCTTTTAATTGCTCATGGCTGTTCCCCTGCTTCTTTATTTTTCATCTTTAATTACAGAACGGTTTTTCTAGCACGTTGTTGTGATATGTAACCATTTTTAATCATCTCATCTGAATGCTACATTTTTCCAAATCTCTGTAAAGAAACTTGCTCCAAGTCGTCACCTTCAAAGCTTGGCTTCTTAACCCATGCACCCCATCAGCTAACTTGTACAGATTATGCCTTCAGATGTGTAGTTGAGAGCAGGTGCGACTGGCACTGTGTGCCTTTTAGCTTGTCTGACTGGCTGTGGTGCTGCCTGAGTTAGAATAGTGCTTACATGAGCTGGTAAAGTTGTTGCTGTGCTGTACAGTTTCAGTGACTGACTAAAAGCTAGCTATGGACTGCAGTCTAACATTAAGAGGCAGGGTAAGTTACTCGGATTGTAACTATTTTTCTTCAAAGAAGTCATTTGTTTGGGTTGCTGCACTGAGTGCTTATATACAACAAATTCATTGGAGAAAAAAAAAAAGTGAATGGGAAAGTATTTTCATCTGTTTTATGTTTTGTTTTGTTTTAATGGCAGATGCTTTCTTTACCTGTCGAAAGAATGTGCTTCTGGCGAAGAGCACGTCCACCCAGATAGAAGGCATCTTTGCTGCAACTAGAGGAAAGTTGGTCCAAGAAGAGAAAGAAGCCCTGCTCCAGCAGTGGCTGGAGGAAGGAGCAGGGAGTTCGTCAGCCAGTGACAGTGCTCCAGCAGTGGGAAACGTATCGGCTACATCTACCAGCGCCTGGTTAGAAGGTTCAGAGCTATTGATGAGTAGCCTTAGCGACCTGAATTCAGCTCCAGAAGTCGTGTGGTGTGCCAATCAGCAGCTCACAGAACTTTGTGCCTTGACTTCTTCAGAACCGCAAGATCATGCAGTGACTAAACTGGAAAAATTACCGGCAGAAGAAACAGTGGCTGTAGTAGGCAGTGCACCTTGGGCAGCTCTGGTGCCACAGGCAGATCAGCAGATAGCTGGCTGTGCCACTATCAGTGTAGAAGGGCTGAATGAAGACCCAGCGGTGTTGGCGTGGAGTTTAGCAGGTGGCACAGAGATGGTGCCAACAGAGCCCCCTGCCTGGCCTGCTCAGGATGCTGTGCAATTTTGTCCATTCCCGACGGAAGTACCCTACCATGGTCAGTGGCAACAGCTCTGGATATAATGTTAGGAATTTGTGCTCTAGAGAACCTATTTAGGTTTTTGTTTCTGGTTGAGGGGAGTAGGTCTGGGCTTGCTGTCAGGGAAACATTGATTGTATCAGACCATACAGAATTGACAAGATCTGCTAGTGAAAGCTATGAAGTGAGGTTTTGCCTAGGATAGGCTGATCACAGCTACAAGTGTCTGTGCTAATAGGCTGTCTGGATATTGATACATTACTTCCCAGGAGCTGTGCCTGAGTAATATAGAAAGCACCCAAGAGCTTGTTGAGTTTTTCTGTATGCTCGACTCTGGTCTTCTGTTACCTCATCCTCAATGTCAACTAACCAAAGGAATCCAAATAAAGCATCCGAAACCCAGAATGGATGAGAGTTAGGTTAGAGGCTCCATTACCTGGGCTTAGGGAATGATGTTGATGTTCTGCATCCCAGAGGAACAAAAAATCTGGAGGGTACCCAGAATGGCTGTAATTTGGCTTTGTTGGTTTTTTTTGTTTGTTTTTTCTCTTATTTATAGAGATTTTATGGAGAGACTGGGAGGATCTTTCTGTCCAGCCTTGTGAGCTAGAACTGGGCTCAAAAAAAAATCCCCTCTTTGAATTTCGTGTCATGTCTTACAACATCCTTGCCCAGGACCTGGTGGAACAGGGCCATGGTCTTTACCTGCACTGTCATCCAGACATCCTGAACTGGGATTACCGCCTTCCAAATATTTTGCAGGAGATCCAGCATTGGGATCCTGATGTGAGTATGACTTAAGCCCCGTACACGTTAGTATCGCCAGAATTTGAAATTTTTGTTTGATCTAATTGCATTGTGGCAATTTTTTTTTTCCTTCTTTTTTTTTTTTTAAGGATGAGGAAAGTAGTAGGAAGATGCTACCTACTTGGTAGTTGAGGCATTGTGTATATTTTTTTTTTGCTGCCTATCTTGTTTTGAGTGTGTTTTTATAGCATTTAGTAATACTTAGGTAACAGAGGTTAGCTTCATAAACAGCAGAAGTGGAGGAAGAAGAGTGATGCATTTTGGGGGGTGGGGGCTAGGTTTATAAAGCAGCAGAGGAGATGGGGCTCACATAAAAGAGGAGTTCACAACTTTCTCTATTCTTTGAGCCGTCTTTGCGTGTTGAAGGAACTTTTGCCTCATCACTGGATAACTGAGTGGTAAACTAATGTGACCCAGAAAGTTATCACTCTCTAGCTGGGAATTACAGGAGAGAGTTGCAGTCATGGCCTTTCCATTGCAGGGTTAGTATGTGAGTATACTTTTGCACTTTCTTCCTTCCCTGAAACAAGGTAACTGGCAAATACTGTAGGAGCGAGTGAGGTCTCTGACTTCCTTCCAGGTTCTGTGTCTGCAGGAGGTGCAAGAGAACCATTACAGGGAGCAGCTAGAACCGACGCTCACAAAGATGGGTATGTCCTGCTTTTATATGTCTGTATTTCCAGCTCGGGGGACTGGCTGAGCAGTGCTTCCCACTTAATGTCTTCAAAGCATTTGGTCTTGAAAGAACTTTTCTTCCTTTTTATTTGAGCTGCTGGCCTTACTTCTGAACCATCTGCCTAGACTTTTACCCTTTCATTTGTAACTGACTTTTCAATTTGAGAGATTAGAGTAACGACTCTGTCCTAGAAGGACAAGGAGAGAGAAAATACATGATTATAATTTATAGACAGCAATTACTGGGACAGAATTAGGTATAATGCTGCACCCAGAGCATTGTAACTGTATGTTAGAATAACTAAGAGTAACTGTATATAACTAGGAGTAACTGTATGGTAGAAAGCATTGCACCTGAGGGAAGAAAGGCTGGAGTCCACGCTTCCCAAGCAGCGAGTCTTATGTGCCCCAGCATTGCTTATTGCTAGAGGGAGCTGAGTCCTTAAGGAATGCTGATAGGGGATGTAGAATGCTATGTTACTAAGCAACCAGTGCTTTACAGGTAGGGTTGCTTACTGGCAGATGATGGCTGATTATTTATTTATTTTTAGAGCCTAGATCTATTGTAGAAGGCAGGCTGAAAATTAACACAATAGGAGTGCATAGGGGTTGGATAAATAATCCTTCTGGACAGGCTACTGTTAGTATAGAAGACTTCTACAAGTCTTGTATGAATGGACTTGAATGGAAAGAGAGCCTGAGGTAGCAGCCAGTAGCTTTTTAATGAGTGATGGTTTCTCTTCAGGTTTTGCTTGCTTCTATAAACGGAGGACCGGAAGAAAGACTGATGGCTGTGCAGTGTGCTATAAGCAAAGCAGATTCCAGCTAATCACCGTCAGCCCCATCGAGTATTTCCGGCCTGGCCTAGATGTCCTCAATCGGGATAATGTGGGTTTGGTGCTTCTGCTGCAGCCCCTGCTCCCAGAGGGTCTTGATCTGAAGGCAGTCAGTCCTTTGTGCGTCGCCAACACACACGTGTTGTTCAATCCCCGGCGGGGAGATATCAAACTTGCCCAGATGGCCTTGCTCCTCGCAGAGATTGACAAGATTGCAAAAACTGCTGAAGGTCAGTACTATCCTGTCATCTTGTGTGGCGACCTGAACTCTGTACCTGACTCTCCGCTTTACAAATTCATCCGGAACGGTCAACTTTCCTACCAGGGAATGCCAGCCTGGAAGGTAGGTGCCAGGCAGAACTGGGATTGGGTGGCTCTTTACTGCATGCTGCTGGAGAAAAGCATAGCTGTATTCTTCCTCTTACAAGAAAAAGTCCCAGTATTAAACTTAATTATTCAGGACTCATCCCCAGTACCTCCAGCAGTGCTGAGGAAAGAAGCAGACAAATGTGTACATGTTGCTTCCAACACTGCTTTTTTTGTTTCTTTGGAGCCAGACCAGTGATAACAGTTACTTCATTTCACATCCTGGTTTTCCCTTGCTGTGGGATTTTTGTTGCTGGGTGACCGGAAGTGTAGGGGAGCACAACTCCACCAAGGCAACCTGAAATTTTTGTAGGTGTTTGATATGAAACCAGTTTTGCCCATGAAATGGTTACCTGTGCTGGACTCTTCAAGTGGCTACCTGCTGATTTATATCCATACTTACATATGTCTTTGGCTTTCAAGCAAAATTATCAATTCAATAACACATGTCCACAAAGTACGTTCTGTATGGTGACTTCTAGTTAATTGAATCCATGTCCCGCTGCACTGCCACTGTGAGGGCACTTTTCTGTTTTGCTCTTGGTGAGTGTGTATACATACATTGTCTATAGCTTGCAGAAGTTCTGCTGTGTGTCGCTGACGTTTTCCTCTCCTGATTCTTGCCTCCTTGCAGGTGTCTGGTCAGGAAGACCTTTCCCAACAGCTTCATTGTCGGAAACTGCTGTCCCCACTGTGGCCGAGCTCACTGGGTGTAACAGACAATTGCCAGTATGTTTCTGTGTGCCAGCCAAAGAAACAGGGTGAGCTCTAGTGTGCACTGAGTATATGAGCTTGCTATGGATCGAGAGTCGGTAGTCCTTGCTGTCTCCCAGAGTAGCCAATGCATGTGTTATACGATGCAGTCAGCAACAAATTCTATTCTTCTATCCTTTTCCTTGGTATTTGAATTAAATTCAGTTTTTCTGGAGTCCTTTAGCCCAGTATCTGCAGTCATATTTCTGTAGCCAGCAGCAGAGAATTCCAAGTAATCATTGCTCTACATAGCTTCTATATTCCCAGACTTAAGCTTTTGTGCAGTTATAAACGATGCTTTGCATCGATAGCTTTCAACTGCAGGTGTCTGTAAGAGCAATTTTGGGTAGTGATTGCATGCCAGTATTAGAGAATGCCAGGGGTCCACTTTAAAACAGTAATTGTTCTCTGCTATTTCTAAAGCGGATTCTAAAAAAGGAGGCCACACTAAATAGTTTTTGTTGGAAGTCTGAATATAAAATTTGTCTTCAACCTGACTTGCAGAACTGTTCTTTCTTTTTAGGCAGACTTGAGTTTCCTTGAGTTGCGAGCTCACTGATCTGCTTAAAAATCCCTTACAGTGCTTCAGCGGGAATGTTCTTAATTTGTCTCATCAAGGTGCTCACCATGATAGATGCATTGGCTAAAGGAATAGAACAGAGCACAGTTACTACTATGTTTAGGTCATTAAGTGATTCCCGTTCTCATGGTATAAGGGTGCTTGGTATGAAACTTGCTGTAAATGTGACTTTGCTGCAGATGTTTTATTGTCTTAAATTGTATTTCTGTCTGCAGGCAGACGTAAGTACAGCCGAGACTTCCTGCTCCAGTTCCATTTTTGTGATGTTGCCTGTGAACGACCACCAGACCTGGTCTTCTTGGAAGGTGTGACAGATGCTAAACCAGGTATTAATGGTTTTTCAGCTCACAACTCTTCTAGCTGTATAGTGATGAAAAACTGTTGGAGGTAATACCTCGTACAAAAAGGGAAGACAGAAGAATAGCTTTCTGTGGCTGTGTGATTATTAATGGATTCCATGAGAGATCAGAGTATAGCCTTACCGCAGCACTGACAGTGTTTCTTGGGGCACGCTGGGTTTCAGACTCTTCTGAAGTCTGTTTCTAACGAAGATATATATATATTTTTTTTCCGCTGATTTAAGATTTTTGTTGCAGAAGAACAAACTTGGAGACTGTAACATCACAATGGCTGCAACATTGATGTCTCTGGATGCTGAAACCCAGTAGACAGTACCTCACCCCGGGCTTTGTTCCATAACTGGTTCTAGTCTCTCCATTTCTATTCTGCCTTTTAAGTTACCCTTTGTATAAGCTGTGGGCTAAGGCAAATGAACTTTCTGCAGGAGTATAGGTTGAACTACCTGGGCTTTGATAGTATAAAATACTTTAAGGACACGTCCATATTTGGACAGAATATTTCTGTAGTGATCTGCTCTCAGAATGTTTCTGTTAGTCTTAGCTGGGGTTTCCTTTGAATATTTTTCTTTGACATGGCTTTGGCTGGAAGCTATCTGTACAAATGGGCAAAATATATATGCAAAAGGACTTATTTTGTCTCAGGATTTTTTCAGACTTGGAACAAGCAGCCTGTTCCCGTATCTATGTACATCTGTCTGGAATCTCTTCTACTTCTTTGCAGACCCCCCTCCATACTGGCCCAAGCACACTGCTCCAGTGAATGACCCTGATCTCCAGATGCTCATCCCAAGGTAATTTGATGCACCTTCTGTGGCCCCAATGTTTCACTTTCTGCAGCTCTGAAAATCTGCTTGAAGTAAAGACTGAAATAATTGTGAGGGTCCACCCAGATCCCAACAACTAGGTGATGTTCTGGCAGCACTGGGTTGAGGAGGTCAAGAATGAAAGGCGTAGACAGGACTGGGTATTGGATACGAGGTAAGCTCATGGTCTGCTTTGCGCAAGTGGGTTAAGTAATTCTGACTATCTTTCTGTGTACGCGTTTGCAAACTCAGAAATAGTTTGGAGAGTTGCATCAGTAAGGGAACTTCCAACTTCACCTGTGACATCAGCATGGAAACTTACAACTTCAGCTGTGACTGCAACAGTGAACGCTGCATCATCCTATTTCCTTTCTTGGTAAATTCTGGCTGTTCATTTGCAGATCTGCAGGCATTATCCAGCACGGCCTCAACCTGACCTCTGTCTACAGCCATTTCCTGCCACAGAGGGGACGCCCGGAGGTCACAACCATGCCCATGGGGCTCGGCACCACTGTTGATTATATCTTCTACTCAGCAGAGCCTGTGATGAATGGAAACAGAGGGGGTGAGTGTGCCAGTGCAGGGGTTGTCCCTGTGGTGTTGGAAGAGGGCTATGAGGTGTAACATAGTTTAGTTCTGTGCTGGACAGAGCATTCTCTTAATCTGGGGTAGATCTATGGGGTGTAACTTTGACTGAGGTGATGCACAAAGTAGTAGGAACATGTGCGCAGGTATCTTGAGAAGACAGTGCTTGTCTTCCTTATGGAAAAATTGAAGCTGCTCAGGTAAGATTCATGTAGACTTCCAAGGAAGCCAGAGCAGAATGTGTTCTTCCTTTGTTCAACTATTTGTGCTCCTGGTAATAAGCAGTGCTGAGTCCTTAGTTCAAGGCTTGGACTTCAGGTCTGACTGAGACCACACATCCTCCTTTGAAGGAGGTAACTCTTGTTAAAATGACAGCACCTCTCTACTACCTGAAATGGGAGTTAGGTTGATGGATGCATGTAAATGCATCCAAGAGCTGCCTTGGAGCTGCTTTTGGATCATGTCAGGATCAGCTCTGGGGAGGAGGTTAGGAATGAATAGAATTAATTCCTGCTCAATGTGGAATTTGAAACTATCTTTAGGACTTATGGGAAATTCCTGTCAGTCCACTGTAAACAACTACCTGGTGAATTTAGTATATACCGGATTTTTTTGTGCCTGCAAGCGTATGAAAGCATTGAACTGCAGCATTATAGGATGTTCTCTGCTTTCATATCCAGGCTCAAAAGCGCATGCAGTGTTTGTGCAGGTCATCTTTCTTCATCAGGGAAAGGATTGGAAACCACTGACAAGCATCCTTCTGCAAGTCTATGGAGTTAATCTGCAGCATCAGTCTACAGCTGCTGTTTCCTTCTACTTTGTCAGGTCGCAGGCTGTACCGAGATGGAGTCCTAAAGCTGCTTGGCCGCCTTTCCCTTCTCTCTGAAGATGTCCTGTTGCTGGCAAATGGCTTACCAAATCCATTTTGTTCATCTGATCATCTCTGCCTGCTGGCTAGCTTTGGCTTGGAGATCTCCAGCCTCCGAGAGGGTTAGTGTTGGTTCCCCTTTGCCTAAAGAAAATATATTCTGAATATAGCAGTTTGAGACTCTGGATTTACAGCCAGCTTGCAAGAGAACTCTTTTTATTTGACGTACCCAAAGAGTCCCTTTCTGCCCTCATGCCCTCACAAAAAAATAGGGATGAGTCAGTTGGAGCCCTTTCTGTTGGTATTTTGTGGGTCTCTGCAAACCTGTGTTTCCGCACAGTTGAGCTCAGGCATTATCATCTCCTAAAGGGATCCTTCTTCCACAGCTTAATTTAGCAGATGTTTGAGTGCTGCAGGAACCAACCTTGCTCCCATGTTTGTCCCTTGGTAAGATCTTCGAGGACCTGGGAAATACAGATGAATTGCTGTCCGCTTCTGCCTGCCAAGCAGCAGGGCATATGTACACCAATATTCTTTCACAACAAAACAATGTTTCTTTTAATTCCTGAATGATAGTTTTTGAAGCATGGTCTTTAGGAATGTGGTGTTGCTTCTGAGAGTGATCTTCTAGCTGTTTAGAAATAGGTTTTTCTTAATAATGGTAAGGGCTGTGTTGCTGGCAGAAGAGCTTGTGTAGTTGAGTAGTTTCAACAAGATTATCCCACCGAATGTCAGGTGAGGAAAATTGTCTGGTAAGGCGTGACAACCCCAGAGCCTGTATCTCTGGAGGCTCTCAAAAAAGAGATAAAAATTGAAAGTGTGTTAGAGGAAGCAGAAACATCAAACGGGACAGTTGAAGGTATTCTAAATGCCCCTACCCTTCCTCTGTGTCTTCTCAGTTCCGTTTTACCTCTCAGGGGACAGAGAGCCAACCGGTAGCAGCCTGCTGGGCCAGGCTATGGGCTTTCTGGAGCTAGCCATGCTTAGGTAGGTAGAACACATAGGACTGGCTCTTGTCCCTGAACAGATGCTGGGAGGGAGGGGAAGGTCATTTCCTTGGAGGCAGGATTGTCAGTCTCTTGGTGTCCTCTTAGAGTAGTTTTCTCAGCTTGTACAGTACAAAAAAACCCAAAACTGTACCTGGCCCTGAGGCAGATTACCTTGATTAGCCTGACTTTTGGTACTCAGTTTTGCTACGAGAGAGGAAAGCAATATTGGACAGACATTTCTAACCTTAGCCTTCTGTTTGCAAACACGGCGCAGAAATCTTGTCCTGCCTCAGGATTTTTGAGAGGGTATGAACAGACTTGAAATATCATTTGCTCTTTCTGTGTTATACTGGGGGATTTTCATATTTTAAATGTTACTTTCTTTATTGAAAAATAAAATTTTACTAATTTAATGAAAAATGCAAAGTAACTGCAGCACCTCGTGCTCCTGGCAGCTGAACCCGTAGAGGAGTTGCTCAGCAAGGCTTTGCTGGCTGGAATGTGAAAGAGGAGAATGTGGATTAGCTACACAGGATAGTAGTAATGAAGGATAAAGAGGGGGGAAAAGCATGTCTAGCTGTTGTCTCCCATCACATCCTCACATCCCAGATGTCTATTTGGCATCAGAGTTTATTTTGCAAAACGGTTTCGGGAGCTGTCCCCCTCTTTCCAAGAAAGCAAATACTGTTGATCTTTTACGGCTTATTTCTGTGAACTGTACAAAAGACATGGCCTGTGCGCTCTGTTCTGTCCCCATACAATTGTTAAGAACTGTGCATCCCCTTCTTGCCCCTGCTGTGTGGTGGTGTATTTGCCTGGTGATGTGTGGATGACTTTTGCTACCCCCACTTGGATAATACGTGTAAGAGTCTGCATAAGAGAACAGGAATGTGGAGGTAAACAAGTCTGCAGCTTTGTTCACCCTAAATTTCAAAAGTAATGGTTTTGGCATCGTGCTGGTTGTAATTGGGGAGAGATGCAGAGCTGTGTATTTCTGTGCATGTTTTTTCTGACATTTGCTCTAATTTCTTCAAATACTCTGATTTTATAATTGGTTTTATTTGTGCAAGGGGGAGAGAAAACAGAAATCCATGCAACTGAGAGCTTTATTTTTCTGCCACGCTGTTTGTAGGTTGCCAGATAGCGGTCTGGTTGCAGGTAACTCCCACCAGCTGGTAACCTTGTAGAGGAAAACTTGAGACATTGAATGTTCAAAAACAACCGACCAAAAGCAAAACAAAAAACACTGTGACATGTAGGACCGTCACTTAACACTGTGACTGTTTGCTTTGGTTGCAACTGCTGGCCCAGTCTGATAGCCAGTTAATGATGGGGGTGTGTGTGTGTGTGTGTCTCTCAAAGTCTTCCTGACCCTCTGCCACTCTCCACTCAGACCCACAAGCTGTGCACAGTTCTCTGACAGGTAAGCTGCTTGCCCAAGCATTTTGCCACTTCTGTGGTGTAGCTGAGCTTCAATATCACAAATACTTCTTCTATTTCATTTAAACCAAAGACTTGACTTTTCTTTTGGGGAACTTGCATGAACACATCTCTCAGGGAGGTTTTAAGTTCCAGCTGTTTTGCTGGAGAATCCGTTTCACAGGTCAGCCTAACACTTTGTTTTTCAGTATATGTGAAATTGTATGGTATGGACTTGGAATACTTAACTTGCTAAACACTGTGGATATGGAGTCAAGTGCTTAGAAACCCCTGGACGATGCCCACAAATCTTCTCCTGCTTCTCTCTGAAGGTTGGAAGGCTCCCAGCGTCCTGCAGCTCGCATAGACTTGGCTCACACATTTTCTTGGGCATTCATAGATTAAACTGTTTCAGAAATGCAGCTCTAATAGTTGATTGCTGTGGTTGTTTTGATCTCTGTTCCCGAAGCTCTGGTGTAGACTACTACAGACTTGATCTGTTTCAGGAAAGAAAAACTCCTGTTCTAGAGCAATTCAGAGTTAACATCAAATAGATCTGGAGACCTTTGAATGCCTCTTGGGATGTTGAAAGCTGTAGGCAAACTTTGTAGATGGGATAGATGGAAATAGGCCCTACCACTAACACAGCAAATACTATATAGTTGTAGGGGAAAACAGTGCATTCTCTGATGCTTTGAGAATGTCACATAGTGATATAATAAGGGACTGTGGTAATCAGCAATTTGTGATTGCAAGTGGAATTAAGATTCCAGACGTAGCTCTTAACACTGTTTCTTGACTGAAATGTGTAACTAGTTGTCATTTACTTAGTTTTCTGATACAGAGAAGCCTGTAAATGGTGATGGAAGTCGAACAGGAATATCTGCTATAGCCAGGAGTAGGAAGTGGACTACCTATGTCATCTTTGTGGTAGTGATGTAGAGCTCAGGGAGATTGGTACTTAGGAAAGGGATGCCAGAGATCACTGGCAGCCTGCATAAATATCCTGTTATGTCCTAAGCTGCAGGAACATGCAGCTGTAGAGGCAAACACAGATTTAACAACAGCTTAGATTGCACCACAGCTGCTAGGCTGTATTTAATTATGCCATTTAGATAGAAATTGGACTTCCTTCTCTTTCTTGGTCTTATCACTTTGGGAAGATGCCCTTTGTAACCAGTTCTTCCAAAACATATGGGATAGGAGGAGTAATAAACAGTATAATTTCTCTAATTTCTGTGTTTTTGTCAGAAAAATGAACCTTGGCAGCTGCTTGAGGTCGTCTTCTCCTATGTCTTTTTCTTATGAGGTATCTTTACAACAGCTGTTTTCCCATGACACTGGATGTAAGATCCAGTTATCTTTTAAAGTTACTGATGTTTATTTTTCTCCAGCTGTATTTTTTTTTTTCCACTTAGAAGCTACGGGAGAATTATTTAGGGATAAGTCATATTAAATACTCAGTATTTTAATAGTGTCAAGCTGTAAGTGGCTTCCTCACCCCTTATCTGAAGAGTTTAGTGGGAGGAGCAGGAGCTCTGAAGCCAACACTTAGATAGGAGTAACTCTTTTTAAATAAAAACAAAAAATTCAAGATTTACCTTTAGTGCCCTGTATGCAACCTTCTTTGTAAGGCACGGGAAAATAGAGGGCCTTCATTCCTCTCCTTTGAAGAGCATCTTAGAGGACCTGAGAAAAGTTGAACATCTCAGAGATGCTCTTTTAAGGACAGATCAAGGCATGCTTTGTGCTCTTACTGATTTTGACTTATGTTCTTAGTTAGTGCTTTGCAGATCAGGGCTCTGCTAGAGTGCAATTTCTTCTCACAGTTTTTACCACCTTACTAATGAATGTTTGCTGTATGTAGGGTTAGGACTTTGCAGATGGCCAGCGTTCATCCAAATACTGATACTTTCATTAGGCTTCCTATTGTGCAAGCTAATTGAATTGCTGGACCACCTATGTGCCTGACTGTAGCTGCTTGGATTGTAGTGTTTTTCATAGCTCTGTTACCGAGATGCAGAAGGTGGAGGATTGCTGCCATTGAAAGTACTATATGATGTATCAAAGTCTGATACCGAGTTTCTGTAGAGAACTCACCTGCTGTGACAATAACAGATACCTGATTGAGCAGCCCACATTCTTCAAGTTCTTTGCTTTAGTCAGTTGTACGAGCTTGGCTTCTGCGAACGTGAGCTTTCTGCACTTTCCACTGAAAATGTCTTTCTAGTCTTGAAGGTCTTTCCTCTTTATTTGTTTACTTCATATCTAGCCTGCACATTCTTGTGCTCTAAGGGAATAGGAATGCTGTATAGTGGAGCCGGAAAATTTTTCCAAACTGTAGTTAGACAAACACAGCAACTTTTAAGGTGCTGAGGTGGCAATGAACAAACAAACTGAGCTAGAAGTTGGCATGCACTAGAACAAAAGATGCATTTGTTCCATCCAGTCTTTCCTTTTACACACAAGAAAGACTTAACATCAAGCTTTGGTTTTTTTAAGTCTGCAGTAAGTCTGATAGTCTGCTGCCTTCTCCAGCAGTCTTAAGTTTATTCATTTTCTGACCACTTTCAGGAGCTGCTCCTGAACTCGAAATTGGATGCAGCCCACCACCACCAAACAAAACAAAACCCCACTGTAGGTTTCAACAGTTTATTGGAATTAGGATGGAAGTCACTGCCAAAATGAAAATACAAATCAGGAAATCCAACTTAACAAAATTAACTAAAGTTTCTAATGGCCTGCTAGCCATAGGATGTCATATGTCTTTCCATAATCCTGAAGTCCCTGTACATACAGTCCTTCTGGGCTTATTCCCGCATTCTCATGGATTTCTACATGCTTCTGTGCATGTGAGATCCTTAAATTTTGCAGACTTGGGCTTCTCAGCACAGTAGATGGCAGTGCTTTTTGGTGGTGGTGTTTTATTATTTTTAATTAGTGCTTTTAACTGCTTTTCCCAACAAAGGTTTTTCACTGATGTCCAAGTAGTATAATCTCTGATTTAAAAACCTAGAATTGCAGGAACTCTCTTATCAGGGGGATAGCCTGATAAAAGGGTTAGCAGAAAGTCTTAAACCTCTACTTCAGATGCTTGTATAGAAGTTGCGATGCTTAATTAATTATTTTTTGCTATTATTAAATGCTTAAAGATCAATAACAGAGCATGGAGCAAGAACCTTTCTGCTGCCGCTGAAGTCTGTCATCTTCTGGGCTCAGACACAGACCATAAAGTCTTATGATGTGAGCACTTTCTGTTGTCTGTTCATACTACCTACTAGGTACTATGCAATTACTTCCCCTTGAGACAGAAATTGTTTGTATAATTAACTTAGCAGAGAGGGACTACAGCATGTGCCATTCTTTGGAGTGACAGGGTAGGGGATGTTTATTGCTTTCTTCTGCAGTTGCATATACTGTAAGCTTGCTTGCCTACATCCTTATTACTCATTTCCCTAGAGAAGGATATGTTACGCCTGAAAGATGATAGCCTGAATAAAGTTGGATCCCACTTGCTGGGGAAATGCACTGAATGTTGCAGCTGACTGTCCTTTATTAACCCAGAATTTGTCTGAGAAGCCCTGGTGAGGTCATTAGTCTGGAAGGCCACTAAACTACAGTGCTTAAACAGAATTGCTTTCCTGGCCAGGAAGGGAAGCTTGATCATATGTTGAAGAGTAAAATACAGCAAGCAGAGGCTTGTGTTAACTCTTTGAATATTGACTCAAGACTGAAATTTCTCCTGCCTCATCCACTAACTTTTACCCTTGCAGCCTTGCAAATAGCAGCTTAGGAAGAAAATACAAATTTTAGCCTTTGCCACACAGCCAAAGAAAAACTTCTTACTGTCTGGCAGCTGCCTTTATGTACAAACATACTTACCCTTCAGGTGCTTGATGAAGAACGAAGGTCCTTCTATGTCTTTTTTCCATGATGTTGCAAAAATGTAGGACACCTATACTTAATTTGTCTGATACCATCACTCAAGGTTGTGTGATGTTCTCAACTAACTGACAAAGGGGAAGTTTAAATCAGAAAAAAAGACAGCACAGACATCTTGTTATCTCTGCACAAACTGAGAGCAGTACAGAGGCAGGTTTATTGTTTAAGTGTCAAAGGAAGCAGGAAGAAGTATCAACATGAAGGCTATGGGAAGTGCAGTAAGAACTAACTCTAATGAGTTCTGTGCTGGCTACATAAAGACACAGAACTACACCAATTAATTACAAAAAGACACACATAATATGATTCTTAAAGAAAGAAACCTTCAATTTTTTAATTAGTTCTGAGCTGTACCAGTGATAGAGATGTAAATGGTTTTGGAGCACCCTATCAGTGCTAGAGTAGAACGGCGATGCGAGTGATGTGCATGGAAGGGGACCACTGTGGCCCCACTAGCACCATCTCAACCCTGACCTGGAGGGAGTCTCTGCTCTGCAGAGGTCATGGGGGATTCAGTAGCCTTCTTGGCCTAATTGAATTGCTTGTGAGCAGACAGGGCCAGGGTACCACTGAAGGAGAGTGCGTGTGATACAAGTAAACACCTGCTTGGAAAACAGACAAAAAAATATTAAATTCCCTTAGGAGTTCACCTTAGCTGTAGAGGAACCATCTCCACCTTGCTCTGGTGGACCAAGCTAGGATACAACTCTAGGATACACCTTGCTTCCATAGATTCAATTAACTCCATAATACAGGTCTTAACGTTAATAGGACAACAGTGCAAGACAACTAGAATACATGGTATCATTTCAGCCAGACTTGCACAGTACACATGGAACACAGGCCCATCCTGCTTATATTTAGCGCCTGATTATCAGGACCCCACTTGAAATACTTAACTTAGAAGAAGCAAGTGGTTAAAACAACCAGCCTCCTGAAGTAATTCTTCAGAACTGCTTGAGCAGGATAAAGAGCAACTGATCCAGACTTGCCTTTTGGCAACAGAAGCGTTCTTCTGTTTGTTATGGTTTCTTAAATTGCAGTTTTAAGGACAGTTATGTTTCAGTCTATACAACATCATGTGAGCCCACCTTAAGGGGTAGGCACCTGATTAAGGCTTCCACCTGAAATACTTAAAAAATAATTTAAAAAAACCCCACGTTAAATGTCTGATAACAGCAACACCTCTACTGTATGATCACAAACTATGTTCCCACCACAGTTCTGGAGTCATTTATTCTGGTAGGCATCCAAGCATACTTTGTACTGACCCATGCAGTGGCACACAGGTAAAATAGTCATAGTCAACTGCATAAAAGCACTCCACTCCCAGCTAAAACACTTGCTAACATATCTTAAGTTTCTAAAGACTTGTTTAGCTTATCACATCTTAAAAGTTAAAAAAAAAAAAAACAACAAACAACAACAACAACAAAAAAACAAAGGCCAGTGTGTCACAGTCTAATGAAGACTTGATCCCACTTCTCGGTATATGATGATATCTGAGTGACACCGTGGCAGAAAGTTCTTGGTTTTGCTCACTGATACTTTTATCCGTGAAAAGAAAATTTGCAATTTGCAAAAAGCTGTCAAAGGGACTTCTGTACATAAAAATACGAATATCTCCTTATTTCAAGGTTTGCATTATATTTAAGATAGTTTTGCTAGTAGTAGGTCAGCATTTGTTCCAGTCACATCTTTCAAAGTTGACCTGGACTTCACATACGACATAGGCCGTATCTATCCAATCTCAGTGTATTGGAGGCAGTTCCACAGGATTCAGGAGGGCTTGTGTGCAGAACAGACATCAGAGGGGACCTACTGAACAGTGAAAATTTGTACCCCAGCGCTAAATGAGCAATCACGTTAATATTTAACATTAAATAATTAATAGGACTCCTCAAGAGCCATGTTTTTTATTCAGCAGGCACTAAGGAGTACAAGTTACACCCTGCATCCTTATTTTCATTCTTTTTTTTGCAGTTGTAAAGGCTGCAGAAGTGCGAGAAAGACTCGCTGCTAGCCTTTTTTTAAACAGATAAAGGCAGATAAACCAGAAGCCAGAGTAGCTGGGTGAGGGAGCTGAAGTGCAGAAGCAGGGCTCATTTTTCACTGTGCCCTCACATTTCTTAGGGCATAGATCTGGATTGCACTAATCCTCTGTGTCACAGGGGACAGCTGTCTTGTTTGCTAGCAAGGAAGCTAAGCTTTGTATTGATACGATTCCTCTTATAATAGAGACTGTAGGGAACAAGAGCAAGAAGGGAAAATTAGTCATTTTCCCTTTCATTGTGCTCTTTGTTGAACTGGAGATACAGAGCAAAAGACAGGACTTCTTCCACACAGAGAAACAGAGGGTGGCTTGAAATAGTAACCCTAGTGTCTGTTCCTGTGTCCATCTTAAGGAGTCGTGGATACTAGATACATAAGAATTAAATGACTCCTAATGTACATACTTGTGCAACTAAATCTCAAAAGAGGATATTGTCTCTGGCTACAGCTGGTGAGCGCTCTCAAGGATGAGGATTAAGAGACCTTGAACTCCACCTGTCATTCATTCTTTAAACATCCACTTCCTTGGTTTTCCAAACTATTGGCCTCAGTTACATCCTGCAGGAAAGTGCTTAATTAATGGGTCAAACAAAGTGTTTTGTTTTTAGCCATTCTGCCCTGGTGATCTAACACTGCTTAGCGTCTCTTTTGCCCGCCTCTTAAGAAAACATCATTAGCATGCAGCTGACCCCTTCACTTAGCACATCTTTTCTGAAGTTTTCTCCCACCCAGTGCACTTCCCCTTCTCTCCAGCTAAAAAATCTCAGGTCTATCTATTAAATGTGCTCTTTATGAAGCTCCTAATTATTCTCAAGCTTTCCAGTTACTCTGAGTAAACTAACTTGCCAACCAGAGTCATGGTGTGGATGCATCCTAGTTTCATGTGACTTACAGTTTTTTTTCCTGGATTTCTTCTGCTTTAATAAAACCTGACATTCAGTCTCCTTTGCTGACTGCTGCATGTGTTTATTACATAATTCACAGTGGCACCTGAACTTTCAGTCTGTTGCATAGCAAACAGTAGGCAAAGGCAGTTTTTGGCTTCCAAATGATTAATGTTATTGACAGTTAGCCACGGTACCTTTACAGCTAATATGATTGTTAGTATTCAGACACTAAATACGTTAATTTACTGCCACAGAATTGAACAGAGGATGGATTCAACTGGCTGCTTGGCTTGCTACTGCCATCTGATTTTAAGTTGTTGCATACCGCCGGAATGCAAGGGAGGGGACAGGTGTTGTACTGCAGTATGGAAACAAATATCCTCTTCTGCAATAACCTTATCTTGAATCAGAAGCAGGTTATGCCACCACCCTGTGTACAGTCCTCCTGGTGATGCAGAGCAGAAAAGTACAGACAACTAAGAGAGCTCAGAAAAACAAACTGCATGGTATGGATATAGCGCTTGGCAAGTTACATCACAGTTAAGGATGTACAATTAGGAACCTGTAAGGCCTGAGTTAAATCGCTTGTGGGTGGTGCTTTGAGGATTAACACTGCTCTAACTTGGCAGAAGATCTGATTTGTTTGGGGATAAGAGCCCATTCTCTGCCACCAAAATAGCACTACTTACCAGTGTGGCACAACTATCCTGCAACAAAAAAACCCTTATGGAGCTGAGCTCCATCATGTTTCTCATGAGTCCACAGGAAAGCATAAGCCCAGTTCTAAGAAAATTACATTGTTAGTACTTCAGAAAGTGTAGCTCCTTGTCACTTTTGTTGTAAGATGGGTCTCAGTTTCTTTCCAAGACACTGCAACTCTCAGGCACAGATTTTGCATCCCCAGATCAGTGTACCAGATCACTTCAAGGCCACACTGTTCTGATATATGCCAACTCCAGTTTCCATGTCTTAGACCTCAAAGAGAGACCTGACAACACTCCAGATTTCTGACAAGTGTAACACAGCTTAATCAGCAGTAAAACACTCCAGTCAAAGCTATAACCAGGCAGAGATCCAGCCTGACCCTTTGGGGAAGGCTCACTTAAGTGGTGCTGTTAAATTCTGCAGCTCTCCAAAGAGCCAGAACACAAGCACAGCTGTGGCACTGGGATGGGGAACAACTTTCAGGAAGCTTGATGCTGAACTGGTAGAAAAGCAGCTACAACCTCATTGAGCAGGGCTTCCCCCCAGCAGGTGCCTGTAACTAACAGTGGTGTCAGGGAGAAGCATGATCTGTGTGGAAGGGAAAAACACTTGTAAAACCTGTTCAGATCAGTAAATTATTCTTTAGGTATTTACTCTCAAAACTTACACTTCAGTGACTGAAATGCCTTCCATAAGCTTTCAATTTAGCAGTCTCTACAAGTTAATAGAAGACTGATGAAGAGATGACTTAAAGTTCAGGCTGCCAGCCAGTCCCAGCCTCCCCTGCTGGGAGGACGGATGTCTCTGTGCCTGCTTTCACAGGGCAATGGCATGGGCATATCTCAACCCACTTCACCACAAAAAAGGACATGCTGCAGCAACTTGTCAGCATCACAATGACTGAAGATTATTATCTGGCTGTCTACTCCCTCGGAGTCAATGAAATGTATTGAAATAGGATTAAACATGTAAGATACAGTTTCCCCAGATGAAGATGAAGTTCTTATATGATCAGTAATAAATTGGGCTGAGAAAATTCTGCCCTCTTACAAGAGCATTGCTTTCAGAATGATAAAACCAGGAGTTTTTGCACAAGATATGGGGGCCATCCCATTCCAGCATCACTCCTCCCCCTGCCTTGCATGGGCTCAAGACTTCTGTGCAGATAGGGAAGAAGTACTGTTGACGAGATGCTTAATCTTACGTGCTGTCAACTCAAAAAACTGATAACAAGTCCACTGATCCCACTCACTTCCTACTGTCTCTGCAGCACGCTCCCATGGATGTACTGATCTTTTTATTTCTTGTTAAAAAAATACTTATTTCAGTGAATTAAGATGGACACCTCTTCCAGAAACAGGCAGGTGAATCCTTTGGGACCCATGGGATCCAGTTCTGGGACTGGCCCACTGGAAAGTACCTGGTAAGACAAGCACTCCATTCCAGTCCCGCTCCCCTGTCCCCTTTGTCAGAATTGCAGCAGGTGGATCCAGGTCCCAGCTGTGGCCAGCAAGAAGTCAGTGGAGCCTCTTCACACCCGGATTTGGTACCCATTGAGATCTGGCATGGCTTTGGAATCAGCAGGCTTCTTCTCACCAGATGGCCTGTGTGCAGAAAGGGTAAGAAAACAGGAATTGTTTTTCCCGTCAGGAGAGCCTGCACATACAGATGCTAGTACAGGAGAAGCATACAGGAAAGCTTCACAGTTAACCTATGAGGCTGAGGGCAGAATTTTTTGTAACCTTCACCAAGTCTCCTGGCAGTCTCCACAGAAAGAGAACACAAGTTAGGAAGAATAGGAAGTCCATGCTGGTACCCCAGATCACTTTGATGAAAACAGTCCCACTGACTGGTGAGTGGAATCCCTTTGGGCATAGGTTTGTGAGATATCAAAACTGAGACTCCTACGCAAATACCAGGCACCAGGATCACTGGCTATTTAAGCAGCCTCCCTCCTCCCCACCTAAACATCAAAAACAAAAGCAACCAAACAAAAACCAAAACCCCAGTAACAAATCTAAAGGATAAAAAAAAATAATAACATAAAGCAAGGAAGAGTCTGTCAAACAAACAAACCAGAGATGCACTTAGATTGGGGCTGCTTCTGGCCAGCAGCCCCACTCACCGTCGGTCCCCACGGCTGTTGCGGCGATGAGGACTGGCCTGACCTCTTTGTGGGGAGGAAACATCTTTCTTTCTGTCCTTGGTGGGAGACGGTGGCCCTGTTCCTTTGCCAATCTGCCAAAACAAACAAAAGACAAACAAAATAAGAGAGTAACATGAGCAGAAAACAATACTAGTAGTAACCAGAAAACATAAAGCTGAAGAACTGCTGATTAAATGGGAATAAGAGACAAAAAAAGCAAGATAAGTGAACCAAAAATACAAAAGCCAGAAAACAAACTACAATCACTGCTATGGCTCCAAGGAGTGTATACAGTCCAGGGTAATCACAACTGCAGTACTGCCTGCATGTCCATTGTGGGACCAGCTTGTAATATGCCATTCCCCCAATATGCCATAACATCCCCCCACGTTGGGGGAATAAAGTGGCAAGAGGGTCTTAGAATGGTAATGGAGCGGAGCGTGAATTGGTGGCTCCTCTGCTCTGTGCTTACAAGCTGGTCCCACAATGCCAGGCAAGACAGTGGATGCTGCAGACTACTACTCCATCCTATCTGCTCACCTTGAGCCTCATGTCACGGGCGTGTCTCTCAAGCTCTTTGCGGAAGTCTTCCCGGCTTAGCTTGTCTAGATCCAGGATGGAATGCTTCCACTCAATCTGCTCCACACTGTGTGGGTCATGGGACACACAGTGCCCCAGCTTCACCTTTTTGAGTGTGTGCCAGCAGCGGCGATATGCCTCCTCGAAGTCAAAAATGAGTTCACTCAGTGTGCGGAAGACGGGTGCTTTGTACATGAGCTCTTCACGTCGGCTGATGCCCAGTGCCCCATAGCGGCCTCCAAAGTTCACCCCCAGCACGATGTGTCGGAAGTAGTTCCCTGAGAAGTGGGTTTTGAAGCTGATGGGGAAACGGTCCAGCGTAGTCATGTTGTTGGTGAGGTAACTAACAGCAGCCACTATTCAGGAAACAACCAGTGATGCCAGTTGCTTGGCAAGCTAGTTCCTTCTTGCTTCAAGCCCTCCCAACCTGCTTAGTACCCTTAGTCATTTAGGTATCACATTGATGGGGTTTGTTCTTCAGATCAACAGGCCAGCTCACTGCAAGTTGCCCTACTGATGAGGAAACCAGACCTGGCCTTTTCACCAATGCAGTCAACAAAGGAGAGCTCATTTCCAGGCAATTTTGTGGTGCAGAAGTTGCATCGCCAATACATTTAGTGTACTGTATTGCATAGTTTCAAGCTGCAATGCTGTAGCATTATTCATTAGCTTGTTTTAATCTGTTTCACTATTATTTCACATAGAACAGGATCCTTCAGTACTCAGACCACCATTCTGAACCACTTGCCATCTTCTGCCCCTCCAAATGGTTTTGCCAATTTGCATCAATAATCTGTAGTCCAATCTATAGATGTAGACTACGCATAGACTATGCCTGGGAGATAGCTGGGAAAAGCAAGCTCTTGAAGAAGGCACAAGCCTAGAATTAAAGGCATTGCCTAACTTGACAAGCAGTGCTAGATATCATACTGAAGTGACATACACCATAATTAGGTGTTGGGGAGGATCCCTAATTTATCTTAGTGTAGAACAACACATGCAGGCAACACTGCAGTAAGGGTACAGTGTTATCCATAAAGGACCTCCTCACCTAACCCTAGCAAGTATTTTTGCCACCTTTATATGTTCCTTAGATCCTTTCTCTTTTACTTGCTTCCAAAGTAGTCCATAGCAGCACCCCATCTCTGAAGAACTAGTTCTACTATTTCAGAAGATTGCTTGGATTTGGATTTTATTGGTAGGAATTTTCGGGAGAACTGGAGAGGAAAAACAAGGATGTGGGGCTTGGTGACATTATTAGTAGTCTCAAAGCATCAGAGGGGAAAACTCAAGGATGGTCAGGCATGCACATTTCTGGGAGGAAAGGATACATTCCCAGGATCACAGCTTCCAGGCATTTGATTGGCAGGGCCTCTTTGGTCATTTCTTTGGCCAGATCCATCAGCCTGTGGAGCAGGACAAGGGAAAGATGAGGAGAGTTAGAGGGCTTGCACTATGCAAATATGGCAAGTCCAGCCCTTTTGCAGCATATATGCAAGATGGGTTTCCAGGAGAGACAAAGGCGCATCAAGGATAGGGAAGAGTGTTTTAGGAAGATACTTAAATCCAAACCTGCACTCTACCACATATTGTCACTGCTTACAAGAAGCTCCTACAGTGAGTTGTAATAATGCTGCAGGCCAATGTCTTGTTCCCAAGGAGACCACAGCACTTGGCGCAGTGAGTTCTGGATGGACTCTGACATGACCAGAAGCAGAAATCTCAATGCACCAGGGGCCAGCAGTGTTTGCCTCATAAGGCTCAAGGACAGCAAAGGCCTCTTCTTCTGTGTCATGAAACAATATTGTTCTACATTCAGTAAATACCATGGAGGAGACATTGCACTGACTACAGTACAACACACGCAAGTTCCATAAGCCTGTGGACCAGACAGATAGTAAGAAGCTAAGAGAGTATGCTGGCCAAGACAGCCAATGAACATCAGGTGCTTATCTACAGAAGATTATCAGGCACAGTTCTTCTCCAAGGTTTGCAGTTGAAAGAATTCTCCTCCTCCTTCAGAGTATGACACACCTAAAGTTTAGCAAGCCTACATACTGCAAAGGCACTCACAGGCACTATAAAGTTAGCCGTATAAAGATGCTTGACTTTTAGAAGGATTGTTTAGGGCAGGACCTACCTTCAGAATCCATCACAAGTTCATGTAGTTACATTGCAATTAGAAACAAGAAGAATCTGCACGTATCTGAAATATAGTTCTGTCATTTTACTTGATCTTCTGATTCATGACAACAAAACTTACCCTTGTCCTTTAGAAAGGCTACACACAGCTCTGCTCAGCCATACCCCCAGGCAATACACAATAAGGTCAACTAAAGAAGGATGGAGCTTCAGTACTGAAAATGGTGATTGCCTTCTAAACCTAGGCCAGGGGCTTAGTGAGCGAACAGTGGGTATAGCAAGGCCCAAACGTTTTAAAGCAAGGATTAAGTGTGGTAGAGGCTGCCGGTACTTACCCAGTCAGAGGTCTGCTCTTCTTAATCTCAAAGAATTGTGTCCCAGTGTGATTGTACCTAGAAGCAAGAGGTTAAGGGCTTGGCAGTTTGGAAAGTAGAGTTTTGAAGAAAATCTGCCCAAAGAACTTCCATGATACTATTCTCAGAGCAAATTCAGGATCTCACAAATACAGCAGCAAAGCAAGACAATTCCCATCTCCCTAATCCACATTTTTCTCACTTATAGTTTCTCCTTAGTCTCATTGTCCTTCTTTCTTGTCAATTCTTCTTTTTCTCCTCACCTCATACAGGTTTCCACTTCATTTCCCAAAGGTCCGTGCTGACAGACCAAGCTCTGCTCATTTTTTCCAGTCATAAGGGCAGAAAAAGTTTGATAGATATGTCTGCTCCAGTCTGCACAGAGCCTTAAAATGTTATTGGTACTTTACTTTTAGTCTGACAGAGACCCGGTCTGAAACACAGACTTCTTGATGGGCGAGAGGTGCCAAAAGGACTGCCTTTCTACCTTTTGAAAAGGCTGAAGTCAGGACTGGCTCTGTGTCTCACCACTGAGATTACACTGTGCTTGCAAGGCATGCACCTGCTATCCAGCATAAGAAAGATGGAGAAACTCTGAACAGAAAGAGGCAGGATACCACAGATGCACAAGAGCAGGGTGGCTGACTATCCTTTAAGATAGCTACAGAGTGAGTGCTCAAGCAGGATGACTCTCCACCACAGCCCATCTATGCCTTACCAGTAAGGCGACACGCTGTAGTCCATCTGAGACCCTGCTCTCAAGGTCTTAGATACATACATTTTAAAAGAAATGTCACAATAAAGCCAGTTGGCTGATTAGAATGAGTTGTGGGAAAGGGCCTCAGACAACATGCCATGGAGCAAACAAGATCGGATGGTAACTTGAACAGAAAAGAAACAAAGCAGCAAAACAAACCATCATCCAAAGCCCAGTTTCCTGTTTTCAGGAAACAAGCTTCAGTTCTTCTCCAGCTAAATCAGAATGAGCTCTTCTCTCTTTTGCAGGGAAAGAAAATCTGCTTGCTTCCTCTTCCTGGGTAATCACATCAGTGACTAAGGTAACAGTAAAGGATACTGAAGCTCCCTGATGTAGCGCTGTACAGCTTCCAGGCGCTCAGGGATGGGGGTGGATGGCTGGAACGCAGGCACACTTGGTATGGGAATCTGAAACAGGGAACAGAACATAAATCACCACTGCTAAACCTCTCCAGCTTCTTCTGAACTCAGTGGTACATAGCTACATGAAGCACGTTCCTCTAAAACCAGTCCCTTTTTGCTGCCTGAAGTGACCGTGCCAGGTACATTCCTCTGTTCCCATACTAGTAACAGATTCAACTGGTAACAGATTCAAAGAAACAACACCGTGGAGGGGCAAGAGAAAATGCCCCAAAGGGTCCTGCTGTTAGGGAGTGTAACAGGCAAAGAATCAGATGAAATTAACGGGCAAGGCAAAATGTGAGACAAGAACACTATCACACAGGGGAGCCTGGGCCCATTTGAGTAGGCAAACTGGAAGGTACAAAACAAAAAAGAGAGAGAGGCAAAAATTGAGAATAAATTCCCCCAAAACCACTGGAGGAAGGGCTTACAAGTCCCCTACTGCCTCCTGAAATCTTGGAGGAGTCGGCACTGACTCAGACACAGGCTGGACAGCATAATGACTCCCCACCTCCTGTGTTTGTTGTTTTGAATTACACAGTCAGAGAATGACTTCCGAAAGTTCACCATTCAGACTGCTGTCCCATTCTAAGGCCTCAGCCTTATAGGTCTGGTCCAATTTTCCCCTCCATTTGCTCCACAGGGGATAACTGCAGCTTTGTCAGCAGCTGAGAAAATGTGTCTAAGGAAGGGAAGAGGTCCTGTCTGCTCAGCTACAGTGGACAGGCAAGCCAGGACCGGCAGACAGCCCCGACAACACATTCATTCAACAAATATAATGGAGAAGACACAAATTTGGTGTGACTGACAGGCTCACAGAAACAATTCAGCATCTTCCCTCTGAAGGACAGCACATGCCTTTTGCACACCCATCTGATACCAGACTGTAGCTTTTCACAGCAGTTCAGTTTTTAGCTTTTCAGTTCCTGCTCAGAATTCCCCCAGACATGGGCTATCCCCCACCTAAGAAAGCATGAGTCAGAAACAGATCTTCCCTTGGGGCCTTCCACTCTACTGCACACCAACTGCCTCTGTTGGCAGCAGATTTGTAGCCAGCAGTACTGCTGAGCCATTCATCTCCCTCTGCATGTGTATCTGCAATCACCCATTTCCATGCCTCCTTCTTGCACTGGGCTGCAAGAAGTGACCAGTGAAACAGGCCAAGCACCTGCACCAGCTGAAAGCTGAGCCAATGAGCATGGCTAGTTCTTAGTCAGATCAGTTCCCTGACCTGGTTTGCCACATGGCCACATGCTGCTTGTGCCAATATGGTAGAGCAGCCAGGGACTGTCCTTGCCTCTTGAAACTGTATGGTAAACTGTATGGTTATTCAATCTATCTACAACCACCATCAGCAAGCAGACATTGAGCTAAACTCAGTCTCTACCCATCTTGATCTATCTTTTCTTCTTGAGGTAAGAAAATAGCACCATTTGGCCACTGGTACACATTTTCCTAGCATCTCTTGGAGGTTCCACTTCACCATTTCCAATGCTTTATTTCTGTACCTTGTTTGGAACAAGCTAAGGCACTTGCAGGAAACACGCAGCAGGAGCAGATGCGAAACTGGGTTTGTTTAGCCACAGCAGGAGCAGGGAAGGCTCCAGAGAGTGGCACAGGGATGGAGCCATCTCTGGAACCACGCGAGCTGAGTCAGTTTGGATGCTGGGAGCTGACAACTGAGTCATAGGATATCATTTCCAGGCAGAAACAGCCAGAGAGGTAACAAGCAGGACAGTATGACTATTTCACTTTGTTTCATTTCTTCAGCTTGGGGACTTTCATGCTTTTGGAACTGAGGCACACCGATTAAGTTCACGTTGATAGCACAGATTAAGGATTCTCCTTTCCTCAGAGGACTTTAACACGGACACAGTGTAATGACAACCAGTTCAGCAGGGGACTAGTTAACACAAAGCTGCATGCACCTCGAGTAATTAAACTGATGAAAGTACAGTGTGCTCACTTTCTCTCAGATCTGGGCCTCCAGCCCAGACTGGGCTACAGTTTCTTATGCATCTACAGCATTTTACTGGGACAAGAGAGGAGGAGAGGAGAAAGGTCCCCACATCCCTCCACTCTGACAGGATGGGAGACCCTAACACATTGTTCTTACCTGGCACTATCCACTGCGTATCTCAGAAGGCTTATAAATATTAGGCAGTCTTAATAGTCTTCCAGAATGCAAAGAGGAATTAATTTGCAAGAGAAACAAGAGAAAATCAGATCTATTTTGCTCTCCCTTTAGTTGCACTGAAAGCTGGAGAGAGAGCTAGGAAGAGAGCCCAGATTTCCAAAGCACATACCTCTGCCAGGCTTAGCAGACTGAACACATCCTTGGTCCCTCATCACTTGTGTTGAGGGGCTGTATCACCCCACCCTTGGATTCCTGCATGCTGACAGGCTGGCTATATGCATAGGACTGGGCCTGACTTCAGAAGGAGGATCCAGAGAACAACAGATTTTTATATACTAAGTGGGCTTTAATGTGCATGAGACAAGGAGGGAGAGAGGCTAAAAGCTCCAGCCTTATCTATTTCACAGGGGTACGTTTTTGGCCAGCCTAGTTTAGCAACAGCTTTTCTTACAGTGCTTTTATTTATCTGAGCTCCTCCCTAATTTCCCTTTTGTAAGCCACATGGGAGCAACATCAATCCCAGTCATTAGCCTGACTAAAGAAATTGGATTTTCTTCCTCTCTATCCATATAAACTCATCAGATGCAATACTTCCCATCTTTGTCCTCATAACTACTGCATTTAAAATCCAGCCTCTCTAAAGGAGGCAAGGGCACATTGTTTTGTATTTCCATTGTGAAGCTCCAAGCAAAGCAACACAACGCCTTACAGCTAGAAAGGGAACAACCTACAAGATGGTGGCACACTCAACCTTTACATGCACAGCCAACTAACTGCATCGTGCCAGCCTGGCTTGGCTTGCTTGATAGATGCTCCAAACCTACCAGAAGGAAACCTTTGGCCCCAGGGGAGATCTCTGAACACAGCACTACAGCAAAAGACACAGCCTCAGCAGCTGAACTGTGAACATTTCCACAATGTCTGGTCACAGCCTTATGCAGTCATCATTTTATGGTATTAAGTTTAGTTTATGGACAACTCTTGAAAGAGTTACTTCCCCCAACACGGGCCACACCAAGGCAAAAATTTAGGAGTGAGCAAACCATTGTCTGACTCCCAACACTTAAAAAGGTGTAATTGCCTTCCAGCCTATGGAGAGTATCCAGCCTTTCAGAGGAGCTTGCCCTGTTCACTGCCCTAATTCTCATCTGTTGCATCAGTCATGCAAAGAAACTTAATGACACAGAGATGCATCTCAAGCAAACCTCAAAGATAAAAACACACCCCCGCAGGGGAGGGAAGAAGAGCTAAGGAAGCAGAGCCCATTCATCCTATCTGCTTCTCACATCCCTGCATCTTGTCTGTAGGCCCTGGTGAGCTTGGGCATAGCATTTCAAATTGTACGGTGCTGAACAGTTTATAGCTCTGGTTCCCAGGGTTGCTAGCAGACACCAAACAGCAACAAATAATGGATAGTCCACTTTCATCAGTTATTCTAGAGGGGCACATCCTGCTTGTGCCTCCTGACTGTGACCCTCTGGCACTAAAACTGTAAGACTGCTAAGTGAGAACAAAAGCAGAAGTACTTCACATCATGACCCATTGCAGAGACTGAGCACAGTATTCCCCTCTCTTCCTGCACCACACTCCTGTTTGTGAGCTTCTTTCTTCCATTTCCCTCACCATATCATCCCTTCTGGTTAGGAAATTAAGCACTGCACGCTCTGAACGATCAGAAACACATTTTCAGCTTTCACTCAGACTCAGGACAAAGTCCAGGGAAATGTGAAAGGAAAAGGAAAAGTCTACCGGGGTTAGAATAGAGCCTACAATCAGGATTTAGGATTTGGTCTGGTTGCTGCTGGGTAACTCCTCGCTGCAAAAAGGAATTTTGGCCACACACATCTCCAGAGCTCCCTGTGGACAGCGGAACAGGTTGCCTGTATGTACACCATGTACATAACAGTGCAGTTTTGCATCCTTCAAGTTTCCTTCTCAAGGAATGAAGTATTTGCTAAGCAAGCGCAAGCAGAAAATGCCTAATCTTTCTGTATTTCAGTTTCCTGCGTTAGCATGATGGGAACACTCCCCTCACTGGCCAATGGAGCCACACACCAAGTATTCGCAGTGTCTTTTGTTCACAAGATGCCAACGGAAAGGGGGAATTTTTCTCCAGCTGAGGTCCAAGCAGATAACAACAACCACCCGGATTCATGTGTAAATGATTCAGTAGGGCCCAAAGCTACACAAAACGCCCATCGCTTCCTCTTTTTATTGAGTTCTCTGCAGCTAGGCCAGGAATATGCTTAGAAATGACATCTGACCCTACAGCAGCAAAAAGCTCTGTGTATGTTCACTAGCTCCTCTTACAGTTCTTGGGCATCAAAGGTCCCTTTTCCATCAGATAGATACGGGTCTGTGTAAGAGTTCCTTATACAGACTATACCCGAATCTACCTTCTGAAGCAAAGCCTCTCCTCCCTCGGTCCCACCCCTCAAGTGCGGGGACTCCCCAGTCCAACTCCGCATCTTTCCATCGTCCATCCCTTCTCCCGCTTTATTAAGGCGGCCAATCTCCCTCCCATACAACGCGCACACGAAGGCCGTTTGCTTTCCAGCGCGGCCCCTCGTACGGAGGGCGATTCATCAGCGCCCGGCAGCGTGATCGGACACAGCCCCTCGGGCCCCGCCAAAGGCTGACCCGAGCCGCAGGGCCGGGCCAGCGCCGCCGTTCTCGCTTGTCGCCTCTTCCCTTTGCGCGTCCCTACGACCCGGCCCCACCGCGGCCCCTCACCTTGGGCAGATCGGCGGCGCCGCGGATGCGCTCCGCCACCCTCTCCCCGTCGGGGTGGATCCTGGCCACATGCCGCCACATCCGCTCCCAGGTGGGCTCGTCCACCGGCAGCCCTCCGCGGTTGACGAAGAACGGCACGCCGCCGTCACGCAGGTCCTCCTCACCTTCCTCCTCCTGCTCCTCCTCCCGCGCCGCCGCCGCCGCTTCGCCGGACGCGGGGAGCCTGGCGGCGGCCGCGGCCCCGCCGCCCCCCGGCAGCGGCATCGCCGCCGCCCGCGCTCAGCGCCCGCCGCCCCTCGCCGGGCCGCCGGGAGCCGCGTTCCGCATGGCCCGGGCGGGGGCACGGGGCGTCACCTCCCACGGTGCGGCCTCGCCGCCGAGAGGATCAGAACAGGGGGTTACGGGGGGAAAGGCAAGAGAGAGCCCGGCGGGGCGGCGCCGGATGCCTCCCGCCCGCTCGCATCAGGCCGGGGAGGCGCCGGCGGCCCAACGGCCCGCGGCGGAGAAGGGGGGGCGCTGAGCGGGGCGGGCCCGCCGGCGGGTCGCCCCCGCCGCGCCGCCTCCCGAGCGCTCCGCGGGGCGGGCGGAGACGGCCGCCTCCCGGCCGCTGCCGCATGCGGGTAACAAAGCCGCCGCGACGGGCTGGGCCGAGCCCGGCCCCGCTCCGCCCAGCTCCACCCCGGGCCCGGCGTCTGAAGCCGGCGCGGGGGGTCGCGGAGGTCTCGCGGCCCACCGGAGCGGCGGGGCGAGCGTGGACACCGTCCGTCGCAGCGGTCGGCAGGCGTGTCGCTGCTGTCCGCGAGCGATAAGGGCGGAGACGGCTGCGGCCGGCGATAAGCGGCCGCGCGATAGAGGGTGCGGGCGAGAGCCCTGGGGGCGGGGCCATAAAAACGGGCGTGGTCAGGGAAGGGGGCGTGGTCACAAGGGGGCGTGGTCACAATAAAAGGGGCGGTAGAGGCCGTTTAACGGTCGTCGCGTGGGGCGGCCTCGGCTGGTTCCTGCCGCAGGTGCTTTGCTGAACGCGGGCAGCGGGATGGAATCAGCAGGTAGAAAACACGGGGTGCTGGGGGTGACGGGTCTGCTTCTGTTTGCACCCAGGGTTGAGTGTCGTACTATGGAGCTGAGGGAGTTGTGTTTTCTGTAATACACGTAATACACGGACCTCGCTGGGAAAAGATTTTTCCTCGATTGAGGACCTCGAGTGGTGCTGATTGATTCCTTCGGTAAGATTTGTAGTGTTACGGTTGACTTTTCCTCTTACCTGTGTGCAAGTGAAGTAGACTCCTTATATTAAAAAGGGCAGCCAAGTC
Organism: Alectoris magna; assembly: GCA_030625065.1. Taxonomy (NCBI): domain Eukaryota; kingdom Metazoa; phylum Chordata; class Aves; order Galliformes; family Phasianidae; genus Alectoris; species Alectoris magna. The sequence goes on from CM060565.1 coordinate 21,323,148, forward strand.
TATAGCAGGAATTACTCTACAGCCCCTGAACAGACGTCTTTTATCCCAACAGATTATACTCTGCCGTGTCCATTCCGCGGTCCTGCCTTCCCCTTGCTCCTCTCCTAGCACAGGCCCAGAAGTGTGTCACACAGGGCCGTATATTGGGGTAGCGCCTTTGTAGGGCGGCAGGCATGCTGCTGGTAACAGCACTGGGGAAAAGATGCTGGAAAGCTTTTAAGTGTTTCTGTAGGAGCTGCTTTGCTTCCCCTGGCTGATACTTAAGCACAGCTCTCCATAGAAGCAAGGATTTTGGTTTTGGACTTCATTAGTAGCTGATGGTTAGCAACGCGCGTTGCTTTCTGTGCTCCAGCTTTTCCCTCTGTCAGAGGTAAATGCTGATAAGCTCTTACAAAAGAAAGCAATCTCTTTACAAAATGAAAAATCTCACTGAATATTTTTTTAAAAATCAGTTAGATTTGTGACACTTGAAGAACTGTTCTTTCCTGTGTGGTAATAGAAGTGCAACGCAGTCCTTGTGTCTTTAATGCCTTGAAATGTATCTTTAATTGGAGGAATAGTAGCAGGTAAATATCAGCAGGCTTCAAAATAAGTTTTGTTAGGGGACTGTTTGCTGTTCTGTGGTAGTTAATGGACAGTGGTCGTCTCCTCTGGTTGTCATGTGAATAATGTTGCAGCAACAGGTCAGTATTTTAGTATTATTTTAGTATTATTATATCAGAGGGGTACACTTTGTTTAGTTGGGAAAGTCAGCACAGCTGTGCTGAATGAGCTGGTCTGTGCCAGGTGGACATGAGCGAGGTGATGAAAGAGGGCAGAGAAATGGCTGCCATGCCTCCACAGCTGGTGTTCTCTTGTCTGTAGATGCTGTTACTTGTGATACAGGCTGTGTAATGGGTGTTTCTCATTTCTGGGAGCAGATTACTGTGGCTATAACAATGTGGGGCGCTCAACTACTAAAATTACTAAAATAATGGTAATAGAAAGCTTGGTTTTACCTGTCTTCTGTAGAGGAAGTGTGCAGGTGCTCTCTGTGAGTCGCACCTGAGAACAGTTTAGAGGGTCAAGCTTAGTCACAACAGGGAGCCTAACGCTTGTTCAAAGTGAAGGGACAAATAGCACTGATAGAGAAAGGACTAAAGTCAAGACAGATCTTCTCTGAATGAGTTCACTCAGAATATATAGAATATTTGATGAAAGTGTTCAAGTAGTGTAGAGAGCAGTTTAAAGAAATTCTTGCCTCCCTCTGTGGGTAAAGTGGGAGATCCACCTGTTGTAGGGGATCCAAAATTTGTTTTTGAAAATATGGATGGTAGTGAGGCCATCCAGAGAGACCTAGGCAGGCTTGAGCTGTGGGCCCAGGTGAACTTCATGAGGCTCAACGAATCTAAGTGCGAAGTCTTGCACCTGAGTTTTGGCAACTCCCACTATCGTTACAAGCTGGGGGATGTAAGAATAGAGCACAGCCCTGCTGAGAAGAACTTGGGATTACTGGTGGTTGGGAAGCTGGACATGAGCCAGCAGTGTGCCCTTGGCAGCCCAGAAGGCCAACTGTATCCTGGGCTGCATCAGAAGAAGTGCAGGGTGAGGGAGGTGATTCCATCCCTTTACTCTATGCTGTTGAGGCCTCACCTGAGTAACGTGTCCGTATGTGGAGTCCTCAGTACAGGAGAAACCTGGACCTGTTGGAGCGTGTCCAGAGAAGGGCCACAAAAAATGATCCAAGGGATGGAATACCTCTCCTATGAGGACAGGATGAGAGAGTTGGGGCTGTTTAGCCTGGAGAAGAGAAGGCTCTGGTGAGGCCTGGGAGCAGCCCGTCTGTATCTAAAGGTGAGCTATAAGAAGTAAGGGGACAGACTTTTGAGCTGGGTCTGTTGTGGTAGAAGGGGAAATGGTTTCAAACTAGATCAGGGGATTTATATTGGATACAAGGAAGAAGATTTTTACAATAAGGTTAGTGAAGCCCTGGAACTGGTTGCCTAGAGATGTGGTGGATGCCCTATCCCAGGGTTGTCGGGTTGTCAGGCTGGACCAGGCTCTGAGCAACCTGATTGAGCTGTGGGTGTCCCTGTTCACTGCAGGGAGTTGGGCTAGATGGCCTTTAAGGGTCCATTTCATCTTAAATGAGTTTATGATATAACATTGTGTTGCTCAGGGCATGGACTCTGTGCTGCTTGGTTCCTTTTTTGTATCTGTTTTGTTCCCTTTTCTGTATGTCTGAAAGACTCCAGAAATGGTGACTTCAGACTCTTGTGACAAACCAGCATCTTTCTTAATTTATTTCACAGGGCTGATTTAGCTCCAAACCTGCAATTTCCTGTGGTGTTTTTCACACATTTATTCTGTATGCATTAGGAGTGCTTGTTTCAAAGGCACCCATAGGTTGTCTGAACTAATTTATAGAACTTGGCCATTGCTTTCCACTGTCTGGAGTCACTTCAGGCTCCCAAATTGCACCTGGGAGCCTGCAATGTACTTGATGAGAGCTCCTCTCCCGAGATGTGTGCTCCTTTGTACCACAGGTTCTCTTGCACCCGTAGGAAATCTGTAGGCCACTCCTGCAGATCCACATTTTCTTCCAGGCTTGACTCTCCTGGTGGCTGCTGTGAGAGGAAGTGAGGAGTGGGGGGCTGGAAGTGAGCTTTGCTGGTGGCCTTGGCCCAGAGGTATCTGGGTTAGGCTGCAGGGTGGGGTGGGAAGGATGTCACGTGGAGTCTGGGGTGACCTTGGCCTGGTGGGTTAGCAGAACACTGTGCTTAGCAGAGGGATGGGGAGGAAACCTGCTTAGCTTTTCAGTTGCAGGTTTTCTATGCTAAACAATGATGTATGGTATTAATTTAGATTCATTGTACTTATGTTGCATGAACATATGATCTTATTTCCTGTAAGATCAATGAAAGACAGGAAAAAATAGCCTCAGCGTAATATGGTGTCTGCAAGGTTTCAAACATTGTTTGTTGGCTTTCAATCAGAAGTATTTTACTTAGAGTTGATCTTGCATTTGTGGGGAAGGAGAAGGACCTATGATCTGTTAAAATCCCTTCATGACCCTTTCTTTACTGACTGAAAATCAGTGGCCTAATGTACTCTGTGCTGAAAGTGGGGACAGTTTTTGCTGATTTGAAGGGCTCTCTTGATGTAGTAAGCTAAACTCACTTCTGTGAACAAACCTTGCTTGTACGAATAGCCTTAGGTTCCATCTACAGCACTTACATGAGAGAAATGGCATATGTCGGGGTGGAACATCAGAGCAAAGTGGCTTAATCGAAGTTGTTGGGCTTTTTTGTTAATATATTTTTTGCACATTGTGAACTATCTTTTTTAAGTATTTGATTTGGTTTTTTTTTAAGCTACTTTTGAAAAAAGGTGGAGAGTTGAAAATCACATTTTAGGCTGTGTTTTTTGTTTTATGGTGTTTCCTTTATCTGTTTTTAGTTTCCTCCAGCTCACAAGTGTGCTGTTTTTAGCATGATCATACAAATGTCTGTCTATTACACTTGAATTGTCTGCTGTACAGAAAACCCTTAGAAGTATACTGCCAAGCAGTATGACACTGATGCAGTAGACCTTTGCCCAGAGCAGAAATTCCACCTTTGCCCTTAATTCTGCTCTTTCCACAGGTCTAATCAGGAGTATCTCTAAAGATAACAGCAAAGCTGCTACTATTTGCCTGTGAAGTTGGAGTAGCCTGTGGTTGGTCTGGGCGGTTGTTGTAACAGAGCCAGAACAGACCTACTTTGTGTGCAGCTAAGAATGACTTAATCAGTGGCTGACCCAGTGACTGCACATACTGTCCTGTTCAGGTGCAGTCATACTGACTGCTTTCCCTGTGTAGATCAGATCTAAGAGAAAGGAGACTTGGATCCAGTCAACTATTCAAATGTCTGCAAATGTTTGTGAAACTTGTACATTAATCTTCCTTTATCATTGGCCTGTTATGTGATAACTTAACTGACTGACCTTGCTGTGTTGCATAACCAGCACATTGTCATGCAGCATTTCCCATCCCATTTGTCAGACTGTGAGTACATCAGCCATGCATGATCCTGCTCTGGCACTTAGGAAGGCAGGAAGGTTTACTGGAATGAGGCAAGGATTGTACACGATAATGAGAACTTTAGAAGTTGTTTCATTTGGAGTTTTTCTTTTGTTCTTAATAATAACCGTGCTTGGTGAGAGGGACTTAAAGAGGGCTTAGCTATGGCATTTCAGGGTTGGAACACAGAAGCAAACAGCCTATCATCTAGCTTGCTTTGTGCCACCCCAGCTTAGAGGCAGGGTGTGAGACCAGAAGCTGGAGTTGGGAGCTGTGTGCAGGACTGACATCTGAAGGTTAATCCATTCAGATGGGAAACAGGAAAAGCACCACAATACTGGGGTGCCCAGTGAAACAATGTTAATAGTAGATACTTAAGTTCAACTATTTCCATCAGGGAAAGACCATAAACTGAAATGGTTTGGCATCAAATTTCAGTGGAAGGAATTTGAATTTGGAAAAGTAACAGGTTTAAAGTATTATATTTAGCTTGGGAAAGTGGTGTTTTCTGAATCATAGAATGAGTCATAGAATGGCTTGGGTTGGAAGAGAGCCCGAGGATCATTGAGTTCTGACCCCCTGCCACAGGCAGGGCCGCCAACCTCCAGATCTGGTACTAGACCAGGCTGCCCAGGGCCCCATTCAACCTGGCCTTGAACACCTCCAGGGACAGAGCATCCACAACCTCTCTGGGCAGCCTGTGTCATCACCTCCCTGCTCTCTCTGTAAAGAACTTACACCTGATATCCAATCTAGACCTTCCCTCGTTGAGCTGAAAACCATTTCCCCTTATCCTGTTACTGTCTACCCTTGTAAAAAGTTGATTCCCCTCCTGGTTATAATCTTCTTTTAAATACTGGGAGGCTACAATGAGGTCTCCTTGAAGCCTTCTCCAAGCTGAGAGAGACAAACTCCAGTTTTAGGAGTCACAAGAGAGTTGATAGTGCTTTCTTTTATGTGCTAAACAGGCATAGCTGAGTTAGAACCTGGAGTTAAGTTACCTGCTTTTCAAGTTCTTTTTTTTTTTTTTTTTAATTTAACTTTTGGAAAAAGTTTGAAGGCACTTTGATAAAATTCTTAATTTCCTTTCTATCTATCTGATTTTTTTCTCTGGAGGTGGAGAGGAAACTGGCTACTCCCATGAAACCCTTTTTCCTGTTCTGCGCTAGTACAAAACAGGCACCTCTGAAAGATATAACTGGACCAGAATAACATCTGCTCTGATGCTCGGGGTATTTCTTTTGCTTGTTGGGCAAACAGCATTCAAATCTCAGCATGTTTCACATGAAATAAAAATTTGAGTATACATTTTTCTATTTGAAATAGGTATGGGGACCTTGGATTGTGATATGAATCTTTCTGATATGGGTCAGAATGAGCATTCACTTATATGCACAAAAGACACTTCTTCCAAACTAGCCGGCAGTGTTGGTAGGTCAGGAGCTTACTTGGAGCTGTAGGGCTCAATATTTCTGAGCCAAGTCTCATTATATAGGCAATTTGAATTTAAGTCTATCTTACATTGTCTCTGCGGATAGCCAAGAAGTTCTAGAATTCATGCTTTTCCCTTTTGGTTTGACCAGAAAATCTTCCCTGAGCTACGGTAACCTTAACGGAAATTTGGTTTTCTTCAGCAGATTTTCAATTAACTTGCACTTCAAGTACAAAGATGTTTCTTCAGTATTTTTAAAATAAATTCTAATTACTTAGTCAAATTGATCCTCAGCGATTTTGTTTCCAGCTTGATCCTTGGTATTTTCAGTTTTAACGGTGTGGTTCAGTGGCAATAGATAATTTCTTTTCTTGAACCCTGGAATAAAGTTAATGCAGCAAAGAACCTTTCAAGGGCTTCAGATCTGTGCTGTTCCCTCCTTTCTGTTACTGTGCTGTCTCCATGTTTCTTCTGTTTTCTTGTGTCCTTTCTGAATGGAAAAATGAGATAGAGAAGCAAGCACGTGATTTTTACAGTAGGTGAAAAGACACCTGAGCTGTTTTATCACTGACCTTAAACAATTCATGCAGTGCAATGAGCCAACTGGTTTAGGGCCACCTCCCTGCAATGGCATCTGAATTTGCTGGTGCTGCCTCTGGCCCATGCTGGTACAGCAGTGCCATACTGTGTGCATTCCCTGCTTGGGGATGAGTTCTGCATTGTTCCCTGCTGTGAGGTGTAGACCTGTCCTCAGTGACTTGTTCAAGACCATGTGGGAAGACTCTGGCAGAACAGAGACTTATGGCTTAGGAAAAAACTCACATTGAGACAGCCGCCTTTTGTTTGTAGGCTGCATAAATTGTAAGTGAATGAAAATTCTGTGCATCTGGAAAGACATCTTGGTGATGTGTTTTGGAAAATGTGTTAATGCCTATAAACAAGATGAATCTTGAGGACTGGAAAGAATTACTTGGAATGGGACTATTTATGCCAAGGAAATGCTTAGATTGTTTTTTACTGTCGAAAGTCTTGCTGGCTCAGACTTCCATCTAGCTTTTATTGGAGTTTCAACAGGGATGCACTGGTTGGCTCTGTTACGTCATGAACTATAATTAATTCTTATACATTGTGGCGTTTATTAAAGCAATGCTAGTAATACATTTCTTTTGAAGAATGAGGTGGTTCAGAAATTGTGCATTCCTGTTAGTGTTACTCTCCTGGCTATTGATATGTTTGTTTTTTTTTCCCATAGTTACTAATTTATTCATAGTCCTGTTATACCAAACTGACATTGTCATATAAACTGACAAGAATGTGAAGATGGTGTTACTTTTTGGTGCTGTCTGCAGTGTGGAAGCACTTACTTGCACAATGTGTTTGACATTCACTGCAGCATTCTCTCCCATCTTGACAGGCATGGGGAAATGTGAGGCAATAGGAATGTAAGTGGATGCAGCTTCAGTGTGTTCCCGATGATTCCAATTTGAAGTGTTCAAAACTCTTTGAAAAGTGTTGTAGGAGTCACAGCATTTCTTTCTTCAAACTGAGTCTCTGCAAACTCTTCTGGCATGGCGTAAGAAAAGAGCTGAAGAGGCTGCACTGGTGCTTTGGTTTGTACTTACTTGAGCTTAGAGTGTATATACTTCCTGCTTGTTAAAAGAACAGTGAATTTTGAAGACCTAAAATTAATGAGATTCATACGGAGCAGCAGAATCAGGAAGTGATCATTTGTAAGTGGAACTTGGCTTCTTTCTCCAGTTTACTTCCCAAAAACATAACACATAGGCCCTTAGGGAAAGAAAATGCACTTTCTAATATGAGAGCTGCCTAGAATACAGCCCTACTTTTATTTTACCAATGCCTTGTTTCTTTTCTCCTTTCCATTGTATGTCTCCTTGCTTAGAGGAGAAAGCTGGAACGTTAGGATGTTAAGGTAGGACCAGAAAATGACATACACAAAGTCTCTTGAAGAGAATTCTAACCAAAATACAAGAAGTCCGGTCCTGTCCTTAAATAATTTAAATGCAGTTATTCATTATTACCCTATTTTGCTTCCGGTAGTGATACTTTGACATTTACTAATGCACTGTGTCTTCTGTAGTTATTGTGTTGAATGCAGTTGATGATACACCATGAGTGTCCAAACTTCTGTCTTACCTGGGCCATGCTGAGTGAAGAGGAATTGTCTTGGTAGATTGCTCCAATAGTAATGCCTCCTTTATTTCCATGGAAACTGCAACAAAGGGCACAGTAATGCTATTTAATAGAGCAAATTTGCTTGAGCAAATTCTCAGTTACAGAAAACTTTTTTCAACAGAGCCACCACCATTAGCTATAGTTTTTCACCAGCCATGAACAAGAGCCTGCATGCCACACACATCACAATCTGCACCAGCAGGGATGACCTGCTATTATTGCTTGCAAAGCACACCGCCTCTGGTGCCTCACTGTGTTCACATCCACTGTTTAGTCTCTATAAACATTCGATGAGTGTCAAATGTCAATGGGTGCATTTTGTTTTTTCTTCATGGAGAAATTCAGTTCCTCCCCTTTGCTTCATCTGCACTTCCATGTCAGACACCATTTTGGCAGACTGACCATTTGCTGCCATCTGTTGCACGGCAGCAACACGTAACAGAATATTGGTGGGAAGGTTCAACCTCTACTGCCGTACCACTGACATCTGCCTCTGCTGTGGGCCAACATAACAAAATAGGAGGCGTTACTTTCAGAGCAGCTCTTTCTCTTTGGTCTGGATAGGTCTGATAAAAGTCTAGTAAGGAGGCATGATCAGAGTTTTGGGTAGAATATTCAATTACAACTCTATATATTCCACTTGCAAATGTGCTGATAATATATTGAAGTTGACCCTCTGTATGATGAAGCGAGGTGTGAGGTGGCTGCACTGCATGCTTGGCAGAGCTGTGTGTGGCACATAGGTTGGACATGCCTGGGCTGCACAGTGCCATCTATATTCATGCAGAGGAGAGAATTTGTTACCACGGGTCTTGGAGGTAGGATTGGGTTTATGTGGAAGCTAAGGTGGTAGTGCAAGGAGCACTGGTTCCTCATCGATGTTGTCAGTTTGGGCTGTATCTAGAAAGATACTAAAGCTAAAAAGACAAGTTTACTGAGGGAATAATTGTAGAACCAACATTTTGCAGGGCCTGATTGTCTATATGCTGGGGGTATAGTAGACTCTACAGATGCTCAAGGAGTGTTCTTTTTCACCCAAATTGTTAATTTTGTGGAGTTGAAACTAGAAATTGAAGAGTTAACAAGTCTGTACCTGTAACTACGGACACTATACTTTTTCCCCTCTCTTGCTAAAGGTGGTTCAGCTCTGAAGCGCCTTACCCTGTGAGTGTTGGGACACTAAATGTTTTTCTCACGTTTATAAAGGAGGTGCATTTGAGTAGGCCCTGTGCCATATTTGATTATTTGTTTTCCAGTAATAAGCTGAATGTTCATGTGAGCCAGGATTTGGAAAAGATCTCTGCATCCATTAATTTAGATACATTTAATTGGCTGCTCTTTTCTGGAGCTGCTGAATGGGTGTTTGCTTTTGCCTGGACCCTAGCCCTTGGTGTGGTTTTAATGGGTGAAGCATAAGCAGGAAGAGAAAGGGCTGAATTTGGCCATGCTTTCCATCACTGTAATGCCATCCACAGGGATGCTGGATGGAGAGATGGGCAGCAGTGTGGCTGCTTGCTTTTGTCACTTGGGGATATGGTGTGGTGGTGATGGCTTTACAGTTGGACTAGATGACCTTAGTTAGTGATCTTTTCCAACCTTAATGATTCTATTTGCCTACTTCTCTGTAGAATGATTACTTAGCAGTTTTGGGGGAGGTAAAAATGTTGTGTCATAGGCATGGGAAAAAATGAGAAGAGTGACATCTAGTGGCTCACAGTGAAATGCATATATTTTTTCCTGAGTGCAAACAAAACTAAAGCAATTCCTAGTAATCTATGATTCACTTAAATTTTATGATATTTGAAATTTAGACTTCAGCTTGATTGATGCTGAGAATTGAGTTTGATGTCTACTGCCAAGGCTTGCTAGCTCAGTAACCTTGTCAGATAGACTCTGCCTAATGGTATGGAATGGATTATGCATGTATAATGCCATGAGGAGGAAATTGGTGACTTTAGAAGGTTCTTTCCTGTTAGTTTCCAAGGTCTGGATTTGTAAGCTATTGAACCAATGGAACTAATCCTGATGCCAAATATTTATGGACAAATTCCAGCTGTCTAGTTTCCATTGAAGCATGAGCTAGATAAAGCCTCTATTGCTCAGAGGCAGTGCTTGGCTTCTTGTGGTGTGTAACAATATATTTGCAAGTTATATCTGAGATGCCATGAAATGAGGTTGTGTATGGACATATTTTCTATATCTGTTACAAGGAGTGTTGTGTGTATTCACTGGCTTGGCTTCCTTCAGAAAGAATGGAAACATGTTTCCTAGGACTTGAGTAAGGAATGAGCTCCACTGTGTTTAGATGGAGTTGCTCTCTCCTCTCTCTCCCTGGGGAGTCACAAGCATGTTCTGAAATCACCCTGCCCATCCATTACAGAATGGAGTTGGGTAAGTTTGTGTAGGTTTTCTTCTATATGTAGACCAATTGCCTTTGCCACTGTCCCATTAAAGAAAGTAGTATAGTAAATCCCGTGCTCCAGAAGGTTTTGTGTATACATAGCATATAAATTCACACGTAGCTGTGAAGGATTTTTAGGAAAAGAGGTGGCATTTAATACATAACGGCAGAAGTAACTATGTCAACTCTGTCAGGTCTCATGAGTCTTTGGTAGAGCCTTGAATGCATCCAGATGGCTGCTACCTAGCTTTGTTTCCTTTCAGTTCTTCAGGGGTGAAGAAAAGGAGAGAGGAGAATGAAGTCCTGTGTCGTGCATGTGCTGTGTTTTAGTAACATATCCATCACAGCTGTGGGGTCTGAAGGAGAAGGGAGGAAACAGGTGAAGCCTGTTGTGCTCAGAGGAGGTCTGCATGTATTTGAATGCCAGCAAACAGCAATTTTTTTGTCTTAAAACTGTGCTCTCGTACCATGAGGAATGGACTTCTCACTGGTAGGTCATTGTTGGAATACCTCCTTTGTGATGCTATAAGGCAAGCTTATTTGGATGGAAGTTTTGTGGAGAAGTTGCTATCACAACAGGGACTAGTTTCTGTACAGCAGAGAGTAGTATGGATAGGGACTGCACAGGGGACGATAGGGAACGAGTTTTTTCCCCAAAATAGAAACTATTCTGAATTTAGTTTCTGTGCTGTAGCAGGCAGCAGAACTTCAGAAGTTTGGATATTGCTTTTTAATTTCTACATGTATTTTCAGGTATGACAGCATTACAGGTAAAACTGCAGAAGCTGCTTTTCCTGTAGGGGAAGAGGGCCTTTCCTGAGCCATGTCTTCAAGCATAATGGCATTATAGAGGTGCCTTACTGTGCTGAACATATGGCCCATCTAGACTAGTGTATGTGCCCTTGGTAACAGCAAACAATATTGTGTAAATCTAGGACATGATCCTGACCATTTCCTGTTGTCCATTCCCCTCCTTCTTTCCCAGCATCTGTAGACACTGGATTTGGGATCATAAGGAGGTACACATGTGCCTATGTGTAGCTTAGCTACACATTACCTTAGCTGTTCTGGAACAGTTGTCAATAAATTTTTATACACCCTGCTCTTGTCTACCTGCTGATATTATTGGTCTCAATCTCATGTGATTGCAAGTTCCAGAGATTCACTACTTCCTCTATCTGTAGAGGAAAGTTATTTTTGTCTATTTTAAACCTATTTTTTCCTATACTCTGAATGAGTTGCCCCTACTTTCAGTATTGCAGTGTTTAATGAGCAACAGTTCTGATCTTACTTTCTTCACCACTCTTGTGATTTCATAATTGTTGTTTATATCCCGCTTGGCCTACATGTCTTTGAATTAAGGGAAGAGAATCTCCTTGTAATGCAGCTGCTCCATCTCCCAAATTCCTGTTGTGCTTCATCCAAGCGTATAAATTGTACAAGTGTTTAAATGTGGATACAGATTAGACTCTCACTGTCTGTGTGTCCCAGCTGTCTGTCACAACACAGAATGACCTTCTCAATTAAAACAGCCAGAGTGATCACAGCATGACTGTTTTTTGAGCACCTTGCATTTGACCTTTTCTAAAGCTGTAGCAAGCAGGTACCAAGAACATTTGTGGGTTGAACTGCAGTGACTTCTTGTATTTGTGGATGGAAACTGGCCAATTCACAGCCATCCCTGTAGATACCTAACTTATTCTTGAACTGAAACCAGCTGTTACAGAGGGCCATAGCCTCACTACTTGCATATGAAGTTTCTGGTCTTCTGGGTTATGGCATTGTCTAATTTGTACTTTGGTTTAGGTGGGTGGTTCTTGCCTGTCGCAGTGCTGAAGGTGCCAGTTCCTGATAGTTGGTAACTTTGTATGTGCTGCACCAAGAGTATGTGGGCAGCTGCAGAACAGATACAGGTGGCAGCCACTCTTGGAGGCATTCTCATTTTTGCCCAGGACATTGATGTTCCCTGTCTTGAAAAATAGATATTAGATGCTGCAGGCAGCATCTGTCAACTCCTTGGTCTCTAAAAAGAGCAGAGGTTATCTTCAGGTGGTGTGATTGTGGTAAAACTGATTCATAGGTGTTGCTGTTCCTGACTTCTGGTGGTTTATTATAGATTAAGCTATCTTGTTTATTGGAAATAATCCAGACATTGATTTTAATCATAGATTGAGGATTTACTACTTTTGTAGATGACTGAATAGCTCTTACTGAGACCCATGTTGAGCAAGGATTCTGTGCACAGTTAAGTCCTGTAAACAACATGAATTTCAGAATAGTGAAAGGAAGGCTGAAATATTTTATTATATTATATTGGCAAGAATGTAAGGGTGTAAGAGTATTTTATGTCATCTAACTAAATATGTGTGACCATATAGTCTGGTAAGCAGAGGACTGCAAATAGAACTTTTGCTATATATTTTTTTTTCACTTCTAGGTAAGTCAAGATTTAAAAAAAAAAAAAAGTAATGAGAGTAAGTGTAACTTTAAGATATTAACACAAAAATTCTGAATGTGTCCACCTGATCTCATTGCTCGTTTCTCCCTATAGATGTGGAATATAATGAGCTACAGCAGTAGTCCAAAACAAAGACATTGCCTCGCTGCTGTAGAGCGTTTCAGCATGGATGATCCGAATAACCTTTGAGATTGCAGCGAGTTCAGAAATTGCATGAGCTATGTTAGATATCACCATTATTGGATATTTCATGTCCTGCTAGCTAGGGAGTATGACACTGGTTTCTTAGAAGGCTGAATCTGGGATACAGCTGAATACTTCCATGCATATACAAATACACAGGGAGGCTTCAGCCAGAATACACAAATATATGGAACAATGTCATTGCTGAGTAAAGGTATGATGAAACAATGTGTTCTAGGAAGTACATCATGTGTCTCTTCTCCTGATGGAGATCACTACCTACTAAAAGTAACACATCTTGAGCAAGAAGTATGAAGTTCAATGCAGGCTCACAGCGCTGCAGAAATGTTGAAGTTGCATGGCCTCAAGTTGCACCAGGGGTTGGATATCAGAAAAAACTTTTTTACGGAAAGGGTTGTTAAGCACTGAAATAGGCTCCCTGGGGAGGTGGCTGAGTCACCAACCCTGGATGTGTTTAAAAACTGTTTGGATGTGGTGCTCAGGGACATGATGTAGCAGAGAGTTGTTAGTTAGGGTAGTATGGTTAGGTTGTGGTTGGACTCGATTTTAAGGTCTTTTCCAACCTGAGTGATTCTATGAAAGGGACCTTTGGAAGTCATTTATTCAAAACTCTGGTTTCACAGCTGGAGCAGATTATTCTATGTCATGCCCAGCCACATTTTTGACTATTGTCCAAGCATGGGGGCTCCTTAACCTCCCTGGGCATTCTTTGTTTGGAAACTTTCATACTAAAAAGTTTTTTTTCCTCCTTAGATGTAATTTCCTAGGTTTCAGGTTGTGCCCACTGTCTCTTTTAAAGCCACTGCATAAAATGGAGAAGAATATGGCTCCATTGTCTTTACTTTCTCCTATCCATTATCTGTACTCATTAAGAAAATCCCCACTGAAGTAATTTGATTTTCAGTTTATGGGGAAATCCATGAATCTTGCTTTGCTGCTTCTGCATAGATGATGGCAATATCAGTTTTCTTCCCTCATGAAGAGGAATGCAAATAGTATTCATGAATTCAGTGCTGGTGTAATGAATGTGGGAGTTCTACTGTCATATACATTGTGTGATTATACTTCATGTATAGAAAATTAATCTCTAGAAAACTCTAAACAACAGTAATAAAACCAATCATGATTTTTTCCAACTTTTAAAACTTTGTTTTTTAACAATTTGTCTTTTTTTTTTTTTTTTTTGCTGCTTACATCATGAATTAACTCGTATTGTAGCATCACTCTGACAGCGGAGTTTTGCATGAGATCTGTGCAGAATAAAGAGCCAAAAGTGCAATGTCCTGAATCTTTCTTGAAAGCTCTTGCTCAGAATCCTGATCTGCTCTCTGGGGGGGAATTCACAGCTGTTTCTGTGATCCATCTGACAGCAATAACTGGATCTTAAACAACTGTCTCCTCTAAAACTTGTGGGGACTGTCCATATGTTCTGATGCTTTCTAAGTGAATTTTTTGTCGCCTCTCCTGATCTACTTGATAGGATAGTGCAGGCTGACTTTCTGAAGCATGTTTGTCAAAATATCTTTAGGGTTAAGTACACTGACCTGGAGCTGCTTCTTGCTTTCCTTGGTCTGAGCATGTTAAGTGTTTGGGCTTCAGGAATGAGCACCTCAGACCCGCTAAATCCTTCTACATACTCAGCAAGTATTTCCCTTCCTTTGATAACTGGTACCTGAGAAAACAACTGTCAGAACTAGGAAAGAGTATCTTCTTGCTTTAATGCACATTTCTTTGTCTCTAATACCTTATAACTCCTTTCTACGTGCCCGTGTTATCCCAAGAGTCTGATGCATCTCCAGAAGTTCTTGAGATGTGAATCTCCTTTCAGATCTAGAAAATGTCAGCGCATTGATCTTTGTTAAAGTAACACTTACTCTTCTAAAGGATGTTCTCAAGAAGGCTGTCTGTCATTTATTTATTTTTGTTTATTTACAGTGGGGAGGATCATCAGAGGAAAGTTGCAACTCTTCTTATTCATCCAGAATTTGTTTTTGTTGGAACATAAAATACACAAGTGATGTTTTGATGCTGGAACAACCAGGGGTGGAGAGGTCATTTCTCAGAGGAAATCTCTTACATAATTTTCTGCTGCAGTTGGGGTAGCAAGAAGTTAATTCTCTGCTTATTAGAGAGATGCAGCAGTGGGAATTGAGACTAGGGGGAGTGGGGGATATTAGCAAGGAGCTGGGGGGAGTTTTGCAGGGTTGGATGAAGTAGAAAAGTGTGGATGAAAATTTCTCTTGGCAGAAGGCTTTTACAACTGAATGGGTTAATGTGCTTTTCCAGATCAGAACTGAGCAGGACAGAAAACATAGTGAATATAAGCATATGGTAAACTTCCTGGCTACTAGCTCAGCTCAGTTGTGACAGCAGAACACGTTGTGCAAAGCTTGAAAGGGCAGTGATATGCGGGACGTTAGATACTATTAGGTGCAGTTGCTAGTCATGGCTTACTTGAAAGTTGTGGAGTTGCTTTGTGTCTTTCTGATTCCATTAGAACAAACTAAACTATGTCCAGCTGGCAGAATATCAGATTCCCACATGAGTCAGAAATTGTTTGAATATGTGGGGTGAAGCCTGGGGTGCTGGATTTGTGCAGGAATTATCTCCATCTCTGGCTGTTTGTGCAATCATTGTCTGTACCTCGAGTGTTTCCTGGAAGTAACTGTTTTAAACTCAACATTTCTTTCTCAGCCTGCCTCACCTGTTAGTTTGTATCTAAGGCAGCTGAAGTGTTGGGGAAAGCAGGGAATTTCAGTGCAGTGGGTTGTGCCCATGGCAAAAAAAACCCCACAAAACTGGTGTGTGGTGGTGTGCCATCAGAGCTCTCGCAAGCCCTGAAAGGTAGCAGAAAGCAGATTTTCTCCTTCATGGGAAGCTGAGCTGATGAAAAAGAAAGCAGAAGGCGTCTCCTTTTAAGACCAGTCTCACAGTGACATGTTTGCACTCTGCTACAGTCTTGGTTTTTGGCATCACCATTTATTTTTCACGGGTTGGACTGAGAGAGTCTCTTTTCTCACCTCTCACCACTGTGGTGCTCAATCTGTGTTAAACTGTGCCCATAAAACCTGGCTACAGGCACTTCACCTAGTCCTGGGCCCAATTTCCATCTGCTTATTGTGAGAGGCCCATCCGTCATGTTGTGGGAGAAGGGAGGGATAGACCTTTTTAGTGCTTTCAAGGGGCCTCTCTGCTTTTTTCTGTTAATGTAGGTTTAAAGGTGGGAACCCTGTCTGCCATCTAGTGGAAATTCACTACCCTCTTCTTGACAATTTACTTTCCCTAAAGAGTTACTTTCAATTTGACTAGAGAATGGAAGTAATGTTATTTCTAATTCAAAATACATGTAAGAAACTAGTTGTACATAGGGTCTACATCAAGAATATTTACAGAGATTATTCAGTGGATGATTTTACTTGAAGAAAAGTTGATGACAAGGGGAGTGAGCTATCAGCTACCAGGAGACAATTCACTACAGTGATGTTCATCTTCATATTTGCTTGATGTTGCTTGGTTTCTCTTTTATGAGAAAGTTTTAGTGTAGCTCTCTGAATAGGGACCAGGAGAATACTATTAATAGAATTCCCATGTTTTCATTCATTTCTGAACTTCACTATAGAAACATTTTACTTTTGAAATTATTTTATTACAGTTGTGGCTGCTTTTGTTTCAGGAAACAAAACAGAAAACTGAAACTATGACAGGTGTGAAGCTGGGGAGGGAACTTCTCATGGGAAAAATCAGCACTAAAGGTTTCTAACCTTGCCACCAAGAGTTTGCTAGGGAAAAAGATAAGAGATGGGGATACTGAAGCAAACTTAGGGCGTGGTGGAAGAATTAGTGATTCTCTTGTCAGATCAGAGCTGAGAAATATGCCACTTCAACTCTGTAATCCTCCATTAAAAAGATACTGTATTTTTCTGGGGAAAAATAGAAGCAGGCATATCCTGATTCTGCCACCAAGATGAAACAGTTTACCTTTGTGTTTTTCAGTTTCTTCTCGCAAGATGAGGATAAGGCCAGCGGGCACTTTCTTTGTGAGTTATAAGTGTAAGCTAATTCAGCAGCACTCCCCTTTGATGCTAAACACTGAGTGTGATGCAGCACTAACAAGTTGCTGGCTAAATGATGGTGAGATTTAGGACCTTGTGAAAGTCACAAGTAGTGACATTTGTGATTTTACGCAAATTAATGTGATTTATTCTGTTTCCTTCTGGTATTTCCCATGGGGAAAGAATCAGGCAGTTACTTCTGCTGAGATACAAACTGCAAAGCTGATTCCAGTGAAAAACTAGCCTGTGATCTCCTGATGGGAGAGTAAAAAAAAAAAAGACAAAATTCAAGTTACTTTTGAAGATGTTTTTGTGGAATGATTTTAAAATGCCTGATCTTGAACTTGTTTTTATTTAAACAATATGCTGAATTTAAAAAGTGCTTGATTGACTTTAGCTTTGTTTTGTTTTTATAGTTCTTAGTTGTTTACCAAAAAACCCAACAAACCAAGACACATTCATATACACTGTAAACAGTTCAATTTGAAGCTTTACTCTAATTTTGGTAGGTCTCTTTTTGGTTGGCTCTCCTTTGAACTACCGATTGTAGTGGTTGATGCAGCTCACATAGTCCTGCCTAATAGCTCTGTTTTTCCCAGAAGTGTCAGATCTCCTGTGTGAATGTTATAAAAGCTGCTGTGTGAGTGAGTGTATTCTAGAGGTATCTGTGGATGTGGGAGGGTTGGGGGAGGTAGAAATAGGCATCAGAATACAAGAAGGCAAAGAGGGGAAAAGTTTGTGCTGAGAGATCGCATCTGAATCTCTCAAATGTTTTTGAGACCTTTTTTGCTAACCTTGAGAGGCTAGCAGTGCTGTTGAATCCACAAACACTGACACATTAACATCAGAGTCAGCCAGATCTGTAAAGAGAATCAGCAAATACCAGTATCAACAGTGTGTTACATGACTACATCTGAGATTGTGGTGGCTGTTATCTGCAGACAGGGACTACAGGCATATATACACACACCAGTGGAAACAAGGGCCCCCTTGAAGCTATCTCAGCACCTGCCTAGAAGCCAGCAGTGGATCAGTATGAACCTCTGCTTGTGAGTCATCAGTTGGAGCTGGCCTCCCAGCTGTCACTGCAGCCTGGTAACTTACAAGTTAGTGCATTGGTAGGCACATGAATGAACTGTGTGAATGTATTGTGCAGTTATCTGCTATCAAAAATTACAGCTTAATTCTATTAATAACGATTTCATTAAGGAAAAGGTGTTCTTGTAAATATGGATGATATCTCCCTTCCCCCAGTTTGATCCCCTGTCAGGGAAAGAAAAGAGAAAATCAATATATACGCTAAATAATCCACACGCACAGTGAAAGCCATTTGAGTTTCTGAATGATTTGTGGCAGCTCAAAAAGCCAGAACCAGCCTGGAGGTCAGGAAACTTGTGTTGGCACATGGAGAGTCTGTATGCTGTGGTTTGTTCCTGTCTGCCTGTAGTTCTGCTCATACACGTTTTATAAAATTAATTGTATAGGCATATTAGGGCTAGTCAGGTTACTGTAAAGGGTGCTATGTTTCTTAGATAGTAAGTTGGGGGGCTGGGATTGAATTTAACAAACCAAATTTTGATAAAAACATGCCATTTATGAAAAATTTACAGTATGAAACAATTAAAGTATTAAGCATTTACTGGAGTACCTGACATATGCTAGGTAAAGAGCTCTGCATTTTCAGACTTAATTTTTATGGCGATACAGAATATTAGTACTTGGAAATTTGGTAACTGGATAATGAAATTTTGAAGATTGGAAGCAAGTATGAGGTACATAAGGACAAAGTTTCACATGAAAGAAGGAAAGATTCATATGAAAGAAAAAAGATGAAAATAATGTTGGAACATCTAGGGGAGTAGACTATAAGACCTAGGCCCAAGTTTGCTACCTTTGGCAGCATTAGACACCATTCTGTGGAGATGCTATTCCATGGCTCTTGCACGTAACCAAAGATAGGAATATGTTTTTAATAACGCATATGAAGAAAATCTCTTCACTCTCTAGCTAACAAGAATGAAACTTATACCTTCATAAGTTTTTTTTTTTGTACAAGAAAAGCTGAAAATACCGGGGAAGTAGAAAACAAGTTTTTGTTCCGTTTTGAAAACTGAAACTTTTACTCGTCAAAGGATGATGTTTTATAGAAATGAAAGACTGTTATCTAAATTTGTATTTGTTAGAGCTGCAAAATGGAAAGTAAGTACCAGCTATTCTGGCAGTGCTGTACAAAGCTTTGATTCTAAAAGGCCAAATTCTGTAGAGCACATCAGTGCACAAGAGACACGCTGGTTGGAAGAAAAACTTAAGACTTCTATTAGCTGAAAAGGCAGTTCATTCAAAGAGGTGTTCATCCTGCTGGGAATATCTATTTTACCCTAGGCATGCTTTTACTGTGTGCTTCACATAGGGCATAGTTTTAGCAGTCCCCTGAAAAAAATTAAATTTGCATGAAATGTGAAATAAGGCAGTGTCTCACAATGACAGTAAAATGGCTTTTGGGAGATCACAGAACAGCTTTTAATATTCAAGTGCTGTGAATGTGCATCTACAAAAAAAAAAGTGGTGAAATCATTAGTTCTAAATTTTAATGGAAAAAGTAAAACTGATGGTCCTCCAAACCTTTACAGCAAGATTTTCATTGACTTTGAGGCAAGGATTTTTCTCAGTAGTAAAAAAAGGAATAACTGATTCGAACTTCACGGTTATTGTTTGTGTCTTGCTGAAAGGTGCTCTAGCAAAGAGGAACACAGCTGTACAATTCTCAGGATGATGCCTATGAAGAGCCATTTTATGGGTTACCCTGAAATTTCAAAGAAAAAATAATGCTATTTTGTTAGCTAAAGGTTTAGCATTCATTTAGTATTCATTTTAATTCTGGTAGTGTAAATGCGAACACTTTACAATTATTGGAATTATTACTGTTTTAAAAAGCTGTGTGAGACAGAGGAAAAGCTGGTTTTCCTATGGTCTGTTTCTGTGTTATTTTCTTCGCCCTCATATGAATACGTACCTAATACCAGACATCAAAACATTAATGTTACTTTCCTCCCATTGCTCACCAGCTGTGATCATTAAAAATGGAATCCAGCCTTCAAGTCGAAGCTCTCCACTGACAAAATGTGAACATAATTTCAGGATCCCCCACCCTGATGATCTATTGGAGACTCAGTAGAGATGGAACTTGCAGTGCTATGGGCATTCTACAATGAGGAAATGCTTCCCTGGCTGAATAATTCCTATGTTTGTCATCTCAGGGGGCATTCATATGGGGCGGGAGAGAGACAGTGGCTTTTTTTAAAAAAAAAAAAAAAAAAAAAAAGCAGGTCCACAACTTAAAGGAAGCTCTAGGACAGTAGCAGGTTGCATTATCTTTTCTGATGGCTAGTGTTGATCCGTCTCTTGTCCCTTTATGTACTTTCCGAATGAAACTTAACAAGTGCACTCGTTCAGGAGAAAAGCTTACATATTTGAGTTAGTCATCACAGAAGACAAGCATGGGGAGGAAGGAGAGAGAACTGTTGAAACCAAAATCATAGATTTGCTCTCTTCCCTTTATTCTGGCCCAAGCGTCATACTTGGAGAAATATTTTTTCAATCTTCTTTTGCAGATCAGATTCACATGTAAAGTATTCTTTGATGAAATTTCTCAACTTCTTACCTTTAAGAGTGTGTTTCCCAAGATAGACTGGACTATTGGTGCTATGAGTGTACTGGTGAATCAAAAAACCTTCACCTGGTGAGGTTTAGCCTGCTTGTACTTAAGGGAGACATTGTTCCAGTTGTATCTCAGGTTTCCCCCGTATTTTTCTGGCATGCTTTGCGACAGAAGACAAGTCAATGATGAACAGTGGAGAGTTGGTCTTTGGTGAATGATGACTTTGAATTTCTCTGCTGTTAAGCATGTCTCTAAAGAGAGAAAATCTCAGCAGAGGATGCTGGCAAGTGGTAAGGTGAAGTTGGGATAGGTTGATAGGGCCCTTCTAAGTCTTGTACCTGTCTGAGTTAAATGACACCTAACCTTGGTCAGGCCTGGAAGGACACTTTTTGTTCAAAAAAAGAAAAAAATGTACATGGTGATAAGACCATTTCCTTTCTCACAGCGTCTCCTTTAATGTCAGGCCTGAAATATGAAGTCATTAGGGGATATTAAAACAGTGCTGACAAACTAATTAACAAAAGACATTACGCCGGATGGGCTCAATTTATCCTTTTTAATGGTTCTTATAAATGGGTGCCGCCAATTAAAATTAATAAAGATTTACCAGCGATTGCCCAGCATACACTGTTAAGGAGCTCCACTGAAGGTCGCCTTAAAGTCAGCCTTGTCAAAGCTGCAAGTTCAGCTCCCAGTACTGAGTCTTGCTGAGCTACTCTCAGTTATGTTTTCCCAGGCACTTTCTCCTTCTTTGTATTTGGCTGAAGTTTATACACTTCTGTCTCTATCTCTCTAAAAACCCATCCATCTATTGACTCTATTAAAAAATATTCCTCCCACTCACCCTACGCCATAAGATTTGTCATAGTTTCACAAAGGAGAATCTCAGCAGTATTATGAGAATTCTGTTATTTATAAATCTGTCTGTTGCAATGAAGATCTTGACATAAACCTTTCTTTTTAAACTGATCTCTATTTTCTTGCCGTCAAATTAACATACGACAGTGTCCCTGATTAGGGGCGCAGTACTGATGGTTAAGAATGCCTTGCGTGATGGTAGTTTTGTTCAGCCTAGGCCAGACAGAATGCTGCTAGGCTGTGCTCTTCTAGATGCCAGTGCTCCATATGGTTTGTTTGAAGATTCAACTGTATATTTGGATGACAGTGAGAGTATTTATGTTGAAAGAGTTTCAGCCAGCTATGTTGGAGCTTAAAAGCCAGTGTAGGCGATTAGGCAGGTATTAAAATATGAATTAGGATTTTGTGGGAAACCAGATCAGAAAGCTACAACCAGGGCAATGGGGCCCTGCTGGGTTATCTGATGGAACTCTGGGGAAATTTGAGAGATCACAGCTGTGAGACTGTCAAGAGAGTTGAAGTTTCACGTAGCTTCTTACTTGCCTTTCTTTTACTACCCCATGACCCCACTTTTGGGTATGTTTAAGCATGTTTAGGAGACCTATACAGTATACTCCAGGACTGAACATGTCCTTCTGGTGGTGCAGGTGAATTGCTTGCACCTGTGCTCCCAGGGCTGGCCATGCCTCTTCACTAGATGCTCAATCACTGGTTCAGGCTGTGATCTTATGGTTCCCACACACCTGTAAATAAGTCTTTGGATAAATCCAGCTCTTAGTTTGTGTCCTGTTACATTTTGTGTCACAGGATTATAAGTTGTTCAGTGTCCCATATTAACACCTTGGCACAGATGTTTTTGGCAGATGTCTTCTTCATTGTAAATCTCCTTAAATGGCTTCTTCTGTGTCGGCCTGTTGGATAATAGAAAACTGAATATGAATGATTTTGTACTTTTTGAGAGTATTGCTTTTTTGTTGACTTTCTGTTATTTTTGTTAAGGTAGCCACAGGCCTTTAGGCTTGCGTTGCCTAGTAATGGTATTTAACACAAGGATTATTTATCTCAAAATTATTGTTTTTGGTGGGTTTTTTTTTTTTTTGCCTCTTCATTTTCTTCTTATTTATGATGCAAGTGAGAGAGTAAAAGCTTTGTGGTTTTCTGGTAAGCTGTTCTGTGTTTGGTATTCAGGTTTCATGTGATTCTGGAGAAAACAAACTGAAGAAAGGGAAATGCATCTTTTAATTAACAAAATATCCAATTAATGCCAAGGCAAGATACGTGTTTTGCAAGTTGAAGCTTTTCTTATCTCATCTTCTAACTGCCCTCCTAGAGGGAAGATCTGCTTACATGAGGTGTTGTGTATTTTCTCATATTGAACTACTCTGTTCTCTCCAATTTCCAGTTGCTTTGTAGGTTTGCTTGATAGATCCCAACTAAAGTAGCCAGGTAGATGAGCAGGAAGAACTACAAATGAGAACCAAAAGTGAAAAACAGTGGAGCACTGAAATCTCAGATTTAAGAAGCCAGGCAAAAAACATATATATTCTGAATGTGAGAGTTTTCACTTTCTCATCAAGCTTAATTCATAAAACAAAGTAATTTAGAGAGGCTGCTCTGGTTTACTGTGCTGACTTGCATGACTGTGAGTTATTTATTTTTCCAAATCTTTTTTCCAAATGCCTCTCTTAACAGAAGATATTGTTAAGATCTTGAGTGTACCACCAAGGTTTAAAAATTTGAGTATAACCGATCCTACTACGTGCAGTGACTGCCAGTCGGACCTACTTAGGATGTGTTAAAATAGAATATCAGGGTGTATGTGCTACAACCCAGTTCCAGCCTACTAAGCTTTGCAGCTTCCTCAAACAATCCAGCATGGAGGGATCACCAGCTTTTGCCTCATCTCTTGATGTACAGTACATTAATTGTACCCTCCCTAATTCCTGCTTCAAGATAAATCTCTTTCGCTCCCATTATTTGGCTAATTGCTGTGGATTATATAGCAGTCGGGTGCTCTTTGGCAGGGAAAGATTAATGGAGGACATTTCCTTTGTTTTGATTTCCTTTGCTAATTGCTGTGTGAAGAGATGGTTGTGTTAATACATCCTCTCTCCCTGCTAGATAGCAGGGTTTTGTTTAGCATGTGCTGCAAAAGGAATAGTTTGCCAGGAATCCTAGATGCTTCTTCACCTTTATTTTGCTCTGCAGTTTTGTAAGAGGGGAGGTCTTCAGACAATAGATTGGTTTTATCATTGGATAGATGGATTACCCCCATGCTTATGTGCTTTTGTATGTTTCCATGTATTATAGGTGCACAAAACAATGAAAAAAAAGATGATTTGCATTTTTCATCTGTTTATTGGGACACTTCATCCCTTTGTACTTCTGTCAGACTCTTGGCCAGAGCTCTACTGAAAATTCCAGGTCTTTTAATTGAGTGGGTATGTTGCCATTCTGGCTACTGGACAAGATGAAGCGTCGGAGCCAGGGAGGAGTTAAGAATCCTTGTTCTCCCACTAAACTTGATGGGAGCTGAGCGCTGTTCTTAGCCCTGTTTTTATTATGTAATTTTAAAAATAATTGTCATCAAATGTGCACTTCTGTGAAATTTGGGTAGGCACAGAAGTCTGAGGGAAGTGGCCAGATAATTGAGCCATTGACATTTGTTAGCCAGAGAAGAGTCCAAGCCAGTCACTGGAGACTAAAAATTGCCACCATCTGTTGCCTGTTCTCTTCCTTTGCAAAACATCTTGGATGTCAGTCTTCCCTGCTGAGACAGATGTTCCCATTGCACATCTACAGTCAGGGATTTGTACTAATTGCCCCTTTCCACTGACAGGTCCACCCATAGCCATGAAAAAAGTCCACCTTCCTGCCAGCAGAAATGCCTTAGAACAAAGATTTTATTGGTGTAACTTTTGAAAGGCATATTTGGGAGGAGCATGTCCTGTACATTCTGTAATTTAATTGTTCTGTGAAGAAATAAAACTCCTCAGTTTCCAGTTATTAGCTTGACAGATTTTACTAGAACAAAATTCTGTTGGTAACTGCAGCAATTAATCTGGGGACCCAGACATAAAGTCTCTATTGTGGAAGACTGCCAGTCTTTCTACTGATAAGTCTGTCAGTCCACCCTCCCAGAAAGTCTGGTGAAGATGAACAGTCTGTCTGTCTCTACATTAAGAACAATCAAGTAAACTCTGGACATTTGATAGGAATAGCTGTGCTAAGCTGTTTATGATTCTGGTATTTTACAGCAACGTGGGGGGCAGGGGTTAGTAGTCTTTGGATTGATGAACTCTAATTATTATTTATAAAATTCCTGTGGAAGCCTTGTGGTTTCCACTGTGTGAGTGTATAGACACAAGCATGCTTACTTGATTAAGACTGCTCATTATTTTTCTATTGCTATGAAAACACTTTTTGAAGTAGTTATCTGACCCTACTGTGAGGGAGAAGACCCAGCATCAACCAAGTCACGTGAAAGGATTCCAAAACACTTAATGTATTTTGCAATTCATAGTACTTATTATCCATGGCTGTCAAAGCACTTTCAAGGAAGGTTAATGTTGTGAGACGTCTTTAACATGGAGGCTAGTGGTTTGCATGGAATAAGCTCACTGAATCACAGAGTAAGATGTTGTATTGGGCAAGGTGACTGGGAAAATCAAAGAAAGTTTGTCAGGAAAAAGAGGAAGCTAAGGTCCTCACAACAACCTATAAATGCAAGAAGGACTCATTGCTTCCAGCATGGTGTTGGCTTTGCCTCAAGGGTACTAGCTCCTAATTTGTTTTAAACCCTAGCTACTGCTCTCTGACATAGCATCAGTTAAACTGTTGCAAGGCTAGATGGGGAGAACTGTTCCATTTGAGGGAGCAATACATCATCAAAAGAAATCCAGAACCATCTCAAATGCTATCTGGAAGCTCGCAAAGTCTCATTTTTGGCACTGTGAACAGACAATGCTGCTGTCATGATAGTGAAGCCATCCAGTTTAGAAGTATCTGTTTCTGCTTTGGAAAAAAAAAAAAAACCTAAAGAAAAAAATGTCATGGGATAACATGTTATTACTGTGATGCACCATTTTATCCAAAGCAACCATCATGCATGTGTATGTGCCTCTGAAGACTGCAGTGAGATTGTAAGCCTTTAGTGAGGATAAAGGCCCATGTTGCTACTGGCAACATGGGCTTGCATACACTGGTCATTTAAAAAGCATTTCTTGATGAAACATCATTAGCAGCAAATCTGCCAGGAGAGTAGAAACAAATTTTGTGATCTAAAGAAACAAAAAGGATCACAGGTCCAGTCCCTGGAAGTTTCTGATGAACTTGAAGTCTATGTAGATGGAAAGGGGGTAGGACACTTAGTCACGTCTCTGCCACTTTGCCAGCTGTTGTTTTTGCTAGTAATAACTGATTCCTCAGGGTGACCTTCCTGATCTCCTAATCTTTTAATTAGCGGGAACTGATAACAACGAGGTGACCTCCACAGACAGGGCAATGGTAATGATATTGAATTCCAAACAGAGAGAAGACTTACTCTATTTTAGAATTGAATACTGTTGGCTAGCAAATTTTCTGTACTGCAGTGTTGTTCAGGGTGTGGCACTTCTCCTCTCAAAATAAATTAAACAAGTGGAGGAAACTGCACAATCTAGCCTTGAAACACCTTTTATATTATTAACACACTTAGTACAGGAACAGAAGTATAACCACCTGCACATACACCCAGTACGCAACCATTTTCTTTCTCCTGTAAGTGGGGAAAAAAACTATCTGCAGTGATAGAAGAATGGTGTTGGCATGATCCTCCAGGCTCTTGGCAAGGTCTGCCAACTCTACTGGGTGTTTGGACTTAATTTAACTACCTTCCAGATTCATTGCTAAAATCTGCTTGTTCATTGTACGCAGAGGTAACTTCCAGCAGTTGTTGAGATGTTGCTGGCAGCCAAACTTATGCCTTTGGTCAGGTTGTTGTTGGCCCCTTCTGATTTCCAGATAGTCAGAAGATGTTTACAGAATTTGCATTGTGTTGTTTTACTTGTGTTCTCTCTTGAGTCTTTGTCGTCTTTCCAAGAGTGTATTCACTGTCATAAGCTTATATTCAGAGGTCCCAGTCTACCTGAGGCTGGGAGTTCCCTTCATTTCACGCCGGGCTTGTATGTGTGTGTGGTTCCTCCAGCGCTGCTCCCCAGCCTACTTCCAGCACTGAAGACTTTTCACAGGAAGTGAAGTTCACTGTGTTTTCTAAGGCCAGAAGTGGAGAACGTATGGAAAGCTCCTTTGTGTATTATAGCACTATGCTTTCCAAGGAGGTTTGTTGTCAAGCAGGAAGGAGGCAGACAGCATGGTGGTGGGTTTTCCATGACAGGATATGAAGATGCTGGGATGTCTCAGCATCTGGAAAAGGCTCCATGGAGCTGCTATTCCTATCAATGATCTCTGTGTCCTAAAGATTTTTCAAGCAGTGCTTGCTGCTTTTTTACAGAAGAGCGAGCTAATTCCTCATTCTTCCTTCTATTGGGTTATATACACACAGTCATGTGGAAATGTGTATGTGTTATTCTCTTGATTTACGTTCTTCTGTAGGGGAGGTGAAACTACAAAGATGAGCTATGGCACCATGGTTCCAGTAACAGCAAAACCACTGGAAGACCCCATCCTGAAGGCTGTTACACTTATTGTGTAACTGAGTTGGTTCCCATTTGAAAATGTTACAATTTTAAAAGCACTTGAAGATCCTTCCAGGCCTGTAAAAATATGTGAAATTATCAATGGAGAATATGATGCCCAGCTGTGCAAAGCCCAGGTTATTAACGGAGCCTGACTGTAAGAAATGATTTAGAACACGGCAGTTCAACTTGAGATTCCCAAGGAGAATAAGCAAAACAGTCTCATAATTCCCCAGAGTCACAGAAGGAATGCCATTAAAAAATTATCTTCATTGCAAAATGAAACTTAAAATGCAGAATATAGCCAGGCTGTGTCCTTAACAGAGGCCAGAAAGGTCACAGTCATTGATTTTTATTTTTCTTCATGGAATGTTGCTGTCTGAGAATACTGTCATGTCCCTGGTTGAATTCTGAAACAGAGTTTGCAAGTGCATTTAATCAATCTGTAATTATTGATTTGGTTTCAGAGAGGAAAGTATGGTCAATGAAATGACAGAAAAACTGTGCTTTTCGTTCTCCTCCCAGGACTTGAGAAAAGACTGTGCTAGTCCAGGATTATTGCCTGACTGTCCCAGGCGGTCTTTTAGCAATGGCTTCCCTGTGTTTGATGATTCCTCCACTGTAGTAAGGGACAAAAGCAATTTCTTATTTCTTGTTGTCATACACGTTCTGTTCAATTACTTGAGCCCTCAGGGAGAAAATTCTTCCAGTATGGCAGCTGGCAGGTGTTTGAAATGGAGTCCAGCCAGACCTACTGCACCAAGAGAGCATCTGTTCTTTCTTGGAAACATTAAATGCATATCAATCAGAAGAACGCATGCCAAAGCCAGCCTATAAAATGTTGGAAGACCTGACCACGACTGAAGGTTTCTAGCCTTGCAACAAATCTAACTAACTATGCAAAGTCAGTTCTTGAACTTCCAACCTGCTGTAATTGACAAACTTCTCTCGGGTAGATGCACCTCTTTCAACTTGTACAGCAGGACAAATCATGCTGTTCTTAAACTGCCAACTGTTAACTTTTGTTAAGCTATCTCTGGGTACCTTGCATGTCAGATCCATGTTTCTATAATCAATCAAATTAATCTGGTTTGCCAAAATCAAAGTATGTGGATAGGAAAATATTAGTGATGCCACTGTGAGTTGGAAGTACTAATTGATTTGGAAATGAATCAGGAGAATACTACAGACCTGTAGAAGTAATACTGATTGGGTCATTCAGCCCAAGATTGGAGTATACGAAGGAGCACAAACTGTCCAACAGAAATCTGCTCACGGACTTTAAGCTTAAAACTAAGAAAAAACTGCTGAAATGTGTGGAAAAGATAAGGCCTGTAAACATACAAAACTATGGGAAAGAGCTGAAGGAAAATAAATACTCTTATACTTTAAGAGGGTTGAAAGGGGAAGAAACAAAAGTATTCCATACTTGGAATCAAAGAGAGATTGGACAAAGCATACAGAAGAGAAAAACTTAACGACCAATGTGCAAGCAGACTTCAGATGAGTCAGAGGAGAGCTTCCATCAATTACACTCCTAATACAATTAATATTGAAGTAGCAGTATTAATTGTTAATTAAATTCATTTTAAATTGTAATTAAATTCAGAGCTGTATGCTCTGAAAGTAATGCTTTTATTTTGATATGTTGGCCCACAATGTCAGAGGCAGCTGTTGGTGGTATGGCAATAGAAGCTGAACCTTCCCACCAATATCCCATTATGTGCTTTGCCATGTGACAGATGGCAGCAGAGGGGCAGTCTGACAGAATGGCATCTGACACAGAAGTGTGGATGAGGCAAAGACGTGTTATTGAATTTCTTCCCCCCCAAAAAATGGCATCCATTGACATTCATCGACATTTTCTGAATGTTTATGGAGACTCAACAGTGGATGTGAGCACAGTGAGGTGATGGGGGATGTCTTTCATAGTGCTGTCACTGCTGCTGAAACACAAGACTCATTCCAGATGATCATGTACAGCTGTCGCACCATTAAATGAAGAGTCTCAAATAGCTCATTTGTGTGAATTGGCTGATGGTGGTGACTATGTAGAATATTCTATGAAGAATAGTATTTTGTAGCTGAGAACTTGCTCCATCGAATAGTGTTACTGTGCTCTTTGTGTCTGTTGTAGTTTCCATGGATATAAATAGGAGGTACTGCTTTCAGAGCAACCTATTTAGTCTTTTGTTAGTAAGTGTCTGGTTTTTATATATAGATAACATAGACAAACAGGTCCCTAGTTGGAAAATCTGTTTGCAGTAAAGGTAAATGGCCATATACAGAGTATTCATTATTTATACGGCAGTCATCTCCAAACTGTTTTGATTGTACATCCCTATCAGTAAAAAAAAAATTGAGCATGCTCTCACTGATGCCTTGGCTCTTGGATCTGAATCTGCTGGACTCTGAAGATATTGCTTGATTTTTCTAAGCTGATATGTGTTTATTGTTCCCATCAGTTTCAGCTGGAGTGAATTCCAAGATGGAATCTCTGCTAGAAATATTGCAAAGCCTGTCAGAAACCAGTACAACTAAACACTTCATTGTCATGAACTCAAAGAATGGCATAAAATCCAGCATGTCTGAGGAAGACTCACTCTATGCTGTTGTTTCCCTAGCACACTGATGCTCTTGTCTTAAGACTGCCTTGAGGAGAGATTTGTATTGCTTTCAGTATTGATAAGGTGCATGGCATTACACAGGGCAGTGTTGTGTGCTTCATCTTAAAGTGTACAGGTAGCAGGCCCTAAAGAAGGTAGTGGGACTTTTCTGCTCTTTCAATAGATTCCAAACACATTTTTTCTGTCTGAAGTCAAATCAGTTAAAACACACTAGGGAATGAGATAGGTAAACCAGTAAGATTGATTCAAAATCATGCTTTCAGTGCTACTACTTGAATTGATTCTCAACGTCCCCTGCATTCCTTTGAACAGGTGTTTGTTAGGAAGTCTTTTCCCAGTTGTTGAAGTCAATGGAGAAAGAAAAATAATTTATAATAACAGCCTGGACACAAAAAATAGAAACAATTATTTGAAGGTAGTATTTCCACCTGGTTGTAGGTGGTATTGAACCTTTCATTAGAGTATTATCTTAGATCTAAAATATTAAATCCTGAACTGAGTTAAAATAGCTGCACTCAGCCTATTGACTGGTAAATATTTGGGTTTAGAAGCTGGAAGGTTTTGTTACTCTGTTCAACTCTTACAAGTATACAATTTATAATTTTTGAGTGTGATTTGAAAAATGCTGTACCTCTTTTTTTTTCCTTGATTAATCTCATTGTTTTAAGTTGTATGAGTGTATTTTTCATGTTTAGCACTGACATGATTTCCTTTTAAATGCCAGCTGTTTGAAAGCTGCCTTTGAGGGATTTCAAGGAGTCCCTTCTCATTACAGCAGATCAGGCTGCCAGGTAGGAGAGGCTGCTTCTCCTACATGTTCAGGTGCAGAGGTGTAAGGCCAAGAAGTATTTCCTTGTCTCTCATACGTGCCAGAGATCGGGAAGAATGGTGGTACTTAGTAGGGTTTCTCAATTGCCTGGAATAAGGAAAGAGGAAGGCTTTGCTATTTGCTTTACTAACTAAGCTCTGGTTTTTCTAAGGAGGAGTTAAGTCAAAGGAAAATCCATTACAAATCAAGAATTTTTTCGCTGTTGAACACCGTGTAAATCCAGGAAGATTA
Organism: Alectoris magna; assembly: GCA_030625065.1. Taxonomy (NCBI): domain Eukaryota; kingdom Metazoa; phylum Chordata; class Aves; order Galliformes; family Phasianidae; genus Alectoris; species Alectoris magna. The sequence continues at coordinate 21,353,808 of CM060565.1, forward strand.
GTGTAATCCATCAGATTTGTTAGCTTGTCCTTTGGATTAACGAACTCAGCTAAAATCCAATTTATTTGTCCCATTTTATTTTCATTACAGGAGTTTGCAGATCAAAGACTAAAACGATAAGCGGGAAATGTTATTTTTAATCTGTTTTAATGTTGTCAAACAATGTTACATCTTAAATTGATAAGGAAATATTAGTTTTATTTTGGTGAACACCGTGTCCATGTTTTTGCAAATACATACAGGCAGCTATGTTCAGTGTGTCCGGGCTGGAGTATCTGCTGCAAGTTTTCTCCCAGTGCTCTTTGAACTGTGTCAGTTAATGCCCGGAGCAGTTTCCAGTCAGCTGTTCTCAGTCAGCAAAGTTTGTAAGTCCACGCTGTTTTCCCTTTTTTTTTTTCCCAGCGTCTTTGTAAAGAAGCTTTGTAGGAAGTGAGCCCGGCGGTTGTGGCCGATAAATAAATGTCCCTCATTCACAGAAACCCGCTCCCTGCCTCCTGCCGCCCCCCCGCGCTGCTCTGCTGAGGGAGGACTATTCGGGCCGGCTGAGCGGGCTCTGGAAGCTTCCTTCACCCTTATTGAAAAGGCAGAGCCGTTGAAATGTTTTCTCTTAAATAACGAGCCGTCTGTATTGCCATGTTTCCTTTCAGCTGTGTTTTGAAACAGAGCAAATTTTCAGGCCTCTACTTCTGTTCTTGGTGAGAAACGCGAGGCCGCAGTTTCTCCGAAGCAACTGGAGAGGGTCCACAGCAACGGGACTTGCTTTAATTTACGAGGCGTGGGGCCGGAGGCGTTCGCCTCGGCTGCCAAGGGAGGTCGGGTCTTGCTGTTCGGAGCCGCGGCCACTGAGGGGCACCAAAGCCTCACGTTCGGGTCGGCCTGCAGCTCCTCCGGGGAGAGCGGAGGGAACTGCGGTTGGCCTGGTGGGAGGGCTTGGAGGTGGTGGAAGTGAACAGCAGGAGCTGGGGGCTTGTTACCTCCTCAGAAGTTGGTTCAGTGCCTGCTCACTGCAGCCCTTGCTCACAGAAGCTTCACGTCCCATCTGTTGAGCCCAGGCTGCTGGGAACTTGCTGCAGCCTTTCACTTATCTTTGAGTACCTCCATGGGTGCATGGAGGAGATAAGCAGAATAAGATAGCGGGTCTGCCATGCAGGGTTCATCATGTCACCATGCCACATGGTACTTGGAGGTGCTGCCCTCTGTCACTGTCATCCCTAGGGGTGCCACAGCCCTCTTCTTTTGCACATACTTATTTTCAGTACTGCGTTTAAAGGTTCCTAAGGAACCTAGAAGGGCCTTTCAAAGTCTTATCCTTAAAGAATCCTCATCCCCTGAGAAGAATGGTCTAGGTTCTCAAGGGGCAAAGAAGCTGCAGAACTATTTCATATAGGTTATTGGGTAGGCACATAGAAGTACCTGTGTGAGCATGGCCCACCTATCACATGACTCTTGTAGCCCTAGAGGAGCATAGTAGGCAGAGTTGATACTGCACTTTGTATAGCAAAGCCCTACTATGCCTGCTGCCACAAGTACAGTCTCTACAGTAGGCAGCTTCATGGCCAGGCTGTGGATGGTCATGTTAGGAGAGTGGCAAAGGAGAGCCTTGAAAACAGCTTATCATAGAGCCTCTTTGACCCTGTGTACTCTCCGGCTTTTCAGGTCTGAGCTGTTCTGCTGTTCTTGAGTTGGGAGGGACCTGGGGAAAAAAAGACAGTTTCCTGGGTGCTAGTGGTGAGTGTAAAAAATGGTTGATGTGTTAGTGAGACAGGCTTGGCAGTTGTGGTTGTTTTGTGCAATTAAGAACTTGTACATGTAGGCGCTTACAGGGGAGTTGCTAACTCAAGCAAGACTGTTAATGACTTTAATAGTGAATGTGCCCCTGCCTCCTCCTCTTATTTTATCTCACTGGGAGGTTATATGGTGACAGGTGGACATGAGAATTCTGAGTATCTGACTGCAGCAGAATATTACTTTTTAAATAGAAATTCTGAATTCCTCTATCTCTTAAGGAAAATCCCAAATGCTGTAGAGATGATAGAACTGGGAAGGGCAGTCTGTGACTTCAAGATTCCTACAGGTGCTACCTGATGTCACCAGTTTTTATAGTTTTGAAACTCTGCTGCAATAAGGAGGTCCAGGAATATGGTGAGAGGTGAGAGTGTTGGTTTGTGTTCAGCGGATGAATATGGCAGCAAACTCTTTGGCTGCCTCATGAGCAGAGCACCAATATTCTGCAGTCCTGTGGTAATGTTTTCAGAGCATTACTAAGTGCTTAGATGTAGTTTTAAATGTCCCGGTGTCCTAAAAACCTTAAGTCCTGAACTGACTGATGAGAGCCCCATTGCATAGAATTGGGCTGCATGAAGTTGCAAGGTCATACTATGTCATCAGCTCCTGTTTGCAGACATAAAACTTAAATAATTTTACAAAGCTTCAAAGCTGAAATTCCTTAATGGTTCTCTGGCACTGTGATTTTTTTCTTTTAATGTAAACTGATTAGATCTCTTATAAGCAGTGTTCTCTGTTTGTAGATCACGTTTTTAGCCCATGGTGAAAAGAGATTTCCAAAGCTGTAAATGCTAGGCAAAAATCTTGCAGTTCTGTGCAGTTCAACCTTTGCAGAACCTGACACATACAAAATACTTTTTACCCTATATCTGAGGACAGCGTGTTTGTGTATCACGTGAGGACTCAGAAGCCCTTCTAGACCATTAGTTACCACAAGTGAGTGTTAAACAACCTTCAAAATGAGATAATACTTTAAAATTAGCAAGTCAAAGGCTTTAGTAAATCTCCAAATTACTGACACTAGCTTTCTTTTTTTTCATTTGGAGAATTTTTTCACTATTACAAGGACTGTGAGATCATGTAGAGAAGATTCACTTTGAATATAGAATGGAAGTCAGATAAGAGTTATTTCCTATCAATACTGTTTGATGGTGCCTTTGAGAGTGGCTACATTGCTCCTACACTTCTCCCCTTCCATTCCCAAACATGCCATGGCTGCATCTTGCTTTTGTATGCCAGAAGGAAAAAGTAATGAGAGCAATGGAAAATTTGGTAGCAAAGTCAGTTGCTAAAGAAAAGGAATATAATTAACATCAGTCAATACAACTTTATGAAAGCTAGGTCTTGTCAAACAAACTTGATCTTAAGAATGTAATCTCAAACAAATGGCTTGTTAAAGGCTATTGTCTAAATGTAATGTATTTTTGTAAAGCATTTGACTTAGTACAGAACGATAGTCTGGCAAAAAAACTAGTATTACACAATGTCACTGCAGTGTCTGTTATATGGATTAATAGCTAGTTAGCTAAGAGAGCTCAAAGGGATCATTGTGGGAAGTGTCACTGAATGAGAGTACCCAGGGGATTCAGCAAGAACTGATAACAAGTTCAGTGTTCCTCAACAGGTTTATCAGTGACTGGGAAGTAACTAAACCACATCTTAGTTTTACATTTTTAATGTTACAAGGCTGATAGGATGATAAATTATTAGAAAAACTTTATGCGAAGTGGTTAGTATCATGAGGAATGTCTAATTCTAGCAGTCATACAAAGTAGTACTGTTGGGTGCAAATATTGCATCTTGCAGTCTTACAGTAGCAGTGCACTAAAAATAGGGTATTGCATTCCTTAGAGTTGACCGCAAGGACAGGAAATGGAGTGACTTTTAACCTACATAAATGGCATTGACGTACTTCTAGTGGCATACAGCATAAAAGGAGGTAGCAAAACTGAAGAGAACAGAGCAGAAGCACCAAGATGGCTTGGAATGATAACTTGGAATGAGCAAGTACAACTCAGTATTTTCAGTTTCTCAAGAACATTGAGGGGTGACTTTCTTTGTGTAGACATACCTTCTTGAAGAAAAAATACCACATATGGTGTTAAAAGCGTATGATCAGAGGACCTTTCAAAGTAATAGGAACTAACACCTAGATGGTAGAGCAGTTTATATTAAAAGTTCCAAGTGCAGTTTATATTAAAAATAAGGCATCTTTTCTTCAGTAGTAAGAATGATTAATTATTGGAAAGACTAGCGAGGATGTTGTGTCCATCCAGTGACTTAATGAAAGATTCATTTTAAGTCACTACTGTTATGCTCGAAGTGTAATTCTGTGGAAGGAACAAGGTCTTTTTGCCCTTGAATGTAACTCTATGAAGTGAATAACATGCTGAGGAGATTCCTATTGACTTTGTCTTTGAGTCTTATTAAGCTTGTACACAGCCCAGCAGTGTCCCTCTGTGCCGATATTCAAAGAGAACAAGTTGGGTGGCTAAGTGATGCCTTGTGTTGCATATAACTTGCGACTTCTAGCCATGAGAAGAAGGCTTCTGTTAACAGCTAAGGCTTTATTTCCAACCTGCCTTCTTCAGTCAGCCTGCCAACTCTGTCCAACCTGTTGTATTTCAAACTCATTTTCTGGCCCTGCAGCTTACACCAAGAGTTCTTAAGAATACGATTCCCATCTACAGGAAGGGTTGTAAGGAGGATTCGGAGGAAACACAGGCCCATCAGCCTGATCTCTGTGCAAGGAAAGGTTATGGAACGGATCATCTTGAGTGAGAGCACATGGCATGTGCAGGACAATTTGGGAATCAGGCCCAGCCAGCATGGGTTCATGAAAGGCAGATCCTGCTTTACCAACCTAATCTCCTATGACTGAGTTACCTGCCTGGTGAAAGAGGGAAAGGCTGTTGACATAGTCTACCTAGACATCAGCAAAACCTTTGACACAGTCACCCACAGCATTCTCCTAGAGAAGCTGGCAGTCCATGGCTTAGGCAGGTATGCTCTTTGCTGGATAAAGAACAGGCTGGAAGGCCATGACCAGAGAGTGGTGGTGAATGGAGTTAAATTCAGCTGGTCGTGGGTAGTATTCCCAAGGGGTCAGTGTAGGGACCTGTCCTGTATAACATCTTTATTGATGACTTACTGAGGGTGCACTCAATCCCCTTATCTAAGTCTGCAGATGACACCAAGCTGGATGGAAGTGTTGATCTGCATGGGAGTAGGAAGGCCCTGCAGAGGGATCTGGACAGACTGGGTCAATAAGCTGAGGCCAGTGGAATGCAGTTCAACAAGTCCAAGTGCTGTGTCCTGCACTTTGGCCACAACAACCTCATGCAGCATGACAGGATTGGGGCGGAGTGGCTAGAAGACTGTGTGAAAGAAATGGACTTGAGGGTGTTGGCTGAAGCTCAACTAAACAGGAGCCAGCAGTGTGTCCTAGTAGCCAAGAAGGCCAATGGTATCCTGGCTTGTATCAGAAATAGCGTAGCCAGCAGGAGCAAGGAAGTGATCATCCATCTGTGCTCGGCACTAGTGAGGCTGTACCTCGAGTACTGTGTTTGGTTTTGGGCTTCTCACTACAGGAAAGATGTTGAGGCCCTGGGGTGTGTCCAGAGAAAGGTAACTAAGCTGGTGAGGAGTCTGCAGCATGAATCTTAGGAGGAGTGGCTGAAGAGTTGTTTAGTCTGGGGAAGAGGAGGCTCAGGGAGACCTTATCGGTCTCTACAACAACCTGAAAGGAGGTTGTGGTGAAGTGAGGGCCGGCCCCTTCTCCTGCATAATTTGTGATAGGATTAGAGGGAATGGCCTCAAGTTGGACCAGGAGAGGTACAGGATTGGACATGAGAAAAAATTTCTTCTCTGGAAGAGTAGTCAGGCACTGGAACAGACAGCCCAGGGGGATGACTGAGTCACCATCCGTGGAGGTGTTCAGGAAACATTTAGGTGTTGTACTGAGGGGAAATATTGGTGGTAGGTAGATGGTTGGACTGTGGACCATCTTGGAGGTCTTTTCCAGCCTTGGTGATTCTATGATTCTGTAATTCTAATTTGCTTGGTCTACGTTGCTCTAGATCACTCGTCTCCTACACAGAATGCAAATAAGCTATTTCTGTCAGTCCCTGCAGGCTACTTGGTAGAAGTCAATATGAAGTGATGAGGGAAATGACAACAGTGCCAAGGAAATCTCAGTAAATCCAAGTAGTAAAGATGTCTGCTGTTTTTACGTCTCTTTGCTTCCGTGGATTTGCAGATTCAATGGAGAGGAAAGACTGAAAGTACTCAGAGGCTTTGGATGAAACTCAAGAAAGATGGGAAACAGACAAACAAGCACATGAAGATGTGAGTTGTGAAGAACTGTAAGTCAAGGCTGAGGAGAGGTCTTTACATTAAGATATCCTATTAGAAGATTTCAGGTGACTAAGAAAAAAACCTTTTGCAACCAAAGCAACTGTTTGAACAACCAGAATCATAAGCTTGCGTGTGGCACTCATCAAAGAACTGCAGCACCATCCTGTCCTTAATATTACAGGCGTGTTTATGTCCCTTACTCTGTTTTGTTCTTCCAGTGAATTTGAATTCACAGAGCTGAGGCCACAGTTGATCCTCTTGTACATACTAGTGCTACTTTCCTGGCAGTAACCCTGTATTCCCACAGTGGTTATCACTGGGGTCAGTGATCCTTTCAACCACTTTGTGCCCTTTACCCCTTCATTCTACTGTAATGGCCCAACCACTGATTTAATAGCATTAATGCTTTAAGCCTTTACCAAATCATTCTACTTCCATTGGCCCTCCTCTTTCATCTTAATTTGGCTGGAAAAAATGGCAGCTCTTTCTTGCTGTTTGCTAATGAACCTGGAGCATGCAGGAAGAATGGCTTCATAAAGACTTCTATAAGCTCAGTTCAGACCAGTACCTGACTAGAGCAACTTTAAATTTGGCTATGAAAATAATGTGTCTGTGGCAAAAAGCAATGTCTACTAGGGTCTCTCTGAATGAATATTTATTCTTGGATATGTTCATTTTCTGAAATCCACTGAATTATTTTGTGATTCATATCTTTTTTGTTCCACATGTGATTAAACCAGGACTCTGGGAAGCCTTGTCAGAGGGAAAGAGTATTTCTGCCTTGTAGGATAGCCAGTATCCAAGTAGCCAGGATTCTTCTATGGGATACTGCAGATATGTACAGGGACAGAATTTATCTGTGATCTTCCACAGACTAGTGCTGTAGCAGATATAGGACTGAATCTTTGCCAGAAGTTCACTTATTAATTCACAGAGTTAGAGTTCCAACAGGGGAGACTGTTCCCAGAAGAAATTACACCAATCAAGACATTTAGCATTGCTGGGGGAGAGCCAAGTTTAAGTCTTCTGTCTAGAAAGATAGACTGGAAACTTTAACCCAAATCTCTAACATCCATGCAGGCTTCTGTATTGCCCGCTGCAAATTAGGGAGCCTTTCCTACCAAAGGTTTTGCCATGACAGTGTGGTGTTGCAAAACATTTCCATTTCAACAGAAGGAGTATTTCCCAACAAAGCTGGTTATGCCAAGGAGAGAGGGAAAAAAAAAAAAAGATTATATGGATAAGGTGTTGACAAGAAGGCAAAGAAGGAGATGTTAGGGAGGTAATTAGCTATTTGCCAAGCATGGGCAGGCTTGTGACAACTGCTTAAGTTGTGCTTCTGTTTTGAATTCTTGCAGGTCTCTTCCGTTCTTTAGCTTCAGTGTGTGGCAAATGCAGGTAGGTTACTTAGGGTCATGGAGGGAATTGGAAGGTTTGTATTATTCTCTCATGAATGCTAATGTGTGCTTACAAAAGGCCACACGCCCTTCTTTTGGCTGTTTCCTTTCTGTGTGGAGGGAGAATGTTGATTGGTGTGTGGTGCTTTCATGTATAGACCCGAAAGTCAAGTTTTGGACTGCACAGAAGCAAGTACTGCTGTTATGTTTGCTCTGCTTTTCCTGTTTTCAGTGCTGTTGTTTTGGAGCAGCTCCTAAAGCTGTTTGTTTCAGATACATGGTCACTACCCATCTCTGCTGATTTGAGCCAGGGCTGCTAATCAGTTCTATCAAGAGATATCTGACTAGATTACTAATTCACCAACTTTCACTTCCTAGAGTTATTGTGATGCTTGTTTGTAACTGAAGGGTTCATTCCTTTCAGACACTCGGTATTGCGTGATCTAAATACAAGACCATTTCTACATTACCAGTTTTCATCCAGTTCCAGTGCTGCCTGGAAAGTATTCTCAAATAGCTGTCTGGCCTTTGGAGTGAGTTTGACCTAGTCTTATTGCCAGTGGACATCTGGATCAGAATTACAGCTGGCATTGACTGGTCCCCTTGACAGCTGTGTTGGTTAAAAAAAAAAAAAGCCAGGGCTTAATCAGATCATTAGGTAATTAGAAACTTCTGCTGTGATGTATACCTCAGGAGTCTAGAGAAATGGATGCAGAGAGTCCTCTTGCACTCCAAGAAATAATAACTTCAGGGGAGCAAGTGTAAATTGAAAAATAGATCCTTTTCCCTGAAAAGCACCCCTGGGAGTATTGCAGGATTTTGCTGAGGTTTCTGAGCACCTGCTTTGTACTCCTGGTGGGTCTTGCAAAGCCAGAACGCCTAAAGGTGATGTAGATCTTTCTGTGACTTTTTCACCATCCACATAGTGGTTCGTCGTGAATGTTTCCCCTGTACATTCTTCTCTTTCTGGTTGAGGAAACAGGGGCAATATAGCTAGAATTCCAGAATGTAGACAAGATGTTTGGACTGGAAGCTATATGCAGCTTCTTCTTCTCCAGATTGCTCTTCACAACTTTCAAAGAAGTGGTCCGTCAGTGATATGTTGCAGTTTCTGCAAAGCAGCTGTGCAGAATTTTTGGAAAATTTCTGAGCATACCAGGAAGAGTAATTTTACTTCCTGACTCCAATTTTAGATCATACAGAGTAGAGTAGAATTATTCAGTTGGAAGGCACCTTCACAGATCTTCATGTCCAACTACCTGAACAGTTCAGGGCCAACCAAAAGTTGTCCAAATGCCTCTTGACCACTGATAAGCATGAGGCATCAGCCACCTCTCTTGGAAGCCTGTTGCAGTGTTTGACCACTCTCACCATAAAGAAACTTTTCCTTATGTACATGTTGAATCTCCCATGGCACTTCTTTATGCTGTTTCCACATGTCTTGTCATCAGTTCCCAGAGAGAAGAGATCGCCTCCCTCTTCATTTCCCCTGGAAGGTGAATAAAACTCCAAAGCTTAAGCTGAAATTTAGTCTCCACTCTCTGTTCTCCAAATTGAGCACAAAAGAGCAGATGATTTTTTTGTTTAAATCTGAAAATCTGACACTGAAATTATTCTGAGGAAAGAAAGAGGATTGGAAATTGATCACAGCATCTGTATTCTACCTTCTCAATGTTGTCCATTTCTTTTGGTGAGCAACAACAATTTTTTCTATTCCCTCTCTTCTCTATTGCTCTCCTGTGAAAATGAAGAAGATTCACAGCTGTGCTTATGGTCTTAGAGCACTTTGAAATCAACATTGTAAAGTGAAGCTGTATTTTCTTTAAATATTTCTTCTTAGTGAAGACTTCTGAAGACCTTAGCGAATATCTTTGTAAAGCAGAGCATGTATTTTGCTTGTTGCTCGTCCGATCAATTGTGAAAAATGAAGTCTGTAGTCGGCCTTGGTCTGAATGGCCCTGAATGAGGCTTTGGATATGGAGTGTATTAAGCCTTTATCTCTGAAGTCAGTGCAATTCTGCTCGTGTTGTGTTGGCACTGCTTAACAGTCCTGGATCAGTTTTTTTAAGCAGCTTATTTCTATTTTAGTAATATACAAAAATTCTAATCTAAGGTGAGACCTCAAGCCCACGGTGTAGTGGAAATCAGGACACTTGTATGAATTGTCAATTGATAAATGTTAAGAACAAGAGCCCTTCTCCATCAGGGTGGTCTTGACAGTGGCGGCTCCAGATGATGCTGTCTGGTGGCTGCCCTTCAAGGAAGTTCTTGTACAAGCAGCAGGCACTGGTACTGTAGGAGAGGACAGGGGACTGGAAGGAACATGGCTATTACTCAGCTTGATAGTGTACCTTAGGACAAGCTTCTCGTCCCAACTTAATTTGGATGAGAAGGGAGGACAGGCAGTATTCTAATTAGAATAAGGGCTATGAGATTCAAACCTTTGCTGGCAGGTGTATGCAGAGATGGAATTAAATCCCTAACTATACTTTAAGAAATTGACTCCTGCATCCGCAAAGAAAAGGAACAATAACATACTAGTGCATTTTATTCTTGGAGACATTAAAATCTATGTCATGCTTGGTTTTATAAACTTCTGTTCTCATGCTGCATCCGTCACCCAGAATGAGGCACCAACTTTGACCTGTGGTCTGGCTATTAGATGCAACTATGGTACTTAAATCCTTCTGTCCAGAAGATTGTCCTTATTAGAGGACTATATTGTAACCTCCTTGTGTTTAATTGAAATTTACTTAAAAATGTGAGAAATAGTGCTCACCCAGGAATGGCCCTAGGACACTTTTTGTGGAAAAGCAAATCATGGCAATGAATAGCTTTTTTTTTTTTTTTCTGTTATGCGTTAATGTGTCTATAGTTCTTGACTATCTGTCCATCAAGCTAGGCATTGGCTATTGAAATGGAGTAGCGCCTTCTTGCTATATTTGTGCTGCCTTTTTCAAGGGTGTCGAGAATGTGGTAATTATCTGCTGAGACATGAGCAATCAGATCAATTCTCTGCAGGTGGGTGATTCAAAACATTGCTTATTTGTTCACTACTACTACTGGAAAATTCTTTCTGTCTGGTGACACCAGTTGTACTAAACTCTCTGGTAGTTCCTGATCATTCATCCAAACATGGATTACCTCTTATTATCTTTCCAGTTTTATGTTCTCAGGATTCTGTTCCCTGTCGACAACTTCATTGTCCTGTTCTCTTTCAGCCCCTCCTCAACTTCCAAATACTTACGCCTTTCCGCATAGCATGCCTGAAATACTCTTTCTGATCTTCTTTATGAAATTTATTTGAATATTTGTGATCACTCTCAACACTCCTGTCTTCTAATGAAGCCAATAATGCAGGATGTTGAAGTTCTAAAAGAAAATGGCAATAATGCCTTAACAGTAGTTTGTTATTATTCTCTGTATCTTTCCAGTTTCCTTTTTCTTTCCCATCATTTTATGTGCTCATGGCCTCATTAAGTGGGTATTGCTGACTTGAGAAATTGTTTCTTCCTGAAGGATTGTACTTTTGCTTGATTCAGTGATAGAGCTAGCAAGCTGGGTATGGTAAATAAAGCATAATACCCAAAGCATTCTTTTCCTTGGGTTCCTGAGATGCCGAAGGTCAGGCAAAATAATGCTGCCAGCCATGACCTTACCATCCTCTTTTAAAACTCAGTCTAAAGCCAGATGAGAATGGGTGTTTTGGGTCTATGAATACAAGCTTCCTGCATCTCCTTCTCCTGTTGTGCTCAACTCCTTTGGCTAACCAGCTTTAAAATGTCATCACTGAGCTTTTTTCCCTCCTGTGTGCCTGCTGGATCTTTTTTTTTCTCTATCCCACAGTCCTTGTGCTAGCACGTCAGTGCAGTGCCCTGAGGAGAGAACTTTATTTTCTTATTTGAGTCACTTCCTGCCCAGTTGCTGCTTTTTAAAGGCAGTTAAAATGGTCTATAAATCATATACTGCATGGAATCTTCATCAGTCATATGCTTTATTAACACTGGTAGACCCTAGTGTGTTATAAAAAGACTACAGATGTTATACTATTGATATAGGTTGGTTTGCTTAGCAAATAGGGATTAATACATTAGTTTAAGAACCAATATATTAGTTTAGCAAAAGGAATCCATAAGTGATAGTTCTAAAATTTTCCATTTCAGCTTTAGTGGGAGAACAGTCTCGTTTTTCCTCAATAATTTTGCACTGGGGGCATAATGGGATACTTCTATCTTCTGCCTCAAAGATTCTGCTTTATGAGAAGTACTGGAGTCACAATAGAATGCTTTCATCTTTTGCCTCAAAGTGTGCAAGGACATTTTCCTCAGGTTCCACATACACTGTTTTTTAAAAGTGGCTCACTGTGGCCTAATAAGCAATGGAAATCTTCCAAACTGGGGAGAAAAGTGAATTAAAGTGAGTCAAAGGTTTCAGTGATGAAGCTGATGGTGAAAAAGAGGAAGAAGTAGGTGGGCATTCAACCACCCTAGGTACCACTGAGCATGCCCAAAGGGACGCCAGCACATATCTATGAGACCTTGGAGTGAATATGTATGCTAAAGTACTGCATATGTATGTCTTAACTGTATAAATGTAGAACCTGAACTCTGAGAGGGTGTGCTTGCTTGTCAAGTCACCCGATGTGCATCATGAGGAATAAAGGAACATTGCTTTCTAACACCACACTGGAGTTAGAGAGTTTTCTTCCTGGGTTTCAGATGACACTATAGATACAAAGGATGGATTTGGTCTTAAACTGTTCAATGTGGTTGTTTCCTCCCCACTTCCTATTAGTTTCAAGGGCTCCTTGTTCCTGAAAAACATGTTAATATAATCACATCCTGTTTGATGTCTAACTATTTTGACAGTAGTTTCCTACCTCCATCAGTCCTGTGCTACGTTTATTTCCTTTGCTGATGATTTTGGCTGAAATATAAGCTGTTAACGGATTTCTCCAAAGGGAAGACTTCACACTTCACATCGCCTCTCAGAATGATTATTACATTTGTTGTTACAGTGACCTATGAAACATTATTTGTACTTTTAATTGGGTCTATAACAAGGGAGTTAAACAGATTTTGGGACTGTAGTTCAAGCAGGTAATTGAACAATGAAAATCCTATGGGAAACTCTGACCTTTGATGAACTCCGTATAAAAGGTTGTAGTTGGTACAATTTGCCTTCAGCACTTAGGAACACAGTGCCAGAGCTTACCAAATCTCAGGTTTCCAGTTTAGAGAAAAGATGAAACTGTATTTAGGAGTGGTGTATCTAAATCAACCAAGCAAGACAGAGGAGTTCGTGGAGCTGGCCTGAGGTCACCAAGTTGGTATCAGAGATAGAGTATTGCAACTGCAGGTTTTGCTCAGACTGTTTGCCTCCAGTATAGAAACTGTGTAATCCTCTCAGTCTTGTCTCCGTGTGGTGGTGTTGATAGCACTAGCAAATGGCTGAGTTCCCAGCAGACTGCTAGTGGGGGTTTTTAGCTAGGTAAAATCTGTGTCGTCCAACCCTCTGGAAGCTAACTGCAAGCTGAAAGATTTGATGATCTCATTGTTAGCTATATTATATCCCGTCATGATAGGGCTTAAAATATGATCATAACACACCTGATCCTCAGAAGTACTACCAAGCATTTGAGCAACATCATTCCTTGTACACATTGATTTTTTTTTTTCTCACATGGATCTTGATGATTTCCTCTCATTCTCGATTCTCACTGTTGACTGTCACATATCATTTCAAGAGCTAACCCCATCTCTGACTGCAGCTATTCGTTATCAACCCCTTTGCCTTTACCACTTCCATTTGTAATTTAAACACCCTAATTTAATAGGTTTGTCTCATTATTTTGATTAATCATATTAACTCATATTAATTAAGAGATGGATTTAGGTAATGACAGAGGTTAATGGAGTCAGTTTTCACTTTCCCCTGGTTTTTCAGGGGAGGGGGGACATAGGGATAGGAACAGAAAATAAGAGGAGAGTAAGAGGAGGAAAAGAAAGAGAAACTATTGGGGGGGAAATCTCAGTTAGCAATCAGAAATTCCCTGCTAATTGAATGTCTGATTTTATTAATGATGAAATTTATAAAGGTCCTTAAGAAAAGAAAAGAATTTAGCCAGTTCAGCAGTTAAGTGTGAATATTAACTAACTCTGAGATAAAAGGTAAAATATCCATTTTCTTTTCTTTTCTCTACTTCTTTAAATAAAAAGCTCTCTTTGACACTTCATCCCATTAGAGCTTTAGCTTCCTTTGCCATCCATTTCTAAATGGCTGGAGACTGTGCAGAGAATCTAATGTCCTGGATGGTTTAAGAAATGCTGACCTTGGAGGGCAGCAAGTTAATACATGGATCATCATAGTGCTTATTTTCCTTGATGTTTGCTTTCTGATGATGCTTTGATAAGTGAAGGAAGGATTCCAGCTTTGCCCTATGCTCTGTCTCTGCTCTATCATACTTGTTTCCCTGAGGCTCAAATAAACCGAACTGCAAACAGTGTTAGATTCAAGTTGAACCTTGCGTTGGTGCTGTGGGCTGCATTTCCATCTCAACGAAGCATGGTGAATCCTTCGCTCATTGAGGTTCCTCCATGACAGGGTCTCATGATAATCACTCCTGAGTATGCCTATTAGCAACTGCTCCTTATTTGTCTCTTTTTACTTACTTGTACCAGTACTATATAAGCATAAAATGCCATTTGAGGAAGGGAACTCCTTATAACTCCATTGCCCTCATGCAAATGACAGCAAAAGGGCAAGTCAATGGGAAGCTCTTTTATCCTCTGCTCTATGGCGTTTCAAATGTCCTGTGTGGATGAATATTTGAGTAGAAGAACATTTTGTAGCTGAAGTTGGTTGATAGTGAGTTGTCAGGTAGGTGTGCAAGACCTCAGAGTAAGCAGTTAGTTTTTCTTCTTCTAGAAAATAAGAATTTAGTGATAATGGTAACATTCCTGCATACAAAATAAAGTGAGATAACCATACAGAAAGAAAAACAGGTGTTCAAACCTGCTTTTAACAAATATAAGAAGTTTATATAAACTACTTTGAATCTAAATCAAAAAGAAATTCAAACAACAAAGTTGTTTTGTGCACAAACTGTTGAAAAATAACATAATGGTGAGACAACTTGTTGTATTTGTATTTACCATTGCAGTAAATGTTGCTGATGAAATACAGTACCCATAGCTGGCTTGTGAAAGGTAGACGGTAAGTTTGTAAGATCATGGTCTAGCTTGAAGTATAGTGTATTATCAGCCCTAAGATCATTTGGCTGTAAATTACAGTTTTTTTATATCCAGTCTAGATCTTCCCCCCATTTTAATTTGAAACCATTTTCCCTTGTTCTGTCGCAACAGACCCTGCTGAAGACTCTGTCCCCTTGTTTCTTATAGACTCCACTTTAGATTCTGAAAGGCTGCTCTCAGGTCTCCCCCTCTCTTCTCCAGACTGAACAGCCCCAGCTCTGTCAGTCTGTCCTCAGAGGGGAGGTATTCCATCCTTTGGATTATTTTTGTGGCCCTCTGAATGCGCTCCAGCAGGTTGGTGTCTCTCCTGTACTGATGACTCCTCATCTGCAGTACTCAAGGAGAAGTCTCACCAGCACAGAGGAGAGGGAGTGGCAGGGCAAGGGAGATTACCTCCCTCGACCTGCTGATAGCAGTTCTTTTGATGCAGCCTGGGATACAGTTAGCTTTCTGTGCTGTGAGAGCACATTGCTGACTCATGTCCAGCTTCCTATCCACCAGTACCTCCAAGTCTCTTTCAGTAGGGCAGTGCTCCATCCTTTTGTCCCCTAGTTTGTATTGATAGTGAGGGTTGCCATGACCCGGGTACAAGACTTTGCACTTGGATTTGTTGAACCTCATGAGTTTCACCTGGGCCCACTGCTCAAGCCTGCCTGTCTAGGTCTCTCTGGATGGCATCCCATCCCTTGTGCTTGTTGACCTTACTGTATGGTTTGGTGTCATCTGCAAACTTGCTGAAGGTGCACTTGATCCCACTGGTAGTGTCATTGGTAAAGATATTAAAGAATGTTTGTCCCAGTACTGACCCCTGAGGGATACTACTTGTCACTGATCTACATTTGGACATGGAGCTGTTGACCACCACCCTCTGGGTATGATCTCACAACCTGTTCCTCATCTATTAAACAGTCCCCCCTTCCCCCCCCCCCCCTCTCCCCCCCCCCCCCCCCCCCCCCCAGAAATAATAATAATCTATATCTTTCTAATCTGGAGATGTGAATGTTGGGCAGGGCAATGTCAAAGGCCTCCCTGAAGTCCAGACAGATGTTAACAGTGGCTCTTACCTTGTCCGTTGATGCAATTACACTGTTATAGGAGGTCACTTTGTTGGTCAGGCAAGACCTGCCCTTGATGAAACCGTGCTTGTCTTGTATGTATCTCTATCTATATATATAACTATCCAGATTTCTTGACTTCAGTACAATTCCTTGCTTTCAGCTGCCTTAAGCTAAAGGTTGCTATGCTTTTATGTGAGTTTTTAATTTCATCCAACTAGTGTCTTACCTAACTTGACTGCCACTCAGATGAAATTTTAATACGAATTTCAGAAGGTGATTACTTTTTGGTAATCTGTGATTAAAATAGCAGCAGTCTACAGTGGAATTTTTCCATACTCAGTATATCAGAATGATATATCTTACATTTTACAAATCTGTTGATTTCAGTGAAGGTTTAAATGGACGAAAGACACCAAATGCACCATTTTATTGCAGAAACGGAGGCAGGCTGGACTGTTCCTTTTTTGAGATTTTTACTGAATAGTCTTGGAATTCACTTTTGTCTAAATGGAAGAATTTAGTAAAAGAGTTCAGTTTTACTGTTTATGGCTTTTTCTCCCCCCCATATTTCTCCACTTAAGTTTGTGGTACAGGTTTTTTAAATTAATAGTAGACAAACACCTGTAGATTTATATATTGCCTTCAAGTACTAAATAGGCGAAATCATATGGTAATTTTAGCCTCTGACTATTAAAAAGGGGGAAGGAATAAGAATTAGTATTTCTCTCACTTTCAGAGAAGAAAGAAATAAAGAAGAAAGCCACTGTGGTTTAACTCTGATATTTCCTGTGTTGAATTTATACCAGACAAAAGTCAGTGGAGTTACTTCACCGTGTACAGTAGTGTAAGTTTAGGAAGGAGTCCTGTGTGTTAAAAACACTGTGTAAGTAAATATACACTTCTGGGTGCACTGTATCTCTTTGTCTATGCATATTCAAGTGAATATATTTCACAGCTGCTGTCTGCATCATTCACTTCCAAAACCAGCATGCATTCATTTTCATAACTTTTTCTTCTATTACAATATTAATGGGACTATCAATGGGAAAGGACAAGAGAAGCATTTTTAATGTTTATCTGACAGTTGCAAATTTCACTTGAGGTTGTTTACTGGGATCTGATTGTTGGCAAAGAGGAGTAGGGAAGGCAGCAAGATGAATGGGATCACAGGAAGAAGAGATGTATTTATAGGCCCTCGTAGCACCATCTAAGGGTAATAAAAAGTCCTGTCTTACTCCTCCTTTACCAAGTTTCAAGTTTTAAACAGTAAAAGATGAGAGATTGTTTTAATTAACTTCTGTCTAATCCTGCCAGCCTGTTTAAAGTAAAACATTTTGTATTTAGGTATATGAAAGTTAGGTGAAGGTCTTTGTGTATATGTTCATTAGTTCCTTTATGGGATAAGATGGTTGGAAGTAAGGGAGAGTTTGTGGACTTGCAGATGAACCTGTAATCTGATGTTAACTGCTTTTGACCTTCGGTTCTAGGAATATATAGAGACGAACTTATTTGTTATGGGAAGAGCTGAAGCTTTTCCCAGTTCTGCTTTCCAGTTTTAAAGTCCCTAAGTCTTACAGGTCTGGACATTGTGCCTCCAATTTTTTCATCACTGTAAGCATTTTTCTTCCAACTAAGAAAAAATACAAAAGAAAGCACAACCACTGGTCTTGGAGTTCTGCAGCTTTGTCTTTTTAGTTTATGCTTTAAAATGTTTAGGTCTCTTTCTGCGTTTCTGGTTGAAAAAATGACTAACTTTTCTTTTTGATGTTTCAATGAGAATTTTTACATAACTGCACAGCGTTGCCAGCCAGTCTTTAAGAACAGAATCAAATATTGATAAACCATAGACTACACAAAAATGATAGCCGTAGAGTACTGTATTCACTTTCACCTGGTCTGTCACAGGTGGCTGCAAAAATAGAAGTGTTTCAAGACTAGGTAGCTAGCTAAGATATTTGGGAAAACAGGCTGTTTCAACTGAGGAAAAATAGTTGGTGAAGAATATGTAACTGTGAGGAGCAGGTTCAATTTTCCATGCAAAATGCAATCCAAAATAATTGCTATGTAGATTTGAATTGTTAGACACTTAGAGCTTTTGAATTCTTCTCTCCCTGTTTTTCTCAAAAGGCCTGAGCCTTTTGGTGAATTTAATCTTCTTTGATGAATCTTGCCACGCCCAGCTGAGAAGCCCTGATGAGGACTTAGGCCACTACTACGGAGCACCATGGCAGCTCTTTTCTTTGCAAATGAAAAATATTAGTTTTCCACAGGAAGCAGGTATGTTCCACAGTATTTTAATTATGTGAAAGGTAACTGATTTGGGGGAAGAATGGGAAGAACTTCCAGTTTTCAGTATGTAAAAAAACAATTGTCATGAGACATGAATTCTTACTCTGTTTTGAAATACCAGAGTAAGGAAACACTAAATCTGGAAAGTGTCAGTTGTAAAATCCTTGGAAGGGAAATCAAGCAGCATAATGATGTTCTTAGTTGTAATGGGTGGTTTCTAACATTTGCTACCTAGAGGGAGGCAGAGATATCAGTAGAGACTGCAGCCTGGTAATTCTACTCACTGTTTATCAATTGCAAGCACTCATTTCTATTCAGTGTCAAGTTTGGGTTAATTACAATAAGGTTGCTTCCAATTGTTAGATTAATTACTGTTGGGTATTCCCTATTGTCACTGCCCTCAGCCCTGTTTACTTCCTGCAAAATCTAAATTCACACTGAAACTAAGAAAGTGTGGATCTGTTCTTTATTAAAAAGTCAGCGTAGCAGCCTTGTTGCACATGCTTCTATTGTCTAAGGCTTCCCCCGCGTTTTTAACCTCAAGAGTATAGGTTGGGAGCATCCCCATCCATGTGTCCCTACTTTGCTACTTTACACAACAGGCAGTGCAGACTTCGCATACCTCTGGCCTCCACATGTAACTCTCCTCCTACAGAACTTCTGCTGGCTGCCTTCAGAGCTGGAATCTCTGAAAAAGATATCTTATCCTTTCATTTAATACTGTCTGGGTAATATCATCTCACTTACTGACCAACTGACTGTTGGAGCCAAAACCTACAGATTGGCCTTCAGACTCCAGTTCTTCAAAGTGTGACAGCCTCAGCAAGCTACTGTCGTAAAAGTAGCAACAACTGGGCCTCTATCTCTTGTAAGCAACTGTCTACCTCTTCAATCCCAGATCATTGCATCTTTCTAAACTGAATCCTCCTGGATGGATTTAGTGTGTCCTTTTGTCATTAACATGGCCATGCTGCACATAAGACAGCCTTGTACATTGGGCTAGCCATTAAATTTAAAGTCCAGAACTTCTGTGTTTAGAAACACCTGCTAGTGAAGTCAAACAGTCAGTATTTAGAAAAAGCAAGCGTCCTGTATCAAAGTTGTGAGACATGAGAGGAAGCAACTATGAGGGAAGATTCACTACACTCCTTCTATTTTCAAAAATTCTAAATAAATTTAAATTTGAAATCTGGTATTCACCAATGAATGAGTTAGGCTGGCAGTATTCAGATGTATTCCTGTGATTTGCATGGTTGAGAAAGGAAGAAATTTTGGAGCATAGTGAAGTTTTTCCAGAAACCACGTGCTTCTTTTCCCTGTCTGCTTGGAGAAAATGTAAATGTGAATGTGTTTCCTGGTGATTGTCCACATGATAGCCTCTTCGGCATTCCACCGAACGGCCACCTGTCTGCCTGTAATAAATGACAGCTATAAAGTGAAGTGATTGCAGCTGTGATACAGCCAGAGGCATTTGTTTATATTCTTATAATATGTATCAGATTGAATAGAAATTATCACTTACAATTGACAAATGGAGAGTGGAGATGGTAGGTATGAGGAAACTCAGCCAGAGATGGGCCAGCTGCAAACTTTCTTTGGTGAGGGCTGTCTGCAGAATGCAGGTGTTGAGCCAGCCAGTGATTAATGGCGTGGCTGGGTGCTCACTGGTGTTAATGATCCACATGTCTTTGGGTCGCAGCACACGGTCCAGAAAACCTCATGTTGCTTCTCGAAAAGGATCCCAATGAGTAGAATCTTCAGTTTTGAGGGTGGCATGTGTAAGTAAGTAAATGGGCGACCAAATTAGAGGAATATTCCTGGGTATTTCACCAGGAGAAAAGTATTGCTCTGTAGTGTTATCCCTCGGTGTTTTAGTAGTGTACAAGATCAGGATTGCTGAATCTAATCAGAGCACTCCTGACTGAATGCATTATATGTTACTGCGACAGTAATACTGCTAATTAAGCAGGGGCAATGTCTGTTCCTCAGACCTCTTTCTGACCAAAGGAGTGGCTTGTATTACTAGTATCCTGAATTACTGGGAATGGCTTTTCTTTGTGTAGACACAGAACTTTCTTTTCTACACTGAGAATCTGACTGTGTCCAAGTGAACACCTTCAGAACTGATCACTGGCTGGAAAGATGGTCAAGCACATTGCAAATTTGCGAACAAGCTAAATGCTTTAGGTTCCCAACAGCATTCATCCCTTTGCCAAGTCTTGAGGGGGAAACTGGAGCTGAAGAAAAATCGTGGACCAAAGATGGGAAAGTAAGACAAGCAATATCATCACTACTGCTTGACATAAATCTAAAAGTAGACTGAACAGATCTCTAGAAGCTGTGCAGCTGGTAGACGTGGTGAACTAAGTGCCCTGTACAAACTATTTGTCTTTTTAAAAGGTCTACATGTGAAAAGCTGTATCTGCAGGTATCTGTAGTGACATGTTGTCTGAAGGTAGTTGGAAGTGGAGACATTTAAAGAAATCTAGTAGGAGTGACTAACGAAGCAAAGTGCAAGCAGCAAGAGTGCTGTAGTTCAGATCAGTTCCATCTGTTGAGCATGTGTCCCATTTTGGTATGAAACAATAAAGATAGTATCATAATCTATAGATGTTTTGTAGAAGAAAAAATACGGGATATGCAGCAAGCTGTACCATAGAGTTAGATGTCCTCTCACCCAATTTTTCCTCTCTGAAAATGTTCCACCAGGAGTGTTTTGTGTCTATAGAATACAGAGCTGATTTGAAGGAAAGCTCAAAATGAGCAAGGCCTAACACATAGCTACTGCCAGAAGTGAGGATAGACTCTGTTGTAAGCTGCCTTTTTGCTCATCTTTTTGTTTTCTGAAGCGCTGCCTAGTGCCTGGTGAGGCAAACTATCCTTTAATTCTTACAGTCTTGCCCTAAATATGCCTTTTCTGCTTGGTAGAAAACGTGTGTCCCAAATCTTTGAGAATTCAAACTCTTGCTGATTGATAATTTTAGGGAGTGCTGGCAGTCAACCCTGTGTGAGGACTTTCAACTTGGAAAGAAATGCTGTCTTAATTAGCTGCTCAGAGACTGAGTTACTGTTAGGGAGAGAGTTAAACATGAGTTGGATAATTGAAAACACTAAAAAAAATAAAACATCTATTTTATCAATTTCTTCTAATTCATTAGCCTCAGTGATGGCTGCTACTTTTGGTTTCCTCACCAGCAGAAGAAGCTATTGAATACAAATGAACTCATTCTTCTTGTGCTGCTACCATCTAAAAGGCAAATGATGCTTTGGCTTCCATGGGACAGCAAACTGTTCTGTCTGCAGATCCACTGGCTTTGGCTTGCTTTCCTGTCTTACATTTCATTCCACATCATGCATTTGTGCAGTGAGAAGGCTTCTTGCCAGAGATCTGGCTTAGAATGCGTTACTCTGCTCACTGATGCCTGGTCTCACTAGGACAGACAGTTCCTTACAAAAGTTCATAAATCGTAAATGTATGATGTGATCAATACAACCCTTCTGTATTGAAATTTCAACAAACAGCTTGCCTAAGCAAGCGGGAGGTTGAACTGGGTACATATATGCACTGCAAGTCCTGCTATGTCTATCAGCACATTGCTTTCAGGTATTTTGTCACTGATGCTGGCACTGTAAGTCTCTAGAACAGTAATTTAGATGTGTTTCTGTTTGTGAAGCATCGTTCAACAGTTGGAAATGATTTTTATCCCTTTGTCCAGAATGATGTGCTTGCTTTAGCTTTGATGTCACAGCTGTGAGTTTGTATTCCTGGTTCTGTTACCGATAACTCAATATTGGTCTCTGTGTTACAGTTTTCTGTGGGGCAGTGATGCCTTCTTCTGAAACTATTCCAAAATCTTAAGGCATGTAAGCAATGATTTGTGAGGAAAAAGCCTGCAAGTCTTAATGATAAAAGAGTAACTCAAAAGTCCCTTTCCTGGTTTCTTAGTAGCTTTTCATTTCAAAAAATTAAATTGTCCATGTAAAGCTTACGAAAGCAGAACTTTGACACTTATTTTAAATCTGAAAGTGCTCTCTGTAAGAAAAAGCTCTTTATTACTATAGCTTTGCTGTACCTTCTTTATCTATTACATTCACCAGTTCTTGTCCTCATTTAATCTAAAGGAGCACAGGGCCAGGTTTTGAGGAGGAATGTCAGGCAGCCTGCATTTATCTATTAATGTCTGATACTGGGAAGAGAGGAGGTACTTATAACTTTGCTTAGTGCCTAAATGCCACTTTATCATGGTATCATAAATAAAGTCTGTGCAATTGTAACACTTAAAGTAGATATGGTATTGCAGCAATTAGGTGTTATCTCCTAAATATAATTGCTGGCAGGTGCTGGTGCCTATAAAAACAAATGAACAAAAAAAACACCACCAAAAACACGTAATGAAACGGAAAACCTTTCCTGTTGTTTAATGAGTCACCTCCTGATGGAACATAAGTGATCTGAAGCTCACTGCTGTTGCATTTTTCTGACTGGTATTTATGTAGTTTCTGCACTTTCAGTATAGTTATAGCCAGCCATGCTTGCTTTCTTTAAAGTTAACTCAGTAGCACCTTCTGTGTTCTTACTTTGTTCTCTAGTAACTGAAATTGAAAGTATCTAATGTCATGTTCATTTGAGCTAAAGGAGCATTTAATATGAAGTAGAAATAGATCAACAGGCAGCGACAGCATATCTCAACGGTATAGGGTGCTAAACTCGTTAAACACTGTGAACTCAAATTAGTAAAGTTTCAGGAGATGAAAAAGACTGTGAGCTATATTGATTAGCTGGCTGAACCGTGGATATTTTTATAGCTGCAAAGGCTTTCCTTTCCACAGAATCACAGAATTGCAGGAGTTGGAAGGGACCTCAAGAGATCATCAAATCCAACCCCCATGCAAAAGCAGGTTCTCTATATTAGGTCACATGGGTAGGCAATCCAGATGTGGAATTTCATATGTCCATAGAAGACGTCTCCACAACCACTCTGGGCAACCTATTGCAGTGCTCCTTCACCCTTACTGTAAAGACATTGTTCCACATGTTTGCACAGAAGTTCCTGCATTCAAATTTTAGGCCATTACTCCTTGTACTGTAGTCACTGTACACCACTGAGAAGAGCCTGGCCTCATCCACGTGCCTCCCTCCTCCCTTTAGATATTTATAAACATTGATCAGATCCGCTCTCAGTCTTCGTTTCCCCAGGCTGAGCAGACCCAGGTTATTCAGCCTTTAATACTACTGGAGATGCTCCAGGCCCTTTATTATCTTAGTGGCCCTCTGCTGAACTCCCTTCTGTCTTTTTGAACTGGGGAGCCCGAAGCTGGACCGCAGTAGTCTAAATGTGGCCATGTGGTTATTCCTGCCCGAAGTATAAGGACTGACTGCACCCCTAAACCTCTTCACTGCTCAGTGACGGGAGTCAAAAGAGAGCGGATGGGTTTGGGGGAAGATGTTTTTAGTTTGCTTTTAGTTTTCACTGCTCTGGTCTGTTAGTAATAGGCAATAAATTATAATAGCCTCTCTACACTGAGTCTGTTGTGCCCATGATGGTAGCTGGTAAGTGACCTCCCTGTTGTTATTGTATTTTCTCCTCTCCTTTTGAGGAGAAGGAGGAAGAGAGTGCCGTGATAGAGTTTAGCTGTCCATCGTGGTAAAACTGCCAGCGGAGGTGAACATGGTTCCTTGGCATGCTTCCTAGAGGAGAGTGTCTTCACCTTCACCTGATTTTGACTGGTGAAACTTGCAATCCTTGTCCTCTATTTTGTCCTATGGACAGAATCCATAGGAACCATAGCAGTCTGAAGCAACTGTAAAAATTTGAACAAAAACTTGTGTGACATGGTGTCCTGTTAGATAATGGCTCTATTACACACTTCTGGAAAGAGCATCAGTGTTTGGTCCCTGAAGTGTGTGCAGAAGTGTAACCAAAATATCTTTAGCCAGCACTTCTCCTTCTTTCCCCAGAGATCCTGCATAGATGTGATGGCAGTTCCCTCCAGAGTACATTAGTGCTGCCACTGCTCTGGATTACCAGATAGGTATGAGAGGTATAAAATCTCTGGGTGCGTCCTATGATAGAACAACTCAACATACCCATAGTGCATAATCGTGCTCTGGAGCTGACTTGTGACAGTGATAATTTCTTTCCCTGTAGTTTTCCACTAAGGAACCACCATGTGCTTTGTATAGGTCAGTGAATTAAGTGCCCCATATGACATCAGTGTCTCTCATTACACTTGTTCTAAGGGGATGAAGGAAACTAAGCATTATGATGGGAAATGAAAACAACTAGTTGGAGCTACATGCAGACCAGTTAGCTTTGTCCGCTAAGCAAAAGTGAAATTTGCTAAGAGATTGATATCTTTTGGATCCTGACTTGCAACCACCAGCTCACACCACTCAGCAGTGCTTGCTTTTCTCTTTGCCTCTTTCCTCTTCGCTTTAGTTCTTCCTTTTGCCATCTGAACCAATTCCAAGAGGAGACAGCTAAGAACACAGTAACTTGGGGTAGGAATCTTTCCCCTGCACTCTCACTCCCCACTCCCGTTCCTGTCCATACAAGATTGATAATGAAACCAATACCTTTCACCGGCGTAATTTTCATATTTAATGAGCGTGACTCAAAAACTATTACATTAATTAGTCAAATCCCACAAATCGTTAATGGTGCACGCTGTAATTAATATTGTATTCAATTAAAAGCTGACCTGTTTCAGGTGCCTTCCCCTGGTTTGGGGGGCTTTTTGAAGACAGCGTATGTTCCAGTGCCTGAGGCCAAGACTTTTATTTTGTTCCAGTGATGGGTAAGGAGATATTCTTTTCTGTTTTGCTTTTGTTTTGTTTTTTTTCCTCCATGAACATATGCTGGTTTCTCCCCCCATCTCCATCTCCAAACGCGCTGCTATCACTATACAGACAACCTGCTTGCTGTGATTTATGGGTTAGCACAGTGCAGGGCTCACAGACTGGAAAATTTCCAGTTTACACAAGAATTCCCTGAAAAATGAGCTTGGTTAATTTATTTCTTTCATTAACGAGTTCGAACTGTGAGATAATCTGAAACCCACTACCCTCCCCTTCACAAACCATGAGAAGCTCAGAAGGCCCCTGTTCAGCTTCCAGAGGGCCCCAATTCACTTTTTTACTAGTTGTGGGCAAAAAGTGTGTGATTGAAACTTATTTCTGAAATTTCTGTATACGATTTGTTTCTTTGTTTGTTACTTACTTGAAGGGGAAGGGTAGAAGCCCTAGGTCCTAATGTTAATATTTCAGGCCTGTTTTAGTGGTCTTGCTGCTATATCTTGCTGAAGCCAGTGGTTTTGCTGCTCACTAGGTCTGCGAGAGCAGGGTGCAGTCCTTGAGTTAAACCTCTGTTTAGATGCTCCCTTCTATTCAGCTGTGGTTCATTGGCTGCTTAAGATCCACAGAGCGTATCCAGTACTTTCCTGTTCTGTTTCCTCCTGTTTAGTAGAAGGTGATGAGTTGTACATAGGTCTAGTCCTGATGCTCCTGTGCGCTGCTGATTTGGACACCACTGGGTTACAGTGACCTTGCTGTTGGGAGTTATCTCTCATCCAGAGCTATTAACAACCCATTTTTGCATTTCCTTTCCTTCCAGCAGTTATGTCTGTTTTCAAGTGCTCCACAGTGTGTCTGTTCCATGCTGCATGGGTTGGAATATGCTTGCTTGTCCCTTCAAGCAGATTCACAGACCTTGTTGTAACTCCCTCCTGTTTTCCTATGTTCTGCCATGCAAAGAACCAATACTGAATGTAGCCCTAAATCTTCTCACTAATGTTGAAGAAAGAGAAGTTATTATCACTCCTTTGTCTCACAAGTTGTCTTTAGATGCATGTTTAAAAAGTAATTGCAGTGAAATCATCCTGTGTGCTTCTGAACAATATTGTATCTGCTCTGACCAAAGGATTTTCCACCAGATCACTGTTCTCTAAACAATTCTATTTGATTCTGTATCCATAATGTATTATTTTCCCCTACCAATGGATATTTATCCATACTAAGTTTCTGCAGACCAGGAGGAAGAAGATGCTTTTGTCCTGAAAATATGCTAATGTATAAAGAGTTTCTGAATAAGAAACACAAGAATTTTCAGTGAGATTTCTTTTCCTAAGTTAGGTCATTTTTTAAGGAAATAAGAAAAGCCGAATAGCATAGATACCTTGAAAATACCTATTATCTCAAAATCAATTGAATGTTCTGAGAAGGAGTTTTAGTTGGTGACATTAAAGACTTTTATGACAAATCCAGTAACAGTATCCACATATTGATGCCTATTCATTAGTCCAGCTAAAATGTTTCTCTGTTTATGTAGTATTTAACACATTTATGATGTGTTTAAGTGGACCTCAAAACAAATCTTTCTAGTGAATGTTTGGGCTCCTCTATAGTGATGCTGAGCCTCCAGACAATGGGATTGTTCCTTGCAGTTGCCATGTGTGGTGCTCTTGCAAGCATTTTGAGGAATCCCAGAGATCACCATGCTATAAGCTAAAAACTAGTTAGTGGATGATGCAGGCATGCAGTACTTGTCTGTTGCTTTTTGTTCTATGTCAGGAATTGTTACGTACTGTATCAAGTATCTAGAAATTGCCAACTGAATGAAGCTATCACTAATCCTTTTAACCTGCATATATTCCTATTGGAAATGTAGGTATCAAGTTGCTAGAGTGGAGATTGCTGTGCAAATGAAGGGGTGACTAGAAGTGCTGATATTAAATCTTGTGTTAAGCTTCTGAGCCCCTACCCCTCTGTTTTCACTGAGGGTCTGAAAATTTTAATGAGACCCACTCAGCAAGAGTCAGTGGGCTGGCCTCTGTTCTGCCCTCCTGGCTGCACACTGCAGGTCACTGCTGTGGCTGGCACTGCACAGCAGTGAGCACCCTGCGGCTGGGTGAGTGCTGACAGATGTGATCTCCCACAGGAGCATGGTAAGTATCCTGTGATTGTGAGATAGCAAGGGTCAGGCAAAATTTAGTTGCACGTTATTCTTTCTTTTTCCTGTCATTGCTACTAACTATGCAAACTGAGAGTAGACTGTTCAAAAAGACTAAGGAGAAACTGATTTTAGGTCTTTTGTTGAAAGCTGCTTGAACTCACTGAACTGTTTAAAACAGTATAGGCCATATTCTTGTGCAGTTTTTTAATTTTTATTTTATTTTTTTTACAAGTACCTTGACAAGCATATTACTAGGTACAAACACAATCCTCTGAGAAGCTGCAGAAATAAGTGCTGCACATATTCGCGCAAGAGGCGAAGGAAGAGCATACCTGTTAATTCCTGACTACATAGGCAGTTCTTGGACAGCTAGTTGGATTGCTAGTTGTGCCCTCTATGTTCTTTTAATAGCAGTTTGGAGTTTGCTGGCAAAACAAGTGAGCACTTCCCACATGTTTACATTATGATAATCCTAGTTATTTGGACTACAATGATTTGTGTTAAATAGGTGAGCAGATTTTTGACTTGAACTGATGACTTACCTTGCTTCTTTCCATTACTATGCTGAGCCATGTGGTTAGGGAAAACCAAGTGGATTTCCTGTTATTTTCAGGAGCTGGAGTTTTCCCCAGAGGAACTGGCGGTGTTCACTAAGGAAAGTCAGGGCAGAGCGAAGTTGAGTGCATACTGAGACTGAGTTCCTTTCTTTTCTCCAGAGACTAAAGTTAATGGGGTAGCATGTGGAATCCTCTTGGTGCATGGTTATGCAGTCATTGTGTATCTGCCAGTTGTTTTTCTCTCATCATTAGGAAATTTATTGTGCTTAAATGAAGGAAAGTCTGATTTGTGGGGGGATATACATGAAAATGTACAAACTTCTTCATAGGAAAACAAGAAGGATTCTCTAACTCTTGGTTACTGTACTTAACTAGTCTCAATCTAAAAGTAATCTCTAAGATAGGTGAACAGAAATCCTTTTGATTGTGTTGTTGAGTATGCAAGATAAGGCAGCTAAACCATGAGAAGAAACCTTGGCATGATCATTGCTTAATAAACTTTGGATGAAAGAAGAGAAAGGGTCCTTTGCATTTGAACTCCTTATCCTTCTAAGGTAGAAGGAAATAAAAGTGTAAGTTGGAAAATGTTTCTTCTGCCTCTGATTCATAGGACAGTCCCACTCCTTTAACATAATGTGCAAATAACAACAAATTCAAGTAAAAGTGATTGACTATTTCCTGAGAGTATCAGAAATATGTGATTCAGCTCTTCGGCCTGGGAAGATCATACTTCTAGGTCAGAAGTCATTAGGGTAATACATCTCCGTATATATATATATATATACACACGTATATATATATATATTTATACACACGTATATATATGTATGTATGTATATATATGTATATATATATGTATGTATATGTATGTATATATGTATATATATATGTATGTATATATATGTATGTATATATGTGTATATATGTGTATGAATGTATATATGTGTATGTATATATGTGTATGTATGTATATATGTGTATGTATATATATGTGTGTATATGTGTATGTATATGTGTATGTATATATATGTGTGTATATGTGTATGTATATATGTATATATATGTATGTATATATATGTGTGTATATGTGTATGTATATATGTATGTATATGTATGTATATATATGTGTGTATATGTGTATGTATATGTGTATATATGTATGTATGTATTGTCTTGAGGGAGATCACACGGCAGGTGTGGGATGACCAGGAGATCGGACCTAGCCAGCATGGGTTTGTGAAGGGCAGGTCCTGCTTGACCAATCTGATCTCCTTCTATGATCCTGTGACCCGTCTGATGGATGAAGGAAAGGCGGTTGATGTGGTCTACTTAGACTTCAGCAAAGCCTTTGACACTGTCTCCCATGCTATTCTCCTGCAAAAGCTGGCAGCCCGTGGCTTGGATGGGTACACTCTCGGCTGGGTAAGGAGCTGGCTGGAAGGCCGGGCCCAGAGAGTGGTGGTAAATGGAGTCAAATCCAGTTGGAGACCAGTCATGAGTGGTGTTCCCCAGGGGTCAGTGCTGGGGCCTGTCCTCTTCAACATCTTTATTGATGACTTGGATGAGGGCATTGAGTGCACCCTTAGTAAGTTCGCTGATGACACCAAATTGGCAGGGAGTGTCGATCTGCCTGAGGGTAGCGAGGCCCTGCAGAGGGATCTGGATAGACTCGTGAGCTGGGTCGAAGCCAATGGGATGAGGTTCAACAGGACCAAATGCCGGGTCCTGCACTTTGGCCATAACAACCCCAGGCAGTGCTATAGGCTTGGGGCGGAGTGGCTGGAGGACTGTGTTGAGGAAACAGACCTGGGGGTACTGATTGATGCTCGGCTGAACATGAGCCGACAGTGTGCCCAGGTGGCCAAGAAGGCCAACGGCATCCTGGCTTGCATCAGAAACAGTGTTACTAGCAGGAACAGGGAGGTGATTGTCCCCCTGTACTCGGCATTGGTGCGGCCGCACCTCGAGTACTGTGTTCAGTTTTGGGCCCCTCACTGCAAGAAAGACACTGAGGCCCTGGAACGTGTTCAGAGGAGGGCTACGAAGCTGGTGAGGGGTCTGGAGCACAGGCCTTATGAGGAGCGGTTGAGGGAGCTGGGATTGTTCAGCCTGGAGAAGAGGAGGCTCAGGGGAGACCTTATAGCTCTCTATAACTTCCTGAAGGGAGGTTGTGGTGAGCTGGGGGTCGGCCTCTTCTCTCGTGTAATCAGTGATAGAACTAGAGGGAATGGTTTCAAGCTGCGCCAGGGGAGGTTCAGGCTGGACATTAGGAAGTATTACTACTCAGAAAGGGTAGTCAGGCATTGGAATGCACTGCCCAGGGAGGTGGTGGAATCACCGACCATGGGAGTGTTCAAGAAACGTTTGGATGTTGCGTTGAGGGGTATGATTTAGCTGGGAAGTATTGGTAATGGTTGGACTGGATGATCTTCTAGGTCTTTTCCAACCTCGATAATTCTGTGATTCTGTATATGTGTACGTATATGTGTACGTATATGTGTACGTATATGTGTATGTATATGTGTATGTATTTCTTTCTCTTTATTTAGTTTGTCAGAATACTGCCTGTTGAGAATGTGATTTTGCTGAGAAACTCATCTGGGGGCTAAATAAAACAATCTGTATGCATATACATTTTATTATATAGAATCTTTATCAATTAGTAAACCACAAGAGATTGAGGTTGATACATCCATAAAAAGAAGAAGGAATGAAGAACATCACCTATATATGGGATATAGTACACTCTGCAGCAGTTATCCATTTCACGTGTTAGCAAATACTATGCTGTTCTTAGCAGCTCAATCACAGGTTCCTTCCAGAGGCTGCAACCAGGTACAGCTAAAATACAGTCCTGGTCTTCAGACCTCAACCTTTATGGAAAGGCAACTGCTTTTTAAAAACAGTTCCAATTTGAATTTTTCAATTCTAGCCTTTTTCTTTAATCAATTTGCTTTGACATTCCTTTTCATATGAATTTTCTAAGTAGATCCTGACTCTTGTTCTTACATCTGTTGAATTCTAGCCAGCATGATACTGCTAATTTGTGCCCTTTTCAGACAACAAGTGTTTCAGAAACCCGTGTTTCCTCACTGCTTGTAAGTAAGATGGCATTTTTCTCTGCCACAATAATATCACGCTGAGCCCATTGAAGTTGATCTTCTGGAGAAATTTCTTTGGCATAATCAGTGCTGTAAAGCTGCCTCTAATGAGTCTATACGACGGATACAAATACAGGTA
This sequence comes from Alectoris magna, assembly GCA_030625065.1. Taxonomy (NCBI): domain Eukaryota; kingdom Metazoa; phylum Chordata; class Aves; order Galliformes; family Phasianidae; genus Alectoris; species Alectoris magna. The sequence goes on from CM060565.1 coordinate 21,384,694, forward strand.
TGACTGCTGAAATCTGGTCCTTCACAACTACAAGGAGACTGAGATCATAATGTTCCTGTTACTAATTAACTATTTCCAGCGGAGTGACACTACACTTAAAGAACTTAAGGCAACAAGTTGCTAGTAATATCTTTTCTGTGCTGGCTCCGCCATTTGTTCCCTGGCTGCTTATAAAGCATAGTTCATTTTATCTGTGTCTTCTTCATTGTTTCTGTGTCTTATAGCCCTTTGCCAGTTGTCTACTAAATCTTCTAGCCTTGAGCCCAGAGATCTTTCATTCACATTTATTTTTCTTTCCAAAGGCTGAATGAGTATTTCCTTGGCTAATGGCCAATTTGTAGCTACCCAGAAGCCTCTTGATTTGAGAGGTAATAGAGTATTTGCTTTATTTCATGTCTAGTGTATCTTATTTCTAATCTTATGTACAGGGACATTGTCTTGACTTTAAATCAAGTTGCCTGCAGTCCAAGTTCTGGCCTGATGGAAGATGCCTGAGTTCACTCTACCTATGAACATTCATGTACACCATCGTAACATTTACATCTAAAGTTACCTTTCCGTTTTGTTTCCAGTTGAAGCTCCTTTCCCCTCATTTCTGTTGCACATCTATCATACCCTGGAGCAGCTGCTGCTAACTCATTATGTACTTCTCTGGGACAGAAGCAGAATTCATCTTCTGCTTGGTATGGAAGTCACCTGTTTGGGACTGAGCCACAGTTGTCAAGAGGAGACCAGTAGCTGTGGTCCAAAGCACATATGGTTCTGTCAGTTCAAATAAACATTTTTCTTGTTTACAAAGAAGGTCCATAAAGCTTTTTCTTAAACACAGCAAGGGCAAACAAAAAGTAGGATTTTCTGACCCTGATGAGATAGGCTAATGCCAAACCCCAAGCCCAGATCAAATCTTCCTCCTGAAGCTCTCTCACTTTGCTTCGTGATTACTTTCAGCTCCTGCTGCATACATCTCCACCAATTCATGCTGTTACTGTTATGTTTAATTTCTCGAGGAGACCAAAGTAAGAAACTCAGATTTGAAAGATTTGATTTTGTTACCCGTGGTCTTGGATGCAATATCTAGAGGTGGCAAATGCAGCAGCATCTAGGATGAGACTTGTAAACAGATGCTTCATCAGCCTCAAGCACAGCGTGATGTGTTATGATCTTTAAATATCTAAAAACTGTTTTAATACCCTAAAGATGACAGTTTCTGTATTACCCCCATTTAATCAATGACAGTTGCATTAAAGAACCAAACACTTGGCTTTTTGAATGTCAGTATCTTTCAGAAAGCAGAAAACACCTGTTCTTTTCCATTCACAACACCATGGAGTTATTACGTATACATAAGGCAGGCAGTTGTGAACTCTGAGTATGTGCCTCTGTGTGTATACGTGTGTGTGTCTCCATTCCTAGTACAGGAAGAAAATCCAACAATATTTCACCCAAATGAGAAATGTTATTCTGCAGATTAAAGCCGTGCAGGGCCTGGTTTTGTCTTTATTTATGCCTTTCTATTTCCTTCTCTGCTGACATGGGTGCACATGCCGGGAAGCACTGAAGGACATAATTGGCGTTGTGAAAAATTATTGGGAAGCCAGAACGTTCCCTTGCAGTGATCCCCCCCTTCTCTTTCCCATCTGTCACCATCTAATGTGACAAAGTTTTTATCGGGCATTGAGGCAGAGGAGATTAAAAGTAAATACTGCAATCAGGAAGCAGCTGGGGGGAAAATGTAACACATTTCACACTAAGCTGAACAGCTCATCAACTTAGCCTTGTATATCTACGGTGGATGAGAGGAAGGGAGGGCTGCAGGGGGATGGTGTAGCGCAACATGCTCCTCTGCACTGGGAGGCTGAAGAGGATCATGTGTTTTCTTATACAAATAGGATTCATGCTTTCTGACACTTGCTTTGGGAAAAAAAAAAACCCACCAAAAAAACCCCACCAAATAAACAAAAGAAAAACCAGTCAGGAGCACAGTAGTTTTCTACTTGCTTTTGTAACAAACTCAGGTAAAACACTGTTTCCTCATGCCCTGATTTACATTTTTTAGTACGCCCTTTATGCTTTCGTGTTCATCCTAGGTAGTGCCATGCCTGCATGTAGCTCTGCTGCTGTGGGCTCCTGTTGCACCATCTCTGGGAAAGGTTTGTTGGCTAAATGGAAGCCATTGAGTGCCACCAGATACAACGATGCTGTGGGCTTGTGAAGCTGAACATTGCAATCTTTGGATCACACTATTCTAAGCACTGTTATATTTTGTCTAAACTGATCTGCTTGGAAAGGCCAGGAAACCTGAAAATTTTATTTTATTAAGGCCATCTTGCTTTATTTTATTTTTGTGTATAAAAGTTAAGGTATTTGAGGAGTGCTACCTGTCACATTCTCTTCTAAAGCTTTTAAAAGTCAGTGTTTTCATTTGCAAAATATTGGCTATATCTTCTTCCTTTTTGATGGTATTGATATGATGTGAGCTCAGCGCTGGTGAACAAAATGTAGGCTGTTGCTTGTGGATGGCTGTCAGAATATTCTCTTTATCCTTGGGGTAGATAAAGCTATGCAAGTTGGTATAGGCTTCCTTGGCATCCCTGCCCCCCTTCTGAATGTGACTTCTTCTATGGAAGGAATGGATTATCCTAGGCTGGGGAGGATCTCAGTTTCCAGCATTTGTTTGATCCTTGACTCTTCAGCTGAGTGCCAGTAAAAGTTCAATATATGTTATTTACTCTGGTATTTCAATGTGAAGTAAAAGGCTGTTTTGCCAGGAAGCGGTCTCTGACCCTATTGCCTTAACTACATAATTTGATAGGATTTCCTTAATTTGGAATTATTTCATGACTTTCTTATCACTTGTTCCTCAGTGTTGATGCAGCGTCCTGTGGTTGTTAGCAAGTTGTCAAAGAATAAAAAATAGTAAAATCTTTTCAACTACTTGCTAAATAATAAGATCAGACAATGTCTCATTGCATGAGATGAACTTATTTTTCTGCTCCTGTTTTCAAGGGTGCCCTCAGTCAGCCTGTGTAGTTTGCATCATGTTGTTCATTGGTACCCTACTCTGGTTGTGTCACTTTGGGGTCATCCAGTTAGAAAAGCTTAGTCAGATTGTGTAATTCATGACTAAGACTGTGTTCTGTCCTCAGACAGTAACTATAGGATGATTCTTTGGCTTCTCTAAAGCTTTCAAACAGCAGATTGTAAGAGTTTCTTGCTATTCTACCAGTGCACCTGTTTTTTCTTATAAAAAGGTGGCTTTGATCTCATGAGTTTGTCATTCTTTATTGATTATAAAATCCACCAAACAGGACAATTATGGAAGTCCACGGTTTCTAAACATTTGATTGGTAGAGAGAGTGGAACCTTTAACTTCTGGTGTTAACTCAACTAAATAAATCCTGCCATTGGACTGCCAGCAATGCCTGTTTTGACTGTACTGAAGTATTGATGTTATTGGCTAAGGAACTATTTCCATCGTATGGAAGGAGTGAGATAAGGATTTAAAACATGGTGAAAAGTCATTAGTATACTTTTCCTGATAGCCCTGCATGATCAAAATTAGGCAAGTTTTTGAGATTTGTTTTTCAGTAGCTTATATGAGCTACTTTTTAGTGTTTGACAGCTAAATTCTGACAATACTCCCTGCAAAAAGTAAGTACCTGCCCTCATTATGGTGCTACTTATTTGCTGACTTGCTGATAAAGTTACATGCTTTACCTCAGGTCTGTGGGCCTTGATCTGGTCCTCTGTGTCACTGTTTCTCCAAACGTGCAAAGGCCATTGTCATCTTACAGGCTTGAACGAGGAGTATCACCTTTATTCTCACTCCACTCCTAGTTACATCAAAGGCGGAAGGAGGACCGTGAGCCATGATGGCATGCAGAACATAAGACACGAGAGGAATTAAGTGAGGAAGGAGGCTGGGAAAAGTGCAAGATGGGCAGAGGAGTGTGTAGGGGAGGATTGATTGGGCTTCAGAGATTAAGATTCCAGAGATTAAGTGTCCCTGGATAACATGTTCCACTGTTGAGTTATGGTGAAAATGTTTTTCCATGTATTCAGTTAGAACTTTACTTCTTGCAGGAGATGACCACGGTGTGTCATCCTTCTCACCCCAAACTGGACAGAGAAGTCAAGTGGGTAGGGTTCTTCAAAACATTAGCATAGAGCATCATGCTATGGCTAACTACCTCATCATTATTATTACTGTTCTTCTGAGTCTAGTAGAAGCCCATGCAGCCTATCTTGATGGCTTCTAGTAGTCAACTGATTCTAGCTTTCTGCTTAATAGCATGTGGGTCTGTTGTTGTTTGTTTGTTTGTTTTTTGAACAAGAAGGAACTGACTTTCAAATAGCTACTGCCTCAGGGTGTAGTCACATGCAGGTGGGCTCAGACCTTGGAGATGACCTCTGCAAGGAATGCTTTGCTGCAGGAAGCCCTGCTAGTAGAACAGAAAGTTGTGCTTTCGAAGGACTAGGAATAGGTTTGCTGCTAAATATTCTGCTTTTTGGATAAGACATAAAACTGAGGTTCTGAACCTCAGCATCTTTTTGTAAGTGCTTCCCGACTCTCTCCTAGGTGTATTATAAAGACTGCTTGTGCTTTGTTTGGGCAATACCAAGTACCGTGATGAAGTGCAAGTAACTCAATGGGATTTATACGAGCTTATGAAGCGGAGAATAAACCCCATAGTTTGCACAGTAAATCAATTTGTAAAGCGCTTTGGGATCTTTCTGGATGAAAGGCGCTATATAAATGTAAGCCATGACCATTCATCATTATTGAATATGAAATAGAGATATACACTCTATCAAGCTAGCAGCAATAGGCTTGGGCTCATGATTGCTCACAGGGCCCAATCAATCATCAGATCACGACATAATGCATCTAGAATAAAAAAAAAAAAAAAAAAGGAAAACTCACAGCAAATCATTCCAAGCAATGCAATTAATGGGCATCCAGTATAAATAGTGGTCTTAGACAGGGAGCCTGGGCTTTTCCTGAGCAGTAGAGTTGATTCCAGAACCATACAGTGTGAAAGCGAATTACTAATCCAGTATTAGCAGGTGAAGGTTCCTCACCAGCAGTATCCCATATAGACCTTCACCACAGTTAGACTAAAAAGACTTTGTGACTATGGTTTTCAGAATTGCCTTTCCCCCGCCCCATTTGGGAAGTGACATAGAAAAGTGTTGGGTTTTTTTGTAAAAAATGTTAGACTCTGTTCTATATCAGGTCACAGAGATGCTGTACTTTTTTTTTTTTTTACTGAGCTGTAGCCCAGGCATCTAGCCTTAGTTGTTATCTGTAGCATCCATGGCTTCTGCAATACTGTGTGCACCAAAAACGGTTTTCATAGGAAGCGAGGATTGGGACCAGGCTGCCTTGCATGCCAAGGTGTATAACCTAATTTATGTTGCTTATCCTTGGAGAGACTGACTGCCATAATGTACTCTATTTTATGCCAGTTAAGATGAATGAAATGTAGGCTGCTCTAGTACTTGGCTTCAAGAGTCATGCAAACTGAGAGCTCTGCACTCAGACAAGAGCTCTTTCTGTCCATATAATTGCCTAATGAGAGAGGGCAATATTTGGTGTGAACTTCTTCCTGCTTCAACTGTGCTGATGTGACTGTCTCTCAAATGCTGTAATGCTACAAGATATAACATTCTACTCTCATTTTATGTTTTTACCAAAGCAAGATTGAAAATTAATAAAATTTAAGGGAGGGGAGTGAACACTGAAATAAGAAAGTGGGAGAAGTGGATCAACAATCTCATTACATAAGACTTGTTTTATCACGGGTCAGTTTAGGAAAAATAGGTAACCTTTCTACTCTTCTACTGCTGTGATGACCATGTGGCAGTCTGCAGATTACACACAGTCTATAGCCTGTGTTGCTGCCTGCAGTTATCTTCATCTCCAGTGCAGAGACATAGCTTGAAATGTTATGATTATATGACACAATAGGATGAGAGATAACTGCCTCAAATTGTGCCATGGGTGGTTCAGGTTGAGTATTAGGAAAAATTTATTCTCCAGAAGAGTGGTCAGGTATTGAACCAGGCTGCCTAGGGAAGTGGTGGAGTCATTGTTCCTGGAGGCGTTCAAGAAATGTGTAGATGTGGCACTGAAGGACATGGTTTAGTGGCTATAGTGATGATGGGCTGACGGTTGAACTAAATGATCTTAGAGGTCTTTTCCAGCCTTAGTAATTCCCTTATTCCACGTTCTGGAATCACTAACTAGAGCTGATCCAGTCTCAAGCATCCTTTCTGTGCCAGAGGTGGTGCTATAGCAATTCAATTGAGAGACGGAGGATTCTGAATGATGAACCCATAGTTCTTACAGAACCTTAGCACAAGATTTGCTGGCAGGTTTAAGTGCAGTTATTTTAACTCATACTTTGCTGTAGCTTTATAATGACATATGTACAAATAGCAGCTGGAACTCTGCTACTGCGTGGCCTTGTTGTCAAAGTGGGGTAAAGAAATAAGTGATATGAAAGATGAGAGAAGTTACTGAATTTAGCTGCAATCTTGCTCTGTAGAGTGTGTAGCTTGGAAAGTAGCTTGGGTTGTAAAGAAATTGCCATGGTAGCAAGAAGTAACGAGGAAGTGGATCTTTAATTTACTTGCTCTCGGGGGATTCATATCGCAAGCACTTGGAAATGGGAAGGGTGTTTCTGTTTCTTCCATTTTACTCCATTTGGCTGCAGATCTTGGGCTCCCCTGCTTCTGAAGGTTAACAGAATACAGGCTAACAGAAGACTCTTGCAAACACTGAATTGTGTCATGATCGTAGACAGAGCCACATGTACTGAGAAAGTCATATGCTTTTTCCCATCAAAGGTTAATTAATTGGAAAATATTTAGTGTAGTTCCTATCTCAGTACATCTCTGAGAACTCTTAAAGGTCATGTAGCCCAACTGCCCTGCAAAGAACAGGGACATTTACACCTAGAGCCTTGTCCAGCCTGACCTGGCAGTTATCTTGGACAGTGTATTTTCAGGCTCTTTTTTGGTTTCCCATACCACAAACCTTTTGCATGTACCTCAAATCTATGCACATGATCTATGTAGATCTGTGAACTATTATTTCTGACTCTGAAGTACTTACTTTTGCAACATAACATAGCAACTGCTTTGTTTCTTCTAGCAGCAATCAATATCCTTTCAGTCAGGCTATTAATAGCTTCTTGATTCATTAATTAGTTAATGTAGCTAATTTTGTAGCTTCTTGATTAATTGGTTAATCAAGTAATGTTGTTTGAAGTACTTCTACATGTAAAGTGTAGTCTAAGTACTAAACAATAGTATATTTAGTAATATAATAGTATATTGTTTTTCTTTTAATGCTGTCCCAGTTCACCAAATCCTACCAAACAGGTTATTCAGGCTGAATATGTTAATATTAGACCTGCTATGGAGTTCTTTTGGCTTGCATGAATGGAGGTTAGTTATATATTAAGGTCAGAACAAACAAAATAGATACCTAGACTAGGTAGTCACGTGAATTTCTATAGTTGGTAGATGTTTCTTCAGCTAAGAATATACCTGGAAGGCTGTATGCTGGTGGCAGTAGCAGCATCACTATCTGACTGGCTACTAAATATAGCAGCAGTAATGTAGCTTAGTTTACAGAGTTTCTACCAGCTTCGTATTTTCCCACACAGTACAGTTCTGATGATATTACCGAGTTTGCATTATGAAGTTTTGTGAATGTGTTTTCATTCTTCACAAAATCACATCTCACTAAAATCACAGGGAAGGAAGGTGGCAAAGATACTTGCTAACTCCAGATCAAGGAAAGGAAGGTTCTTAGGCCAGGCAGATTACTAGAAGCTGGAATAGACAGTCAAGTCTATTTAGAGGTTAATAATTAAAAAGGGAAGAATTACTGTAGCAGTGAATTCCATAGTCTTATAAAACATGTGAGCTAACATCCAGGGCAAAGGCAGGGAGTAAGAGGAGATGACCCAAACTATGCTGTGTTTTATAGTGCAACCGGGGGAGGTGTTTTGGGTCACTATGATTAGATCTCTGGATGCGTTAGGCCAGTGCCCCAAGGACACTCTCTTTCTGCTCTGTTTCTAATCCTCTTTCGGAACCTGCTCTAGGCTATTGCCAGGGATAATATTCTAATGTTGATTGTAGCCTTGCCTGGCATAGCTACTGGTGTTGGTCAAAATGGATCTTGCTTTGGGAGGTTATAGTGCTTAGGGTAGAAGGGAGAATGTGGCATATTTTCAGAGTGAGAGCAGTTCTACGTTTCTCTGGGATAGAGTTTTCTTCACAGTAGCTGATATGGTTTTAGGGTGAAAATTGTGTTGGCAACATACCTGTGTTGTTGCAGTGCAGTGCTTACACTAAGTTAAGGTCTTTTCTGCTTCTTGCATTGCCCTGCCAGGAAGGAGGCTGGGGTTGCATAAGCTGGGAGGGAACACAGCCAGGAGAGCTGACCCAAACTAGCCGAAGAGTAACGTTCCATACCATATGGCATCACATTGAGCAACAGAACCAAGGTCGACTGGCTGGGCATTGCATTGTGCATCTCTTTATTGTTATTATCATCATAATCATCTTTTCTTTCTTATTAAACTGTCCTTTCCTCAACGGACAAGTTCTTGCACTTTTACTCTTTTCAATTCTCTCCCTCATTGCATCTTAGGAGTAGTAAGCAAACAGCCTTGTGGTGCTGAGCTACCTGCTGAGTGAACAGTAGTTTAAAATAAAACTAAGTGGAACAGATATTTTATTTAAAGCCTAACAGCTGTAAAATCTGATCAAAACCACCGACAGGAAACGTACTATGAGTTAAAAAGTAAATAGTGCCAGAAATCAAATGAGTCAGTATAAAATCTGATGACACTGGGGAGGAGTGTATAAACCAGGAGTGCGGCTGGATTCTGGACAAATATTTTACATTTGCTCCTGGGGCAGTGCTAGCAGATGTTCAGGGCATGCTGGTGGAGGAGCTCAGTTTGGTGAAACCATAATGGGCTCTTTAATCACCTTTCTCCTCGGTGTTCCCTACAGTCTATTCTCCTGAGACCTGTACTGTTTTCTGCTGTGGCACGTCGTATTTCTGTAACAATGAAGTTATTGGTCATAACTCAAGACCTTTTCCATATATGGCATAACTTTCCCAACATCAAGAACAGAGATGGCTTTATGCCCACTTAGGCATATTCCTTGCAGGTGCCCTGAATGATGCGTGAAACAAAGTTGCACACAGTCACGCTAACGGACTGTGTGGACTTCTCCAGGATCACGTCCACCCCGGACTTTTAGAACTTAACTTCATGACAGCCTCTTGTCCTTTTCCAGAAAACTGTAAGGAGTGTTCGTAGGGACTATTCTTGGTATGCTAGGAACTTTCAGTTTGTTGTGTGCGGGAGGGACAGATAGCCCTCATCCCTCACCTTCTGCTATGTCCTCTGAGATTTTCTTTCTTTTGCCAGTATGTCCAATGGAAAATCATAATTATAGACAGGAAAATCACAATTACAGACACGAACACCAGGACTACATGGATATCTGAGAACATTCTACTTTAACCCACCTTCCCTGGACTCTTCATGGTTGTGAAAGATTTTGAATTTGTTTTTGTTTCCCTTATCAAATTCATCTGACTTCTTTTAAAAGAACTTTCTTTTCCTGTCATGTCACATTTGGGCAGAATCAAGGTTTACACATACAGTAACATTTAGCACAGCTGAACAAATTGCTCTGTGTCTGCTGAGCTGTGCTAACAGAGTTGTGTGCACAACTAGCCTGCAGCAGGCATGGGGTAATTCCATTTAATGCTGTCTTCTCCTAGGTTAAGTCAAATGACCTTGCATTTATCACATGCCAGGAGCATGCACGTGTTCAATTACCAAGCTAAGATTATATGCCATGACTTCTTAAGCCTCTGTAACTTAATCCTCTATCTGAGCCCTTAAGGCTGTTTGTAGACCTTGAATAGGTATCTTCCCTAGGTATATTTATAAAGCCAGACTGCAATGATAGTCAAAGCAGCATATCATGCTCTCTGGAAAGCTGTGAAGAGCTTGCAGCTCTCATTCTCTTGCTAGAAAACTGCTTTTGGAAACCTGAGACTGTGTTTTCCCACCTACTGGAAAAGGGGATACAAAACTCCCATTTTCAAGAATGGAAAGAAAGAAGATCTAGGGAACTACAGGCCAGTCAGTCTCACCTCTGTGCTTGGCACGGTCATGGAACAGATCCTCCTGAAGGCCCTACTAACGCACACAGAAAATAAAGATGAGGTGATTGGTGGTAACCACCATGGCTTCATCAAGGGCGAGTCATGCCTGACAGAATTGGTGGCCCTTTATGATGGAGTTACTGTGTCAGTGGATAAAGGAAGAACAACTGACATCATCTACCTGGACTTGTGCAAAGCGTTTGACACTGTCCTGCATGACATCCTGGTCACTGAATTGGAGAAAAATGGATTTGATAGGTGGACCACTGGCTGGATAAGGAATTGGCTGAATGGTCACACTCAGAGAGATCAATGGCTCGGTGTCCTAGTGGAGACTGATGACAAGTGGCACTCCTCAGGGATCAGTGCTGGGACTGGTGTTATTTAACATCTTTGTAGGCCATGTGAACAGTGGGATCGAGTGCACCCTCAGCAAGCTTGCAGACAACACCAAGCCGAGTGGTGCAGTTGACACGTTGGAGGGAAGGGATGCCATCCAGAGGGACCTGGACAGGCTTGAGAGGTGGGCCCATGCCAACCTCATGAACTTCAACAAGGCCAAGTGCAAGGTCCCGCCCCTGAGTAGTAAGCAATCCCAAGCGTGGATACAGGCTGGGCAGAGAATGGCTTGAGAGCAGCCCTGAGGAGAAGGATTTGAGGGTGTCAGTTGATGGAAGACTCAATATGAGCCAGCAATGTGTACTTTCAGCCCAGAAGGCCAACCGTATCATGGGTTGTGTCGAGAGAAGAGTGACCAGCAGATTAAGGGAGGTGATTCTGACCCTCTACTCTGCGAGACCCCACCTGGAGTACTGTGTCCAGTTCTGGGGACCACAACACAAGAAGGACATGGAGGTGTTGGAGCAGGTCCAGAGAAGGGCCACAAAGATGATCAGAGGGCTGGAGTACCTCCACCCTCCTATGAGGACAGACCAAGAGAGCTGGGGCTCTTCATCCTGGAGAAGAGAAGGCTCCTGGGGGACCTTATAGTCGCCTTCCAGTAACTGAAGGGGGCCTACAGAAAAGCTGGGGAGGGACTTTTTAAGAGTACATAGCAATAGGACAAGGGAAAATGGTTTTAAACTGGAAGAGGGTAGATTTAGACTAGATATTATGAAGAAACTCCTTGCTGTGAGGGTGGTGAGACGCTGGAACAGGTTGCCCAGCAAGGTTGTGAACGTCCCCTCCCTGGAAGCATTCAAGGCCAGGCTGGATGGGGCTTTGAGAAACTTGGTCTATAAGAAGGTGTCCCTACCTATAGCAGGGGGGTCAGGACTACGTGATCTTAAAGGTCCCTTCCAACCCAAACTATTCTATGATTCTATGTGAGAATGGTCCTTTCCCAAGAGAGGATGTCATTCCCTTGTGAGAGCATGACCTATCTCCTTATGCATAGCCTTCTGAGTAACCTCTGCTAGTGCAACAGTCTCTATTTCAGGGTGAATGGAGCTATTGACTTAGATCTGTCTGATTGCTGTAATAATCACACAGGTTGCTTTTAAACAGTTTGCTTGCAAGTGCATCCTGCTTTCCTTAGATACTTAAAGTGTCACAGATTTTTAATTACCAGGAAAATTTTAAAATAGAGTTGTGTTTGGCTTTCTTTCTTGTAAGGCTAAAAAGCCTCCTACTGAAACTACGTTCCTGAAGGATTTGTTCATTGTCGTTCAAAATAATGGTTGTCATTTGTTTTCCCACTGATGCTGAACTTTGAAACTGTATTTAGCATACAAAGATGACTGATCACAACACTCAGTGAAGGAAATGTATGCTGAGTTAGTTTGCATCAGTTTGACTAACTTCTAAGTTAACTGTTTGTATGTAGACAAGACCTCAGATATGGTAAGGTTAATTGTAGAGCTAGTCCAAAAAAGTGGACAAACATCAAAGAGTACAAAGTTTTCTAACATTCCAACTGACTGTTAACTAATCAGCAGTGGCAGCACAGAACTGCATGATCTTTCCTTTCCAGGTGCTCACTGAGACCAGAGAACTGCCGGGATGTAGTCCATCCAGGTAGTACATGAAACATGTCCTTTCAGATGACTGTTTACCAGCAGGTGGCACAGTTAAAGGAGGTGCTGTGTTTAATGTCTTTCTTGCTAATCCTATGGAATTAAATGGAATTAATCCTAAGGAATGAAAGGAAGAACAAACAAAAAAGAGACTAGGACTGTAAATAGACTTCATGCCTGAGCTATACAGATTCCTCGATGAACCACATCATAAATGATCAAATAACTTATTCCCATGTTAACTAACACCTCTACAGCTTGCTAAGCAGAACCTGAAAGATTCTCTGATATTTCTAGCTGTTTCTTTTTAGTGCTTCTGTAGTGCTACACACAACTACAACTGTAATCATCCTCAGTAAAGAAGTGTCTGTATGGAGACTGCAGGTTCCACCATGCAACGGGGAAGTCCTGTCAAATAGAGATGACTGGCTGGGATTTGTTGTCTCTGGGAATCGAACCAGTGTATGGAAGAGGAAGATGTCAGAGGTTTTACTCCACTTGTGTGAATTAAGAGCATATTCTGAGCTCCCAGCAAATCGCTCTTATTCAAGCAAAGTTTGGTTGACCTCAGTCTGAATCATGGAAATCTATTCCATCTGCTGCTTAATACTTGAGATGGCTCTGGCTTATCTGCTTCACTTTGTGGGGACAGAAGAACCTGTGCAGTGTGTGTGTGTGCATGTATGTGTGTGTCTGGCTGCCTGTCATTACAGCACTAATGGAAATACTGCACGGATCACAACTCTCAATTAGCTCCTTGGGAGATTGCTGTGACAGCCAGTTACTGAACAGCAAGGCCTGAAGGAATGAATTAATTTGTAGTACACGGCAGTTAGAGTCACAGTGTTAGCAATGGAATGAGACAGCAATAGACCTTTATTAGGCTTAGGCTGTGTGATGCAAGAGATTGTTACCTGGGGGACATTTTTCTTCTTTCTCTACCAGACCCCCCAGGGTTAGGAAGAATCTTGGACAGTGAGTGAATGAGTTTAGAGCTCTAAGTTTGGTTGGTGGAGTCTCTGCCTGCCTGAGGCTGTTTGGCAGTCAGTGGTGGGATTTCATTCAATGCAGACAAGGGCATGTTGCTCTTCTGGCTTGGAGCCAGGCCAGAGCCGCTAAGTAAGTGGTATTCAGGAAAGGTAAGGCTATCTTTCTGTCTGTCTCTAAACAACATCTCTCTTCCTTATTTGTTGAGATAAGTGTATATCACAGAGGGTATCCTAGAGCAGCTATACCAGAGGATGCCAGTATCTTGCCTTTGCAGACCTACAGTTATACACATGCAGAGAGGAGCTGCTTAGTGAGGCCCAAGCATGCAGAGAGTTTTTGCAAAGTGTTATAAGAAAATCAGAGATCTTCAGAGACAGCCTGAAGTTTCCAGAGCTTCTGCCTGCAAACAGCCCTGTACCCTGAAGAACCATACTAGGGGCCATCAATACAACTTCAGCTTCTCGCCCTTTTTCAGCTCTGATGTTCAAAGATTTGTCATCTCTTAATCTGACATCCATAAACCTGAATACAAAGACAAGTCTTTTATTTTCTCAACTGTACACTCACATTTTATTGAAACTTGTTTTTAACATATTTTATAGAGACGGCTTCTTAGTGTGCACAGTGGCTTTATCTGAGTTGGACACCAGCCCTTCTCTTCCTTTGAGGACGATCAGCTACCTAGTGAGATGCAAAATAAAGCCATTGAGTTTTGGGGCATACTGCTTACTTTAGCCGATACAGATTTGCCCTCCAGAACTGTGTGACATGCAGAGTTGAGAAGGAGAAAGACAAAAGCAGAGAAATGTTCTCAGAGCAATCTTTGCAGAAGATAGGAAACAAGAAAGGAAGGTTTCCTGTAGACTTTTAGTGAATTATTTTTCTGTTAGGCTGAGGAAGTTGTTAAGTACCACACAGGAATAAATGCAGACCCCGAGAGGCACACGTCCTCTGTTTATTTAATAAAATGGTCACTGGGAGCAGCATCAGCAGAGCCTTTTTCTGCTATTCTTCTTTTTAGGCACGAGAGATATCTTTTATTTTGAAGGAACTCTTGAGAGTCATTCATTCCACATTCCTTGCATTGTCAACCAACAAATGGGGCTGTTTATGTTACCTGCCTCAACAGAAAGCAGGAAATCAAGCCCCTCAGCACTGGTGTCTTCATACTTGGAAGTGATTGTAAAAGGGTTTGCAGCTGCAGTAATGCTCCTATTTTGGGCAGTGTTGCTTTGGTGTGCTCCTGCATCATATCCTACTTTACATCAGAGTGCAAACAAAACCCATTATCCTAATAATTATTTTTTGCACTCTCCGCCTCTTGATCTTCATGTCTGGTCCTTGTATGAATTGCCTTTTTATCTCACAGAATTGCACATTCTGGCCAGTAAGTGGTGCTCCCCCCTTCCTTCCTACCTACTACTCCATTCTTTGTGAAGAGCTAAATGCTGTCATTTATTGCTGTTGCTTTCAGGTATGTCTCACCCAGACAGTGCGTCATACTTTGATTTAGTATATTGATACAATAATGGCATTTCTAATGATGTATTCTTAATGATAAAACTTCCTGACATCGTCCAGTTATCTGTACTGAAGATTTTATGTACTGCTACGAAGGTCCGTTAATAGATCTCTCTCATGCAGACCCCAGAGAGATGAGCACCAACTGTTTTTTCATGCATTATGTTCAAAATGAAGAGGTGAACATTCATATTGCTGACATGGCTAAAAAGAGACTAGAAATCTTTGGAAAAGGAGGCTTTGGAATATGGCATTTATTGGATCCACACATCCCAGTACCATCTTTTTGCAAATGAAAGAAATATGTTTCTTTGCAGAGGTATTGGATTTGCCTGGGATACGGGATGAGGCTTCTACACTGGCAGCTAACAGCCAGGGTCTTTTCAGTAACATAATTCCAATACGAAGGTCACCATTTGGATTTTTCTACTCTTGACTGTGACTGTGATTTTGTTGGGTTTTTTTTTGCCTGGATATAAAATGCTGGTATTCTAGCTCAGTATGAGCGTTGAATTTGTTCTTCTAGGTGAAAACGATGACACCAGGACCGAGGCAGATGTAGATCAGTTCTTCTGTCTTGCTCTTAAGTGATGGGACAGCTTTTGGACACAAAGTGGCGACAAACTACGTAAATAATTTTATTACAGAGAAAGGTTAAAATATAGAAGAGGAGCAAGGGGAAGAAATGAACCAAAAGAGAGAGGCAAAGAAAATGGGAATATAGAAAGAGAGGAAAATTGATAAATAAAAAAAAGAGAAGTGACTAAAGCAAGAGAAGAGAGAGGGAGATTCTCTCCTGATTAGAATTCATGAACTCCATTCTTACATTAAGTCTATATATGACACCTGGCCTTTAATGTGAAGCTGCCTATGAGCATTAAAAATTAAAAGCAGAAGGTAGGATCCATCCATCTCGGGCAACGCTGCTCCCCTCCTATCTGAGCTCTGCACAAAGCTATTACACATTGATAAATTATTTTGGGTAATAGCTGAGATATTACATTGTTTCTGAGTGAAGGTAAAATCTCTCCATGACATGAGCATTTATCAGGAGCGCATTTCATCCTATTTATTATGGCCGAGACGAGATCGCAGGCTGCGGGCAGAGCTGGCACGTCGTGCTGATCACCTCCCCCATCACCTCCCTTCCCTCTGTCACTTAGGTGATGGGATATTGATGGAACTCATGACAAGTTAATTATTAACTAAAGATATGCAGTTCACCTTTGCCAGGGGAGGGGGCATAGAATAGAGCAACGATAGTTCTTAAAAAAATAAATATATCTACTGTATCTTAGGATTCTTCTTTCCACCTTCCTCTCCCTTCTACGTGTGGTTTTCTACGATGTCTCAGATTAATCAGATAGGTTATTTGAGTTCCAGTATGGTTTAGAAGGCCCACTGAAATGGAAGAGCCTCTAAGAACTTTAGATCTTGTTCAGAAAAGTTTCAGCTGAAGTTCTTCTCCATTGGCCTGGCATTGAAGATAAATGGGCAGAAATTTTCGCTGTCTACAGAGCAATAAAGACTTCTCTAACTATTGAGAGAGCTAGAAAGCAGAGATAAGGAATTTTGATTCTGTCCAAAAAAATAAATGCCTTTTTTCTTTGTAAAGTAAGGACATCTGACAAACTCTGAATATATCAGCTGTTCCTTTCCATGGAGTACAGTATGTGCTGCTGGAGTCTAGCTGGCTTGCACAACAGAGACTAAAAGGGGATAGCAACAAAGGTAGCGCTTGCTTGCTCATTTGAGCTCCTAGGGTAAAGAGGAAGTGTTTGCCAGTGCATGAGGGACTGTTGTATTTACATCCTGATAGTCTTGGTCACTGAGAGAGATAGGTACTATCTGTGGACCTTTGGGTTAGATGATCAGATGCACTGAGGTATTTTAAATAAGAGTTGCTCAGTTGATTTGTCTTGGATTGAGTAGTCCTTTAGTTTGCAGTATATACCTTACAGTAAAGCACCTAGTCATTACTACCTCTTGACCAGGTATGGTAAGTTATTGTCCCAGCTGAACTGGTGTTACATTCATGATGCAGAGAAAATGGCTGATAGCTTCCCTGCTGAAAGTTTCCCTGCTGACAGTCTCATAAGAAAGGCTGAAGTGCAAAAGACCCTCAGACCTTAAGCCTGCAGTCTTTTGACTTGGATGGAGCTAAGGCAATAATAAGGTTAGACAGTTAGGCATTAGTAGACGTTAGGCAGTTAGATGCCAGAGGTAACTAGTACACCATTTTATGCTAGGCTACTGTTGATTTGTCTATAAACTACTTTTAGTATTGTTATAGTCAGGTGTTCACAGAAGAATGGAACAGATGCTGTAAGACACCGTGACAATGGGCATTTAGAAAGTAATTACAAGTGAAAACATTGTAATCTAACAAAGGAATCATTCCTTCCGTGTGGCCTATAGCAAGCTCTGCATGTAAAAAATAAGTGTGTGTTTTTCAAAAACCAAGCTGCTCTGGATGCAAGTGTAAAACTCCATGTGTGCCCAATTTCATGCCAATTGGATTTTAGCTATACGGCTGATTTAGGTCCTATCTACCTCGCTTCTTCGAAAAAAATGCACAAGCTTGTTGTACTAGGGGTGTAGCCCATTTATTTTGAAATTTTCCCTAAAATGAAGCTTCTGTGTTTATCCTGCCTGTGTTTTTAAATGCCATATCTCAAATGCCAGGCCTGTCAAATGGGATCCAGGAGTAAATACAATGGGCCTTCTCTGGCATTTGAAGAAAAAAAAATGTTTATTTTCCTAGTTGTCCTCATATGGGTTGTTGTAAGGGATCTAAAGTTAATGTCTGATGTTTCTGCAACAAACTGGCCTCCCCAGAAAAACTTATAATATACCATCTTTATGCTTTTCAACCTGAAGTATTCCAAAGCTTGTGAAAGCTGCTGGATAGATAGCTCTCATTCTTTGATGTAGAACAGAAGCTCCTGTGAATCAGTACCGAGCAAAGCAGGGGAAAATAAGATTACTGTTCCTTGAAATCCACCAACTCTGTTCTCTTGGACTAATGCCCTGTGCTGAACTTTCAGGAACAGACATTTTGTTTTAAATTTTTTATTTTATTTTATTTTATTTTATTTTAGTCTTTTCTTATGTGATCCAACAGTTCCAACTCTGAGGTAACTCTGAGAATTCCCCTTCTTAATTATTATTATTATTTATTTATTTAAGTCAGTTTCATTTTGTGTTCCACAGCTTTGAGAAATCTTTCACTGAAGATACAGATTTCTACTTCTTTGCCTCAAAGCTGAAATGCAATTGAAAAAAAAAAAAAAACCCAACCAAAAAAACCCATAAAGGATTTGGATTGTCAGGTGTAACTCTTCCTCTCTGAGATTATACCAGGTGCTCCTGCATCAGAATTGCTTGGTATAAAAGCAAAACTTTCATAGTCTTTATTTGCTTCACGCATTTTGGTTTTCTGAAATCTCTGAAAATCTACCTGCTTGCTATCAAAGGCATGAGAAGAGTTGGGACTGGGGTTCCACGTACAGATAAAGTGAGTGTTGTCTGAAGCATGGTGGGTAGATTCGCTGTCTGAACTCCGAGTAAGAAACTGCCCGTCATTACAGTAAGGCTAATCTCCCTGTCCTTGTCTGTCCATAGTGATCAGTTTGCCCTTTACTTAATATAATAAAATATATAATAAAAATGTATTAACAACTGTGAACCACCCTTATCCCCTTTTCAAAACCCCTTGGGATCCCTTCAAGGTTAGAAGATGTGCAGTATATGCACCTCAAAGAAAATGTACGTTCATTATCTTTACCCTTTTATGGTACAACTTGTCCTTGCCTGTTGCATCTCTTGTAGCTTCTTTTTCTTGGTCTGCAGTCTCTGCCTGCACAATGTAGCTGTGTAGACATGACTGATGAAATACTAGTGGTAGTAATACCTGACAGTCCCACTTGTCTTCCAAAGATACCTTTCTGGTGAGTTTTGTGAGAGTCAGCTCAGGCTGCATATTTGTAAGTATGTGTTCAGGAGGCCTGGACTCTTAGACTGTGACTTCTTCAAGGCAGAGTCTCCATCATTGTTTCCAAGCAAACTGCCCACTTGCTATTTTGGGTAATGACAATGTTCATAGTTTTTTTTCTGATTTTTGATTTTATCTTGAATTTTCTCCTAAACACCTTATAACTCAAACTGTAATTACTTATTCAAAGAATGCATCTCACAGTAACATAGATAATAGCAGGATTTTAGCACTATCGGGTTGTTCATGTAAACTCTCAGTTCTATAGCAGTTTAAATAAGAGCTATGGAGGTGGAACTGCTCTCCTAGGATGTGAAGATTGTTATGTTTAAAGAACAGGCATTGAAAGGCCATAAGGAAGAAGATTTGTAGTGAGAGACAGTAGTATGAATATGTTTTGCTGAGGTGCATTTTCTCATTTCTAAATGTACTTATCTAAAATATTTATCTTTTCTGGCACAAAGATGATGATATGTGGTTATCTAGATATCTGCTGGCTATCTAGATACGTGACAACCCTTAGCTAAGGTAATGCTAGCTTTACTAGAATTAGCTCACTTTTGAGTGTGCTTGGTATGTTTTTTCTGAAGTGTATCTGGGAGAACATACTCAAGTTGGCAGAGCAGGATGTGTCCCAAGGCAGACAGTGGAAACAGATCCAGCTAGACAGCACTTGTCAGAAAACGGCTCCTTGCGAAGAGCTAGAACTGTGTGCTGTTTAACCGATGCTATGCACTGTCATGCGTGATAGTGTGTGCACTGAGCATAAATATGTGGGGCAGGCAGTGTATTAGTTCAGCAAGCCTTTATGACTGTGCTGCCCCATGTGGCAAGTAATATGCTGCAGTGGTGTGTCAGAGCTGATGTCCTTTGCAAGCCTGATACTTTGTCCTTTGCTATGACTGACACAAAGTGCATTGGAAAGGTGCAAGGACTTCAGGCAAAGGACAGTTAAGGAATGGTTGGCTGGGTTATGGGGCCACATCTGCTGAGCCTGCACATGTGGAAATGGGCATCTTGTGCAGGGGCTGGGTTATGGACAAGCATACTAAGCATTGTAGGTCTAGATACCTCTGTCTGTGTATCAGCTTGATCTTTTTCATTTGAGTCAAGCTCCTGGCATTTATAGCAGTAGAGGTGAAAATTGCACCTGATAATTATTTGTGTGTGGAAAAATTACTGTCATTTATAAATTTCAATGAATAGCCTCTTGTTCTTTTTACATATTAGTTCCAGAGTAAAGGCAATAGTAAGCCAGCTCCTGGCTTGTCCTTGTATGCTATACTTGAGTGTTCTCAGCAGAATGCTCTTCATGTCTTTCTTACAGGAAAAGGCAGCAGAACCCTAATAGGTCTCTCTCCTCTGGTACCCTTTCTGCTTTGTCTTTTGTCTTCCCTGAGCTGACTGGCAGAAGCACTTCCACCTTCAAAATCTCTTCTTGTGATCCACTTCAGTATGTTAATACTTTTAGGAAAATAACTGATTGTGGTGTCAATGAGAAACTTGATACTTATTACTATTTATTTGTTTTACCATTTGTTCTTGGAAGTGTTTTAGATGAGTTTGTCTTTAAGTCATCCAGTCTTTCTTATGGTCTCTGTATGCCAACTTCTTTCTGCCACTTACCTGTGGTTTCTTACCTGTGGTGTCTCACCTGAAAGAGTAGGAGTGGTTTGAAAGGCACCATGAAATAAATTATTCCTAGTAATAACCTGTGTTGCCACATCCACTGCTGCTTTCCAAAGGTGTGCCATGCGCACAGACACATGCTGAAAGTCATGGCATACCACTGTGGATGATTTGTATTCATGCCAGCATCCCACACACACACACACACACACACACATACACATATGCACACATGCACCTCCATCATAGTATAATTTGAGGACCATGTTCCATATGCTCCCGGGTCATCCTTGAGAAAGAGTTTAAGCTGCTGAGAAAAACACACAGCAACTTAAAGAGTTAACCCTACAGTAATTGGAAGGCAGGGGGGAACAGTGTAATGGAAGGGTGAAGAGTTTCCATAAACCCATTGCTTCAGCTCAGAGAACCTGCTAAGGGGCAGTGGTCAGAGAGAAACAGAAGGAGAGAGAGAGATATCAAGTGTAGTAATCAGAATGAAAAATGGAGCTCCGGTTACTTTAAACAAGAGCTAATTTATCACGGGAACGAGTGGATAAGTAGCTGAGTTTCAGGCGTTCAGTAAGTTCCTCGTTCTGCTCCAAAAATTATTCCACCCCTGTCTCCATGCTCCCATAAATCATCCCCTTCTTCACTTCTGCTCCGATTACCAATTACTCCTGCCTACGACACGCTTTCCCCTGCCCGACACAATCTGATGGGCCCCTGCCTTTTAATTTTACAAATGCTTTTTTCTTCTTGCTTCTCAGCTCCCTGTCCCTACTCCTCCCCTTGCCAGTTTCTTTCTGTATCTTTGTTTTCCCTTTCCCTCTTCATCTACTTTTTTTTTTTTCTTTTTAATTTGAAGAAAGGGAGGGCAGTAATGTTTTCTGGCACCTCCCTCCATGAGGTTGACAGAATTGAAGGAGAGGAATAGAAATTAATTATTTTCCCCAACCTGAACTCTCTTTGAATCTGTGGGTCTTCTCCCTAAGCACATGACAAATTCTAGATTCAGTACAGCTATATCAAAGGTGAAAGACTTGTTCTTGAAAGGATGAGTTGCTCTTTGTTGAGCCTTTGAAGGAAAACATATTTTTCTTTTTTCTCTTTTTCTTTATTGTACATAGAGCTTTTTATGGACTCGAGGTATTTTGTGAGCTGCACAGCTGTAGGCAGGAGAATTTTAATTTCTATTACAGTGTGTAATTTTTCTGCATGTACTTCACCAGTGTTAATATTTAGATTATGGCGTTCCCAGTGAGGTGTCTACAAATATGGAGGCACTGACCTGGGCCCCAAACGTGATAATTTAAGCCAGGTCCACACAAGAAATTTTTGTTGTCTTCAGTGATTCCATACATGAAATCACCTTAAGCCAAACTTGTACTTACAAGCAAATGTCAGTTACAGGAGAATGAGTTGAATTTATTGTTATATCTTTTTAACACAGGAAAACGCTGATATTTCTTATGTTTGGCAGTGCAAGTCTGGTGTGCTATTTAGATGCTGGATGGGTCTGTACATGCATTGCACACCTGTAAGTCCTAGAAACAAATATCAAACATAAAAGAACTGGTATGCAGGAAAGCATTATTTTGCTTAAATATATTGTTTCACAACATAAATTATTGCTTACTGTATGTTTGTACCAGCTACATTTGGAGTATTTGAAACCAACGTATGTCACATTTATCAGTTTGGCATGGAGGCAACAGAATCGTTTGGTTCAGGAAGGTCATTTTTGGAGGCTTCATTAATTGATGTTTAAGTAGCTTACAATTCATGAGAACTAACTTACATAAAACTTATAGTCAAACCCTAAGCTGGAAGCCACCACAAGCAAAGAGAAATGCTTAAGCATTTAACCTAATGTGCACAGACCTGTTGTTTTCACCATTGAGGTATTCTACCAAATTGCCATGAAGCTTACTGAATCCACAAAGACAAAATTCCCGTGCTTGACTGAGAACAGGACAGGCAAAGTGACAGCTCTGCGTGGTATGCTGCAGAGAAAACGTCTGTCCAGGGCTGATTTTTGTACAGGATAATAGATGGAGTAGATGGATTATCAAGTGATAAATCACATAGAGAAATTGGCTGGTGCCAGAGCCCGTGAGCGAAGAGATAGCTGGCATGCTCTGCAATGGGTATAGCCATCTCCACCTAGGAGGCAGTAGCCATTATGCATTCACAGAAAAACAAAACTAGTTAATTTTACGGTGCAGCTTCTTGAGATAAGATATTTGCAGCAAAACATGATTGGGAAAAGTAACACATAAATTCATGTGCATCTTTTTCCTTGCTGGGGAGAAGAGCAGGGGAAATCCTCTTTGTTCTTATTTTCCCTCTTTATTCTCTTTTTCTCTCTTTATTCTCATTCTTTAAAACCCTTAGTGGTATTTTCTGACCAGGAGAATCACAAGCATCTTTCAATAAAGACATAGTTAGAGAAGCTAACTGGGCATGACACACCTATTCCACGTGGTTCAAAGGCACTCCCTCTGTCCTGTCAGGCAAAGAATGGTTGCTGGCATCAACTGTGTAACTCTAATCAGTAATGCCGCTCCACATCACCCTGATGACCAAGGATACAACAAGCTCATTTTTTCAGGAGGAGTGTAGTACATGAGCACATCATAAGCATTATCACATCAAAGTTTTGTATATAGTCTCTAAAAGTAACTCGAGACTTCTTTAGTAATTGTAACTGGACACTGTTTTTAATAATGTATTTGACTGAACTTTGTCAAAGTTGTCCATTACCCATGGGATCAGCCCCTAACTTGTTTCATGACTTACAGAGTAACTGAGATTCACCCTGTACCCAGTCATTTGAGCACTGGATTAGCATCTAACACACCACTGGGGTGGTGGTCTCCTTTAGGTAAAGGTTCTTGATGCCTGACCTGTATTTTTTTAACATAATTTTAAAACTGTGGTTGGATAGTAGATTAATTTTCCAGCTGACTCCTCCCAAGGACCTGGCATATATTGAACAGTGAAATGACAGATCCACAGCTTTGCTCTGCTGTCTCATTTCTTGAAAATCCCTGTGTGAGTGATGTAAGGTTCAGAGTTTTCCCTAGAAATCCCTACTATTTTCACAGCAGTTTTATGATAGAGAAAGAAGCAGTGACCTCAGATTGCCTTGAATCTTTTTTGAACTTACATTTTAGATGCTCTGACAGTTCTGCTGTTCCATGTATACATTTTGACAAAGGAAGGACTTTAAAGGAATTTTTTCATCATTTTCAGGACTTGACTGCCAAAAATTACCTTTTTGGGGCAGCTTGTGTTTTTCTGGGCAAACACTAATATGTTATCACAGAGAAAAGTAAACATGCAGGCTTCAAGAAGAAGCAGGCAATTATGTTGAGTAGCCTGAAACCTGGCATAGTCGGGTAAGGGTACAGAGTAGAGAGACTTATGGGCTTGCTTGCCTTGCCTCCCATCCCATCTCCCCCTCTTTATATCTGTTAGTTAGTTGCCCATAGGCTACATGCCCAGGGCTGACACATACAAGATGAGAAGCAAGATCTCTGTGTTCTCTGTACTACCTTCTAGTCTTCTGTGTGGTGCCAGCTATCTATCTTCTCTCCACTTTAAAACAATACTGACTCTGGTATCTGGGAACAAGAGCAAATTGAAGAGAAAACCATTGGATTTGGAGTACAATAATTTTTTTGACACCCATACTGGGTGTGGCAAGGGGATATACCTGAGGCTTTTGCTGCAGAGCATCTATGGCAGGAGCAATGGCTGTCAACCCTTTTTTTTTTTGCTGCCTGTTCTCTGTACTGCCACCTTGCTTGTGAAGGCACTTTTTTCAGGAGTCAAGAGAGAAGATTTGTCCCTCCTGTCCCAGTTGGGTGACACCAGAACAGGGCGAGGAACTGCCTCTTCCATAGATGGACCTTGCTTGGATGACTGGGTGTTTGCAGTACTATCACTGTGAGAAAGGACCATTCTCCTATCAAGAGATCTCCACGCTGTACTAATGTTACCTGCCACATCCAGTGTGTCTTGAAAACAAATATCTCTGAGGAAGGTTATCACAGAGCTATTTAACCCATCCCCTTATGTGTCCATTGCATCAAGATTCCAATTAGGCCGTGCTGCTTGCTTGCCTAAACCTCACTTAAAAGGAGCTGACAGGATTTAGGTACTCTGGGAAAGAGGGAAATGGCTGTATTTCAGAATAGATGCCTACAAGAAGTCTCTGGTGCCCATTTTAGATGTGTTGTTTTTCCCTGACACTAACATTAGTGAAAGGAAATGGACTCAACATTTGAAGAGCCTAAAGCATTCAGCACTCTTCTATTGTATTTAGTCTCTATTTCCCAATTACTAATTAGCTGACATTTAGTTTGCTAACTAGTACTGTATGCTTTATCTGTGGTAAATTTGTTTAAAGGAAGACATTTGACGCCCCACTGAAGAGAAAGTGGAGTTTTTATATGTTACAAGGAGGGACATGGTTCTCTTATGCATGCAGCAAAACATCTGATTACAAACAGCTTAGACAGAAGAACAGCAAGGTACAGGGAGACACATGAATTTTGGAGGTAATAGTTTCGTTTTATTATGTTTTTTCACTTAGCATTCACTGGAAGTTGACTCTGTCATTTCTTACTTCTGTGACATGGCACAGGCTTCACACCAACCAGTAACAGTGTTCAGCTCTGCTCTAAAAGTGGTCAGTCAACTTATTATTAGTAGGGAGGGCTGGGATGTCTCAGATCATGGGGGGGGGGGGGGAAAAGAGAAATACATTTTTAAAGACTACCTTTGAAAATGTTAGAACCTTGTTAACAGCAATGTTAAGTTAACCTGACTGACTCTGAAATTTAAAAAAGCATGTGGTCTTGTGCTTTAGTTCTGTTGAGGCAGCAGGACCACGAGGAAGGATATAGGATGCTGTTCCTGCATTGACAATGAAATGGGTCTAAACCAACTTCTTGGAACACACAGGGAGGCAAGAGAACAGTTGTGCTGTGCCTGTTGCATTAGTTGGGGCTAGGCGGAATTTAAGCAGCAGAGCCTTTCTTACTAACAGGGCACAAGAAATTAGAACGGCATGATTTTCTGGAGCCTGGTTGAGTTTGTATTCACAGCAGGTGATGGCAGCCTTATAAAATCTGAGCACACTAGAGCTGGAGTCATTAGGCTTTAAGTACTCACGCTTTCCCAGAAAGTTTTAGCAATCCTTTCATTTATGGAAGCACAGTAAAAATAGATACACATTTACATTACAGTATGCTTATATATACATACAGGCATCGCTGGCCAAATGTTTTCAACAGAAACAATTCATTTTGTTTATCAGAGCCCAGCTGCACTGACCTTAAGGGGTCCATCTCTTTCTTCTGCAGGAAGAGACTCCAGGGTTCATCAGAATAGGCTTTCAGCTTCCGCTTGGAAATGATCCTGAGCCTGTGTAACATCCAGGGAAAGTTGCTGGTGTTTCCAGGTGCTCAGTACTACTCTGAACTGGAGCTTAGATAGATTTTGGACTATCCTGGCTCTATTTATGTGCTTATTAATGAGGATGTCCTGGGAGGGGTTTCTTCATTTTTCATATGGATATGTCTGGGTTTTTATAATAAGATGCATCATATAAATTAACTCATAAATCTTTATTGTGGTCACTTTTAAATGCACTCTGTGATTCACAATACAAAAATGGGGTGCTTTGGTTTACCAAGAGGCCGCCTAATTCAGCTTGCTTTCTTAAGTCTTTCCTGCTGTGTTAGGGCATTTCTCAGGCCACCTACCAAGGTACATTTATGTTGTTATTAAATACCTCCATCCCTAAGTGATGGAAATCTATCTTCTTTAATTCCATGCACCGGTATCTCTGGGGAAATGCTTTTTCATAGTAGTTCAGAAATAGGATAGGTGAGATTTAAAAAGGTGGAGGAGTACAAAGAGCCTGGTTATGCTGCTGAGACTCCATGTAATGAGTTAGTTAGAAATTATAAAACTGTAATAAGGAGACCACTGCGTATCACCATTTCTCCCCTAACAAGGAGACAGAATTACCTATCTGTGTGCCATAAACCATTAGCAGACAATAGGGAAATCATTTAATAAGGTGCGTTATGGTGATTAGTGAAGGAATCATAAGGGTAACTGAAGTGGGGACAGCAGCTAGCGCTGAAAGGAGGCTTTTCCAGGACTGATTTGTCTTAACCATTAATGACATTGGCCAAATGATCAGTATGGTGCTGATGGAAAAACTGAAGTTGGGAGGCATTTTCAGCTTTGAGATGCTTCCACTGGACAAGAGGAACTACTGTGCAATTGCCCAAGAGCCTGTTGCAACTGCTCCTGAAACAGCACACACAATTCCAGTCACCAGTATCCCAAAAGGACAGGCAGGATCTGGAACAGAGCGCCAGAAGGTACTACGGTGACCAGTGATGTGGGAAGCCTGTTTTACAAGATTTAAGAGCTTTGGTAGTTCAGTCAGGCAAAATGAGGAAAGAGGAGCTATGATTTCTGTCTATAAGTACATCAAACCACAAAACCCTCAAGAGAAAGAACAGCTATTTAAGCTTAAGGACAATGTTGGCACAAGAACAAATGGGTATAAACTGTCTGAGAATAAATTAGTCTGGAAATTAAATGAAAGTTTCTAAGCATCAGAGAAGTGAGATTCTGGAACATCTTTCCAAGGGGAAATAAATAGAATGAGTTTTAAGATGGAACACGGTCTTTCATGGAAGAGCTCCCATGCTGGTAGCAGGAAGAGATGGGACTGTATAACCAGGGAGTCTCTTTCAGTCTGTGCATCCACCCTGCCACCACCCTAGGCCAAGTCCCTTCTCTTTTTCAGTACTCTGAGCTCCACCTGCTTTTGCTCTGAAAGTACCACGGACCCCTTATCAGAATTCTGCATTGCAATAGATTGTTTTTAATCCTCCCCATATCTCCCTTATTTTTTTTTTCCTTGCCGAGCTTGCTGGGCTGTAATGTTTCTCTTCATGTAATCCATCACAGACACAATGTCGCTTGTGCAAATTAAAATGCACCTCAGAATAATAAAAAAGGGGCTTTTTTTTTTTTTTTTTTTTTCCTTCCCAGCAGCGGTTCCTCAACACAAACCATTTGTCTCCGGGCAGGAATTCAAGAATGTTAACCCTGTATGTGCTCCTGCGGGGTACACAGCACCTCCTGTAGGAACAGCACTTGCTAGAGATGTGCAGTGCAGCAGGCTGCCTTGTGTTGAGGACCTTGCATATAGCTGGAACTGTAACCCAGTTCTTTGCTCATTGGCACATTGATGATAAGGTCCAGCGCAACAAGATAAAGGTCTTCAGTGTCTGAACAAAGAGGCACAACCCAGAAAAGCTACATAGCAAACTGTGGTGCTCCACAGAACTCAGACAAATGGTCTAAGTTGAGCATTGTACATCAGGATCTTTAGAAGTAGTCACTTCGAACCAAGTGATGAAAGGGTCACCAGGCTATGCCACTGCCACACTGCTCCGCGCTTCTGGAGGCTGTAATTGGTCTGGGTGGGCACTGCTAACTTGTGATTTAGAAACAAACTTACAATAAATCCTTTCTGAATGAATTCCATCCCAGCTGAGGCAGTGCATGTAAAAGGTTAAATCAAGGACGGGATTTTATTTCTTGCTTCTTTCATTTGGAGGGAGGGTGTGAATTTCTCCTCAGTGGCATATAAATTGTATGAAGTTAAATATGCATTTTAAAAACTCATTTCATATGACAAGAAAGGTCCAGGATTGCACCAAGAGGTAGGCAGGTGCTAAAGGATCTGAGTGTTTGGCCATAGAGAGGTCCCAGTGGGCTACCTCTTCCTCCAGCATGACCTGTATCTAACTCTCCAAATCCTCTCTTGCATCCCCTTCTGCAGTTCAGGTGTTTGCTAAGCTCATCAGTGTGTGAGCTAACGTCAGCATTAGTGCAGTGACACTTCGATGGCTTTCCAAATCAGGCATGGGGCTTGAATCACCCATTTTGGCTTGAGGAGGAAGCATGTTTGTGGGTGGAGGCAAGAACAGGCTATGCAGGATGCAGAGAAGTCAACTAGTGTGTGAAGAAAGAAAGGGCCAAACAAATCAAGAAAAAAAAAAAGCATTTCAAAATTTCACACTTCTGGCAGAGGAGATTTCTTCAGCCTAGATGAAATAGCCCTGATGCCTATTTGGAATAACTAGGTCAGGAGTGGCTAGAAAAATAATCATGTAGCCAACAGTATGGAAATGCAGAGGTGTGCTGAAGAGGCTCTTCTGTTTGGATGTGCCTGGTGTTGCCCTCACTAACTCAAGGGATTTCAGCCACTGTACCACGCTGTAAAAGTTGGGTAGGCGAGTGGAAGTCACCGCTCTTTAGACCAGTGAATTCTATTGCTGTAATTCGCTTTGTGTTAGCAGCAAAGCAGCTCTATTCTTGATTTCCTTCAGAGCCTGCAAACAAATGGCATAAAATCCTGGGAGACTGTTCCTTTTCAATTTGCTGTCCTTCCAGTTCATCCTGCTGTGAGTCTTGCTGTTTCCAAGCTTCACCCTTATCATCTGAAAAGAATAATTCTGAGTTGGATCTTTGCACATCATTCTTGGTGCCAAAGAAATGGTGCTGCATTTTTTTCAGTGTCATTGTCTTCCTTTATCTCCTTCTCATAATGCAAATTTTCTCATAATTCAAAGAAAGACCCACCAATTTGCTGGTAAGCTTTCTGTTTCCAGCAGATCTAAACAGATTCATTGACGTTTCACTTCCAAACAAAACGAGGCTTAAGTGATCACACTACTTTTCTGTGACTGTCTATCTGTCCATCATTTTTCACTCATTCCCCATGTTATGGAAGAATCTGGTTTTGCATCTTTTGCTCCAAATGACTTAACTGAAAGAGATTCAGAACTCTTAAATATGTGAGGTCCCAGTAAGTTCCCTGGACAGAGAAGACTTTTCAGTATGTGTGCTAGGTTTCATTTCTTCATCCTTTTTAAATGAAGAGTAGATAGTCCTTTAGAAGGGGTGCATGAGTGTCCTATTTGTGGGAAAAACTCTCATTGGAGTTCACATATTTTTATATGGAGCACAGTAGATTCAGCACACAGCAGTCAGTTGGAAGGTAGGATTCATTCACTGTACTGCTCACAAAGCTACTTGTAACAAGTTCAGTGGATGATTTCAGGATTCTGTGGCCATGCTTAGTTCTACCAAGTGTGTTAAGTTGTATGTACCTTTCTGTTGCCTTCGTACTGCTTAAGTTTCTGTGTCTCTGGACACACCTGTGAGGGGAAAGCAGCCAGCAGTCCTCAGCCACAAACTGAAGATAAGACCAAGCTGGGCCTTCTTGCTTTTCCTGAGCCTAACAGAATGTCTTCATGAGGCAGATGTCTAGTTCATGGACAGTCTAGTGGCATGTAGGTGGGTTGATGGAAGTTTTAGCTCATCTTGGTCGAGAGCATCTGCAGAACAAGGAGGTTGTAAACAGTACAGAGATTGGAGATTGGTGAAAGGCTCTGTTTGAATCCTTGCTGTATTTGACTTTGGAAGGTCCCTTTCCTTACAGTGTCTCAGTTTTCCCAGCTGCAGTTCTAAGAACAGTGACAGCTATCTGCTTCTCTTGCCATTAGTGGAGGAAGATGAGATGTGGATGTCAGGGGAAGAACTGTTAAGTGTTGTTACTGTTCTGTTAACGGAAACTGAGTTTAGCAGCAATGACTGTCCAGCACCACCTAGTACTGGGAGAAATGATCTATCAGGCCGATAGTGCTTGAAAGTTCAACTTGGCTACATGTGTGTTGTCCCTAAGTATGATTTTTCTTCTGTTTGACTCAGTGTGAGAATAGGACCAGCTGTGAACATAGAAGAAGGTGAGAGGGAGCTGGTAAAAGCAAACCCAGGCATAAGCAGCCCTCCCTGTCCCATTCCTGATTCTGCCCTTTCAGTTAATCTTTTTGTCACTGCCAAGTTTTGGTTTACAACAAAGGCAGGAGTGCAGCTGCACTGAGTAGAATGATGATTCATTGAGCCTACTCCTCACCAAGCCTTACAGAGGTGATTGCTTTTGTGTCCCTGCATCCAGCAGCTACTGCTATTGTCCAGGCGACCTCCTCCTTTGAAGATGAGGTGAGGCTCAGGAAGGGATTGTTTTTCTCATCAATGAATGGCAAAGTTCTCCTCAGAGCCTGAATCTGATGGAGTACTGTGAACTGCATTGGATGCTGTGACTACCATCTTCAGGACTCCTCTCCTTTCTGTGGTGAGGCCCCAGTGTCCTTTTCTGTGTCCCCACAGTGCTCTGTGGTAACTACTAGGGTAGTGAGAAGCCCATGATCATCTAATGCTCTTCAATCTGCATCCTCTTACAGTTCTTCTGCACTGGCATGGCCCCGCCTATTGAATTCAATACACTGTGGAGCAGCTGAAGCTCCAAACTAAATGTAAAGAAACAGCTTCCCCTTTGTTCACTGCCCTCTTCTGCAGGAACCCAGGGAAGAAGAATTGGTGTGTTGACTCAGAGCAGTAGTATCCTGATAGTTGCATGCTTCTCTGGAAAACAGCCATAATCCCCATGCCCACATCTTGTTATGTCCTGGCTTCATTGGTCTGACAGCAAGAAGGATGTTTGGTTTTGTTCCTAATGCTGCTGTCATTTGTCATCCTCTCATAAAGCCAGAACCCGCTGCTCACCCACCCTCCATCTGTCCCAGGTTTTCTGCTCCCCTCGTATTCCAGAATTTTTGTATTGCAGAAATAAACCACTGGGTACTAGAGAAGCAGCAGCATCATTTCTGCTCAATGAAAATATTGCTGTGACCAATGGTGATGGTCTGACCAGTTTTTAGCCCTTGGGCTCTGGAGGAGCAGCTCTAGTCACAGAATGGAGATCTGATAGTAAGCTAACCTGATACAGTTGATAATTCCACAGAGATGGTATCTGGTCATGAATCTGGGAAACTTACGCAGCTGGTGCCGGCAGAAGATCTTCAGCATTCAAGTGCTATAGAAGGAGATTCTATGATTCTAGGAGAGAGGGATGCAGTGTGCAGACTCCCCATTCTTCAAACAGTGTAAGTCTCTTAAAACTGCCTGGGTTGTAGCATGCCTGGATGTATGCAGGAACTGTGGAATATGTGGGGATAGAACATGACTGAAAGAGTGTCCAGCCTTATTCTGTCTTGTATCTATGACCCAGAATGATCCACAAGCAGCTCTCAAAGTTCAGATCAGTGGTATGTCAGATTTTGTGGACAAGTTGAAATAACTCAGAGACAAGCAGAAACTTCTGTTGGGACTGGAGATGACGGGATAAGGAAAATAAACTTTGCGTTCATTCACCTTGTCTGCTCTGGCAATGATTTCAGATAGTAACAACCTGAAGCTGGCAAAATTGTAGTTTGGAGCTGGGTGTATGCAGCGTACTACTGCCATTCGTGGCATAAACATGAACTGTGCCTAAGGGATTTTTCTCCTGCCTTGCTTCAGCAGTAATGATGAGTCTTATTTCTTGAAGCCTAGAAACACGACACTGTGTTTCTAGAAATATTGTGTACTCCCTGTATGGGATTCCATGGAGAGACAGCTTGTAATGATGACTGCTTACAGAAGGGCCACCTTTGCTCTTGCTAGGCTCAGAAGGGTTTTGATAGGTACTGGACTTCACGCAGAAGCCTGTTTTGGCATAATATCTTGCAGTGAGCAGAACAATCTCACTCCACAGGCAGGAATTTTCCAATGCATCTGTTGGAGCTGTCATCATTTGACTCTTACTGTCCTTATTTATAGAGCAATATAGGTGTTCTGAGCACTTCGCGGATACATAAAAGATTTCCGCTCTGCAAGGAGCTAACAGTAACTCAGATGTACAAGAGACGTGGGACAATAATTCAGGTTCTGAGGAGGGCTGAAATGGTGGAAACGGAGCTCAGGGCAGAAGTCTTTGCAATAGGAGGCCGTGTGAAGAGGGAAGCCCTGTTAGCAACCATTTGGTGCAGGAAGCAGGTGTGGGTGGTGAGGCCAAGGCAACAATGAAAGAAGCTAAGAGAAGGTGATGAGGTAGCAGGTTAAAGGTTGAGGAAGAGAAGGGGGAAGTGTAGGCAGTAAGGCTGTTCTCAGTGGGTGGCTCAAAAGCAGTTTAGCTTGCAGTGCCCCATTCTTTTTTCTGCTCCCTGTACTGAGAAAATAGAGAACATCATCTGCACCCTCCCTACTCCCCTTTACCTACTTCTCTGTCTGCTTAGAAAGGGAGGGAATGATGCTAATGGCTATCATTAGCAGTACTTCCAGTTCATCTGTCGGGAAGCACCAAGGGCTGCATTTGCCAGAGAAAGTCCTTGTAGCTGGAACTGTTTGCTCAGGTCAGGGCCTTGCTTTCAGTACCCAGAGAGATCCCCAGCTCCCGAAGATCGGGCAGCCTAGCACTGGGCTTCATGCTGTCACTGTGCTGGGCTGCAGGCATTGCAAGGCTGCAGGCATTGCAGGGCTGCTGCCATCCACCTCGCAGAGCTGGCACAGGAGCTGTGGGGTGTTTTTACCTTGATGGCTCTCAGGGCCTGTTTGTAATGTGTCTGTCTTCTCCAAGCAATTCCTTGCAGTATTTCTCTTCAAAACCCTAGTTTCCATAGTCTGGCTGCAGAATTCAATTTATAGGTGGATCTAAGCTTAGCAGCAGGGCTGCTTTTCTTATGTATCTTTTATTTGTCCATGTGCCCTCTGTGAAGGGAGTTAGAGACTGCAAGTCAGCAGTGTCTCCTGTCCGAGTCAGTGTATGCTGTCTGTGCTGACTGCTGACCTCCCTCTTTTTCTTTTTTTCTTTTTCTTTTTTTTTTTCTGGTCTGTGGCCATAAGCAATGATTGCAAGAGAGAAAGACCCCACTGTCCCCCCCTTCCTCACCTCTCACTTTGTGCCCTGGTCAGACTAAGCACTCCTGCTGCCTTTTATTAATCTTCTCCTGGGACAGTGTTATCAGCAGCCCATCAGAGTTCAACATGCCCTCAGTCACCAGCGTTAACTCGATTAGGGAAGCGAGGAGTGACTTACAGGGAAGCTCTTCTTCGCAGGCAGTATTTGCATACAGTGATTGATGCTGATACGTCCTCTAAACACATCCACATTTTGCATTTTAAACAAAGCAATTGCTGTAGAACCATTCCCTGTCACTCAGTGGGATTTCCAGTGCCAACATAGGGCATACCTTCCCTTTTATAAGATGGCCTTACTCTTGCCCCAAGGGGAGTCTCAGATAGGATGAAGGGAAGGTCACTGATTCCACCTTTGGTTGAGAGGGGAAGAAATGAAAGCCTCTCGTGTGTCTTGGCTTGTGAAGTTGCTTGTGGACAGTTCTGTGCTGTGTAGCAGTGTCACAGCCAATGGGCTTTCCATCAGGAAGGTCAGGTTTACACCCAGGCTAGCACCTGGGCAGTACAGTGTAGATG
This sequence comes from Alectoris magna, assembly GCA_030625065.1. Classification (NCBI taxonomy): domain Eukaryota; kingdom Metazoa; phylum Chordata; class Aves; order Galliformes; family Phasianidae; genus Alectoris; species Alectoris magna. The sequence continues at coordinate 21,418,472 of CM060565.1, forward strand.
TAGGTGTGTAAGTACACATAAATACACCTTCCTTGACCAGTTGTCGAGAGAAGCAAAGTGCCACTCTTTCTTCCAATTTCTGCTGAGGATTTTATTGATAGACACGTCCAAATGAAGTTCTGATTTGGCATGGTGTCCTGAGCCATGTCTTCTGAGGAGTGGGTGAGCTGAACTTACGCTTGAAGGCAGAAGGAACAAAGCGACTGTATCTGTGCTGATAGGGCTGGTACGTAACAAGGGAATGCAGCTTGCTTTGTGAAGAACACTGTTGTTGTTTGCTTTTTTTTTTCTTTTTCTTTTACATGCAGTTTCCCCTCCCTTTCAAAGCAAAAGGGAATTTGCCCAGAAAGTAACCCACTTTGAACAGCTGCAGAGACTTATCTGGGATTTAGGCTGCGGAGTTCCTTGAGGCCAGCAATCACTCTTCCCGTTTGTCTGTGGAGTGCAGGGATCACTGTGGAGAAAGGATAATAAAAGCCACTTATCTAGCTCATACAGAGGTCTCAGAAAGAGCATCTCCTAGAGGCTGCCAGTGCTCTTTGCTCTGCAAGTGCTCCTGGTTTGCTCCTGGTTAGAGCTCAGCACTTTCAACAGAACTCACAGAGGTCTGTTGGTGCAGTGCTCCAGGGAGATATGGAATTGCTTAGAGGAAATATCTATTTTCACTCATTCTGTCATTACTTGCTCATCTTGTGCTCATCTCAGAGGACTTGCAGTGTGCTGCTGGTTGCCCATTTTGAGTCTGAAAACTTCCTAGTTTTACTAAGCCAGGCACTTCATTTGTGGGCACACACCATCTGGCTCCATAGATATGGGAGCTCTGTGGAGGAGATGGCCTTTCATCTCATGCCACACCATATTAATTTTACAAATGTGACAAGTTCGGCTTTGCACAAATAACGTATTGCCCACGTCTTGCTCTATTTAGTGTTGTATTCAGATGGTCTGAGTGCTCAGTGATGTGGGTTGGGGGAAATGACTGCAAACTTCTTTGTCATTTGAGTGACAGCTTGCTTCCAGAGGTAATCAGAGCTGTTTGGTGCTGTGGTGCTCCCATCCCCTTGGGATGGCATCACGTGTGTGGCAACTCAGAGGGAAGCATAGAGATGCTCCAGATCCCAGGCCATAAAGGCGGTAAGATTTATAAATCCTAATATCCGCTTGGACCTGGGACTAAAGTGAAAAAGAAGCACTGTAATGACCTTTCAAGGGGTGCTTTAATTTTTCAGAAGTCCAAACAGGAAAACTTCTTAGAGACAAACTTCTAAGGAGACTGAGTAGAAGTGAATAGTATTGCCATCATGTGGATGCGTGGAAGTTAATACCTACTCAGAAAAATTCTGGAGCTCTGATTTCTTAGCTAGAAAAGAAAACAAAGTCATGATAGTTGTGAAAGTTGTTAAGGTAGAATGTTAAGCACAATTCATTCTAGGAGCAGCACAGTCAGTCATCTTGAGGGCGAGTGTGGGGAGCAAAGTGATAGGAGCGTTTTTCATTGTTAGTGGCTGCTTCTCTCCTTATTGGCCTGGAGCTTGTTGGCCTCCCATTTGTGTACTGCACTCTCACTGATGCAAAGCCTGGTGGTGAAGACAGGGTGAAAGTCTTCTTGTCTATGTCATGGTTTCCTGCCAGCCAGATGAAGAAGCAATAAAGCCAGCTATGCTAACCAGTTAGGTAGCAAACTATGCCATGTTTTCTCTACTCTGTCCTATTTCTCTCACTTTTTTCTCCTTGAAAGCTCAAAATAAGTGTGAGCATGGAGGCAACAGCCTTCCTAGTTGTGAGAAGTCTCCCAGCAGAAATAAGCAGGTACCTATGGTGTGGACTGGCAAGGAAATGATGTTCCTTGATGGCCAGGTCTGCCCCTTCTCATTGAGAGGTGCTGGCTGGGGACAGCAAAGGGAGAAGACTAACAAGGAAGAGATGATTTTTCTAACCTGCTTAGCTGCAGTAAAGCATAAAGCTAACTGCAGAGAGTTTTTGAATCCTCAGCCAAATCTGAAGCACAGAGATCCTGGGATACTGCTGAATGCTCTTTTTATGTTATAATTATATCAGACCTTTCCTCTCCTTGTCATTTCAGAGGTATGGTATGTTTCTGACTTGCTGGGTAGCCACCTACCTGATGGATGCTCATGAAAGAGATTATCTCACTTCTCAGTTGTGGCGGAGATGTCAGCAGGACATTTTCCTGAAGGACACCTAGCCAGCTCTGCTCACCTTGTGCATTACTGTCCCAGAGCGTGCAAGCCCTTCTCTCTCGATATATCACAGCTGAAGCGCTGCTACCTGTAGACGTAGCAGCCCAGACAATTTCTGTTACAGTTTGTTTTTGACTCACTTCATCTTTGAGAGGAGCAGTGTTTATCTGTCAGGTGAGCTATTCATGCTGTGGAGAGTGCAGGGCCAGGCTCGGTGAAAAGGGCATTTAGTGCGATGGCCCACGTGAGGATAAAAGCCACCAGCAGAGCAGAAAACCTTGTACCAAAGAGGTGACAGCATTTGTGCTCAGCATGGTATTTCACTGACAGCTTGTGGTAATTTATTTATTCCTTGTATTCGGATAAATAACACATGCGGCAGTCAGGCTGCACAGGTATCCTGTGCTATCTTAGTGTGTGAGAATATCAGGAAAACTGATAGGATAAACTCAGGAGCACGCTTCAGGACACACAGCAACGACCAACTCCAGAATGCATCGTTAACACCACCTTTTGTGGGCATGTTCTGTGAGAAAAGCAAGACAAGAAATAAAAGGGTTCTCGAATCCTAGTCTAAGCTGATTCAAGTTGAGTATCTTAGTATTCTGAGAAGTCCCAGGCAACACTTCTCCGAGGTTTCAGCCACTTTTCAGGATATACTTTTTTACAAGCAGCATGCCCTGGGGAAGAAGAGGTGAGCTAGGTGCCTGCTTTATGTGCAGAGCGGCCATGCATGGGAAGGGAGGCCCCAGCCAAGGAGCTGGCACAGCCACGGGTGCAGGAAGGAGTGCTGTGCTGGGCAGTGGGGTGATCCAGCCTCAGCCGCTCTGACGGAGCTCAGCGTGCACTCGGGTAGGAAGCTTCCACTCCTCTCCAGCAGCTTTACTCTGCTTGCAGCACAGGCTTGGCAGCTCAGCAGAGACCTGCAGAGAAGGGGTCACATCTGCCTTTCCATTACTTAAACATTACATAAGATTTTTTTTCTTAAAATAACCACCTGATAATTTCTGTAAACTTGAAACATCTTATTTGCCTGTCTGCTGAGATTTTCTTTATCCCCTGCTCATCGTTATAGCTGACAAGTACGTGGGACACCAAGTAGTCCAAGCACTTTATTTTTCATTTGGAAAGGCTGAACGGTCTCCTAATTAAAAAAAAAAAAAAAAAAAGTTGAGAAACACAGCTGGAAAGTGTAGGTCTGGTTCCGTCCTCTCCTTTTGCCTGCTCATTTCTGTCATGATTACATTTCTAAACATATTCAGAAGGTGTTTGTGGTTTATTGGTGAAATGCTTTTACTTTCTGCGATGACTGAATGTGAACACGGTGGTGTTTCTGTAATTGCTGTAACTCAATTCAGGTTAATAACTAGTTTGCCAAATAGGAGCACTGCCTTTTTAGTCCAGCACTGACAACACACGTTAGCAGGTGCCGCCCCGCTGTGTGGCTCTGCTACCTTCTGCAGGCAGGATTTGGATTGGATTCCTCTTGAATTGAGCAGTGGAGCATGAGGGAAGCAGGGTATTTCACTGGCAAGGAAGATTTGACACAGTTTTTCTGATTAACTGCACCAGTTACAGAAGTTGCTGTGATCCTGTCTGACTGTGGGCTGTCTCAGGCCTGTGCTTTGTTCCTACCTGCACAGGTAAGCTTGAGAAGGAAGGGAAAGGATGCCCTGTCCCAAGTGTCAGTATCAGTGTTGTTTTGCGATGCCCTTCTCTAACCCTCCTCTAGACACGGGGAGTGTCACTTCTGATCCACTGTATTCTACGCAGGGCTGTAATGCCAGCACATTTTTGCAGAGCTTTACCAGTGTGAAACAAGCAACACTGTTAAGCTGAGTGACCTTTCTTCCAGATGGAAGAGGTCCAGAACAGCTTGGTGCAGTCAGCTGGCACAGGAAGCTGGATAGTCACTGACATCCTTCCCACTCATTTGAGCAGTGTGTCAGGAACAGGGCAGGAGGAGAGAGGCTGTCTGAGGAGAGAACAAACCAAAACATACCAAACATCAGCCAGGGGAGCAGCCTGCGTCATAGTAAGTGCCCCATCATGAGGGACCAGAAAGTTGTGCTGGAAAGAAGAAATGCACAGAAGCAGCAGTAGCAGTGCAGGATTTTCTGCAGCTACAAGTGCTCAAGGCTGAGGATAGCACCCTCATAGGATGCCTATGCTAATACAGCTCCCATGAGCATCACCCCCGTAGGACGCTGCTGAATTTTTGTGGTTAAATGAAAAAAGCAGTGGGGGAAATAAGTGATAATTCCAGGCTTGGTGACAGGGGTTTGCTCGATGCAGTAATATCTGATGAAATTGTACTTCCTTCTTAAGACTGACCCAAAGCATTTGTTGATTTATAGTTAACATTAACCACTGGCAAAAAGGTATAAACAAGGGTTTGGTTCAAATGTGTGTGAGTTTGATAATGTAAATGGTGATGGAAAATTACTTGCACAAATGACTGCTTTTAATGTTGCAATAGAAAAGAATTTACAATACCAGAAATGTAATTATTGAAGGTGATTAAAATTTTGGCTTCTGTTAGATTATCTTCCTGCCAAATCCAACACTCTTCACTCCAGAGAGATTGTTCATAACTTAGGTACTGCACTTGTCTTCATTGGCATATGGAGTAAAAACAGGATTTATCTGCTTTGTTCTATCCGATCTATTAAATGCAGCCTTGTTTTGTGTTTGATTCTTGCCAGTTTAGGCAACGTGCTTTTAGTTTGCTCTGTCATGGCTTTTCCTTATCTGATCACTGTTCTGCTTTTTATTATTCAATGACTGCAGTTACGTGGGGGGCAGGTCATAAAGCTTATTGAAAATGTAACGCCACTTGAAATCAGAACCAAATGCATGGTCATTTCATTCACCAAAGTAATGCACTCGATGCTGAGCCTCTCGATGGCACGGCCGATGTGTTCGTTTCAGAAAAGCAGCAGTCAGGTATTCATGAGCTCACTCACGAAGCTGGGATTTCTAAACGGAAATCAAGTTTTATAGTGCAGGAGGAAGGAATAAATTTTAAAAAATCTATTATTTGATGCATCAAGGAATGCATTGAAGATCTTCTGTAAGGCCGAGGTGTCTTTTTAGTTCCTTTAGTTTGAGATGGAGGAAAAATGGAGGAAAAAAGCTCTGCTAGGGAAAAGGCCACACGCACCTTGTTGTGGTTAGGAAAATAGGGCTTGCGTAGGCTCATCTTGTTTGTGAGCTGTTTTGAAAGTAAATGTGAACTTCAGCAGTGTTGTGAATGAAAGCATAGCTCAGAGACGCAGTGAGTGCGTGTTTGTGTGCGGATAGATACAGGACGAGAGCTTTGTATGTGTCTCGGATGGGGACGTTTGTACTTGCCTTTAAAGCATCTCGCCCGAGGCAGCCGCTTGCCTTTCTCATTATCCCATTTTTCTAACTTAATTGCTGCAGTGTGTGCTCAGTGAAGGGGTAAGGCTGGCAGCTGTCCTTCATCCCTGAAAAGAAATGACTGAGGGTGAAACTGGGAGAGCTTTAGAAGAATGTGAATGGTAGGGAAAGGCGAGTATGGGACTGTTCCTCGTGCCTTCTAATGCAAGCTGTAAGGGCATGAAATAAGAATAGCTGGTGGCATGCTCACAGCAGGCAAAGGAGCTATTTCTTTGGGCAGTGATCCATAGAACTCATTGCTGCTGCAGAGGCTGAATGCTTGTATCGCCTCGAAAAGTGGCTGGATAAATTCATGTAAGAAAAACCAGCAGGGGTTGTTAAATGCAGAGACTTCGTCTCTGTCTTCAGAAGACTTTGTAAATGACCCGGAGCTGTAGGTTTAGACCTCAGTGCCCTATTTTTTTGTTCTTTGGTCATCTGCTGCTGGCCATTTTTGGTGAGTGGGGACGTGGCCCGCTGGTGCCCGTGGTCTGAGCTAGAACAGCTGCTTCTGCACGTGGTGTGTCCTGCCCAGAGGCGGTTTGCTGAAGACTTCTGGCCAGTGTCAGCACGCAGCCGGTTAGATCTTGGAAGGGCTCGGTGAAGCACTGAACTCCTCAGCAGTCAGTGATGCATCAGTGGTGGCTGTCGTCTGTCTTCTCAGTTTTGCTTACAAACGACGCTTTGAGTATTTGGCCAGTTCTGGTCTCTCCTGTGATCTCACTCCTGCTTGTCATTATTTGGATGCTGCTACTCCCAGAGCTGAAGCTCTTTCTAGCCTTACCTAAGCCCTATGGAACGAAGCCCACGAAAGACCATAACCATACTGGTCCTCTCAAAGCTGATTAGCACTTACTTATGTAAAGAGACTTTCTGGCTGGAGTTCTTTTGGCTCTAAGTCATTGTTTTTGTCTTGCCTAGCCAGCAATGTTTTGAACCGGGGCTGCTGTGTTTTGCTGGGCTATCTAAACTCAGTGCTCGTTTGTGACTTGCCATCCTCTGCCTCGTCCAGCCCACCAGCACACCGCTCAATTTCAACTCCTGTTCCCCAGACAGAGATGGTCAGGTTTCTCCACAGTGTCATTCAAACTGATGGTAATTGGAGAGACTGACTTTGTAAAGACTGGCTCAAAGCACAAACTCTGCCGCTTTTTGTTACTGGAAAGTTGAATGCTGAAGTTTTCTGTACCTACCGTTTGCTCTCATTAACTGTGCGATACGTTGGGTGGAAGGAGGAAAACACTGGTTGTTTCCATTCTATTTTGGGTGCAGGTAGCCACAAGTACCTCAAACGTGCTGTAACGTTTGGAGCTGAAGAACGTATTCCAGCAGTTAATCGTGCCTCTAACTTGAGTGACAGAGAAATGTGTTTAAAGAACATGGTTTAAAGAAACCTTCTTCCCTCCATACTTTTTGAAATGGAAGTGACATTGCCCTCTGCAACACCTGACTACCAGATCGATGACTTCAGCACTTATACCCACTTCATAAGCACTGGGCAGCTGCTGCAGTGCTTGCAACACTCTTGATGTCACTGTTGGGTTTAAGCCAATGATGTATTTTATGATTAGAGATTTTGTTTTTCACTGGATCAACTTCAAGGCTTTTTCATCACTAGCTCGTGTTTGTTTATTCCTTGCACCAGTGGAGAGAAAAGGAGTGAGTGGCAGAGGCCAGACTGTTCCAGATACTGACGACAGTGTCTGTCTCACCAGCCCTCAGCCATGCTGATCTTACAAAAACTCAAAAGCTTGCTGAGGATTTTATTTCTGAATATAGGAAAACACCAAAATGAGGGCATTTAAGTGAGAGGTTGGACTCTCCTCCCTTCCCTTCTGTAGCATGCACAAACGAGGCCTTCCCCCACCCCAGCCCCTTCAGTGGGTCTGTGTGCGTCCCAAGAGGCAGAACAGAGCATTTCCTAAACACAATAAACATGACTCTGTCATGATTCGTTTTTACATTTCTGTGTTTTATTTCTTGTTCTGTTTGAAATGACCTGTACCACAAGAATACAATTTATTTGTTTCACAGGTTTGTCTTTCTTTCTCTTTTTTTTTTAGGAGCAGATAATAGTTAAGTAGATACTGTTTATTTCACTGTCTATAACTCCCTGCATCAACCTCACAGCCTCTGTCTCTTTAGCTTCCCTCTATAAGCCAGCCACAAGAACATACAATTGGCCATACAATTGATTATAGCTTGTGGATACAAAGTGGAAGCACTTACTTCTTCTCAGCTCCAATTGGTAATAAAAGCTCAATAAGTTAAGTTACATTCTGGGTCTTCCTCAGTGATTTTCCCCTCTAATAGCTGCTTATGTTGGTGAATTTGTTAATTGTTTAAAAAAACAAAAAAAGATGACCGCTTACAAAGAGAAAAATAATGCCCCCTTAGTGCAAACAGTACTGCGAGGTTCTGATTGTTGCAGGGGAGTTTCTTGTAGCTTCACAGTTTTGCTGCGAGGTGTAATGCCCAAGTTTCCCCAGAAACCTCATTTTTGTGTAGTGTTTTACCCTTTCCTTTAATTGATCCCCATGAAATTAATTTTGCAATACAGGCCAGAGACCGCTGTTCCCAGGGAAGAATGTGCCCAAAACAGAAGAACTGGTCACTTGGGAAGAACTGCCTTTTTGTAGCGGCACACAGGTGGGTGGTTTCTGTTATCTGCACGTGCGTATCGGGGCTAGAGCTGCTTTTTCCATACTAGCTGTATGTCAGCTTCATCCTTATTCACTGTCACCGATACACTTACCTCTACAGTATTGCTTTTCTTTGCTTTAAGTCACAGAAACCGAGGTCCAAACTCTGTTATCTTTTGCCTCATGCAAAAAGACGGCTGTATTATAAATGAATGAAGAAACACTGACCAGAACCCACTTCCCAGTTTATGTCTCAATTCCGCATCTCCAGACCTCTTTGTAAGCGCCTGTGAGAACCCAAAGACCTAAGCAGTTGCTGAAGCCTCATTTCCTATTTCAAACTGCACTGAGGGCACTACGCTAAGATGTCACCCTTTTCTGCAAACCCGACCTGCTGTGTAGCTGGACGTGCTCCTCAGTTGTGGCAGCGTGCTGGTACCAGTGATTCACAGCAGATCAAAGAAACGGGAAAGGGATGAGATGCACTTGAAGCCTGCACTTGCCTGAAAGGCCAAAGAGACCTGCCCTGCTTCCCAGTCAAAGATGGTACAAGCCTTCTAAGGGTTAAATCTAGACAGGTGTTTCTGTCCCCATTCTTGGGAAAGAGTTTGCATCCCTGGTACGGAGAGACTAATAAATGCTGATTACTGCCTGGTTAAGTTCCCATCCTGTTTCAGAAGCAAACCAGCAAAATTTCCAGGCCTATTACCTTCAGGCAATGAGGGGATATCCATTTGGGCTCCAAGATTATGCAGCTGTAATGGAGAAAGAAAGTCCTGCAAAAAAAATGCATTTAGTATCTTTATATTGTTCTGCCAACACAGCCGTTGCCTCCATACTCTGAATAGACAGCAGCTGCCTTGAGCTAGAAGGTAACTCAGGAGCCCTCCTTCACAATCATGTTTTTTAGGTTCTTTTCCCCCCTGTTCTGGAAAGGGAGCCCAAGTTCAACAAAGCTGGAGGAGTCTTTTCACAGACTCACAGTATGGTTGAGGTCATCTGGTCCAACCCCCTGCTCAAGCAGGGTTACTTACTTCTTAGAGAAGATTTCCCTGGAACTTTTCTGAAATGACCATCCCAGCCAGGGCCCAGCAGAGTAAGACTTGCTTCTTAGGATCTTTTCAATCCACTTTGGGACAGCTGTGAGGCAGGCTGGAACACAATGTGCTGCGGCTGAGCTGAGTGGGACTCAGCAGAGAAGCAACAGTGGTCAAGTGAGTCCTGCTTAGACGCAGCCGCACAGCACAGTGAATGTGTGAGAGTATTCATGCCACAGCCAGAAAGACTTGACTTGCCAGGTTGCAACACACGGCAAACTGGCTCTAGTGACGGCTTGCATTTCAGTTTGGTCCCTCTCATTCACAGACAGATAGATACAGAGATTGTAAGCGCAACCAAAAGCTATCATTTCCTCCCCAGTTCTCTCTGGGAGGGGGAAGGCGAAGAGAAGCACAGGTATCTGTTCAAAGCACAGGGCCACTGTGTAATTGCTGCTGCTTTGAGCATGGAAGCAATCCCAGCTCCCACGTGCCTTCTGTCTCTCGGGTCTCTGCTGGCTTACTAATACGCCTGAAGCAAGACTGAATTCCTTTATGCAGTGAGTACAGAATGGGTGAGTAGCTGTGACTGTGTAATGCAGGGAGAACTCAGAGGAGATAGATGGAACTGAACTAACTAAAGGACCAGCAGAGGGCTGGCTACACGAGCTGAGAGCTCAGTAGCAGCGAGCTTCCTCAGTTTCTGAGCTAGTCTGAGAGTTGCACTGAGAGCCCTGCACAGTGACATACACGTTCTGTTCCAATAGAAAACAAGCACCCAGTATCTCCCTGATCACACTCCTTAACCACGGTTTGGAAGGCTTCCTGTGCAGGTCACACCACCCGGGTTATCCAGGAATGGAAGCCTAGGTTGAACAGAAGCAGCAGAGGCAGTGGTGTCTTAAATACAGATCAGAGGCTTCTCCTCACCTCTGCTGTTATGCCACTCACCACCAAACAGACAACGCATTCTCTCACCAGCTCAGGCTGGCTCAGATCGAGGTGTCCAAGAAAATAAAATCTTAGAGAATGCCAACAAGCTAGTTTTTACAAGCCACCCAAATTCCCCTCTGAATTCTGGGAATGCAGCAGTTAGTTGTGATTTAGCCAGCTGAGCTAAACTTAGGCTCAGACACAGTAGAAACCTAGTGACATGAGCACATAAATGTTCCACCACTTCTTCTCTGACCACCTTAAGGTCAGGTATATCCCTTCTTCCACCAGTGAGAGAACCTCTTACCAGGTCCTGGGATAATCCGTGCTAGCTTTTTTGTTCTGTTGAGGATAATGGGATGAGGCAGGGGAAGACAGTAGTTGGGATATTGGATCTGGGGGTTCCACGGCAGCCTCTAAGCTTGTTTGCCTGGGCTGCCCCAAAAAAAGAAAAGAAAAAAAACCCAGCAGTCTCTTGGGCTCAGGAGCTGTCTCTCCCCCAAGAAGCGGTTCCTTTGATTCCTAACTAGTATTTGGCAATAAGCCTAAGTCTCTGTGGAGGCAAAGATCTATTAGTTGAGTGAAGTCTAGGCAAGCCCTGCTTTGGGGTGTATTTATACTTGGGCGGTAACCATGCAGACAAAGCCTTGTGTTCTCTGCCACAAGGAATGAGTGGGAATGGCACTCAGCTGCACTGAAGAGGCAAGTTTGATATACTACAGGGTGAAAAGTGTGGAAGAATTGTAGTTAGCACCACATAGGAGAGGATGCAGAGATTATCAAGTCAACCCAGTGTAAAAGCTTACACCAGGATCTGTTTTTCTCACTGCCTGGGAAAGGAGACTTGCATTCTCTCAGGGACGTACATCCTGCCTCTTCAGGGTCCTGCGGGGATTGCACGTGGGAGGGACTAGCCAGGCATAATGACACACTGTACAAGGTCGCAGAATATCTTACACATTTAGGAGCATCTTTCCCGGTAAGAAGTGGGGCCTGTATGTACAAGTGTTAGCTGGCGCTAGAGGAGCCTGGGAGGCAGCCATTTCAATCAGGAGAGGTCCAGTAGTGCTCCTCTCCAAAGGAGCATCTGCCCTATCGTTAGAGCCAGAGAGGTGACAAAATGAAGGACCCTGGCTGCTTCCCTTCCTATCCGACCCCTCGCAACACAAGCAGATAAAGTTTATATTGACTCTATTCTTCATCTCTTCCTGCTTCAGTCCCCACTCCCCCTCCAGCACTGGTGGAGGAAGCTGGGGACCAGGCGGCCGGCACAGTGCTGAGAGCATCATCGCTCAGAGGGGCTGAGCCCCAGCGACCGCCTGAACAAGTGCAAGAGAGTATTCTGGTATTTCCCACAGAGAAAACAAATGAAAAAAAGAGAAACAGGTGACTGATTAAAAGAGTTTCCCCCCTCCTGTACATGAGATTCTGCAGTCACGCCGACAGATAGACATTAAATAATTCTTCCATAATAAATGATTGGAGATAAAAGCCGGCGGTGGCTGCTGCCGCTGTTTGGATTGCTCCGTTGTCTGCATCTTTGTTTCTAGTTTGTTCCCCGGCCATCGTCGGCTGGCGCTGGGGCTGTCAGACCTTTGCCTCTAGCATTTCTAGGAAGAGTTTATGCATGGGAACCTTGCCCTGCAGTTTGATGCTGTAGAAGTGCTGCACAGCTTTGGCTGCTGTCTGCCGCAGGAGGGGCAAGGTCAGGAGCAGCTTCCCTGCTCGCCGGGGCTCCTCGTTGCGCTGACTCAGCTCGTAGTCCTGCAGGGCTTCGTGGAGAAGGTCCTGGAGCTTCTGCACTGCATCCATGTCCTCTATGTGCATAGAGTCTGGGTGGAGGGAGAAGAGAAGGCAAACAGGAAAATCAGACATGAGGAAGGAAATGCTTTCCGGTACTCAAGCTAAAGATGCTTTTATGCTTTTTTTTTTTTTTTTCCCCTGTTTTGTTTTGTAAAGGGAAAAAAAAGCCAACTTGCTTGCAGGTGCTGGTGCTGCCGTTCTGAAATATGGTGTCAGGCCCAGGAGCCGGCCCTAGCAGTGCAGGAGCAATGGAAGCGTTACTGGGGTTTGTGACACGTTGTGCCCTGTGTGCCCACTTCGCTGGTTACTCAGGGCTGCAAGGGGTCGGCCAGGGGCCTTTGTGACTTGCACTTTCACTTGCCCTCCATGCTCCTGCCGGGGAGTCACCCTGCAAGGGGCGGCATCTGCTGTGCTGCCGCTTGGGAGCAATCTCATTAAGAATAATTAACACTGCCGTAGCGCCTCATCTGTCTGAACTGCCTAATTGCCACGCAGCTGCTCAGGGTGTCAGCAAGACAGAAAAGCCCCAGCAGGTCACAGTCAGTGTGCCCAGGGGTGTTGCCAGCCCCACCTTTGTGCATATGCCCCTATTTTCAGAGACTGCCAGCAGCTGCTCAGGGGTTTCCTGATTCAGTCCTAGAAATCTGCACCTCCTGCAAGGCCTCTTCCCTTAGGCTGCCAGGCTGCTGGAGAGGCTAGCAGGGAGTGCAAAGCTAGCACGGCCCCCCGGTGCATCTCTGAGGCAAAGGTAGCTGGTAGTGACCCAGTCCTGGGTCAAGCTGAGCCACCCAAGATGAACACAGACTGCTAAATCTGTGGGGAAGACTCGATAGCAGAGGGCACCACAACAGAGGAGAGATGTTAGAATAAACTAGCTAAGTACCATGTCATTGAAGGTTTTCTCCCTTTCATCTTGCTGATAGTTTTTTCTCCCTCACAGCCCTGACAGAGCTGTAGACTATTGCCTTGTCTTCATTGTTCAGAGACTTTTAATCAATATTGAACACACTGATAAAGATTCCTATTTCTGCCACAGGGCAATGAATCCAGAAGCAGCAGCAAAGGGATGCTAGAATAAACACACATAGATGCACCTGTCTGCCACTCTAGCTGGGCTTTGCATTCTAACAGTGTCTTGCTCAGCCTACATGCATCCAACACAAATGTGAGGACTTGTTTCCCAACTCTGACAGCAACTGAGGAGGAGGAAAGCCGGATGAAATGCCAAAATCCCTCCAGAAATATGCATAATCTCTATGGAGAGCTCAACACAAATTAGAGACTGTGGGTTTCATAAAATACATGTACAGTAGATGCTATTTATGATGTATGATTTATAAAGTATTACAACAGCCAAGAAAATAATACATCTAGCAAGAAAGCTGGTCAAGAAGTTGTTTAGAAGGAATGCGCTAATTAGTGGATATCAAAGGGTTGTAATTCCAAGATGCCTACTGGGGAAAAATCATTATTGCTGTATTTACTTTTTGTATCCAAGAGACCAGGCAATGAAGCCCAGAAAAAGGGCTGGTGGGTTATCATAGTGACTTGAGCTTGCCACAGAGGCTGATTCTGAAGGAAGAGGGAAAGAGGAAGGAAGGGAGGAACAGCCTGGCGACTTCTTCCAGCCAGGTGGCGCCTCTGGAGAATTTCCATACACCATTAGGAGAAGCATCTCCTTCCAAACTGCGGAGGTGATTTTGGAGACTGGGAGCATCAAGAAGTGGAACTCACTCAGAGAGAAATGTGCTCCGTACTTCCTGTTTAATGTGTGTTCTTCTGGCTGGGGGTGCAAGGGGAGAAGTAAGAGCTCCTGTCAGAGCTTACAGAGCCCAGTAGGTGCTGGAGGCACCAGGCAGTAAAGCCATGCTTCCAGGTCGCGGTGGGTGCCCCGCTTCTGAGTACTGCTGCTTCTGCTGTGCAGTAGACAATGCTCAAGCTGTGCCTTTATGCTACCAGGCCTCTGTAAGGTGAGGAGACCTAATAGCACTAAATAGCCAGGCATACAGACGGAGAGGAATTGCAGAAATAAAGATCCAAGGCCTGTCTTTCTTCTCCCACTCTATGCTGAAAGAAAATTGGCAAAATTGGCAGCTGACTGCAAAATATAAAATAACACTGCAGGATTAATTTCAATCCATCAATGGGCTGGTGTCAATGGCATTGATAAACTGTTAATTACAAAATCAATAGCTATGAATTTTTACAGCTGTCAGAGCACTGAGGTGCTCTGGAGGCAGCCTGGCCATGTCCCTGAGGGTCGGCAGGCCTAGACGTGAGGCTTCATGTTAGGAGCCTTTTTCTCCAGCACTGCTGGCATGGCATATAGAGCAGGTATGAGAATGGACAAGGCCCACTGCCTCCTCACCTAACTCTTCCTTTGTAGTTCTGGCAGGAGCAGGAGGAACAGGGACTTAAAGGATCCATTAATAAAGAATTTGCTACATATCCCCTTACTAGATCCAGGCCTTGTTCACTCCATCTCAGCATTAAGCATATTGAGGAAGTAAAAAGGAAAAAAAAAAAGAGAAGTAAGAGTTGGTCAGTCTGGGATGTCCTTGGCTGAACATGTGCTGTATGCTCACCTGGAGAGCTCTTCAGTGCACAGCTCAGTCAATTTGTATTCTTGAGGCAAAAGGAGCTAGAAATGCTTAAAATGGGAGTGCTGTCTCTGAACTGTAACAAGTGACATTTACAGCACACCTGCTCTGTCAAAAAATGGTTGACGGTCTCATTGTTACCTTGCTTGCTGCTTTGGGGCATTAAGAATTAATTTCTCTGCTCTCTGAAAAGAACTCAGTAAAGACAGACTTTGGTTGGATTGTCTCTGCCAGTCCCACCAGATGAGTCCTTGGTGCATTTCAGTGATTATCAGATATCAGCCAGAGTCCGGGAAAGGCGGTTCCTTCAAAGCAACACTGCACCTACTGTCACCTTCTCCTCTAGTGAACTGCGAGCGAGCTGCCACTTCTGTTGCCATTCACTTTAATTACTAGAAACAAAGGCTCAGCATGCACAGAGCTGCATGGAAGAGTGGAAAGTCCCTAGAAACTGGATTGCATGAGAAACTACAACCAGCAGAAACAGGGGAAAATCAGGAATTTGTCTTTATGGAAGGCAAGAGGCAGAAGACAGGTTCCAGCAGCACAGGTGTTAATCTAAGTGCTCAGCTTTAAACCTTGCCTCTGACCCACCGAGCTAATGACTGGCCCAGAGGTAGTCTGCATTCCTGCTGTTCTTGGAGTCAGCTGTGCTTGCATGTAAGTACATACATGAAGGCTCTGCAGGTTTATTCCATGTCAAAAATATACTGAGAATAATAGCTTGTATTAAAGCAATGCAAAGGTTGAATGTGAAGGTTGTGTTAGAGAAACACAGCTTACCCTATCTAGTTTCCTTGTGTGTGTGTATGTACGTGTACTTTCATGTATTTCCGTAAGACTAACAAAGCAAGATTTTTGTGGCTTATGAGCTTATGCTCCTACCTAACTGTACTTCTAGTTGCTCTAGAACAAACCAGTGAAGTTAGAGTGGCTCTTCCCATTCAGGTGAGGCCTGTGTTTCCTGACCTCTGCCTTGGTTTCTCTGCTCCACAGTGCTGAAAGCAGAACCCTGAAGCAGCTGCTAAGCACTGGTTGTTCTGCTCAGTGTTTCCCTACTACTACAGCCTATTCCATAACGCTTATATTGGTCTTAGTCCTGACAGCACAGTGAGCAGCATCAGTGGAGTGCTTCTGATGCACCATGAAGAACTTCGGAGCATCAAGGCTCAGGTCCTACAACAGGTCTGCTCAAACACAGGTCAGATAAATGTCCCAGTACGACTCTTCTCTCGCACTGTCACTACACTGCCTTAGCACTTCAACCTCTCTGAGACGCCCTTCTCCTTGTTTAATCCCACGACCTTCCTGGTAGACAGGAGGCAGGTTTTTTAACAAGAGTTGATTACATAGCCAAAAACCACCGTCCCACAATCTAGAGAGAGGGCAGCCTTGGCTATCTGCCCATCCTGGTTCAGTGGCAAAGTGAAGGCAGCAATTAGAGGTAAAAAAAAAAGCAGTATATGAGAAATTGAAAAAGGGAAGTAGATGGCAATTTATATGAATCAAAAGTTATGAAGTGTAGAAAATCGATAAGCGAAGTGAAGGACATTGGAAGAAAATCCATGGCTGGAAGGGCTAAGGACCATAAAGAAGGGTTTTATAAATATTTAAGAAATAGAAGAAAAATGACCATTTGTAGGGGGACTCTTTTATGCTGTAGATGATTAAACTATTAATAGAATGAGGAAGCAAAAGTCCACAGTGAGTATTTCAGTCCTGCGTTTAGAACAAGAAGTGTTATGTACCTGTTTTATATGAAGATGATGAGACTCCTTATTCTCTTGTTTCCACTAGAAGGTATCAGACATCCTTTAGGGACAAACTTCACAGGAATCCGTAGACCTTGGTAACTTGGCTTTAAGAGTTTTAAAATTGCTGGCAAAGGCCCACGTAGGGCAGATAAATAATTACCAAGTGTAGGTATTTTTGAGTCTGGAAAAGTTCTAATGAAGCATGTACTTTCCCAGGTCCTGTTTGATAATTGCTATTGATGTGAACCACAGTAACATAAAGGAAGAGGGAATGTGATATTCCACTGAAACTTAAGAGGCAGTATTACAACTACTGCCAGTCTGCACAAGACTTTGGAATAGAGGTCTTGTCAAACAAACCTGATTTCATTCTCTGATGAGATTACAAGTTTGGTTGATAAAGTTAACTGCATAGATATAATAGACTTAGTCTTTTATATGGCACTTGGCTTAGCACCACAAGACATTCTCATTAAAAAATTAGCACCATGCAATATCAATAAAGCACACTTTCAATTGATTAGTTACTGGCCAGACGACAGATTTCAAAGCAGCTATCAGTGGTGAATTATCCCAGGAGGAAGAGATTTCTGGTGGAAACCCACGGAGATCAGTAAAACAACAGATGCTACCCAACATTTTTTATCAATTATCTGTAAGTGATTTCTTTCTTTCTTTCACTTCTTTCTTTCCAATTGCTGCTGTTAAGATGTGTGGGTGACAAAGCAGAACAGAAAGGTATAAAACAGTGAGGACAGAGTAGCCTCACAGAGCGTTCTGGACCACTTGCTTATACCTGAAGTAACGTCTATAGCCCAGGAATGCAACTATGGAATAGCTCATATTGTGTCAACAAGCTGTCAGGTGTAAAAGGACCTGAGATCATAGGACACAGTTCAGAAAAGATCACTATCTGCAGGCTGATTGAACTGAGGCAAACTGTTGCTTGGGACATGGTGCCTTTCTTTTCTTTTTAAATTGAGAGAATGATCAATTTTTAGAGTCAACTGTCATGAAAGATGTGGATTTCCCCATATTTAAGGCCTTTGGCTTCATACCGAGTGTCTTTCTGGAAAGTGCCTTTAGCTAAACAGAGATACCGGACTCGCTGCTGGCCTGCAAGGGTGAATTGTGCAACCCGCATGTTGCAGTTTGGCAAGATCAGATGTGAGACAGTGAGACTCAAGGGATGTAGAGGGAGCCCTCATCACACAGTAGCTTCAGCAATTTCCCTTTGGAAGGAGCTCCTGAGCAAATATATGTCCGGTACAACATCAGTACAGCACACAGAACCTTGTGCCTCTCATGGGCACAGGCTTCCAGCCTGCTGGCCCGAGGGCTACAAACCTCCCCACACTGAGATGGAAGCTGAGGGCCCTCATCTCTCTCATGCTCTTCCCAAAAAGAAACAAAACAGGCAACATCAGGCTTCTGCCAGCACATCTTACCCTCATATTCTCATCCTACCACTCAGACGGGGGGAGGGAATGGCAGGAGGGGATGGGGGGAATTCAGCATCAGTGGTCACTAAACACCTACAGCAACAGACCAGGAAGCCTTAACCTCACAGGATGATTTCCTTTTCTTTTCTTCTTTTTTTTTTTTAGTGGGATCTACAACTAAGATTAGACTTTCCCTGTTTGCTACAACTGCCCAACACTACTCAAGTGGATGCAGGTTTGGCCTGCATCCCCTTATCTAAACTCATGGCACAAGGCTTTTGTTTTAGTGCTAGAATCCAGCCCACCTGTGGCAGGTCCCACTTCCCAGTTCATGGCCAGTTTGCAGTTGAGACCGTAGTGGCAGCAAGCCATGCTTCTCTCTCCTCTCCAGCTTGGAGATAACAGCTTGGAGTCTCTGCCTCCCTCATCTCTTGCGGGTGACAGAGATTTTGGGGATGCTGCACAACATGGGCAAAGCACCGTCTCGGGCACTGGGCCCGAAGTTCTGCCCAGGCCAGATAACAGCGTGTGCAATGACTCTCTGATCACTGAGGCTGCTTGGGCCAGGGCTGTACCTGAATTGGCGAGGGCCAGAGCTTTAAGCGTGACAAACTCTTCCTTTTCCACCTTGAGCTTCTTGTAGCGGCGCACCAGTTGTAGGATGGCCAGGTAGAGCTCAAGCAGCCCCGTCAGACGAGAGTGTTCTTCATCCATGATGTAGTCCTCAGCATAGACGAGCTTGTCCTCGTATGGCAGGGAGCGGTACACAATGCCCAGGATGAGGATTTCCATCCAGGCGCTCTGCAGGAGGCTCATCTGGTCCCCAAGGGAGAGATTGGAGAACCCTGATTGGGCAAAAGACAGCCAGGGTCAAATGGGTGTTCAGCAAAGAATCCCAGAGCCCAGGCTTTCTAATTTCCCTGGGCTCTACCCAAAGCACTCTCCCCCTGCAACTCTCAAAAAAATGTTTACTGAAGTGACCCTGTCTCTGTGGCAAACAGAACACACAGAATATGGCAACTTTAATGATGACCTCTTTTCAGCAACCTCTGCTTCTTCTATAGCAGCAACAGTTGCACCACAACTTCCTGTTTACTGCACCTTTGCCATTTTGTACAGCAGCCCATTTTGTCTCCCCAGCTGAACCAAAGAGCAGAGAAAAGCTCTAGATAGCAGAAAAGTTTGTTTCTGATGGGAAAGGAAGAAATAACACATGCATACTGCAGTCTCTCATTTCAGACATCCTAAGAGAAGGTCCTGCCACAACAGAGCACTGAAGTGTCAAAAGCTGAATGTGTCTGTGAAAAAATCCTCTTCTATTCATCAGCATTCCCTGAGCTCCACACCGTCAGCTTTCTGCCCCTCACAGCCAACCCTACCCAGTACACAAACACCTTTGTGGTGCTATACAGACACCTAAATTCTTGCCAGGCCCTGTAGCAACAGAACCAGCACCTAGCAGTGAAGCAGATCATCCTCCCCAAACAAAAAAAGAGCCATCAGAGTCACATTCACAGACAGCCTCAGAGCCCTGCTGGCACTGGTGGGGAAGTGAAGAGGCTGAAACACAGAGGTACTGTCTGTCTGCAGAGAAAGGGAAAAGCAAGTGCATAGGAAAAAAAGCTGTATCCATTATGTCCTCAGTATCAAGCCCATGATCCCAGAAAGCCAGATCATGAAAGAAAGATCCTAGGAGACAGGCACTGTTTGACAGCCATTGCAGACAGGGATGTCAAGTACAGTAAGTTGGTCCCATCTGGGCAGCTCCTGTCCACCACTGACAGGCAGGAGTTGTGATTTTGTGCAGCTCCTTGTGTCTAAAGGTTCCCCAGGCAGTGGGAGAATGGGGCACTCTGACACTCTCAGCTGGGAGAACTGTGCTGCACCAGCCTCCCCTGCCAGTCTTCCCTCCACATGCTTATTCAGCCTTCGGGTTCACTCTCCTCAAGGGGCACTGGAGCTCATTAGCCTCTGTCCCCAGGAGCCTCCCAGTCTCCCTAACTGAGTGTTAGGTCCAGCGGGATGCTTCCGTCCCACAGCCCTCCCTGCTCACTTTCCTTGGACCCATGTCAGGGTCTAGGTAGCCAGCTGCCATGATGATCATTTGATTTCTCTTGTTATCAAGTTGGCAATTAACAAAAGAGCTGATGATTGCTATATTGACTGACTGTGGGTCCTCCTTTTCTATCTGCACTATCTCAGCTGGGGAAGGAATGGCAGAAGGGTGGGTTAGTGGTATTTATTTATCACTACGCCATGTTTTGTGTTTGTGTTGCCAGGGGAAGCAAAGGGTGATAATGGCCTGGCAGCCCTTGGACATCCAATTTCCCTTATCAGGCCACTGAATAGAAAAGAGGCCCCAGGCCACATTAATTAACAGATACCAATCAGCTGTCACGTGTTGTGTGTGCAAGGTCTGAGGGGAGCAGTGGGTGGGAGGAAAGAATCAATAAACCACTGGGGAGGAGTGCCAGAGGGAACAGCTAAAGAGTCCAGGCTGCTGGGGAGAAAAGCTGCAAAAATCCAGCTCCATGACTGTGAGATTGATTCCTGTAAAGCACAGCCCATGTAGCACCATGCCTCGTGAAACCCATCTCCCCATGACTCCTTGCTACTCAGGAACCTCATAGGATTAGCCACAAGGCAGAGGAAGCTGTACACAGGCACTGGCACAGTCTCTGGTGCCTGGAATTTCTCATCTGCAGCCAGCTTTCAGCCCTTCAGTCACCTTTCTCCTAGCTCTGCCCATACAGAACAGCCCCACATTTGGGCTGCTGCCTTAAGTCCAGTTTCTGGGTCAATCATACGGCCTTTCTGCACTGTCATTCATCTGGGTTACAGAGGGGTTATGTTGTTGTCTCAGTGCAGTCTGCCAACAAAATTTGTTAAAGATTGAGAAACAGTTACATAGTACGGTAACAGGATCCAAGAAAGACGTCGCTTACACATTTCTGCTACAGAATGAAGTGGAAAATCTTGATTTAATCTTAGCAGTAGCCTGTACGCTCAGCAACTCTACAAATCACTCTTTCCCAGAAGTGGTTATGGCAGGCAGGGAATTGCAAAGCAGAGACTATTCTTTACCTACGCCAAGGGGGACAGAAGAGCCAGCTGCAATTGCCCTGACCACCCAGCAGAGTCCTCTGCCAGTCCCCTGTGGCAAGCACGAAGGCAGGAATGCTGAAGTGCCAGTTCTGGACTTGAAATGTGAGACAGAATTAGGACCCTCTTCCTCCATTGTTTTCACAAGTAGAACGCAAGGGCTGTGGGACCGTGCCATGTGATACTGCACTCTGCACAGTAGGGTTTCCTATATATGAAAGTTGGGATCTGGAATGATAAATGCTAATTTCACCTGGCCAAAATCAAAGGCTCGCCATTATAGGTTTGTAACACCGGAGAACATCCACTTGTGAAATTCAAGTGCCTCGCCATATCATAGCTCTCAGGAATTGCTAGCAATCCAGCTTTGTGCATTCCTGAGTTGTTTGATAGCAGAGCATCCAGAAACTACCCTTACTAACCCTTACTAATCTGTTTCTTGCTGCAGGCCTTATTCTGAAGGGTGCTGACTACTCCACTGGCAGCTGGAGGCTCCGAAGTATCTCAGGACTGCATAGACTCTGTCACCAGCACAGAGCTGCATGAGCATTTCCCTCCTTCCCAGGTGCAGGTTGAGAAAAGCTGCTTTATTTGCAATAGCTGACATGACATTCCTTTTTTTTTTTTTTTAATCACTATTTTAGTGGCTTTTTCCCCCTCAGTGATATGGCAGTGGGAGCTCCCAGAATTTAAAAAAAAAAAAAAAAGTCACATAATTTGTGGCAAGTGGAGTTCATAATCTGTTAATTTATTATCATTTCTGTCATCCTGGAGGGCCATTAGCAGAGGTAATAAAGGGAGATGTAATTATAGGATCTGAGGCCACTCCAGACACAGCTGCTGTCACTCCACTTGCCATATTTCATTCCATGCTAGTACTATCGTGTTCCGAGTGAGAACAGCACAACAGCTACCCTGGGAGAGCCTTCATCGTCACCTCTTGAGAGAAGTCCTGTCTCCCTGCATCAAGGCATGCAGAAATAGTAGATGTTCAAAGACAATTAGCACAAGGGGAGGGGCCTCACTCAGAAGAGTACAACTCCTCACGAAGTCTGGCTTTTGAGCTAATAGCTAATAAGACTGCTGAGCTAAAGATACTTGCTGAACATCATTAAATCATGCTTTCCTGTTATCATAAGAGAGTGACTTCAGCTTTGATTTTATTTGCTAGCAGCACGAGGCAGAAGTTTGTACCAACATTGGTACAACCCTGAAGGCTTGGTATGACTGTAACAGCACACAATTCTTTATTAATTCCACTGTGAACACAAGGCACAGTTCCTTTCACAACACAGTTCCTTTCTCCACGCTGACTATGTCCAAGAGTTTATGCACACAGGAAGCAAAGTCCTGGTATGCTAAAAATCTCTGGAAGGCAGAAATACGGGGCACGTATAATCCAGACTCCTGGCAGCCTCCTGGCCCTGCCCTGTTCTGCCCCCTTGCTGCCTAACTCAGTATGTTTTGTACACGTATTTTTGTTCCCTTTCTATGAACTTTTACCGCTCCCTTGCGTAACAGTCCCTGAGCTCACTCTCATATACACAGTCCTGTTATGATACTGCTGCTTTGAACTGTAGGCTGATGGCTGTTATCACACTGCAAAGTCTTTGCTAGGAAAGGAAAGAGAAAGCTGAGATGATGTCCTGCCTTTCAGAATGGAGTGGAAGAGCCCTTTTGTAGTGCAGGAGCCATCTCATTACTACACACCTGTTCTGGGATAATCACCGTAGCAAACTGGAAAACCCCGTAAGAACTCAGAGCTGAGTATCCAACACTGCAAACAAGGGAACTACAGCAGGACACCCCGTGCAAATAGGAGGGGACAAGGTTAGCAGAACAGACAGCAGCACCTTACCGGACAGCCAAGCAGATAATTGCATTGCATGAAACCCACCCCAATTAACACCCCAAGTTCTGGGTTAGTAGAGCAATCCAGGCTGAGTTCCCTAATCACCACTGTAACCCCATTTGTGATGAATCAGCCCCAGCAGGATTCCAGTGCTAGTGATGGATGTAATCCATGCAGATCCTGCAGATCTCATGTAAGAAGGGCACCACCGGGATTAACCTCTACTGAGAAACACTGTCCTCAAAAAGTTTATCCAGACTTTATAGTCCCACCACGTAACAGTCTGTATTTCATACAGCCGGGGAAGCCACTAACCCTTGAGTCACAAGAGAAATACTGCCACTGAGATAAGAAGAGCAGCCACCAAAAAGCCACAAGAGGAGTGACACAGAGAAGCAGAATACATAAGAGAACTAAACCATTGGCTTGCTCATGCTAAGACGCCTCACAAAACAAGGAAGAACTTGAAGGCAAGAAGCAAAGCAACACAAGTCTATGCAGTGGAAGACACACACAGCATGCAAGTACTGGTTAAATCCTGTGATTCTGTGGCTGACCACAGAATCATATTCTCCCAACAAGGCAGGGCAGAAGGCAGGAGAAAGTTGTACTGAGCTGTTCACAGCGAGCATCTGTTTGAAGCAGTCCTCTGGGAAACAGCCATGCAAACCTCAAGGACATTCTCCAAATTCCCTGTCCAATCTTCCCCACATCCAAATCCAACCTACTTTTTAGGAGAGTGTGTTTGTGAAGGAGTAACAACAGAGAAGGAAGGGGCATTTTCCCTGCCCAGTCTGAATCTATGTCCCAGAACGTCCTTGTGGATCATGTCTGCTCCTTCAGCCTGGGTCCATCCTACCTGCACATATGAGATGCTGTTGCTCTGTCACTTAGTTGTACAGGTACACTCAGTTGGATACAAGCAGTGAGCCTTCAGAGGCCAGTCACATTGCTAGTACATTGCGCTCATTATTTTTCAGCATAGAAGCCCGGAGATTCATTGACAATAGGAAGTATGCCCTCCATTCCAATGGGACTTGTTCTGTGATGAACCCAGTAAGATAAAAGCTTTCCTAAGCCTGCACAAGAATTGCCCACTACAGACAGAGTGAGCACCTGCCTTGTCATTAGCAATGAAGTCCAATCACTATCATAACATTTATTTCATCAATAAACACAACAGACCTAGGCTGTAGTGATGTAGTCCAAGATCACCACAAGTCCAAGGGCTATTCCCCAAGTGCTTACTCTGTGCCACTCAATGCAGGTGCCAATGGGGACTTTATTGTAGCACCTCAAAGCCTGCTGCATAATGCCGGGGCACACCTGGAGTTATGTTGGAGTTTGTTTCCAATGAAGGCCTGCCACAAGCAGTTTTCTGTGTCAGTAATTTCCATCCATCACTAAATGTAAAAATCCTGCTTGAAGACAAACTGATAAGCATAGTGATAAACAGTAGCTCCCTTTGCTGTCCATACTTAAGCCCTGTAATTTCCCGTTTACCTGGGACGTGCTTCGCCCAGCCAATGATCACCACCAATTCCCTGTCTGCCAGGTCACAGAGGGTTGTCAGGGCTTTGATGTCACTCTCCGGCATGGTTGGATCAGGCATGGCATAAATCTTCTCTGGCTCTGCCACCAGCAAGTGGGAGACGATCTTAGTCACTGCACATTTCAAAGGAGAAGTTGTTGTTTTATCTCTCATGACATAAGGTGTCATAACATCCCTCTCTAGAAGGGTCTTCCTGCAGAATATGTGGCTATAGAGGCTGTGGTACCTCAGAAATTATATAGTTCACAAGAGGACGGTACACTGCAACCTTATATGCTGTAGTGATCTATCTATGCCAAGCCAGCTCCATACAGGGATGACAAACGCAGCAAGCTACTGTAAGACTGTCAATCACTATCTCAGGTAGATCCAACAGGGATAGGAGGAGGCACGAATAATCAATTGATAGGACCTGGAAAAGTTTAGGGAATTACTGGCCATATGGAAGAGAGAAATCAGCACAGGACTAATTTTGTCAGGGTAGCTCGGATGCCAGAAAAGTTCAGCAAAATCACTAAGTGAATTTTTATTATCTCCTAGGAAATTTCTGGTCTATAGTCTAGGTATAATATATATTGCACCCAGGCTATGCCTTAGGTGTAGCAAGTATACTTATGCACTATGATCACAAGAAAAAGCATCCTAGCGCTGGTCACTGATGGGAACCAGAATTGACAACTGCTCCACTGAACATTTTGAGACCCACCAAAGGGAACACAGCGGTTGCTCAGAGGACCTCAATCCAAAGACTGATACATACGTGGCTTTTTAGCTGGGGGAGGGATCTGTAAGCTCAAGTAAGTGCTACTCTCAGAATCCAGTCTTCTCTTGTATTTCTGGCGGCCTCCACGGACTCGATCCAGACGAACACCTGCAGTTAAAACAGGATATATTCACATGACTCCTTACAGCCGCGGGAAATCTTGATGTTCAGATGTAAAAATCTGCTAAGACGTTCTCCACACTCTCCCAATCATTTGAGATCTCAGCTGAACTCAGAGATCCCAATAATAATAGGTAAGCTGCCTCTAGCTCTCAGACTACTGCTGTGAGCTTTATTTTCTTTCAAAATGGTAATGAAGACAAAAATTAACCCATTCAAACTCTTGAATCACCACTAATCTGATGGACAAATGAAAAGCCTCAGAACTCAACATCCTCTGGATGATCTTGCTTTTAAAAATAAAGCCTTAAATGTTAATCAAACTTGTAGTTATAAAAATAAGCTTTTAGATTGTTCTTAAAATTCAGAAGTTAAATGTTCTGTGACCTCTCACTACTTAGGTTTGAAAAAAGGGATCTACAGCAAATATGTTATGAACCATGAATTCAACAAAAATGTTTCAGGTTTCATCAAGGAAGGAGTTCTAAAAGTAGAACTCAAATAAATAGAAACAACCTCTCCTACAATATAGCAATGATAAATCTGACACGCTAAAGAATTTGCTGTAGCTTTTTGAAAATACAGAGAACCAAACTGCGAATAGTACGGTGAAAACAGTTCCCAGTGACTGACCCCACACAAAAAACTACAGCAGCATCGATAACCAACTGAACAGGAACTACCATTGAACGTCTGTTACCTTGAACTGCATCTGGACAAGACATGGTATTAAAAACTAAGCATGAAAAAAGCCACAGATATTTGACCAATGGTCAGTTACATCTGGCAGCCATACTGCCACCAGTAATTAGCTCCTGTGAAACTGGGGCAGCTCAGTCTTGCTGAAGGAAACAGCTATGGCAAAAAAAAATCTCTCATGGTAAAAGTAGGCTCAATCAAGTAGAATAACTCTTTGAATCTACACAATACAAGTGTGTAAACACTGATGAGTTTATCTGGTTTGATCACAGGAACCAATTATGTAATACACTTACTAATCACACTGAGCCATTAATATTTTGCAATCAATTTACTGCACAAACACAAACAACTAAAAGCAAACACTCCAGAGCTTTCTGAACAACTTGTACATCTGAAAATCCTGCAGCCTGCTGACATATATTCAACCCCAGAAGGAGACACATCTGTCATGCTGTATGCCTCAAGCCAATGTCCCATTTGCTTACTGGGTGATGGAAAAAGGAAAGCTTGTAACATTGTGCTCACACTGATCCCACTGACACCACGTGAAATTGTTACTTGCCACAACACCTTGACCCTGATGCCACAACTGGAGCACCCAAACCAGACTGACTTACAAACAAGCACAAACAGCCTCACAACAGCAAGAAGAACCATTGCCAGTCAGGCCAATGGCAGTTAGCTACACAGCAGCACTGCCGGGATGTCCAGCAGGAGCAACACCACGTGCAGGTGTATTGCCTTTAAGGCCCAGTGTGCTGTGCATGCTGTTGGTAGGGCTACATAGCTGCTTCCTTTTAAGAGACCTGCTGCTGCCATTAAGCAGAGGAAGCAAGAAGATAGGAGGCTGGCCTGGAGTTCTCGAGACCAAAGGAACTGCTGCTGCAGGTGTGTGCTCTGGGAGGAGGACAGGCATTGGAAGATGGACAGAATGACATGAAATAGAATGCGTGAATTCAGATCAAACCTTTCCTTCCCCTGCCATTTTCTATTTCTGACTCTGTGTAGAGAACTTAGCGATGTCCCTAGAAGTAAATACTACTTTTCTCCTCCGTTACACAGCAGATTTTCTGAAAACGTTCCCCACTGCTTCTTTTATCTCTGTTCCCTGCAGCAGGCAGCCTGTGGGCAAAATGTCTTCCTGGGAGCTCTAAGAGGTTCCAGTGAGTGATTTGTAGAAAGGGTAGATGGGGAATCACAAACCTAAGTTTATCCCAGGCGATCCTGGAGGAACAGCACTAATAAAGTCCTGGATGAAGTAGGATGCCGTCACTTCTGCTTGTGATTCTTTCCACCTGTATATGTTCCCTGGTTTCACAAGAAAGAAGACCAGCAAACCAAGTAACCAGCTGTGAAAATTTAAAGGGTCAGGCACAATTCTGTTTGAAGGTTATGGAGGAATCCAGAAACCAGAAAAGTTTACAGGTCTTCACTCCTGAATCACAGCTTCCTAGGACACTCACAGAAGAAAGGTCCAGGAAGGCCCATTCCCCCATGCCAGTAGGTAGGCAGGATGTCACTGGAATGGGGGACACCATTCTCAGCCCAAGAGAAACCAGCAAACAGCCCTCTACAATGCTTTTGCTGTGCACTTTGCTAAGCAGTATGGAGGGAGGAGTCGGAGAGTTGGGAGAAAATGGGGGAAGGAGCTTTCTGTTCCTTCTCCCAAGGAGAAGCATGCATCTCCAGTGCCCAGCAGAAGGATGGCTGCACAGGCTGCAGCAGTATTAGGGACCCTCAATCAGATTATAAGGACACAAACGACTTAAGTGCATTAAAAAAAAGAGAGACGCAGGGAGATTTACCTTCCGTCCCTCCTTCCCTCACTAGACAGATAGAGGTCTGTTCGCCCAAGGTCTTTAGCTTGTTTACTTTGAACAAGCCTTTGTCCTCTTGTTGTTCCCTATCCTGCATGAAACTCCTTGAGGCAAATGTTTTTCAATCAGCATTTGCAGAACCACTCCCCTACCCTGTTCATCAGCAGCTCTGGCTGCTGAGGGCAACAGCAAACAAAGACATCTCAACCTGAGTCCCTGACTGTGGCAGTCCAGAAGTGAGCATTGTGGCAAAAGCCCTTTCCTAAAGATCTGACAGCGTAAGGTGTCATCATCATATGGCAGGAAAAGGCATGGCCAAAAATCAGGATCTGATACTAAGCAGCGGTGTTCAGGTGGCTTGTTAATGTCTGCTGCTCTGCTCTGGTTTGCTCGCTGATTGATTTTAAGATAGGAAGGGTGGTTACAATGCAGCTCTGCAAGGGGAAACCTAAGGGTTGTTAAAATGGGGTGGGGAGTTGCAGTGCGTGAGCTCAGAGCAAGTAAGAAAGCATCAAGTGGAGAAGAAACAGACCAGGATGCAAAATGAATAAATGAGAGTGTGGAAAAGAGATGAGAAGGGCAGGGTTGGAGCGAGGCTGAGTGCTTTGTACATTGTAATCCTAAGTGCAGAGTTCACACCAAGCCTGCAGCCACCTGCGCTTTAACTGCAAAGTGCAGCAAGCACTTACGAGATACACCTGGTCCATGCTGAAGGCTCTTACATAGGGTTTGGTACCACAGCCTGACGAGAGAAGAGAAAGCAGCTGACTTCCAGCTCCTGCACAAACTCATTTTTTGCATGGATCACATTTGTCCAGTTCCCAGGAAAGAAAGCACTCATCTTATAAAGCCATCACCATGACAGGCACTCCTGGATCCCCCCCTACTTGACACAGCATCAGCAAGGAGGGGCAGCTAGAGGAGCCAGGATGGGAGGATTCACATTTATGATGCGAGGTGCTGCAGTACAGAGCAAAGTTTGGGAAGTATCCCTCTGTGCTGACCTACCTTTCTGGAAGCTGCTTCTTCAGAAATGAAGGCTATCTGTGCTGGAAACATCCCCTCTTCTCCCATTCCCCGTGCTGCAAGGAAGTACCGCTTGTTGAATTTTGTTACCTTTTGAGGGACTCTGCACAGCAGCCCAGGTGCAAAGCTGGGCCTCTCATCCACCACAGGCACTGAGCCTCCACTCAATAGTAACGCGCTCTCAGCTCTCCAGCCTGTCTGAGCCCCCCAGAACCAAGCAAGGAGAGGGGCAAGTCCAGGGCTTGTGCAGGGCTTCTCGGCTCAGCATCCTGCCCGGGGTAGGACTGTCAGTTTCATAAATGTCCTGTGGGTGCCACTCGCGTTCCAAGTGCTGGTGCGGAGAGGTCTGTGCCAGCACCAAGCCTCTGCAGTGGGAGAGCTGATCCGCTGATCTGTTCAAGCTCCCTGCATTTCTCTGACATGCCCCTCGGAGAGACGTCTGCCCGACAACTTTGGGATCAGATGTCCCCTTGCTGACTTGATAACATCAGGCTTCGGGTTTTTTTTCTTAATGGAAGTAAAATAATTCCATCTTTTTTTAAAAGCTGGACCTAGGCCCAGTCTGTCGGAAGTAAAAATAGCCGAGTATGCAGAGGCAACAGCATACAGAGTCAGGTTTAGTTTCTCTTTTATTTTCTGGGGACTAAAAATAATCTTAAAAGCTCTGTGAAGCTAAGCTCAGGCCATTGGGAAATGCAGTCTAGGCCCAATATCAGCTGTCGTGTCAAATTACTGGCCTCACCTCACTTTCCATCGAGTCCTATCACATGCTCATGAATTGATAGGAGCAGAAAGATCCATCTTGCCAGAAGAGCTAACAGAGAAGCCAAGCTACAGGGTTTATGCACGGGACAGCAGGTGTCTAGACCCAGAAGGACACAACTGAAGGGAAGAAAGGGCAAGTGCTTGCTAGGGAGCAGCGTCTCCAGGACTGCTTTTGCCCAGCTTCCTCTATAAACCAGCCAGATCCCGTGCTCACTGCCCACCTATACCTTGAGTTACAGTCTGCATGAGTGCAACCCTGTCCCCGGGAGCTGCAGTCTAAAGCATAGGGATTGGCAGTGCCCAAGAAAGCTGGCAGACATAGGCTAAGACCAAAGGAAAAACGAAGGGAAAACACAAGTTGTTCCCACTTATTTTTTTGCTCAGAACATCAGGAGAGACAAGCGGATGTGGCAGTGGGAGGAGTGAGCTGGGAGGAGGCCTATCAAGGAAACAGTGTAGCTATGACCTTAAAAGTTAGGGGGGCCAAGATGGGGAAAGAAACAGACTCTGGAGAAAAGAAGGAGTGTTTAGTGAGAAGGTGGAAAGGCTGGAGCCTGACTAGGTTTTCTTTTGTCACTTGTAGATTCCAGCACAGGAAAAGTCCTGTTTATACCATAATCCCTCTCCTGTGATACAAGGGCCTACTGAGAGATTGCATCTGATCCCCCCTCTGATGTTTTCAGGGATGTATTTATTAGTTGAGTAAAGTTGTTTTCCTGCTTGTCTAGCTAAACGGTCCCTGAACTGCAAGGGACAGGTTAGCCCTGTATCAGCCTGGTTCCAGAGCCTGTCACGTGCCCTGGAGCACCGACACAAGCTATCACATGCGTATAAGCTACATGTCCCAGGCAGTTGGTCCATATAGGATCTGGTGTAATTCAAAAGCTTGTGAACCCTTTTCCTCCTCAGCTGCCAGCTCTGCTGAGGTGTCTCTACGTCCCTGGCTTGTTGTCCCTCAAAGGTACAGCTTCCTTCCCATGATGAGTCCCCAGTCACACTGGAAAACCAGGAATCAAGAAGGGCTTCAGGGACAGAAGGGAATAAAGCAGTACATTTTTTAGCGTTCTGTAGTGTTCCCCACACCCACACCCTCACCTTCTGTTCATGGTCCATGCAAATGCTCTCCTTGGACTGTTTCCCCTCATGGGCCTCTAACCGGTCTGAAGAAGGACAAAAGTCTTATTGACTTTTATCATCCACAGAAGCAGTACTGACACATCAGCGGGCTGAGGGGCACTGTGAAAGAAGACACAGGTGTGTGTCTGCCAGGAAAAGACCATGGATGACTTTCACAGAAGGACCTAAAAGGTGACAAAGCTGCAGCGCCACCAACTTTTCAAGAGATAATACTCAGAACTGAATCCCCAAAAGGGTGCTTGTGGCCTAGAGGAACCAACAGCCCTGGGTGTGATTCCACTTACCTTACTTAGACTTTGACAGCTTTCTTTTGTACATCCGGGCTCCTCTGAGAAGCAACAGAAAGAAGCAGGCAGATCTGCACTCACCTCACCCTCCACACACTTACCCGAGAAGATGTGATGAACCTCAGAAATGCCCTGAAGGGTCAAACCAATGCTTTCTCTAGCTCAGTTTTCTATTCCACACAGAGAACATCTGTGAGAAGACTGTTTAAATGTTTAGATAGAGGACACAAGCATTTTGGATCAGGCAAGGGTGCATAAGCATGGACTGAGAAACAAAATTCTAGATTTATGACATGATGGAGAGGCCCCCAGCACATGGAGAGAGGCCCACTTGTGACAAAGCTCTGCACAGCTGAGGGAGCTCGTTGGGCCCAAGAGCACAGCATGCTGCCACTTCAGCCACCTCTCCCAGCACAGCTCTACTTGCGCCTTGCAGCCTTAAAAAGTCTCCTGAAGTTCCCACCTCAGCAGTGGTGTTTGCAACACTAAGAACTAGTGTCCACTGACACTTGTTGAATGTACCTGCCTTAAGTTACAGTAGAGCAGTGGGACAAGCATCCAGGCCCAGCCTACTCCTGCTCAGCTCAGAGGATCTTACCCACTGCACAAATTTGTTGCATGATGATTAGCATCTAAAAATCCTTGCACAGTTGCAGTTTTTATCAGCTTCCTCTTTTTGTATGTGTTATAAGAGCACTCAGCACAACTTCTAGTGATGGAATACACAGAGTATATCACAAACCTTAGAAGAGGTGATCCCTCTCCAAATTTGCACTGCTGTACATCAACAGAATCTGGACTTCATGTTTGATAGAACAGAGGTTCAGTTACATATGAAAAGAACCTACAGACTCATCTAGGAAGATTAATGGATCAAAATGAGTGGAGAAAACCAACCTAGATAGACTGATAATCCACTGGATGTGGCAGAAGGTGCAACGAGGGTCCATGATGCACCAGTCTCATGTTCAGAAAACAGATACCAAGTGCTATCATCCCAATGTACACTTGCTGATAGCCCATCCATTAGAAGCCTCAATTTTTTTTACCATCATCCTACCAAAGGCTGCATATGCTCTATGTCACGCTACCACCCAGCCCAATTCTAGCCATACGACAAATGCTCAATTAATGTCTTGGAAAATGGCTCGGTGTAGAAGATATAGACATCAAGATGCCACTCACTGCATCTGGAAATCCTGTTTCAAAGGACAGGGAAGTTGGTTGCCCATCTGTTTTTAAACACAAGGGTATTTTAGAATAAGAAAAATAAATTTTCTCTCTTTTTTTTTTTTTTTTTTTTCATTTGGATGCCTCCAGTAGTGACATTTCTGGCACCGGCTGGAGGCAGAATACTTTATAAATACAAAGCCATTAAATCCCATGCAGCAGCAACCTGATC
Organism: Alectoris magna; assembly: GCA_030625065.1. Taxonomy (NCBI): domain Eukaryota; kingdom Metazoa; phylum Chordata; class Aves; order Galliformes; family Phasianidae; genus Alectoris; species Alectoris magna. The sequence goes on from CM060565.1 coordinate 21,450,811, forward strand.
GGGGCTGCCTTTTAATTTCCTGACATGAGCTGGCCACTAACCCAATTACCCAGAATCCCCGGAGGAGCCCTCATCCTTCCCAGGAAGCACAAAGCAAAAGCCCGAGCATATTGCAGGGATGTCAGCTGAGCTTTCACTGGAATCAAATATCTTTTCGAGAACACATGGTTTGGAAGCAGGGATGGGGGCAGGAGGGAGCGGTTGCTGGAAACACTTTGCTCCATTGAGAGATTCTGACACTTAAAAAGAGAAATGAAACACCCTCCATTTGGTTATGCTGCTGAAAGGAGGTCCACTGTTGATTCAGTTATCTGGATTTTAGTGAACAATGAAGGCAAAGTTATGAAGCACAAGCAGTTTCAGATTGCCAGTGCCAGGAATTCCTTGTTTAGGTAGTAGATAATGGCACCCAATTTATAAAATCACAGAGCCAGGCCTACCCAGGGGTGACAGGTTTGTTTCCTTAGAAAGCATTTGTAACAGCCACTGGCTGCAGCTGGTAAGGGAAAGAGCAGAGTTAGGAAAGTTCTACTGGCTGCAGTAGGCAGGTATTGCCAAAGGCTCTGCAAACAGGTGAAAAAGGGAAACAGCTAACGGGAAGATGAGCAGGGTGAATTCTATGGCTCTTCTCTCTTCACTTCTCATTCATATTTCACTCCTTGGCCCTGCAGTGTCAGTATCCACACATTCTAGTGATGAGTACATCACAAATCAGATTAGACAGATAACAGTTTGGGAGCTTGGGGGATTTGTAACAAGGAATTTGGATGTCCTGTTGAATTTTAACATGTTCTCTAGCCTAACTTATTGAAGTGCATCAGTATGACAAGGAGCAAAGCTTGGGAAAGGAATAGTTGTACCTGGGATTACTACACCACAGCAGATACACTTCTGGGAAGAAACAGAGTCATGTAGCCAAAGTAAATCATTCACCTTTCTTTACTAATTGCCTAAACTCTCTCCTGCTGTTAAAGAGCCTCCCTTTTCTGCATCCAGATCCAGATGTCCTTCCCCTACCTTCCTTATGCTTGTGGACTTCACCACATAAGTAAGAGCTGCTGGGTGACTCCTCAGTGCAAGGAGGCCAGGCCAGAGGAGAATTTGCCTTCAGAGACATTCCAAGGGGGGCACAGCATCTTGAACAAAGCAGTTTTCCTATTCTGGGAATTCCCATAAGAATTCCGATCTGGGAGACTCTGGATGTAAATATTTTCTGAAATAAGGTGCACCTCATCTATTTGCCCTCCTTCTTGGAAGCCACACAAGCCATCCTCAATGGCTAGGAGTGATATCACTTACAGGTGATATCTCTGTTTGCAGACAAATTTTGCAGAACAGGAGGGTATGCATTTCAGTTGGACAAAGCTGTGGAGAAGCCCCATTCATCTCTGCCTGCAGATACCTCAGCCAAGCCAGCATCAGCAGAGCACAGGTTTTCTAGGGACATAACCTTTCCATAGGGACACTTGGATTGGGGTACGCTGGAATCGCAGACTCCAAATCCAACAGCCTGCTATCCAGGCCTGTGAATGAGGGGGCAATTAAAGCTCTCTGAGGGCACACTCCAGATGGAAGGGAAAGCGAGAGACGGACAGCTAGACAGGCCAGCATATCTGAGTCTGTTGGGCTCCGCAGGCAGAGCTTTCTGCCAGTCACTCTCCCCAGTGAGTCTCGCCTCCCCTGCAGCGTCACGCCTGGAGAACCTGAGACAGCAAAGCTCTGGTGTCCGTGCAGTTCCCTCACTGCAATGCATTGATCGGAGATCTCTTAAAGAAAGTGGCCTGGATATCTGAGACACCTATTGATCGCCCCATCAGCTCTCTTCCTGCCCTGATCCTTGATCACTTGGCATTGCCCAAACAACCTGCACCTCAGTGTTAGGGGCAGCCTCCCAGGTCCTAGAGGGCCACAGTTGGCTGTCCAGCTCCCTGCAGTCCATAGGGAAGGACAGAACATGCCTGGTGACCCTCGCGCATTTCCAAGGGGATTCTGCTCCTGCAGAATCAAGTTGAGCATTCAGGAGTAAGGTAGAGGTTTGAAATCACTGCTACCTGTTTTTTGACATCTTTGAACACTGGTTCCCCCTGCTTGAAAAATAGGCTTCCACCACATGCTCAGTGAGCAGACAGAGGTGTGTACATCACATGTAAGGACAATAACCGGAGGAATCTTTCCTGTCCTACCAAGAAGAAATCACAAAGCACTGACCTAGGTTCTAATGGAATATCATATTTTTCTTCTTCAGAGGAAGGACAGTTTCATTTCCCAGAACCGTTTCCCAGTAAGTTACCGGATCAGTACCAAAGATCTCAAAGAGAAACGCAGCAAGAGACAAACTGGCTTAAAGATCTCTTATTTAACCATAAAATCATTTTTCTCCTAACTCGGGGCAATCAAACAGGAGAAAGAACCTGGCTTAATAGCCTTCTGCCACGGATGGACCCAAGAAAGAAGAGAGATGTAAACCAAGGCAAGGAGAAACGGGGAATACTGAAAGGAAAAATAACATGTAGCTTCAGGATCAAGACACATCTTATCCTAATGAGCACATGGGGACTGCAGGACAGGTTCTCTGGGAAAGCCAGGACACCAGGGATTTCAAAAACCAGATGAACTACTAGAAATGTGTAACAGGGAACACTGCTGCTCTGGTAGATAAAGGGATGGATGAGCTAACTGAATGACGGATCAGAGATGTAAAAAACCAACGAACCTTTTCTAATCCAAAATCTCATGTCAATTCTGCATTTCTGAGCAATTCAAACAATTATGGATTTGTTCTTTCCTGAAACTCCTGGCTCTGTGGAGACCAAAGACTGTCAAGCCGTTTTTCCTCCCATTTTGGATTTTGCTTTTAAAGATGTGTATTGATTAAATTCTGTATACTAATAACTTTGCGCTTCAACTAGGCTTCACATAAAGTTAACTAATCAGTGCTTATAACCCTTTTGCCAGGTAGTCTGACCCTTATTTCTCAACTGGGAAAACTGAGCAAAAGAGAGAGAAAAGAAGCAGCATTTCCTACATCCGCTGACCACTCAGCGTTAGGACAAAAAATTCCTGTTCACAGATTGCTAAAATAGGCTCTTCTGCTCCCCTTGATATTGTCAAGTGTTCTCACATCCCATTGCTATCAATAAATCTTAATGCTGTATATTCTACAGCTCTAAATATTATGGGAAGGATCACAGATATACTAACATCAATAGCAAACCACCCTTCCCCAGTGGCTTTAATGATGCCAAATCAATCCCTATATGAATAACCAAAGACGCTTCAGCACAAAAGCAGCCTTAAGAGTCAAATTTCAGTTTACAATGGGTTGTATCCCACAGGGTTCAGGAGTTCAGACACAGAATGGTGCGAATGAAACTATACTGTTTGTCAGCTTGTCTCTTGTCTGGCAGGAGTTAACTGTTTTCACACAACTTGGTGGCTAAGCCGCAGGTCAGACCCTGCTCTGGGCTGTATTACACTCCTAGAACTGGGAGCAGAGGTTGCCCTGGCTGCAGTCAGGCCAGCACAGGCTCCTGCTGCCAGCTCTGAGAGGCTCAACTGCTTGGATGGAGAGCAGCACAGACACAGGCAGCCAGCAAGCCTAGACCCATGCTGCTGCTCTGCAGAGTGACTGGAGCCACATCATATTTTTGTGGTTGTTCTACAGGATTCATATGAGCAGGCTCTCTCATAACCAATCTGTGCTCCCACTCAAGCCAGCATCACTATCATGGATTGGCACGTGAGTGAGGGGATGTAACACTCCCCAGAATGACCACACACAGAGAAGCTGCTTCAAAGGGGTTACTCTCTAAATCCCAAAGCAGGACCCTCCCTCCCAACAGAAGATCAAGATCTTCCCAACTCAATAGTCTGCCGGGGAGGGATAGACTACACAAGACTGCATCTCCTCCCCTTGGTACCTGGTGTGCTCCAGAAGGAAGATATTTAACAACAGGAACTGCACATCCATCAAAGAGCAGGACAGGGTTTAACATCTAATCTACATTCTTAACAATACTGGCTGCCATCAACTTGCCTCTCAAGAAATGAGAGAGCACAGGTGCAAAGCAATACACGCTCAAGTGACATCGTGCAATTCATCACTGGCTGCTAAAATGGTATGATCTGGAAGCATGCTGCATGCTGGCATCTTGGCTCCAGCACACTGGCCTTGCACAGACCACAGCTAGCTGTTGTTCCTTTCGGACAAACGGAGGGCACTGTTCTCTGCCAGGTACAGCAATGCAGAGGGTTACAAGGTAGCTCTTCTCCTCCCTACCCCTCCTCCTCTTGCTACCTCTCCCTGGGGGACCCAAAGGAAACAAAGCTTTAAAGCCAATCCATAAGAATGTGTTTAATTGCCACTGAATTCCCTGTGGTTCACCTTGAATGGACAAGGATTGGGGAGGCAGGGGGGAAGGGAGGAAAAGCAGCACAAGAAAAGCTGAACACTGCTCAGAGAACACTGAACAGATCAATAAGCTGAACAGGTTGAGCATGCAGGGCAGGCGACCCACAGCTCCCAGACAAACCTGTGCTCCTCACTATCTTCAGAAAGTCTCCTGAGTGGGAATATAGGCAGACCTTCAAGACACTGTGCCACAGCTTTACATTAACTCCATCTTTCCCTTTCTAAACCCAGCCAACCCAGTCATAATCAAGCAAGAACCTTTCCTTCCCAATACTGCAAAATGACCTGGAGGGCAAAGATAACAACACACTCCAGCCTGGGGTTCTTTCAGGAAAGGAAACAGTTTGGCCCAGCCTATTTCCAGTTATCTGCCAAATGTGCTATCATGCTGAAAGTAATATCCTAGCATTAGTGTGCTGACTAGAACCGCCCTCCTCTCTAGACTGCTCTCTTGGTCACGGCCCATCCTCTTCTAAAAATCCTGTATAGAGAAAATATATACCTTGGAAAAGCCAGAGAGCACAAGTGTGTAGTTATCCTAGGGGATCCTATGAGGCCTGGGGTTCCAGGTCAGGACAAACAGCAACTCCGTCTTACCTTCTTTCAGCATCCCCACTTTGAGGCATTTCATGAAGCGACAGGCTTGACAGGATTTGCGCCTCCGTTTTGTGATCTCACATTCATTGGTGGCCGGGCAGCTGTATTCAATATTCCCTGCAATCAAACACAGAGATGGTCACGCAGGAGCTATGTTCTCCTCACTGATCCAGAGACAGGCTGTAGTGCCCAAGTATTTCCATAACCATTGGTCTCTATGTTTGCACTCACTTGCACTTACACACAGACCACAGCTGGCTTGTGATGGATGGCTCTTTGAGAGTCCAGCACTACTTATTAGAGCTCATTTCAGAAAAAAAGCAACACTGCTGTACGTACTGGGAGAAACCTGCCCATCCAAGAGGCTGGCTCAAAGCTGGGCTTTCAAGCACACGGTATTCTCAAAGCACATCATCACTTCTTATGCTGCATCACTTACAACCTATTCCCTGAAGCCCTGAGAGTGAGAGCAGGTATCACTCCACATCTACCAGGTGGATGTCACCTGCCTTCCTTGCCTTGCTCTGGGTACCAGAGGGCTTGGAGGTGGCATTTCCTCCTTTGCTTCCTCCTGTTGGTGACATTCTACAGGTAGCAGGGAAGCAGTAACTGAGAAGAATGGCTAAGATGTAAAATGCAAGCTATCTACACAAATACTTTCAGTTTTACTTTAGTAGTCCTTATCATTTCTTTGCAGAGATAATCATTTCTTTCCTTTCATTTATGATCACAACATCACCTCCAAGACATAACAGTGTCCCAAATTTGTTTCTGCTTTTTATCATAAGCCAAGCATATAACTGAAACATGGAAGCAGGGGTCTGATATGAGGATGGAATGGATAGTACATTGAATGACCTGTAAAGCAGCAGTTATTTAGCCCTAGAAGATAACAAACAGAAACAGTTGTCTTCATCCTGCCATTCACTGTGAAGATGCTTCTGAAGAGGACAATTCAGTGTTTGCTGAGGAGCAGGACCAGAAACCTGGTGTCAACAATGATGCATTGACAGTGATAATGTATGCAAGGCAGGCTGGCTACTAGGTAAAACAGGCAGCTCCAAAAGGGATTTCTAAAATCTACTATCAGTTCAGAAGGATGGAAAGGTTGCTTTGGCGGTTCAGAGCAGGAAACTGAGAGTCAAGAGTTCACTCATGGCTGCAGGAAAGTGCACAGGTGAGAGCAGAGAAGGGACACAGCCTGGACTTTGTATACCACCTGATTAGAAGGGAAGCTCCCAGTTCAGTAACACCAGGACAGAACACTTGATTTTTGTTTCTAGTTCTGCAATGGATTTCTGTGTTCTTGTTCAAGACCCTTCTTTTCTCTGCATGTATGCATACAGTCTCCAGGGGTGATGATTAGATGTTGGGACTAACTAAGCAGTCCGAAAGCCCACTGACAATCAGAGCTAAAAGAGAGCATAGATTCAGAAGGAAGAAAGCACCATTTGATTTATCTCATTATGCTTGATCCTTGCTGGGAGAAACCTCAGAAGCACACAGCCCCCAGGAGCATAAACGTGCTAGTTACAAACCTGCCCTCTGCCTTGTCACAAGACCTGCAACTTGACTCTAAGCTCCATCCACCTTATTCCTCACCATTGTTCCTTGGTGCCCAAACTGCAGCTTGTCCGCAAAAAAAAAACAAAACGTTGCACAAGTTGCTTCCATTCAGACTGTATTTCGTCATTGTGCAGCACCTGAATTTCAATAGCTAGCAATGTATCAAGGTTCTCAGAGAGCTGGAAATTGAGATTCAGGCATGATCTCAAGGTAATAAACTCCTGATCTAGACACAGAGCTCTAGTGCCTTACAGATTTCTGAGTACAGAGGCCCTGATTTCACGATCTGATACTTGCTGTGCCCTGCACAGGAAGGAATAGAGCAGGAACAAATCTGGAATAAAACTCCACCATAATCTCACTTTTGAAGGTCTTGCCTTAGTTTCAATGCTCACCTTGCACACCAAAACCAGCACAAGAGTTTTAGAGAGCAAAATATTTCAAGTTTTATGGCTTTAAGGACAAACATTTGTCTCCTAAGAAGAGCCACCAAGGGCACAGAGCCCTAACAGCAGCAGGAGGCAATGACAGCCCTCTCTAGAAGTTCAAGGTTCCTCCACAGTGAGTTAGGCAGATCCCTCAACTTCTTCATGTCTCCCCCTGGAGAGACATGACAAAGTACTGGAAATGGTCTGTATAGCTTATATCACAACTCAGCTGTGAAAGTGTCAAAGTACTGGTACCATATGCACCATGTAGGCACAATCTGAATATGCAGCTTTCAAAGGCATTCTGTACTGGGATCGTGCCTCTTAAAGCATCAGAGCCAGAAGGGGGGGGCCGCTGGGCCAGCTCCTCTTCCCATATGGCAACACAGCGGCCACCATGCAGCGCTGAAGCCACAGGGTTTGTGGGTATGCAAAAGTGAGAAAATACACCTAGCACCAGTGGGACATCCCTTTCAGCATGTCTTATTGCCTTCACATTGAACACAGGCTTGCATGTCCTTACACATACCCCGTTTTCAGTCTCAAGGAAGAAAGCACCAGCAACCATGTCCTGCAGCCCACTCTGCTGGGGTAAGTGCTAGAAGGGAAGCCCGGTGCGCTCTCTACACACAAGAACTGACACTAGGAGACACAAGACAGTGCTGCCAAGCTAAGCAGACTTTTTTATCAAGCCCCAAATGCACCCGGTACTGAATGGACTGAAAGCTACAGCTGGGGGCAATACCCAACTGTTTGCAGGATGTCACCAGGGAAGTCACTGTCAGCATTATCCAGGCAGAATTCATCCAAGAAAAACTCGTCTCCAAAACTTTGTAACAAAGTTCTCTGACTTTTTTTATTATTTGTTCTCTCAATTTCTTTTATGGGTCCTGGGGCCAGCTGCCAGCACAGTGAGCTGCTTGCAGCTCCCTGTAATTTCTGTAAGTGCCCTATGATAAAGTGATGAGATTAACTCATCGGAATTCCAGCAGCCTCGCAGCGGCTGGCGGTCACACCATCAGCTTGGCTGCTGGCACTTGGTGAGTGCTCCCTCCTTGCTACAGCAGCTGGGCTGCAGAAGGGCCTCCGTGCACACAAGAGTTCAGGCAGACAAGTCCTTATATGAGTATAAATTTGGGGCACATCTTTGTGTGTTGTCAGTTGTAGATTATGCGACCCAGGAGGAAAAGGCAAGAAAATGGGATAATCTAGTAGACAAGGCCTTGCTTTGAACCATCATTTATTAGAAAAACATTCCTTGATTTAGGTAGTGTTCACATTTGATCCAAAAAAACCTGCTAGGACCTCACTGATGCCACCGCACAAGGTTGACCTAAAAAACAGCTTCAAAAAAATCAAGTGGCTGGTGACCAGATCAGAGTCTGGATTTGTTCTGAGCTTTCCTCTTGGAGGTCAAATCACTTCCTCTCTGTGTCCTGGTCTTCCCATCTGCAAAATGAAGTGACCTACCAAACCTGTCTTCTGGGAGGATCATGAGTCTTGATTCATTAGGGTCTAACTGCACTTTAAAGCCTTTAGATGAGAGATGCTAAGGAACAGCCAAGGACTACTGAAGTGACAGGTCATGATTTTTATGCTGGAGAACTGCAAAATTACCCTATTTTCTGTAAAATAGGGACCTCTGTCTGTTAAACAGTTTGGAACAAAATATTCAGTGCACACATAATTGGAATACCTGAAAATTGCACACCAGAGCTTGGAGTCTCCCAGACGACCATGGCCTCTCTGGAAGAGGAGGATCTGGGACGGGGGAGAATGACCCCCTGAGCTTGGGGAATGTGGTAACGTCACACAGCTCCTGCTCACGTTATGGACTTTGCTTCTCAAGGGAAATGAGCTCAGAATTAGTATAGCACTGAAAGCACAAGCTGCTCCCCCCCACTTAGTCAGATCCTGCCTACTCCACCTAATACAAGGAAAGAAACTCTGGGACAATCAAACAGAAATAACCAGGAAAGTCTTCAGAGTTGAAGTCTTTTCAACTTCTTCTTTCTGAAACAAACAAACAAACAACTGACCCTTTTCTCTCTTTCTGGCTACCTCTGCATTCCTCTTCACCATTCTTTCCCTCTCCCTTGCATGCTTCATCCTGCTATGCCTACACTGCTGCATACCCATTTCTCCTACCCTCTGTTTCTTTGGTCAAGCTTTTCCTGAATTTCAGTGAAAAGCATAAATTTCAACGTATTTGCTATTAAGTGCCAAGTTTTATTTGTTCAGGATAAAAAATTTTCTTTCACCCCTGGGATTTGATGCAACACACTGCAGTTATGACCAGCAGCATAGTGCCACATGTTGGCCCTGTGGTGACAGAGGGCTGAGAGGAATTCACAGGGAAATCCATCTTCCCAGTTCATGCATTTGTTGCCTTTTATCCTTTCTTTCTTTCTTCTTTTCCTTCCTTCCTTCCTTCCTTCTTTTTTTCCTTCAAGGACTGCTTTCAGAATATTGTAGGTTTAGCAGAGTTCCATCAAGCACTCAGCATAGTACCTCCATGGTAAAGCTGCAAGAGAAAGCAACTGGACTTTTCTACTAGCCACTAGCTCTGGTGATCCTTTCATTTCAAGACTTGCAAACTTTTGTCCTGAATCTGTTTGGGTTTTGTTGTTTTTATTCCTAATCTCCAGTTCCAAAGGCAAGCTGGTCATTTGGGTGTCCCACTGATAAAAGACCTAAAAACTTTAAAAAGGCCCATGGCGAGTGACCAGCAGCGTCTCTGCACTCAGTGGGCACCAGTCCAATGTATTCTACAGCAGGACAAGGGAACACTGATAGGAAGCATGCAAGGGATTCTCTGCTACCTTCTGCCTAAATTAGCTGAGACATCATAATCTGAATCCTGGTGTGAGAACAGGTACTTTGTGAAAATCAGAGAAAAATCTCTAGGAGAGCAAATGGGAGTCTCTCCAGGTTTAATACCAGCACTGTTTGCCTCGTCAGTGTGGCACACCCAGCTTCTGCTCCATGCAAACGGATTTGGACATTTGCACAGCCTTGGTCAAGTCACCCTCTTGCCTACATGTGGCTGCAGGAGACGAGCCCTAGGGCTCTCTATTGGTAGCACACAGCTTTCTCTCAGCCTGACACAGTTTCTTGAAGACACGGGTTTCTGACAGAAGTATCTACGTACTGAAATTTCAGAGAACAGATCCTTCTGCACAGAGCAATCTCTACGGATGCACTGAGGCAAAAATAAAACACAAAACTAACAGAGCTGAATTGGACTGCAGATGATTTTCTGACTTCAAGTCCTAGAGCTATGATAATAAATAGCACTCAGGCACTAGATCTTGGAAATACCACACTTTTTCTGGCCATGCTACAGAAGTTTTTGGAAGGCTAAGACACTGTGTTTTTGCTGTGAATTCCCATCTGAGAAATATGAGAAGGACTGAGGGACATAACAGAGCCTGACTGCCACAGCCACTACTGCAGGGTCACAAACCTTCCTCCTGCATCTCAGAAGCTCTTTGCTGCTCTTGTAGAAGACTCTTCCACTCAGGAAGATGTGCAGACTCTCTCAGCAACCATGCTGATCACTATAAATACAACCAGGAGGCCCTAAAAGACTAGGGATTTTGTTTCAAGCCTGTTATAAATCCACATAAATCTTCTGAGCTGCATTATCCACATTTTAAGCCCCTTAGTGGTGTAAGGGCATCTTGGCACAGCAGCTGCATAGCTACATTCACTGAGTTCGAAGTTTGCAAGACTCAAGTAGGGAATCCACAGATGCAGACACTTTGCCTGATAAACAACCTGGCCATTCAGAAGATGATGTTAAAGGCGTCTCTTCTCCTCAGTATGAATTCTTGCATGTCCTGTTGTTTCACCTTATGGGTATGAGTTCCAAGCACACAAAAGACTGACTCACAAAGATCAGAGAGGGAAATCTTAATTCAGGTTTATTTTGCTGAGCTTTAAGATTTTATATTAATGGGTCATTTTAGAAATAGCTTTAATTTTCACTATTTGAAAATGAAAAATAGATGAAGGGCAGTCATAGTCATGAATATGTTGAATAATAAGGGCAGTCATATGGTTACATAGCACCGTTATTAGTTTAACGTTCAGAAAAGCAAAACTATTTACCAGTTAGAACTGACGAACAAAAGCTAATGACAGTGTATTTGATTGATTTGTCCTAAATTTGGATGAGAGGATTATGTAGGATTTCTATGGAATATGAATTTTATAAGTTTTTAATTTAGAAATATCCAAAACATACCTTTCTTGTAACAGACCTATTTCATTTCATTTAACTAGTATGAAATTTTGCTTTCAAATCAGACCTAAGCAACCTTAAGCAAATCTTAAGCAACAACAGTAGCACACTGCAAGATGTCCAGAGAAGCTGTGGGTGCCCCATCCTTGGAGGTGCTCAGGGTGAGGCTGGTTGGGGCCCTAGGGAGCCTGATCTGGTGGGCAGCCCTGCCCATGGCAGGGAGGTTGGAACTAAATGATCTTTAAGATCCCTTTACCCTAAACCATTCTATGATTTTATGACCTCAGAGATACTGCCAGGCTCAAAAAAACCCTTTAACTCAAAAAAAAAAAAAATTAAAAAAAAAAAAGTCTGCAAGTTGGGTGTAATACAGCTTAAGAATGAATACCTTTTGGAAATGTTTGCTTCACTGACTCTTGCATGTTATACTTAAGCTCTTTCTCATGTATACACCCAGGGTTGAGTGGATACAGCATGCACTACAGCACAGCCCTAGGAATTTCACATTTTCTTGAGTCAACCAAACTGTGCAGCCTTATTGCCCACCCAATCTCCCCAGGCTCAACCTTTAGCTCCATAGCTGGAACCGCTCACACTTGGCACAGCACACTGGGCCCTCCCGCTACTAGGAACTAAAGCATTTTGGTGCCTCGGTCACTAACACAAGCTGATGACAGGGTTAGAGAAATCTCCACTTACTCCTTCCCCCCATCTGTTACACATTAACAGGCAATCAATTAGGGAACCACAGAGAGAATACGGCTGTGCTGGGGAGTAGGACTTGGGGGGAAGCAGTCTCCCTTCCTAGGATGAAGTCAGCTGATACAATACTAAGGCTGATTACAGGCTCTAGATACTGTTGCTCTGGATCATTTTGAACTTCTCAAAACTTCCTAGGTTTCTTTTTCCCCTCTCCAGGTTAAGCCTATATTCCACTCTGCCACGGAGATGTTCTTGTATTGCTCCCATGAGGGATTAGTTTTTCAGTATCTTCCTGTATAAAGAGCCCCCGAGGGCTCTGCTTCAGAGTAATACCCTTTTACCCTTTCCCTCTTTTAGTACTCGAATGTGCCAAAAAGAAACACAGGGAATGGGTCCAAGTGCTGGAGAAGGAACAGAGTCTGTGCTGACAGTCAGAAGTGCAACTAAAAGTCCAATCACAGGAGATTCAGCAATGACAAATCACAGAAAGTCTGCCAGGGACTCTAGGGATGGACATCCTTTCCACATGACATAATGAAAGAGGAAGACTCAGTGGGGCAATACAGAATGATCATCTCCACAGCAGTATAGTGGCAAGGAGATACACCTGGAATCTAAAAAAAAAATTAAACTACAAATAGTCAGTTCTGTAGAGAGCTGTGCTAATCTGTACCCTGTATTGCTCTGTTCAATCCAGAATTGAACATTCGTGGTGATGGAGTATTAATTAAGTATGACTGGTCCAGTCAGTGGACAGAAAAAAAAAAAGTGCTTTCCCCACAAGTGGACTTACTTCATGTCGCAGAAGTCAAGAGAGTGCTGGTGCAGTGGGCTGACATCAGCCAACCACCCACACAATGGCTTGCTCTCTAGTCAACCCACTAATATGCTTTCCATTGCAAGGTGAATTATTCTGTCCCTTTTTTTTTTCCCCTCCAGTTAAAGAGTGTAAGAAACAGAGAGAGTATCTGTGTATTCAGGCATGTTTGCTCATACACGGTCTGCTTGTGTAAGTACACCCAAGCATCTGAGGATATAAGAGCTCACCTGTGTGCACTTCTGCTTTCAGCTATATTGTTGGACCTGTACATGTACACATCTGCAGCATGCTTTTGGTGCTCAGGACACAGACATACACCGTATATGTGAACTGTATTCGCAAGATCAGTGAGCTGCAATTTGTCTACATATATATGCACTGAGGTTATCAAAGTCATCTAAGGAATTTCTAATAATTGGTTAAGACTGACAAAAATTAGTACACTGTACCTTGAATAGTCCTCTTGAAGAAGGCTTTACATGCCTCACAGGAAGCCACACCGTAATGGTACCCAGAAGCAATGTCCCCACACACCAGGCACAGCCGCTTGGGGATCGCATTAAGCATGTACTCGCACTTGGTGGGTGAATCCTCCATGATGGCACTGGCGCAGTCATCATAACGCTTACGGCAGGACCCACCACCAATCCCTGCGCCATTGAACATGGGCGGTGAGTCCAGGCCATTGGGGTGGCCACCCATGGCAATGCCGTAGCCACCGCTAGCATCGGAGGAGCCACTTGGGCTGTGGTGGCTGATGGCGTCGATGCCAGATGATGGGCTGGAGGGCTCGGTCTTGATGAAGGACCCACAGCTGGAGGAGAGGTGCCGCTCCTCCGTGGCCATTCTGCCGAGCAGCCTGTAAAGAGAGAGCAAAGATGTTCAGTGGCCTCTTGGCTAAATGCAGCTCCAGGGCAGTCAAAGGAGAGCCCTCCTTTCCCACCTCAGTCCAATTCCAGTTGGCTTAGGCAGTCCAACACCACACAGGTACTTCTCCTCAGGGATACGACACAAATCACTAAGAACCATTTGCCTACTTCCCACCAAATCACACAGAGAAAGTCAAGGCCATTCACGTAGATCACAGTTTCAGGCTGTTAACAGGCTAGTGCTTGGAAGGGGCACCAGTGCTGATGAGGCAGAAGCCACCCAGAGCAGACAAACCCTGGGAAAGCAGAAAGAAATGAGCCTATCTGTGGCTGGCCAAATGAAAAAGATTCTCAGTTAGTTCAGGATTCCCTGCCCTGGCTCTAAGAAGAGTACACAAGGACACCCTGCAAGAAGGATTGTTACAAAATGGATTTGCTTTTGTAATAAAGAAGTCTCTGTTATTTCCTTGTTGGATTCACTCCTCCTCTTCATGAACATCATTAAAATGGGAGCTCAGAAACTGAAAGAAACTGATCTGATCAAAAGCTTCATCCAGCTTAATCTTTAATATTAATCTTCCTTTTGTTTACTAGCATAAGACTTATGCATAGAAAGGCTTCTCTCAAATTTCCACTTCTTATGGAGTCATATGCTCTAAAGTATATGCAGGGATGGCATCATTACCAAATTTGAAAGCTTTTATTATTATTAACTGCAGTCAAAGATAATTTTATTGTTCATATAAAAGTTCAGTCTTTTTTTAGAACACCGCTAGTTATGATGATATCATATGGAAATGAGCTCCAGGGATGACTTGTTCAGTCTATGAACAAATAAAAAAACCCAATCACTGCTATTGTGCATGCTGTATTTGCAGCCGCCCAGGTTCTCTGGACATCTCCTACTTCTTGTGACATGTACTTTTGCTATGTTCTCCTAATTCAGCTTTTCATTATCCATATAATTGTTCTTCATGCATTCACGCTGAAATCTTTGTAAACCTCAGATCTGTTTCATCATCCATCTCTGAATTTCATCTACTTTGGCTATTTCTGTTCAGTCCAGAAGAATTCAACAAGACAACTCCTCAGTAGCATAAAACTGGCATTACTCCACCACTTTTCCAGCTGAAGGTCTGGACAGCAGTCAAGGCAAAGGTATGCCATCAATTACCTAGTGGTATTACCATATTTTCAATGTTATTTTCAGCCTGTTACTTATATAACTCGATATATTTTTTGCTTTTTTTCCCCTTCCTTAGAATTGTTACCATTTCTTTAACAGACAGTATCAGCAAGTTACTTACTGAGACTCTCAGATCTTTTCAAGAGTTGCTACAGTTAATTTAGAATCCGTTAAGATCTATGAAAAATCAAATTACTGCCTTCTGGAATGCAACACTGCAGCAGTCAACACTGCACCTCATCTACCACTGTGCTGTCCATGCACCTGGCTTTATTACAATCCTCTGGAGTTCTTCAGTCTTTCTTGATAATGTACTGTCATATGCAGAGTCTCATTGCTCGCCCACTTCAAAGATCATTAATGCATGAATCAAACACCACAACACAGAACTTTTTGGGTTGTCCCTGCTAACCTTTATCATCCTGAGCACTGACTTCCCCTTCTTTTCTGGGTAAGGTATTCCTACTCTTTGTTTTCTGTCTCAGACACTTTTAAATTGATAATAGTATTAACCTGAGAGGTCAAATTTTCTCTCCAGCAAGACAATTTGTCAACGGCTGTTAAGAAAAAAATATGCAACCAAGTGATTTTCCTGATGACATATCCAAAGAATTTTGACTGCCTGGAGATGCTTAAATTTCTTCTTGGAAGCTCCACTGGTTTAAAGTTACCACACCATGGTCATGTGGGTAATTTCTATTTCTATTTCAGTTTCAGCCTATTTACCTGGTGTTTATGGCAACTCCTCCTGCCAAGAGGTCTGACCCATCAGGTGACAGGACAAAACATTTTGTGACACAGCAACACTGACGTGCATACGTTACATACATCATTTCCGTGTGTCTACTGATATGAATGTACAGGTCTGATACACAACAGCTTTACAGTTCCACATCCTTATGATCTCATTTGACCCAAGTATCTCTTGATTTTCCTTTCTCTATTTCATCGTCAGTGTCTGACCTCATCTCCCATGTCTAGGAATCGATCATACAAGTCCATTATTTGGCAAGATGGTTGACCTTGAGACTATGGGCAGACATCTCACGTTCCTGGGCTGCTTTGCCTGGTGTTACTTGAGAGGGATCAAGAGTTTGGTCCCACTCAGAGACAGTGTGATGAGTTGATGAATCCCCACACTCTGCCCTGAAAAGCAGAAAGCAAAGCAAAAAGCTTCTGTGCTGGCCAGATTCTGGAGCCTTTCCCTACCTGAGAGGTGCATATCTAATAAAAACCTGAAGATCACCAGGCATAGAAACATGAGACTAGGATCAAAGTGGAAGGCAAAACCACTGTAAAAAAACTTTTCTGTACTGAGGAACTCTGCAGTAAAAGGAGCTGAAGTTGCAGTGTTAAGGGCAGACAGAGGACAACACTATGAAAAAGGCATGACAAGGAGGTAAGCTGAACTGTCAGATTCAGTCAGGTAAGTTCAAATCCCAGCTTCTGTCTCTTAAAAAGCCCAGAATTCACTGACTGGGAAGAAATGAAGGAGCAACAAACAAGATTCTGAGCTGTATTAGAAAAGATACTGAAAACTGGGAGTAGAAGGACTTCAGAGAATTAAGGTTAAACAGAGGTGACAGAAGACCTCTGCGTCTGTGCTTATATCTACTCCAACTAGGGCATAACATTTCACATTCTTCATGTCAGCCATGTATGAAACAGACTCAGTCTGGTACATCTCTTCGTCTTAATGGCACCCTTTACAAATCCTAAGTCAAACCTGAATACGGAAAACAAAGCTACTACTGCCATGGCTGGTTGTCAGAGCATGAGGCTGTTCACTTTTTCAGATTTGAAAGTATTTTTGGAAGTCCTATCTGCCATATTACTAAGCGTAATCACTATTTGCAAGAGTAATCACTCTTTGCAAGACAAGATCCCACACTGGAGTTTACCTAGGAGCACTGCTCTCCCAGGCCATCATAAACCAGGGAATCACAAAAAGGAAGGGACAGTTGTTTGCAAACACTTCTCAGAACTGCTGTTATAGGTCCAGACCTTACTGTTTTAAAAAAAAATCTTAGTTCTGAACTGATAGACCTGAAGACTAGCACTGTTTTGTCACCAGCAAGTTATGGGAAGCTGGATTTGCCCCATAAAGACTCAGTGAGGTGTTTTCGTCCACTAGGAAAAATGAACAGAGAAAAAAGTGAGATCAGTCTCCTAGGACCAACTCACTTCTTGACTCACAACCTCAGTTATGGAGGCTGCCATGCAGTGACTGGCTGGTGGTCAATCAAATACGGCAACAAAACCTACATCCTTACAGTCAAGGACGCTCCTTTTCCTCTGAGTGAGACAGTAACACATAGCAAGTTCTGGTTAAGTCTGAACAAGTGCTTTACAGACAAAAGCCCTTAGCACCAAGACAGACCAAAAACCATAGCTAGGGTGTATCCACTTATTCCAGAGGTTGTTTTGCTTTTGTGCCCTCTGGTACAACTTGTATAGTTGACTAATGGGCAGTAGACACGGAGTTAAGCCTCTCCAGCTCTCACTTTCTACAAGTCCCACAGAGATCCCATCTTGATTTTTAAGCAGACTCAGTGTGTCCCTGGCAAGAAAAAAAAACCATCTTGAACTTCAAGAACAGTTAAACATTTTTTTGCAAAGAGTTCAAAGTGATGAACAGCCATTTTGCTCAGCTCTAGTTACCTTAATAGGAAAGTAAAAGGAGAGAGAGATGATCCAACTCTCCTTCGCGCTGGCACAGGAAACTCCGTTACTATTTCTGTGCCCATGTAACAAGCTTAGAGGTTCTAAACATTTCATTCTTTTCACCTTTCCTCATCATAGGTCATTCCCTCTAATCCCTTTAGCATCTTTGTGGCCTTTCTCTGGACTCATTCCAGCTTACTTGGGTCTTGCAGCAAGGTGCCCCGAGTCGCACACTGCAGTGATGCCACAGCACTACAGGGGAGAGACTGTCCAGAAAGTGCAAAGTCAGGCAGACTTATAGGCCAGCCATGTGTGGCTTCACTAGCCCTTAGCCTGCACACCAGCTCACATCATTGCATACCCACTGTCTCACCAGGAGCTCTCAGAACTTAAGCTGCTTTGCCATCTTGCTGTGCACAATATGAAATTTGGATTCTTCCTATTCTAAGGTTGATACGATATCTTTAAAGCACACACCACTAATTGTTATTTGTTTTATCAGAGCCAAGGCCTTTTAATAATGCTCATTTTTTCAGCCTAGATCTTTTTCTTTCTTTTTTTTTTTTTTTTTTTTTTTTTAACACTGTTGTGTTTCTAACATCTTTCAGTTGTGTCAACTGTAAATTTAAGAACTACATCTTTTACATTTTCCTTCAAGTCGCTAACGAATATTTAAAGCCAAAACACCACCCTTTTGGACACCACCTTTGCAGAAGGATCAAGAATGTCTACAATCCTTCTGTTTATACTGTCAGCTAATCCATGATTCATTTCACAGGATTTGTATCAAAACTAATTTGATCTAATTTCCCTAATAAGATCTTACACAGCTTTGTGTCAAACGCTCGTGTGTGGTCCAGTGACAGTCTATCCACTGCTTTCTTTCTGCCTACTAATTATCTAATTGTATCAAGAAAGGTTATTGTCCGACTACTCTCGTTTCATAAACCCATTGCTGTTTATCACTGATGATGTTGTTAGCCTTTGAGTGCACACAACTGCTGTCAGACAAGTATGCTCTGATCTCAGTGATCCTGGATGTAAATTTGCAGGTTTAGACCAAGTCAAGATTGTGCTTTAGGTGCTCTCATGCCTTTAGTGTTATCTCTTCTGAGCAGTGATGTTGATTTCATATTAGAAATTTCTCCAATTCTTCTCTATCCTTTCACCCTTTGCCACTTCTCTACAATGCTTATTACACATTTTCTGAGGGTTGTTTTTTTTTCTTTTCCAGAAATATTCATTTGTAGCTATGTTCATCTTATTATCCCAGTTCTAGATAAGGAAATGACATTAGTATTTCCTAACTACAAGCTTTTACTTGCCTCAAGAGACATCAAAGACCCAGAGGTGGGTCACAGCTGCTTCCAAGACAGCTAGAACAATATCTGTCACTGTTACAGAAAGTAGCTTTCCCCTCTCAAATGGGATTCTCTATCAGCTAACACATCCAGAATGCGTCTGAGCAGCTCCACGTGTTGATGCCAAACCAAGTATCTGACCCTGCACGTTCTCCATGCAGCGCTGCCTACTCCAAATAGGAGCTAGGGCAGTTTAAAAGCATTACTGCTGATGTTCTCTAGTGGATGATCTCAATACATGATCTTCAACAAGAAAAGCAAGGTTATCTCAGTGCTATACTCATTTCTTGAAGGAAGGTAGGAATGAGTATCAGAAGTTCTGCCATGTAGGCCAGTCCTTCTGCCAGCATTTTTTTATTAAATCACATAGCCACCAACACAGCGTGCTGGAGATTTCCAACATTAACCCTGAAATTGTCATTAAAACATATCTGAAATATATCTGTGTAATAAGTGTGAACATGGGTAATGAGTGAGCAAGTGAACATCCTCCAATAAATTCCTCAGAACAAAACCTTTTTCCCTCCCCCCCCCAGGTACAAGGAACAATGCAAAGGTCAGAAATGGGCTTTTTTGGTGGTCCTCACAGATGGACATAGACTCCAGACAGAATTCTATTCTGAAAAGTCCTGCAATCTACCATAAAATCAAAAGGTCCTGCAGGCAACGTGCCTGTACAGCTTGCAACTTCCAGGTGCTCTATGGCTGTGCTTGTGGTTGTGTGCATTAGTCCTAAAGGTCACAGGTAGTCCTCACAGTGAATTCAAGCTTTACTGAAAAAAACCTCAGAAGGCTGCCACTATAAATCTGCTCACTTTACATCCCAACCTGTGACAAAGCCATGCTTTGTATTGCACTGTCATTTTAATACCAACCATGGAAGTTTAGAGACTCTTTATTGAGCAGAAACACCAACAATTAAACAAAGTTTAAAAAATCCAACCTTTCCATGGTTACAGGCCAATTTTTGCTATCAGTATTTATTAGCCCAGATGACAAACTTACACTGCATGTGTAAACGAGATGTGCATATCATGCCACAATGTCATTTGGGCAAGATAGACTCTGTGTCCTCTGTGGGCCATAAGAGAGAGCTTCACATCTCATAGCTGGCTGACAAGCCCTAGATCAGCTTCTCGAACACTTGCCACAACCCCAGGAACAAGCCAAATTTTGTCAGGTGGCTTTTTTTAGATACAGAAGCAAATAATGTTTTCCAAGTGGCAGGCTAGACATGACAGCTGCAATAATAACCCAAGTAATTATAGGGTGCAGGCACAAGGTGTTCATACCACAGGGCCAAGTAGCTTCCACCTGTGGGCTCCACTTGCACCACAGACAGCTCATGCATAGCCCTGGCTCTTGGCCTCACATGTCCTGTTGGGGGCAAGGCCTGTCCTGCCCTGCTGCTCCATTTGAACCTCAAATGAGAGGGACATCATCTAGAGACACTGCCTCAACCTGCCTGACAGATCTTTTCCACACAATAGTCTGAGAATAATGGCATCTGCTAATGTGTCACTTCTGTGCAGTAGGTAACTGCGGATAAGTCAGCCCTAACCACCATGGCCCAGGAAGCTGTTCTGGGAATATTCTATCACACAGGAACGTATCCTGAACCCAGGGCAAACTCTGTTTCTCTCTGGAGGCAAAAGCCCGGGTACTGCATGTGTGATGGGCTTAATTACCAAGTTGGGTGCCAGATCATAAACAGAAATTGCCAAGATACCAGTACCTAGATTTTACTCCATAGCTTTTTGCTTTGCTATACAGGATAAGACAGTCATAACCTCATATCAACCTAAATGTTTTTCTCTGGGGTGCAAATATGATTTCTAAGTCGTATTTGCTAGCAGCAGCTCCCTTTGGCTTGCATAGGCTATGTTGTTATTCTGCAAAGTATGGCAAGACCCAGAAATGCTCTCTGCAAAGTACTCATCCCTAGTATAGCCACACAATAAATACTACCTGCTTGCCTTCAGAACAAACACAAATCATAGCTTAGCAAAACACAGATGAGTTTGCTGGAGTGGATGGCACTGTGTGACTTCTACTCCACAGCATGAACACCAACCTGGACAGTCAGGTTGTAACAAGGTGCAATTGTCAGCATTTTGTTATAAATGCAGCACACCATCCTAACTCTAATTGCAATTTTTTCTGTTGCTTCTGGCTCTGCTGGGCATCTGGACCTGGCTTATTCTGTACAAATGCATCACACTTGGCTTGCCTTTTAAACTTGCTCTGAAATGAGAGATGGATTTTTAAATTTGCTTTGTAATTTGAGGTGAGGCAAAGAATTTTTGAGTCAGGAGGCTGAAGCATCTGAAAGACAAATATGAAAGGTGGCCAACAAAGTGCTACAGCTCTTCAGCTGCAAGAGTCTACCTAAAGACCTGCCTGCAGTGGTCAGCCCTGAGATGAATTGCATTATATGAAATCTCCTGAAGTGAGCTGTGGCATGAGACGGTTCTGCCACACAGACTGGAAGAAGAGATTCCTTGCAGAGGAGTAGGCAAAGGAGTTCCAAGCTGGGTTCTTTTGCTAGACAAGGAGATGGAGGACAGCAAGTGCACATACTTTGGCTCTTATACAAATAGTATTTGCTCATCTAATGCCCAGAAGATGTCTTTATCCCTTTGACCCATTGTATAACCAGAGCACAGTTACATATCAGTAGATCTGCTCCAGTCTAAGTTAGCTCACACTGATGAAAGCCGCTACAGCAAACTTGTCTGGAGGCTGCTTAATAAATAAAAAGCTTTCTCATGGGTAGAAGATATTATGGATTTCCTGCTAGCCTTCATCTCTCTTCTTGTAATTTCTCTTCACGCTTAAGACAACACTCTTGGTTAGTTAATGGTAAGAAGTATTACACAGATGAAGTGACAATTAATCTGGAGGTGTGACATATATTATCAGTTCACTCTCTTATTAACACATCGCCTTTCAAAGGTACCTTGCCCTATGGTGTACTAATGGCTGTCCCTTCAGAGTGAATCGTTTTAGCACTTGAGCTAATGCTTCTGGCTTACACTTACTGTTGATACCACTATGAAACAAGGATCAGGATTCCCTTGCCATTCACTGTTTATCTGAATTCCACCATCACCCCTTCTTCCCCCTGCTGTCATTTCCATATTTCACATTTCCAGGCTGTCTGTACCTTCTTCCCCTAATATTTCCACATTTGGAAGACTGCTCACACAGTTCAATATTTTTGCTTGCCTATGGCGAAGCTAGATACAGTAATCCCTGATGAAATGCTCAGCTAGACCTTCATTTATTCTTGAATGTTTCTTTACACCTTGTCTATCTAGGGCACTTCTAATCTATATCTCTCTTAGTACCTTCAGTGTCCTTCAGACACTAGTGAATGATACTCATACAACAACATATTCAGTAGAGCACTTCAAACACTTGTACGTCAGAATTTTGCTTTCACCTTTTCAGCTGAGCAAGGAAAGGAAAACCTCCAGAAGAGTCATTCATGTCACATTCATTTCTGCATCCTGGCCTGATCCATCGTCTCATTTCACACAGACCTTTTTTTCACTCAATACCATCTTAGCATTTCTGACAGAAAACTGCCACCAGTGCAAATTCCTCAGTCTGCACTTCCTTGTATTTCAAGATATCCACTGAAGGCACTCCTCTCTTCAGCCTTGCCTACAGTTCATGACAAACAGCAGAAAATAAAAAGAAAGACACAGAAGTACTGTTTAATTCCAGCAAGTGTTTCGGAAAGGATTTAAGATGGGAGCTACCTACCTATCAAGAACATCATCCTAGAAGAAACTGTGAAGAAAGACTACGGAATTAACATTTCTTCTGAATACTGATTTACTGAAAGGGTATCCAAAGTTTATTCAGACAGAATCTGAATTTGTATGTTGTCCAGTCTGGAGGCATTCAGGAGTTCTCTGACTTTGAATGATTGTCAATTTTTTTTTGGAATTTTTCTTACATCTCAACACTTAAAGCTGTGGCAGGACTCTGCCTTTTTCTCCCATCCCTGCCAAGACAATCTAGATAGGACAGATGGGCTTTGCCTAAATTCCACCTGTAGCTCTTGAAGAAACCTATAATTAAGTGGCTCATCATTAGAAACATTACTCAAAACTAGATGGATCCTGAAAAAACTGAATAAAATTAGTTTCACATACATTAGAGCATGCAAAACAACAATGGCCAATTACTGCTTCTCAATCTGAACTTTTTTTTTTTTTTTTTCAATCCCTGGATCTCCTGGGAGCATTTCTAAGATGATATAGGAGCAAAGCAAGGTAACGGTGTGAGAGCAAACAATCTGGCACAGGCTGTCCCAGAACCATTAAAAGAGTGGAAGTGGGAGTGGGCAGAGTGGTGGTGAGAGACAAGAGTACTGTGTGGGGGGTAAGGGCAAGAGACTCGCGCTACAAACTGGAGCTACAATGCAGCACAGAACAGAGAAAGGGATTACAGTGGAGAGCCCACTGTGGCTAACAGACACCACAGGTCTGGGGAGATCCTTCTGCACACCTCAGACTACCGTAACATACAGGATTATCATTATCTACCTATTTAAGATATCCCCAAGGTTCACTTTTGCTGAGTCTTTAAAACCCCACCACTGGTAGGTATTCAGCAGATTTTCTACAACACTCTAAGCAGCTAGCTATAGCTGACCCAAATTCCAGCCTTGAGCCCTAATGACTTGTTTTAAATCCACTTCATTCATCCATCGTTCAGACTGTCCCCATTTCCTTCCAGTCTGCTTGACCCTCGGACCCCGTGATATCCTCCTTACCTGTCAGAACCAAGAGATGAGGGGACCACCACGGGCAACAAACCCCTCTGCAGACAAAAATTTGTGTAACGGAACAAGCACATGCTTCATTTTCCCCATCACTCTGGCTTATGTTGCACATTCTTTAATCTTGAAACCAACAGACTTCCACCCAAAACAAATTCTGCACCTAAATTCCCCACATTTTCCTCACAAATTAACAACACTGAGTGTACAACTAAATATTGCCAAAAAAAATTACCAAGTGTTCCTTCCTATTATGAAGAATAAATCTCCTCATCCTAGAAAATTTTCACTTTTCCTTGTTCGTATTTTGGAACGCGAAAGAAAAAAAAAAGCAAGCTGCAAGATCTTTGACCTCAGTTTTACCTCCCAGTCCCATTCCTTACAGTGTCCCTACTAATGAGCAAACAGAGGCCAAGACACACACAATAACACAGGCAGATGGACAGCTAGGTACCTACAAAGATTTACAGCTGCTTCTGCACTTTCACACTGTACTTTTCTGAGATAGGCTTTACTCAATAGGGAACCTGTGTATGCAAGTAATACATACACACATTTATCACGCAAATATACACAACCCCATTCCTCACCTTCAGACATCCCTGCTTTCCTCATTATGTGGATGCACCTAGGTACCATTCCAGTAGATTCACTGCAGAAGCCAAACTATGACCTCATATTTTCAGATCATCATAGTGAGTGTTCGGATCTTTACAGGAAATACAGTGCAATAAAGCAAAAGAAAAAAAAATAATTAAACAAAAATTAAAATACATAAATTAATAAAAACAAACAAACAAATCACTGCCTAACAGGGCTACACCACCTGCAGCTTGCACTCTGACCATGGCTCTAACACAGCATGAGAGGGAAAAGCCCATGTATGATTTTACATATGTCTGCACTCTGTCTCATTTAGTATTTGAGCACTCTTCGTTCTCTGTCCAGAGGTCTGGAGCCCTTTGCAGACACACTTCAGAGGGGGCTGCCCTCTTCAAGGAAGGGATGGAAAAAGAAGCAGGTTTCAGCAACCCCCGGCCTGGGGTGACCCAGCCTACCCTGCCCACGCGTCCTCCCTGCTGTGCTTGTTCCGTTTGCCCTTGGAATGCTATCACTTATTATCACGCTGACTTCTCCAGATGGGGCATTTTGGCTATTGATCTGATAAATAAACAGCCTGCTCGCTCGATCAAAATGTTATTTTGCATTTCAATTACTGTTCACTAATGCAACCTTCATCCCGCCAAGAGCGCTGCTGGCAATGACACTCGACCTGGCACAGGCGTTTGCAAGCAAATTCGGCAGCGCCTGCTGCAAGCACCTAACGGGATTACCAACCTCCATTAGACTCATAGATGGAGAATGAGATGGACAGGCAGTACTGGGCTGAGAGGGGAACAGATGCATGCAGAAAAAAAGGTGTGAGAAACCTGGACAAGAGGTGGGGATAGGCAGAAGCAGAAATCCATTTACAACACAGCTTTGCCGAATATTTTGATGGTGGGAGGTCTCAAAAGCTAACTACATCCCCTCCAGCCACCTCCCCTAACAGCTCATAGCAGATAGACTGAGCTCACTGTATGTGAGCCATGCAAGAGTTCAGAGCAATGGGAAATGGAAATCAATGTCTGGTGATGAGCCAGCAGTAAGCACTGCAAACCCACCAGGGCAAACAGGGCCATTTCTGAAGCAGGTTCTGCAGCCTAGGTCCACTCACATTCAGCTGGATGAGGGATGCAGCGTGAAAACCAGAAGGGAAGAAACCCTGTAAGTCCTTGATGGTTCCTCCAGTAGAGCAGGAAGTACCAAAAAGAGTAATAAAGGGGTACCCGGGTCCGTTGGTAAGATATGGATCTTTAGCAGGTGTTGGTCTCTCAGCATTCTGTATGTATTCAGCATTCTGTTTATACAGGGGAATACTCTGCCAAATCCCCAAACTGATTTCACTCAAAGCCCACCAGCAATAGGAAACACAGCACAGCAAGTCAGTGAGTAGCCACCAGCAGTGAGGTCAAGTATAGCTGTTTGGTTAAGAGGTAGCTTTTAGTCCTGAGCTCTTCTATTCATGTGATGTGCTTCACCAGGTAGCCTTACTTCAGCTGTTTCAGCAGCAGACTCCTACTGTGTGATGCAGAACACACCTTACCCACCACTCTTTTCCCCCCCTGAAATTTCTAAATGCAATTTAACATGTATCATAAGCTGACTCAGCCATTCAGCATGCAAGCGGTGTTAAGTCCTGTCACCAACCACTGTATATAGCATGTGTGAAGGTTCTGGATTTAGCTCCCAGGTGACAAAGCGGTACACAGTCAAGAAAGGGCATTTACTGTTATTTAAAAAAATCCTTTGACAAAGATCTTTCACCAGACCTCGACTGTCTTCCATTTCATTACCAGACAGCATCCAGACTGAAAATGCCAGTCACCTATGAGTTAAAAATAAACAAACCCACATAACATCCTGACATTATATAAACATAATGCTAAGTATAACACAATGAATGAAATCAATGTGATGCATAAGGACAGGATCTATAACTCCACACACACACTTCATCTGCTTTGTGTGTCCAGCTCCCTCTGCCCTTGGCAAACCAGGCATGTGCCCAGCCACCTCACTCTGGCCAGGTCTGAGTGGATCTGCTTGTTCACATGCTGCTTTGTAGCTCAATCTATTGGAAGAGTCTTTTCTAGAAGTAGAGTCGCTGATCCTTTTGCACCTAGATTACATTTCTCCCCAGCACTAGGCACTGATGCCCCAAACTCAGCCCAAGGACTCATGTATATCTATTGCTCCTAGTTGCTGGTTCTATACTTACAACACAGGACAGTCAGGCATAAGGTACTGAGTACTCACAATGCAGCCAAAAAGCCTCACTCTAATTCCAATCTCAACACTAATTTTGTAGACGTTAGTAAGTCACTGCAGAACTCCAAGACGCTGCTTTGCCAACTGAATAAGCACAGATATGGTCCTGGACAACCTCTCAGGAACACCAAGAGTGTAAATCAGCAACTACGCTTGAAAGAATGGAGCATAAAGATGAAAGTGTTAAATGGGATGATGGACAGATGAGCTTCTATGCTCAAGTGATGGCCTGAGGATGAGGGAAAGGCTGTTGATGTAGTCTACCTAGACTGCAGCAAAGTCTTTGACTGCATTTTCCACAGTAGTTTCCTGGAGAAGTTGGCAGACCATGGCCCAGACAGGTACACTCTTTGCTGGGTAAAGAAGTGGCTGGATGGTTGGGCTCAGAAACTGATGGTAAATTAAGTTAATTGCAGCTATTGACTGGTAATGACTGGGATTCCCCACGGGGTGGTACAGTGGCTTGTCCTGCTTGATATCTTCATTGTTGACCTGGACAAGGGGATTGGGTGCATCCTCAGTAAGTTTGCACTCCATACTGGAAGGAAGCGTTGATCTGCCTGAGGGTAGGTAGGCCCTACTGAGGAATCTGGACAGGCTGAATCACTGGGCTGAAGCCAAGGGGATGAAGTCCAACAAGACCAAGTGCCTGGTCCTGCACTTTGGTCACAACAACCCCATGCTCCAGGCTTGAGGCAGAGTGGCTGGAAGTCTGTGCAGGGGAAACAGACCTGGGGACATTGGTCAGTGCTTGGTTAAACAGGAGCCAGAAGTGTGCCCAGGTGGCCAAGAAGGCCAATGGCATCCTGGCTTGTATCAGAAATAGTGCAGTCAGCAGGAGCAGGGAGGTGATCATCCCCTGTACTCAGCTCTTCTAAGTACAGTTTTGGGTACCTCTCTACAAGACATTGAGGCCCTGGAGTGTGTCCAGAAAAGGGCAAAGAAGCTGGTGAGGGGACTGGAACACAAGTCTTATGAGGAGCAGCTTAGGGATCTGGGACTGTTTAGTTTGGAGAAGAGGGGGCTCAGGGGAGACCTTATAGCTTTCTACAACTGTAGGTGGACAGCTGGACTAGACGATCTTAGAGGTCTTTTCCAACCTCAATGATTCATTGATTAGCAGCAGAATTTGAACATCTTTCTTCAGCACTGTAGCCCAGAGCTTAGCTTGTGTAAGAAGTGTGAGTAGTTACAGTTTTCTTGCATGCAAGCTAGCCAGAGAGGAATTGGACCCACAAATCTGTATTATACAGATCAATTCTGACCTCCTCTTGCATCTGACACCCCTTTAAACTGAATCCCCTGTGACCCAGTCTACACAATAACCTTATCTCTAATACTGCCTAATCCTATCTCCAGCTCCCTGGGTGCTATTTCACACACCAACTGTCTCCTGACCACACCACCATACAACCCATTTTTATGTTTTCCTTCACAGCTAAACTTTGCTAGAAGTTTTTCATCAGGAACTTACTGCGTTAAAAAAAGATTTTCTATGTTCTTACAGAAAAAAAAAAATGTCCAAATTTGTTTTGTACTGTAAGATTTTCCAAAACAAGCAGAAAGAAAGTGAGATGCTTAATTTTGCTTTGTTCCTAGTACTTTGTTTAGTCTGTTGTGCACTGCCTTGTGTTCTTTGACTGACCAAGCATGCACTGTTTGAAGAACATACTGTAAAAAAAACCTGCAAGTTTTCTCAGAATAAACTTCAACAGATTTTCTGCTCAGCATAAAATTTCACGTTGCAGCCAGATTTAGGATGAAACAACGTTGGCACTCCTTGCATCTTGCACAGAGTCCTCTGCTTGCACTTTACCGAGCAGGTCTCTTTTCTCTGTACTAAATCAGAAGCACGTATGTTCTAATGTATAGAGACATTATTGTAGAGACAAAACGTCTCTAATATATAGAGACATTTTGATACACTTCTTATGTTGTCCTCTCGAGTGAAGCAGCTTAGTGAAAAAAACACTAGCAATTGAACTACATCTAAATCACCCAAAAAGTTGGAACTCTACATAAGTAATGATCTGGAATTCAAGACTGTGGTGGAAGCTGTGACATCAACTCAGGTAAAACGGTCATTCTGTATTATTCAGCCTTTTTATGTGGTAGGGATGAACCGTGTGTCAAGGAGCATCACACAGCCAAAAATCAACTCCTCTGTTTTGAAAGCTGATTGCGACTGGAGAAATCCCACTCTGCTTTTCCATTTGATGCCTTTTAAGCATTACCCCACTCCTTCTGCATCACAATGAAATGACTGCTGGCATATGATCAGGAACTCAGAAATCCTGGCTTCCTATCAACTTACAAAGATTGACCTGGACATTTTATCCACTTTGATGAGAGCATGAATGAAACTACTTTCTCATTCACTCATGAGGAATGCTGCTGCTTAGCACCAGCACAAGTACTTCACTTTACAACCCAATGAGGAAAAACTGTTGAAATTAGTGTAAATATCCTAACCTGCTACCTGAATCCTATCCAGCATTTTGTAGTGACAGTCAAAATAAATCACAAGTGGTTGGAATAAGATCCTATCTCTTCATTTAAGTCATGATCCAACTACCACTAAAATTAGATAGGTTTTTCTGCTGATCTGAACAGGAGTTGGACTTCAGGATCAGAAGAATTATCCACTGTTGAACACTGAAGCTATCCCATGCCCTTCATTGGACTTCTGGACATTTGCCTTCTAACGTAAAACCACAACTTCTACAAAAACACTTTTACTTCAAATATTCCTGGTTTCCCTCTGTTGGGAAAGATAAGTTTGTCGTGCTTATCTGAAATAGAAGTGTGTTTGATAACCAAGACCCTATTCCTAAACCATGGCGCACAGTGAATCTGTCCACGCACCTCCATCATCTGGTGCTGTGCTGAGCAGGTGACTGGCCTAAGCATCCCTTAGAAACCACACTGCTGTCAGCTGAAACAGGCTTGTCTACCCTGTGTGCAGTTCACTCCAGAGAGCAACAACAGGCTCCCTATAAAGGTCAATCAGAGATCTATCTAACAGAAACTCATCGTTAGCAGATGAACAGCCCAAGCTCTAGGAACCTCTGACAATTATTCTGCTTGCAAAGAAGAGGTCTGTGTGGAAGCAATTTTCTTACTTTCTTCTTTCCCACCCAACAAAGAACACTGTTCTCAAAACAAAGTGAATTGAAGGAATCCAAGCTACAAATCAAACAAGTAGCAAAATCATCTCCAGAGAGAATTCCAGCCCACGGGGTTAACAGCAGTGACTTAGTAGGAAAAGCACTGCTTATCCCACATATGCCTGAACTGCCTGTTCTGGTGCACTGAGGTACCACCTGCAGTGCTACTTGGCATCAACAGCAAACCTGGTACAGAATAGGCTGTATCAGCAAGGGAGCCACATAAACTGGACTGCAGTGCTAAGAGAGGTTGTTCCTGACCATGTACAAAGCCAGTGCAAACATGAATATCAGTGTTTGTTTTTCTACGTATTTTGTGGATAATTTAGCTGTTTAAGTTCCTGACAAATCTATAAACTCTTTAAAAGTTTCTCTGTCCCAGCAGAACTGCTCGATAGATTTTCAGACTGTGAGCTGTTGAGAGCGAGCCTTTTGATATGGACATTCCAAATGCTAAAAGGAAACTGTCAGATTTGGTACACCAAAAATCTCACACAACTACAACATGAGATCCCTCCACGGCAACTCGTGGCCTATAACCCTGCTGGAAGGATACACAACCAGTCAGACTTGGGACAAGATTGTAAATATGAAGCATGCTTCCTGCAATCCTAGACTCATTTTGGAAGACTAAAACACAGAATCAAGTTGCACTGTCCAGCTTCAACCTTAACAATGGAAAACTTAGCTGTTTTGCAAAAGTACTGACTTGCAAACCAGACACATCACCCAAACCTCATGAACTTCCGTCAGTCCAGATAGATAAATATTGGTCAAAACTAGTTAAAAAACATTGTCTTGCTCTCTAGCAACAAAGTACATGCAAAGAGCCACTCTGCATTGCAACCCTCCACTTCACATAGCACTTGGAAAAGTCAAGTCTGGAGCAGCAGTAGACAGAGAAGGGGGTTATGGATTCTGGTGTATACTGTCAGAGCACTGTTTATTCTAATCAATCAACTGAAAAAGTAGCAGCTGAGAGTAATTATTAATAATCGAGTAAAATTGGATTATTTCTCTGCACTGCAGCGTTGTCTGGATTGAGAGGCTGGTGTAGAAAAAGTTCATTGGAGCAAGCTACTGCAGTAAAATTGCTGACCTCAGCAGTTCATCAGAGAAGGTGGAAAAGGGAACCTCAACTAAGCATATGGGCATGCTATCTGCTCTGCATGAGGTGTAACAAAAATAATTATTGGAAGGCAGCTGAGTCTAGACAGTCAAATCAAAGACCTACTGCCAAAGCTTTTCAGTTCTGAGGGATTTGTTTTTTTGTGACTCTTCATTCCTGAAAGTGGTCAGCTCCCCATTCCAGACATACTGCCTGTAATGAAGGGGTTCGGATCTTGTCTGAATATGTTTTGCCCTCTGTGCAGCTGTGGTCTTGGTTGATCTTATTCTCAAGCAATGGAATGGAAACATTGCATTATACAACGCATGCAATATATATCTGCAATATGATTAAATATACATCAGAAAGGAACACTATACCAAATATCCTGCAATATACTCAAGTCTGGATATTCAGTGTTTGCCTAAAACAACCACGATGTGGCACCGCAATGAGATATTCCTATCCATAAACGCAAATACTTGAACTGTGACTAAATAATTCGCACCATTACTGCAAAAACAATGGCTCAGCAACTTTATTTACAAACCTGTAGCCAAAACTGTATCAGCTATTTGTGTCCGTGAGTGCCTTATTCATACAATTACACATGTATCTTCTAAGTGCTTTGCAGACAAAATTTAGGAGCCTTCATTTGAAAATTTAACTCAGATTCAGTATTAACAGCCACACTGGGTATAAACCAGAGCAAACCTTCCCTTGCAGTAAACGGAACTGCATCAATCCACAAAATTTAAGCTGCAAACCCTAAACTCCCAGTAAGAGGAATACTGCCCAATTACATGGGGAATACACTGTTGCTACTGAAGGAAGCAGAACTTGGAGTTCTTTGACATCTGTGTGCGCAAGACCTCATCTGCAGAACAACTGAATTACCACAGCAAACATTTTCTAACAACTTACTAATTACATTTTAAAATTAAATATTTATTTCTATCATGAGTATTTTTATATCAACAGAATCTGTTATCTCCCCGTTAACTTTAGCAATTTCTTAAATGAAAATAATCCCTTACTTAAAGGGTGCAAGGAGAATTTCAGTTCCCTCAGAACTTCTGGATGATACAGAATGCTACACAACCCCCTAGCACACATCTTACAGGAACAAAGGATCTAATGAGCAAAGGCTTTTCCTCATTACCTGCAGGAAAACACCGCTTTCAGTGTCCCACTGCAAACACCAGATGCAATGGTCTACTTATTTCTAACATTTATATTTTTTTCTCCATTTCAGGAATTGAGGAGAGAAGAGAGATGCAGTTTAATGTTTTTCTTTGAGTCAGATCAGTCTGGAAAAGTTTTGATAGTGTGGATCATCTACCAGAATAGAAGAGTACCATTAATTCTGCAACGTTAATGCCTGCTTTAGACATCAGTGCACAGAGCAACAGGTAGGAACAGGATGAAGAGAAACAGTGCTGGATAGTCAGCACCCTGGGTTCTCTGCTTGTGCGGGAAGAAAGGGTTAAGCCTGCCTTGAGGTTCACTTTGCTCTCCCTGGTTTGTGCAAGGCCAGAAATCAATCAATTGCACTCTCTCCTTTTCTTCCTGGGAACCACTGCAGGAATATCGTGCCCAGGATCTTGTTTAAATCCACGACTCTTCTCTGTCAAGTCAATTCTTCCTATTCTCCCTCAAGCCCCCCCCCAAAAAAAACATCCCCTCCCCTCTCTCTGAAAATGGGTCTTCTGAACTCGTTTTGCTAATGTATTCTCAAACCAAATTAGGGGCCCTGACTCTCGGTGAAGTTCGTGAGTTAGTCGCCGCGATGCACTGAATTAAAGATACCATCTCGGACTCAAATCAGATTAGAGCCCACACACACACATGCAAAAGCCCACTTTCTAATCAATTTTATAAAGGGCCTTCAGCAGAGATACACTAATGGTATTGAGCTAAGATCTTTAAACTAAGTCTGCAAGAAGTCTGCGGAGATAAAACGCACACTGTATTAAAGAGAAAGCTCTTCACTGCGCCCTTCCCACTGGGAAACCAGCACACACTGGAAGAGCACCTCACAACACAAAGCAGCTCTCCTGAACCCAAGATGTTTCCTCCCACCCTCCTCTGTTGTTTTCCTCCTTCAGACCTGTAAGTCCTTTCTTTCACTTACTGTCAAGCTGCAGGAGAAGGTTCCTGCACAGTGGGCAGAGGACATGGGAACTACGATGCCCTGGTATGTGCTAGGAATTAGACATGATGAAAACATGCAGATCTTTTTAGGCCTTTTCCACACATCTATAATCAGTGGGTGAGTGATTAGTTGCTCAGGTTCAATTAGACTTCCTACTTCAATGCAGCTGCCCTGCAATCACATACAAGATGTGAGGCACTGCCATGCTGTTTGGTGCATGTAACTGGGATGCCACAGCAGCTGCCAGCAGAGATGTGAGAATCACTGTATGGCAAGGGGCTCCCCTTGGAGCAGTAGCTGTGCACACCTGGTATCTTCACATCCTCCTGTCCTCATGTATCTCTGGTTAGCAGTGGAAAGTCTCATGTGTGGCACCACATTTAGCTCTCTGAAGCCAACTCTCCGAAATGAAATGTGGAGCCCAGAAAAGGAAGAGCAAGATAACATAAGAAAAAAATTGTTGGGCAAGACTGCCCACAGATGGGGGCTTTGAAGAGAAGGCAGAAGAAAGAGTTTATAAAAGAAGCTGAAATTGGTGATTTAACAGCCCAGCAGTTGCTTGGTCACCAACAGACAGAGAAGAAAAGCAAACCGAAGACTCTGTTTTTGCAAAGCGTTCTGCATCAGACTGGGAAGTAATTTTTTGCTCTGCTTCAATATTTTCAGTAAAAGCACCTCAAAGTATTTCACACACTACAAAGTCACATCTCCGAATCCAACATCAGTCTTTGTAGCTACTCAATTTCTAAGATGCTGCTTCTAAGAAAAGGAAGCGCAAACATGGTAAGGTAGCAGAGAACTTCTGTCTTAACAACAATCCCATCAAAACCAGAAATTTCTCTTTAGCTACAAGAAAAAAATGCTTCTAAGATTCTTAAAAGTTCTCATATGTTCAAGATTTTCTTCATTTCTGAAACTCGACCTCGCTAATTGAATTGTGAAATTCTGCATACACAGCAGAAGCTCCCCTCAAAATATTGACACAAATACATCAAACACAAAATACATTTCTCTGACTAGCTAACACACACACTAGCCTAACAACATGCTGGAAGGGACCACTTGAACTTTCAGAGGGCCAGCCTTGAAAAAAGTGAGCCTTCCTTGTAATATCTGGACAGGTGACAGCTCCTAGAGCTGGGCAGGACACCAATGTCCTCCTGCAGCAGAGAAAACCCCAACAGCAACAGTTTTCCAAGATCTTAAGCTCTGCCACACTATTAGCACAGAACAGTTTCTCAGAGCTCAGATGGGCTCTGCTCTCCCTGAGACAGCTTCAGGCCTCACACTGCTGAAGAGTTTTACAACATTCATGTGCTGAGGATGATGCCAGTTTTCAGTGCAATTAACCTTTACAGCCTAATGAAATGGCTCTATTGGCTATGGTGGCAGCAAGGAGCCCCCTGACACTGGCAGGCTCCTGAGGATGGGTTATCAAGGTTGCAGAGCATCACTGCTCCACTTCTATCTGCAGGCTGCAGCTAATCAATGCCAGACCTGAAAGGAGCAGGCAATGCCAGCCCCAGCACTGCACTCCAACACCATATCGATCTCTGGGAGGAGAGGGGACTTGAGTCTGCGCCCACTGATCTGCTGTGTCACAGGCAGCGTTCTTCCAGGAATGTACTCAGCAGCAGAAGCACCCAGCTTGGAGAAAGGGGAAAATTCCTCAAGTGGGAAAGAGTTCCCTTATATATGATACAATGGCAGCAAAACTGTCCCATGGCTTAGAAGATTTAGGATGAAGCTTACGGCTTTTGTGCTTGCTGATTTACTCTCCTTAGCTGAAGTACGATAGGCACATCAAAGTCTTCAGGGTTGGGTGACAACTGCTGTACCCCAAGGGCTGAATTTTCTTTCCTCCCAAGAAACAAAACCACAGTCTGTGCATAAAGCAGCCTTTCATCATGCAAGACCAACAGCTTCCTTGTCCATCTTTGTTGTTCTTCTTTTAATAAGGCTTGCTTTCGCTTGCATTGCTTATGGCATTTTCCAAATACTAGATATATCTTTCAAACATAGATCCGGCTCAAACTTCAAAAAACACACAATCCCAGAATCAGCTGTTCTGTTCCACCGTGAGAAAGATATCCAAGACTCTGCTCCACATCCTACCTGAAACTTTTGTTCATTTTCATAAACTTGCTCAATGAAAAATAAAGAAAGGGAAGAGCTACCAACAAGCTGGGCTTAGGAGCTTTGAGGTTTTGCCTACATGCACCTCCTACTAAGAGACTTCTTTGCTGTCAGTGATGCATGGTCCCATCTTCCTAGGATTGAGTAAAGCCCGTTGAATGACATCCTGTCACAACCACCTTAGGTGCTGTTGGTGGTGGCAAGACATGAACTTGAGTCATAGCTTTACCCCAGTTACTGACCTGAGAAGTAATTAACTCATCACTACTGCCTTTCTTCAAGTTACAGGCTCCCAAGAATAGCAGAGACACATAGCACTCACATCAGTAGAATTCAAAAGCTTCAACTTGTCCAGTCTGTGGCAGACCAAGGGAGAGGCCTGGCTAAGTGGAG
This sequence comes from Alectoris magna, assembly GCA_030625065.1. Taxonomy (NCBI): domain Eukaryota; kingdom Metazoa; phylum Chordata; class Aves; order Galliformes; family Phasianidae; genus Alectoris; species Alectoris magna. Next base: position 21,486,286 of record CM060565.1, read on the forward strand.
GGAAGAAATGAAGCTTCAAGCAGGGGAAAAAAGAGAAATAATGAAGCCCTGGGAAGCCCCAGGTTTCAGTAAAGAGTCAGAGCCAAGCCAGAAAAGTAGGAAAAATTGGGAGACTGGCTAAGAAAAAAAACACCAAAACTCTACACTCCAAAAGACGGCAGAAAGGAGAAACAAAAAACAGGTTCTGGTAACTGCAAATCAAAGGCAATCTGGGATCAGTTTGCAGCAGATCTGTGTCAAAAGGAGACTTTCAACAGGTAAGCAGGAAAAGCAAGAAAAACACTGTGTCCTTTGTCTTTGGCAAGGAGTATGAATAGAAGCAGGGCGTGAACAACACAATATAGATGCTGCCAGGGCAAAAAGGTCTCTGAAATTAATGCTTACGCATGCAGTGCAATACACAAGGACCTGCTCCCAAAGGTGGATACTTTCCAGAACTACAGAATGTGCTTATCTCCATATCCGAGTGTGAAAATAAGGACCGCACGTGCAGCATATATTTATATATGTATAAATATAAGAGGCTGCTTGTAAAGATGCAAAGGCTTCTTTGCCATTCAGCCCCAAATGAGCAGGAATGTTCCCATCTTTCTCTGACCTATGTCCAGGTAGAACAGATACACTTGCGTGGCACATAAGATTTCATCTAGACTACAGAGAATGAAAGTAAAGGACTTGGTATGCGGCACCCATCTCCAAGAATTTCTTTCCACTCAAGCAAAAATAGACAACAATCTGATTTATGTGACTGTGATAGGGCTGGCTTTATTATTAAATGCATTACTGTCATTTAAATAGTATTTCACAGACCCAGGGTGTTTGTTTCATTAAAGTATCTTCCCATAAGAACTTGGATTCCAGAGACAGATTAAAGAAAGGAGATATTTCAATCCACAATTTACCAGCAGGGGAGAGAATCAGAGACTTAAGTCTTTGCTCAGATCACCTAAGGAACGTATAGAAGAGCTGGGAACTGGGCTTTGATTTGATCCCAGATTTATAACATTCAGCTTCCTTATGAAACAGAAGTTAGGAGAATGGCAGAATCTGAAGAGTGAGTTCGCACGCTTCCAAGGGCACGGAGTATATTTAATTTATTGGCAGGGAAAGAATATCACAGAAAATGAAATAGCTTTTTATTAAAAACCAACAACAATAACCACCCCTCATCACAGAACCTTTAAAATTTGCCCCAAAACTCATGCTAAGAGTACATCTAAAGAGTTTTCAGGATTTTTTTTGTTCCTTTGTGAAATGTTTGCTTACATTTATTTTCATTTATCTTAAAAAAAAAGATCATTTTCACCAAGAAATGAAAACTATACAAGGACAACTCATTTCAGCACAGCTAGAAAAAAAAAAATTCCTCAAGTTAAAGTTTTACTCTTTCCTTGAGAGAAAAAAACAAAACAAACAAACAAAAAAACACCCACATCCTAGAGAGAATTCCCGCCTGCTGGGAACATGAAACAGTGAACCAGATAGCAAAATGTAGCTCTCAAGAACAGAAACACCTGCCTGAGTGCCTGTAGAAGTAAGTAAACCGGGAAGGGATCCCTCTCTGTCAGATCAGGAAGCATCAACTCTGCTCTCAGTGAGCACCACAGCTAGGTTTGGGGAGTCTGTGCTGCCATCTTCAGGGATGCTCGCTTTTTTCCATGACCCAAAATCATGAAGACAAACAAAAAGGAAAGAATTTCAACACAAAGAAAGAAAACAAGGAGATGACAGCTCCACTCTTTTCCCTCCAAGACTGCTGGGTGCCTTGTGGAGAATCATGGAAATTAAAACTGGGAGAGCCAAATAAACCCTACCTTGTCCATACATTCCCAGGCTGCAGTAAAGCTGATTGTTGGTGCCTAGACCTGTATGATTTCTCTCTTCTTCTAATCCAGAATGGGATCAGGTGATTATTCAGTGTACCTCAAGAGCAGATGCTCATTTGATGCTAACTAACCATCTTCTTTACAAAGCAATTTCAAAAAGACAGAGAGACCCTGACCCCTTCCCGCTGGGCTGAATTAAAATGAAACAGTTAATTGTGTGCCCACAGGGTACTAAAGTCCTGTTTTGTGAGAATATATCATAGGTATTCAAAAATTTCATGTATGCGTTATTCTTCCTCAGACTAAACAGCTAGATTTGAGAGGCTGTGGGGATAAATGCTGCATAATAGCAAAGGTAAATTGAAGAGGACAAATCAGAATCTCCTTGTTTCTGACCCAGCAGTCGTATATGTGTCTCAAAACATTCTAAAGTGCCTTTTGATGTGTGCAACTTTCTTTTTTTTTTTTTTTTTAAAGGACAATCAATTCTATAGAGCTGTGAGCTCTTCATCATTTCTTTGAGTCACAAGTATTTCACTTTTTTTTTTTTTTTTTTTTTTTTTTCCCAAAATTGCTTCACAGGCTCTTCGTGGCAGTGTCTTTGCATATCACATATTACACAACAAAATTCAACTTATCAATACTGGGTTTTCAGGTTGAAGATCATGCATCCGTTCCTCAGCTGCTATGCTGGGACAGGATTTTCTTTGCTGGTAATAATGCTGACCGAGTGGGAGCCATGCTCTTCAGATCTCCATCGCCCTCTGGCCTCACTGCCCCCCAGTAAATATGACTGCTCCATCTTCTCAACACATCTACGTGACAGAATAAGAAATCATGTTTTTATTCAAATTAAGCACTGACTATAAGCTCCTACATAGGTCAGTATAATGGCTGAAGGTTAGAGATATAAAACTGTACTATCCTGTTTTATTAAGAACCTATTCTTGCTTAAAGCTTTTGGCTTTGTATTTTATTTCACCCACGATACTGTTATCGCCCTCACAAAATTGAAGACTTCGTTTTTAATCCACTTAGGTCATTTTTAAAAACTGACGATTTACAGTGAATTAGAAGCAACTCGTAGCACTTTTCAACTGCAAGGACTTGAGATGCTACTCAAAATGGCATGTACAGTAAGGGACAGTTCCACTCATCTGTCTCTGAGGCCTAATGCTTACAGCCCAGGCCCACGAACTGAAAGGAGCATTATGCCCCGTTGAGACTGTAACAGAAAATAAGTAATAATGCAAATTTCTGAGTTGAAAGTTAATCAGAATTCAAGCATCCTCCTAATAACCAATACTGTGGCGCCACTACGGGTGCTGGGCTGAGATGTCAACAACAACTCTAGCTCTCCTAACAGAAAATACTCCTATTGGAAAAGTTGATTGAACAGAGCAGAAAGCAGTCACTTTGCTGATGGATTATTTTTAAGCCATTCCACAAGATTTAATAGACAGCCTCTCCTCAGATCATGCTAGCTCTTTAGGTGATCCATCACATGCAACACATCACCAGCCTGGTCCATCTGCTTTGAGCGCCTTTCCAACATGCACCTGCCTTCCTCCTTGCCACCCCTCACTTCACAATGAACTGGTTGACACTGCCTCACAGCCAGCACTCACAACACTTCCCTCTACAGGACCTGCACTACTTGAAGCACTGATAGAGAGCAGCTCACTAATGATGGGTGAGATGTACAATGAACAACTCACGCTGTCATTTCAGAATCTTCCTAAAACATAAATGCACTCACAGTCAATAAGACTGGGCAGATTGCTCTTCTTTTTCCCAGTCCTGGCTTGCTGCTGGGCTAGGGGAAAAACAGAACTAGCAAAGCCTTTATTCTCTTAGTTTTCTGATCTCTCTGCCTTGGTGCTTCCTCACTGCTTTCCCTACTCGCGCCAGGCCTCAGGGCAGCACCACCTCTCAGCACACCTCTCGCAGCAGGCAGCACGCCGCAGCCCAGTCCTGCGAAGAGGCATTCCTGGTATCGTCCTTGGGGAAACCTCAGAGCTGCTGCTCTTCAACTCCAAGTCTGAATGCAGTTGGGGAGGAGCTCAGCACACTGGGTTTGTGGGGCTGCACAGAGAGATGGATGCAGGGCCAGACTCAGAGGGGACAGCAGCAGCTTGTGCCAGCCACTGCAGAGTGGCATGAGCAGAGTCAGCACGAGGCAGCTTACCCGAGCAGTGCTTAGGTTGGTGCAGTAATATCAGCCTAACGCTTTCATGAGTGCTAAGTTCACACAAAAATGTTTTTTTTAAAACTCACCACAGGCGATTAAGCCGTGATCTAGATTAATTAGCTGCCATATTTCATTTTTAAAACCAGAACTGGCCTGTGCTGACACTGAGGAAACTTATAATTTTTTCACTTGTACCTAACGGCCTCTGGTTTTTCACGCTGCCTGGAGGCAAAGGGCTGCTCTCAGTCGCACACCGCTAGGCCAGGCTGCACTGCACCCACTGCCGGCAGCCATCTTGCCATGCTCCCGGGATGGGTGGGGAACCAGAGATCTAATGGAAGTGCTGACCCTGTCGTAACCTGCGTGCCCCAAGCAGCATTGCTTCGGTGTTGAAAACAAAAGATTGATGAATTGCATAATGTACTTCTACCACTGTTAATTTTTCTGAGTGCTGCTGGTTAGCGTCTCCTGGAGGCTAACAGGCCTCTTTGGCCACACAACAGTATTTACTCCATTGCTGCATCTGGAGGCAAAAGCTGTGTCCTTGCCCTTCAAAGGGATAAGGGACTGTGACAACGTACATTAAGGAAAGGACAAGTCTCACAGAAGTATAGCATTTCTGCATGGAAACAGGGTTCACCTTCTGCCTCCTATTTCCTGTGAAGGTCTTTCACTTTGCACCTTTAAATCCCTAAATAAAGAGAAGACAAGCAACAATCCTGTTTATGCAACATCACAGACTAGCTTTTCCAAATCTAAATTGAGGTGCCAGACTCTCCTCTTCAGCCCATTCTGTTCCCTGTCCATTAAAATTATAACAAACACTGTTCAGCCTGCCTCTCCAAAGCACAGTTCAACAAGGAGGCAACAGGTAGTGCCCAGTAATCCTGCAACACAGCACTGAGACTTGAAACCAGCAACAGTCTGTGGAACAGGCCAGAAAAATCTTTACAAATTGGTTGTAGTCCTCAGGCCCCTCCTTTTTCAGCTCAATGAACGTGAGTCGTTATTTCTCCCAGGGTTATTCTATAGTATTTCTATCACACTGAAAAGTACAGCTGAGCTATTCCTTCTTTCACACTAAGTCAGTGTTGCTCTAATTCATACCCAAGGCTGCACAGGTCTCCCACCCCACCCTGCCATGCTGCGTTATTCCTGCCTTCTGCACTCCCTTAGAGCAGAAGAGCTGCACAGGCCTCCTACCAGCTGCTGATGTGCATCTTCCTTCTACGGTAGCAGGGATGCTAAATACACTGTAATAAATCTCCTCATCCCACGGGAACAGTTCACTTTCCTCCTGCCCCATGACATTACACACAGCAGCTCTTTCCAATGTCAAAAGCACCATTTCAAAGCTGCTCTGCCCTCTGAAAGATCCCACTGCTCCATTTCTCTTCTCCACCCAGTGCAGTTTGCCCCTCACACCACCCAGCTCCCAGGTTCCCCGCAGTAGGTGCAGGCAGCAGGCTCTGCTCTCAGCCAGCAACAGAGGACACTGAAGGGCTGTCAGGTGGGAGGGACCCTGTGTGCTGGCATGGGCAATCTTTACATGTGTGCCTCTTCCTCACCTCACAAGGACACTGCCGACACTTTGCAGAGAGACAAAGAAAGAGAGTCTGCAAATTTGAAGGAAAGCCCATTTCCAGTCAAATGGTCACACAGTGCCTGTTGAATTAAAAAGGTGAGAGAGAAACACAGCAGTAGTTTTGCAAGGTTTGACCCCAATTTATAGGCAAATCCTCATTCAATGTTAGCAGAACAAACCCATGCATATGCTAGAAAATATTTTTTCTCTTCCTGTCATCTCCCTTTCCCTTAAAGATGTTGTATCCAAATTCCAGCTTTCTTCAGGAAGAAATGATTCTGTATTTTCAGTGCACATTCAGTAATTTAAATGAGGAAAAGTGGTTAGAAATACATTTTTCCTACTATGCTGCAGAAAGAAACCTTAGTCAAGGCAAGACGCGCACAGTGACTGCTGTCCTGGGCTTTTCATTCACCATCAGTCTGTCACAGTGTGAGCTCAAGCTTCATGACCCAGGTGTTATCCTTGCTTTTCTCTCCTCCAGCTCACCATCTCCAGTCACAGTGGAAGGATACTGTTCACAACCCAAAATGCTCAAGATCATGCTGCACCATCAACTCGCCCTGGGATCTCCTGTCTAGAGCAGCACGACACTGCCTGGCATTGCTTTACACATTTCCTAGCAGCATCAGAGGTTTAACAACACTACAGAATCAGACAGTGTTGAATTTATATTTCCTACCCACAGGTGAATATCAGGGAGATTTTGCTTAAGGCACAGTTATATTTGCCTTCCATTTTTTTCTCTTTTTTTTTTTTTTTTATAATGTTATAAAGATGTAATTGAGTTTGATGGCATTTATCTATATTTTTTAAAAAGAGCTTGAAACAAGATTCAGGTCTGCACAGTTGTCTCGTTCTAGTCTCCTTTTTCCTTCGCACAGGCCTTCCACAGGTTTCATCTTCACAAATTTGGCAAAGGGCATTCTCATCTCGAGCTCTCTGGACTTCTCCACATGCTTTGTGACCTGTGCTTTGGAGACCTGCTTTACTCTTCTCTGCTGTGTTTTTATCCCAGTAATATTCCTTGCAACTTCAGCGAGTTCACACTTCACCTCCTCTCACACCTCATTTGGCATTTTGTCCTCTGTGCATTTTAGCAATGCATCAAACTGCTCCCCAATTACCACTATGTAGCCTTCCCCAACATACTCCAAATTATTCCCAAAGGGCTGAAAGAATAATTTCATGCACTGGAAGCATGAAACTTGAACTCTGAAGGAAGTAGCCAGTGATCTGAGGCACTAGCAGCACCTGGCAGAGTTTTAGATGAGGAAAATGACTCCCCATACAAAGCTTTAGGGTTTTATTGTTTATTTTCCCCTTCAATACAATCTCTTGTATCAGTTCCAGGTATATCTTCCCCTACTGTGATGTTGAGTTGAATGGCCTAATATTGTTGTGCCACTTTTACACTTCCATATGCCACCTGATTTTGACAGTTACTTGTCATTTACTCAAGTATAAATGACAGCCATTTCAGATCCAAAGCACCTAAGAAGACAGTTTTAAAAGTAAGTTCCCAAACATGCTTGAAGCTTGTAGATGGCTTCTTCATTTTGTGGCTTCTGCTCATCTCTTTTCCCATATAAATTCTTAACACCAGCCTCTTCCTTCAACAACACTGACAACATTTCATGGTTGTTAGTTGCTTTCAGATGATGAAGTAACCTGATACAAATTACCTGCTGCTGCAAGTGAAAGAGAACGTGTGAGCACAGTAGTTGCTCCTGGAAGGCAGGCAGCAAGTACCGATGGTATCATTACAGGCAGAAGGTTTTCTATCACTGTAGAAGTTATTTTAATCTGATTTCCCCCTCAAAGATTTTTCTCTATGATATGAAAGGGTTTTTTTTGATGGCTCAGTAGTCCGCATCATGAAAAGTGGCAAGCCTTCATCCTAAGTCTCACACTGGTGATGTATCAAAGATGTAGCAAGACCACTCCAATGGCATCCTACCAGAAGAAACAAGAGACATTGATGACTGTGGCCAGGGGTCAAAACAAGGCAATTCAAAAATGAATGAATTGCTCTCTGTTAAATCTGCACTTAATTGTTGCTCACTGCTATTCATTTACCCTGCTAAGAAAAAGAATCTCATAAAGCCACCTACTAGTAAGGAAAAAGATAAAGAGACTATTTCGAACAAGTACACTGATATTAATAATATATAGTGTAGACAAGGTATATTCTAGACTCGATGAGAAATTAGCAACATAAATTCCTGTATCTCCTGATTAGACAGAACTGATGCTCTCAATGAAGTGGTTATGAATTTCAAGCCAATGTACCACCTGTGGATTCTTAACACAGGCTGCAGTAGCCCCACAATTCAGATCCCGATGACCCAGTTACTCTCCCAGCTGCCCATCACCTACACAAAATACATCACAATACACTGTACGTGAACCAGGTAGGGAATACTTCTCCTTCACGTTTTACCTCAATGAATCTAAAATGTCTAGGTGTCACATTATTAGGGACAGACTGGAAAACTAGATACTTTAAGACACCAGTAAATGGTTTGATAGGCTCGAATAGGACAAAAACCATGAGATTGCTTCATTTAGGAAACAAACACATTGAAAGAAGTACACACATCAGAGATGCACTCATAAAGATGGTAATGTATTTCTCAAAGGCTACAAGGGACTAAGATGGTTTTTCCTCTCCTAATCAAGCTTCTTTACAATGAGATCTCCATAGACAGGGGAATCGCTCCTTGGCGGACATGGTGACAGCTTCCAAACATTGTATTAGTAGGACGAGGAACAGAGTTTGCAGGATACGACCTGTGAGGGATGTCACAAAGTCTCCTCAGAGGCTTCAAAAAATCCATGACAATGGCAACACTCTCCTAATGCAACAATAAGAGCACCACCAAGGTGCCCAGGAGAAACCCACGAGTACTTTTTAGAGGACAGAATAATCTGAATGTTTCTAAAGGGCCAGGCTGTGAAAGGAAAGGTGTGATGGTTGGTCCCAGGCAACCCCACAGCCCCCAAGCAGCAACGTACAGAACCATTGGCTAGGGCCCTGCACAAGGGCTGCTGAGCTCTGTCAGCTCCCACCTGCACTGCAACCACAGGCAGGTGGAGGTAAAGCCTCTAACCATTCTCCAATGTAGAAAGCAAAACTATTCTCCTTTCAAAGGACAGTTCTATCTGTGCCTCCTTTATTTATACCCAAATTGAACAGGCAAGTCACCTGCAGGCTGCATGTCAGTGTGGTTAACCTCCCAAGGATCCCACGTTTGCACATTTTCCCAGAACAGTTCAACAGTTCAAGTTCCCAGAACAGTGGAGATGCTGAGGCTCTTTAGTGTGACAGCAAACTTCTCTTATAGGAGGTGAAATTGTCACTTCAAGATGCTTTTCCCACCAAGGCTCTGTGTAGTCCTGGGAAGTCCTTCTGGAGCAGTATTTGAAAGAATGAATGCAAGTCTCCTCTTGCCCACTGGCCTCTTCCTTCTCTACCCAGATATCCCGTCTTCTTGATGTAGCCCATATCAGGCTCAAGCACTGTTGCAGAAACAAGGCACGCGTCCACTGGCTTCCCTTAACTTCTAGCTTTAAATCTGATGTTTGGTTTGTTTGTTTGTTTTTAAATGAACTCTTCATCCCTCTGCTTCCTCACATAGGTGTTTTGCACAGCAGATTTCTCTGAGAACAGGGTGAGGTTTCACATCAGAAAATTTTGGCTGTAAATTCTTCTTCTGTCTCAAGGGAATAATGAGTTCTCCTGTGCCCGCTTTGGGCCAGTTACCTGCTTTCAACACAGAACAGCCTGTTGTCTGTACTGAATGCCATGCTACGGTCAGCTAACCACCAGAAGAGGCAAGCTGAAGCTCAGTGGAATTTGGTGCCTTCCTTAAAAATGCCAGCCATAGGAAAGCATCACAAACCATTCATGTATGGTATTTACCTGGTCCCTTTTCAATCTACAGATTTCTGAATCAAATAAATTATAAATTATCTCCTGAGAGGGAGTCGAGAACGTATAATAGACACCAACCGCCCAGCCTCTTTTAATCCATCCAATATTAGACTCGTTATTCATCGGGATAACAATCCTATTTGCAAATCAGCTACCTTTATCAGATAACCAACAGGAGCTAGTACGATATCTATTAGTCCAACAATATCAGTACCAAGATATATAACTGCTTCTGTACAAAAACCCTTCTTCTAATCCTTCTTAAACTCAACAAGACTGATTGGTTTTTATTATTCATGAATTAATTTTTAACTCTTGCTCCAACAGGAGAATTGAACGTGTAACATTTTGCAGAGATCGAGGCAAAGAAACAGTAAGCTAAAAAAGCAGACCATCCAAAAGCAGGTATTTGTTCTTCTTTCAACAAACAGCTAAGGGGGAGAAGCTGCATCTATTTTTCCCTCAACGCCTGGGCAACAATTCCAAGGAATATGAGTGCATTAAAAGTGCACAAATACTACAGCCTTATACTGCACGAGCTTTTGGTCTTTCTTTCATAGACACGCTCTTAAAAATGGCTATGGAATTGAACTGGTTGATAGTTTCAAAAGTAAGTCCATATTAGAACATGGACTCAAGTGGGGAGATTCCTACAGAGATGGTCCGTAGACTAGATGATTTTCTAGGTCTTCTCCAACCTTGATAATTCTGTGATTCTGTATTAACTGATTAGTTAGGGCTTACAGCTTGTTCTGCAACGACGGTTCCCTAACTGTAACTGCTAGAAAAAAAGCAACTGCTCTGTTCTAATCTAAACAATACAACCAAAGGAATAAAAAGAGAATAATCAGAAACACTTGTAGTTATTGGCAAAAAAAAAAAAAAAAAAGCACATCCCATCATCAAAATTTCCAAAGCAAGGGATTCCATAAGAGAAACAACCCACGTTCTGCGTCCTGCAAAAACAAAAACACAGTGAAAAGAAAAAAAGAAAAAAGTTCCCAAAATAACAAAAAAAAAAAAAAAAGAAAAACAAAATTCCAAACACCCGACTTTTCGGGTTACACCACAGGAGCCCAGCTTTATCTTTAGAGCTGGATCTGTGCCTTGCAAACCGTTCTTCAAATTCCCCTACGGCATTTTATTTAAAGACAATCTTTGCTTATCTTTAAAAATCACTGATCCCAAGATGTATTGGTTTATAAACAGAACACCTATTGCCAGTTGTTTGATAGCACCTAACCCTAAATACTCGGTAACTATTGTATCTATTGAGTCGTAACAAAAGCACCAGATTTTTTTTTTGGAGCACAAATGGTGCGTATGGCATACTTGGATGGCATTCTGCCTTTATAGAACACCATGCATGCACGGCTATCTAAAGATCCACAAACTTTAATTAACCAATACTCAGGATGACCTTGGGATGAAGACAGACACACCTATCCTTAATTTTTATGCATTTACACACGTTTGCACACACAAATACACAACCACACGCAGAAAGACTGGCGTATGTGAGACTTTGCACAGATAACTATTTGAGAGAAACAACATGGAGAATGAACATGCTATATATAAGTTACAAACTTCATACACCTTTTTTTTTTCCTGCTAACTTATAGTGTGCACACTTATTTAAAAAATAAGCATGGACACATACAGCCTGATATACACATGTCCATGCATTTACAGATCTCTGCACGTAAGAAAACTGTTTCTGTCATAGCTGGACTCATTCTAGACCTCTACAGTGTGCTTTGTGCCACCACATAACTCGCATCAATTATTCCGCGGGAGACACGTCTGGCATCATCTACGTAAAGTAATACATACATACAGACACATCAATACACTTAACCGTCATCTTCAAAAGGTCATATTTGCTACAATCTATTACAGCAAAAAAAAAAAAAAAGCCTCAAAAAGCAAAGTTAACATCCTTCACAAAGCCCAAGCACTGAGACACAAGTGCCCGTGTCGGGATTTCCCTGGCTGTGTCGACTGTGCCAGCTGCTGCGCCCACTCCCTGCCCCAGTCCCTGGGCACACTGCACTTCTAATGCACAGCACCTTTGGAAGTCACTGCTCAACAGTTCGGTGCATGGACAGCCCTGCTCCATCCAGACACCTCTGCACCGCTATCAATCCGACATCAGAAACTGTCAGGCAATAGGCACCAAGGCTTTTACTTTTGCAGGAAAATGTTTTCAGCCTCTCCCTGCACCATTACCCCTCCGGTTGACAAAAATGACCTAAAAACCTCTATCAACAGAAATATAACAACTAAAAGAAATGGAATCAAACTCGGAGGCAAAACGTAGAAGCCGCACCCCGCATGTCTGAAAAAGGGCTGTGGAAGAACAGAATTTGTGTTCCAAATAATTAAATCTCTTTCGCTCCTTCCTCCGCAGCACTTTCTGAGCCATTTAAAACCAGGTAACGTTCACATGCCATACTTGGTCCAGAAACAAATGAAAATAAAAACACCACAACCCCTCAAAACTATTGTGTAAGTCAATGACTGATTTAAAAAATACAAAGCAAAGGATAAAGGAAACGTATACATTAAAATGTACATAGGTTGATTCTGGTTCCGGGCACCAAAAAGAATTTGAAATCGAGTCCTTGAAATCGGTACCGCTTTCTGTTCTCCACTGCTATGCTGTCAAATCTGTGAAAATCTCCTTGAGGCGGGTATGTCTTTTATAGCCGGGAAACAAACAGCATTGCTGAGGATGAGAAAGTTGGTCTGCCAGACCAACCAAATGAAAACAAAAACTACACGTAAAACTTCAGAAAAATAAAATCTGTCAAACCATAATTATGGAGTAATTTTTCACTTTATTTTAATACTCAAAATTACATAAATCTGGGTGAGAAATCTGGTTGGTGATTGCTCATGTCAGCATGTTTTTAAAAACGTACCAGCCGCAACACGGAAAATCACCTTTCTGCCTTATTTCCCCCCAGGTGCTTGCACATTCTAAGAACGATCATCTCCAGATGCAAAATCGTAACGGAAGAATTTAACTTTTTTTTTTTTTTTTTAAAGCCTTTCTTTTGACCTTTCTCTTGAGTGAAAGGACAGCGAGACAATACACTCACCAGCATTGTTCACAATGACGGCTCCATCACCGGAGATTGAGGGCCGTTATTACTAACGGGAACTTTAAAGTGCCAGGAGAAAAATAGGAAAAATTAGAAAATAACACATCTAAATATGCCATAGCTACAACAAGGATTCTTTCAGGAGAGCAACCAGAGCAACAAGAAATCATCAGGTAAAAATAGCTGCAGTAAAACACAGACAATCAATTCAAAACAAAAGGTGCTATGATGAGAAATTGTCTCTTGATATGCAACATACTCTAAACTGGAGGTCCCGGACACACTTTAGTCTTCCACATTATGGGCTTTTATAATTCAAGAAAAATATATGACCCTTAAATACATGGTAAATCCGACATCACCTCCAGGAAAGAAGGAAAATCTGGACCGAAGCAAAGGGTTCTCATCAGTTTCTATTACTCCACATGTCCTTACAGCCATGGCCAAAAATTGTACAAAAATGGCTACCCATGTCTACACTACATCTCTTTCCTTTCACATACACAACAATGCAGGAATAAATAAAACCATGTCCAAAACCAGGACAGTCCTATTATCAACATTTTATTGCAATTTAGGTCCCATCTCGAAAAAGAAAAAGAAATGAGGTGACGTTTGCCTAAAAAGGCAAAGGAGTCCTCTTTTCTTTACATACACACAAGTTTGTGATTTTATGAATGGAATCTGCATTGTTAGCTAAATCCTTACGGGGCAGGAATATTCTTTGTAGCACAACTAAATTCAGCCGATGGGTGACTAGGTGGAGATTTGCTGGGATCCCACAAAATGTACAGGACTTCTTATCCATTTTTTCCTCCCCTATTCAGAAAGGGAGTGCAAGAAAATTCCAGCTCAGCAGGGACACAGAGCCATCGCAGGTTGTGTGATAACAGCTTGCCACCTGCCTTTCGCAAGTTGTCTTTGCGAAGTGCAAGGGGCACTGAATAGTAACGTTGCCTGCGGTGATAGGAATGCACTGAACAGCTCAGTATGCAAAAGCACTTACTGGTACACAGTGCTCTTCACGAAGGGCATTGCAGAATGCTTTCCAGACTGTCAGAAGTGCTAGGACAGGAAATATTAGCGCGCGTGCAGCAGGAGGAACGTAAGCATTTGCTATCACAATAAAATAAAGTATGAGCAAATGTAGGTATAAAGCTGCTCACAGCAAAAAAAATAAAAACAAGGGACAAAAAGACACCTACCAAACAGCAAACTTAGCTGCAGTCAGACAAAAAGGAGCATTTCTTTGCAAGATCAGCAAGGGTTAACAGCAGCGCACAAGCTCCTGTCCAGTCAAGATAGGGTCAAATGATGTGCAGTGAAAGTTTCAAGTCCTCAATCCCCCAGAGCTTGTTTGCTAATTACATTTGCAATTACAAACATGACAAATGTATTATTATACAGTGCGTTCCACCTTGAGCAGGCATGTTCTCCTCCCGGACAGCCACAGCCAGCAGCCACGCTCACGAGCAGAATCAAAGCACGCAGTGCTCCAGCTGCAGCTCCAGCTGAGGGCATCGCTACTGCTCCGAGGGGACAAGACAAGGCTGGGGAGAGGCAGCACAGCAAGGATGAAACAGACGCAGAGCACATTACAACAGTTCTAAGTAGTAAAACTTATCAGATCGATAACTATTAGTAATAAATAATACTAAATTCTGTTCCTGATGACAGGCACCAAGCACTTTGCACATGTAAGCTACGTATGGATGACTACATTCAGAACTCAAATACAGCTGATACAGGGATGGCAGAAAAAAAATCAAGGCTTTCCTATCTCCAGCAGGGTCACCAAAAACAACAAAGGCGATATTAGCAGTGCTTAAGTCCAATCGCTAAACAACCAACCATCCGATTTTTAGGTTTCTGTTGAAGCTCTTACCCTGCTCCCCCCCCCCCCCCCCCCCCACACACACACAAGTTTCTATAGAAGCATTACCTAGAAAGCTCAATGCTGGGGTCCGGGCAGATGCTACATTTCCCTCCTCTCAGTGCACAAACTAAATATCCTGTACTGTTCTGGCTGTAAAGTTAACAGCAGGAGATCCATGGAATAAAACACAGGCGTTACTGGGAAGAATTTCCCAGTCTCCACAGTCTGCAGCAGAGCTATTGCCCTGAAACACTGGCTGCCACTACGAACCTTGATTCTCAGTCCAAGGAGCAGGAATTAGAAGGAAAAGCTGGGAACAGAATTTTGGATTTATATGCAAGCTGTGCCAGCATCTGTTTCTACTTTTACTATTTCTTCTTCTATTTAAAATTCTCTTCAATATTTCAAATTCCAAAGAAATTCTACCACACTCAGAACAAAAACTGTGAAGTCCACTGGTCTCAGGCTGAAGTCTTTTCCCATCTCCCTTCTTTAAGGCCGTAAAAGCACTTGTG
The DNA here is from genome assembly GCA_030625065.1 of Alectoris magna. Classification (NCBI taxonomy): domain Eukaryota; kingdom Metazoa; phylum Chordata; class Aves; order Galliformes; family Phasianidae; genus Alectoris; species Alectoris magna. Next base: position 21,501,326 of record CM060565.1, read on the forward strand.
TCCTTTGAGCCCTGGCAAATTTGGGAAACAGACGCACTGACACAATGCACAGAACTTCTTATTGAGCCAAAATTACTGGGAAAATACAGGATATTTCAAATGACAAGAAATTCTGAGCAATGGTAACAGAGCTGAAACGGGGCCGGGAAACAGCAGCAAAAAGGGCATTGGGGATACAGCGATCCCTTGGAAAGGGAGAAAACGGGATATGAAATCTCTGTCACAGCAACTTTCTCTGATGCAATCTCTCCAAAGTCTTTCCCCTCTCAGGCTAAATGCAATATTTATTGATTACTTCAAATCAATACAATGAAAAAAAAAATCCTACTTTTTAAAATATATTGATCTTTCCATATTTCTCAATAATTGATAATGATTAGACCATCTTTACTTTCACAAGTGGAATTGGAAAAGGAGGGAAAAGTTAATACAAATGTCGTAAAGGTACCAATTTCCTCATCAGCCTCGTGCTCAACACGCACAGTACACCGAGACCCAATTCTGCAGTGGGAGCTCAGTCAGGAACCCAGCAACCAGGCTGCTTCCCTTGCGGAGGTTTTTCAGTTTATTCTGTCGATAAAGCACACAACTCCCTCCCCACGCTCCCCAGTTAGCAACTCCTCCCTGCCCCTTCCCCAGACTTTCAGACAGTCAGACCAGACCGCTGCATTCAGCTTCTCTGACTCAGATTTCCTCCCATTCACGGAATACGGACATTTCCAGTAACCTCTCAAATTAAGTCACATTTCCTCAGCCTGTGCATTAGAGTCAGTGACAACAACTTTGTCAATTCTCTGCTACAGGATCCAGAATTTGCCGTTTCATTGACCTAAAATTCCACTGTTATACCTTTCCGTCCCTCTACCAAACATATCAGATATTCCTTTCAACTCTTCCTTTCTGCCCATAAAATAATTTTCATTTTTATCAGATCAATGACTCATGTGTCTTTCTTGTACATCAGAGGAAACAGTGTAAGAGACATAGCATCTGGCAGCATGCCCTTATTTGCCAATGATTTTTATTTTCCCTTCATTATGGTTACTTGGTCAGTTTCTGTCTGTCATGGAGAATATTAATTAGAAATGGAGATGGCAATTTTGCAGTCCTGTCAGTATTTCTTGTGGCAGCTATAGCTGGGCAGAAAAAATTCTCTGGGACATGGAAGTTAATACATAAAAGTAAAGCCCCCCCCTTTGAATCAGCCTCAGGTTTGCACATGAGAGATACACAATACTGATATTCACTGTGACCGTACCTATGTATGTGCATATAACTCCATATAAATATTTATATACGCACACACATGTTAGTGTGAATATAATCACTTATTTTGTCTGTCTGGGTGCTGTTCCCGGTACCCGTATGCGTGCTCCCTTCCCACTGTACTGTAGACAGACATTGTCAGTACAGTGTAACTGATGTATTCTCGCCGTATGCCTCACCTGAGAGACGAACCGCAGAGGTACAAATCACTGCCTTTGTTAGCTTCCCAACTGGAAGTCACGCAAAAGGTTCTCCCTCAGAGTTTTATCACCGACCCCAGGAATAATTCTCTCAAAGGTCAGTACCAAAAGGTAGAAAGCGGTCACCAAAGAGTGGATTCCTGTACAAGAAACCGAACACTGCCATAGGATGCACAGGGTCATAAACAGAGGGTCAGTATCAGGAATCAGTACTTCCTTACTCTCACTGCAAGACCCTGTCCTAAGGGAAAGCCCTCAGCCCACCAGATGGAATGTCCCCGGTTCCCGATGCGATTGCTCAGACCTGCACACATGGACAGAAGAACGGGAACTTTCACTGCTTCAGGAAGACGAATCCAAAACCTCAAGAGTGTGATGAGGAATAATGAATTCCTTTCTCTTGTTCATTTTTGTTCACTTTCGAGTGCATTACAAATATTAAGCTCCCCTTAAACTCCAAGGTGAAGGGAGTCACCTTTCCTCTCCTTTGCCTAGGTCATGGTCTCTCTCCATAGTTGCAAGGTGAAATACAGTTTCCAGGTAACTGTATGGATCCCCTATTGAGTGACTATAGCTCCTTCTCCAGCCATATTCTATCCTTCCTCCCATTTTCTCCTACAGCTTAACAGGCAACTAAACAAGAAGATGCAGCCTGCAATATTTTAAAATTCATTCTTAAATTAAGGTTTAATTTGACAACAAATACTGCCCGCATAATTAAAAGCATGTTTTTAAAGGAAAATAACTATGAAAATCTTCTCCGGTGATTAACAGTCAGAAGACTCGCTCAGAACAAAAAGGACGATATGCTCACGCAACCAGCTAGTAATACAAGCACAACTACAACACCTGTATTTACCCAAAACGTTCATAAATAATTGTGTTACAACGGAGGAAGAAGCGGCTCAAGAAGTATATACTGGGTCAACTCCTATCCTCAGCTACAAGAACGCAAGCCAAGATCTAACCCTAACAACGCCAGAACGTAAACCCAAGCAATTACCGACACGCGGCACACACTTTAATTTTCCCATGGTTTAGGGCTTCTCACACCTTTTCCTTCTCTCACTAAGTTTTCCCAGACTTAGCCATGCTTCCCCACTTTGTCACTGCACTCCTCTAAATAAACAACAAAATAAAAAATGGATTGAGATACTTAAAATAGTATTTCTTGGTCTCCCTCCCCCAATCCTCATCAGCGCTAGGATGGCAGCTAGCTGGCACACACAGCCACGTCAAGCACTCCTCTCAACTGAGAGCACTACGACAGTTTCTCATGGCAAAGTGCAGGTGTGCTTACTGCAAAGCCATGGGGACTCAGCAGAACTTCCCCAGGGCCACCTCCACCTGCCTGCTGGGTGGCCAAAGGGTTGGGAACACAGCAGGGCACTGTTCCTGAGCTGGGAGCTGCCTGAGAGCCCCTGGTGACATAGCATAGGGACAGCAATCCAATGTGCAGGTCCCTTCTTACTGCTTTCATGCTGTTGGAGTTTCTTTTCTCAATATCAAAAGTAGAACAAATAAAAAGTTAAGAGACACAATAGCAAGTGATAATGATATACCTTTTGACAGTGGCATTTTGTTCTGTTGTTTTGGTGTTTGCTTTTTAATGAAGGTAAACGCACTTTGTATTTCTGACTTAATGTTAAAAGACTCCCAGAAGCACAAAGAATAAATTTCCCTCAAGAAACTGTTTGTTTATTTTTAATTCAGAATGGAGCAGCCACAAGTGAAGCAGTGGGGAAGAGAATCACACGGGTTAGGCTATTAATTTCTATCAACAATTCTAAATCACGTTTTAATGAAACTGCTGGAAGCAGGGGATTAAATTAGGGAGAAGTGTGCATAAGGACAGACAACATCAGCAAGACAGACAGACGGATAAAGGACAGCTGTAACGAGGAAGGAGAGGTCAGTATCATTGCAGGTTTGGTTGGTTTTAAGTGTTTTAATTTTACTAAATAGGATGTGTTCTTAAAACAATCACAATGAAACCGGTAAATGACCTCGCTCCTAACCCCTACCCACCTCCCGATGACACCACAGAACCTGAGTAGGTGACACACAGATTAACATGAAAACACAAAAGGTGACTCTGCTCGGGGAGATTTATCAGAGGGGAGAAACGCACATGGAACTGAATGACTCCAGTGAGCTGGATGCAAACGCTGAGATTTTGCCTTGTTTCTTCATTTCCCCGAAAGGATCAAACCAAACTTAACACGTTAACGTGGCTCTGAACGCAAGCGTTATCGGGCACCGCTCCGCGCAGGATACAAAGAGCAGCGGCAGGTGCTGAGGTAGCAGCCAGCGGTCCCGGCTCGGGATGCTGCCGCCAGCCCTGCTGCTCCACTCCCCCCGGGCAGGTACCACGCAGAGCGAACTGTGGGAAACTCCTTTTCCAAAGGGGATTTCGGGTCAAAATACAAGTTTTGTTACAACAATATTAAAAATAATTTTTAAAAAAATCGCAACAGTATTTCAGCAGATCCACTTTCTGTAACTGTACACATATCTCCTTACAGACGCCTGAGAACCCACGTAATAAAAATCCTAGCACCGACGGGAAGTACAACTGCGCACACTGGACTGCCAGCGCTCAGCGTCAGCCCGTTCCTAGGAGATGAAGCGTTAGAGGGAGAAGTTACGGGGAAATAAAGCGCCGGCCCCGCGCACCGACTGCCGGCGCTCCCCTGCGGCACCTGCCCGCACCCTCCCGCTCCTATTCCCGCGGCGAGGCAGAGGCGCGCCGGGTCACGGCCCCGTCCCGTCCCACCAGCAGCGGTGCCGGTGCCCGTCCGCCCGCGGCTCGCCCGGTCCCGGCGCGGCACAACGCGACGCACTCACTGGTTGTGGTAGCCGAGCGGGTCAGAGATGCACAGCTCGGAAATGTCCATCAGTCCACTTTGAGCATTCCCGGTTGGAGGAAAAAAAAAAAAAAAGAAAAAAAAAAAAAGGAGAGAAATAAAAGAAAGAAAGGAAGGAAGAAAGAAGGGAAACAACAAGAGGACAACTCGGGAGCCGGGCGTGGAGCCGCGGCAGGGAGCCGGCCGAGCCCGGCGGTAGGGCAGAGGCGGCCGGGCCGGGCCAGCAGCTCCGCTGCGCTCCGCTCCGCGCCCGGACACTGGCAGCGGCGGGAGGCGGGCGGCGCGCAGGACCCAGCCACGGGGGATTTCGCCGCCCCGAGCCCCGCTGTAGCTTTAACACCGGGAGATGGATGGAGACGGACGAGCGGCGATTGGCTCCCGCGCGGGGGCCGGGCTTGGAGCGCGGCTGGGGGAGGCACGGCCGGGGGGGCCCGCTCCGGCCTCGCGGGCGCAGCTCTCCCTCGGGCGGCCCCGGGCCGGACGGCGGCAGCGCTGGGACTCGCGATGACAGCCCGCCGCTCGGCCCCGGCACGGGAAGCGGCGCAGCGGCGGCACACGCGGCCCGTGTCTCTCGCACCCTCCGGAAGCGGCGGCCGCAGAGTTTAGGGTTAGGGGAAACCCCGCGGAGCGGAGCCCTGGGCGCAGTTCCTCCCGCGGGCGCGCCCCTGGCGGGCAGCAGCGCACACAGCCCGCTCACGCGTGGCACGGCGCGCCGCACCGGCCCGGCTCCGCACGCACAGGCCGAGGCTCGCCGCCGCAGCCCCGCGCTACGCTGACAGCTGCCTGCACAGCCCCACATCCTCAGCACACGAGCGCCCGATCCCGGTTTCAAAGCAGCGCCGTTCGGATGTCGCTTCAGTGAAGCCTGAGAGCGTGCTGGAATAAACCCTGGCACTGAGACCAGAAACGGACCTTCGGGATAAAGGCATGTATTACCATCCACATGCCTGTAGGTACGGACCCTCAGAAATGTTCACAATATAAACCAACACAAAATCCTCATGAAAGACTTTTCTAAGCACTGTGTATACACCAGCTACCCTGTCACAGGGCTTTCACAATCCCCACACACGTTTTCACACCCATGCAACCTCACTGCCTTCCTATGGCAGCAGACCAGTTCCCAACTGAAGAATCCTTCCTGTACAAGCACATAAGCCTCAGCTGCACACCCAGAGCCTTGTCCTGGAAGCCCGTCTCACGTGGAGGTACCCTGCAGGGTCTCTTCAGTCATTGCCACCAGCCCTTTGACTCCCAAAGGGCACTAATGCAAACCTCCCATGTCCCTCTCTCCTACACCTCTACTTCATGCTTAGGTGTCTGAGGCTCAAATACACTAACCCTCACCAACAAACCAGAAACAGAGGCTTTTTTAAAAGGGAAATAAACACAACTGGATAAATCTTCACTCTCCTATGTCAGACAAATAAAAAGTTGAAGCATTAAGGATACTCCTTAATGCAAGGCACAGAATCTATTTTGAGACAAGAATGTAACACAGCAGAAGAAGCGATGATCCTTGAGAACTTTCCAGATGGGAGGGGCTATACAGCAAAAGAGAGAGACAGTGTTTATTGCCATGTTTACAACTGAACCACTATGTTGTAAGAAAATCTTAGGCTAAGCCACCTCAGGAGAAACTTGAAGCAGACCATATTCAGAAAAAGAGGAACAGTCAAATTCACAGCAAACCTCCTTTGCTAAAGGTAGCACAACTTTCTCAGCAGATTCTCTACCAGAGATCTTAACCACTATGGAATATGCAACAAAAACACCACAGAGACTTGTGGCAGGTCCTGCTGTGTCCCCCAGCTGTGTGGGGTTCTGATCAACTTTCCTTAATACAAGGCACATGAAGAAGCCACTGAAAACACTTAGTTTATAAAAAAGGAGACAGCAGAGACTTGTCCACAGTTTTAAAAGTAGAGCCGAATCTGCTTACCTGAATGCTGCAGGTGACACAAAGTTCAAAATATACATCTTTTCTGGAAGCAGAGTTAAAAGGAACTGTACACACATACACCTCTGTACGCCTAAGTGACACATCAGCACAGTGACAATTCTAAAATGCTTTGATTGCCAGTAAGTCTAAAGACAAGGGCTTGGGGGCAACCATAGAAGTGCCCAGGATTGCAAGGAAGGGATCTCACCAACCACACTGAAGAACCCTAACGCCAGAGATGAGGAGGAGGAAACGAGCACCAGTGCATTTCCTGCAGGGATCTGAGCTCAGAGGGACCTGCTGATGACCTGATTGCCCCATGAAGAGGATTCCTGACATAGCAAGAGATGCTGGAGGAGGCACACGGGGTCAGGGCAGGGTTCAAGAGTAGCCAGGGTGTTTACAGTGAGCCGATTTTGACCGAAAGCATTTTTCTCTGGAAAGATGCTCACTGTCTGCATACTGACTGCGCAGAATTAGTTCTGCTGCAGGCTCTCAGTGAATGGGAGAGCAGAGTGGGGATGGTCTGGCAAGCAGGTGTTGCTCTATCAATAGCTGATGTTTTAATTTTTAAGTTTTAACCAGGCTGAGGTGAGGCAAGCAGGGAGCCATGTGATTGCTTGGCACGAGGTCCATGGGGCCAAATTAGCTGATATCAGCCGTACAATGGTGGGTTTGTACTCTGGAAATGGGTTGCTGCTGACAGAACTGCCTGGGTAAGGTGGGTATTTACAAAGTGGTGCAGAAATGTAACATTATTCTCTCTTGATCCAGTGCAAGTGAACAAATAGAGCTTCCCCCATCTCAGGAGGGGCTGAGCAGAGCCCATGGCTTCTTATCTCTGAAAGCTATAAAGGAACAACTTCTGCTGCCCAGACCTGATCTGTAAGCTTCCCCAAGGAATGGGACAAGAGTTCTGAGAGCTCATCTGGGAATTCCAGGAGGCCTCATCTTCCTCTGCTTCATCCCCTTTGCACACCATTCTCGCTGAGCTCTTCTCACAGCTTTAGCCAAACTCTCTTCCCTCCAAAGATTAAAGGAAACACTGATTTTGAGACGGCCCTTCTTCCAACATACATGTTGTAAAAATGTGCCAGAACAAGTTTAGAAAGACTAAGGTTTGGCTGTCAAGATCCAAAAGCCTCAGTCTGAGTAAACACAAGGTAGAACTGCACACACAACAGCAAAGCTAGCTTGTCCTACGAGCACAGCCCTCGCTGGCCTGCCTGAATCCTACCTTGCAAGTGCTGTTCTCCCTCCAGCAGGGCAGGAACACTCCAGCCCGCTTGGTTTGCAGCCTCTGAACAGAGCACACCTCAGGTAAATGCTACCTGATGAGTTGATCGTCATAAGGCAGCCATTGGATTTTTGAAGTCCCCAGTTCTTCTCTCACCTGACCCCAATGCAGAGCAGTGACTTTCCATGAGTTGACTAAGAAGAGAGCACAGTTACAGTGCAGATGGAGCTCCAGCAATACCGCTTCTTTGAGATACTCAAATCTCCCCTTCCCCAAAAAGATGTCTTTTGTACTTTTGCTGGCTCTTCCAAGAGATGATGGATTAAGAATTTCTTGAGAAACTTTCTCCCATCCTTTAATGACTAAGCAATTTGCAATGGACTTTTTACTTTTTTAAAACTTTTATCATGAAATAACGATCAGCTTTCCAGGAAGATGACTGATTGACTGACAAAAATGTCATTTGGACTAATATAGAAGCAACCTACAAATCTTGCCAAACAAACCTGATTTCACTTGGTGATAAGGTTAGTTTTTTGTGAATAAGGAAAATACAGCAGAAGATAATATCTACTTGGGGGGGGGGGGGGGGGGGGGATTGCTTTTTTGTTTTTTTTTCCCTTTTATGAAGGCCTCATTATTGTATTCTCATAAGGAAGTGAATGAGGTACTGCACAGGGCAAAAACAATACCTACTTAGGAGAGCTAAGCTGAGCAAAACACACTTGTGTACACGTGGTCCTGCCCTGTCTGCTGGGTAAAGAGAAACTTCAACAACCAGAGGCTTTTTCCAGACCTCATCTCATTTAAAGGATCAACAGTTACACAGGCTTCATTGGGATGAATTTAGAAGACAATCCTTTCACACTACAGAGGCCAATAGCGCAGCTTAAGTTACTATGTTGAATGCCCTCAACCCTCTACTTCGTAAAGCTTGTAACCAGGAAGAGAAACTTAGGTTCTCTGAGCACAGATGCCTGATCACCAGTGGGAGCTCACTACTCTCATATATATCCCCTTGCTTCCCCCATCCCAGATCAGGACTCTATCCTTGAGAACAAGACAGACTTCTTTATCTGGGGGCTCTGTTCTACCTTCCCTTACTACACTTAAAACAGTTCACTGCCTCCACCAAAGACAATCTGTCATTCTCTACTGAACTCCGTATTGATTTTTGTTTTCCCCAAAACATTCCTTATGGCTTTATGAACGATATGCTCAAACTAAAAGACATCACCACCATCACTGCTAGAGCTCAACATCTATTTAAGCAGGAAATAGTTTTCATTTAAGTAACTGCTCATCTGAACATCCTTAAACATGCTTCAAGCATTACCTAGTCTCTGAAACATTTGTTGTAATTCTCAACTTATAGACTGTCAAATTATATCGTAGAGGCTGACTTGCCTAAGATCAACCTGAGCAAATCTGCAGCTCAGTGGAAGTCTGCATATGCGTCTTAACCCTTACTGTCCTGCTTCGCCTCAGAATTCTCTGTCCCAGAAATGTGACCTTCCATTAGGTTCCAATTTTTTCCCCATTCTGAATCTGTATGCAGCAGTATTAGGAGCCTTCAGATTAGATACAGTCCCTCCATCGCTAATGAGAAGTTAACCACCCCTATTTTCTTCTAATAACCCCTACTTTTGTAGGGTCAATGCTGATTTTTGTCCTTCCCTACTTGCAGCATTTCCTATTTTGCAGCATTTATAGCAGGATAAGCTCTGTTTCCAGAGCAGAACATGTTTCTGCTGGCATCTTAAATGAAAGTGCACAGACATGCAAACAGACAAAAGCCAGGGCGAAGCTGCATTAACTTCTACAGAATTTAAAACAGGGCATCAGAATAAGAAGTATACACTATTTGATCGAATGGGAAAGAATAAAGATAATGGTAAAAATATACAGTTTCCTAGATTTAAGAGCGCGTAGTAAGAAATTTAGTTCTTATTGCATGAGGGAGGCAAGAGAGGAAATCTTTACTGCATTATGCTTTCTTGCATCATTAGCTTGCTTACGTATTTGATATGGACTTCTAACCTCCCTTCTCAGAAATAATGCAATTTATCTACTTTCATGTTTTGTCAACCTACTCCTTTGGCCAGAGTTTGGCTAGCTCTTGTTTAACTAAGCAATCAGCAACCTTCCTCAAAAAAGACAGGTAATTACAGAGGTAGGTTGATCTTGCAGACTTGGATGACCTGCATCCAAGCTACAAATTTTGACCTGCTGCTGATCTGTATCCTGTGATGTGTATTAGAGTAACCCTCAGCTGGACTACCTTGGCCAAGCAGAATATGACCAAGACATTGACAGGAAAGTGGTTTTATTCATATTGACAGCTACATATCATCTACTATCTATTCCAGGACTCTGTCCAAATTGCAGCAAAGCAAAAATAAACCTTTCTCCATCCATAACTCCAGGTGCCCATAGTACAGCAGTCAGGCTATTCGCTTGCATACTACCAGGAGCAGGGAGGGAACACATGACTTCCAAAATCTGCTTAGCTATCACTGACATGACAAGGGTGGCCTTTCCAGTGTGGTAGTTCATCCTGGAAGATGGGACAAAGCTAAATCCTTCAACCAATCTGAGTATACTACCTCAAAGTCTTTTATTACAAAAGGCTAAGGTGGGAGGTCAGAAGGTGCCTGAGAATGTGGTGTCAGTCTCTGGGTGTCAGTCTCCCCACATTAGAGGAATATTTGCTGCTTCTCTCTGCAGTCCTGGGCAACCTAACCCACTTCAGGACCCCAGCATTCACTGTACCAGCTTACTCGCTGAACTACTCACAAGAAATAGCTGTCTCATCAAGAGGAAGAGCAGTTACTTACTGGTACGCAGCAAGGAAAGAATACAGACATGTTCACCTGTGCGCTGATAATGCTGAATGTCTCAGCCCAGAAGGAGAGGGGCTTAAAAAGAATGCAAATGTTTCCAAGTTACAGCTGTTAGAAAGCATGTCCAACACAGGCTAAGCAGTGAAGATGGAATTTTTCCAGATCTGTGATGGAAAGAGGAACTTCAGCATGTGCAAGATAACTTTTCTCGGCAACAGAAATGAAGCAGCTGCAGTGGCCCAGGCTTTCCAGTTCGAATATGACAAAAAGCAGTGGGTATGCGTGCAATTTCCTCCTAGCTGGGTTCTCTGTGAAGGTTACACAGTCCTTTTGGAAAGTGACATAGGCAGTTATAAAGCAAACCAGTGAAAAATTCCCATCCAGAGTATGTGGGATGAAGAGAACAAGGATTAAAGGCTTTCTTTTCCCAGCCAGAACTTCCATCTAACCTTGGTCATCAGAAGACACTGACTTCACACGATCAGTCAGGCCACATACAGAAATGCTCAGTGACAAGGGATCTGCGTAGAAACATTTAACAGCAAGACAAACCTGCAAATCCCAAGTGACTCTAGGAAACCTGATGGAAAATGATCTGGAAAACAAGCAGAGATTATTGTATGATCAACTGTCTTACTGGTCACCTCCTCCAGCCCCAGAATACTCCAGTTTCTAACAGTAAGGAGTTGCAGGCTTTGACTAAAGCCAGGCATGCCGAAGGCCAGTTTCCTTCTGACAGCTGTATGAGAAGCGCAATAACTACAAGACCTCTCTGTTTTGGATCATTAAGTACACCTCCATGCTGAAGATCTGTTCTGTACAACTTTTGTGTTTGAACAATATAGATTTTTTTCACAACTCCCTCTTGAGTGTATTTATTACTTGTACAACATTTATTTCACTTCCTCGACAAAAGCAAATAGGTAATAATCCATCATGCCCTCAGCTCTTATTTCATCAGACTGCTTTGCCAACAAACGGTATCCCCAAGCTTAACATACTTTTAACTTCCGAGTCCCAACACCTCATTCAGGTACTTGCAGTGAAATGCGTGCTAGGAAATCACTGCTTTTGTCAACAAGCTATTAATATTCAAAAACTATGCCTTCAGACCAGGAATGATCACAGTTACACATGCTTTTTCAAACAAGAAATTGAAAAAGAAACATAAAATCAATTCTTACCTATACCACATATACCAAAACGTCATTTAAGAGTAACAAGGCTACTCAGGACCACATGAACCCATCTTCTTTAGCTCTGTGATGTATGCACATATAAGATCAAGAGGGTAGTCAGTCAAAAAGAGATGCGTGCTGATTACCAGAAAGAAAGGTTCTCTATGTAAAGGTAAGGAGAAGCCCTGCTTTGCTAAGCAGCCCTGTGCACTTCAAAAGATAGCACTCGCTCTTGTGTGTGGAAATACAAGTCCGCAGATGTCTTTGTAAAGGTCCTATTGAGGTGACTTCCAAGTTTCTCAGAGATCCAGGCACAGAAGAAGTTGTGGGCTGCAATAAAGCCATCTCCTGATGGACTTGAGCATGCATCAGTGTATTTCAGCAAATATGCCTTCATCCTTTCTGCATTGCCAGCTTTGCCATTCTTGTGGCAGTATTATAGAAAATTACTTTTCAGTATCATTGTTAAGGCAAACTCAAATCTCAGTCCCATGTGGTCTGAGGGTGACTTTGGTGCTACAGCTTCCTAGCAACAGATCCCCTTGGTGTCCAGTGTGCTTACAAAGAAAAATCCAGTTTTGGTCTTTCACTCATCTCTTGAGCACTTCTATTGTAGTGATCAGGGACTACCAGTGCTCACCTCTTTGCTCCTCCCCTGGACATACTGAGCTTCCATTAAATATTTACAGTCAGCTGAAATCAGTAGAACTTAATTCATCTTTTAGACCTTGCTTATCAACATGTAGCAATATTTCATAACTCATGTGGTTAGCAACTCAGCAAAGGGTAGGCTTTATGCCAATGCATAAATCCCAGAGGTGGCTGTTACCAGGTTCCTTCTGGGAACCATACAGACTGGAGCCAAGACTCCTCTTTGTTAAACCTAGGGGTTTCTAGGGGCTCATTCATTACATGAGGAGAAACAAACTGGTTAATCAAACACCATGGGAAAGCATCAGTGACTTGCAACACAGCACAAGGCCTTGCTAGTATATGTCACAGACACCTGGCCACCAGCGTAAGGCCATACAGAACAAGCCTTGCGCGTCCTACTGCCCAGCACATGTGTCCTGCTTGCAGAGGCAGTACTAATACTTCCAGAAATACAAAATGCTTCTGCATAGACACACCTAGGCAACACCCATCAGAGGAGCAATAAATATCTTCAGGTTTGTACAGGGCTACATTCCAAGCACCTTTAGGTTTGATTACATACTTGCTACACAGGGACAACTATTTTTTTTTTTTAAAAGCTACTACAGTCCATATATCCAAAGTGCAAGAACACCAGTGTAAGCCCCACATATTTGACCAGCTGTCAAATGCCCATTGCTGATATTCTGTATATCAGATGAACAGGTAACCGAGAGACTGCAGTCCAAATTTTTGCTCCCAAGCTTCTTCCTACTCTCTGGGGAGAAACGGACAGACATTCAGTAGAAAAGAGTAGGAAAGTTCACTACGAAGGGACACAAAAAGATCATCAAGTGCAACTGCTTTAGTACTTCAGGGCTGACCAAAAGCTAAAGCAGATTATTAAGGGCATTATTCACATTTCTCTTGAACACAGACAGGCATAGGGCATTAACCACCTCTTTAGGAAGCCTGTTCCAGTGTTTGACCACCTGAACATTCTTCCTAACGTCCAGTCTGAACCTCCTCTGGAGCATCTTTATGCTATTCTGCATGTCTCATCATCAGTGACCAGGGAGCAGAGCCCAGTACCTCCCTCTTCACTTCCTCTACTCCAGAAGTTGCTGAGAGCAGTGAGGTCACCTGTTGGTCTCTTCTTCAGACTCAGCAAGCCAAGTGATAGGGCATGCCTTCCAGCCCTTTTACCAGCTTTGTTGCTGTCCTCCAGCCACTTCAAGCATCTCAACATTGTTTTTATATCATGGAGCCCAGAAGCGCACACAATACTTGCTACATAAGGACAACTATTTCTTTTTTGCACAGTACTTGTGTGCAGTAGTTAGCTCTTTCAACAGTAAAGCATATCCAAAATTATAGTATACTTAGAGTGCTGCTGGGTTATTGAACTCCTATTTATTTGTGAGGCATCCATGAGTATCACACATGCCCAGTGCTCTCAAACAAGAGTTGATACCAAGTTGCAATACTTGGGGAGATGCCCCTTAGAGGTTTGTCAGAACAAGCCATGGGGCAGCACACTGGGGACAGTATACTGCAGCTCTATATGCAGTGCTACCGTATCACCTCACCCACACCTCCTGGCACAGTCTAAACACTCCCCAAAACCTGCTCCCTAAAAGAAGAAAGTGTTCTTTCAAAAATCCGAGTAGAAGCTGGGTCATCAGATGAGGATGAAATTGGTTTAAAAGCCATTAAGAAGAAAGCAACCCAGGCATTCAGGAGCAATCACAGCTGCTTGGGCTGATCAGGAGAGACAGAGGGGATTATTTATTCATGGAGTTCCTGTTCTCCCTGTGCAGGTGTATCCACTGGGGAAGCGTTAAGAGAAGTAGGGAGCAGGATGCTGCTTGGAATCCTACTGAGGTTCTCCCGGCCTGGGTCTCAGGAGATTTAAACACAATTCATGTCCGGAGCATCCAGGAGACATCAACCATCTCCCAGAGCAGGAAAGGCCAGAAAGAGCACCATCACACAGGTCTCTGCTGAGGCACAGTGCCCCGGCACCCTTGCTTTCAGTAAGATCCCTTCAGAGCAACAGTGCTTGAATACACTGGCACTTCTGTTTCTCTTTTCTTGTGGTTCAGCTGCTTCCCTTTAAACACAGATCAAGTGTCCCAAGGGACTCAGCAAGTGCTTAACAGACATGTCTGAGGAAAGGACCTCCAATGAGAAAACCAAGACCTGAAAATCCCAATAGACACCCTCAATTTAATCCACAGCTGATAGACTAACCCTGAAGTTACAAGCAACCAGATCCTAACTGCACAAAAAGCACATCAGTCTAGACCGTACCCACAGCTTAATGAAAGATCCTAAACACAGACCAGCAGATTAAACAGAAGGAAACAAATGAATTGAGAGAGCCAGCATGGAAAACTAAACCAAGAATTCTTTTTCAAGATACTGTACAGTATTTCCTGATATAGTTCCTTATTGTTTCCCCAAACTGTAGGATCAAGAGGCCTTAATCTCTAAAATAATAAAACTCCATTATTCAGAACCAATCTTCCAGCACTAACTGAAAAAGAGCTGCAGAATCAGTCAGACATCTGGCAACTATCCTCTTGGTCAGAGAGCCACAAAGGGAAACCAGGGCTTGAAACTATCAAACACCACCTGAATTTCCTGCTGAAAAGTGCTGCAGAAATGTTCCAGAAAGTGTCACTGGGAGCTGAACTTGTATGAGTGGAACAGCCTAACATTATGTCAATTCATGTCTTCCTGCTATTCATTACTGATGAGATGCAAGAGATTAAGATGAAAAGGCAGGAGCCGACAGTGAACTACTGCTTTCGACATTTTTTTCAGCATTCCCAGTTTCTTCCTGCTCCTTCTCTCCTGGTATATCTTGCATTACTCCCTAGTGGTGGTTTTCTCTCTCACTTCCTGTCTCAAACCAATACTTTGTATTGTGCTGCTAAAGCTACTGCAAAGCCAGCTGTGGCAGCGAAGTACCTCCTGAACACATGGACTGGTTTGGAAAACCTTTGAAAAGGTAAAATCAATGATCCAAGGAGTCTCAACATCATTTAGGCACAAAGTGAGGGAGTTTCAGCAAGTTCCTCACTCTCAGACTTCTCCTCAGTCATCTTCTCCCCACATAAAACAATGTGATTTCTGATAAATACACATAAAATAAAAGAGGTTTGTTCTCCCAGCCCATGTTCCTCCAAAGGGCAATATTAAAATGATCCTATTTCAACAAAACAGGTGCTATTTGGCCTTTCAAAGAGAACTTCCTTTGCAGAGCATTCAGAAACAGGTTACATTTTCAGGGTTTATGCAATCTTCTTCACTTGGGGAAGAATATCTAACATTGTTCTGATAGCTACTTAATCCTAACGGGAAACTGCTCTAGAAAGACTTGCACCCCCAAAGGAGATGGAACACAGTAGACCCAGAGCTCTTGCACCAAGTTCCCCTTGCTGCAAATGTCAGGTTATAAACACATAAGGAGAACATCTGCTTCCTTACAAAACTCTTCCCATTGAGATCTTTCAGTCACAATAATTTCTGTAGGATGCTCTGTGCCTTCGCAGTCTCAATTTTGCAGAAGTACAAGGCTTAACCTCCACCCATTGATAGGCGTTTGACAGCAAGGAGGAGGCCTCTCCTTCCCACTGAAGGGCACACTCAGGCTTCTTTCCATACAGGTGGCTTCACCTCTTACTACCGAGCACAGAATTCCCCCAATGGCATTGATATTTGTTCACCTCCCATCTTGGCAGGCCTTCTTCACATGAGGTTGCTTCTGCAGTATAACTCAAGGTACAATTTTAAATAGGTTAACTTAAACCAGTGCAAAAGACTCCCGTTACTATTGAAATTAAACCCATTTAAGTATCTAATGAGGAAAAATTAAATAACCTCAAGCTGGCAAGAGAGCATCCAAGGCTTGGATGTTCAGTAGTTTAAACAGTTTGTTTTAAAATAGATACAATTTGAAGTACACCATTTCCTCACACAGAAAAGATCCCTGAACAGTGGAAACAGCAGCACTTGTAAAATGGGCACCACAAATCAGCACAGAAGAGATGGGGCAGAGATGTGGTCAGTTTCTCGCACACAGCTTGTTGCGCAAGAAGGGGTATCCAGAAGTGATAGCCAGCTAAAAAAAGTTTCAAGGACAATCAAGTGTACTCAAGATGGTGTTAGTAGGAAAACACAGGGAAAAAAAAATGTGTTGCTGCATCTCCAGAATGTTTTCAGACATTTGTACAGCACCTTTGTTACACAGGGGCTCAGAACTCTCTGTCAGCAGAGAATGCAAATTAGTTACTGTAAAACAAGCACTGCATACAGCAAGGATGCATACCTTGCAGCACTCCTGCCCCATGTCCCTACTTCCCAGGGTAGCTCACAGAGACATGCTGTCAAGAAAACCCTCTCGGAAGACATAGCAGCATTTGCACGAGGCTGGGGCCAGAACCCACTCCTGTCAAACAGCTCTCCAACCCAGGATGTGACTGCGGCTGGTGAAACATGTTAGCTAATGAAGATTGAGTCAGGCAGGCAGAGACGATCCCTTCAAGCCTGTTAATCCACTTAGGGAAGGAGAAGGGAAACCTGAGCTGAATTGCTGTGCTCCCTGCAATGAACTATACTGTGCTGGCTTTATCACCTAGACAGAGCAAAAACAGACAAGTTAGACTGAGGAGAGCTTTGGATGTAAGATCCGAACTTTCGGGATACAGATCAAGAGGAGATACTGAGGGAACAGCATGCCCTGGGCTGGCTTTTGTGCTGCTTTGCCTGCCTAGGAATAAGCAGGATGAGGCTGGTCCGAAGCTTCTGCCTGACACTGATGCAGAGACAGCGCACACACACCTCACACCATTTGCATAGAGCAAAAAGGCTTCCCGAGGGCTCAGCTTGGATTACTGGGTCGAAAAGTCGGAGGAAGCATTTATGTATAAACACCCACCCCAGCAGTGACAGAAAGCCAGTCCCTGCCACTTAGTGGATTTAACTGCAGGAGCTTGCTGGGCTGATGGGTGTCAATCCCAGGAAATGCCAGATTATCCTCAACCGCCAGAGGGTGCTCCCCATCTCAAAGACAGAGTTAATGCCAGATTCACCCAGACAGCTAGAGGAGCCTTTTCTTTTAACAGTTGTGGAATCCGAGCAAGGGAAGAATTAGAAGATTAATAATAAATAATAATTAATGAATCTGATCCTATACCTCTCCTCTCTTTCCCCACCCATCCTGTCCAAGCAAGTTAAGGCCCCTTGTCACATCTGTTCTCTATGTTCTGCTCAGTCGCGATTTTTTCCACACTGGAAGTTAAATTACTTTTAATCTTTTCTCCAATATCTCAGATCTAGAGCCACAAATAAACATTCTCTGCTTGACAGGTCTGTAAAGAATGAGAACGCAGCTTGCCTGCCCCTGCACACAGTTAGAATCGCACCATCTGGGCACATGCAGTTTTTTTTTGCAGAGCCTAGGCCTGACCTTACATCTGCACAGCCACAGCAGGATAAGAAACACCAGCTTTCTTTCTTTTTTCAGGCTCACTTTCCCTGCTCTGTCCTAAGCTGTTTCCAGAAGGCAGCATACCTGTTGTGCAAAGATGCCTCAGGATGATGTTTACAAAACAGTTATGCCCAAGTTTTTAGGCACTAGTGTTGCCTGCCTTTGTCAATGAGACAACTGTTTTGGAACACTCGGCCCCCACAGCCTCTCTTCCTCACTCACTGGCATGCAGCAGAACCTTGTGACTCATGTGACACACTCAGAAGCGACGCTCCTAGAACACACTGCCTTATGTTTCAGTTTCTCTTCTGCATAGAACCCCAGAGCTGCATCACACACAGCAGTTAAGATTAAATTATAAAGGTCTTATTGCACCCTGATATTCAGAAAAAAGGGTTTAAACCATGCCAAGTAAAATCAGGTGCCTATGTAAAACAGAATAGCTTTGCTAACATGCCTGGCATAACTTCCATTAGTCCCAGCTCCAACTTACTTTAATAGTTCAGGTCTGTATATTCCACAGAGAAACCAGCTCTCATTGATGGCTCCCACCCAGAACACGTGCTGCATTTTGCACTCTGAACACTACCAGAACAAATTGTTAGGTTTTTTCTTGTTTTCCTAAATTGCTCTTTCTCTCCTTACCAGTAGTGCCAGGTCCTGCCTGCATGGATTTTCTAAGAGTTCCTGCTCTCAAGTACCCTGGCATTACTTTTTGTTCTGTTCTCTTTAAACCATACGTTTGCCTGATGAAACAGTTAAAGCGGAGCAGTCAAACCACTTCACAAGGGACTTTCATTCAATCTCTCACACATTTTAAGATGCATCTTTTAGTTTGGCTTACTTCACTTCCAGAATGAATCACTCTGCTGTACACATGGGAACAAGCACTTTTCAAGTCATCAACTGGTCAAGTGACACTACCCATCCTTGAGAGAGGCATCAAATTGCAGACAAAAATCAGCCAAAGAATCCTCCTCTGGTTTGAAATTCTGAGAAGTGGGGAAGAGAAGGTGGAAATATAAGAGATAAAGAGTTTATGGTTGGGTTCTTAGACATCTGCAGTGGACAATTCTTCTTGCCACAAACAAAATGCCAGTGGTACTTGTCACAGCTCCATTTCTTGACCTACTCATGCCATTTCCTCTAGGAAACATAGCAAATATCAGACATGCCATGGAAAGGGTAACTAGTGTTAGGTTTGGACACTGCACATTCTAACACTATTAACATTCAGATTCTCAATTTAGTAGATTTTAACACCACTCCATCACCATTACAGTTATTATAAACTTGTTCTGAAATTTACATAATCAGCCATAAAGAAAATGTAGTTAACTAAAACATTTTGAGCATTACGTACCTGCATACTTTCATTAGAAGCTCAGGTTTTGTCTCTCTTCCTACTCCCATTACAGCAAAGACCTTTAAGGTGATTTCATAGCCCTAGTTATGCTGTCTTCTCTCGTATATTGCTACATAGGAAGACTCTGTGGGTGGTTTCGTGGTGTTGTTTTTTTTTTTTTTTATTTACTTCTAGTGGGTTTTATGATCTCAAATATCCCCAGATCCTTTACTATTCAGAACAGTAGTATCTGGGTGCCATTTTTGCCCACAAAGCAAAATTACAGGGTCAGATCTGACTTTCTCCCTCATGCAATGTTACACCTCAGAGGATATTACAACTTGTGGATTACATACTATTTAAGATCAGCAGTTTTTGGTTTTTTTTTGACTGCCTGCAATTAGGTGATCTGCAACTACACAAAACTCTTCCTCCAAACAGTGAGGCTGAGACAACACCACATTACAATACATAATTCTTCAAAGTACAAAAGAACCCATGAAACAAAGAAACAAAAAAAGCCCTATTTTTAAAAAGGCAGACTACAAATGCAGGAAAAGTTTAGAAAATGTCAAAACTGTGCTTATTTGTGAGAAACGCTTTTAGCTTTCTAATACACACACATAATTTCACAAACGTTAATTACATTATATTTTTTCCACAAGAACCCGCCTCAGATTGCATTCTGAAAGGACTGTGCCCATGCCACAAGCAGCTACCTGAAATGCTTGTTTTCCCCTCAGAATGGCTAGTGTGGCCACAGGCCTTCCTTACTGCACATTCTTCAAACTTGTCTCTGGAGATTCATTCATATTCTCGTGTTCTAGTTCTAGTTCTCATTCTATGGGCTTATCATTACACTGCCCAAGAGTTTCACCATACAAGATCATTTATTTTCACACACTCTTACAAAAATAGGGAGTATGTTTATTCTTATTTTATGGGTGAATTACTGAGAACAACGGTGAAGATATTTGCTAATTCTGGGTGCTCATTCTGAGACTCACAGCCTGACGGATCTGTGTTTGCATAGTGCTGTGTTAGTGGATTCCCATTTACTTCATTTGGGGCCATAAGCACTCAGTGCTTCTGTAAAGTGAGTCCTTTAGGATCAAAAAGGTCCACTATAAAATAAGGAGCGCACAATTAAACACCCACTGACACAACAGTTGCTTCAAAAGCTTGAAAAATATCATACAGAAATGGTGAGAGAAAAAGTCAAACATCGGATCAGAATTTAACTGCCTCACCAATAAAAGTCCCCCTTTCCCCCCCGTCATTCCTTGTCTCACTCACTACACAGCTGACAAATGAGATGAGGTCCTACAGAGAGTCTCTTTCACTTCGCAATTCTGATTTATCTCAGAGCTGGTGGTCTGTCACATGCAGTGAATGAGGCAGGGGTCCTGAGGAAGAAATAGCAGAGTTACATAGCTAACACCTAAGTTGAGTAAGATGCACCATCGGGTTGACAGAAGCGCACACAGATTATAACTGGCCTTTCTCCAGCATCCAGTTCCTGTGTCAGCATCCTTTAGACAGCCCTTTTCACGGTTTGCTGTTTCTTCTACTGCAAACAAATTGCCTCATGAAGCGTCACAGTGACATCTTTGCGGGTTATCAGAAAAGACTGGCCCATCGTGCAGACCACTATAACCAAAGTAATGGAGTAAATGGGCTGCAAGAGTAGATCACCCTCCTCTGTCAATACCAACATGAGCAATACTAAATACTGAGTGAATTTCAGACACTGATCACCTCTGACGAATAACGAGTCAGAGGCTCTTCTGTCCATTCAGTCTGTGTTATTTCTCTTGTCTTCCACACCACAGCCCACTCCCATCTCCGTCTTTGCTTCCTCACCCTATCCCTTTCCTTTGCTCTCATCTCAACTCTCCAAACACCACTGTCCTCCAATCTGATATCATAGAATCACTCAGGT
Organism: Alectoris magna; assembly: GCA_030625065.1. NCBI lineage: Eukaryota > Metazoa > Chordata > Aves > Galliformes > Phasianidae > Alectoris > Alectoris magna. The sequence continues at coordinate 21,522,276 of CM060565.1, forward strand.
TGGAAGGGACCTCAAAAGATCATCAAGTCCAAACACAGCCTAACCATAGTACCCTAACTCTAACGACCCTCTGCTAAATCATATCTCCAAGCACCACATCCAAACGACTCTTAAACACATCCAGGGACGGTGATTCAACCACCTCCCTGGGGAGCCTATTCCAATATTTAACCACCCTTTCTGTAAAGAAGTGTTTCCTAAAATATATATATATCTCCTCACCCCCAATACAGCCCTGCCTGCCCCCACAGGTTGGCTCTGGAACACAAGCAGTTTTAGAGCTTTTCAGGGAGAAATAGTCTTGATTTGTCTTTAAACAGAAAGAAGGCATTAGCCAAAATCACAGTATTATCCCTACTTTTTTCTCTTCTATTTTTATTTATTTATTTATAGATTCACTGTTTCTGACATGACATTCTCCATAACCAACCTATCGCAGATACAGAAAAGTGTGAAGTAATGACTAAGGCTAAGCAGTGGTATGAACAACTGAAACTAAATTTTACAGGGAGCATTAGTAGAAAAAAGGCAGGGCTAGCAGTCTCTGCTGTACATAGCAGTGCATTTGAAGATAAAAATCAAGGAAGTTGCTTAAACAGAGCACTTGCACTTCTGGGTACACTATTCCTGGTAGCTTACAGGTGCTAAAGCTTATTTGATGATATATGTACCTTGTAGCAATTGGACAGATCAATACAGTGGGAAAGACATTAGAACAGAAGTACGATAACAGAAGGACCAGCACAGCAGAAAGGTGCTATAAAGGAAGGGAAGATTGCTCACCCATATCAGAAGATTCCAGGTTCACAGGAGAAAGCTTCACCAAGGAAGGATCTCCAGAAAGAGATCCTTCCCCAGTGGGGGTCAGCCCTGAAATGAGGTCTAAGAGAGATGCAGGCAGCTCCACCCCTTCCAGTCACACAGCTGAATTGCCTTCACCTGTGCTCCCAGGGCTGACCGGGTCTTTTCCCCAGGTGCCCAATCAGTGGTTCAGGCCATGACTCAGCAGCTCCCAGACACACCTGCACCCATTTCAGGCCCACATCAGCTGGTCACAAGATCATGCACAACTTAAAGTCACAGAAGATAAGGCAAGAACCACATCAGCTGGTTGCAGCATCTTTCTGTCCCAATAGAGGATCAGAAAGTAGCAGCATTATGTTGACAGATGCTTTTCCAGCCTGCTCTGAAAAACTCAGCCCTTCTCAGCCAGTCTGTTCTATTGCTTCTGCACTGTTGCTAATGTGATGTTTGTATGATAGAATTGAAAGCTCCTGCATTGTATCCAAAGCCTATTTACTTCCAGCTCTATCAACAACGCACAATGCAAACAGTTTAATCACTTCCTCTTAGAATTTGAAGACACATTCCCCAGACCTTGTCTAATAGCTAGATTTCCACAACAGAAATATTAACCTGCCTAACAGAAACAAAATAGCAGCACAGTTCCTCTGACTTCATTTCTCCAGGTCTCCAACCTTATCACTTGGAAGGCCAAGCATTTTGCAAACACCTACAGCCAGGAACAGTTAGCAGGCTGGCAACCTTGCTTTCACTTCCAGGGGACCCAAGCTATCTCAGTAGTCACGTCTCACTGTAGTTACAAATGTTAGTCCTTCACTGAGGCAAATCTCCAAATTGGATTCAATTTCTTGCATGCTTTCAAAATCTTATGCTGAAATCTGGGGAAACTTGAGAAAACATCTTCTGATAAATTGAAGCTATCACCTGTTACATTTGCTACACTACTAGACAGAGATACAAAATTTCTGAGCAGCAAAGATTGATGGGGTTGATCCCTGTGCTCCTGGTCCTGCCTTCCTGTGCTGAGGCCAGGATGTGAACTAAGCCTTTTACACTGACAAGCCATGCAGAGCTGCCAGATTTCACATCAAACAGCTCCCAGGAAACTGGAATTACACATCCTTAGTACATGCAGGAGTGCGAGCATATGGGATGTCTGGAATCATAAGGAGCAATATCAACAAGTTATACACTTTCAAACTTTACATTATTGAGATTACAAAGGTAGGAGCCACCCTGCACAGAGAGGAAGGCCCCTCCCTACCACACAGCCTTGCTAAGGGGTTGTATTGAGAGAGGCGAACTGACAGTTCAAAGGCACATGCAACTGCTTTGTACTGTGTTTGCACAACTGCGTGAGAGTGTATCCCTTGGTGATGTTATTCACAGGCTTTGGCCAACAGTAAATAAGACAGCAGAGCTTGATTCATGAGGGATGACAGGAAATCTATAACATGTGGGCTCTATAATCTGCTCGCTACTGCGTAGCAAAATGAAAGAACAACAGTCCAATTACAGAGCCCTTGCTGATCCCAAGCACATCATCCAGATCTTGTTCTGCTCAGAGCACTGGAAGTCTGTGGGCACCAAGAGAAAGTCAGCTGTGCTTCTATGCCACCAGTGCTGAGGACACACAGAAAGACAGAAAGAGACAAGTTCTGCACAAAACAGCAATGGCAGAGGGGTTGCTAATTCCAAGTAGAAAAAAGGAAATGATTTTGCTGCCTACTGTGCAGTGTCAGAAAACCCACAGGGCTGCCAATGCCTAGGAAGTCACAGGACAGCTCAGCTCAGGATCCTGGCAGCTCAGAGGAGACAGTTACCTCATTTCTCTCTAACCAAACATCTGCTTCCCATTCCTTGCATCTCTGACCCTTACCACTTCACACCTTTTAGATCTACCTCCTGCCTCCTAGGAAAGGTACAAAGGGAACCTCTCTCACAGTGGCACACTGGAGAAGGGGAACACTTTCCGCTCCATCCCTAGTAAAGGCCTTCTTTGCAGAGCACATGCTCTGGGGACTGCTGTCCTTCCCTGCTTCCCCCGACAACCATCTCTGCTGCCGCTGCCACCCCCCCCCCCCCTTGTTATCTGTCAGTAAACAGTAATTAAAGATGTGGCCTGCTTGATAAAGCTCCCGCCCGCCCTCACACAGTGCTGCCCTCTCGGACGTGTCTAATTAAAATCCTGATGAGAAGATGAAGAAATCCCAGCAGCTGGGAATCTGCTGACTCTCCCCATGCTTGGCCTCTTCATTACTGACGACGAGGCAGAGAGATATAAAGGACCCCAGGAAATGCTCTGACAGACCAATCGATACAGCCTTTTGTGGGACGTGAAGGATCACTCAGGACTGCCTTTTGAACTGCGTGGATAATGAGGATGCTGGACTGTGGCTCACTGCACAGGGCAGCAATGCCCCAAACATCCTGCTATGCGCTGCCATTCCCAGAACTGGATCCCAGAACCCCCAGAAGCTTGGCAGCCACTCACGTCACACAGTGAGTTCACAGAGTTGTGACAGCTGGAGCATCTGCATCTCTCTTACTGCCCAAGCTTCAGAAATCATTGCTTGTAGTACCAGAATACTGTGAAAGCTCTATGTGCTCCATCATTTCTAAGCAAAGAGAGTGTGCACGTGTGTACATACACTGCAAAGTGCTGAAAACCAGCACAGATCTGCCCCAAATGAAGCCAGGACCATGTGCACACTGTTGTGTTTGCATATGCTTATCCACGAGAACAGTGCACTTTCACTGCTTGCTCAGGATTTTGTGCTAAGGTGAAGATCTTGGCATGCACAAAACGAAAGAGCAAAGTTTTACACAAAGTACTCGGCATCATCATCATGAATCACCATAACTGTGTTTAGATACACTTCATGCAAATACATCAGCTAAGTGGTTTTATTCTTGCGGGGGTTTTTTTGTTTGTTTGTTTTTGGTGGTGTTTTTTTTTTTGTGGGGTTTTTTTTTTTTTTTTTTGAGTCCAGCTTTACATGGAAACAGGCACATTTTCACTGGCAAACTTACATTTATCCCAAACATGAACAATAAAATCACTCTCGGTTTCAAAGAAATAGTAAATGAAAGGAAGTAGCTTTATATTTTCTAAAGTTTAAAAGTGAACTCAGGCACCTGCCCCATATCCTATTTGAGCATGCCCATGGGAGGTACACTTATCCTGGGAATTAGGAACCCATGCAAAGAACAGTAGTGCATATGGTTATCAGCACAAGTGCACTTTGCCTGAGCAGAAAATGTGTTCCATGTGTGGAATCAAAGTGTGAGCTTTTATTTGAGTTCACACTTCCACAAACCACTACTGCTCATGTGATCAGTGTCAATCCAGCAACAGCTGGTGCTCTTCTCAGAGTCCCAACTAGGTCCTTGAACCTATTTTATTAAAAAAATATAAAATAACAATAATAAAACAACTGTTGTTTTCTTAGCCAGTCTCCTAACTGTCATTAGCTTTCCAGACTGCATTAAAAAAAAAAAAAAAACAACCAAGAATCCAACAATAAGCAAAGCCTACACAATTTTCCAAATTGTTGCAATCCTCCCCCACTGTTTCACTGTAAGTCCCCATATCCAAAGAGAAATCGTGTAAAAAATAATTCCCAGACAGGTTTAATACAAAGTTAAGCTTGGGGAAAAAAAAGCCCAAAGCATCTCAAAATAAATAGTCCATAGCAAAATATAATCAGTAATAGTAAGAAGAGGTCAAACAAATGCAGAAGCAATGGACTCGAAGGTAACCCTGGAAAAGATGAGTGAAGGAAGGGCAGGAGAAGGGAAATCCCAATGGGAATGGTGGCAGAAGCACTGTTTCAGGGAGCACACAGCCTCTCTTGGCCCTGCACCCCTCTTGGCAAGAGACGATGCTGTGCATAACAAGACAGCAGCATTGGATGCACAGAGCTCTCCATGCAATCCCTGTCTGTCCCAGTACCTGTACTTGATGGAATGACACATTGCTGCAGCAGCTAATAAATAGAAGTAATTTGATTAGCCTTCCCTAACTAGCGATAAGATCCTGACAAACCCTTTTTAATGCGTTTCTGGAGCAGGATGAAATTGTTTCATTTGGCGAGCAGGGCCCCACGGGAGTTGCCTCCAAGCTCCTTTAGTGAGAGGTAAAAATATGCCAATCATTAATGAGGGGAGAATTACGGAGACTTTAATGCAATCAGAAAAGAGGAGCCCTGAGGCAGCTAGGGAATAAAACCTGCCCTTAAATCAGAGGCAGGCAGCTGGAGCATGGAAATAAAGGCATACACAAGCATGTACATGCACACACACATACCTACCGCACACACAGAGGCTGCTGCTGTAAATACACTGGGAGTTTTGCCTGGGCAACAAACACTCATCTCAGCAAATGGTGGCCATCTTCCCCAAAAAGCAATTATAAGAATTACAGCCAGCTGTATGTTCACTTGTTATCCCCCCAGTAGTAGGGGACCACTGTCCATGCAATCCCCCTTGTCCTCCTACACGTGTACATACACGAAATTGCAGCTTTCAACATTTCAAACCAAAACCTTTTGTGCAGGAGGTGTATTGGCTGGTTGGGCATCCAGCAGCAGCAGTGAAGCAGCTTTGCCAAGTAGAAGACGTCTCTCTCAGGGCCAGACTTGTTGCATGAACACATGTCCAAACCCTTCACTCTGTCCTCCAACCGGGGCACTTATGCCAGAGGCCACATCTACTGCAGCTGCTGAAAGGCAACTCCTCCCATCCGTTCCCCATTCCCTTCTCAGCCACTTCAGTGAATTCCCTTCTGGAGGTGAAACAACTCTGATATTAATGCTATAACTTTTATTCTGAAGCAAAACAAATACCTGCAAGCTGGCGGCCTTTCCCCTGGCACTGCAGCAGGGAGGAGCTAGGACAGACACAAGTGGCCTGGCTGGCTCTGATTTTGCAGGTGCCTACATTCTTCCAGAACCTCTTTTTCTGACAGAAAGCATCCTGTCTTTCTGCAGCAATGCTCTAACCCCAACCAACAGGTTACTGATGGCTGTGTCAGCACACATCATCCCAGAGAACACTAGATCCTACTTTAATAGGAGAAAAAATCTGTCCTGCTTTTTACCCCATCTCTTCCAGATCCCCCACCCCCTATTTACTTGAAAATAATGAGTAAGAGCACTGGGATATTAAAAACTAGCCACCATTCATCTGCCAGATACAGAGAACATAATGCCACAAGGACCAGGCATGCAGTATTTCAGCCCTCTTCCCTGCTTTGGGTTAACATTAACATAAAGTGGAGCAATGGAGGGTTGCTAAGACCGACAGGAAAGCAGATATGTACTTCTAGCCTTACTACATACGAGAGGACTCTTACACCATAATGAGAGAGTACCTGTAGCACCCCTTGCCCTCTGCCAGATGGAACGACTGTCCTGCTGAGCATGAACTGTAAGTCTTGTACTGAGAAAGCCAATTCTTCTGCCACAAAGACATTATCAGACACCTTTGCCACAACGAACCTGTGCTATCACACCATATTCTCACACACATTTGACAACTGTGGGGCTAAAACGCTGGTGTGACTATTAGCCATTCAAGACAACAAAGGAGTTACAGTCACCAGGACAGAGCAGGAGATGGACGAGTAAGCAAGGGTGTGTCCTGAGACACTGAGCTTGAAGCTCAGCAGTTAAGTTAGGGTAGGTGGCTGGCACATTCCCAAATGCATGTATCAAGGACAGAGCTGCATGTCGCACAGCTAAGGAGCACAGAACAATCAGCCGTGAGTGGGGCTTTGTGTGACTCAAAAACAACTCCTGACTGTTTCAGCTATTCAATAATGGGCTCCCAAAGCAGTACAGAACTCTCCTTGACTTAAAGCTAAATGAAAAACACCTCAAAAGTTAAGGAAGTCTCAACGGTTCTCTGAAAGTCCCTCACACTCCTGCGGAAGACTGAAAGGACAGAAGGGATCGTGCTGTTGGGCACATCACTCAGCCAGACTGCATTCCCGTGAGAGTCAGAGAAATCACTTTCTGGAAACACAAACAAGTGAAGAGATCCCTGCACAGAAATAATCAAGACTGCAAAACAGGTTAATGTAATTAACATTGTGTTAGCAAAAGGCTTTCTAACACTCAGAAACTGTACTGTTGCCCTTTTGGGGTTAGGGTCAGTTTTGATTTGAAGCTTCAATCAAATTCAGTGATTTCTTTTGGCCAAGAGGTTTACGCCATTCAAGATAAATACCAGACTCCCCCCACAGATGCATTCCTAGGTGACCCAGGTTTTACTGTGGTCATAATCCAGACAAGTTTGTTACGGCACTCAAACACAGAAGCTGTATGTAACACCCTTCTTGGAGCAGCAGGCAGAGGTCTAAAGTAGTGTCACACACCATGGTTCCATACGCAAACCTACCTCACTGCAAACAACTCCTTTTCCTTCTTGCTTGTTATGATTAAAAATGCACATCACCCAGAGAGCCCTTGGAGTGGAACCCAGCTGGAAATTGGATCATTAATATTCCTTTTCATGCCCATTGCCACAATTTCTTACCCTCTCCAGAAGCAATTGCTAACAGTGCAACAATTTAGGGTCTCATGCTAACAGTGAACTGAAGACTAAGCTGCCTGCTGTTGCTCCAGTTCATTCACCTTTGCCCATATTCTAGCATCCCAGCAGTCTTAAAGCCAGTGCGCTCTATATCAGATGTTTTTGCCCCTTTTTTCTGCCTGTTCCTAATTTATTTACCAAAAGGTCTTTAGCCTCCTAAAGCACCAGGAAGTGAATTCAAGATTATCCTCATTTCTGAGCAGTTGGAAACACAAGGAAAGAAAACAATTTGTTCGAAGTCTCTTTTACTGAGTGCTTGGCTCTAACTCTTGGTTACCATGCTTTCCATGCCACTAAGGTGCTCCCCAAGGGTTGAAGGAAAAAATGCAAAGCAAGTGCAGGATGCACCACACAACTGACAACTAACTCAACAAATGCAGAAAAATATTCCATTTTTAGCATGCAGGGTTATGTATATGAGTTCACCTCAACTCTTGTGTGCTGCTACTACTGTACCTCATTAACTGGGCAAGCTGTGAGAGATATGCAATTTCCCCATCACTCCTACAATGATCCTTAGATAGAAAGGATGCTGTAGGAGGACACAGAACAAGTGACTGAAACAGCAGTTGTGCTCACTCATGGGCCCACTTCAACCCTTATCCCTGTAACGTGTTTTCATTAGACAATAAGATGCACAATGCAACCAAGATTACAGTACCGAGTATAAGGGGGAAAAAAAAAAATCAAGACATTCTCCTAGGACTCCAGCATCACTGCTGTGGACTGCTCACACATGTTGGTACAGGGCAGATGAAGTTTGTTCTTGCTTGTCAACTAAGCTGACATTCCCTTGGCTGCAGGCAGAACAGCCTGCACAAGGATGAATGTCTTGGTCGAGAGGTGGAGAAACCTGCCAGACATCAACTAGCACATGGCAGCCAGGAAAACTGCACTGGTCACAAGAATCAGGATGTCACCTATAAGCTCTGCTCCAAATGCCTATTAATCCCCTGGTGTCTCATCCAAATACACTAGAAACACCTGTCGTCTTGTATGCATTTTACATCTTAGGTGGCTAAACTTGTCAGGAAATTATTGAAGTGCACGTCAGGCTGAAGACTTGCACCAGGTGCCTCTCCATAACAAAAAAAAAAACACCCTTCAAATAGCTCCAGAATGGGGTGCTTAACAATACAATGCAGTAGTTTAACATGAAAGCGCTCCTGAGCACATAAATTTGCATGTTTGATACTTTGACATCACTGGTTTTGTTTTTTTCATTTTATTCCATGCCAAAAATAATAATTTTCAGAGAAAAAAACATTAACAATAAAATGCATAGCTACATAACCAGCCATCTCTCTGCAAGAATGTGAATGGTGACAGGTTCAGAGTGATGGGTTCAGTGAAGGTACACAGCAGTAACAGCTCCAAGGAATCTGGAAAAGGAGCTGTACTGTCAATCAATCAGAGTAGCCAAAACCCTGCCACACCAATTTGAGATAAGGACAAAGAAAGAAAAAAGAAGAACCAGTGGGTCTGGAAATATATGACCGATATTATCTACTTAAAATAAGTATACACTTCAAAAACAAAAACCTAAACAATTTACCAGACCACACCACAGACATTTCTCTTCAAGTTAAGGGGAAGTAACCATCAGCTCTGCTATTCCCTTCAGCAGCTCCAGCAGCTGCTCGCATCAGCCTGGCAGTCTGCTCAGGAGGGCAGTGCCTTGTTTGCTGCTGGCAGCCAACAGAACTCTAGCAAAGTCAAAGCTACAACCTACACGCAGGTGTGTAAGTGACTGAAGGTATTTTAAAGAGACAATAGGTAAGAACAAAGCTCTGCCACAGATTTGCCAGCTCCTGGCTGGGTAGAATAAACACAAGATGCAGTCTCTGCACAAGGGATGGTGACTACTTCTGCATCATTGAATGCCATAGACTGCTAGGTGTGGACAGTTGAGTCATTCAGCCTTAACTCAGTGCTTCAGAAGCAACTTTTCCTACCCTGAGAGGCAGCTCCAAGTCCTCCTCACCCACAGCCTCAGCCTCCCCAGCAGTCTTGAGACCGAGCGATGTGTCTTTCCAGGTTGCCCTCTCTGTGAGCACAAGGACACGCAAAGGGGTGTACTTAGCAATCTTGCTAGGGAACACTGTCTACCATGCCACAAATTAACATCCTCCTCAAATTATTTAGGGGGGACAGAGGGAAAAATCTTAAACAGTTTCTCCTTTCCTACCAATTGTTCCTATCCCCTACCTCAGTTCTGTCTGGATTCCCCCTTCCCCCTGTCCTCAGCTAGCACTGCTAGGCTCAGTCCTCCTCATCCTAGCCCCCCCTCCCCAAGGACAAGCAAAGTTATTACAATAATGAATTAGCCAGGCTGCTTACTGCTGCCAGTGGCGAAGGCAATTATCCCACTCCACGTCCCCAGCCACCGCTCAGCTCCCTCATAAAGAGAGGCTTTTGGGGCCGCTTTGTGCTTTGATTGGAAATGAAGAGATTGCTAATTAGGGAACCCCTGCTGGGATCGGGCTGGCAGGAACAATGGTGAAATGGACGGAGCACACGTCCATTTAGAGGGGGGGTGGGGGGTGGGGAAGAAAGAAATGTGAGCTCCCCTGTAACGTAGTGCATCCTCTGCTTGTGTCATAAACAACAGGGCAGACAATTTTATAGAGCTTTTCACCTTTTAAATCATGCTAATTTGTTTATACGAAGCAATAATTTGGTGTGTGTTTGCATAGGTCAATGCCTGTAGTTTCTGTGTACAGTATGGATTGATGTATGCATGCACATATACACAGCCGTTTCCAGAGAGCATTTTCTTAAAGAGTGTGTCTTGACAGCTGTGTATTTCTTGTCATTTTCCGAGCAGCACACATCAATCCTACATTAACAAGGAAAGATGCACAGACAAGTCCATTGATGAGTATTAACACAGAATTTAATGCCCGAATTCACAACTAACTAAAGTTGAAAACGACTTGCCAAATTAGTCAGCTCACCTGAGGCTTGCCCAGCACCCGCTTCCACTGCTTTGCCCAAGTACTTTAAATGAGAAGTGGACCTCCAGGAGAGAATTTCAACACTAACACATTTTCTTAAAACTCAGCTTCCACTTAATTCAATTGTGTTAACTGTCCTTGGATTCACAGAAAGTACATTCACCTACCTTTCCTAGCTTATGAATAGCCCACAAACAAACTACAAAAGATCTCCCTTGCAGTGCACAAGCATATTTGGACAACTTCGAGAAACAGCACTGACAACCCTCACATGAGTAACTTGTGTTTTGTGCTCTAGTCACGTTTAACTATTGTCAAACACAAAATCTCCCCCAACAGATCAACATGCAAATCATTCCATTTATAAAGTACAGTCTGCCTACAAAATCAAGCGCCTCATCTTTTTGTGCAAAGTTGATAGAAGGCAGCTGCAACCTATCCTGCATTGTTTGGTTAGTAAACTAATTCCGTCAGGAAAGGACAAGTCCCACGTAAACAGAAAGTATAGTTTTCAACCACACGTTTACCTTGCCATACACAAAATTTGCATACTGTCAATTAGCATTGGATGACTTATGCAAGGTAAAGTAAATTTCGAATTCTAAACTTGAACTTACATTTGAGAATTTCCTTGCAGATACTGAAGCATTTGAACTACTGAGGTGTGCTTTTCCCTGAAAATGTTTCCAGCAAAGCAAAGCACAAGTCCTAACAGAATGCAAGCACTGAAGGGTGGAAACATGATTGCACTGAGAATGACTTTCAAATTCATAGACTATTTCGCCCTGCTGTTTGCTCACCTCTAGTGTTTATATCCTTCAAACAGTTGTAGGTAGTTTTCATGTTTCCTTCTTCGTCATCACTTAGCCAAGCTTCACATTTAGTTCTTTTGATCTTCCCTCATAAAAACAATCCCTCCAGCTCTGTCATCATTTTTGTTGTTCTTCTCTTACTACCTTCCAAGTTTCCTCTGCATTTTTTCTTCTAGTGCCCAGAGCTGAAAGTCTCACCAGAATGCTACAGAGCAAGAACACTACCTCACTGCTTTGTGATGTCCTGCTTCCATACAACATAATCAAGTCTCACACAAAGGCCAACATATGCAACCTGCCTGCTTTTCCCTCTTGATCTGTGGTGCTACAGTGCTAACTTGGATTAGACTTGCCTGTCACCACCACTCCTCCCCATGCTCCCATTCAGTTCTCCACCACATTCCACTTACCTGAGGAATATCTTCCCTTGAGTAGGTACAGCCTGAAAGGAAAACCTTGTGTCAGAACCACGTTTAAAGTCGCTTCGGTTTGCTGACAACCCTGTAGTTACCTGCATCACGTACAAAACCTGACCACTTAAAAGCAAGGAAACAACCACCTATGGACATCAAGGACCAAATTGTAACGTGGCATACAACGTGGCAGGGCTGGTTAGGTTTCACCACAGCTGTGCTGGTTTACACCAGCTAACAAGCTATTTCCATAAGTCTTAGGCTGGCCGTATCACAAACAATTATTCACATAAAGTATGAAGAAAGGCCTATTTCAGCCCATTGGCTGCAGTTCTGACACGTAAAGCCTCATTATCTTGATTTCATAATCTAAGTATTTTCTTTTTTGGGGATATGGCAATAGTGAATGTATTAACAATTCAGTGTATCTACGAACTGGTACTGGAATTCTTTGGTAAAGCATTTACAGTCCTACTCTTGATCAAAAGACTACAATTCAGAAAAAGAGAAATAAAACTCGCGGTAGAATTATGAATGTAGAGGCTACCTATATTCAAGACATGGCTTCATTACATTCATTCATAGGATCTGATTCCAACTATCCTTAATATCCTAGCAAAGGAGAATGAAAGGTGGTCCTCTCATTGCATTATAGCAAACAGGTAAGGTGCAGTCAAAGACTGAAAATCTAAAACCCCGTAAGACACAAGCAAATCCATTCCCTACCAGATTGATCCTCTCGTGCTCGCTACAATAGACCACTAGTTCTGGCCTTGTGAACTCACTCTCTTTCAGAGAGCAACTTGCTTGAAATAACACAGTTCTTAATAACCATTTCTGTGCAAAGGGAGACAAGTATGAATAGGGCAGTATCCAAATCCAGGATTTCTTCCTCAAATTCTTCCCAGAGCAACACAATTACATTCTGCCACAGACAGTAAAAGTAAAGGCCAAAGTCTCTTAGAGCATACTGAGTTTCTTTATCTGAAAGATTTTAGTATAATGTTTTCATTACAGCAATCAGGTCACCCCTCAGTCTTCTCCAAACTGAAGAAACCAAGCTTTCTCAGCCTTTCTGCATAAGCAATGACCTCGAGTCCTCTCACCATCTCTGTTGCCCTTCCTTGGACACATTCTAGTATTTTTATATTTTTGTGCTGTGGAACCGAAAACTGCACCACAGTACTCAAGGTGAGGCAGCACCGATGCTGAGTATGGCCAGACAATGATTTCTTTCCACTGGTTATCTATGTGTTGACACATGTGAATACACAGCCCTAAATGAGGAGATGATCTGGATTAAAAATGTCAAAAGGTTAGTTTAATCCACATTGACCACAAGAAGGACTACTACAGGTCCAGGTGCACATGACATATGCTCCCCATGTTACTAATGGACTTTCACAAATGCTATATTTATGTTTAGGGTTTTTTTTTTGTTGTTTGTTTTTTGATGTTTTATTGATGTTTAGGGTATTTTTCTTTGAAAGTATCCCCTTCTGTGTAGGTAAGTGCTGACATGGTCGAGACAGAATGAGACTGAAATACATAATTTCTGAATTGAAAAGCATGGTTCTATCAGATCAGGACTTGCTGGAAAAAAAACTATCCAGAAAGAGATCTGAGAAGCATAATACATTTAATTCCAAGAACAGGCTAAGGAGTGACAGGGTACAACTGTAAGTTAAGGAAAATTTAATAGTGGAGAGTTTTTTAATCTTGCTTTAAAAGGATGTAAGATAAGACTATTCCTAGTAATCAAAACTAGGACAAATTCTACTTCACAATAAAGAGACCATTTTCATTTTCAAACAGAAGGAGCTGGCCAGTGGGACAACCTGCCATGAGGCACTCCAGATAATCACGTCTTTCAATAACAGCTGCATGTCTCTTTAGAAGACACTGACACTGAGAAACTACCAAATCAGTCCAGGAGTTACTAGGTGGGTTTTAATGGCCTGCATTATAAAGCCTAGAACATCAAAGTGATGTGGGCTTGCCTTAAAATATTTTTAGATTCCTTTCAGTTCTTTAGAAGTTTCAGAATTTGTGCACGTTTATCTCGCTTTCCGCATCAGTTTTGATCTGGTGTAAGCATTCACCAAGAAGAGTTCGTGTTGTATCTACTATCCAGAATTTTTTTTGTTCTCTATAAGCTTCAATTAAGAGGAATCGTAAATGATTTTTATAAAGAAATTTCTCATATATTAGAGTAATCCTCCTATGAAAAACTGTCTGTTTTTGCCAGAGAACATGTGTTTCATCTACCAGAATGCATAAAGAAATCTGAGAGCTCAATGGCAAGGGCGCATCAATCACATAGAAGACAGTAAATGGTCAGTTGAAAGTGTCCATGTCTTGATCCGCCTTTATAAGATTTGCTTTATTTTAAAATTTTATTCGTGCTTCACAGAGCAAGATGCCTATGAGAAAAAAAATATATATATATAAAACCAGAACATCAGAGTTATACAAATAATATATGAGCGCTGTTTGTCTACCAGCCAAGTCCACTAACATTTGTCTTGCTGTCCAGCTTTGCCTCTACTACCACAATACGTAATTTTAATAGTGGAGCACTGGAAGCCTGAAGTCAAGCCATGGACTCTGCTGCGGCAGAAAAATCTGTTGTTCCAGCTTCTCACATACTCTGACTAACCTCTGACTAACTCTGACATGGTTTTAGTTTTAACAGGTGAAACAAATCTATTATCTAATTTCAAGTGACTGTAACCTTGTGCCATCAGAAGAGACTACATGGTATTGGGGACCATATTTTTTTATCCTTCTCCATTAAGTTGTGAAGTACTGTTTTACTACCTACTGAAGGCCTCTTAAACTCACACACTGCTGTTCTCCAACTGCTCCTTCTGGTTTGTGTCATACCAGGCTGTTCTTAAAAACCACTCGCCCCTCCTTTCTACCACATCTGTCAAATCTCAGTATCTGAAACAACACTTGCAAGACTCATTTTCCTATTAAAATGTACTGCTCTTGGCTTCTTATAAGTAAAATCTATACTGCTTCCCACCCCCACCCCCACCCCAAATGGATCACAAAAACCTTTTCAACTTTTCAGATTCCACTTTGCCTTAAGGGGTGACCCAGGACTAATTATGTTCACTCTATCACACACGTAAAGTAAGGGAAATTACAAAAGGAAACCGTACTCGCTGATCACTTTCTAGAGTTTTCTTAAACCAAAATTAAATTCTTAAATATTCTAGCTAAATTCTGTGAATCATCTCTCAAAAAAAAAAAAAAAATTGTTTTCTGAAACAACTGACGGTAGGAGCAAAAATCCTTGATAAAGTGCTTAATTTTTAGGAAGCCCTGGTCACACTTACTTATCTGAAAAGCTATGCTAGCACAGCTTGGGGGAAGAGCCAGCAGCAGCTGTAGGGGCAATCCGTGCTCTCAGTTTCAAGTACCTGATGGAAGAAGCACTGCCCAAATGCCAGCAGATGCAGGCTTCCACTGCAGAGCTCACCTCAGTGATTCAATCATGAGGGAGGCTGGCCTAGATCATAGATGCAGGACCTGTCACGTGGTACTCTCTGGAAAAAAAGGCCTTCATCCAGTTGGAATGTCCTCCTCCCCATAAAGAACTGCTACCTGTGAGTAGCCTTGCACCCTGGCCAAAAGACAGGTTTGAAACTCAAAGTGTAAAACCTTTTCAATAGAAACACAACACAACTTACAGAGTAGTTCAAGAGACTGATAAAAGGTGGCAACAGGGGAGGGAAAAAAAAAACAAAACAGGTCGGTCAAGGAAACAAGGATTAGAGAAAGGGCTTCTGTCCAAAAAGAATCTAAGAGTGGAAACAGTGAAAAGAAACTGTGTATCATGAGAGAAAACTAGAGAGAGGGAAAAGGAAGAAATCAAAAATAATTTTAACTGAACAACCAGGAAAATTTCTCTGCTAGCATTAGGGCTTGAGCTGTACAATTGTTACCCAGCAGTGAATGGGTATGGAAGAAAGCTGGGCAAGCAAAGCAAAGTCAAACAGAAGAACTGAATAACCTAAGAAAATTTTCCCACCTCTAACTGCTGTGATTCATCATCCTATAATAGCTGGGAAGCTTAGAAGAGGCATACCTACTATCACAATCTACAGGAAGTAGTGAAGTGAGACCAACATATCCCCCCCAAAACAGTAGCACGTTACTGACAGAAATAGCTTTATAAACTCAGAAAAGATTATGGGCTTCTCCTCCAAGGAACATTTAAGCACAGGAGTATTTTTTCTTCCCTAATGATAGGAGAAGGAAGTGAAGGAGGTCAGAGTTCTGTAGACCTCTCTGCACTCCCTGTGGTCTAGTTAAGGAGACTTAAAAGGTTTCACATTATCTGGGGTGATTTTGTCAATTATACACAGTGAGGGAAAAGATCTCCTGTAGTAAGTGTTTCCAGGACAGCTGCTCCATTGGTGAAACACTGCTGCATTCCAGAAATAAACTCCTACAGTCAAATTAGCATCTCGAGTCCTCTCTCCACAGAAACGTGACTTTACCAAAGTTGCAGCAGTTCCCAGATGAATGGGAAACCAGCAGCATAAATTCCTGCTTGGCTCAGCTTTTAAATAGTAAACGACACAAACATCTTTTCATACAATAGCAGCCTTCATAGTCACCTAATTGCCCCATATTATTGATGGGCTCAAGAAGTAAAATTGGGAATATTTCTGGCTTGAATGGAGAATTAAAACTAGCATCACTGCCCACAACTTCAGGTCTGCCATGAGTTTTTCAGGTCTGAGCAGTTATCGGGAATTCAGTGCAAGAAATTTTGGTTTTGATTCCAACATAGGTTAGTATCTACCAATGCAAATTATAATAGAAACACATACAAGACAATGATTTACATTTGAAGCAAGACAGAAAGCACTGTTGCACCTAGCCTGGCCTTTTCTATCTCCCAAAAAGTAATGCAAACCTACCCTCTCACTACAGAGGTGAATTCTGGGCCATTAAAGTAAATTTGCTAAGAAGCCCCAAGGCACTCACTCATGTTTTGTTGAAGACATGCATTAAGCAGCAAAACTACAACATGAAACAGCTTCCAATCTTACACAGCTTTACAACTACAGGCTTACAGATAGTTGCACTGGAGAACACCCATGAAATCCTGGGGAAAAAAAAATAAAGAAAGCCACAACAACGAACTACAACTTTCAACGAATAATGGCATATTTGTTCAGTGCTTTGGGCTCACAGGGTAGGGTAGATGAGAAACAGGCTGATTCATGTGACCACTGAGTGCACAAACCTTCATGGTCCTCCCTCTTTCTCACTCTGAACCCTCAATCTTACAAGAAAAATATCTTGCTCCTTTGACTCAACACATCACCAAACTAAAGCTCAACAGGTGACTAAATCTTCTGCAGAACTACACGTTGCAGAGCAGAGGATATTACACATGGAAACAAGAGCAGACTGTACAGCAGCTGTGATCTTACGCATCCACAGAAGCACATGCCTCTTTTCCTTTGGGCCTTTCTCTGCCCAGCAAATTCCAGTGCAAGAGCCACACTGTCCAGGGGAAGGAATGCACTCTAGTCAAAACCAATAAATTCAGAGAGCACTATCTATGTGGAGCTCAGCCTTTCTACCTGGCTGTATTCTTGTCTTCAGAGCTGCTCTCTCGATGGCATAGCTTATCCACCCTAAGAACTTTCACAGCTTTGGGAACATGGCCTATAGCAGCAGAAAAACTTTTACTGTAAAGAAAATATAAATGCTGTGCGTCTGTAATGGGGTGTCACATAAACAAGTAATTCAGCCATCTGCACTGAGTGACAACACTGATTTCACCTGTAAGAGTTGTGAAGACAGTCACATGAAGTCAGGTTAAGAAGTCAACTAGTCCCATATTTCATCTCTGATAGCAGCCACTAAGATGCTTAAGGAAATACTACAAGAAAGGAGAATACTTTTCCTGCTCTCCACCCTGATGCATTTCTGTGGCCTAAGCTGTTGCCTCTAGATCATAATATTACTTGTCTCTGATGAGATCACAAATTCCATAAATTCCTTTTCCCGAGTCCATCCATAACTTTGCTACTGAATGATGCAGAGGCCAACAAATCCCACAGTTTAATTCTGGTTACATGAAAAATAAAATACTTCCTTTGGTTTATCTAAAGTCAGCTCCCTAGGAGCTATTTTGTAAGAGAAAATGATGACTGTGGCACTGAAAAAATGGGAAAACACACATACGAGTATAAAGATGATGTGAACATGTAGCAGAGCTCTCCTAGCTAAGAAGGAGAGGTGCTAATTTTGCAAAGAACTGAATCAGGTAGGTCTTGCATAGTGACATAAAGGAGTATACTTTTTTTATCTTCTAGTTAAGTGCACAGTAAGTAAAGCCATCTGCATTTAAAATAAGCCATGCTTGTAGTAACACATTACCATTAATTCCCTTCTTAGTTACCCTTGTCTTTCTTACAGCCACAGACATCATAACAAACTACACTTCCAGCCATCTCTTGCCTTGAACAGAATCGCAAGGTCTCTAGGACAGAAGCTGTCTCACACCTTAATGCAGCAGGCCCAGGAGTAGGGATTGTGTCATGATACAAGCAACAAGGGCAAAATGGAAGGAACAGCTGAAGCTGCCAGTAGAACTTGTAGCCACAGTCTGAGAGCTAGTTAAAAAGAAGTGGAGCAGTCACAGCATGAGATTTATTAAGTAGTAGATAATAATTTTGCATTACATAATACACAGTACTGTAAGCCTCAAATGTTCAACTACTGATCAAGTCCCAAAATAAACATAATTATATGCTATATTATACGTACACTGGTGTTATTCTTATCTCCGACCATTTTTTTCTTTTTAAGTAGTTGGCTTTGCTTTTTAGTTGTTCACTGAAAGCTTGTAGTCTGGATGCCTTTTTTTCCTTTTAAAAGAAAACTGAAATTCTTCTCATCATTTACTTTCACTTGCTGACAGCAATAAAATTGTTGGCAGGATCAAAGAAGATGAACTACAGAAATGATATATAGGGTAATTAAATGGCTCTAAGTTATTTGCGTACCTCTATATATAAGCTGGCCTTTCACAGTAGTTTTTTGGCTCTCTTGGCTTTCTGCAAGATTCTGCAATGGGCTTCAAATGGTCCCAAGCCTTCCTGGCCTCCTGACCTGGCTACGGAGGCTATTACCCTCCATCCGAGACTCCTCATAACACAACAGCACATCCAGAAAAATGAAAAGATTCAGAGCACATGAGTGCAAAGCGGAAAGAAAAGGAGAAATGGAGCATGATGAGCAAACTACTCTTTTACTTCTGCAGATCTGAGTCCAAACCTCGCAGTCATCAGTAATAGCTTAGTTAAGGCTGTAAGCCAAGCCCATCTTGCAAGCTGCTTGCAGCTGGTGCCTCAGGGCAACAGCATGAAGGCTTCCCCAGACCACTGCACTGCCAAGACAGCTGTGAGTCCCAGGTCCCAGAAATAGGCAGGAGAGCGTTCCCCTAGGCTCCACCAGGCCCATGGTCACAGAAGCACCCAAGAGATGTTCAAGGCTGCCACTCTGCATGCTCCGCACTTTGAACACCTGATTCATGCATCTACAGGCAGTGTAGTTCAGCAGACATGAAGCACTGATCATCCACCAGCTCCTGCAGCAACTTGGTGTTTCTCCCTTTGCCACCCCGGGGAAAGAAAGAAATGCCTGCCTTCTCAGGGCAGGCTCTTCTCCAGTGCAGAGCAGCTGTTTCATCATCTGCCCATCAACAGCCTACAGAGGCAGACAGAAGTTAGCATGGGCTCATAGGATGAAAAGAATTTAGCCACCTTATTTGAAGCATTGAGTCCAACTGGGAGGTGATTCCAATTTGGCCAGAAAGAGAATAGAAAAGAATGGGAGAGATGTGATATAGGCTATTACTTCACTAAATGCCACTACAGACAAAGACTTGGAAAAAAACTCTCAGAGACACCATTCATAGCCAACTGCCGTTACCCATTATAAGCCAGTGACACTTGTGCACGTGCAGGGAGGCTGCTCACCCATCTCCTTGTGAGCAGATAGACAAGCAGTGAACTCAACACATGTCTAGCATAGGGTTTTTTCTGGAGTGAGTTAGCAACAGAACAGCTCCACCCTCACACTATTCTAGGTAAACAGAGGATGTTGTTGGTAAAAAGTGCCTCAAAATGGCAGAAATAGCATTATCACTTCAGGGCTGTTTCCTGAAGGATCAATAAGCCAAGACAATCAATTCTTCTGGCCAGCCCTTATTTCCCAGAAGCCATGGCTCTCAGCCCCTATCATTTAACCCTTCATAAACAAACCAGCAGCACCAGTAATTCCATCTTCCTTAAACATACATTACACTAGCTCACATGCCAGAAGAGACTACAGAGCTGGAAATAATGTAGCCAGTTTAGCACAGTATTGCAGCAAGGCACAAACCCGTTACTCCAGCAAAGAAATGACATCTCTATATACTGCCCTTCAAGCGACTGTACGTATCCTTGCATCCGATTTCTTTTTACGGGACAGACTATCCCAAAGAAATCTTAGCTTTAGCTCTCTGTCCCCCACCACTTCTGTGCAGGGAGTACAAGGCACCTGCAGAGCAGAGCTCCCCCTCACAGAAGAGGGCAGTAGATGGCATTGACAGTCATTACAGTCCCAGGACAGAAAGAGCAGTTTAATCCTTCACAAAGAGAGCAAGAGGGGTGTGAAAAAAGGCCAGGAAGAATGGAAAAACCTTGTTACTATATGCACTGTTAAAAAGAGAATGACGGTTACTGGAGGCAAAACACTGGACTGTACTAGGAGTCTGCAGTAACACAAAGCATTTCACTGTGGTCATGCAAATCTCCATGAGCCACGGAGAACAGGCAAGCAGGAACTCCATCTACGATGGACAAAACACATCATCACATCAGTGAAGTGACTCACCTCAGGCTGAACAGGGTGCCTGTGTCAGAGCAAGAATGAAAAAACAATAGCGAAACAAATTGCTCTGTACAAAGATAGGCTATGAATACATTTAAGCTGAGCAGAGTAAAAAGCAGGGGGGCTTTGGATAGGCTCCTAGAAAGACTTTGGGGATGAGTGTTAGAGAGGATGCCGATACAAGGAACCCTTCCCTAGATTTTGCTTTGGACACAAAAGGCATCAGCCAATGATTATAACTTGAGTGCTGCACTGCTCTCAGTGCTATTGTGTGGGTTCAGGAAGCACAACTCAGAAATATACATTCATTTGAGCTCTCCACCGATCTACTTGAGTCCACACTGCCCACAGACAAAGGTCGAAAACCCCCTTGCTTGGCCATGGAGGCATAATGTACCAGGGAAGAGCTTTCTACCTAAAGAGAAGCAGAAAAAAGAGCTGCTGATGAGCACAACTGCAATTCCTGCATGTATTGGTAAAGAAAGGCCTGAGGATGAAGAGTAAAGCAAACAAGAAGAAAGCAGTCTGGAAGGCCTGGCAGCAGCCACGTCCTCTCTTCTCACCCAAAAAGTCACATTCCAGGCCTTGTGAACTTTAGGAGGACATCACTGAAATGCCTGCATTTTTGTACATGGCTACCGGCCATTCACTGAGACCTACTACAAAGAGGTGATCACGGGAGCCTGGAGAAACAAGAACTTCCGGAGTGCATTTCCTGCTGATCCGGCAAATATAATTATAAAGAGATAGAGAATCCATTCTAGGAGAAGCATGAAACTCTTGTGAGCAGGATCATTCACATCTCACATGGTAGAGGGAAAGGAAAGGGCAACTCCTTAATGAATAAAAATAGCCACTTATGCTTCCCTCTCATAAATGTGAGATTCAGGCTTTGTAGCTGGGCGTATGCGT
Source organism: Alectoris magna (assembly GCA_030625065.1). Taxonomy (NCBI): domain Eukaryota; kingdom Metazoa; phylum Chordata; class Aves; order Galliformes; family Phasianidae; genus Alectoris; species Alectoris magna. The sequence continues at coordinate 21,543,687 of CM060565.1, forward strand.
TTCAGTATTCAAATAAGCTTTAGTTATATCCCATTAAAAAGGGTAACTCCCCCTAAAGAAGCAACCTTTTTTCCCCTCAGAGTTTTTCAAGCATCCTGAGACTTTTAAAATGCCACCACTTTCAAGTAATTGTGGCAACTAAACTGTATTCTAAGAGTTAGAGTCATATTTCCTTCCCTGAAATTCCTACTTCACTATAAAATCATTTTTTCAAGTAATTGTGGCACACGTAAACAACAAGAACACAGTACTGTGTAGCTTGTGGAAGAGGAGAAAATCAGATTTCAGCTTCCCAGCTCTTCATGAACTGTACATATGCCAGGCAAAGTTGTACTGAAATGTATCTACCTTCAGGGTAAACACCAGCAGATCATTCATAGCATTCAGCATAACACTGGAAAGAACAAAAAGAGAAGAGGGAAGATTACTTTGCCTAAAAGTTCAGCAGGGGAAATCTAAGTATACACTACCAGCCATATGGCCACAGCAGAACAGGGCAGGAGAGGCAAAAGCTCAGTAAAACAGAAAAGAAGGAGAAGAAGGTAGGAAAAAACATTATACAGCGTTCAGCTCAGCCACAGAAAGCTCACGTCTCAAAGCGATCTGCTGCAGGTGCCAGTTATTAGATGGAAAGAACACAAATATTATGTATTTCAAATGCATTTAATAAAGTAGACTCCAGCTGATGGTGCTCTCCTCAGCAGGTCCAGGCACAGAACACAAAGAGAAGTGGGCCTCAGGCATTTACATCAGGTCACAGTTTTAAATAATATTTAAACTAGGGCAAGGTGCCAATTCTTACCTCAAGGTGCTGCACCCAGATAGACATGTCAGCAAAAACAGTAAGTTCAGTATATTGAGAATAGCCATCAATACAAGTGGCTCCAGAACCAGAGTAACTTATTTTTTTAGCCAGTGTTTACCACCTTTGAACAATAAACCTGGAGCTTCATCTCAGCAAGAGTCACCAGGACCGAATTAAGATCAACGTGAAGGACAACTCCACTGAATTTTAGTTTTACTGGGAGTAAGTTAGCCTTCTAACTGCTTGCCTTACCCAGACTGGAAGACATTATTGATGACTTATACCAAATGCTTTTAAAAACAAAACAACAGCAACAAAAATAACAAACCTAGCAAAGTGGGGTAACTCCTTGTTACCAGCACAGTAACCCCTTGTTTCAGAAATCTACGCAACTGTGACAGTGATTTGCAATCAGCCTGCCAGGAGCAAACCAGCCACTGGGGATTTATACATGGTTGTTCTCTGTAGATCTTAAGAGTACTTTTGATGTCAGCCATATATCATTTTACAGGCAGGAAAACTGAGGCACATGGAGGCATGACATGACCATGCAAGTCAGAAGATTGTTGTTCTCTATCTCTACTTCCTTTTTGGACCATCTCTACAGAAGAAGAGCAAGATCACAGCACAACCTTGACTTTGAGCAGTTCACGCGCTGCAGACAGATATCCCAAGTCAGAGCAAAAAAGCACACTGCTAGCTAGTTCTCAACACACCACTTAGCAACACTGTACCTCTGCTCACTGCAGGCAGGCAGGACCACGCTTTTTTTTTTAGCAACAGGAGGGTCTATCTAAGCATTTACGATGCACTCATCACAAAAGTAATCAGACATTAATTTGGTTAATCATTCCTGTGAAAGAGAACCCATTTCTCCAGCTACACTGCTTGACTCAAGACTCCAGCTAATCTGAAGTGCAGGGAAAAAAAGCCTCAATAGGTAACAGTCTACTGAACAGAAGTGGAACAATTAGGTATTGACCCACACGCACACCTCTTTTTTTTTTTTTTTTTTTCCTTCAAGCAAAATTTACCCAAGGGTTAAACAGAACCAAAAACATAACTCATTAAAATTTTAAATCAGGTCTTCAAGGCAGTAATAATAAAAACTAAGCCCACCCTCCAGTTCTTCCCATTTAGAAGAGTATTTATTTGGAGTTCCTACTAGGCTACAGCATGCACTGCATGTATCCTGCTTTGCTAAAGGAGAGCCTTTCTGAAGCATCACTTGACTTTGTTTTAAATATCTCACTAGTTTCCATTTTAGCTCTGTGAGATGATGATTTTTTCTAACCAAACTAAAGTTATACAGCAGTTGAAAATGCTGATGGCTTAACTGGTTTCCTCCGCCCCCCCCCCCCCCCCCCCCCCCCCCAGCAGCCCTGAGGGGTTTTAACTCTTTCTGTAGCACTGAAATCCTGCTTTTGGAGTTCAATGTTTAACTCGCGCTGGGAGACTCATAAATATTCGGAGTCACTCTCTCCCTCTCTGTTTGATTAGGAAATGAGCCTTTAACTCAATGTAATCCCCAAGCCATTAACAAAAAAGCCCTCAACAGCTCCACTATTAGAATTTCACTCCTAACCCACAGAGGATTGAATTAGATTAACATAACTACCCGCAATCTGAGTTTATTTTCTGTGCCAGATAGAAATGTGTCTTCAGGAAAGGAAGAGAGCCAGCGAGCAAGCATAGCATAATGAAATGTAAAAATAGAGAGATGAGAAATAGATGGACGGATGTACAGGTGAAATGATAAAAGAGGCAAGAGATAGCACGAGCAAGAGAGAGATAGCTACACAATCTTTAATAACCAGCTGCTGGCTTTGGGGGGTTTATTCAAAAGGCCCCTCCAGAAAAACCCACAGAATTGTTTCAATAAGAGTATTTTTTCCTGTTGGTATTTACTCCATATTCTCAGGGACTTACAGTGAGACACTGCAGCACACTGCACTCCAGACACCTGAGCAGAAGATTTGGCACAGGTTATATTTATAATTCTCAGGAGGTGTCATACTCAGCAGTGGAAGGAGGGGCGCGAAAAAGAGAATCTGCATGTCAATCATTACTTTGCTGTTAAGGAAACAAATAAACTAGGATGAACTAAAAAAAATGATTTTTCATTCCTCAAAAAAATAAATAAATCAAGCAACAGCTCTGTGACAAACTACTCAAAGTCAGTCATTTTGGAGGTTCATAGGTACTCAGTCCACACAAAATGAATCGCTAGTGAGACAGAAACCAAGTAACAAAGACTTCCCTACACATCATGCATCAAAGTCTCTCTAACTCTCTCCCCGCCCCCAAATAATAGCAAGCCCATAAGCTATTAGCTGGCGCTCCATAAGGCAGGAGATGCTTGGTGATTTTCTCCTAAATGCAGTAACAAAATGCAGCAGGTTGAACAGGAGAAGAGACACGTGATTAAAAGCAAAAGATAAAGTCCAGCAGTTAAGTGAACACAACTATGGAAGAGTTAAAAAAATTCTTAAGATTAAACATTTTCTAAGTTTATGCTCAGAGGACTTCTTTAGGAATGCTTGCATTTCCACAAATCTGCATATTAAGAGATAATAACTGCCGTAATTTGTGAGCACAGTCACGCTGATATTTCTGTACGTGTAAGAAGGAAACGGATTCGATTTTTATCTTTCAAGTGATGTTGCTTAATTTTCAATTTTTAGGAAGACCTCAGACCAGTTATACCACGGATTCTTTATTACTTACAGAGTCAGCAATTTAATTTCTTTAACACCTTTCAGGAAAATCTGCTCTCCCTCTATAAAACAGTGATGTCCCACTGTCACAGACCGAGAATAAATGTAATCTTGTGCTAAAACAAACAGAACGGGGACTCAATTTAAATATATTCATTTTCAAGTAAAGCAAAAAGCCTTAATAATCAAAAGGAAGCTTTCTGTGATGAGAACAGTCAGGCTGACAATTCTGTTTTATTTTGGGGGAGCTTCAGAGCAAGTAGTGTATTATAATAGATTGTAATAGTCATTTGCAGCATTACTTGAGTATAAAAATTCATAGTGTTTATCGATACTGTCCTAAAAGCCTTCCTTATATCTAGAATTCTAACCAAAAGAGGAAATATTTATATCCATGACTGAAAACTTGGTAAGAATTATGGAGTTCTCTTTGTTCCTTGCACTGAAGTCATAAACTTAGAGAATTATGAAACGTCTGTCTAGGAAACACAAAATAAAGAGCTAACCAACAGCCTACTTGCCACATTTCTATGGCTAGTCCAAGAAATTCAGCTATTGCCTGCTCCTTGGGACTGTGAGACAGCTCTGGATTTGCTATTCTGTGCTTATTAGACACTTGTTCCATCCAAATTAAGTACAGCTTCATTTTTCTTCTTATTGCTTTCAAAAATGATAAATTGGGGTGGGGGCAAGAAAAGTTTTTATAGTGCATATCTCAAACGTAATTTAAGCTGAAAAACTTAAAATAACAAAATTCAAAAGGGTAATACTTGCATTTTGGGGGTCAGACATCATCAATATGAGAAATTGAGGATTTTTTTTTCTGTGCCTAAAAATAAATATGAAAACTAAATCCTAAAGAAGATGCAACCCAAATCTCTGAGGTCAAAATACCAAGTAAGAAAGACCTCTGACTTCCAGTGTTTTGACAAAAATTTATGCTACGAGCTAGTAAAAAAAAAAAAGCAGTTTTTGAGTAATTATTTCCCATTTCTGATTCTCTTGTTAACAGAAGTTCTAAAATAAATCTATCGTTGTTAAAACCATTTTGCATTTGGGCTGTTTTAAAGCTAACAAGTAACTGGCAATCAGAGGCAGACAAAGTTCTTTCTCTGACCGCCACTGTGCTGAGTGTGCAAAGCCTTGCAGCCCCCTTTTGTCATTGAAGAGGCTTCTGTTTCTTTGGGACACTGAAAATTAGAGAAACATCAACTGCTCAACGACAAAGACATTCAGTAAAGGCAAAGTTTATTTTCCTCTTAAGGGAAGGTTTGATATGAAATTGATTTTTTCTTTTTCTTTTCTTTTTTTTTTTTTAGTAAAGTTGAGGAAAGGGTGTCACTTGGTTCTTTTAAGACAAGACTGTTGAAGTTTCCAGGTTTGCCTTTACCAGCACGGGATAAATAGCACCTGTCCTTGGTAAGCCCTTAAGCAGAGTTACATTATACATTGACCTTTTTGGAATGCCAACAAACCTGACCATTTCTATTCCCAAAACATAACTCTTCCTCTCAAACTTTCACTTGCTTTTTTCCAGAGGAAAAAGCAACTCCTGAATAGTGAGACCTCTTGATTACGGTGAAGTTCTGACACCAACTCCTATCCTTGTGGGTCACACTGACCTTCCTTTGACAGTGTGAAAGTAGATATATAGGTATATAGATATATATAACCTTTAACTATACTGGGATGCTGCCGTCATTTTTAGCCCAGATAAAAAAAAAAAATCGGTGCACAGCAACATTTGGATAGATTAAAAATACAAAACCAAAAACAAAACAACCACCACCTAAAAACAACAAACAGCTCCATAAACGCAATAAAAGGTAGAAGTTCGGTACTTACATGCTGCAGGCTTAGAGATGAAGCTCGAGGCTGGAGTAGAATTTCCCTTGCCCTCAGGTGTCTCTAATTGCTGATTAAATATCTTTTGGTTCCGCCTGCACCAGCCGACAGTCCCCTCTGCGTCTCTGCCTCTCTTTGTGACTAGGACACAGTACTGCGAGTCCCGACCTATAAATAGATCCCAGCTCTGTGATTGATATAACAGGCAGCTGACAAAAAAAAAAAAAAAAAAAAAAAAAGGAAAGAAATAACCAGGTCTTAAGCAACACAGAAGCTGGGCTTTTAACTCTGCGCTGTGCCCAGGGAGGAGTCCCCCCACAGTCACCCGTGGGCATCAGAAAGAGAAAGTGCAAGGCAATTACTTTCCCAGCAGCATTACAGCAACTTGAGGCATGTAAAGCGAGTGAACAAAATTCAGTGCACAAAGAAGAAGAGGGAAAGCACAACTGGCAGACTGCATCCAACTCTTCCACAATTTAACAGAAATAAATATTTTAAAAACATGTTAGGGATTCTGACAAAACGAAAGAGAAGTTCAGAGTTGAGCTCTGGGGTTTGGTCCAGGCATGTTTGTATTTCTGCTGCAGAATAAATGGAGTAGCGAGCAGATCAGCAGTTTAACAGTTTGACTGTCCATTTAAGGTCCTGGCCCACAAAAACTGGTTCATGAGGCTGTTCCTGAAAACAAAACAGAGGGCATTGATGATGTATTGCCAGTTGGCTCAGCAGAAGTTACTGGACTCTCAGGGACCAAACCATCGCTTGCAATCACATCCTTGACTGCCAGGAGAAAATTCCTAACAAGTTACACGTCTCGTCACAGCTCTTTTGCAGAGGCTAAGCTGGGAACCCACAGTCTGAGCAATAACTTGACATAAAGCATCAGGAAGCTTCTGCCTTGGTACCCATTAATGGGGAGCATTAACGGTCCTGGATTTTTCCATATCTAAGTTGTACAGGTTATTTTGATTTTTCTGGTCCACCATCACACAGGCCAAAAGCTGATCCAAGAGGCAGCTGGTCCTCCAAGCTCCCTGGTACTCACAGACTCAGCAGAACCTTACCAGTTAAGCAGTTTCACAGTAAACAGGCTCAAAGGCTAGGCAGCTCCAGTCAAACACCAGTAGAAGTGTGGGAAAGAAGAGGAGAATAGCAGGCAAAGAACAAAAACTGTTTTGCCTCTACACTGCTACCTTTGGCAGTATCTTCTACTAACACCCCTAGCACCATGCTCAGCTATGCACGGGAAAGCACTAGAGAAGACAATACCAGATCCACCAACCTTCATTTTCAACACATTGTTAGTGCTGAGATGGTAAAGCTACACTGAGCTCATAAAAAGCAGGATAAAATCCCCAGGCATTAAGCTCACACTGAACTCTATGGTTCTCTGGCTCAGTGGCTAACAGTACATGAACAGTTCAAGCTAGTTTAGGCATGTCTACACTGTGCTGCTGCTGCTCTCGCTGGAGTAAAGCGAACTAGTCAGCCGGGGCAGCTGTCCGAAAGTCAGGCAAGGACTCACCGCACCATTGCCAAGGTCTCAGATCAATGCAGCTATTGATTATTTGGGAAGATAAAAGTAACTTTTTTCATTTTGGGACAAATCCTGCTGCATGCATAATTCACCACTTGTCAATATGCTCTGTGTCTGAGCTGGTAGGATTTAGCCAGCGTGCTCTTCCAAAAAACCAAACCACTCTTCCAACAAGACAAGGGATCTGGTGAAGCACTGGAGAAAGACATTTTCCTCAGCTGAGCTTCTGCACTGTGCAAAGTTTTACTCGTCACTTTACCACTGCTTCAAATCCTCCAGCTTTAAAAAAAACTAGATAACAATAATTAGCTCTTTAGGGCATGTACCTATAGATGAGGACGTACAAATGAACGCGGGAAAAAAGAAGCATCCGATAGGCTGAGCTCTAGTGTGGAAACACCCCTCCCCCCCCTTTCCTGTCAGACCGTGGTCCTTCACCACCAGAACGATCCATCTCAGATAAAAATTAACATGATCAAGGATTTTTCATTTCAGCCCTCTCATTTAGTCTGTATAGCAGATGCTGTTTTGCGCTTTAATATTCAGAGCTGTACAGCATGCTACACTTCCCACTGCCATCAGAAGGAATTTTAGGATAATCAGACTGAGGTACAGCAGACAAAGGTCCCAAAACAGGGCATCTAAATCCAGCAGTCACTTTTGGATAATTCAGCTTTAATAACATCGGTCATACAGGCCCTAAATATGTTACCTGTCAGACTGTTCTTTGGCATTCTATAATGCTGGCATCTAAAGATCCCCACATATTACTCTACCAAGCCCTATTTTATGTGTAATAGTTTCACCTCCGCCCCATTGCCCTGCCATGGGCCAAACTGAATCCCAACAAAGCCCCATGTCTAAGTGCTAGGCATATCTCACATAGGTTGCCAGGAAGCTCTAATTCAGTTCTCAGGCCCAGGTTAGCGCTTATCATTGGCACCCCATATCCACAGCAGAGCAAAAGTGGACACATATTAGTTCCCCATCCTTCTGCTTTCCATGTGGAGGATGAAGGGATTTGAATTTGCCAGTGTGAAACAGTTATCTAATACGGATGACTATCTAATATAGATGAATATAACCTTGAATGGAGGCAGCATTCCTCCATCCTCTCTGCCTTCAGGCACCAGGGTATATGACCTTAATGGGGTACCTGGAAGTTCAGAGATGCTCTCCCTTAAGTAAAACCTCTAACCTCTAACACAACCTTCTGCCCCCACTGCCATCACCTCCTGTGTACAAACTTCTCCTCAGTCCAGCCACTACAGAGACAGGGTGAGGCATGGAAAGAAACCAATGATAGAGACCGTGAAACAGAATGCCCACTTCAAAACAGCAAAAAGGAAGCCAGAAGATTTCAAGACCACCCTCAGATACATTTAAAAAAAAAAAAAAAAAAAAAAAAAAAAGAACCACAACAACAACAAAAGATTAACATCAGGGACTTGTAGACTGTATTAAAGGATCAACTCTTTCCTTGAGGCACCCAGGTAGAAGATATCGCAAAGTGCAAACACAGCTTTACAGTCTTTTCTATGGTTGTTTGGGGAGGTTTTTAAAATGCTTCTTGCCAGGGCTACTTTCCTCATAAGCCTGTATTTCAGCCCCAGGTTCCAAAGCGTGTGACTAGCAGAAGTAAAATTTCAGTACTCTGTTTTCTTCAAACATAAGCAGTTTAAGGCTTGCACGTGTCAATCTGGGCAGAATTTGCTCACCTACATTTATGGCATTATAGAATGCAAAATACACTTTCCTCCAGATGATAAAAACAAACAAAAATTCACAGCTACCCATTTTAGACACAGACGCAGCAAAACCAGTTCAAGTTTGAAAATACTGGCCCAATCAGTGGAATCTTCCAATTTTTCCCACTCACACATAAACCAGTCAGATAATCTTTGTCCCACGTGCCATGAGCCTCAGGATGCTTCAGCACATATCAGATTTATGTGACAAAAGTTTAGAGCTTAGAACCGCTGCTGCTTTTGTACCAGCAAGAGCAGGTATGAATAAAAGTTTTACAGGAAACAAACTCAGCTCTGCAATTCCAAAGCCTACCCACTATGAAAAACAATTGTAAAGTACAATAAAAAGTTTCACTGTCAGAGTCTCCCTACCCTGAACGTGTCTCACCCCCCCCCCAAAATCCAGGATAGCCGTGCCACAACTCAGCTTAGTGAGATGGGATTTTACTGATCTCAAACAGTAAAGACCAAAAATAGATTCAATAAAATAATAACTCTTAACACACAAAGGAAAAAGTAAAAAAAAACTTCTTTCAAGACCATGAATACAGAAACAAGGAATAAATCAGGCATAAATTGCATATAAAAGGAAAAGTGTGAGTAGCAACACTCTCCAAATGCTTGGCACACATAGTATTACTCTTAGACCTGACTTAACAGATAGATAACTATACTCTACATTTTGACACAAAACAAGCACTTTGAAAAACAGCAGATGCTCAAGAGAAAACAGCTGATATTATCACTAAGAATTTTATTTCCTTATTTGATTTTAATATTGCAAACTTTATATACATCAGCACACTTTGTGCAACCAATATCCTCAGCAGGATATTTTTTGGCACATGCTGAACACAAGGTCCATACTTCTGTGTCCAGACCTTTCATGTATGCTCCAGGATGGTGCTTTCCATGCTTTGTCAAGTCTGCGTTATCACCTGGATAGGTCACACCAATTTGTTAATATACCTGCAAAGACTGATTTTTTTGTTTGTTTGTTTTTAACTCTTAGATATGGTATTAAGTCGTAAGAACGTGAAAATGGCTAAGATTTTCGTGGAAGTTCCCTACCAGATTTAGTCATTCCTGCTGAAGACATTACCACCTTCCAGGTACCTGCCAGCAAGAAATTAGGACTCCAAAAAGCTCTGTGGCAGAAGGGAACCCATCACAACTTATTACATTGCTTCAAGCAAAGCACATCAGGTTAGGGCTCCACAGCTTTTCTGGATTGAGAAGCACAAATCTATTCTTCCATCTCCAGAGCTGTGAGCAGAGAAAATTCTTCACCTGGAATAGCTACTTGGAGAGTGAGGCTGCTGAGAGGCACCATTTGTGGCTGCTCAGAAGAAGTTAAAACCATTGGCTTTAACAAGAACAAGTCCAGAAAAATGCTACTCTGCCTTGTTGTTTTTTTTTTTTTCCCCTGAGTCCACCAGTAATAACAACAACCTAATAAAAAATGGCTTGGCCTGAACAATAAGACACAACACATATCAGAGTACATTCAGAGAATATCCAGAGCAAGCATTCAGTTCTACACATACACAGAAATAAAACCTGCCTGGATTTAACTAAATCCTGCCAGCACTAGAATAATTGTATACCAGATCACATTTAAACATACAGTCTTTGCCAATCTATTGCACACAATATGACTCCCCCTTCTACACACTTACCTCAATTAGATCCCTCCTAAACTTCCACCTAAAAGGGCTTCTGTGTTTACACTCTGCAAAACACATTGAAAAAAGACAACTCTTATGGAGGTACTCTGCCTAAATTGGTGCAACCATGATACACTCTGGAAACCACCACCAACTTCTTCCAATTGCACGCTGCAACACGTTTCATTAACATTGGGCTGTCAATTCCATCACTTGGGGCAGGTGCCTTTCACGCTTTTGACTTGCTGTGGATGCTTTGCAGAAACTCATTGCTGTTGTTGTACCACTCCTTTAGGACCTTTTTCAGCAGCAGCAAGCCCACACCTGTGCTGGCAGGGCATTAGCTGTGCACTCAATCTCAAAGCAGCCTGCAGCCTAGTAAGGTCAACTTCGGGCAAGAGATACTGTTTCATGTTCTCAGTGACCTTGGCCACAGTGGAGAGGCAGAGGAAGCACAGTAGTACTATAGCAAGTAGCTATCAGAATAAAGCTAATAGCAATTCTGATACACCTGGAAGACAAGGTGAGATTTAAACCAGTAGGGGGGCCAGCCTAATAGGAGGGATCAGGACTGCCAGAAACAGGTTCCCCTTGGGTTTTTGTTTTCTTCTTGCTTTGTTTTTAATTCAGATTTCTTCAGAGAACTTCTACAAAACCAAAACATCTACATTATAACCACAGACAGGCCTAACTATAATGTCTGGCTCCAGATCTAAACTCTTTACAGCCAGACTGCTAGCTCAGCTCCCCCCCCCCAAAAATCACTACCATTCTCCAAAGGTGTGGGTGAAGGTGGGGGGTTTATTGCTGTGCCCTCTTCCCTTCCCCAAGGAGAAGCCAGGTACTCTTTGACTGTATGTTTTGCTGAATATGCATTAAATAAAAAAAAATAAACATAAAAAAAAAATAAAAATAAAAAAGAAAGAAAGAAAGAAATTAAGGCAAATAACTAATTAAGTTCTTAAAAGAAAGAGGATGTTCCTTGGCTATAGATATTCAAATAAAGAAAAGGTCTTTCTAGAAGAAGCCCTTCAAGGCTGCTCACCAACCTCTATCCACACAGAGGACACACCAGATGGTGGGCACAATGCAAGTGGGACTGCCAAGTAAAGCCAGTGCAAGCTTGTTAGTCTCTAAAGCAAGGAAATAAAGGGAAATTCTGAAGTGGATCCCTCATGAGCCCTCTCTGAAGCAACTCCACCAACCTGCCTGATTTCTGAGTTGGATCATGTGTGAAAAGCCCAGAGTTGGTCTGAAAGAGAAGGCACAGCTCTCACCCACCTCAAAATGCCATCAAACAAGAGTCACTCAGCACACCTGCACTGGGTGTCCATGTCCAGGTGCTGGCTGCAGGGACCCACTTAGGCAGCCTCTGTGGGGAGGCTGGGTGCACACCCCCTCAGGCAAAATGGTGGCACCTCATGGTGCACCTGTGTTAAGAAAAGACAGAAAACACTGCCCTGGGAGCAAGGGAAAAACTTTTGTGCCACTGAGAGCATCAGAAGAGGTAGAAGAGTCCTTCTTCTCAGACATACCAAAATGGCTCCCCAGCACAGAGCTGATCCCAGACGAAGAAGCAAGGCTACAGAATGCACAGAGAGGTGACAAGCTGCAGTTACCACCTGCCACTGCCAAGCTTTACTGCTCACTTCAGTCACCGAGGATTTGGTCTGATGATGCTTTACACCAAGAGAATGTGACAGAAGTGACACACATAGTCCCAGTGGAGAGGCAGCAGTGCCAGAGAGTGCCAGGATAACTTGGCTGCTGCTCAAGCAAACGCACCAACTGCCCCTTTTCAGCCAGCCATGTGCTGCTAGCCAATGCCCTGCTAGCCTGAGAAGGACCAAAAACCCAAGTTTCCATACCAACAGCCTACATGAAGCAGACAGCAACCCCACCTCTGAGACTGTGGTGGGAGCAGCCAGTGTCCACCCCCTCCACTCCTGGCCTGTAAGCACCACGCTTGGCCTTCCACCCCACCTTCATCCCAGAGCAGCCAGCTCCACAGACAACAGAGCCCCAGCAGCCTGAGGACAGTCCCCTTCTGGGTACAGAGGTGCCATGCCCGCCACAAACAGCTCTCACGCTCTTTTCTTTGAGTAGATTTACCCAGAGCACTCTGGAAACAGCTGCTTGAAGAAGGTGCCTGTTGAGTCCAGGTTTCAGCTGCAGACATTTGGTTGCTCAGCCTCTTGCTGCTGCTTTAGTCCATGCTCCTGCCACACCCGGACCCGGGCTCACCTGGAAGAACTAGTCCCTTCCATAGATTCTGCCTAGGGCCCTACTACTGCTGGGAGGCGAGGCCCAGCTCCTTGCTAGTCCCCTCCCTCGAGGAATGTGTCATGGGCATGGCCTCAGCGCACGCCTGCACCAGGCCTGGCCATGAGTCCCCACAGAGAGGAAGATCTGAAGTGAACACGGTAATTTCTTTCCTGACAGAACACATCTGTGTAACATTAAGTTACGTGCTAAAAGGGGGTAAATTCAGCCCTCTGCATCTTTGCAAGATGGGCAGTAGCATCAAAGCACTCTGCAAACATGTGATAGAAATTCCAGAAAAAAGCAGCTCACCCCCCACCCCACCCCCCTTTAATTATTATTTTTTTTTTAATGTCAGGTAGCAAGTAACGTTATCTTAACTAAACAGAGTTATGCAGAGCTACTTCAGTACACTCCGAATGAGCAAGTTTGGAATTTGGCAGAAAGCCCCATTCATAGGGACTTTACAACCAGATAAGAACCAGGCTGCATAAATTCAAACGGAGATTACCATGAAATAGTATCTAAGATGAGTTGTGTCTGCATGGTGCTCTCCTGTGCACAGTAAATATACCTTAAGCAGCATAGACAAGAACACAATCTCTTACTCTAGAATGAAGTGCCTTGCCATGAGCTTCTGGGATCTTTTTCCTCCTGAAGCCCCAGCAAACCCTGCAGAACAGACCCACTCCTTGAGAAGCCTGCTCTCCAGAGTTCTGTTACGTATGCATCATTCTTCTGAAGAAGTTTCTTTTTTTTTTTTTTTTGGACAAATTTTAGATGACACTATTCACAATTTTAAATTCGTAGAAATTGAATGTTAGAAAATAACCTGTGGAATTTTTTTCCATGTTTTCTTCTTAGGTTTCCAAAGAAAACAGCTTATGTTAAAAAACAAACAAACAAACAAAAAAATTACTCTATTTTTCACTTTCTCACCTGTCACTAGCTCACATCCAGGTGGAAGTCTTAGTAGGGCACTTCATATTCCTCAGCTGTACCAGCAAAGCCCCCAAGAAAACAGTTTCCTAAAGCTTTGCCACTCTTTTCTGAGCAGGATATTTAACAAAAAGTTGAGTTTAAGAGGAAACGTCTAGAACTACTGTTCTGAGTGGTGGCTGTAATTTGGAGAAATTGGTGCTAACACCGGAAAATTTTAATCAAAGAGTAAACAAGACTTGATAATGAAAGCTACGGAATCTGGAAGCAGACCCCTGCCCTAAACTTCTCATTGATTTTCTCCTCTAAAGGCAACTTCTTCAACCAGGCTCTCCATCCCAAAAACCTCTTGTTTCAACTCCTTCAGAACGTGCAAAGAAGCTGCTTCAGGATTACTAACTTGTACTTGCAAAATGTTACCTGTTCCCCTTGCAAATATTGAATCATTAATATGGACATTCTCAGTGATCCACATTACAGAAAGATGGCAACTAAGAGCCATTCAACTATTAATTTTCCTTAGAGGCTCAGAGCAAGCAAAAAGCAAGGAAGTTCCCTGACAAAGATGTCATTAAGGCTGCGGCATGACAGAGATGACTACATCATTACTGCAGATCTGTGAGACTTACTTTGTTTCCAGATGCCTTAGAAATGATAATTTTTACCACAACTAATTACAGACACTGTGGTGACTCCTCAGCCAGTCTTGTATTCCTTTAATGTTATTATTACAGCAGCATTCAGAACCTCGGTGAGGTCCTGGGCTGTTTGACACTAAACATCACGCATATATGCAAATATGGCCTCTACTGCAAATACTTCGTAATTTGAGGCCTGATCAGCATCATTTTTTCTATAACCACCCACTTCACAGGAGTGATTTTACGAGAATATTGCACTCAACAAAGTTATACGGCTATAAACATATGTTTTAGCCCACGTTATATCTCCAAAGAAACTACACTGAAAGATCATCAATCCAATGAAACCTGGGCCAAACACAGGGACAGAAGACAGAGTCAGTACAGACATCAGTAGTTTCCAACTGTGTTTTTACAACCGCACCTCAACCCACCTCCTGAAAAAATCTTTCTACTGGAAATTTTGGGTGTGCACTGCCTTCTCAGGGATATGAAAGTAATAGATCTTGCTTCCAACAGCTTTCTCTCATCTTTGACTGTTTTTTTTTCTTTTTTTTAACTCCGGTCTACTGAGGCTGCAATATTACTCACCCTTCACTAAATTCCAGGGAATCCACACACATTAGCAGCATTATGAATGTCCGGAAGTAAGGAAGCTCATGCCTTTCTAACTAGAGAATCTGTGTGTGTGCGCATACTTGTGTGAGTGAGTGAGAAAGAGATGGAAAGACAGAGAGACACTGACCGACCAGTAGAACCTCTGATGCACACCCAGTAAGATATGAGCCTCAGCTGAACTCTTCTGTAATTGGGGCATTTGGACAGTCTCTGTCCCATGTGGATCTCCCGGACTCTAATAAGAATGAGCTCATTCTGCAGTCTTTCCCTAAGGTATGATAATAAGGTCTTCCTCCAATACCTGTCACCTATTTCATGAAACTGACATAAATGTAGTACCTTTCATAATTGTGACTGGGTGCAAAAGGTGTTTGAAATTAGATAACAGGCTTAAAAGTTAGAGAAACGTATCCAGTGCAATCACACACATAGTACTGCCTTAGAAAATCAGGCCTAACACGAAATCTGAGTTAAACTGACAATGCGTTTTTTCTAAGGAGCACAATGTTGCAGTACAATCAGTATTTCATTTAAAAAGAAAAAAAAAAAAAAAAAGCTTCCATTATTAAATCAAAAAGCGTAGTATCTGAAATCAGGAGCAGTGCAGTGCTCAGCTCCAGCCAGTTTCATTGCTCTTTTCCTGCCTTTATCCCTCCTCATAGAACACATCCCACCTTGTTCCTGGTGTAGCACAGAAGGAGTACAGTCAAGGGTTGGCACGGCTCCACAGGGCTTTCCTGGATTCTCTGATCAGAGTCAGATTAAGGGACATCTCCATGGCCTCTGGCATGCATTCACATGCTAACAGTCATCTTTCATATCCCAATAAATGGTCACTGTCATGCACAAACCCCTGAAATTGAAAACCACGGTGTTGTGCTAGACTTAATCCCCCTTTTTACCATTCTGTCTGCTTCAGACCACTCTGGATCTCTTAGTAACTGTGTGAATCTGAAGCAACAGCAGGCTGCAGCCTGGACACCTTTTCTTCCCTTCGGTGCTGCATTACTCCAAGGAGGCTGGGTGGGACTTCCGCATGCTCAGAAACCAACTTCCTGCAAGACAAGTTTATTAGAAGAAAATACTGCAGATAGCTATGTTCTCTATGAGTCAAATCTCTAGATAGATAGGTCCAGATTGCATTGGTCCCATGTGAGATACCATTGCTATGTCTTTGTTTTATCACACCGCTCACACCCTTTGCAAATCCAAAACACTTTTCTCTGAATAATCAAAATTGTACTGATTTCTTCCCTCTGCAAGGGATATTTTTAGGTAACCCACTTGCTCAGTTTTTTTTCCCCTCTGTGAATACATCCTTCACTTATCCTAACATTGCCACCACACACATCCCTTTGCCTCCTTCTTGTTCTGACACTATCTCAGGACAGTAAATGCAGCATCTACTTCTTAGATACACGGCTACACTATCACTTTCTGCCAGTTTTGTGCTGGGACTCTCCCATGGCTTTATGCACTGTTACCAGAAGTACAGAGACAGAAACCACAAGGAGATCTTGATAATTTTTCAACCACTTAAAACTTTTATGTAGGAAGACAAGCAAAAATTTCAAATATTTTTATGATTATTCATCAAACCTCACAAAAGACCCCTTTCCAAAGGAAAGGAGGTAAGATACCTACGTCCGCAAACGCAGGTACTCTACAACTAGAGAAGTTTCTCATTCAAATTCTATTCTACTTCCTAACAATAGCTGGCATAAAATATCATTACTCTGTCAGGAAGAAGCTTTGGTGCCACATCTGTTGAACTATGAACAAGAAAACTGGTGACAAGGCAGGAGAGGATCAGTCCTGCTGAGTGGCTGTGTCCAACCCACATTGCAGCTGCCTCGAAAGAGTTTCCCTTTTGGTATTAATTGCAGCCTGGATTCTCACTCCTTCCCAAATAGGAAGATGAGATTAGGGTTGCCCTTTTACACTCACCTCTTCTTTCAGTCTATGATCTTTTTCCTACCTAACTGCTTTTTTCTCTCCTGCTTTCCACTCTTGTTTCCAGTTCTTCCATTTCCCTTCCCTTTTTACTTTGGCCCACAAACAAACCCCTTCCCCAGCATGTCAACAGCAGTGGGAAGTAACCTAATTAATAGTTCCTTGATAGCCTACCCCACACATACACACACCCATCCCCCCAGTATCCCACTGGCAATTCAACAGCCCTCTCTGAAGAAAGGAAAATATTTCCATACTAATTAATAACAACATTGGGTATTTCTGGGCGGAAGGATCTCAGATTCCCATCTGGGCCTGTATCTCTTGAGCTGACTGAGCAATTGCACCTCAAAACACATTTCCCTTTCCAAATCCTTGTGTCATTAACTGTTTATGCTGCTCTCTGTATCAAACATCTTTGTCAGTCTGGCTTGTACGTTAACTGGCATCTTTGCAATCAAGCTCAGGATGAATTCCTTCAGCCTGCGTCTCTCTTTCAGAACACGACACTTGCTCATAAACTTACGTTACTTCCCTTATGTCTTCTTCATCAGGATTCATATGAGACCAAGACCTTTTCACGCTGTAGTTCTCAAAGGACATCAGTGCTACTAGATACATTCAGAATGTCTCTCTGCAGCTTGACATCCCCTGACATCCACATCACTGTTTCTGCTGCAACTGCTTTTTTTTAAGCAAACAAACAAACAAGTGCTGTTTGCAGAGGAGGAGCAGTTCTTGGCTTTGGCTAAGCTACAGCACAGTTTTTTTCTACATGGTTTGTGTCCTCAAGCAGTAGGATAGCCCCACTCCTGTCTTCTGGAAGAAGGCAGAAAATATTTTCCATAAGGACTGTGTTCAGGAATGAGTTTCCAGTGAAGAGAGAGCACGTGGGAATTTTGCCATCCTGATCTGGAATCAACCAAAAAGGAAGAGGTATGTCTCCTGCCTCTAGAGATGGCCTGAGACAGACAGACCAGTTAGTTCGTCTGTATCTCAGGCCAACAAAAGCATGAAAAGCAAATAAAGTCAAGTATGTTGCTTCTGAAAAAAAAATACAAAGAGACAAGAGCTCTTCCCACTGAGAAAAACCAACAGAGGTCCTGTGCCACCTATTAGCTCCGTAAGGCAGTGACAAACAAGCAATAGCATTTCTTACAAGCCCTATAGACAGCACTGTGGTAGAGGACACCAGCACTGAAACAAGACTGCCAGATCCTATCCCACACACATAGGACACCAGGCTGCCTCCAGGGATTGTTGCTGTTGTTCCTGCTACTCCAATACTTGCAGAAAGGTTTACAGCAAGCAAGATGATGTCTGGAAGCATGGGTCCCCCTTCTACACAGTGAGCTGGAAAAAGAGATAAGCATTTAGATAACATAAATACACAAGGAGCACATTTCCTAAGCAGTGAGCTGGTAAAAAGCATTCTGAAAACAAATCTATAAAGAAGGAAATGCAAACAAGGAAGATAAGTGAGGTGCCGCCACTTATTCTGTCACTGGTACTACCTGCACGGCCTTCACCAAGTCACACGCTCACACGCTTCACACGCTCTACATGCCCACTCCTCATGCCAGCTTTTTTCCTGAAGAGCCTTTTAATTCCCAGGCTTCACTATGTCTTCACAGCCCCTAGTGCCAGCCTGGCCACAGTATTGCTTGGTCTTCCCACATTTCCACAGCCAACCATTCTTGTACAGCGATGCCTTGCACAGCAAAGCATGCAGTTCCATCCACGAGGCTGGAAGGAACGAAGGAAGAAAGGATCCCTCTTAAAGAAGGATTGCGACAGAGGCAAATAGGAGGGAGAGTGAGAGGGGCCATAAATTCCCTTCTAATTCCAAATAATTCCGATTACACGGATGAGTAGTTTTCAATCAGAAAGATAATCTCAAAGATAGATGGCAGGATAATTGCTCGTCGGCACGACGTAAATATTGTGTCGTTTCTATTAATCTCAGCGAATCGGGTGTCAGGGTTGTCACTCATTCATCAAAACAAATTAAAAAAACATATTAAAAAAGAGAGAGATGCTAGAGGGAGGGGGATGTGTATCCAATAAGCAGCTGAAGGCGTGCAAGGTAATGAATGCTGCTTACATGCTGTTTGCATTTTTTGGTTTATAAAAGCTAAAGGTAATTCAGGCAGTAGGTCTTTATTAACCTCACAGTAGGGACTGCAAGGGGCAGTGCTGCATGCAGAACAGAGACATAGGGCTGCAAAATGGGTCTGGGATAGCACAACAGGGGAAAGAAGGTGGACAAGAAGCCTCAGATATCAAGGCTGGATAGCCTGAGCAGAGGGTACTGCAGAATCACAACACCTGGGAGAAAAGACAGATCACAACATTAAATAAAGGTAGTGTCACCAGCTGCCATGCGCAAGAGTGGGCAGGGAACTGAGAGCAGTGTGGGGAGGCTGGCTAGCAGGGCACACAGTAGACCTTGGTGCAATTTGCCCACTAGTTGCGGGATGACAGCACATCTATGCTTCACTGTTATACCTTCATCTCCCCCAGTACTGCATCCTTAGGCACTGTGCCACTTCCTCAAAGCCCTACAACCCTGCCTGGCCTCAGGCACCCTCCTTATGTGGCAAATACAGCCCCTGAAGCCCCCTGGCCCATCACTATCTAGTCTATTGACCTGGTTCATTTCTACTGACCTGGGGGAAAAAGGCAACCCCACTTCCCAGCGCTCTCCCACTCTCCAGAGACCCCTTACTTGCTTAGGAGAATGCCCTGGGCTAGGAACTACTTGTGACAGCTTGAGTCACTCACTCATCAATACCATTGCTTCTCCCCCTACTGCACGTATAATTTCCTTGGGAAGACCCTCATTGCACTCTGATACCTCTTTTCTGAGGGTTGATACCACTTTCCTTTGTCTGGGAGGCCTCATCTTAGATTCTATATATTTTCAGTATTTTCTTTACTGGATGCTAGACTGAAACCACTCACAGCACACAGGTGACACGGGTTTCCTGGTCTAGACAGCTTGGAGCAATTGACCTTAAAGAAAAGGCTTGCCTGCCCGTGCACCTTCCTCCTTCTCCAAGGATATAGCAGCATCATTCCAAGAGTGGAAAACCTGCACTACAGACCATAGCCTCCAGCCTTGTTACCTTGTGCTGCACCTCACACCTCAAGAGCTGGTGAACCAGTAGGTTAGCTAGACAAGAATTTGAACAGATCAGTGCCTCAGGAAATGTAGACACAGGCATGAAGCATCACATTATGGATCAGGGAGGTTCTTCAAGCCAGACTATCTGAGTCTGCTGCTTGCTGCTGTGATGTGAGAGGGAAGCCTTCCAGAGCACCACAGCCATCTGAATCCGCTGAAAATTCTGAGGTTCTGTTATAGCAACTCACTCCAGTTTGGTCTTCTCTGTGTAGTTTTCAAGCCCCACAAAAACACAAGTGCTCCTTTCTGTGCCTGCAGTCTGGAGTGGCCAAAACACTGACTGAAGCATATGCTCTGACTGATCTGTCTTTGGGACACATCTGTGTAATGCTCAGTACTGATATGTACTTTGGGATGAAAGAAATGCAAAGGTATTACATTTTTAGATGAGATTTAGTTTGTCAACTAAGACAAGTTTTGCCCTCCTGAGCTTCAGGAAGGTTTTGTCTGGAAGTTAGTTTAGTGCTTTGCAAACAGCCTGCTAATACAAAGACCTGAACCAATGCCCAGCAGCTGTCTTCACTAAACGGATTTGAAAAATGCTAATATTTCATCCCTGGCCACATCACTGTTTCTGTTCATTTGCTGCTGTTGTTTGTTAAGTGAACTTATTTATTTAAAATGCCATTCTATGGGTAGCTCTCGTTGAAAGCTGGAAAGAAATTCCCCATGGATGTTCTCATGCCAGGCTATGGCAGAACTGGTTCCAATGTAGGCCAAGATTCATTAGGATTGAGTGCTGTTCTCACTGCACAGTCCTCTGGGACCAAGGGAGCAGAGAGACTTGTCCCAGCAATACTTTTAACCTGTCAATCCAGCCAGAAACGCAATATCCGCTGGGGATTTCAGCTGCTTCTGTGATCCTGCCTTATCTCCCTACATCCCCTGGCGTGCCCACCGCTCGGTGAAATGTCACTTCTTTCTCTCCTTCTTCCAAGATGGAAGTGAACTTGTGTGCCTGGTAGGGGGGCTGACAGACATGAGCTGAAAGGCTGTCAAGGACCCACTGAAAAGCGGGCAAGCCACACTGTGTCAGATTTCGGGGTCTAACACTGCAGCTTTCTGTCTGCACTCAGGCCAGCTCTAAATGGAGCCTTTGATAGGCAGCCAGGCAGCTGTCATCACAGGGTCAGCCTCAGAAGCAGGAGGGTATGAGCACCTGGGAAGCACATGCCAGCAAGCAGAGAATAGCAGCAGTATTGTAAGGCTGGGTACTGCAGAGAATCAGGAACCCTGGAACAAGGGGAGAATCACGCAATTAGACAATGGGATGCACTGAGCACGTTTGTCCACAAATCCCAGAGAAACCTCAGTTCCACAATGAATTCTTGTGGATAAAGTGCCACCAGCCTAAACTCCTAACTTCTCAGGGCTCATTTGCCTTGCTACGTAATTAAGTAATTAGCCTCAAGGAGACTCATCAAAGGGAAAGAATGTAAAGGTAGTTCTCTGTGATAACCACCCAATGTCATATCCTGCTTGCCATGTGGGGGGACAGCAATGGCCTTTGAGTTTCCTGTGGCTAAAGTCAGGGCACTCAAACACCAGTTGATGCTCAAGAGTTTTCCTCCCTCCACTACATCACAGTTTTCCTCATGAATGCCTGGGTGTGCCCCTAACAGGAGAGACTTACCTCAACTTTGATGGACGTGAGAGAAGAGTGAAACGCCACACTGAAAGGGAACTCCATGACTGCGACACTCAAGGGCCTGATACCCATGCAAGCTGAACTTAACAATTATTAGCCTAATTTACAGGTACCAAATAAGCCAGTTCTTTCACTTTGGAACAAGAATTGGCTTAGACTGAAGGGACTTCTTTCAAGTTACATCTGAAACACCTTGATGTGAGAGCCAGCTGACAATCTGGACCCTTAGATAATGATGGTTCTTCTTTTTCTCCTGAGAGACTCTTGGAAAACCAGCATCTATGAAGTAGGACTTCTGTCACAAATGAGAAATTAGATGAAACTGAAAATGCTGGTAAAGAATGAATAGCTAGTCTTCAGCATAAGAACAGGTCAAAAGCTCATCTGCACCAGGGTCTGTGCTAGGACTACTGAGGTATATCATGACTGACCTGAATACTACTGCAAGAAAACTGCAGATGACAGCCTTGTTTAAAATAAACAAGGTAAAAAATGGGCTCAGCAGAACCTCAAAGTGACGAAGCTGGAGAGAAGGGAAGACTATTGTAAGTGAAATCTAGCACTGGCCAAAGCCAGGCAGTGCAGACTATGCCCAGCACTTCCAGAAGACTGGAATTTCCCAGTACACATAGGAAACAGAACATTTCAATGGGAATGTTCTTGTCATCACTGCAGAGTGAAAAATTAAAAAAAAGAAAAAGAAAAAGAAAAAAAAGAAAACCCCAACCTCATTCAGATATATCAGGAAGGAAATACCAAGTGATAATGGATAGGAATTTTTGTCCCTATGTTCTGTGCTCTACAGAAGCACTAGCTCCATATGTTGGAGCAATCTTTTAGCAGAAGGAAAAATACTTTTTCCTTCTTCAGGTACTATCAATAAAGAGCACACTGGAGCCATGGCCTCAGAGAGCACACAGTCAGCACCGGATAATAACTTGTGGAAGGCAACAGTAGAAAAGGGAGTGCAAAGCTGGGGGACAAAAATGCCTGAAGAAACTGCAGCAACATGCTTCTTTGCAGTAGGAACACAGCACGGCATTCAGTGACAGTAAAAAGCAAGTCCTCAAGGGGGGTTGGACTCGATGATCTCTGGAGGTCCCTTCCAACCCCTACAATTCTGTGATTCTGTGATTTAGAATGTATGAAACCACATTAACTCATGGGACTTACCCCCACCAGGTAGAGCTAAAGATACCAATCAAGCAGGATTTAAAATAGGATCCGATGAGTACATAAACTATGAGGCAATTGATACATCCTCTATTCCGTCATGGACAGCCACCATAATTTGCTGCAAAAAAACTCAGAGTAGTTTGAGATAATCTGCCTCAATATAAAATTTTCATCTCAAGAGAGATTCGGTTAAAAACTTGCAGAATGTGGTGCCCTAAATCACCCAAAACTCTTAAGCTGGCAGGATTTTGCATACTGGAGAATAACTATGCACCAGCCCCACATTAGCGACCGGATGTCAGCTATAGTAGTCTTTCACAGGCTGTATGAACCAAATGAGTGGCAATTCCTTGGCATAACTGCCTGATTTGTCTTTAGGTCTTATGTACTGACATAACAGCTGTTTCTATCTCCTCTGATATTCCAATAGAAAGAGATTAAAACTGTACACATCTGTCCTCTGAGCTCTCTAGGCACCACCAGCTCGATCCACTTTCTAAGAGAAAAGGCAAATACCCAACTTAGAGGCTGCAGTCAACCTCAAACCAGCAGAAATAGAGAAATCTTACCTCCAAACTCCACATCCCAAATCCAGATCTCCTGGAGTGCCCCATCTGTTTCCCACTCTGGGAAAGAGTGCAAAAGAAACAGGCAGATAATTAGCACAAACTGGTGTAATAATTTCTACGCTTCCCCACCTCACTCCACCTTGGTCTATTTCAAGTGCTGGGTGGCTCCTTTCTATATAAATCCTCTGCACCTTCTTCTTTCCAGACCTCCCTCCTCTGTCCGTCGAGATGAAGATATAGGCGCGGAGACCAGAAGCTACAGCCAGATAAGTCTGACCCATTATCCAGGGGCAGAACAACTGCACTGGCCATGTGAACCCAGCTGGTGGAAGTCAGGCTGGAGAGGACTGCAGGGTACAAAAAGCTGTCAAAGGGAAAACAATAATCTTACTTCCCTGGTTACATCTCTCCGCCTCACCCTTTCCTGACCTTTACAGACTAACAATCCTCTACAGCTGAAATCTCCCCTCTTGCACACAGTATTTCTCACATGGTGTAACAGTCCAGCACCAGCCAACATCAATATTTGGTGGTGTCAGAATCAATGCTAACCTTGTAAAACAGTTTTAATATGCATTCTCTTTAACATTCTCACATCTCCCTGCTCCTCTTAGGATGAGGTAGGCACAGCAGAACCACTTCAGGTTGGTGAGATACACATTACAAGCTCACCCTAAGAAACATTCACTCACTTCCCCTCAGCCTCACTGGAGCACTGGGAAGGCTAGGAGACTATCACTGCTGTGAGTGCCTCTAGGGATACCCAAGGCCCTGTTCACTGGGAAGTCCCCACATAGAGCAGCCCAGTACTCAGCTATTCAAGAGGTGGATGTTCAGAATCCTCTCATATCACCTCACTGCCCAGAGATGCCACCTACAACTGGTGAAAAATGTATGTTCAAGTTTTCTATACACCCCAGCTGAAGTGGGAAGCCACTGGTAGTATAAACTTCCGTAACGGCACAGCACAACCTAGGCCTGACAGCGAGGCAAAATCCCCAACAAGGGGTGAATGTTAACCTCCAAGAGCTCTAATGTTCCCTTCTGTCTCTCAAATGCTAAATAGACAAAACACTGAAAGTGAGAATCCAAAGTCACAACAAAAACCTGTAACTCCTGTCCTGAGCATTGCTTGCTCGCATTAACACCTTCCTGGCACTGGCTTAATTCTTTCCCTGCTCCTCTCTTTCTCCACAAGTTTCCCAGGGGATGGTGTTGATCAGGATGGCCATGCTTGAGCAGCTATATGGAAATGCTGGGAAGAGAATACTGGAGAAGGCCAGGGCAGGTAGGTCACAGTGCATTTGATTACAGATTTTACTCATTTCTCACTCCATCATTCTTCCACTCCTGTGCTGCATAAAAATCCTTCTTATTCCACTCCAGGCCCTGACTCTGACTCCTTCTGACACTGACTAGCTACATTTCACAGAATCACAGAATTATCAAGGTTGGAAAAGACCTAGAAGATCATCTAGTCCAACCATTACCGATACTTCCCAGCTAAATCATATCCCTCCCTGGACACACTCTAAAGGTGGAGCTCCTTACAGAGGACATGGGTTTCCCGCTCCAAAGCATGCCCACTGACTCAGCTATGTGCACACAGTGCTTCTGATTGGCTTCCTATTGACTCATCCATCAGAACGTAGCCTTCCACAAACAATGAATCAGACTTGTTTCTTTCTCCAAGGAGCACAGTCTAGAGATTCCCCCAACAGGCAGTAACTTAGTAGTAAAATACCCAATGAATACCCTCACACAGTTGCACCTCCTTCTGGCATCACAGTCTTTTAGGCTTGTAGATTTAATTAATGGTCTGTTTACCTCCTCTTCCTTATATCTAATGAAAAGGATTAATCATACCAGGCTGAATGTTGAACCATGTCCCACTTCAGTGGCCATTTCAGGCTATTACACACCAGGTTCTCAATGGTGCAGACCAAATCTTTCTGTTTCAAGCTTCTAAGATTCTTTTATGATGATGACCATCATCCTTTGACCACTTTATGGCTTCCATTCCCCCTCCTATGTGGGGAGTGAATGAGCAAGCAACAACAAATGAAAGCTAGGAGCACTGGCCAGGCCTACTCTCCACACTGCCTTTACAGATGTCACTGCCTGCTCTTCAGAGCTCCGTGTCCTCCCGTTCTCTCTTCCACCTCAATTTCCACAGAGATACCCCCATCACAAGAACTTCAGTAGCTGCCCTCTCCCAACTACCCATCCCTGCCTCTTATTTCCAACCTCCCTTCAGAGTATTTATTCTCACTTCTGCTAACTCAAGTTAGGGTAAATAATTGTACGCATTTTACTACATTGTCTAAGCAATGTCCTTGTGAACAGCAAAAAACGCGCAGCCACGCTTTCCGTTTTTATACAGGAATTTGAGAATTTTTATATATATGCAACTCCATTTTCAGTTAACATAAATACATTACCTGCAAAATTTCAAATGGAATGTATAGAGTTGCAATTAGATAGTCAACTAAAAAGTATCAGATCATGTCTCTACCAGACTTTCCTAAGACCTAAACTAGCAGAAAGACATATCCCTGGCTTCACAAAAATTAATGTCATTGCTTTATGGCAGTACATACACTTGTGAATAGCTGTCAAGGACGAAACACAAGGATGAAGCCCCTCCACTGTGTGATGGTGAGTACTGCCTCCAGATGCAGAGTCCTCCGGGAGAGACATGGACCTGTTGGGGTGCATTCAGAAGAGGGCCACAAAAATGATCCAAGGGATGGAACTCCTCCACTACAAGGAAAGGCTTACAGAGCTGGGCTTGCTTAACCTGGAGAAGGGAAGGTTCCAGTGAGACCTAGGAGCAGCCTTTCACTACCTAAAGGGGGGGCTATAAGAAAGAAGGGGGCAGACTCTTTAGCAGGGTCTGTGGTGATAAGACAAGGGAAATTATTTTCAACTAGAACAAGAGAGATTTAGACTGGGTATAAGGAAGAAGGATATGTCACAGGTTGCCCAGAGATGTGGTGGATGCCCCATCCCTGGAGATATTCAAGGTCAGGCTGGATGGAGCTATGAGCAACCTGATTGAGTTTTAGGAGTCCCTATTCATTGCAGGAAGTTGGACTAGATGATCTTCGAAGGGTCCCTTCCAGTTTAAATGATACTACGAAGAGTAAAATTTAATCAAAAGCTTCCAACAAATATCTTGAGAATTCACTAAAAATTGCAGCTACTTCCACTGAACTATGCTGCCACATTAGTTTCAGAAACATAAGGTCAAAAATCCCAAAAGTTTTACAGTATTGTTGCTCTTTACAATTTAATTTAAAAATATACAAATTTTGTTACTTATATACATTAACTACATATTTTATACGCAGCCCAAGATCATTCCTCTTCACTCAGCACAGCCCAGGCAATCCAAAAAGTTGGACACCCATGCGCTGGTGGAAGGACAGCTTCTGAGTTCTTTCATTCACCGGAGGCCACGGCACTGACAGGTGAGCAACAAGGCAACAACTGACACCGTGCTGGAACTTGCCCTCCTGCTCTGGGGCCAGCAGCAGAACAAAAGAGGATGGTCGCCTCTCTCTCAGCTTGTTATCTCCCTTGTTCCTGGCCCAACAATGAAGAAATTATCTCTCCGAACTCCTTGCAAGAAGGAAGTAAGTGTAGAAAGCTCTCAACATCCAGAGGAACTTTGCAGCTTCAATTTCAACTGCTGCAGTTAAGCTGCCTGTGGATCACTAATCACAATGTCGACAGATATATCTTAGAAGAATGTGAGCAATGCTCCAGCTATCTCATTCTGAGACCTGCAATAGAAATCAGTTTATTTTTTATCTGAACTTCTCTCAGGGAAGAGGACAGGACAAACGTATTCTTCCACTATGCACAACATTTGCTGGATTGGAGCACAGGTCCATCTTCCTCCTTAGGAAAGAGATACAGAACAGGCGAGACACAGAGCTGGTAGAGAGAGGCAACTGACACTGCACGGAATTGCAGAGAAAGGGCTTCAAAGACACTGAACTGAATCCCTCAGAGATCTTTGTTTCAGAGTGCTGTTCAATGGCTCAATATCCAAGTGGAGGCTGGTGACAAGTGGCGTTCCTCAAGGACCAGTGCTGGGACTGGTGTTATTTAACATCTTTGTAGGCCACGTGGACAGTGGGATTGAGTGCACTCTCAGCAAGTTTGCAGATCAGAAGGGTTTGCAGACCAAGCTAAGTGGTGCAGCTGACACACACTGGAGGGAAGGGATGCCATCCAGAGGGACCTGGACAGGCTTGAGAGGTGGGCCCATGTGAACCTTATGAAGTTCAAGACCAAGTGCAAGAGAATGGGGAGATACTGGAACAGGTTGGAAGGCTTCTCAGTGTGGCTGTGAATGCCTCCTCACTGGAAGAATTCAAGGCCAGGCTGGATGGGGCTTTGAGCAACCTGGTCTAGAGGGTGGCGTCCCTACCTACTGCAGGATGGTTGGAACTGGATGATCTTAATGGTCCCTTCCAGCCCAAACTGTTCTGTGATTCTCTGGAATAATGTATGCACCCAAAGCTTTTGATCAGGGAGCAAGCAGCAAATCTTCAACATCATCAGCCACTGCTTAAAGGCTAGATCCCAGCTACACTGCAACCCGTATTTAAGATCATCACTTCATGGCTTCTCCCATCTCTTGCTAGCAAATCTGAAGCAGACAGAAAGCTTTCTCTTACTTTATCCATGAATGCTACCAGCTATGCTATGCTGGCTGTGAGCTAAGCAAAAAGCAGCTGAAAGTAATGGACTTTAAAAGCTATGGGTTTCTTTCTGACCTGTCTTCAAAAGAGGTAAAAAATCCAAGAAATTAAGAGTCAGTCATCCTAGTGTGCCCTTGGGAAAAGGATGTAGTAAATCCGTTTAGGACATACTCTTGGGCACATGAAGGAGGTGACTGGAAACAGTGTGGGTGGACAAATCATGCCTGACTAAACTGATTACCTTCTACAATAATATGGCAGGATTAGTGGACAAGGAGAAACGCATGGTAGCTACTTACTTTGACTTTACCAAAGCATTCAGTACTATTTCCCAGAACGTCTCAAGACTGACAACAGATTACGAGTAGACTATCAGATGGGTTAAAACCTGACAATGCAGATTTACTACCTGGAGGTCAACAACAAGAGGTATGCAAGGGTGTATCCTGAGGCCTGACCTGTTTCACATCTGTATGAATGATGTGGAAGATGAAAATGTGTTCCGTCACATCAAATTTGCACTTGACACCAAGTGGTGGAGGGAGAGCAGTTGATATGCTTAAGGCATGGCTGTCATCCAAAAGGACCTACACAAGTTGCAGGAATTGGGCTAACATAAACCTTCTGATATTCAGTAAGGACAAACGCAAAGTCCTACACCTTGCATGAAATAAACCACTGCAGCAGGGCACTCCATAGCCTGACTGGTTAAGTAGCAACTTTGCTGAAGCGGACCTGGGGGCCAGCAGCGCACCTTGGCAGCAAAAATGGCCAAAATACCCTGAGCTGTAGTCACAGGACCACAGCCAGTAGGTCAACAGATGTAACAATTTCTTTCACTTGGCAGACAACATCTCAAATAAGGGAGACCCAGTACAAGAGACTGATAAACCAGTGCAAACTAAATAGAAAGCTAAACCAGTGCAAATTAAATAGAAAGCTAACACGTTGGTTAGGATGCTGGAGTGCTTCCTTGTAAGGGGAGACTTGGGAGGAACCAGGCTTGTTTAGCCAGGAGAGAAGGTGGCTTTGGAGGGACCTAGCAGCAGACTTTCAACTTCTCAGGAGCTTATCAAGAAGATGGAACCAGGCTCTTTACAGAGGGACCTGGAGGGACAGCAATATACAACAGATGTAAATGGAAACAAGAGGTTCAGCGTGGATAGAAGGAAAAGCTTTTCCATCATGAAGACAGTCAAGCATTGATACAAACTGCAGAGAGGCTGCACAATCTCCATCTTTGGAGGTCTTCAGGATCTAACAGAATAATTTATAACAATAGCCTCCAAGGATCTCATCAGTGATCTCAATACTTTTTCTTTAAAAACAAACAAACAAACTCATAATACCCAGGGAAAGGCTGAAGGAGTGACAGTAAAGTTCCCATATTCTGAAACGGATAAAATGGATGTTGGCAGGGAACTCTCGATCAGTTAATTTTGACAATGGCCTGGACAAAACAACGAAACAGTTAATTCCAAATTATAATGGAAAAAATAAAATCAGAGGCTAAAAATAAAATGGAAACTAGGTCTTGTTAGGCTGCTACCTTGCTACTTTTTTTTTTTTTTTTTTTTCCCCTTCTTTCTTCCTCTTTTTCCTAAGACAGAATGACAGGCCTGGCAGGTAAAGATAGCAGTGCTAGTGCAGCACACCTGGACATCTGTTGCAAGGCTACTGCCATCGCCAATTTTGGTGCTACTTTTCATGCAGGTCCTAACATCCCTGGCCAACCAACCACACCGCTGTCCCCATTCAGTACAAGCACAAAGTTCAGCCCCAAACATACTCTACACAGAGAGGCACCAGCTTGGAGGAGGCTGTAGTAGCCGCTGGAGGACAGTGGCATGTTGGCTACAGGGGCACAGCGAGCTGGACATCCTGCTTTCAGCCTGCCCAGCACTCTCTTCACTGCACAGCATGGAGCCAGGGAAAGCTCTGAAATGGGCTGTATGGGAGAGAGACAGAGACTTCCATCCAGAGGCTGACAGGGAGACCTTTGTCCCCATGGCAGTAAAGGACAGAGATAGTGGCTAAGGGCTGCGTCCCCTGCTTTTGGAGAAACAAACATCATGAGGAGCTTCGGACAGTATAAGCCAGAACAAGCAGCTGAGTAGGGTACAGAGGGGTGCCCTGGTCTAAAACAAGAAGTTATCAGGAACCTGCATCTCCCACCACCATCTGCTTCTGAAGATGAAAACAAGGAGGACAAGATTATTTGGCTCAAGCTTTCTTCTACAAAATCTCAAGCAGCAAATGAGTGCTGTGAGCAACCTGCAGCGTATGCAATCTATGGATTGAAAAATGGCTTCCCATCTGAGATCCACGAGCAACCGTCAATGGTAAGATAGCACTAGACAGAAACACTAGCAAAAGCTTGCCTTGGCCCACTGCAGTTCCAACTCATTGGTTTACATACAACATACAGATTGGTGAGATGAAGAAAAATGAGAGAGGCTACTCTCAACCACATAATTCACATCATTCTTTATAACACAGCAATGCATAGCCCAGTGTGAAGTACAAATTGGGACTGATGGTGTAAGGGGTTGTCACAGAGGCAGACTTGGGAGTTCCAGGCACAACATAAGCCCTCTTGTAAACGTTGAATCTACCACATGGGAAAGATCATGACCAATAGGTAAGCACCTTGCATGCATCAATAAAGCAGTTACTAGATTCTCTGCTCCACAGCAGATGCAAGTGCTTTGCTCCCTTATTTAAGGCTGAGAGGACAGAACACAGCAAAACACCCATCTTGGTGCCAGTCTTGCAGGCAGAACCACAAGGAGTTACAGAGACAAGCTGAAAGGTTCAGCTTAGAATGAGATACTGCCATACTGCCTCCTCATGGCAGGAGGAACTGAACACCAGCTGAGGCAGACAAGAACTCACTGCGGCTTAGGTCCATTTACACAAGATCAGTTACAACACACGAATGCGTACGAATCCTTGGTGACATTCTGGACGAATTTCTGTTGCAGGAATTTGTTTGCACCCTGAGCAGAACACATCATCACAGACTGCTGCAAGATGGACTGTGCACACGTGAGAACTTACTAAAAGCTACCTGCAGGGCTCTGTGGAGGTTTGGACAGATTGCACAAGTCAGTGAAGACATGACTGGCTCACAGCTAGCCTGGTTGTATTTGCTGTTTCCCATAGCTCAGCTCATAAAAAAAAAAACCTCATTGCTATCCTTCAGCAATCAGTCAAAGGTCAAAACCAATGCAGAAAATGTCCCAGAAAGTGAAAGGGAAGCTGACTTCAAGCAGTCAATTTCCCTCTTACTGAGAGCTACAGCAAATCATCCCTGGTGCAAGTCCTCACTGATAGGTAGGCTAAGAGACAGAGCAGTTCTGAGGGCTCTGGTGTCACTCCATAAAAGCACTGCGAGACTCAGCACACAGTAGCTGACCACCAGCTCCCTATTGCTGCAGCAGTATTTGCCAGGAGGTACTGCCTATTCAGTTCTTGCTCGATTGTTTTGTGGAGCACTATGATTAGCACCGAGCCAAAACCACCCAACCCTTGTGGACCTTTTATCCCTTCCTACTATCAGAATGAGATTTCATCTTGATGTTCGCAGCCTGGAGACCCAGGGGGCAGAGGTCACCACACGATCCACTGAGCCACCCAGTCCCTAGATCACAATGTTAACAAATCACCATTTATCTTTGTTACTGCAGCAAGTGTCCAAGGCAAAACGGTGCCAAAGATCACATCTGTTGGGATAACCTATTGATTTGTGTCATATTCTGCCCAATCCCCATTTTATTCTTGCTCAAGCAGAGGTCAAGGCAGGTTAAAAATAACTTCTTCAGTCTGAGGTGCTGGACTGAGGAATTTAAAGCCAGCTCACTCTTCCCAGGGATGGGGACTCAAAAATATCCCGCAGAACCACGAGGAACAGTAAAGCTACAGCCATTACCAGCAAGAACTTGCATTTGGGAAACTCAAGCAACAAGACAAGGTCTTGCAGCTTTAACTAAAACACTTCCTTTTTTTTTTTTTCTTTTTTTTTTTTTGAGTGAGAGAGAAAGAGGGAGAATAAATCCATCTTCTTAGTTCATTCAAACAACTAAGCATTACAAAAGTTTACGTGATGTACATACACAGTATATGCTCTGAAGTACCAGTGCAGAGCGATGCAGATTCCATTACGGCATTCACACTTCCCAGCCAAAGTACACAGACCACATCAGCATAATCCATTGTTCTCATTCCACGTTATGTTACATTTTTTAACTTTATTGCAGGGACCAAAAAAAAAAAAAGAAAAAAAAAAAAAAGACAACCAAACCAAAAGATGAGAGTTGAAGTTGTTACTGCTGTTGCTAGCACTTATGTTCATGCGTCATTTTTGTCAGAGAACTCTCTAGGGAGATGCAAATTTTTATTTATATTATTTCATCCCATTTCTAAACACTTTATATGGGAGTTAAATTGCCATCACTTTAGAGATATTTTACCTTCCATTAACATTGTGGCCTATAGGAAATTAAATTTTAAACTCATACATTTCCACATCTTTTTCATTAAAGAAACAAAATATTCGTGCAAAGCAGAAAAAAAGATCTTTATTGCATCTACACAGCCTCCTGAAAACTTTGCCTGGTGATTCGAAGGAGGATCTTATCTTTACTCTGGCTTCATAATTCCACTTTTGCACACAGAATAGATGATTAAGAAAGCAACACGGCTTGTTGTTTCATCTCTTAACATCAGAGTTTCTGACATTCTTATTGAAGACAAAGGTTCTACAGGAGCCTGAACCAAGTGGGCAAGTCCCCTTTTCCTTCCTCCACACACTGGTTTACATCGAAACAGCATTCACCCAACAACCACACTGCAGCAGACCTCTGAAGACTTCCATAGAAGAAAAGAAGGAGATTAAACCAACCTATGCTACCAGATAGTACAAATAAACACTGTGGATAATGGAGAGAAAGGAGAGAATAAAGGCTCTGTTTTATTACCAACATCTTTCCTGTAGAAGAGAGAGCATCAAGAACTGTGCAATGTGTCTCTGAGAAGTCACTCACATATTCAACCAAATGCTTTCAAAACTGCATCCATGTCCATTTCCCCCTTGGAAACTGGAACAAGGGACCAGTGTATTTCAGGGTGCTTTAGCAAGGGGCACTTGCCAAAACCTCTCTACTGCTCTCTCTAATGCTACTGAGAAACACAAACATGTTCATCCCTGCCCCATCACAGAACTGCCCTGCTCATGGCTAAGCAGGCCATGCTGACCTTGCTGCCCAGCACAGGATCCTGTACGCAATAACCCACATAACAGGTGGAAGAGCCAAGGAGCAGCCAAATCAGCACCGTGCTCACTTGACCACCGCACATGCCAAAGTCACTTCCTCCCTTATCAGGTGCTTCCCAAATAGAGGGCAGAGCCCAGCACCAGCTGCAGCTGCCCACTTACAGGCTGATGCCCACCAGCACAGGGGAAAGAGCAGCAGGGCAGGAGGCAGCAGGGGCCTGGCCGAGCACTCTCCTCTCTGCTCTCTCTCCAGCGGTTCTGCGGGCGATTACTCCGAAGCACCGAGCCATACCAAAATCAATAAACAATTTCTACGCAGCCCAGGGAACTTTGCCACACTTAATAAAAGTCTCCAGTCACAGTTATGGCTTCATTTCACCTTAACGTCTTCTTTAACTGTCCCTTCTATTCAAGATCAATTAGAGGCACGTGTAGAGAGAATAAAAACAAAACAACAGAGAAAAAACAAAACACAAGGTCAAGCTAGGCAGCCCAGCTCTCTCCCTCCTCTCATCAGTCTCCTAAGGGAAAATATAGGGACTTACAAGAAACATACACCCATTATACCCTCTGGTTCCAGTAACAGATCAGCAAAGGATCAGCCCTGTTTAGGAAAGCTGGGCTTTCTGGTAAGACTCAGCTGAGCGTGTAGAAGAAACCTCAGTTCCCTGCAATTTCAAAGCACATTCAGGACCCCGTAAGAATTTCAAATACAAAAGGTGAAACTCCACCTATCTTCAAAAGGAATACAATACAGGCCCCTTTGAATAAGTCATCTTCTCATCCAGGGGTTACTTCAGTCCCACTGTTTCACTCATACCCTGACTTCTGATGAGCTATCCAGAACCCTGCCAACAAAACATCATCAGTACCCCAGAGGAAAGGAGTAACAAAAGAGGGTAACTTCCATTAACAGGAGTTAGGGGCAAATAGCTGCATTTTGGCCTCTCCTCCCACCTTGCAAATTGGGGTATCAATATTGCTTTGGTGTTATGTAATCAGGTTGAATAAATTAGAAAAAAATGTTTGTGGTTTGTTGTTGGTTTGGTTTTGTTGGTTTTTGTTTGTTTGTTTTCATAATGACTGAAATAGCTGGCTTTGCACCTGGGACATATGCTCTTGAACAACACATCAGACATGGTTGGTTGGTTACAGTGGTGATGGTTGGACTAGATGATTTTAGTGGTCTTTTTCAACCTCAATGATTCCATGACAGGACAGTCACTTTGTGGAGTGCTTGGCCCATGTGTCATACATACAGTTGTTTAGAGGATACTTGCATTCAGATCCATGCTCAGACAGAACCAAAAGTCTCTGCCCTGGCCTAGTGCAGCCTGCTGGCCACCACGACTATTTCAGTCAGTAACAGCTAAGTCAACTCTTTCATTGTTTTGCAACATTTCAGACACTTCCACAGTAAGATTAAACAGCTCAACACCCCAATGCCATCACTGCCTTCAGGCCCTCAACCAGAATAATGCAGTAGAAACAGACTTCAAATCAGTACAGCTCCTCAATTCTTCTCAGTGCTACAGGAATCCATGAAGGAGTATCTGGTTTGTACTCATCCCATCAGACTCAGGAAGGAGTCAGCAGAGAGAAACCCTGGGGAAGTACCAAATGGGAAGCAGACCCACCCAGGGAAGACACTGCTCAACTGCCTCCACTTCGCATTAGCATGGGAAGTACTATTCCCAGAGGCAATAGCTTGGTCTCTTATACTGCTCTTAGAGAAACTGATCCTGCTACTGAAAGCAATGCTTGAGAGCACGGAGCACGGGGACTGCAGAAAGCAGGACAACCCTTGCCACTGTGTTGCTGTCACCAGCAAAACACATCTCCACCTCCAGTACGAATTCTGAAGTGCATCCACACTGAGTGGGCATCTCCTTCACAGGAGCAAAGAGCACAAGGGAAGAAGTTTGGGGACAGGCAGACACCATTCTCAATGTGGCCTCCACTGCTTTGGTAGGACTCACAAAGAACTAAATGCACGCACACCATCAGCAGAGTGAGAGGAAAAAAAATCCAGGCAGTGGATAACAGGGTAAGGTGGTATAAAAAGCAAAAACTTGCTCAGCTTTCAATCCAAGTCATACTTCTCTAACAGCATCTCAGAAGCATGGGCTCAGCTCCCCAAGCAAATCTCCGTTCCAAACACAACCGCCTATGGATCCTCTTCTTGCTTGTACCTGGGCTACAGCAGTTGCTCAGGACACCACGTTTGTCCACAGATTGCTTTGTTGAAAGAACATCCTTGTATCTCCCAAATAAGGAGTTGCAGGTTCTTCAGCAACCACTCACTGAGTGCTACCATGAAAACTTTAAAATAACCCAACTATGGAGTAGACAGAGGGAAGTATTTCAAAGCAGCCTCTGCAAACATGCAGTTGGTTATATTCTCATAATGTAAAGTCCCTCAGGGAAAACTGAGATCACCAATATATTAGAGAACACATCGGAAACCAATAGGGTGTTAAATATTTCCAATTCAGAAATGCTTATGTGGCAGGAAGAGACAGTCCCAGTAAAAGTCTGTAGGCTGCACCACAAACCTTTGCCAAGAGCTACGATTTTCTTGCTTGCAGTAATTTAGAGTGTTTGAGGTTAAAGAAAATATTTTTATATTACATGTATTACTTATATTTGTGTTATTTAAACATGAAATATCTGTGATACCCTGTGATAGCAAATTGGTCTTCCTCTTAAATATTTAATCTTGTACAGTGGTTCTACAGCCTGAACTACTGTGTGGGTACAAGGCAAGGCCCAGAAACTGTGACCTGCAGTGGAATACTGCAACAATAGCCACATCTGTAAAATGAAGAAAAATATTCTTTGAGTAGCTCATGGTTTGGCTGGTAGCATTTGAGAGGAAGAGAACAATGCTAGACAGAAAGGATATAAGGGCCAAATAATGAAGGTCCTAAACACGTCACTTGCATGGACCCCAACTGCATGGAGGAACTAAAATACAAAACTTGAAATAAAATAATTCAGTAAAAATATCACCAAGGCAAAGGCGATTGTGGGAATGAGATCTCTTAAACCAACTGCTGAGGTGTTTGGAGTCAGAATGGAACTGTCTCCTCCACAAACATGATATAATACTTTTATTACACACCCAAAATTTTTATCTACCTGGAAAGCATCAATAAGAAGTAAAGTAACCTCCCAGCTGTGACAAATCTAGCCTTCTATTAATAATCCATAATCTCACAAATAAAAGAGAAACCGCCCAAGACTTCTCACCTTTGTATTCAACCCAGTTTTACAAGTCTACACTACAAGTGCATGTAACCTGATTTTCTTTATTCCTTTTTTCCTAACATCCACACACTTGGATACATGCAATTGAGGTCAGGAGGTAATCATTAGTATTAACAGTGTCTTGCCTCCACAGAAGCAAAGCCACCTTTAGTGACCATATTGTACGAGAATATAAAAGTGAGATCCTCCAGGAGACGTGTAAGAAGCCATCAACCACACGGGCTGTACACAAACCAGCTTCTGCAGCTGTTCAAGGATGAGACCCCTCATGGCTGAAGCCACCTTTCTTTTCTGGAATAAGCAAGCACCCCACATAGAAGACTCTTCCTACAGTACTGCCCAAACACATGATGGTTTCCA
Organism: Alectoris magna; assembly: GCA_030625065.1. NCBI lineage: Eukaryota > Metazoa > Chordata > Aves > Galliformes > Phasianidae > Alectoris > Alectoris magna. The sequence goes on from CM060565.1 coordinate 21,580,619, forward strand.
CATTCAACAGAAAATTTGTCTCAGTGCTGGGTCCTTTTAGGATGGGAACTTAAATCTAGTAGAATGTCTGAATGGAGCTGGATCATTCAAACTGAGTAATATCCAGTTCATAACGATCTGTCACAACTCAGTGCCAGGGTATGGGGAAATGGACAAAATGGTCCCTATGCATTGGAAGGGGAATGGTAGAAAATACAAGACTAAGTTGTGTCTAAGCTTCTGAACATTGTGTTGCATCCCTTGGGCACAAGAGGGAAACGGAGGAACAGCTTGAGGAACAGGTCGCTCTCCCCAGTCTCTGTACTGCTGGCAAGACTGGAATTTCATAGAGAAGAGAACACTAAAAGAAGGGTCTGGAACAGAAAAGATCAGAGAAAGCTCTCTTTCCCTTTGCCAACGGACCCAACAAAGCAATATAATGGCTTGTCTTCCTCCATTAAGGATTGCTTCAGCTGTGGCATTTTACTGTACCCTCCCATTCAACTGGAATTGCCTCCAGTGGCACTTGTGCTTCAATTACAGGAAGGATTTAATATAGAAATGCCCTGGTGCTACCGCCTTGCCAGAGGTGCCTGAAGCAGTCTAGGATGCCAAGAGGCCTGACAAAAACACAGTCCTTTGGGATAAAGTCTCCTGGGGGCCGATGAGCTCTCACAATTGGAAGTGGAAATGATAACCAGAAAAACACATGGTTGCAGCATGTGAAAGTGAGAATATTCTGTCCAGTAAACCAGCCTGCTGGAGGTCTTGACACTAGATTAAAAAACAAATGGCCTGATCTCAGGCTCCTTCCAAAAATCCAGGAGCAGACACGGCAACTGCAGTCATGCCTCTCAGAATCACTTAGCACAGCTCACTCCCTGGCCTGGCTCCCCTGAATGTGGCAGACAGGTGAATACAAAGATCCTTCTAGGTTTGAGCGCACATCTTAATCAACTGGGCCTATCTGGGGTTTTGGCTGTGGGTTTTTTGTTTGTTTTAAATGATTGTTATTTCTCTTCTGGACTTTGGGACTCCAGAGTATTTTGACATTCTTCAGCTTATCTTTTTTCTTCCACTTTACTTACTAATAATGGACAAGAAGGAAAAATGTCATTGCTCGCCAGGGAAGATGGATTTGTAAAGCTGGAGGGATTAGGGCAAGCCAAAAGCTGGCTCTTGATACGACCACAAACATGAGTGTGGGCTCAGAGACAAAACAGTGAGAAAGAATGATCAGCGTGTCCCTCGTTCCCTCTGAGACAAGTTCTTCACTTGCATTATTTCCTCACCAGCCATCTTGTCCTTCTTTAGCAATCTGAGCACTCAGCAAGTTTCCCTGTTAGCAAACACCCAGCCTCCCTCCCTTCCTCAGCAGGCTGCTGTAGAAGGCAACAATACACAGTGGGGAGAAAATTCCTGTAAGCAGATTCCATGTGACTGAAGCATCAACCTTGACCAGTCACTTCAGAGCCCCGTTACATCCATAATGACACTGTCTCCACCTTTCCCTTCCCCCAGCATGAAAGATGAGTGGTTGTGTGGAACGAGTCCCCGAGCTGTGATGGGAATCCGTCTCGCTTGGCTGCAAAAAATATATATATCCTGGTATGGCTGTGATGAATCCTTTCATTATTCATCTGCAATTGCCCTGCTACTGCTGCTGTTCCGTTCTCTCTCTCTCTTTCTTTTATAAATAAAAATGGAAACAGATTAATGACAAATGTTGACAGTGATTGCTTTTAAATAGCCATACTTGAACATGGACTATGGGAGAGCAGCAGTGGCACAGCAACATCAGAGGGTTGGAAAGAACAGAAAAGACTAAGTAAGAGATGGGGAAAATAGAGGTACTTGTTCCATGTGGGCAAGTTGAGCAGCGGCCAGAGGAAAGGATCTTTCTAGTGGTGACAGCCTCAATTTACTCCAGCAAGCAAGCTCTGGATTACCAGAGCTATGTATCCGAAATACATAAAATAACTAACAGCAGTTACTTCTGCTGTTAAAGACAGTTTGGAGAGGTGCTTGCAGTGACTGCATCAGATTATTCCCAGAATGAAATGGCAATATGCAGAGGGACAGTTATACACAGCAGACCTCAGCAACAAATAAATAGTACCTGATAATCCTGCTCATCCTACTCCACTGCTGGAGACCAGGGAATATCAAGGTCTCTGCAGCTCCTGAAGCCACCTGTGTTTTAGGAATGAGGGTCAGACAGGCAAAGACAGCCTGTGACCAGTCAGGCCACATGTTAGCAGTTAGCGAGCGCATTCCAGAGAGACAAGCCATCCCATGACATCCTTCTTTGTTTGTTCCCACTGCATGAAGAAACATGCCAAGCTTTTTGCCATAGCAGCATTCCAGGAAGCTAAGTTGATTACTACCAGCTAATGTTCCACTTCCTTACTGAAGAGAGGAGAGGAGGAGGAGTGGCAGAGGTGGCCTTAGAAAAAGAAAAAAAAATGGCTCCCTTTATTTTTATTTATTATCTTAACATACCCCCTTGCAACCATTCTAAGCAGATGGGCTGTGGTGACATAGAGCTCTGAAGATGCTGCCTCCTGAACTATATAAATCCAGGCACATTTTCTCCTGATTGAGTTCTCTTTGAATTCCCTCTCACAGGTGCATGGGAGACCTAATCTCCAAAAGGGCCAACTCAGGATGTTTGGTGTTCCATGCACTGCTGCAGCATTGCAAAGCAGGGCAGGAAGCTGCAGCACACGCCTTAGTATTTAACCTGCATATTGTACCTTAGGCCTTCTAGGTGCTCTGTGAACCCTGCACAACAGAATCAGTCTCTTCTCCGCCATGGTAGGAACAGAGGCAATTTTCTTGTCTGTTACACCTACAATGCCCTTCAAGATGGCTAGGGATTCAGGTTATATTCACTGTTTCCCTTCCTCTCTCTGCTTTTAATTTCTTCTTCCTCCTCCTCCTCTACATACAGCCCGAGTTCTCCTATCATTTCGGCATTCCCCTCTACCCTTCTGGTCATCTCCAGCAATTGCAGTCTCCCGCCTTAGGTGCCACACTTATTACCTCAAACACCTAAATATACCATGTCTGGTAAAAGCACCCTCAGCCAAACCATTTCCATGGCTAACTCATCCCTCTGCCTTCAGTTACACCTTCTATCTAGCTCCTCATCCCCCTCAAAAAATCTGGCATCACACTTGAGCACAGAGATATTGCCATTTACTCTGTGCCAGGCTCCCACTTAACCAAACCCATTTTCATCCTTCCCTCAGAATTGCTCCTGCTCTGTCTGTGCCAAGTCACCCCCATCCTTCTCAAAGCACACTGTTACTTGGACTTCTTTCAGCAGCAGCTAACACAAGACATTACAGCACAGAAGCTTACGGCAACAACCAATGCATAAACAAAATCCAGATACATGAGAGAACACACTGTCAGCATTTAATAATGAACACTAATTGCTAATAGGGGATGGAGTTCTCCATTCCTGTTCTTTCAGCAGCCAAAAGCCATCTGAGCCAAGAGATGCGGCCATTCACAAACCAGGATCTGCTAAATCACTGAATGGACCTCACTCAGGGGCTGACTGCCTGCCCCAGGCCTGCTTGGTATCCATCTTACCCACCAAACAGACAGCCTCTTGGAGCATTCTGTCACACAAATACAAAGGCCTTAGAGAAGCAGGTTCTTTTGGGCTTGCTGTAGATTTGCTCTGCAACGCTTGCAAAGTTCTAACATCTTGATACACCTTGTTTCTTGCCTTAAATCCCATCCCAAAATACCGTGGAGCATGCTGGTGAGGGGCCTCAACATCCCAGTACCTCTAGAGAAAGCTACTGCAAAGGACAAAAGGCTTCATAGAATCACTTGAGTTGGAAGGGGCCCTTAAGGGCCACCTGGCCCGACCTCCCTGCAATGAACAGGGACACCTACAGCCCGCCCTCTTCTTTCTCATAACCCACCTTTAGATACTAACAGGCCGCTCTGAGGTCTCCCCAGAGCCTTCTTTAACCCCAGGCTAAACAGCCCCAGCTCTATCAGCCTGTCCTCAAAAAAGAACTGTTCCATCCCTTGGATCATTTTTGTGACCCTCCTCCGGACACACTCCAACAGGTCTATGTTTCTCCTGTACTGAGGGCTCCACTGACTCCTTCAGGTAACATTCTCACTCACCAGAAAGATTGGTTCTCATCATATGCATTTTCCTTCACTTTGCCCATCACCCATTACTACTTCACAAAGAGATCCACCAGAAAAACACTTGGGGTTCTCGAAAGCAGAGCAGCTCTATCCAGCCACAGTCCCTTTTTAGGAAACATATACAGTTATCTCATAGGAAATGTCCCTTCTTACCTGAGCTAGAGATGGTGTAAAACCCCAGCAGGAACATGTGGGAGATGAGGAGCACGCAGCTGCTAGTGAGGCAGCTCTGTGTGACTTACAGGCCCTGCAAAGCACCTCTCGCAGCCTTGGGCTGTACAGTTGCTGTAAGTTACTGAGTGCCTTGAGTACGTGGGGTAGCAGCCACAAGCCTGCAAGCAACTGAGCCAGAGCAAAGCAGAGCTGCCTGCTGAGGGAGCCCCCCTCTTGCCCAGACAGCCCCTCCCTCAGACCCCCACCTTCAGGCCTGCTGCTGCCTCTGGCACTCCTCACACGCACCAGCTGATCAACTAATCAACTGATTACTTCAGCAGAAAGCGAGGCCGGTTGATTTTTGTGTTTCAGGATGCTTTTTTGTTGCTGTCGTTGCTTGTTTTCCTCTTGTTAGGAGGCTGATGCTACTCAGAAGGGTAACCCCAAGGAGTGCCAGGTAAACAGCAGGCTGTTACAGCCAGGCCTGGGATGATGGGGTGGAAATGGCAGAAGAAGGTTTCCTCTTTCAGCTCTGACGACCTGTTTACTTCACTTCGTGGCACCACACCTCGCATTTCCCCAAAATATAACATCCCTAATATTACAGTCAGCTCTGAAGACTTTGCAAGATGTATTTGGATAAGAAAGGAGCAGCAAAATGGAAGGTCAGTGTCCTCCCAAGTTTCCATCTGCTGCAGGGTTTCAGCTCCCACAGATATTCCAGGTGTCGGAAACCCTTTGAGTGCACTGCAGCTGAGCTTCCTGACCCAACCTGTCCAGCTGCGTACACAGTCCACACTGCATGCCGCTGTAGTCCCCACTGTACTCCTTAGGTAGATTTTAACCTACACCACCCTGTTCCATCTCAGTCCCTCTCAGTATCCATCCCTCTCCTTAGGATTTGGGCCAGGTGTTGCAGGTGGACAGCCTCAAGAGAGTTCCAGCTTTTGCCTTGCTTTGGGAACTCTTTCACAGTTTTGGTGTTTGTTGTTTTTCAAACAAGAACACTGCTTTAACCACGAGATTTTAGCCTCTCAAACACCAACCAGATTTGTACTCTAGGGAAAGACAGAAGACCTGTAGTCTACTGACCTTCATACTACATTGCAAAGTCCACCTTTCACTCAAGCTCATGTTTAATGAGATGACACAAAGAGCCTAAGTAATAAGATGTAGTATTCATGTGGATATAAACTGCACAAGCAAAGGCCTTGTCCAGCGTGTCTTTTTCCTCCCTACCCTGCCCCTTGTGCCTCACAGCTTCGCCCCTTTGCCCTTGTTCTGACTCTTTCCTGATCCTCCCATCAGGTGACAATTTGAATTTTAAAGCCATTTACACTCCAAAAGGGGCATAATCAGATTTTTATCCCATACTTTCCTGATGTGACTTTTTTATTATGACATCAAGTACTGACCCATAATAAGGATGTAAATGCCCACTTTAATATCTATTACCAGTATCTGCAGATGCATATAAAATTATAGTATCACCACATAACTACATATTAACCTCTTGAGTTCCATGACAGACAAACTCCCCGGGGAACACTGTATTCCAATTTTCATTTACCAGCAGTAGTTCAGTGACAAGCAGTAGAAGTTGTACTCATCTGTACCCCAAAACTCAAGGTACTTGCAAAATGACAGAAAATACTTACATTCTGAATACACTAGACCTGCTGCTTTCAGTTCCCAGCTCTTTGGGATGAGCATTTGATACCTTCCCATGAGCAAATACCACAGTTGCATTTAAGTATGAATGCACAGGTGGGATGTAGCTTACCCAAAAACAATCTGTGGGTGTCAGCAGAGCTGTGTCTGAGCCACATGGTAGTGCACAATTATTGCTTTAGAAGAGAAGGAATAAGGTGTACAGCATCATATCATGTCATCTTAAATGCTTCTGTAGTACAAAATATGCACTTTTGTTCAGGAAGAGCCCATTTAGCACAGATGTATAGGTGCAGTGTGTAAGCAAGGGATAATGCGGTCCACAATGCTTTATAGCGACGATGGGGATACAACCGCAGCTACGTGCCCCATCTCAAATGGTTTTTGTGGAAATTCCAACATTCTGATTTCTGTCTTTCAGGTCAGTGGCATCTGTTTACATGAGAAATTGGGTATTCAGCTGCAAATAGAGCCTGTTAACCACATCTGACACAAGAATTCTAATAAACGTTGAAGAAAGGTAGTGGGGTTTTTTTTTGTTCAGTTGGGTTTTATGAAAAAAAAAGAAGGAATAGTGCTAATTTCTCTACAAGATGGTTGGACTCGATGATCTTTAAGGTCTTTTCCAACCTAAGTGATTCCATGGTTCTAAGAACACTGAGATTCAAAGGAGAAAACAGAACAAAATACAGGACAGATAAAAGTCACTATCGTTCTTAATGCTCTTCTCCTTCCGATACAGTTCAGATAACTGACTATGGTTCCAAAGATGACCTGAGGGCAAAAACATGCACCAGAGATTCTGAGAAGTTACTTTCTACCGACCTGGGCACTGACAGGCAGCCTGTCATTCATTAAATAACAGCTGGTTTTCTGCACTGTATAGTCATTGCTTTGGAGTTTAGGGAAGAGAATCAGAGAGTAACACTCGAAATGTCCATGCAACACATTAGCCAACAGTCATATTGGCCTATGGTGTTCAGGTAAAAGTGTATGAGCTCAAGACCAAGTTTTCACCTACCTATTGCTCTTTCTCAAGATGTAGTAGATTAGCTACTTCACAGCAGACCTTCTGCCATACTATGCCCTTGGGTTGCTCTTCCTTTTTCATTTCCTTTGAAGTCCAGGACCCAGGGAGAAAGCACATTTTTGGAAACTAGAATATCCTGTAAAGAAATCCCAACACAAAGGGAATACATACCAACAATCCCTAGTGTAAAAATAAATTTTATAGTTGTATATATACATACATACACAAATATATCTGGATACAGATAGAAATATTAAAAATTGAAGAAACGAACTGTTATCCTAATTCATCCCTTTGTGTGTAACATTACAGAGTTAAATCAAATGAGCACACTTTATTTTCAATCGGAATCCAGCTTCACTGAGCATCAAACACACAACTCCGGGGAGGGGAAGGCCAAGAACTGGAGTAGGTGGGGTCTTACCATTTACTGCTAAAGGCAGAAAAACAGAGTTGTTGTGATGAATGCAAGTGACCAGCAGCCTTGAAGATATGCTTGCCTGTTGCCATCTCTATGATGCCTGAGAAGCAACAGAGACACTCCAGCAATGAGCACAGCGTTCCTCACCTCACTGATATGTTGTGGCTGAATTTCCAAAATCTCTGGGCACTCACAGCCGCCATGGAAGTTAGAAAAAAATATTTGAATCTACAAAAGGTTACCAGTTCATCAGTAGTGCATCCTGGGCCTCCCAAATTCAGAGACAATTCCTAATTATTGTTTCAGTTGTTGAGACCTATACTCTTCTGTAAAATAAGGGTGACAGTAATTTGCAAATTTCTAGCACCTAAATAAATGCATTAACGTTTTATGTTACCATAGACAGAGGTACCCTGAAGACACTAACAAGGAAATTACTTCTTCCCTCTTCAGAGTACAGTCTGGATGCTGTGCCGTGAATACAGCCTGAAGTGTCTAAATGGAAAAACAAACCCATGCAGCTGTACACTGAGTGAACCAAAGCTCTCCCACGCTGATGGAGGCAGGAACCCAATATGAAAGGGGAGAACCCCCAACTTTTGCAACTGCTTGACTACATTTTACTGTTCATGCAGAAGGGCTGACTGTACTAATTAGAGCAACGCTGTCCACCTGAATCATAGCCTGGTTTGTCGGCATGTGTAAGCATGAATCTTTTTTTTTTCTTCTTCTTTCTTTTGTTAAAGAATACACTTGCTTAAATATCTAAACAAACAGAAACCCAGGAAGTCGGTGTCTGGAGTCATGCAGCACTCTTACTGATGTGGTAAGGAGAGTGGGAAATGTCACCTGTTCCAGGGTAGCCCCACGGCAGCCCTTCCATTGGTTAAGTGCAGAGCAGTGGCATCCCATGGACCCTGGAAACTTGCTCCTGTACTCCACATTCCCACTCCCTGCTGCATCCACGATATCCAAAAGAACCAGCAAGATAGAAAAGGTGCATGAAAGCTCCCCTTGCAGCTCACTTTCATAGGCTCCTTTTGTGGAGACACTGGATAGCCAAGAAAGCAAGCACATGATTTCTTTCACTCACCACACAGCGTTAAGAGAATCTTTATCTCCGGCTTTCTCGAAACAGGAATGCAGATGTCCCCAGGGACAGGGAGAGACTGTCTAAGTGAAGCCCACGTTTGCAAAACATAGAGTGAAGCACGACGAAGAAAATTCCTAAGGCAGTGCTGGTGAACCTTTTATGAAGTTCTCCGGCTCTTCAAATATGATGCTATTCTAAAGATGTTTTATACATTCCATGTGTTCTTATCTTCCTAAGGGCAGCACCACACAAATAAAATGTGCATAAGCTCTCCCTCTTGTTCTCATCCTCAGATATCTGCTTGTTGTTCCCTTACCTGGATTGAATGAAATGAATGTCGTTTAGAAGTTTGAAACTCTGTATTTCGTTTCATTAAAAAACAACTATCAAGTATCTGCCCTTACTGGAAAATTGCTTGACTTTAGTAGAGAACAAATCTTGCACTCCCAAATTTGAAATATCATTTATAGGTGAGAAATCCTCCGTAAGTGTGTAGTTAGTTTACTTGTATTCATGTGTATTTTCATGAGGTGTAGATTCTCTGAGGTGCAAAAGTATGAAACAAGCATGATCTGAAAAACCCCAGCAGTAGAATAAAACCACCACTTTGATGGGACCCTTCAGCCAGAGCCCCGCTACTGAAGTTACCAGCAGCCCTTTGAATAACAAGTTCTTGCCTCGTGCCCATAAAACTAAGAGCACGTGACAAAAGAAAAAAACAAACGAAAAGTCAGCTTAAAAAAAAACCCACAACAAAATGAGTTAAGAAATGCCCCAATTATCAAATGAAATGTTTATTACTAAGAAACAAATGCAGGCAAGTGGAAGACTGAAGCAGCTCTTAACTGACTGTGAATATCTGACTGTGTTTTGATTATTACCCACAGCTGATATGTTTGCTGAACTGGGGCGCTTCCCATAAGAGATTCTATTCTTAAGAGCTCTCTTCTACTTCCTCCCAACAAAAATCAGAACATTTCACCAGAAACACTTCTCAGTTCTCACGGGTGCAGCTTGAAGGTGAGAGGGGAAAATCACCAGCTTTACAAACTGGAAAACAAATCAAACAACAAACAACCCGCGTATAGGATTTTGAAGTGGCTTCCAAAGGATCTTAAACATTGTTTTAAAAACGTTCCATCCACTTGAGTTTCTGGGAACAGTTAATGCAGAAGAAGTTCTGTTTCATTCCTCACACAAGCTTGCAGAGCTATCAATTTAGGGACACAAATGCATACCAGAGAAAATTCAAAGTCCACTGCTAATTCGATCTTTGAAGCTGCTGCTATCATGGTAAAATATAGTGATGTAAATCAGTCTTATAAGGATGCTACTTTTGGCAAAATGAATATATATCCATTAAAATATCAATTGAGACTGACCCACTGATTTAAATGAAATCTTTTTTGGGACTTGGCAAATCCAAAGTGGTGACTTGGAAGTGAAAGGATACTTAAGAAACTCTGGAATCATTTCAAGCTCCAAACAGGAAGCATCACAATTGCCTAGATGTGATATCATGGCAAACTAGGAAACAAACAAAAACTACTGAGCAAGGAACAGACACGATGAGTTACCTCAAATCCTTCACCCAAGCTTGCAATTCGAAGGAAAAAAGCGTAATCAATTCCTACAGACTCTCAGGTTGCAGTCTATATTTAAGGTATTTAAGGAAACAGATGAGGAAGCATAAAGATTATGAACCATTCCAATTCTGTAAATCTACTCGGATGTCACTGAACCTTTTCCCACTCTCAGCTCACTTTGTATCAGATACAACACATCTTTCATACATTGATTTATTTCCAATTTCTATAATTGGAACACAGATTCTGCAAGGCCCTTTTTCAGATAATATATGTTTAAGACAAAAGAATACAAACAAGAATCCTATTTACATTACCCCCAAATCAGACTGCTAAGAATCCAGAATCCAATAATTACTAAACAGTTAAATCTTACGACCACATAAAACAGTTTGTGACATATACTATGTGGCTCTTTAGAGTACAGCTGTTTGTGAACTACCTCCGAGTAAACTGTCTGGGACAGAAGGAAGCTGAAATGAAACTGATGGTGCTTTGGCTAACTGTCCGGTGTTGCCAGACTTGAAAGAAAATTCAAAGGCTTCACTCATGCGTGGGGGCTCTCAGGTCAGGCCTGAGCAGTCTCGATTTACTGCACTCTCATGTATCGTTCAACAACAAAAAAATGCTAGCATGAGTCACTAACGTTACGTCCAAGACTTGGGACGTGAATCATATAATCATAGAACAATAAGGTTGGAAGGGACTTAAACGTGTAAGCAACAACTCAAATGTGGCACCATGTTATCACTGGAATATTACATTTATTTTGGAAAAAAGACAGTGTGATATATTTGAAAGTTGCACTCTCTCTACGAGGTCACTGCTCCCTACCATTATAGAATATATTCCCAGAAAATTGTTTCCTGCAGACACACCATATTCTCTCAGATGAGTGTGGCGGGGCTTCTCCGTGAGAAGAAACCTTCCATCTTGTTCCTTTAGTATGACAGTGACAGTTACCAGCCATCACAGAGGCAAATCAGACAGACTAAGCTCTCAAATATACTGAATTATAAGAACTTTTCATCCAATACTGCACTGTAATACAGATAAAGGAAACAATGAATTTTGTAATTCAAAAAAATGATTATTCTTACTTTATAGGAGCTTATGTGTTGAAAAGCAGATATAAGAACTTCAGATTCAGGGTCAGCTGCATGAATATAACTTTTATTGCAGTTCTGGCACCGTCTGGGCAGCCAGGACTATGATATTTGCCTATACAAATACATGAAGCATGAATAGCAACTGGGAAGCAAGATTTCCTGCTTCTGTAGAGAATACACTAGGACTCAATGCAGATGAATGTGGAATACTGGAGACGTTCATGGAGGAAAGGAACGAAAAGGCCGAATGACAAGTTTTATACTGTGAAGCCTATGAAAAGTGACTGACATGGGTTAATGGATTACAAGCACTCGGTGACTGCCAACAGATAGTTGCACACAACAAAGAATCTAGTTGTAAAGGAAGAATAGGACTTTTCAATCTTGCTGAAAAATGCACAGCAAGAAAGAGTGTCAGGATGCTGATACTTAGGGAGAAGCACTATTCCAAGAAAAAATGACTACCAAGGAAAATGAATTAATCCTCAGAGTTTCTGAAGTCAGATTACATGTCCTTCTAAAAACGTAATTAAACCCAGTTGCAGGAAAAGTACTATTGCTAAAAGGTTCGCAAAAGTTTTCTTCAGTCTTGAAGAAAGTTTATATCTTTTTGAGACCAGACACTGGGGCTAGCAGAATGTAAAGGGAGGAATCACCATACAACTCATTTGTTCTTAAGTAACCTCTATGCATACAAACTCGGGCACTGTGAGAAACAGAATACCAAGCTAGGCAGACCTTTGGCCTGACCTAGCACTTCTTCTCTTACACTCTTCACCCCATTTTCTTCAGATTGCAGTTAAAACAGAGCAGCTCTGCAAAACCCCGATCATTCTCACAACAATGGCAGCTCTGCTTTAAGACAATGAATATACCGGGTCACACATGCAGGGGTCAGCAATACTTCTTTTGTGATTATTATTTGCAGGTATATGTATTCTGCATCTTTCTTTGATGTAACTGAATGCATCAGCCTATCTTCCAATTTTACCAGTTCTGTGTGTTGGTACAAGCAGACTCTTTTCCAGGTATGCCGGCTGACACATTATCCTCAACACACTGGAATCAGACTAACAGCCACGTTTGCACTTGAGATGGAATTTTACCCCCATCAAAGCTGGGAAGCGCATTTTGTCTCTGCAAGTTGGTATGTCACCTGACTGAGGGCTAGACATGGGTACCCAGGCTTCAGTGACAATTCAGTCTCATATGCCTGTGACACAGTTCACTTCCTTAAAGGACAAAATGCTTCAGTGTAGTTAAGACACTGTGTTCTCTCTGTATGCTGAATTCTATTCTTGTACTGGGTAAAAATTAATGGCCTCTGATAATTTTGCTTTCTTTATAGCAAGTAGTCCCTTATGTTTTTTGCCCTACGCAGCATCATCATACTTTTCCCGTATTTTATAGTACAAAACCAGAATGCCTCAATGCAAACACAAACAGGATTAGAATGCAGGAGACAAAGATACAACAATACATTATCACAGTGAGAACAGTTCATTCTCCCTTGATAGTCTCCTATAAAGGGTTATTAAAACACATTTTCTGAACAAATGACACGTAGCAGGCTTTACTTTTGCTTCACTGAGACGTTCTCTGGCTAAGAAACTGATTCTGAAGACATCAAAGCAAAATCCTTATCTGCTTGACATAATTCCTTCGCAATTTCCAGACATATACATCGTAGTATCTTCTTTCTTCAGTGCAGAGGGCAATTACAATAAAGAAGCTTCTCAGTGACGGTTCTTCACCGATTTCCTTCTCATTCTCTGCCCACTGAGCAGCTGTCTGCAACATCCACCAAGTAACAAGAGTGAGCTTCTACAGTTTGAAGGGCAGCACTAAGCATCTCAATATCATTACTCAGGAATGCTGGCAAGACACACCTCTGCACAGTACAATCATGAAGCTAATCTATCATTCAGTAGCACTAGTCCCAGCCTCTTATGAGTTTCTCTCCAACTACCGTTTTCCTGCCTCCTTCACTCTTTATTGTACCTTACCTTAAAATTATAAATTCATTCTTCAATTTGCACCCCTCTGTTATCTACCAAACTGGAACTTAAGCCTTGCTGAAGCTCACTGGAGCTACAAGAAATGTGCAAAGAATAACTACTAAATGTTCTCCTCCCAGCTCTGGCTTTCTCTTCCACTACATGTACACGTTCTTGTACATAAATAAAGCTCTCTTTGCATAAGAATGTCATTATGAGCTGGTCTTCATCACTTTGCAAACCTGTAGCAATTGCATGATGTCCTCAGTGACAGACGCAGGAAGGAGAATACATTATGCCACTTTATAAAAATGCAATGAGGAGGACCTGGGAACGATAGGCTAGTCACCCTTACCTCTGCCCCTCCTAAGTTTACTGAGCGAGTTCTGCAAGCCATTTCCAAGCATTCAAAGGACAAGAAGGCAGCTAGGAGAGGCAGCCAGATTTAATGAGGTATGAATCTGACTGCCTTCTAGAATGAAATGCCAGTGGAGGGCAGTGGATGCTGCTTACACTGATTTCAGCAAACCTCTTGTTGCAGTTTCTCACAGCATCCTTATGAGCTGTACTGGGGAGCTCTGGGTGCAGCCCAGTAAGAAAGTTGGTGAGAAACTGGTTGACCCGTCAGGCTCAAAGAATGACCAATGGTTTGAAGTCTACATGGTGGCAAGTTAAGAAAAGTGTGCCTCAGAAGCCAATAATGGGATTGATGCTATTCTGTGTTGCTGACATGAGAGAGGGTGGGGGGTACCATCCAGAGGGACCTTGATAGATTGAATGAGTAAGCAGACAAAAACCTCCTGAATCTCACCCAAAGGCAGGTAGAGATTCTTGCATCTGGGACAAATTAGCACTGTGTAAGACACTGACTGAAGATCAATTGGAGAGGAAGACAGATCTGGAAATAACTGGGGAGTCCTGGTGGATAAGAAGCAAAATACTGCAAAACAACGCACCTACTTCATTCATCTAAGAATGATGCAAATATTGAAATCTGAATCAAGCTACTGAACTATGACGATGAATTTAGATAAACACCCTGGAGTAATAAGACGGAACGTGACATGTGATTCATTTATGTTGTCTGCCAGGCAGGAGAATCAAATTTGATCAAGAGCTTGATTGACCTACAAATGGAGTCTAACACAGAAACACTAAAGAGAGGGCAGCTGCAAGAATCTGAGTCTCCCTTCACTTCCAGGAAGTTGCAGGCAGGAAACACTATTTATCAAGACAAGGCCTGCTACAGTTGCTCTTCAGTAGTGCCACAGGTACATTCAACCTTTAAAGGCAAGTAAGACCTCCTAGGGAGCTTACAGTCTAACTAAGGGCTTAACCAGATGAACAGTGTTACTGACCTCAATAGGAAAATCTGATGATAATTTATCTCGCAGTGCCCCCAGAGAAAAATCATGTCAAGTCTGGTGTCTCTCCCGAGAGTGAGAGAAAGGCCATTAATTCCCTAAAACCTCATAACAACTCTCATAAAAGTTTTAAAGTTGTCCTTAGATTACAGGAAAAACAGAACTACTCCAAATAATCCTCAGAATATATCATACAGTATCAGAATTGTTTTAAAAAAGGGGAGCACAAAAGACCATTTAAAACTTCAACTAAATTGAAACAGGAGTGCGTCTGTTGAATAGACTCAAATCAAGTGAAGTTTTGGAAGATCCTTCTTGAGATAAAAGCCTCTCAATTGCACAAATGTTCTTTTAGGGAGACCACTCCTTGTCACTGAAACTGCCTGCAGGTTAGGTTACAAGGTTCCCAAAACTAAAATTTATCTGCACACTGTCACAAGAAGGTGACCACCTTTGCCTTGAATGTGCTTACAAGTCCTAGATAGACAAGAGTTTCAGTTCCAGGCTATAGGCCCCCCCCCAGTGCTGAGACCTCTTCCACCAACTCCCAAGCACCACTGAACCAAGTGCTTAAAATACAAAATAAGACAATCCGGTAACTACTTTAAAACAGGAATACTCCTCTCTCCTCAAAACCCCCACAGCCTGTCTCACGGTCTGGACTGACCCCTGTACTCCTTTAGCAAGATAAAAGGGCTTTTCTTGATCTAAATAGCTCTAAAATGTACCACTAACAACAACAACAACAAAATGTTTTGAGAGGGATTTGCATGGACAGATCTGACAGTTTGCTTGGGCTGCGAAATGTAAATCCAATCTGGATCTCTCCCCAAGAATAAGCAGGTATTAGGGGATCAGAGATAGGCAGCATGTCTGTAGCATAACTGTATTTGTCAATCTGCATTTAGTCTGAGCCATTCCATTGTTGTTTTGTATACGTTATGACCATTTAACAATTTAACAGATAATATAAAATACCACCATATAGCCTTGCTATCAAATCTGTCCCTCAGCTACTGATTTATAAAACAGAGGTAAACACTGCAAAACAATTAAAACCACTGCAAAAAGAGTAAAAACAGTTCTAAGTGCACTTCCATATTCAAAATGAATTTTCGAAGCTTTAACAGTCCCGTCTGAAAGCTCCACCCAGTGAGGAAAGTAAAAACAACAGTATGCATACAAATATATTCTATTGTTAAAGGACTTAAGGACCCGTGAGGATACCGGTCCCTTGACACACGCTATGCAGGTATATATTCTAAAAATGAACTCCAAAATATGCTGCAAATAAAATAATTAGAGAAAAGTGTAATATGGTCAAGAATACAAGAAAAGTAGGGAGGAATCACTACCCATATATACCGCAACATAGAAGGTAACAGGACGAAGTGGAAGCATTACATAGAGAACAGAATCTCTTCTGTGTATGCTTCAGAGTAAAGTACAATCATCAGCAGGTGGAGACACCTCCAACAGATAGAGCAGACAATACTTTTTGAAGGGAATGAGAACATGAGACAGCTGAGGTCTGATCAGCGCCAAAAGTGCTCTGAACAGAAGTGATACTTCAAATGTTTTTTCATTCAGCTATCTGTTAACTTCAGTGGAAATGTGCTGGGAAATGCTGACAATCAGTTTTGAAGTTAAACACTGAGAAACAGAAGTTTGGTATATCCTCTAACATACTTCAAGCTGGACCTTGTTGGAGGTCCAAGCTCCCTTCCGTGACACCAGTTTGCACATTTATGTCCAACTGGTTCTTCCAAATCCTTGTCCAGGAGACTTAGGAAAGAACATGCAATACACAAGCAAGACGGAAGACATTTAGAACAAGAATGAAGGAAAGGTCTAAGGGACCATGCTGCTAGTGGGCCAACAGCAATTTCTGAATTGGCATGCACTGTACTTGTTTCATTAGAAGGAACATGGCTCAAGTTCATACACACAGCCTGAAAACATTCTGAAAACACAGAATTCTGCTTCCATATTTCAACTTGCTATCATTCTAATTACCCAGCCAAGAAATCCTCCTGGCCTAGAAGAAAGCGGGGGGTGACTTTTGCCTCCTTGAGCAGCAGCGGGAACTTTCAGCCAGAAAATGCTAAATGCAGCAAACAAGCACGGAATGAACAAAGATCCAAGATCTGAAACCCAAAAGTTTCTGTACACAATCCAGCACGTACGAGTTGGCATCAGGTAAGGAGATGAACGCATAATAAATACAGCAATAGCAAGAACACTTTAAACAGTCACTGCAGTCCCAACACTCGTTACCTGTTTTTAAACACAGATTCTGTCTGGATAATGGCACACATCACGTGCCAATACTGAGGATATCTCCATCGCCAAACAAGATGTTTGGTGGAGACATACACCAGAGTCAAATACGTCCAAAATCCAGCAAGCTTTTACAGTTGCAGTGCTTCCTTTTGGCTGTATCCAGGGCTCTTCTCTGGCGGCATTTTAAAAAAGTTAGTGGAGGCAGCAATTGTGGCTTTCTCAGCTGCTGGTATTTTCCCTGTCCACTCAGGGTTCTGGGATCTCGGGGACGGTGGTGTTGCCGGTAGGTCTGACTCTGCAGCATCCATGTGCACAGATAAAGGTGCTGGAATATAAAATTGCAGAAAAGGGGGAGCAGAGGAAGAGAGTAGGAAAAGGAAATAAAAAAATGTTAGAACAAGCGACTTCATGGCAAACATATATATATATATATATATATATATATATACACACATATAAGTATTGAAGTATATGAGGGTTTTATTTATTGAGTTCCTGCCAGTTCTGCTCCCTCCAAGTTCTTTGAAATATAAATGCTTGTTAGCATTAGCATCGTCACCCGATGATTTCCACATTCCGAACTTTAAGTTCTGTTAGTCAAAGTTCCTATTGAAAAATCAAGAATTTCAAAGTCTCTGAAATCTCGGCCATTTCCAGATTGCAAAGCTCAGTTAAAGAAGAAAACAGCACTCACTGGTACTCACAATACCATGAACCTCCACAATTATTCAATACGGTAAATCAGCCTATTAGAGCAAGAAGTTGCCTGCTATGCTAGGTTGGAATCCATTCTCATTTTCTCAATACTACCACTGGTTCAAAATGCAACAAGATATAATTAGCAGGAAAGATTTGCAGATTCACAACTCAACTGAACAGTAACCCAAATTTCTAGAATGATTTTAAGAAACCTGGAGATATGACAGTTTACTCCCATTCTCAGTATTCTGAACCACAAGCAGAACAGAGTAAGATAGAAACAAGAAATTGTCAGAAGAGTCTTTTGGGCAACCACAGGTTTTTTTGAACAAGTAACTGCTTCAGTACCCAATACATCACTTTTGCCTTGTATTCTCCCAACAGATAATAACCGTGTACTTTCCATACAAGTTGACTCTGCTGCTCTGTAGGGGATGAATGAAAAAAAGGCCACAGCAAGCCTCAACCAGAAGACTGACTGCTTTGAATTTTACATAAAAAGTTAGTATCGGTGGCTGAGGTTTGTGGTTAATGCATTCAGTAGACCTGGAACCCAACATTCTTGGTCATCTAAAACAGTGAGTCGTTCACATGCATCTACAACAGCACAGCTGATAACACTACATGGCATGTTTTACTTTGAGCCTACTGATCTTCATCTGGAGGCCAGAGGAAACGTGCAGAAAAAAACAATAACAAAACAAGTTAAAAATCCTTGAGCTATTAATTACCACCAACACTATACAAAGGACACTCACTAGCAGTCTCCCCACCTTTGGCTTCTCATTATGAGGTACGACCACACTATGACAAAGATTAAATGTATTAGCATTCACAAGAAACTGAGAGGCAAGAATCACTAAACTGCCGCTACTCAGACTGATCTCTGATAAGCAGTTTCAGAAGCTGCTGACACCTTTTAAAAATTTTGTTTAATTTGCTAGTATGAATGCACACAAAGAGAAACAAAAGCTATTTACGAAGATTTTTTTATCCAGATTCATCACTGCCTGAATAAAATGCTGGTTACCATGTGCGCTGCTAAACATGTAGGTGCCTGAAACACATAACCACAAACACTAAACACAGCACACAAAGTTGGACAGTTGTTCACCGTGTGTTTCATGACCATATACATTTGTGGTCTAACAAAGGGAAGACAGACACAACAATCTCCCTGAGATCCCTTTCAGGCTAGAGAATAATTACAATGAGAATAAGGAAATACACACTATTTCTCAGACCACTATGCCACTGAGGAAATCACACCAAAACTACAGCACAATGGAGTCTAATAGAACACAAGGACACTATCAATGAATTCTGATGGCCCTAGTCTTAGATCACTGAAAGTCTGGAGGACCTGTATCATCACAGGCTTTCCTTCTGTCTACGCACTGGCTTCTGGTCCCTGAATTGGACAAACTTTTGATCTAATCTAGTGCAGCCAGTGTTTCTCCAGATTTCCTTCAGCCAAATTATGCCAGTAAGACTTTTGATCTTGTCTTGTTAAAGCCTTATGCATTAGGAGTCACACACAGATGTATCAGGTAGCGTAGAAAACACTAACTTTCCTTTTCAGTCTCTCTCAACACTCACACAAGTGTATCAACTTATTTTTGATAATAATTGTCATCTCCTGCAAATGAATTTTCTGCCCATTTTTTCCTTTGTCTCAACACACAGATCTTTTCCTAAGATGCTATTTTTCAACAACTCAGTTGTGATATTCAGGCTAGTTAGCCTCAAACTGTGCCAAATAACGGAAGTTTAATGCTACAATGACAAAGATTGTGGCATTTCTGCTACAGTAGTTTAAGTTCTTTGCCATTCATACAGAGGTCTCTAATAAAACATAACTACAAACCCTTAAGTATTGTCAGAAAAACATGTGAGAAGACAACAGAATAAACTTAGTTTGCTTGGGTCTCAAATAAACATATCTCCAGCTCCTTTCTCTCATTCCTGCAACGAGAAAGAAGCCGGCATCCACATCCCATATTCCTTTTATCATCATCTTCTGATTTCAGCCAAATTCAACTCAAAACTTTCAGTGGATGACGGTGGCGGGGGAGGTGACAGGGGAAGATTTGTAGCTGCATGTTTAAGAAAGAAGCTAAATTCATCACAGTGACAGGGGAGAGTGTTGGCAGAGATTTGAGCTATTTATTCTTTTAGGAAAATCCTATAAAGAATGACACGAGGAAGCCTCTATCTGCAGTCTTGTTCATCACACTGGTGAGGAGTCCGATAACAGATGTATGCAGTAGCGTGATTTAGTGCCGGGAGCTGGCCCCTGATGTGTATTAATACAGCGGCAAAGCGGAACGAGCCCCTCTTCATCACTCATCTCTATAAAAGAGGTGGAATCTGAGATGGCCCGATGTTCGGCAGAGCAAGCCCATTTGTTCTGCTGACTGATGGAGCCAGCTCAGGCTGTGTCCTTCACCTCCATGGGGCACTCAGGTTGCAAAAAAGGAGATCACTGAAGCAGGACCTGGTCAACAAGTGAGACGAGAGCAGTTGGACTCTGCTAAGAAGCTATTTAAAAGTGAAGAAATCCAGCACTGTGTATTTCTGCAGTGGCAGGCATGGGCCTGCATTTTGATTCACTCGTGTTCCATCTTTTGCAAAAGGAATAAGACACCACAAACAGAAAGAGCCTCTGCAGAGAGAAAACGAGGCTGCCATGATTCCTCAGGGACAGGGAAATTCAGCATATGACATCTATGCAGTGATGCATAGGTGTACGCAAGGCAAAAAAATCTGCATCTGTCCCACCAACATCCAGCAAGCATAAGATGCTTCAGTTAATTCTGCATTACTGCAGAGTAATTCTGTATTATTTCTTTGGGCATTAATAATTCTGCAGTCAGAACACGGAAATGATATCAAGTTTCAGAAATTTCTAAGTTATGTGCCCAGGCTGTGCTCCAGCTGCAACTGAGGGACTGCTGTAGAAAGTCAGCAAGGACGCAGCTTCAGCTACCCAATCACAGGAGCTTCTTTCTGCAAGTACTGTAGAAAACCCTGTCCATCTGTTAATGTTGCTGGAGATATTTCTAAACAGGTTCAAAGGCAGAGATCTTTACCACTTCTGACCATAAAAGATCTTGCAGCAGTTTTCTCTCCATGATCAACACAAGCATCTTGTCCAGATTCCACACCTACACTCTCCTTTCTTGAGTTGTAACACTTTATTTTCTCCCACTCCCCCCTGAAAGACTATCAGCCCTCTGTGCTATTTTCCACTGCTGAGTTCCAGTCCAGATGTAGATTCGGTTCTGTGAAAAATGTTCATTATGCACTTTGTCTAATCAAATACAATTTACATAATTTTTTGAAAGTTATAGGCCTAGAAGCTCTCCTATAGAACATAAGCAGCAATGCAGTGCAGAAATTACACTCTGAACTAAAAAGTAGACAGACAGGTAACAGTGTCTCACAATAATGAGACATGAGCATTCATACCAAGAAAACCTGGCATACCAGAACTAAAATTCTGGGGCTACCGATACACAATGTTACAAATCCTTTCACTATAGAAGTCTGAATACCCTAGCACAGGACTAAAAAGCTAGAAAAGGACATCCTAAACAAACAGTCAATAACAAGTAACGCTTTCATTGAGCAACAGATTATTGATTTTCATGTTCTTTTATCTTCCTTTTTAACACAGAACTTTTTAGAACACAGAACCAATCCAGATCTCTGGCCTGGAAAGATGGCACAACTTTCTTCCCTATTCCATTATTCTATTTTTTATCACCTGACCTACAAAGAAACCCACCAAACCTCATTCCTCCCATTAATCACTAGTTCCTTTGGCCTTTATGGTTTTCACATCGCCATTCTTCTGATCAGCTCAACCAGCTCTTTGTTACTGGATTGTACAGTGTCTTAATGAGCTAGCTGGGAGGACACCGGCCATTTAGTAGTAGGAAAAATGTTACAAGCAATGAGAGGACATAAAGAAGCCTCCTAAAACCCTCTGTGTTCTGCAGATACACACTTTCTCAGATTCTGAAAAGATGAATAAACCATTTTTAATCACTACAACCTCAGACTAAGAAAAGTGACTTTTTAAGCTACAACAGCAGGACATCTCCAAGAGAATACAGCTCTTCTCACTGAGTGATCACACAAAAATTGCCTGATTTCTCCTCCTGCAAAGTGCCTTGAGACACCCTGAAAAAGGGCACCAAAGCCACCAGCTGATGTCAACCCAAAACTGGAGGAACACACTCCTGCATGCTGATCACCACGTGCTGCACAATTTAGGAATTGTGGAAAGAACACTTTTTGACAAAACAGATTATTAGCCATCACACAGTGAAGCACTAAGTTCTGCTAGCTTAACACATCTGTGGCATCAGATCTGTTTATTGGGCAGCTTTTCATGCTACGCAAAAAAAACACACAACATTTTCTCACAAGTTGCCTTTCTCTCACATTTTTTTTAGTTTCAAACTGAGGTAATGCTATTTTTCACTGCTCTGTCTCTGGCACTCTGCCCAAGAGGGACACGACTTTAGAAATGCTGACACACACATAAATTCAGGCTACCTGACGTTGGGCTGGACATGGAGGCTGCAGCTGGCTTTCGTTTCCTCTTGATGTCCCTTGAGCACGGTGGTCCCAGGTGTATATTTGCTTGCCTACAGAGAAATTAAAACAGCAAATTAAACTCTCTTCCAGTGTGACCTTCCCACAAGATCCTGGCCGATCATCTCCAGCCCTTCTCCGCACCAGTCTCTTAACCAGCAACCAAAGTGAATCAAAAGATTCTCAGGGCAGTTTCCGTCACACCTTTTGTTATCATACCATTATGCTTCCATTTCTTTAAGAGTGCACACCCACAAACTGAACACAATAATTATTATTTCCTAGCGTTTAAAGGATATGGTATTGTAATCACTTTTAAATAACTCTTTTGCATAAGTAAAGACGTGATCAAGCAGCAATATGACACATCCTGTCATTATTTCTGCACAAGTTTAAAAAAAAAAACATCTGCAAAAGTGCCTGGAAAAAGTGATATTTGCTTACTTACTCAGAAATCATTTTACTACATACACATATTTAGAGCTGTAGAGTACATCCTGGGATGTGGTACATCATACAGTCCAAATGACTACAAAAGTAAGTTCATAAATTTAGTTAGAAACTCAAAACTGTTTTGTGAATTTTCAAAATTAAAATTTCCTTATAGATAATGTAATGAAAACAGCTGAATCTGGCTTGCGATATTACAGACCTTCTATACCTGAAAGAGAGTGGAAAGGCATGATCTGTCACAGCCATACCAGCTGTTAGGCCTGAGGCCTACTGATGACCATTCCAGTTAAACCCTTTGTCAGTTAAGAAGAAACCTGCCTCATGAGGAAAGGCTCGGACAGAGCACTCCCCCGAGTTCTACACATAGGAAGAAATGAAGATTCATTCAGAAAAGACAGCCTGGAGCAGAAAAAAAAAATCAGCGCAGAGCACCTTCTCAACTACAATCCATAATGAGTACAAATGCTTACTTTAACAGTGACGTTGGGTTCAAATCCCTTCTTTGTCTGTGATAACAATTTTTTGGGGCAAGTTGTTTGGTTTCTCTCTGCATCGGAAAAAAGCAGAACTACAGTGTAAATAAAAACCACTGAGGAGTGTGAGGTGCTTACACTGCATAAAGATTGAAACCATGCCAATTTTGACAAATTATTGATGATATCCTTCCGTATCTTTAAAACTTGCAATTTTTATTTCTTTTTTCCCAGAATGTTTATCCAAGTGCTGGAAACTGTCACAAGTTTTTTGGTTTTTTGTTTTTTTTTTTACAAGATAACAAGAGGCAAAGATCATAGCTTCATATTTCCATGCCAAATTCTACTTTAAAAAGGTATATTTGTAATATATACAATTTAGGAAGCTGAACTTATCCAACTATGAAGTTTGCCGCTGCAGTTACACAAAACACTGTACAGAACAGTGCAGGGAGCACACAAAAAAATCCACGTACAAGTCAAACTCATAAATTGTTTGAATGCTTCTGGGTCTACTTACTTACCTGCAACAAGTATGCAGTCATAAAATAAGAAAGAAAACAACCAAATACCGTTCATTTCATACTCTTAACTAAAATTCCTAAGTTCTACATGATTTGTCGTCTTAGTTTGACATTAAGATACAACTTAGACTTTTTTTTTTTTTTGCTTGTGTTAACTTTCACCGAGGGCCAATTTTTCAAATCCATCATTTCTGGGAGCTCTTATCAATATAATGAGACAGAAATCTCCTTGCAGCGTGAACCAAAGGCTTTCAAAAATACCAGCACACCTGGAGACCGCACGTGAAAATCCCATGCTTCTACACATAAACAAATAATTCGTAAGTTACCCCACGTAAGCTAAAAATTGCTTTTGTAAATAAATAATTTTTGTGGTGGCCATACAGTATTTTAGCACACTCTTACAATGCATTCTCAACCATTTAAGCATACATAAATAAGGAAAAGACAGACTAATTCAAGTGGAACTACAGGTCTCTCATTCAGCATCAATATTGCGAAATAATACTACTGACTAGATGACTACATAGTCATATATGATAATCCAAATCTTATTACATAATAATAAAAAGGTTAACTTTTATTCTTATGAGCTTACCCCAACATTAGCCAGCTGATCCTTTCTGAAGAACCACTACATGCTACAAAAGAAGTATGCACAATCAATTCCAGGGGACTTTATGCAATCCACTTCACAAATGTTACAGCTAGATTTAGAATAAGGGCTCCTGGTTCTCAGATCCATGCTCAAACCACACCTACCCTTACCTCACAATTACAAAAGAGAATGAGAAAAAAGAAAAAGGGAGAGATCTTCATAATTCCTTATTGTACTGAAAATAAAGGCACATTGTACTCCAGCTCTCCAGCTGGAGACACTGAACAAGGACACTGAATCTAGCAGCCCTGCCTCTAACACACAAAGGCTCAGAGGTTATAAATAGTCTCCATCACACGTATTTCATTCAGGTTTATCCCTTATTGATCACCCACGCTCTAGTTAGTAAATCAGGAACCTATTGATTACTCACTGGCTCTGACTGCCCTGGTGGTAAAAGTGTCAGTTTCAAGCGGTTGGTGCACTTTACAGGCACCGTAAATCTGCATACAGGGAATCTCTGGGTTGTTGGTACTTTGGGAGAGGGAGAAATGAAACAGTGCATCCAGGAATGATATACCTCATTGAAACACGCGCAGGAAGGGTATCCATGTTACAATTCACAAAATGTGCATTTTCTGGTAGATGCCACACTCCTGGTGCTATACTGGTAAGAAAAGAAATTGGTGAATCCCATTTGTCCTAGTTTCAGCTGGGATAGATATTACCTTCTTGCTAGTAGCTGGTATGGCTCTGTGTTCTGGATTTAGGACGAGAAAGATGTCGATAACACACCAATGGTTTGGTTAAGTCCTTACTAACTCAAGGAGTTTTCAGCTTCTCATGTTGCCCTGACAGTGATGGGCTAGGGGTGCGCAAGGAGCTGGGAGGGGACACAACCAGGACAGCTGAGCCACACTGGCCAAAGGGACATGCCATACCATATGGTGTCATGCTGAACAATAAACCCGGGGGAATTGACTCTGCTTGGGGACTGGCTGGACATTGGTCAGCAGGTGGTGGGCAACTGCACTACGCATCAATCATTTGTATATTCTTCTACTGTCAACATTATTACTTTCCCTTCCTCTTGCTATTAAACTGTCTTTATCTCAACCCACAAGTTTCACCTTTTTTCCAATACTCTCTCCCATCTCACTGTCAGGGGGAAATGAGAGAATAGCTGTGTGGTACTGAGTTGCCTGTCAGGTTAAACCACACCAGTTTAACAGCAAACCTATGGGAACATCACTGCCAGCAAAGTAAGGTAATGGGTATGCACAGCACACCATGTCACAGCAGACAGACGTTAACTATAAAGTGTGAAAAATCTGTGTCACGATGCAACCATGAATTAGTTTTTCTGCAAAATGTAGATTTTAACAACTCCTCTGAACAGGTTAAATATAACTCAGAGGTAGAACTGAACAGGGCCAAGAGGAAAGGATGGCAGAAAATGCACATTGTAGCACTGTCACAAGCCTCCTTGTAAAGAAGTCAGAGGTACCAAGCATTGTGGAATGACAGATTTGAGCCTAAACTGGTAAGACGCAATGGTACTTAATCTGGTTTTACTGGCTTTCTATTTCTTCTGCTAGGCTTCTATATTTTGTTGAATGTTGCACAAACAGTAACAAGAAAAAAACTGTGTAATTGGACAATGGCTGACGGATCATAAGAAAAAAAGATTGCAGTACTAAATCTCCATTAAATCTGGTAGTCAATCAGGCACTAACATGGAAATCAACCTCAGTCTAGAGAGGACTGAAATTCTGCCCCAGGAAGAGAAAAAACAGAACACACCTGGAGAGACAAAGCAGGCTCCAAAATGCAGCTTCCCTGGTAGCTGCAAATATATCCAGCTCACCACAGCTTCTTACTGACAGGAGTTAGCGAGTGAGAAATTACACGTGTAGAAAAAGATGGGTTTATATTAAAAAAATCTTCCTTTCTGAACATGTCTATATGCACATTTTAATCACAAGCTAAGGAATTATCCAGGAAATATGGTTTTCTCTTTTGTTCTTAACATAGTACTCAAGGTACATGGTGATTCTGCACGCAGTTCACACTGGAGAAGAATCAGGTTTTGCTATGCACAAAGCTGGGATTCACTGTTGTCTTTAATGTGTCAGAAGGATTTTGAATGTTTCCTTGCTTTCAGTTTCCACATAGTTACTGTTTGTTTGTTTAAATGAAGTGTAACTACATACTGGACTCCTACCTCATTCCTACAGATCAAAGTGACCTCATGCTGGACTATTGGGGTCACACAAACTTACCACTGTTACAGATAATAAAACTCATAAAATTGTAGGGTTTAGGGTTGTCAAGCAATACACTCCACAGGAAACAACACAGAGCACAAGCAGTCACCAGTTCACAATGAATCTAACTGAACAGAATTAGGTCCTTCAAACTTTCTTAGTCTGAAAAACGATGTCCACTTAAAACTCAAGAGTAAAATACACCTCAGTCTCAAAACAGAAGTCTCTGAAAACATTCTGCAAAACCAACTGCAACAGTCTGTGGCCTTCTTGGAAACAGGTGGTGTATCACACACTTAGGGGTGTACATCTCCTGCTGTAATCTCATATTATTCAGTTTCTGCTTGCTGACAACCTCTGGAAGAAGCAAAACAAGTGGATTATATAGAGAAAATTAGGTAGCCATTCATCTACTGTCACACAAACAAGGGGTGCTATTATCCTCATGTTAAAATAAACGTTCAGCAGAGACAGCATCTAACAAAGGTACTACTGCCAAAAAAATGCCACACAATCCAAGTACTGCTGCTGAGATGCTATATTCCCAGCAAACATAGGCCAAATGAAACATTCTTCCTCTGAATCTGGAAGCGTTGTTACCTGAGGTTTATGGTGGCACAGCAGAATCGCCAGCTCGTGGCCCAAACCAATGGTCGAGCACCAGGTGAGAAGGTGTGGCTAACCCAGGGAGCGGTGGAGCCTGGATCCACCCCTCTTCAACATCATTTAAGGGCTAGCAGCCGAAGGAGTAGCATCTCTCCAGACAGAGACTGCACTCCTCTTGACCCACTGCTGGCCACCAGAAGAAGTGCGCTAATTTTCCTTCTTTGTTTTCTCCTATTGCTCCATAGCGCTTGTATCTCAGTAGAAGGTACTGTCATTGCCTTCTTTTGCCACACAGGTGGCTTTACAAAATTAAGAGTAGGAGCAGAATTTCTCCTCCTTTTTGAAACTACAGACTCAGATGGGCACCAAATTTGATCTGCACTTAACTTCTGTAAATCAATACAAGTCTTGTGCATAAGAGAGTCTCCTCTGCTCTTCAGAACCTCATGGGACAACTTCTAGAGCAGCTTTCCAGATTCCAAAGTCACTACAAGTTAGTTCACTTCTTCAATCATCTGAATCTAATAGGCCTTCATGCAGCAATGCTCTGTTCCCCAAGTATGCATTCTAATCATGTAGCAGTTCCATTCCTAAACTTTGCTTACGGTGAACAGAAAGGAACACATTTTTTTAATCATTACTCAAGTAAGCATTTTAAGTTGAGATTATATGATCCTATGTATTGTATTCTCTCTTTTTACAGACCTATACAAGATGCGTGTGTCAGTAATAGCAGGTACCTAATACTTGCCTGACTTGAATACACAGATCTGGTAAAAGCAACATTAGCAGAAGAAAGCAGAGGTAAGTAAACAAGATTCTGAAGCCAAGGGGAATTTATTTTTCACTCTGGAGAACTAGGATTCACCAAAATGGAAGCATTAGGCCTTAGACAACTGCATTTGATACTAGATTAATAGCTTCTGTTTGCTGCATGCCTGTCAGAAGAATTCACTTATATCCCCAACTGGAATATTTGCTAGGCTTTAGTAGCAAAGGAAAACATGAAAGCGTTCTGGCTAAATGAAATTAAAAAAAATGAAAAAAATGGGAAGAATGATACCTAAAGCAGCTGATGCAAAAAACACACAAATAGACATCTCAGGAAGATTAAGATGTGTGGATAGGTTGCATGGAATAAACTGGATACTGTCCTGGTCAAGTGGGACAGCATGAAATTGTGAAAATTCATTCAATCCTTCAGCTACCTCAGGAGAGGCCTGACATTGCAGGCAATCTCTATAATTCCATATGCTTGGATAAGAGGCAGAAATGCCAGGATCTATGTACAGATACAAAAGAATGATATTTACACAGACATGTATTTCTAGAGCTGGAACTACAGACGTTCTTCAAACCTCCATCTGCATCATCTACTTGCCATCTCACTGGGCACTGACATCCACTTTTCTTAAGACATCTGGTCAAAACAGTAAACTCAATTTTCACCCATAACCCTATTTTCAAGACTAAGCAAACAATAAATAATATTAGGGACAATTTATCACCTATCTTCCCTTCTTATTCTACCTGTTTTATAACTCAAATTGAAGGGAATATTGGTTCTAGACTCATCTGAAACTCACCCTGCCTCAACAGATTATCCCACAAAACAATAACCTATCACATTTTTCTACTGATAGAGCCACTGAATAGCCAAAGTCCAATAAAATATTCTGCTTAAGCCTGTATAAAATTGTACCAGAAATAGCGTTGCCAGCAGGAGCAGAGAAGTGATCATCCCTCTGTACTCAGCCCTAGTGAGGCCACACTTTGGGTACTGTATTCAGTTTTGATAATACTTTTACAAGAAAGGCATGGAAGCACTGGAGATATCCAGAGAAGGGCAATGAAGCTGGTGAGGGGTCTGGTGCACAGGCCTTATGAGGAGCTGGGATAGTTTAGTCTGGAGAAGGGGAGGCTCAGAGGTGACCATATTATTGCTCTTCACAACTACCTGAAAGGAGATTGTGGTGAGGTGGCATTCAGCCTCTTCTCCTACATAACTAGCAATAAGACTAGAGGGAATGGCCTCAAGATGTGATAGGGGAGATTCAGGTTGAACTTTAGGAAATACTACTACTTTGAGAGAGTGGTCAGGTGCTGGACTGGGCTGCCCAGGGGTGTGGTGCAGTCACCAAGCTTGGAAGGGTTCAAGAAATGCTTAGACGTTGTACTGAGGGACATGGTTCAGTGGGAAATATTGGTGACTAGCAGACAGTCGGACTGGATAATCTTAGAGGTCTTTTCCAACCTTGGTGATTCTACGATTCTACAAAAATCCTCTTCAAGTGGAGTTAAAGATAACAATTCTTTTCAGATTACTCTTTCTCCCAGAGAGGTAAATGGGTAGAAAGGAAAGAAGGGAAGGATCACTTGGGCTGTCCATGCAAGTCTCATCTTGCTTGCTTTTGACAGCCAGCGTCGTCAAGCAGAAACCTTAACAGACAAGACATGATTAACAAACGCTTTTGTGCTCTTAAAGGAGAGTAATTATAGGCATGTGAAAAAAGGAAGAGATCCCTGAGGTACTCTTACTTGCATGCCTCCCGAGAGGCAGCAGGGCCATTAAAAATTCCATGATGAAGAGGAAAAACAGCCTGGGAACAGCCAGGAGGCAATACAGCAAATTAATACACCAGTTGTCCCTTGGGAGGACTGCAAGAAAGCAGGAAACTCTCCTCGCTTCACAAAATAAAATTATACCACTAATGATAACAGTCACCACACACACAAAACTGCTTCTAATGATGGGTGTGAAATTCCCAGTGCTATGCACACACTTTGAATGAATCTCTTCTCATCACAGATATAAAGCAAGAAAGGTAATCTTGGTAGTGTACAATTCACACAGCCGTTCAAATAAGGCTTCCCAAGGAACCTTCCACATAGAACCTCTTCGACAATGAAAAGCCTTTCTTGAACACCCCTATCTGCGCTCAGGACTTCGGCTAACAGCTCTGCCTAAATGAAGCACAGCGTGACTAATCATGTGCTGCACTTCCAGATGATGTGCACCAAAATCTACCACAAGGGCAAAGAAAGCACTTCCATGGCACAGAACAGACTCCAGCTGGTAGCTGCACTTCCACTGGACACATTTGGTTAGTGAGCATGGTGGGGAGGGGCTGGCGGTTGGACCAGGTGATCTTCAAGGTCTTTTCCAACCAAAATCATTCTGTGATTTGGGCTAGAAGGAACTCAACAGCAAGGTAATCTTCCATTGCACAGAGGACATGAGATTAAACAAACTGGGTATCCATAACATCAAAACAGGATCTTCTCTAACACATTTCACATCGCTCTCAGGGCATTAGCCTTCCCCACCCTATTCTGACACATTTCTGAGTAGAGTTTCTCCAGGACTAGATACAAGCTGATAGAACTTGCTAAAGAACAAGCTATGGGAACTGACTCCATCCACGAAAAGAGAGGAAAAGGTTAATTGGGAGATACCTGAAGAGAAGCTCCTGTTAAGAGAATGTTCCTGTGAAGGAATCAATTTTCCTCTGTGCCCCTGGCAGCATCTTTATGTAAAGTAAACATCTTACACTAAAAAGTTCTCTCATATTTGAGACCATATAACATTTTTTAATTCTTACCATAGTTTTGCACTCCCTCCTCCCCAGATTCTTTCACACATTAACAATATTTCACACTATAATAAGAAGCTACTTTTTCAAACAACAAACACGTAAAAATGCACTTACACAAAAGGCAGATGGGACAAACTACTCCCCTACCAACATTCAGTAACAAATCATTGGGATTATGTATGTCAGGGCACCAGCCGCCACTTCTTTATAGGAATGAGCCAAGCTTATACCCATAGGATAATTAGACTATACACGCAGTAAATATAAGCAAATATGATCACTCCAGCTTCAGAAATGTCTTGTCACAATCAGTAGCTTTGGAAAAGGCCTTCACTGATCATTATAAAGGCAGACACTTTGCCCTGTTCAAATTTGAGTGGGAGCTGTTGAAATCCCCTTTCTGGAGGACAAACAGGAAACAGTTGGTCTCACCTGTAACTTCTGTTCAGCATAGAGTGAAACTCTTGAGGCACAAGAAAGGTTATCTTCTCTACAAATGAAGAGACCAACCCATCTTCTTGCTTCACAGGCACAAAACATCCCCAGACTGGTGCAAAAGCACCAATTTGCTGATGTGCAATCTTCCGAATTATTTTTGTTCTCATCCAGATGAATGTTTAAGAGCTGATTTCTCTCCCCCCTAAACCTTTTCAGCTTTAGCATGCTGCCTACAGCAGCATGAGGTCATGGTGCAGTATCACAAAATTCCCTGCAGAAGCCAGTGGGAGGAGAAGCTTTGCTGGGTAGGTGCCAAGCCTTTGCTCAGACACACATAACCTCAGTACATTTTTCATGCTCTATTTGCTAATTAACAAGGGGAAAAAAAAAGCCATGAAGCTGAAAGTCCAGACGGTTCTTTCAGATTTGGTCCTTTGTACAAGCACGTAAGCAGAACTGTGTCCCAAGCAGGACCTTGCTTCCTTGTACAGTAAAGAGCTCAAGGGCACCTTACCTTCAGACAGTCACCTGCAGCACAAGAACAGAAGTCACCACCAAGGACAACTCTTGGATTTAATTTAGGATTATTCAGCAGAAGTTGCCTGAACAGCTAGTTAACCCCAACCATGCAAACTCAAATACACCTCAACATTTGAGCAAACCAGCTACAGGAACACAGAAAGATACCAAGCCATTAGAGGTCACCTAATTTGAGTTAGGTGATTAGTTCTGAACCTGGTCAGAGGCTCTATTTTAGGCACCTAAGATACCAAAATGCCTTAGCGTGTCACTCACGCTAGTCCATCAGTACTTTCCTTCTCATCTTGTTCTGATTTTAATGCTGGGCAACAATACTATACCCATTCATACCTAAGCAACAGAATTTCAGCAACTGAATCCACAAGGAAGAACAGATTAGATTTGTTTCTAAAAACACAATATGTTCTGCCTATCTGCCACAGACGTTTTCAATACACTCTCACGTGCTTACAGTACTTTGCCAGATAATCTGCATCGGTATGTGCTACGCCAAGTTTGAACATGGGTCTCTTAGGGAACAGTGCATTAAGTTCCATGCCTGTGACAAATGTTCAGACTGCATAGTACTACTGAAGATACACATGGAAGGGAACCAAGACAACCCAACAGAGCAGAGAAAGGGAGTTACCTGGCAGTGCAGTGTGCTGGTGAGCATCTTCGGTGGGAAGCATCAGCAAGCACATCCAGAGAGTACAGAGGAGATAATGGATTGAACTGGAAAGTCAAGAGATTTTATTTAAGCAAAGCATTAAAAGAAACAGTCTCCAGATACAGCTGCTCAGATCTATTCCCTACAGTTGTTCATGCAGTATAAGAACACCTTTCTGAAACACCAAGGGATGAGGCTAGATGAGAACTCTCAGTTCAGACAACAGGCCTTGCTCAGGGTGCAACAGTAAATCTCATAACCATCTTCTCCTAACAGACAGCCCTACAAGCACGCCTCTTTTTCAGCTCGCGTTATTAGAAACGCTGGTTGACTGAGAGCATACTCAGAGAGCTCTACTGCTGCACATAAATAGAAAAATCTACCTCTCTCTAGTGAATCCCCTTGTCCACATTCATATTGTACAATGAAAACTTAATGCTGTGAATAGGGAAAGCACAGAACTTCCCAACAGTCTCAATATTCCCCCATATTCACACGTATCACTGAAACAGATCTCTAAAAGGCGTAGGTCCACCAGGCTCAGTTCACAATGAACTCAAAATTCATTCCACAGCAAGTGAACTGCTCCTCTCAGTTACAAGCTTTACTTGCAAACCGTTTAAAACAATTTTCTGAAATCATGTGTGGTCAGGCTAATCTTACATCCTTTGTATGGCATACACCAACAAATCCTGAAGGCATCAAGCCTGTGAAAGACGGTTTATTGTAGAAGATGCAGCTCTGCATTTTTTTAAGGCATGGGAAAGACATGGAACAACCTACTCAATCAATGCAGAGAGCAAACCTAGCCCAATATGCAAATAGACGGCTTAGGCTAGTAGCTGCCCTAGGGTGTCCACATTACACTTCCATTCAACATCTCCTCCTCTTTTTTTATAATTCACACCACAAGCAGGAAATTCATTTCCATCCGTTTTGCAAAATTGCTTGACCGATTTCCAGAATGCTTGTTCTTATATTACTAGGATTACTGATGCATTTTTAAATAGGGAAAATCCACAGCTGTAGCAACTCTTGTCATAAACGTTATATGGAAGCCTAGAATTCAGTATTAGCCCTTTGTCTTCAAACCGTCTTACAAAAAAGAGGCACTATGCACTACAAAGCTTCTTAACAGTGAGTTCCTCCTTAAATTGGGCTATTAGTTTACCATCAGTGAAATAATGCCGCAGCTGCACCATAGGGGAGAATCATCAGTACCTCTCTGTAGCTGAAGCAAGTTCAGTTATGAAAAATAAAACTAATTTATATTGGTCATTTATAAGCTTATTGAGTTATCTCTCTTATCTTTAACAATATAAAAGTGGTATGTGAAATGCTGTCATTAACGAGAAATGCACAGTTGTACAAAGGCCATAAAATTACCTCTTTGCACAAAGACTTGAAAATAATTTCTTGCCGTATATATGTATTTACAGTCACCTACAGGGTAAAACGATGCTCAGACCTAGTGTTCACTAACCAAAAGCCAACTAGCAATGGAACAGAAGAGTGCATGGCTAGGAACACCACTACAGCACTACCTTCTAAGTGGAAGATCTTTTATGCTTGCCACTATCAGGAACCTGAGGTCTTACATCATGAATAAAACAGCCTTCTACCACTGAAGCCATATAAAACTTACAAAGAAAAAATACAAAACAGTAGAAGTGCCTACACCACAGATTCAGCCAGTTAAAAGAGTGCCTATTTCTCTTGTTATTCACTTCTTTCTATTTCCTGTTACATCTGCTATTTAATTACAGCCAGATAACAATTTGTGTTTTTAATTTTTTCCCCTTCTCTGCTGATGAGACTATCACGAAGAAGCCTAAGCCAAATAAGGCAAAACAAAGCATGTGAAAAGAGAAAAATGTTCCAATTATCATGGAATTCTGTGAGACCAAAGCTTCTTCTGACAATAGCCATTCTCCCTCCCACTAATTATCCGAGAGGATGGCAAACACTAACCTGAAACACCAAGACAAACAAAAGGAGCTTCTGAGCTATTCAGACAACATAATGCCAGAGACATGGGTTGCACTCAAATCCAGAAGACAAAAGTTACCAAAAAGAGAAGGGATAGAGCTAATGGAACAGGTTGCCCAGAGATCTGGTTGATACCCCATCCTTGGAGACTTTCAAGGCAAGGCCGGACCAGGCCCTGGGTAACCAAATCTAGTTGTGCATGTCCCTCTTCGTTGCAGGGGAGTTGGACTAGACGACCTTTAAAGATCACTTCCAGCTATAAAGATTCTATGATTCCACCTTACCTCATGTGCAAAGGCCATGGTGTGAGGGAAATCAGAAGCCAGCATTTTGTTCTTTCTAGAGAGAAGGAAACCAAGAAAATAAAGTACACAGAGCATAGACAGCTTACCTGGTTGCGATCTCTCTTCCCCATTGATGGTAACCAAAAACTGGAAGGAGGCAGAGTTGGAAGGGCAGACAGGAGCCATGCCAAGGAAGGAATGAACATTGAGGGGAAAAAAAAGGGTTGAGGATGAGGAGAAAAGGGCAAAGGAAGAACAAATATGGAAGGAAAAAAGAGAGAGATTAAACATTACTAGGACTCATACTAAAAACAACAAATTCCAAATCCAAGTAAGAAAACTGGGGATTGACAGCTAGTGAAGGTTGAACCCACTGCATTATAAGAGGAGAGGAGCTACCTCTACCTAATCACAGCCCAACAAGAACAGCATTAAAGGGATGCCAAGGAATAGGCACCATATCTATTTCTGTTGCTGACTCTAATTTTAAAACACAGTTTGGGGAAGGAGACATAACACACCCAAGAAAGAGCAAGTAAATTCACTACTGCTTTATCGGCATCGTTTCTGCAGTCAGAAAAAGCTGACTGCAACTAAAAGGGCGTTTGAGCAGTGTCCACATACTGGGGCAGCCTAGTAACAAAAGGAGAGTTGGCGATTACAAAAAAGAAAATGGAGAAATTGCCAGTAGAGGACTGTCTCCCACTCAGCAGGAAACTGCATTCTTAATTTACCACAAAGCTCTTCATTCCCTTCAGAAGGCAAGAGGATCCCAAAGTTCTTCCTCCCTCCCCAAAACCCTACACAACAGCTGTTAAGCGCCTTACTCTTTCTGGCGAGGATCACTAACGTGACCTAGCCTCTCGGTGCCCGCAGTGCTGATGGAGGTCTCCTGAAACACAAAGACAGGTAAAAGGTTGCAGACTCATGCAGTGAGCAGTCGTAGTTTACTGCTGCTAACAAAAACAAACATTGCTCTCCCAGCCCGCTCTGTTAAACATCCTCTCCTTTTAGAACCTTGGCTGGAGGCAAAAGACCATTTGGTTTTATTATTTTTGTGTTGTTATTGTTGTTTTTGAATTGTTTTAGTGACTACAATTGCTTGCACAGGGGCGCACCAAGGACTGGACCATCACAAAGCATACAGCACAAGGACACAGTTAAGAATGGGGGAAATGGAACCAGTTTACACGAGCGTCAGCTGGGCCCTATGCAGGCTGAGAGACAGAGTACTACAATACCTTACTAAAAAGAATGCTCCCCACAAAACTGAATCCAGTCTCTCCAGCCAAAGGGGAAAAGGATTCATGAAGTACAGGTGAAAGAAACAAAGAGGAAACATGAAGTTCCTCCACTCTGAAAACAGCAATTTAGCATGAGGATGTCTAACAGCTAAAGGAAAGGTGTATCCCAGGAGAAAGGGCTTGCTCTGCACGCACATTATTTTTTCTCTGAGAGACGCTGCCTTGTGTTATGTGCTTGATACTGGCATACACACACAGCCTGACACAGCAACTGTTCACATCTGCATAGCAGCTACCTTCAGGAAAGAAATGTGCTTTGCGGAATGTCTGAGAATGAGGATAAAAGAACACGCAGGTAAGATTCTTCACAGTTTCTGCCAGGTTACACAGGCAAAACACATTCGAAGTTTAGGGAGAGTAGTAACAGCAGGGGTGAAAGATGGGCTATTTGTTACAGCAGGAAAATTATTAACTTAAAGTGCCGTAATGTTTAAATTTACGGTTTATTACTGTGTAAATTACAAGCCGTACTTTTGGTAATTAGCAGCTCGCTGGCGGGGAGCTCTGAATGAAACTCATTATTTATGATTACAATTTAGAGAGAGATGGGGAA
The DNA here is from genome assembly GCA_030625065.1 of Alectoris magna. Classification (NCBI taxonomy): domain Eukaryota; kingdom Metazoa; phylum Chordata; class Aves; order Galliformes; family Phasianidae; genus Alectoris; species Alectoris magna. Next base: position 21,617,065 of record CM060565.1, read on the forward strand.
GGGGGAGCAGTGACCTCCGCGCAAATGACAAAGATCCCTTTAAGGTGATGAAGATGAATTAAACAAGTAAATATTATCTTTCTCATTTGGATCATTAGAGGTGCTGCCAATAGACGCAGGCGGCCTGAGGAATCTACCCAAAGCCAGTCTCTTGCCAGCTGATGATTCATATTCTAAGCTCCCATAACTAAGCAAGGTGAGTGGAAGGAAGGAGGGGCAAACAAGGATCTTTCAATTGTGACAACAGTTTCTGAGGAAGAAATCACACTCACCTAGAAAGAAGACCCATGTGACACCCTTTACTGTTAACAAACTCTCTAAAGCCAGCCAACTAAGAATATAAGCCAGCATATTCAAGAGCACATCTCAGTAAAACCTAACACAGCCAACAACCTCCACCCTCATAAACATCTTTTATAGAAGACAACTACATTCCATACTTCAAGACCCAGACCAGGTGTCACCCTCTTTTAGACAGGCACCTGCCAAGTATCGTTTATTCCTTTAAGAACAGGACGAGCATTTTGTTTGCAGTTTGCCCTACAAATAAAAAACCTGGTCAATGGCTTTGGGTAACACTGCACATACCTACAATTTTACCTTCTTTCACCTTAGAGTAACCTCTCTGCCCTTGTAGGTGTTACTGGTATAAAAAAGTCTCACGCCTCACCATTTTCCCCTACATTCTGTCTAAATCTTCTTTTATCATTCACCGCCAGACCTCCTTTCATATCAATTTTAGCACTAACCAACTCTCTCTGCCCCACCACATGCATCTTAAAATCTACAATTACTCAATCAGCTTCCAGCAATCAAAGCAGTTAGCCAAATGAAAGAATTTATGAAACAAAAATGTACAGTGCCCCCTTTCTGCAGGAAAGGACTCAAGTGCTAACTTAGAATAGTACTCCAGTACTAAGCAGCACTGGAAATACAGACGCACTATCTCGCAAAAGGGAATACCTTGCCAACAAGCCGCCTTCGACCTTTCCGAAGACAACGGGCAGCAGCTCCTGGAAGGCGGTTCAGGCGAGCATGAAATCCTGAAAAAAAAAAATCGAACACATGCAAACTGAACATTCTTCCCAGCAAAACAGGAAAAATAGTTGGTTTAGCGGTCAAATCAGTATTTCTGCCTCTGTTTCTGAATCTGCAAGAAGTAGACATGCCTTTTTATTCAGAAATCAAAATCTTTACTTAACAAAAAACAAATCATAAACAAAACAGAGGAACTCCGAAGGAAAAGTACTTCGGTATCTTCTCCACTAGTGCAGCTGTTTTTAACTGGATCGTTACAAAAAACAGATCATCAATATCATTTTACGTTGCAGCACCTATGAATGAAATTTACTCTTCCCATGACATCAGAAGTTCCAAAACACCTTATTCCTTACGGAACTCACCTCTTTGAGCTGGTCGTGAGGGTAAGAGAAACGTGGAATCTGAGAGCTTGTCCAGGCCTGGGTCAAACCGTTCCACTTCAGATCGGTGGTCAGCTCCCCACTTGGGAAGAAGGTTGGGGACAGTGAATCCTGGGACACATTCCCCTTCATAAAACCAATCACTCTGCTCATCATCTCCTAAATAAATAGAAGGAAATTATGCACAAGAAAAACCAGTGTGCCCTGTGACTGTCCCACAGAGTACTACAGGTAGGCATTTTTGGATGTGGAACAACAGCTGAAGTTCCATTACGAATTCATTCCTAGAGAACCTTATATTTGTATTCTGCTTCAATCATTTGCAGTAACTGTGGGATATCACTAAATGCTTTAAATTATCCAACTCAGTCAACAGAACTTCCTTATAGAACAAAGTCTTCTTTATAGACCTGCCTAGGGCAGCTTTAGCACTCTGTTGTGGACGCATCTCATCAACCTTAGTTCAATGCTGTGTGATGTCTAACGCACATCTCCTTCTCTGAAGTAATTACTGTGACAGAAATAGAGGCCAATCATTTGGCACACTTTAGAGGAAACCACAGGAAAGATTTCACAACAGGACAGCATGCTCACTGGATAAGCAAAAGGAACATACTCACTGATGAAACAGATCTCCTAACACAGCAGCTAACAGGAAAAAACTTCATCTGTCAGAACTACAATCTTCCCTGCAAAAGTAGAGCAGCAGCAACTGAAGTCATTACCAAGGTCTCCACAAAGCATGGCCACTGTAATCAATACAGTTGCAGTCTTAATAGTGAACTGCCTTAGACACCACTCACAGTAAACCTGCCTGGCCAAAAAGCCCCTTGGAGTAGCAGCACATGAGCAGCATAAGAAAAAATTGGGTAACACAGATCTTCAGTATCCCAACTGAGAAACAGTACTGTGTAATTGCAAAGTACTTCATCTTGCCTTAAAATACTACTAACGCACCTGACTTCGGGAAAACTCATTTGACTACCATTAAGACTCAGGTATTCCCCGTTACTCCCCCTTTCTCTCTTAACCAAGTCACATCTGTGACTGAACACTGTTTTATCTACAAAAAAAAAAAAAACCTCATCCTAGTAAGACTCTTGCAATCTTACACGTAACAGAAAAAGCAGCACCCATAACCAACTCCAATCATTAATAGCTGGGACAGCCACATTTCACCCCAAAGCTTTGAAATGACTTTTTATTTCTGTGACAAGCATGGTTCATCAAGTGACGTATGACAATTACATTTATATACATAAACACACATGCACACACACACACCTCCACCTACCCTTAAGCAAAATCCAAGTAAAGTTGCCTAGTTCTTTTTAAGTGACCGTAATACATATGAAAATATCCCCCAAGTTTTATGAGCACAGTGCAGTATCATACCTCAAATCACACCTTCCGCAAGACAATCATTAACAATGAGCATCGTATGCTGATACCTCTTCAAATTTCACCTTGAGAGATTCATTTAACAAAAACTTGCAATAAAATTATAAACTAGGATCATTCTCCACTCACTGAAATGTAAAGCTGGAAATGCAAATATCACTAATTTCATTAGCGACAGCAAATACATTACGTAACATAACCTCAGAAGAAGAGGGAAAAAAAGCTCTGTTCAATTTAAGATGTTGCTATTTCAAATTCCCCATTATTCAGTTTGGAACTGACTAGAAAACTATTTTTAATATGATCTATCACAAAAAAAAAAAAAAAAGTTTTTGTGTTCTCTCCATCTCACTGAAGTAAGGAGCTGCTGTTTATCATTTACTTCCTTAGACCAGAAATTGTCTAAAAGAAGGACAGGAAGGTGTTCCTCATTTAACTAGCATATGTAACATTCAAATTTCTAAGAAATTATCAACCCTTTTTATCATAAGCTAAAACATCTTGGCCAGAAAGCTATTATAATATAAACAGTTTGAACAGGCAGAGGTGATCATAAACTTCTTACAGGTATGCATATGTGCAAACGTGCACATAGTCTACACCAACACTGTCTTGAGTGATGAGCTAAAATTTCAGCATTTCAGTCAACACGCGATGCCATTGGCTGATACGTAAGTGCTCACTAGCTTCAGCTCCCCCAGCAGAGCTATATGCAAAAACAGGGAACGGGACATTTTTTTTCTGTTGCTCTTGAAGAGCAGAATGCTGGAAACTGTTATTTCTCAGTAAAGGGCAAAGTTGATCTCTGAAATTCCTACCCTAGGCAAAGTGTTAGAGCCACCTAAGGTCACAACAGACCAGCCCTACAGCCTAATATAATTGGAAAAAATGTATGCATATTTGCTAGCACCATGTTGCCTCACACCCAGACACTTGGGTCAGTAACAAGTGAAGCAGTACTTCCTACTGAGTTACTGATTCTACTTCCTTTAGCACTTACATATTCCCAGGAGAGATCTCATCCAAATTATAGCTTTTGACATGTGACAGAATACACACCAGCATAAGCTGCACAGACTTACAGGTCTCCAGGGTCATACCCCACCTGCTCCAAACACAACAGTCCCAAGTGCTCCCATGCCTACTACAAGTGCTTTCGCACTTACTTCTACCTTATCTCTCATAAACTGAACGCTTGTCACTGATAAATAAAATCAGTATTTGTTCCACACCCAAAAGCCCATAAGAAATCATTTCTGCAATAGACCTTGAAGATACTAGGCTCAACTAATACACACAACAGCAAGGCTCTTCTTAGCATAGCTCTTTAGATCACAGAATCACAGAATCACAGAATTGGAGGGGTTGGAAGGGACCTCCAGAGATCATCGAGTCCAACCCCCCTGCCAAAGCAGGTTCCCTACAGCAGGCCGCACAGGTAGGCGTCCAGGCGGGTCTTGAATATCTCCAGAGAAGGAGACTCCACAACCCCCCTGGGCAGCCTGTCCCAGTGCTCCGTCACCCTCACCGTAAAGAAGTTCTTGCGCACATTCGTGTGGAACTTCCTATGCCCTAGCTTCATCCCATTTCCCCTTGTCCTGTCCCCACGCACTACTGAAAAGAGTCCAGCTTCACCACTATGACCACCACATCTCAGGTATTTATAAACCTGGATCAAATCCCCTCTCAGCCTTCTTTTCTCAAGGCTAAACAGACCCAGTTCACTCAGTCGTTCCTCATAGGGGAGATGCTCCAGGCCCTTCACCATCTTTGTGGCCCTCCGCTGGACTCCTTCCAAGAGATCCCTGTCTTTTTTATACTGGGGAGCCCAGAACTGGACACAGTACTCCAGATGAGGCCAAATGAGTTGACAGTACTGATTATTTTGGAGTTGTTTCTTCCTTCCCATGGGGAAAAAAACTAAGAGTTGCTCTAGTGGTATGCAGACAACAATTATAACATCTACGGAAACAGATCGTGAATTTTACTATTTCACTATGGAGAGCTATGAAACTTCTCTTGTCTTTCTAGGCATAACAGTAGTTTATTGGGGTTGGGTTTGTTTTTTTTTAATATACTAAATGTTATAGATCTGATGCAACCATAAGAAAGTACACTTCCTTACAGTGTGGGTGATGGAGCACTGGAACAGGCTGCCCAGAGAGGTTGTGGAGTCTCCTTCTCTGGAGATATTCAGGACCCACGTGGACGCTTTCCCATGCAAACTACTGCAGGGGACCCGCTTTAGCAGGGGGTTGGTCTAGATGATCTCCAGAGGTCCCTTCCAACACCTATGATTCTGCGATATACATGAGTGTACTGCTACCAAAGCTGTACCTTTATGGCCCTCAGATCATAATGATAACTTCTAGCAGCTCCCAGCCACTGGACTTTTCCCCACATTCTCTTCCCAGTCTGGCTTCAAATTCAGATCTTTCTTCAGATCTGTTTTTAAAAAAAGCAAGGGAAATTCCCTGTAACACGAGGAAAATTTCAGGACAGTTGTTACCTTGGCGGCCCTCATCGTTGGTAAACAGTCCGGCATCACTGCTGCTGCATACGCTGCTGGTTTCACTGGAACAAAAACCAACAAATAAGAAAAACATTGTTACAACCCCAGCAAATACAAAACAAACATTCTGCTAGTTTCTCTGAGCTCCCGATGCTGTACGTCACAGAAATGGGGCATCAATGCATTTCATATACATGGCTTGCCCTAGCATGGGTCACTATGGCTTTTTGTTAAACCCTTGCAATGCTGTTCCACTTGACAAAAAGCAGAATCTTGTCTCTAGTCTACTTCTAAGGTACCAAAAAGTAATTAACACACTGGCATTTGCCTTGGGTTCTAGAGTTAATAACCTAACTATGACACTGTCTGGAATACTCACTAGGAAATTAAGAGCAGTTAACTGCCCTTGGGTCACTTAACAGATACTAAAAAGCCTCTGAAGTTTTGTACTTCAGATTCCTTTTTCTCAAACATGCTACCCAGCTACATGAGCCTCTCTTCAATCTACAGCAACTTTACTTCCTTTGCAGCAAAGAGCAGCAGGTACGTTTGTAACTCTCCAGCTAAAAAGCATAGCATGACTTGTTGCAGCTGAATGCCACTCAGCACTGCGCATTTTGCTGAAGCAGTTACAAGAGACTTAATTCTTGAATCAAGGAATTCAACTAGAAATTAATATGTTGACTGTAAAACGGGATGAATATTTGTAGCAGAAATACACGCTCAAGTCAGCCCCGAGCATCCAACATCTCTACTGCTGATACTAAATCAGTCCTCAGGCACTTCATAGAATGGCTTAGGTTGGAGGGGACCTCAAAGCCCACCCTGTCACAACCCTGTGCTGTGAGCAAGGCTGCCCCCCACTAGATCAGGCTGCTCAGGGTCCCATCAACCTGGCCTTGAATGTCCCCAGGGATGAGAGGCATCCACAGCTTCTCTGAGCAGCCTATCCCAGCACTTCACCATCCTCTCAATAATTTCCTCCTACATCAAACCTAAATCTCCCATTTTTGTTTAAAGCCATTCCCCCTTGTCTTATCACTACTAGACTGTGAAAAAGTTGGTCCCTTTTGTTCTGGTAAGCTCACATAAGTACTGGAAGGCTACAATGAGGTCTCCCTGGAGCCTTCTCTTCTCTGGGCTGAACAAGACTAGCTCCTTCAACCTTCCTTCATAGGAGAGGTGCTCCAGCCCTCTGACCATCTTTGCGGCCATCCTCTGGACTCACTCCAACAGCTCCTCGTTTATCTCACACAGGGACCCCAGACCTGGACACAGTACTCCAGATGAGGCTTCGTGAGGGCAGAGCAGCCTCACACTGCTGCCACCCCTCTTTTGATGCTGTCCAGGATTCAGCCTTCTGGGCTGAATCGCGCTTCGGGTAATATTTCTCAGCTAAATTGGAGGAAGTATCAGAACAAGTGGTAACTACTTGCTGCCTGCCCCCTTAGTACTAAGGTCTCATAGGAGATATGAACATCACGGAAGTCAGAACTAGAATCAAGCTCTGATTGAGGAGCATTGTTACAAAGCTCTCTGGCCTCCTACAGGGAAACTGGGTCATACTGACAACAGTATCAACAGGAAACCCCTCGATTCTCAAAACAAAAGGATGAGCAATCATAAGAAGCATCACCCCAAATAAATGCAGGAACATAATTAAACCTTTTCAGTTTCATTACGTTATTAAATTTTATTTTTTATTATGTTACTTTATTATTTAAATGCTATTAAAGATTTTGGAGCACATTACTGCTCTTGGAAAATAACACTCTCCAGTACAGCCAAATCAACTCCTCACGCTGGATATCTACAAACTGCATCTTCATCACTGTACAAAGGTCATACAGATTTTTAAGGATGAATACTCTGTATATCATTCCCACATTTCAGTATGTAAGTTAATATCAAATTCCAACTCAATCCATTACAGAGTTTGGCCATCCATTTACCCTCCCACATATACAACAAAGCAATTAGGCCAAGGACTGATAACCACGAGTCATTTGTTTCATTCGTAGCTCTCCTACCAACTCACTATATGACCCTGGGCAAATCTTAGTGTGCCTGCTTTCTCTTTTGAAACCCTGGATTAAGAGACCTTACAAGCAACAGATGCAAGGATTGAGTGACTGATTCATACGGGTTTTAGTATCATCAGAGAAAAGGTGCCAGAGAAAGGAAGAAGTGTTATGTAAGACTCTAGATCATATTAACTGCACTTTAAGCATTCTGTCATACTGATACCTCCTTTGCTCCTTACAGATACACGTTATTGCCAATGCCTTACTTGAATCAACTTTCACGGATCCCACTCACCCTCTTTTCCATTTCACACTTCAGGGCTGAACACAAACTAGACTCCTCCACAGTCCTTCCTACAGGTCCAGTAAGCACTGATTAATGACCTCCACTTGCAAAGGAGGCTACTTACCTTAACCATGAAATAATGAATCCTATTGATCCGACAACCTACTGCTATAGAGTGTTATTGATCACCCAATCTTTGGTTAAAATGGTCCTCATTTAGCAATTTCACTGTTGCAAACACCTGGAGCAAAGCATGCTTATAATTAAATAGTTTGGGGGAGTTAAAGTGAGAGGTGATGGACAGAGATCTCAGGTTTACGCCATTTATTCTTTCTCCTGAGCTATTGTTTGTGTCAGGAGGGATATTGATTTTCTATAAAAATAAGAAAACAAGAGGCACCGAGGGGCTGCAGAAGGTCAGGCTGGGCTGGAGGAGGAGGGGAAGCTGAACACTCTGTCTCTGTCATTTGCCTTCCAAGAGAGGAATTTTTTCTTTACTGAGAGACTGGGTTCCAATTCATCAACTTAGCCAGGCTCTCGACTGCCACTGCAGGCTGTTAGGAAAATAGCTCTCTTCCAAAGGGTAAAGGCAACTGCACTACACACTTGAGAAGCACTGGCTACAATCCCAGGCCAAAACACATCAGCAGCAAACCAGTGAAATCACACAGAGGCAGTGGGTGAGGGCAATGACCAGTTTAAAAAAAGTCAAGTTACGGTACTTGAGAGTAGATCAGACAAACCACAGAGCTCTCACTACTGAGCACATCACCCAAAGCCATTTGTCAGACAACTCTTGACCATGGTTTGCTCTGGCTTCATGCTAAACCCAGATCATTCTGAGAGTGCTCAGCCTAGACCAACAAGAGGAGCTTCAGCACTCAATATGTAATTTCCCTTTGCTTTATTATGGCTGCAGGGAATCTCAGAGCATTAGAGGAGAAAGAAGGGCACGTTACCTTAGCAGTTAACTGTCACCCTTGTAGAAGCATGCAGATGACTATTTAAACTAAGACCACTTGCTTATTGTTACCACAATATTAAAGTCAGGCTTTGAGTCATGTCTGTACCCAACTTAGAAACATCGTGTTCCTGCACACCTTTCCTCTACACAGTATATGCTGAAATTTGGCTATTTCAATATTTCATTTCACGTAGACCAGGTACATGCCTACCAGCAACTCCTCATTAAATATACATTTCCAAAGCTTTCTCAGTGAATCTGAGTTTATTTCCCGAACACCGTAGACTTTTGATCTGACTTAGGACAAGGAGCCCTCTTGAAAGCGGAGAAAACAGAGTATTTCATCATTTATGGAGATTTATTCCTACGTAACACAAAAATGAAATGGCCTCAAATTGCACCAGGGGATGTTCAGAGCAGCTATCAGAGGAATTTCTTGGAGGAAGGGGTAACTAGACATTGGAACAGGGCTGTCCAAAGAAGTGATGAAATTGCCATCCCTGGAGGTAGTAAAGCGACTTGTGGATGTGGAAGCAGTGGAATTATAGTGTTAGGTGGATGGTTGGAGTTGATGACCTTAAAGGCCTTTTCCAACCAGAATGATTGTGATTCTATGAATAGAAATGGAACCAATACAGTATCAAGTTACTCAATATATCACTACATCACAGTGGACTGGTTCCAGGTACTGCAAGCTTTATTAGTCACTTTCCCACCTTGTGATGACAACATACCATTCTTTCTCCTAGGTATCCAATTTTCTTCTCCATTCCTCATGCTACGCTTCTTATACAGCTGTATGAAGCACCTCTCTCATGGTAGCAGAAAAAGCAGCAACAGCAGAGCAAGAGTGAGGTAAGCGCAGCCAGTTCCACTTTGCTAGCAGCAAACTGCTATATTTAGAGCAGCAGAGACCAAGTGTGATCCTGCACTGCTGCAAGGGATCACCCGCAGCAAAGAGGGCTGTGTGTGCTTCTCTCTCGAAATTCGACCCTCTCAAGTGAATCACAGCACAGATCACACACGTGGTGTTGGAGAGGTCAAATATTCTGACCTCTGGATCTCTCAATGACTTGGCAGCAGAAGGCAAACGGCAGTTGATGCACACACTTGCACAATAATTAGTTTGAGAGCAAGGTACAACTGAGACAGAACAAGGTGATATCCTCAGCATGGTCCTCAAGTAATAGTCTGACAAAGCTGTTTATTTGCTCTCCCAAATTCTGGCATAAATAAAGGCTGGGTGAAAGCCTGCTGGTTTAAGTTCAAGTTTGACATGATGGAACTGACTCCGGCTGGTAGAAAAAAAACCTCAAGGAGCACTGTCCATCACTGCCACATCAAGTAAGGGCATCTCTCAGTCCATCACTAGGACACGCAACATTCAGGGGCTACCCAGCACGTTTCCTTTTCTGGACTGCCAGCACACAGCACTGAAAAGATAAAAGTGTTTTTAGCAACTCATACCAAAAAGGCATTCACTAGAATCTTGAAAAGGCCCATCTTCCTCCATTTCTTAACTGAAAAAGAACCACTTTTCAATGAAAAAAAAAAAAAAAAAAAATCACTTTTTTTTTGCTTGTTCTGTCTTAACAGTTAGCTACAATAAAAACTGGTTCAATAAAAATGCACTAGTGATCTCTAGGATCAGGACTGAGAGGATGCACTACAGCTATGCTTTTCACAGCCTCTCAGAAAGTACCTTTGAGGAGTTTGCACTTCCAGATATTTTCCACAAAGCCCTCAATAACTGTGTGCCACCTGTCCACTGACAAACTGCAGTAATTAGACAGCCAGAACACTTAAATGAACCCAAACACATGAACAATTACACCACAGCAAACAATTATACTTCTCAAATTCACTGTCTCTGATAGCATCTGTTGTAGTGAATACTTGTGAAAAGAACATGAGATCGTAACAAATGTGGATTGACTGTTTCCTCAACACATTCATACAGCTTCCAGCAGTCAGCAGTTTCAGGACTTCCTGAGACAGATCTTCCACCTGGGCTGTAATGATTATCAGCCCCCAGAAAATCTACCTTCCACATCCCCCTTTCAAATACATAACACATTTTGATCTCCAAAATGTCCCACAGCAGTTTTATGGAAAAAAAAAAAAAGAAAAAGTTTCGCATTGAATGTCTCCTGTTTCTTAAACAACGACAGTCCTTATTTCCTTTCTGTATGCCATTTGTTACAGCTCCTCCATTTGACTCGCAGCAGTTGCTTCTCTTCTAATCTGAAAAATCTTTTTGTAAAGAAGGAGTTTTATAACACTGAACCTTCTATGGAGAAAATAAAAACCAAACCCAAAGGAAAAACTTCTCAGGAGTGATGCACAAATTCAGATCATGAGATTTATGCTTCTCATTTTCATCTCTTGCACAAAACTGTGCCACTAGTTAATCAGCTCTTCAAAACTGGACACAAATATAAGCCAGACTTCACTGTTCATAGACTTGCCCTGCAAATATCCCATTTTCCCCAACCTCTTTATCTTCTGACTACTTTCCCGCCACAGGTAGCCTGTCAGAACCTTATTCTAAATCCACAGCAGAGATGTAGAACTGCAAAGAAGATGTTTTGACCGAGGTTCATACGGTACCTGCACAGAGGGCTAGCACTTATCTGATCAGCTCTCTGTTACTGCTTACGGTAAATTCTGAAAACAAGAAACTGCAAACAGATCGTATCCATCAGACAACATAAGTACCAACAGTGGATTTTTCTGCTAAACCTCAAGCCACAAGCATGCCACTTTGTAGCAGAAGGATCACAGAATTTTCAAGAGCTGCTTGTGTAATATAAGCCAGAAACATAACAACTTGCTAACTTTTCAACTGAAATGCCTGGGTCATCATTATAGCACTGACAGGAAAAGACTGTTGGGAAAAAAAAATAATCTAAACTTTTAAAGTGGCTGAGGGATTTTCCCTCCTCAAAAAAGAGAACAGCACTGAGTAAGTTTGGAAAGAACTTCTAGAAGCAAGGATTTACAAGCAGCTGCAAGCAAGGCAGCCATCTAGCTCTAGCACAGGGAAGAAACAAAGACCTCACCATTCAGACATATTTTCATCTGAGCCCTGCTTCTGTTCATCAGGTTCACACTCCATCCGCTCCTTCCTTCCCCCCTTGCTGAGGAAAGGCCTGTTCTCTCCCGATTCACAAAGGCCACGACTGGATGACGTCCACGGGGCATTTTCCTTCCAGCGTGAAAGACGCTGTTTCTTTGCTGACTTGAACCTGCAACCCCTCTCATAGTTCCACTCTGACACCCTGAGCTTTTGCTGGAGACTGGCAGCCACTTCTGATGTCACACGTTTGACTTTCCGGCGGCGCCTAAGAGGCCGGCAGGGTGCATTCTCTGTAAAGGAGTCTGACTCATGCCATGAGTGTTGCTTGCTCCTCAGGGTGGCACTGAGAGCTGGATGTCGTTTGACCGCTGCTGTGTCATCAGAGTCACTGAGATTGGCTGTCAGCACCTCACGGCAATCCTTCACAGCTTCATCCAGGCTCGACTCCGAGGCCTCACTGTAGCAGCAGGCATGCTCTGCCTGATGTGTGAAGTCTGAGCGTCGTTTGCGACCCCGTCTCTTGCGAAGCTGGCGTCGCTGCTGCCGCGGGCTTAGGGCCATCTCTTCCCATAGCTCATCCAGCTTGTTTTGCTCTGAAGTCTGTTCTAAGGCTGAGGCCAAGTCATGCACAAGTTCATCCATTGGCAACGCCTACTAAAAATGACAGCAAACAATCAGCACCAGACATAAATGCTGTCACAAACACCTCATTAGACTACAGCATACTATAGGCAAGTTACACACTTACTTTGAACTGCCTGGGAGAAACAATGCAATATAACTGCTGTTTCTTGGGCTAACATTCACTCCTTCCTTTTGCAGGAGTTAAATCCCACTTCTAACCAAGGTGGCAGAGATGTAACCACTGCAGCAGTTGGGTCAAGTGCTCCATGTCTGAAAAGGCCTTACATTGATATCTTTTGCTTGGAAGGAATGTGTTCCGTTACACATCTTAAGGGTAAGTCAGCACACAACTAGTTTGCTACCTGGTATGTCTGCGTCAATTACTATAAGCCACAAAGAAGAGTTAGCAGCTGAAGCAAGCAGACTGAAGTCTTCCAAAAAGCAGACAGGCAGTAAAGCTGCAAGCAAAACAGAAAGCAAAAAGACAGTCTACAAATTAGCATCAATGCAGCAGCAAAATAAGACACACGGGGCCCCCATGCTCCTTACAGCAGTGTATGTAACACTAAGACCCAGCTGACTGGGGCAAAATCCACAGCCCTTCCACCTCCAGACTGCCAGCGAGCCCATCCTAAGGACTTGGACAAACTCCAACACTGCCCGTGACCTCCGCCTCCCGGCCGCGTCGGGCCGCCCCACCTCCGGCACTTCAGGGTCTCGTACTCAGCCACCTCGCCCAGAACACCCGCAGCCCCATCCCGGAGCAGCACTGGCTGTCGCAGGCCTCCTCCTCGGTCCAGGCGCCCGGAAGGCCGCACCGTAACGCCTCTCCCGCTCCCCGCTCCCCGCTCCAAGGAGAAGCCGCCGCTCTCCCACACACCACCGGGCAACCCCCGGCCCCGCAGGCCAGCCCGGTATGGCCCGCCAAGCCCCAGGGCCGGACCGAGAGAAGCGCCCCAAGCCCGGTAGCCGAGCGCCGACGCCCCACCACGACCCCACCGCCGGGCCGCGGCCCCCGACCCCACTCACCGGGCAGCGCCCGCTCCGCCAGCCCCTCGCAGCGGCGCTTCCGGCCTTCCCGGGCCACTTCCTCCCCGCCCTCCCCGCCGAGGGGCGGGCCTGGCGCCGGGGGCTGGCCCGGCGTGGGGCGCTGCGCCGCCCGGCAGCGCGGCGGGTTGGGGTGGCTGCGTGTGGCAGCGCCTGAGGGCTGGTGCGGGCCGTTAGAAGCCATTACAGATTGTTGCTAAGTGAGGAGAGGTGCTCGGTTAGGCGTCACTGTGCAGGATAGCCGCGTTAGCCGCTTTCACCTTTCATGAGTCCATCCCTTGAGCCTTTTCACAGAATCATAGTCCCAGAGTCGTTGGAGTTGGAAGGGACCCTCAAAAGCCATCTAGTCCAACTCCCTACGGTGAGCAGAGGCACCTACAGCTCGTCACGGTGCTGAGAGCCCCATCCAGCCTGACCTTGACTGTCTCCAGGGACAGGACATCCACTGCATCTGTGGGCAACCTGTTCAGTGCTTCACTACCTTTATTGTAAAAAAAAACCTTCTTTATACCCAACCTAAATCTCCCCTGTTCTAATTTGAAACCATTTCCCCTTGTCCAATCACCACAGACTCTGCTAAGCAGTCTGTCCCCTTCTTTCTTATAGCCCACCTTTAGGTACTGACAGGCCGCTTCCAGCTCTCCCTGCAGCCTTCTCCTCCCCATGCTGAACAGCCCCAGCTCTCTCAGTTTGTTCTTGCATACAAAATGTTCTGTTCCTTGGACCAGACCCTTCTTAGCTGGAGATTACCACGCGGTGCCTCAATGCAGTGCCACATCAGGCAGGAGAGTTGTCCATGAGGCCCTGGCACTACAGGACTCAATGCTGAGGTTTAACATCACCAAAACCACAACCACGTTTCCCCCAGTGAATATCCTGCCTGTGTTTGAGTATTTCACCCTACAGACCACTTTACAGCTCTAGAGTCAGCAGAAACCAGGCCTGGTGCACAAGGCCTCTCCTGATGCTAGGCGCGCAGGCATCCCTTGATTTAGTGGGTGTATGTTATCACTTGCCATTGGTTTATGAAGTTCTTATTTATGGAAATATCAGTCCCTGGCTTATCTGACCCCTGGCCTGCTTGTGAATGGAAGTAACACATGCCCTGCTGAAAGCTGGTGTTTCTTATTGATTTTTTGAAGATTTGTGCCTTGGTAGGTCCCATTGTCGGAGTCCCAGCCCATGTCTCCACAGACCATTAGCTGCTAATAGAAGCTGAATGTTCCCAGCTCTTGCCATGTGCCTCCCCTTTTGCTGCTTGATTTTTTTTCTTTTTGATTGTAAGATGCAGGCGATCAGGATACTCGGTACAAAACTGCATTTCATATTGAATTTGTGTATCTGGATTTGTATATCTGGGTATACATGGGATTTGTACATCTGGATGGAACTTAGTTTTGTTATTTTCTAAGATAAACCTCTCTGTGCAGTTCCCTTGTCCTTAAATCTGCACCTCCTTCCATCACAGCACGTGCCTATTAACTCCCCAATTTGTAGATCACCAGCGACCGTCAGAGTAAAGCCAAGTGTGACCCCAGTTCCATTTTCTTCGGCATTCCCTTTTGTTTCCCGTCTTTCCGTTCATTTAATCCATGTGGCAGCATTCATATTCAAGGCAGGATTAGTTCATTTTTCAAGTCATATTTTACAAGGCAGTATACGAAAGGATTTGTTGAAGCCCAGATATATTACGTACATGGCATTCTCTTCATTTGCTAATTTTGTAAATTAAATCAGAGAAAACAATCAGGTTTGTCTGACATGATTTGTTCTCTATAAATCTACGCTCCTGCTCATTGCTCATAGATCTATTATCCTTTACATTTTTACATTTTTTTCCCCGCCTCTATTTATTCCTTTACGAGGCCAGGAACAGAAGTTATACTGAAAGGGTGATAATTGCCAAGATCATGTCTCCCTCTCTGCTCCCCTCTGGTACCACGGTTGCTTTTCCCCAGTCCCCTGGCACCCCCAGTTTGTCAAGGTACTTCAGAAATAACCATTAGAGAATCCTTCTGTTTGTGGCTGATTCCTACACCTTCTGAAATGATCGTCATTCAGCTTCACTCCATGCCGTTTCTCCAACTCGACCTTTATTCTGAGCTGTAATTTTAACATTTTCATTACCTTTTAGTTGTCTGAGAAATTTATGTGGAAAAGAAATATTAAAAGAACAAAAACAGCCATTTGGTAAATCATTTTTATCTCATTCCTAATGTCTGACTTCAGTTTAGTTACTTTCTCTGCACCAATTCATTTGTACTTGTCTGTCCTTTTGTCTTTTTAACCCTTTCCATCGCAGTACCTCACTCTATTGACTGCAGTGTTTAGTTTTCCTATTTTCAGTACGGAGGTTTTCTTTTTACTCTCAGATCCTAAAATCTAGTCCTGTTTTCCCGCTGCAATCCTTTTCCATGCTTCAGGACATAAAACAGCTACGAAATGTCTGGGTTACAGAGAAACTCCCCTGGTGGGAAGGTTATTCTGTAAACATCCACTTCAGAGCTTCTTACCTCTTCATTTCTGCTCTGTGCTGGCTGTAGTTCTGAGCAGGATAACAAATTAGACAAGCAGTTGTGTAAACAAATTCCTGTGCTCTCACGTCCTGAGGAGACAGCAGCAGATGCCCACTCTGATTTCTCTTCTCTTCATTTTCCCAAATAGTCCTGTGCTGTTCTGTTGGTCAATATTTTTGCAAATTTCAGCATTTCAAACTAAATTCCGAGAGACGTCAGCAGCCGTTTGCCTGACCTGGGAGAGGTGAGGGGTGTTCTTCTGGGAAAGTTTTGGGAGTAACAGAATTGCTTTTGCCTTTTGCAAGAGTCACGAGAACTAAAATGGTGCCAAAACAGGGCACTGGCGCGTACAGGGAAAAAATGGAAAAAGGTCAGTAGGAGTTGGTGAAATATATTGGGGAAGAAGGAGTAAGCTGGTTTTGAGCTGTTTATGATATTTCTGTTCTGTCTCACAAAGTCCACTCTGAAGTGGAACAGTGACTATAAATTCTGAATCCTCGCCTGAGTTCAACTTTGTCCCACATCCCCGGTGAATTATTCGATCTCCCTGTAGTTTGCAGTTTTCCTGCACGAATAACAGGGACTGGCCTATTTTTCTCAGCATTAATTTTGCTTGAAAAATTGAAAAGATGTAGGGATGCAAAATGTTCAGCACTTGTATCCTGAGTGGATTATTAGCCTTTCCTGGGCTTTGCACATGCAGGCGTCTTTCTCCTGCCCAGAATCTGTGGTCACCAGCACTAAACTGTTGCCGGGACTTGAGATGGGAGAGGAGGTGCTGCTGGCGAGGGATGTTCCTGAGGTCTGAGGGATCCTCACAGCATGCTGCTTTGCCCCAGCCTGAACAGGGAGAGGGATGGCCTGGTAGGACAGGAAGAGTAAAGGGGTCGTTGCTGTACCCCAGCAAACGCTCTGCGTGGTCCCATGGTGCTTCTCAGCAAAACCTTCCAGGGGTTAAAAGGAAAAGGAGAGAGACAGAAAGGGGACAAGAGACAAAGGGAGGAATAAAGTCAAAAAATGTGCCGTGAAGCTTCTTGCAGCAAAATACGGAGAAAGTCATTTCCAACTTCTTTCATCTTGGAGATGAAGCCACTAAATAAAAGGGCAGCGCAGAACACAAGGGCTTTTAATCTGTCTCATCTCCTTCATAATAACTGCAAATTTTCCCTGGGCTCCTGGGAGTGAGCCTCTTTCCTCTGTCTTTGCCTTATCTCCCCCCTCCATATTTCACAGCCGGCGCGGCTCCCCTCACTCGGCTGCCCCCGGCCCAGTCTCCGTGAGGCCTGTGGGAGCCGCCAGCTCCCAGGGCCTCATTGTTCCCGGCTTGGGAGGAAGCTCAGAGAGGGAATTGAAGGCAAGTCAAAGGGAAACAGCATCATCGCTGCTTCATTAATGGGAACCTTTCAGCAGAAAACATATCAGAGCGAGGTCTTTTCAGAGGCAGTAATTAGCAATTTGGAGCCTTCCCCCCTCAGGAGATGCAGCTGCGATCTAACAAGTGGGAGCAGTGCTCGCCTCCTTTTACGCTTCATATTTATTGTTTTTCATTTTCTCCATCTTCCTTCCATTGTCCAGCCTCCTCCTCGCTGCCAGATAAGGGCCCTTTATTAATCGCTCCCTTTTAATTCTTCATTAATGATAATAACTTTCTCTGGCGCATGGAGAGGAGTTAATCTTTCTTTCCTGGGTATTGAGAAAGGACAGGGCTGAAAGGGAGGGAGCAAAGAAGTGCACGGTGGACAAGGCTGCGCCACCATGTCTCTCTCCCACCCCACCACCCGGAAGGAGTTTCTGAAGACTTTAGCTGTTGAGCTGCAAGTTGCCCACTGCAAAGTCTTGGCTAGTCAGTTTGGATTTGGTGGGCCGTACTCTGGCTCAGAGAGCAGGCCCTTACCAGGAACAGGTATACTTGGGCCAGATGAAGGGGCTTTCTTGGTGTCTTGCGAAAAAGCCAACATTTCCTTGTAACTGATGGACTGTGTCCACTTGTTTTGTAGGAGCGTCCGTTCACGCACCTTAGAAGTACAGTTTCCCAACAGCCAACACTGTCTGCATTTAAACAGTACTTGAAAGTAGAAAGAAATTGCATGTGGGAGGCTCTGCACAAGACAAGACCTTCTCTGGAGCCTCCCTCCAGCAGTTGGCAGAGCCCATGTCTGTGCCTTGGGTCACTCCCAACTGGAGGTCCAGGCCATCACCAGGGACATGTGCGTGAGGTGGCTGCTGGGCTGGCTCAGCACTGGCAGCCTGGAGACAAAAGCAGGACGAAAATAGCAGGGAAGGGAGGAGGCTGCCATCCAGGCTGTGGACATGTGCAGAGATCTATAACCACTGAATAGCAGCCACAAGAACATGGTTGGGGAGGATAGAGCTGCTACGTCCAATGTACTTATACTGCCTTGTTTCCCTTCCTAGAGTTTTATACCACTGGCTCCACAGGGCCTCTGCAGGTAAAGGTCACACAAGTGCCTTGCCTTCTAGTGGGTGGACCTCATCCCTTCCAGGGTAGCTGGATATGCCACCGCCCCATTACGAATATTTTAGTATTCCCAAATACAAAGAAAAGGGGATGAATGTTACTGTTGCTAGGATAGGTGGTTCCACCACCTGGAAGAGGAGCAACAAGAGGGTGGCAACACTGGGAGATAATGGGGGAGAGGAACAAATGCCATCAGAAGAACCCAGGAACTTCAGTACAGGAGCTCAGGCCCATTCATCTGCTTACTGTTCTACACACATCAGCTGCTACTGGATGGAAGCCATAACATGCTCTGTTTCTTAAGTGACTTTGAGGATGAACTGCGGCCTACATTTATGTTCCTCTGAGTTATACTTTTGGTGTTCATTTAGTCCCAATAATCAGGAATGACCTTTCCTGTGACAGACCTCTGCTTAATTTGCTGTGATCCTCGCAGACTATGGGGATGGGTCTGGAAGAACTTTCTATCATCTCAACTTGAAGCGATGTAGAAATGAGGGCTGACCAGTCTGCAAACATTACATTTTGACCTCCAGCTGGGTCAAACAGCCCCTGGAATGATGTTAAACATGGACTGGCTTTTGGGGTGTGTTGTTTGCTCATAGTACCTATGCATGAAACCAAAAGACTTTGCTTCCATGCAATGAATGGAGGAGGTACTTTAGAACACACATCTGCTCCTCAGACTCAGGGAATTGGATCTTCTCTGATCTATCAGTGTTCCCTTGCATGGTGGAGACAGAAGAAGCAGAGTTGAAGAGAGCCAAGAGGTGTGTGTAACCATAGGAGAACCAGCCTCTTTACAGTCTTGTAAAGAATCTTTCATACATTTTATTTGACAACTGCCCTTATTTCTCCATAGATCACTGGCTGCTGTAGGACTGTAATAATCTTGATTCTTACATATGGCTGGCTGCCTGTCCTCTGTTCTATTGCTGGTTTAACAACAGTGGCCTCTGAGCCACCCACGGGGGCACTCATCAGTCTGCCAGCATGACTTGGGCCCAGCTAAAAAGAAACATATTCATCATGGCAGCAAAGAGCTGGCAGTAGCACTGGTGATGCTGGTAGGCACTGGACCATCATGGATGTTAACACTTTGTGGCAGAAACTCAATGCCAGCTTGCTCCCAGCAAGAACAAGAGGTGTTTCACAAGTAATGGGCCTCAAACAGAGCCAAATGCAGAGATCACCTACAAGGACTGGTGAAGCCTCGAGGAGGGTGGAATAATGCCTGTTTCAGTTATAATAACTGCAGGCTTTGCTTCCTGAAAGACCTCTTGCTTCTCTCCTCTTGTCCTTGCAACTTGTCATTATCTGCCTGTTGCAGTGAGAACAACTGGAACACAGAAGCACAGCAGGTCCTCTTAGATAGCGCTGCAGGGCATGTCACAAGTCTGCATAAAGCAGCCAAGAAGGGTTGCCAGAAGGCCTCACTGGTTGTATTGTCATCCCTAATTTGAGGGGAAGATGAAGATATTCTGCTCACTGCATCTGAGAACAGGGCTGGCTGTTTCAGCCAGAGGCATAGTTGTTGGAATAGCCCTGCATGTTGGTTGGTCTGGGCCTGATGTTTTATCTTTACACAATGAGCTATTATGCACATAGGATCCATAAACGTGCAGCTTTAGAAAGCAACCAAGATGACACCCTTCCCAAGTCACAAGTGTTATTAAAACATTTGCATGCAGCAGCAGCTGGATCCCTGTTCCAGGCTGGACCTAAGCTTTCCCTGCCCTCCAGACCAGCCTACAACCAGGACTCTCCTCCCTTATCTCCATGTATTTGCTCATCCCTCCTACCACTCTTCTCCTGCACAATGTATTTTCCTATTCCTTACCTCCTGTTGCTCGAGATCTGAGTAGATCTGCTACAAGCCCCTGCCCCTTGAGCAAATCCTGCTTGCTGCCTTGCCTGGCTTACAGGCTAGATGCTGTGGCTTTCCCTGGCTGTTCCCAGCACTGTGCCCAGGCAGCCCCCCTGCCACTCCATGCAGTGGCCAGGGGAGCATGCAGGGCTGACATTGCCAAGCCTTTTGGAGGTTTAAAGTGTGCTTCATGGCAGGGAAGAAGGCGGTAGCACGGATCTGTGGGGAGGGGGAGGGGAGCAGCCTGACAATCCCCTTCGAATTATAAACATATCCTCTTTAAATACATTTCTAAGGATAACATTTGTATTACTGCGTCCTGTGGCTGCTGATAGGGCCCTGCTTATCGCCTTGGTCTCTCCTCCTTTCTCTGGGCCCTGCTGGGAAAGGTCCCTATCTGGAGCCGAGCTGGCAATCCTCTGCCAAGCAATTGTTTCAGTCCAGGGGAAAAATTAATTTCTGCCTATCGTTAATTGAGAGAATTGTGTGGAGAGCTGGGAGGGGGGCTGGTGGGGGGAGTGGGGGATGGAGTGGGGAAGAGAGAGATCGTGTTATTAACAGTGTCCCTTTCATAACCAAATACCCTGATTTCCATCAGTGAGATGAGAGGCTCATTACAGCAAGAAGGTGATTAGAGAACTTGGAGGAGCTATCAAGCTGAGGGGGAGAGTGCCAGAGAATTCGGGAGGGACTCCCAGCAGAAGGGCAGCCACTCCAACCAACCATCCCCTCACCCTCACTGCCTTCCCCTCCACCCCTCCTCTCCCTGCCGGACCCAATGACCCCCTGCACACATCTCTGGAAAAAAGAACTGCAAAGTTCCAAAGATCAACAGTTTTAGTGGCTGAAGAGATGCTTTATGTGGTAGCAGAGCCTACACGCTCAGGACTGAAAACCCACTGGAGTTGCTGAGGTCCTAAAGGCCCAGCTGACAACCCATTTTAAATGCCTTTCACTAATACTCAAAGAGGTTCCAAATATGTTGGCCTCCCTCCAAGCTACTTGGGGAGGTCACGTATGGCTTTTCAGAGTATCTCTCATTAGCAGATTCCTCAACAGGTGGATAAAATCCAGAGCTCTTGACTGTCTCACTCACTCACAGAAATTACATACAGGTGGAAGAAAACTACCCCCGATGTTATTTTGAACCAGCTTTTGCACCGCTTCCCATGCATGACTCCTGTGAGATATATCCCCCATTTGAGAGGTATCACTGTTGTGATACAGCCCACCAGCCCCCAAGCCATCTCATGCACCATGTGTATGTCTTCATGAATTTGCTGTCCTTCAGCTCACAATCGCTCCCTTGACAAATAGCTACAGAATCCCCTTGATTCTTGACATTGCTAGAAATAACTTTCTCCCCCTCTGGGAAGGTAAGCAGCCTTGAAAATTCATCCAGCCCACATAATACAAGAGGATGGGGCTCAGATAAAAAGTTGAATTTCTCCTACCCTATGTATGAATGATACAGTGAAAAACATCCATCATTTTAATTTTCCTTCTTTTTTAATATAAACCTTTGGCATCCCAGACAAATTTGCAGTGGACAGGAAGATAATAAAGATTCTACTAAATTAGAGTAATCTATCTAACCCATTAATGGGAGTAATGGGTTAGTAATGTTAACATTAGTTAATGCTTTAGTTATAAGGGTTTTTCTGTTTTTAGTCTATTTCCAATGCTGTACTTAAGATTGTAAAAAATCCTGTTCTGAAATGACCAGGGATTTTTGGCAAGTTCCAAACTGGACAGAAAAAGCATAACAGAAAAGCTGAAGTTTCAGCCATGCATCTATAGATTGAAAAACTTACAGGGACTGAACTTTCCCCTTCCTTTGAAGAAAACCACTCCTCTAGGGTAGGGGTGAGGGCACAATGTCTCGCTCCTTAGACTCCAGGAAACTCACTCCAGCAGAGCACTCACAATAAATAAGTGTGAAAACAGAAATACTTTTAAATGGGCTACTTTTCATCTGAATCACACATAAAATGTGAAGGCAGACAGAAGCGTTCAGTTTCACAGTATATATAACTCTCCATAAAGTAGCACAAACAGCCTCTCCTAAGTCCTACCCCATGCAGATCTCCTACCTCTTCTTAGCCTAATCCCATCTACCCATGACCATGTGTTGAGCTCCACTAATCTCCAGCTCCTCTGGGATATCCAGACAGTATCCAAAGCAGACCCTCCACACAAGGCAAAGCCTCGCGTTTTAGCACTAGGTTTCATTCCTGTCAAGTACCTGAAATGTCCAGAAGGGGACTCTTGGAAAGCTAGCTGGAGCGCAGAGTGGTCACCATGATCCACTCGATCCTTAGCAATTCCTCTTCAACCACTTATCCCCATGGGACAATTACTAGCAAATGACAAATTGTTAACAGACAGTTAAGAGCAGGCACAGAGCCAGACTTAGAAATATTTGAAGTTGGAATGATTTGAGAGAATCTGTACGTTCAGCCTTTCCTCTTCAGCAGTGTCTGTTTCTTGCTGATTTCTTGTGGAAATCACCAGTAAAATGGAAATGGAGAAGAAAGCCTGTCATAGCTCGTGTTGAAATTCTAGGTTAGCCATGTTGTCTTCTCCTAAAGATGTTGAGTTCTCAGCCTTGAATTTCTATTACCAGTCAACTAATAAATTGATTGGTAAATTAACCCAAAATCCATACGTAGCTCCAGTCTAATACAATTGGTAATTAGGCTTTGTGCCAGCTCCTCAGCTAATCTGACCTCCGGCCAGAGAGGCTCTGAAAAGTGGAAGAAGAAGAAAGAGAACTGAAATATTATGGTGATATAAGATCTACATGATAATTTCATTAAATGGGTCAGTGAGAAAATAAGATGGAAGTTGAGAAACAGTATACAAAGAGAAAAAAGAAAAAAAAAAAAAGTAAATTAACTGAGAGAAGGTGGGAAACCAACCAAGAAAGTACCTGCAGCTTCAATGCTTCTGAACCAATGACCAACGTTCATGTATATTTTACTTCTTTCTTGGCCATCACCCTGTATCTAACTTCTCATTGCCTCTTTCTGTGAGTCTGGTAACATGGGATTTAAAAGGGACATCCATTTCATTATATCTTTCTGTATTAACATGAGTTACATTGGATTTCATAATGAAACAGCTATTAAGAAAAAAGAGAGAGAGCATATAACTGAATTCCACCAAAGCACATGTAAGTATCTCAGCAAGTAAGAAGAAAGCCCCCTCCCAAGTACAGTCAGTCCCGCTGAAGCCCTGCCTGGTGCCCACACTGCTTGAGCACTGCTGGGTGACACTGAGGACCAAACTGTAGTTAAGTGGAGCCTTTGGAGAGAATGAGGCAAAGGTGATAGTGCTGAAAACCAGATTATCAGATGCTCTGATGATCTCTGGTGTTCCAGGTAGTCCTAGGGCAGTGCAAAGTGGGACAGGCCCTACGCTGGCACAGGGAGCATACACTACCCAGCATCTTTTCTCCAAAACAGAGAAAAAAGTTCAGCACGGAGAAAAAAGTGACAATCAGACAAATTAATTGAGTGAAAAAGAATGAGACATATCTGTACAGGGAGGGACAGTGAAACGAGCAGAGCTACAAACAGAATATGAGAGAATTTCAGGAAGAAGAATTTGAAAAACAGGGATACAACTACAAACAGAGGAGAATAAGGTGAATTAGACAGAGAGAGAAGGGGACATGGGCCATGTTTGGAGGAAAAAGCATGGGGGGAGAAAGGCGGGGGGCAAAGTCCGAGGCACTCAGCGAGTTCAGAACAATCTCCATTCTCTACAGCGCTTTCTGTTTAAAAAAAATAAAAAAGGAATGATGGAGAAGGGGAGAGAGTCAGACAAGTTTAATGATGTGTGTTCAAAGCTCAGATTGGAAAAATGACAGAGAAAAGCAGCCTGTTTCGGCTCTAATAAATTGTTCTTTGCTGTAAGAGACGCCTGTCGCAGCATTAATACAGGGCCCTAATACACGGGTCAGGGTTAAGTAATTTTCTCCGGCAACTTAAGCGAATAATGAAGCTGGCAGCGGCTAGTGGCGCGGTGGGAGAGATGGCCCGGGCCGCCGGCACTTTGTCTTCATTTATTATGCCAGCTCTCATGATTTGGGTACTGGCTGCAGCGACGGGAAGCCTCCGCCGAGGAGATATCGCTTCATTTCGGCAAGGTAATGAAAGCTGGGATGGGGGGAGGATAAACCAATTTGCTGGCTGACATGGGAAGGAGTGATTTGCAGACCTGAGTGAGGGAGGGGGGCGGCCAAGCGAGAGGAAGCACAAGGCTAAACCAAAGGGGTGCTCAAGGCCCTTCTCTGAGATAACAGCACCACGTACTCGTGGGGAAGGCAATGGAGAACTGAGAGGGAGGGGATGGTGGGGCTGGAGTGTAGCAGATAGCAGAGGCCAAAAGTGCAGGGAGCAGGGAAGAGCCACTAGGAATGGCAGTGAGGGTAGGAGAGGCAGAGGTCGGTGGAAGAAGCAGCAGCAGTTTCAGGGGCTGCAGGAAGCTGCCAGGGGAGTAAAGTTGAAGAACATGCGACGGTAGGATAAGGAAAGAAAAGCAGAGAGCAACCATTTAAGGAAGGCAAGCACAAGGTTGTCCTGGCACTGCAAGGAAGAGAGCCTCCTGAGCTCCTTGTCTGAGCCATCAGCACTTGCAAACTCATTGAAGTTCACTGCCCTTCTCATGCTGAAGATACTCCAGATGAAGCACAAGACTACCCTGAAGCCGCATCACTTCAGGGAGAAGAGGGAACTTCTGTCTCCTGGACTCTGTCCTCACTACGTGGACTTAGGCAATGCTGCTCCAAGCCTACTTTTCGAAGCAGATTAGCAATGGTCAGTTTGATGTCTTAACTCTCCATACGGGGGTGTCACTCAGCCCAGGCTGGGCATACCGTTTGCATGCTCATAGTCCCCTCTCAGTACCCCTGCACTACTGTCCTCTCTTCTCAATCTGAGAAGATACACTCCCAGCAGCCGGGATGCTACCTTTGTTCCCGCTCCAAAAATACCTGCATCTCTAAGAGTATATCCCTACCTCCTTCAACCCCCACGACCCCCACTCCCAAAACAGCAAAGCAAGCAGAGCCCTGCCGTAGTCAGGTCTGGGACTTGTACACTTTCCTCCCTTCCCCCTCCTTTCGATGTGGGTTAAGGATTTCCAATAAGGACCAAGTGTTGGAGGCTTAACACTGCAGTCTCTAGAGAAGCAGGCCAATTTCACACTAATCTTCCCCATGAAGGGAGAGAGCATCGGAAGCAAGAATTACATCAAAGAGAAGTTAATGCTGAGAAGCAGACGACAAAAAGGAGCTGCTTTCAGTTTCAAATGAATACACACAGCTGGATTAAGAGATCAGGCAGCTCAAAGCCTGTATCACAAGCTTTGGTACCCAGGATTTAGCCAGCAGGGAAGAGTTCTGATCTGGGGGCCCTTTTGAAAGGAGAGGAGGGTCTTTATAGAGAACTGCAGGTATTTGAAAAGAGCTGGGTAGAAGACAAGGCAGGCTGATCTCCTGGTCTGGCCTCCACTGACCTTTTGTAATAAGTGTCATGACAAACTCAGATAATGAGATGGGCTCATGCAGTTTACACAGCTCCTGAAGCCCTTTGGTAAGTGAGTGGTCACCCTATTTTTTCCCCCTGACCCACATGTTGGGGAACATGAAGCCAGTTAGGGCCATCCTGCCTACTTGGTCTGGGGCATTTCAACTGCACGGGGAATAGTCCTTCTGATCTTGAAATGCAGGCAGTGCTTTTCCTTGTGGAAGGAGGTGCAATCAGCTTCAAGTGCAAGTAGCAAAAGCTCCCTGCAATATAGTGTCCATAGGAAAGGCAAGCAGGAGCTGATTGCAGTAAAGTGCCTGTTGCCCCATTTTAAGTGGCACTGAAGTGAGTCCCAGTGTGCTCTCCCCTCCAGGAGGCTGACAGGTGTAAATCCCACGATGAATGAAAGCACCGAGCCTTATAAAGCTGGTGTCTTTCCATGCATCTCTGTTCTGATTGACTTGTCGGCTCTCTAAGGCTGACTATCAGCTCTGTGCTGCCTCCAATTCCAGGTGTGATTTAGTTTGGAGATGAGAGGTGACAGTTAACATTGGTACTCGTCAGTGTAGATCAGACACAGTCACGCTGTCTTCTCTTGGCTCACTCACTCCCCTCCTCCCCCATGCTCCCACCACTCTAGCGTCTCCCACTTCTACCTGTTGCTCTCATTCTCCCTGCCTACTCTCATCCAATCCCTGTTATATCCTCTGCCCCCCCCACCATTGCTAGAGCTCATCTTCAGTAAGTTGTTCTCTTTTGCTCTTCCTTTCTGACCCATATAACACACTCGTTAATGCCTCCAAGAAAGCTTCCCTTGTGCAAAGACTAGGAATAGTTGTTTTGGTTTGTCCTTTCCAGTCCCCTCTAAACCCCAATAAGTAGTATCTCAAAAATATTCCATTTGCCACACATAACCCATTTCTCCATTCATGAGTTGTTCATCAAGTTGAATTTCCTTGAGAGTATTTGCTGGTTTGTATTCACCAATTCCATGAAATGAGTTTGGGCTTGAAAACAGAAGAGGGATTTTATATTTAGTATATGAGATTATAGCTGACTTGTTTGGTTTGGAAGAACTCCTTATGGCGCATATGCTGTGACATCCTAGAACAATTCTAAAAACAAGGTTTCTGACAAATATTCAGATTTCACATCTGGAACTCTTCTTTGATGTAAAACTTCCAGTTCACAAAGTACTTCCTGATAACGCCTACTGCCTATAACCCTAAAAAAGGAACACAGTGGAAAAGAATCCCACTTATTAGAGTTAATAATTGCAGAAATTCTTTGATATAATCACATAGCTCTTTTTAGCCCAAGTAACTTACTGTACATCACTATTTATCTATTATTTCCCCACTCATGTTCAGTTCTAATGCCTTGTAGCTTCTGTGACAGGTTTTCTTTAAGCCACACTAAATAACTGTTCCAGCTTGATCAAATGGGGGATGACTCAGTGGACTATGCATTGATTAGGGTCAGCCTTCTCAGTCCCCATCATTATTATTTTCAGTAATTTTTGTAACCGATTCTCAATGAGGTATAATCTTCTCTTTTTCAAATGGTGGTCACCCATCATCACAAGTTTCCATGTACCAGAATGTGATTGTGAATTTACAGACGGCAAACTGGAAAAGGCTGCATGGACAATAGAGAACAGGCTAAGAATCAAAAAAGACCTCAACAAATTGAAGAAAAGGTCTAGAAAATGAAGGAAGCAGGTCAGCCAGAGCACCACGCTCAGGTAGGAATAACACAAGCAGATGCAACCATACAAGTAAAGGGAAGGACCCACAAAGCCACACAGTCTCAGCACAGGACTCAGTGATATTCTTGCTGCTAAGGAGATGGCCTAAAGACTCCCTCTCCAATTGGAATAATCAACTATACAGAATCATGGGTTTGGAAAAGTATCAGATAGGTAACAGCACTATAGATAAGTGGAGAAATAGACTCACAAGTTGAAGACAAATGTCCATGCAAAGCTGTTGTAAAAAAGCAAACAACATACAAGTCTCTGTAAACAAGCCTGAGAGGTCCTGAGCTGGACTTCTCTGCCTTTCCTTGCCCAACTCTGAAGGCTTAAGCTCCAAAACCAAACCCAATCTAAAAACAAACAAACAAAAAAAATCCACACACACACAACCGGAAGACCCAGGAAAGCAGAATAAGTGACTGGAGACTTAGAAAACCCGTCCAGCAAGACAAGGTTGTAACAAGGTTTATTTGGTCTAGAGGGGGAAAAAAAATAGACAGGAGATGATGACAACCATCTAATACATAGCAGACTGCTTTAGAGAAATACAGTCTTTGGAGAGTAGAAGAAATAGCCTGAAAATGCACAAAGAAAGATTTAGAAAACTGGGAGAACTTTCTAGCTATATGTGTGGTAAAGTCCTGAAAATGTGATCTGAGATGTGGTAGCACTGTAATTTTTCTTAAAGGCCAAGTTTTTGATAAGCATTTGGGAGGAATCACATAGACATTTAGGAACTGGATGAGATGAATTTTTCCACTATATTTTCTCTGAATCTGGAAAAATATTGAGGACACTCTACTAATGCTACATAGACTACCCGCAACTCACATAGCCCCAAAAATAAGCACACTGCAGTGGAGCTGTATTAACATAAGAATGACAACAATACGAGGCATTAACAAAGTAATGAAGTTACTGTCTATGCTTTCCAGCATAGCTATGACAAAAATGAAGGAGAGAGGAAAAGGAGAAGAGACTATACACGCACTATGATACTGCTGAGAATCTGAAGGAGTGCATACTCTTCTCTGCATGAAAAGCCAAGATGCAGAATTTGGTGACTGCAGGTCATCTGCTCCAGGTATTGTGGAGTTTTGAGATTCTTTCTAAGTTTGATTATTTTAACGATAAAGGAAGTTCTGAGCCCTTGAGCTTCAAATGAGGTGTGACAGTAGTTCTGTCCAGACCTGGTGAGATAGACAGTGAAGAGTACAATTATCCATTAATTCAAACTGGATGAATAATATTCATTCTTAGCTTTTCCAGTGATATCGTTCCTTTAACCATAAACTATTTCTCTGGGAGAAGATCTGCCCTTAGAGCCATACCAGTGTGTAAATAGTGCTTATACAAGAAGCTACTAAGGTTGGGTCCTTCATATTGGGTCTACATTGGATTGATTTCATTTTAATTTATTTCATTGATTTTGTTGACATCTACATGTAACCACTAATCCTTGTAACCTGAAGCTACCGTGGATGAGAGATATCCCTGGCCTTCAGGTCACCAAAAAGTTGCAGCTCTTCCTCTTGACATAACCTTGAATCTGAAGGGCTGTCCTTCTCTACACTACCAAACAAGGCTAGTCAAAAGCACAAAGTGGCACAGTATACAGCTGTCCACATCACCATCCTCAAACTACAGAAGTTAGTGGTCAGGAACGTTTGCCTGTTCCACGAGATCCTTGCAACACACCAGTGACAGCCTCACTTAAGAGCTGGATACTAAACTAGATAGACCACTCGTGTATTCTTCAGAGGTTTTCCAGCATCCCTCAATTCTGAGGTCACAACAGCAGAGCACTGCGTGTTCTTCACCACATTCCCATACATAGTCCAAAGTTTTAACATTAAGTTTCATGTTGCTGTGTGGTGATAAACACCCATGTTACCTGTGGATCACCAAGACAAGTATGAGGCACTGAAAAAGTGGAAATTGGAAATGCTCCCAGGAACACTCTTGGAAACAGAAGGTTAGGAGCTTTCAAGTCCTAGCCTACAGAACACCTTGGTGAGGTGAGACCGGAAAACCAGAAATTCAAGTTTAAGTGGTGGAACCTTAGGAAAGCACAAACAGAATCCACTAGGAAAAAAAAAAAACAAACCAAAACCCTGACACCATGGAATTAACCTGAATCAGATCAGAGACTGGCCCTTTAGTGCACTCCCCCATGGATCTGCTCCATTATCGCCCAGCAGCTCTGCAACACTGAAAACTGACCACACTCATGACTGCTCTCACTGCTAAGACATTTCTCAACGTTATTTTAGTTTCTCCAGTCCCCAGCTACCATCGAGCATTCTTCATCCTCCTATTGTCAGAATCTAAGTTATTTCTCTCTTTCATACAGATATGTGACAGCTGTCCTCCTGCTCCATCCAAAACCCTCTTCTCCAGGCTGGAGATATGTGCTTTCCAATCTGTCATCTACTTTCTTTCTCAATTTTTCCTCTACAGAAGTTCCCATCTCTGCCTATGACCGAAAGGGAACAGTCAAAGGTACAGCCTGGTGCATCTGGAAAACTATCTACTCAGCCTCATATTGCCCAAAGAAGACTCCAAACTAGAAACTGCAGATAGAAATGGGCAGTCAGCACTGGATGACTGAGCCTGCCACCTTCTGTCAACTCACACCCCCAGAAGCACTTGCAGATCTCTTATTTCTCACATACGAATACTCTTTTGCTGGTAATTGTGTTGTCAGTGTTGTCATGGAGCAGCAGAAAGAACGAGCAGTGCTTTAAATGTGGCCAGAAGCCTCTGCGAACAGAGGGCTACCTTCTGACCCCAAGAGAGATCCCCACAGCTTTCCAAATGTCCTTTTCTCTCCATCCTGCCCCATGGAGCCCAGAAGTTCTGTTCTGAGGAGTAGACTGGCTTTTACACCTCCTAATTTCTCTTGAAAATGAAACCCCCTGCCTCCCATACCTACATTCCATGCTCTTGCCATGCATCCATCCATTCCCCTTCCTGCTCCAGCACCTCCTTCCCCACCTCCAGCCCGAGTGACGATCCATGAAAGCCCTCAGCAGTATGTCACAGGAGTGATAATTACATCCCCCGCTTGCATCATGCCGCCTGCTGCTGACCTCTCACCCCTCCTCTCTTTTAATCACCCCTTGGCATCAGTCACTCTGACAGGGCAGCAGCACAGGCCACGTGACCTGTCAGCCTAGGGACGTGACTTATAGGGCCCAACCGGTGGACAAAGGGAAGGGAGATAGGCAGCATAAATCTCCAGGGTGAATAAAAGAGAGTGATGGGGCACTCTGCCGGGGCCTGCGTTAGCAGATTCTTGGCCTCTTGTTATTCAGACCAGAGTTATGGTGATGAGGAAGTGGCCGAGAGTGACACGCACTGGTCCCAATCAACCTTGCGAAACCTGCAGAGACTTAGAGAAGCCTTAATGTCATGCTTGGCTGGAGAACCCCAGTGAGGGCGGGTGAGGGCCTAGGGAGCAGCCAGGGCAGTCCCCAGCCACCAGAGGCATCTGACCAGCTAAAGCTTAATCTGTCAGGGCAAGGCACTCAGCCACACAGAACAAGGACAAGAGGCCCCATCTCAACTCAGTGTAGCTGGGACAGGATTTGCACATCAGAGCACTCATTGCTGGCTCAAGACAGGCTTCTCCCCTGTTGCTCCAGGCTCCCCCAGTCTTCTGCCCATTCACAGGCTCCCCTGCCATACAGCTCCCTTCTACCTGCTCCCCCTGTACTACTCATCTATTGCTTGGTAGGATTAAATCATCAGTGCGTCAGTCTGCTATTGCCATTATGAACATACAGGACATCCCAGGTTTCCACAAAACAGCACTCACATCACTTCTCTGTTGGGAGAGTTGCTCCTCTCAGTGCTGCAGAGACCTTTTACTTCTGTATGGAGTGCAGTAGGGTATGTTGTGCACTAACATCTGTTACTATGGGTGCTGCAGTTGGACAAAGGGCACCCGGGAGGATGTATATGGACTGCCACTGCTGTGCTGTGACAGTCACCGCAGATCATCTCATCCCCTTCATCCGTCTTCCTCAGGAGGGAAAGTGACAAAAGAGGATCTAACATCCCCAGTAGTAACTTCCCCAATATCACACCTTCAGGGAGGAGAAAAAAGCCCAAGAGCTTGAACCCAAAAGAAGAAAAAAAAGCCCAAAGAAGGAAACTGGAGGCAGTTTTGAATATACTAGAGAAATTATAAAGAGAGAAACATCTGGGAGGAAGACAGGGAAATTTTAAATACACTGCCTTTCATTTGTTTGAAACCACTAGTGGTGTCTGAAACTGGAGCTCTTCAGCAGAAGGTCAAACATTATCAATGACTTTCCCAAGGACTCTGAGAAGCAAAGTAACAAGGCCCATCTCCAGCTTTAGATATAGTTGTTTCTGAAGCCAGAGCTAGAAGGGATTTGACTCCATAAAGTATCTTTTATCTGGGAACTACCATGTCTCAGGTACGCAGAAGAAAGAAGTATGAAAGCACCACAGGCAGAGGGGGAAAGCAGTATGCTTACCCTGCTCCACTGGTACATCCTGTCCTGTGCTGAAAATGGCCCCTCCACACCTTACCTAACAAGGCCTGGTGGGCACAGCAAAAACACCAGCAAGGCCAGCTACTGACGTTGGGTATTCACACTGTGCAAAGCATCACCTGTTACCACTTGCTCTTGCCCCACACTTCCAACCCTCTCCTGGGCTGAGGGGAAGCCCTGCAGCCCCCTGCCTCCTCACCAGCTGGGTTTTAGCCTCCAAGATGGGAACATACAGCTCCCTACCCTCCTCCCCCCATCTGCCTTTTAACGATGATGGAAGCTGCTGTCAGCATGCAGCGACAGTAATAAACACTCTTCTTAATAACACAGGGTGTCCCTCTTATTAAAATGAATAGACTTCAGTGGTTAAGCCAGGCTGCTTGCCTCGCAGACTGGTGGGGACAGCAGCCCTCAAGCAGAGCAGTTTATCGGCTGTAATTATTGCAGCAACTTTGACTGCAGGACATCCCTCATTACAGCACTGTACTGTCCCAGAGGCAGAGACACAGGTACGTGGCCAGACCAAGGTACCAACACATGAGCACATGGAGAAATGCAGATAATTGCCTGTGTGCCTGCAACCACCTACAGTAAGCGCTGAGATGCGCAGCCATGGAAGAGCAGAGTTAAATGTATTCACAGCCAGGCTTCAAGGCATCCTGAACCCCAGTGAAACCAGCAGCAACCCATTCTGTTTCTCTCCTTCAGAAGATATTAACACACATGCACAAACTACTCTACACTGAATTCAGGTAGAGGGGGGCAAATGCTTAGTCCATGAGTAAGAATCTCCTCCTCCACCAGATTGTGATATCACTGCTCAACCTTTTCTGTTCCCCAGTCAATGAAAGGTACAGGATAAATGTATCTCAGACTTTACATACCAGCACAACATGGTGAAAAGAGTTAGTGGCACCCCTTGTGTTTCAACTCTCTGGGTTTCAGATCTCAGCTGATTTGTTTCTCATCCCTGAGGAAGCTGTCCATTTCCCACCTACCAAACTCACGGCATTCTGTATCCCAAAAACCATCTGTCTTTCACCCTACATGCTGTGGCCAAACACCAAGTTTGGATTTGTGGGACAGGCAAGGAAACCACCTGATAGGATGCTTACCGGTTCTTCCACAGGTGTGTTTGTGCTGGCTATTAGACAGCAGCCTCTGAACACACTTTCTCACTTTTTGGGAAATCTCTGCCTATTTTCACAGCATTTGGAATCACTGAATCATTAAGGTTAGAAAAGACCACTAAGATCACCTAGTCCAACCACCAATCCACAACCACCACAACCACTAAATCATAAAGACCTAAAAAACTATGCCCCGTTTACTAAGCTGACTAGTTCTACACATGGGCCCAGTGCTGACCAGGGGCTAATGCATGGGGAAGAGCTCCACTTTCCTCCTTCCAAGGATTTTCCAAATGGGAAAAACCTGTCAGAAAGACAAACGGCAGTAGCACATCCCAACATCAATTCCACTGCCATTTCAGAGCATTTCTCCGGGCAATGGAGACCAGCAAGTGCCATTCTGCTCCACTGCATTTTGCCCTTACAGAACGGAGAACAGATGACCAGTCCTCAGCCTTTGCATCACTCCTTCTTCAGTGTATTAGGGCAGCTTTCTGCACCATCACCATCATGCAGCCCTGAGCAACTCTTCCCTCACATGGGCCTCACGCACCCAGGAACACCCAAGCTGACCAACTTCACAGTGCTCCCCACAGAAGAACTGGCCATAGGCAGCAAATCTAGAAGTTGTAAATTTAGCAAATTTATGAATTGGGCTGAATCAAAGTAATTTGATTCACACTCAGCCAGTTGGCAGGACCATACCATGAAGAACCAGCCTGAGGTACATCTGCCTTATTATCGCAGAGAGACACTGGCACCTGCAAGCTCTTCCTAGAAAACATTCCTGGCACAGGATATTACAACCTCACTGGTTCTGTTGGTGTTTGGTACAGCAAGAGAGCAGTGGAGCAGAGAGAAAAAAAAGAAACAACAGATGAAAGAACCGGTCTCTTTCAACCAGTGGCTTCCCGGATTCAAGAGTGAATGCATCACAAGAAAGCTGCAGACCTGGTGTTTGTTCTCATGTCCCAAAACACACATGTCATGGTCACGTCCTGAACTGTCTGTGTTTCTGCCTAGATGAAAGTTAGCAAGGATGTCTTCTGGGGAGCAGCTGACAAATGCAAAACAAGACAAGCATATAATTAATCTGAAAAGCTTCTAAAGAGTCATTAGTACCCAAAAATGAATCAGTATCTCTACCTACTTGCAAGAAGACTACAACAACATTGTCAACATTACTTTCAGGTGGGAAAGAGGTAGCAGTATACTGAGTGAAGAGTTTCTCAGACTCCTAACAGGCCTCCTGTTCCACCTAGCCAGCAGAGGAAGTTTTTCTCGAGGGCATGGCTCACCACTGCTACAGTAAAGTGACTCACATGGGAGAACAGATAGCCAGCCCTTCATAAACCTCAACACCAGTAACACTATTCCTCTCCTTCCACTGGTGTCAGCTCCAAAGCAGCATTAGGATTTGATGCTGGAGGACTTCATCATGCCCACCAGCGTGCAGGAGTTACAGTGGCACAGACTGAGGAAGGCTGAAACCTGTGGCCAGCATGGCCAGAGAACAAGGAGCCAGGAGAGGACCAGTTCTTAGCCAGCTCCTCAGAGAACTTACCACTTTCTGAGCAGGTTCCTCAGTGGGCTGACAGAAGGCAATAGATGCCAGCTGGCTGCAGAGCTCTGCAGCACTGAGCAGGGCACCGGGAAGAGGTGGGAGCTGTGGAGAGGCAGACAACTGAAGGTACATTGCAGAGACTGTGAAGCAACGGACACCCAGAGAAACTGAGCCTTGAGGATTTGGCCCTGTGAATTCACAATGCTTGCATGCTCCAGGAGTCTGTGACATGTCAAGAAGCAGATGAAGAAATTATTCTGAGCAAGTGTATTTTTCTCCCATTGCCCTGCAGACAAGCACATACAGATAAAGAGAGACCTCTAGTGATGCTGGAGGGACTCTGCCTGTCCTCCCCTCTGAGCGTCCCTCGCAGCCAGAAACAAATGTCTCGATTGCTCTGACCGCTGCACCAATCACCTTCCTCCCAAGCCAGAGGAAAACAAGTGCTGATCACAAGGAATATCCACTGACCCATAGAGGTGGAGAGGTGGTACTCAAAGCAAGAGAGTGATTATGCCAAACTGGGAGCGTCCAGAACTAATGCAAATAAATGAAATGGATTTGGGTCTTGCCCACACTACCTCTTGAATTGCAGCCACTCAAGTTCCAGCACAGTCCTGAACTAGACGTAGAGTTCACCATGAAGAGGACAGGTGGTTATCAGTGCTGGAAGATGATGTGCAGTTGGGTTGCAATTTTGAACGTGTGGCTGAAGTTTGCATCTGGGAGGAAAGGAAGCTCAGTTGCTGGCAGCTCAGCGTGGTTGGAAGTAGGAGGAAAGAACAGCAACTTCCATCTGAGCCCCAGTCGCATCAGGAGATGCTATATTCCCATTGCACAGCCCTGACAACTACAGCATCACACATACAGCTACAGGACAGAAGAGCATTTTGGTTCTTGCTGAATTCAACTTCAGAGCCCCAGCATCCAGGTTCAGCCCCAGATAGGATGGACTGAGCACACATAGGCATGTTCACACCAAGCTCCCTGAGCCCAGCACAAGGAGAGGGCAAGCAAACACTGTTCACCTTGACTCTGGCCAAAGAATGCTCTGCATCATGCCCAGGGAAGGAGTTTCTACATCTATTCAGACGCAGAAACACTACATTAAGTTTTTCAGGTATGAAGTGCTGGAATAACACCAAAAGAAGAGGCAAAGCTGGAGGCAGTCTCCGCTATGGCAGAGACATGCGACTGTGTTGTGCAAAGTCAAAAAACAGACAAATACACCCATCCTGTGCACTCAGGGCAAGAAAAGAAGGGCTCCTGCCGCCTTTCCTGCAGCTCAGAACCTTGATTACTCAGTTAGCAGCTTCCATAGTCCCTTCCGTCCACCCTGCAGACCCTGCTGTTGGCCAGCCAGCACATAAACCAAAGGAAAGCAGCTCTTTTCCTGGGCTTTCTTTCCCTTGCACTAGTCCAAGCCTTGGCAACCTCCTGTTGGGAGGAGGCAGTTCACCAGGGCTGTCGCACTTTGTTGGAATGCTTTATTTTCTGTGCTGAATGTAGAGTAATTGTGGAGGGGAGGGAGAGCGTGAGCAAAAGAAAGTGCATGTGCTGCTAGCCAGGCTGATGTCCTTGTCCCACAAGGTTATGGATCCATTTTAGCTCAAATAATAATAAAAAAAGCCTCACAGAAGCAAGGGATTCATAAAACAAAATATGAGCTGGGCACTTGGCAGCAGCTGCCCACAGAGTGGGAAGCACAGGTTGAAGCTTGGAGGCAGACAAGCTTTGTATTCCACTGGCAGCTTGGCAATCCCAAGGAACTGACAGGGTTTGTTATGGTGTGCACATGCATGTGTGCACGTGTACGAAGAGAGGTGACAAACCCGTTTTCTCTTTCCCTGCCTGCTTCACTGTGTTATTTCAGATATTGAATCCCACAGAACTGAGAAGGGAACTCAGACTGAGGAGCTTGCAGAACCCACATGTGAGCAAGACACAGGTAAAAGCTGCTTGCCCAGAAAGCTCCCCTGTTGCCTTACTAGGTCCAAGCACACCGCACAGGCACTGCAGAAATGCAGCTTCAACTGCTACTGCACAGGATGCTTGCAGTGAGCATTTCTGTCCAATTTAGATAACAAATATCATGAAGTACAGAATAGCAAAACAGCCCACACCGGAAAAAAGCTCCCTATTAGAAGAGTTTGGAAACGTAGGTCTGAATGTAGGAAAATGGTGGTTTCCAACATTCAGAGGCTATGTTGCTTGTTGAGTTCTGATCTGTCAGGACAGACATTTAGATCAAGTTCAAAGGAACAGGAATGAATTAGGACTATCTGGTACTTTGGAGGAGTCCACTGTCAATAAATGATGAGTTGCTAAAAAGAAGGGTACTGAATATGATAGAAACTGAGCAAGTGCTGTTGAAAGATCTATTTTTCTTCTGATAGACATTCTTAAATTAAAAATCACAGAGTTAACTATGAAGGCTCAAAGCAGGACCTGAGCAGTCATGTGAAGCTCCTGAGTTTAATGCTCAGAGAGAAGAAAGCAACACCACTGGTCAGTGCCCACATCAGCGCAGACCATAGTTGACTTCTGCCCATCAACCTGCCTGCCAAGATCAGCAACTCAAAGCTAGAGGTAACAAAGTGGAATAAAAAAGAAGAGAAACTAAGGACATATCGGAGATGCTTTCTGAAAGAAAACTAGCCATCCTTAGTCTATCAGTAATTTCTGAGCAAAATTATGAGAAAAGGAGAAATCATTACCTGGACTTGCAAAAAAAGGACATCAGCTTGAAGATGCTACTGATGAAGCTAAACCACAACGAGGTGAAGGTGACAATTCTGGCACAAATTTGGAGAGAAATGAGTAAATTGCAAATTTCAGCACAGCTGAAGGTCAGCCTTGAGATGCCAGGATGCGACCTTTAGAAGCGCCGTTTGATGTTGCTTTTTCAGCAGCTAGGGGCAAGTAGCAAAAGCTGACTGTATTAGCAAACCCAGGCTGGAGAAGCAGCGAACTTCAAAGATGGATAACAGCAGGAACACATGATGCTGATGGATTCAAGGCAGTAGTTGTTTCTTGTCTCCAGGCCAACTGCAACTGGCAATCCATGTCAGGCCATAGCAAAGACAAACTGTTCCTAAGAGAGACAGTGCAGAGCAAGAGGGGATCCAGCCCAGCTGAACCAGGGCTCGGTGCTGTAGCACCTGAATACAGAAGGCAGAGGCAGGTGCCAGTAGCAGGGTCCATCAACAGCCCCAGTCAAGGCACAGTATGAACCATGTCCAGGGACCATCCAGGAAGTCTGGTGGGCTGAAGTCATTGCTGCAGTATAGATAAAAGGTCCACCCAGGAGATGAGGCCAGAAACAGAGCTAAAAACCTATGAAGCTACAGCTCAGGAAAGGAGCAAGGCCCCAGGCTGAGCTTAAATGATGCCATGGGCAGCAGGTGTGGGTGGGTGTCCAGGTGAAACCACTCAGAGCAATTAAGTCCTGTTAGTGGCCCCAGGGCAGTTTTGCTTGATCTACAGATTCTTTTCATCTGAAGAAGAATCAGCCATACGGGGAGTTGGGGAAAAAAAAAAAAAAAAAAAAAAAAGTGAGGGTCTGCAAACCTGAGACTGCTCTTATCTGATAAGAGGGTTCATCCACTTCTTCCTGGGCAGGTGGCTTGTAGTAGATGCTTCCAGTGATGTCACTTTCTTCTATCCTTCCCCTTTTCAGGAGATTACTTCAACAGTGGAAACAGATGCTGTCGTTCTTTTCTGCATTTGAGCTATACGGCTCTAAGTTGCTGTGTCTCAGAGAAACGCCTACGACTCTTCCATCTTCTCTGATGCTGCACAGCCCGCTCACACCTTATGCCTACGCCTCTTGTTTGAATTCAAGCACCACTGCACTAGTCCCCAGAGGCTGGCGCTCTGGGCTTAGAGACTGTGAATGCCTCCCTAGGCACAGGGAGGATCCCTTCCAACTACTGATGCTATTGATACCAGGACTCCCACTTGCTCCAATAGCTGACACCTCCATCCACAGGCCTAAACTGCTGGTCGTACTCCTGCAGTTGAGACCCAGTTCCCCCCACACTGGTCCCCCAATAGCTGGAACTTTGAGCTCAGTCTACAGATGCCTCCCTAGGTCCAGAAGGACACTTTTCATCTACAGATCTTTTCTCTCTGATGACCAGCAACAGGACCTGAGAGAATGGCATAAAGCTGCAGCAAGGGACATTCAGGCTGGCTATTAGAAAAAGGTTCTTCAGTGAGAGGATAGTTGGGCACTGGCACAGGCTCCCCAAGGAACTGGTCATGGCACCAAGCCAGGTAGAATTCAAAATATGTTTTGACAATGCTCTCAGAAACATGTTTTGAATATTCAGTGGTTCTGTGTGAAGCCAAGGAGTTGGAGCTGATGATTCTTGTAGGTCCCTTCCAATTCAAGATCTCTGGGCAGCTCACATGCTAAGGGAGGGCACTTTTTTCCTCCAACACTGCAGAACGTGCTATAGGATCAAACGCTAAAATGCACTTTCTGTCCTGTGGAGATAGTTTGTGCAAATGGGAGCATGCATGGACCCAGACAGGCAGCCCACAGTGCTGACCAGAGTGCAAAGGCAGCACAGAAACTCCTATCAATAGTAGAGGTTCCTAACTATTGTGTTTTGCTGTTATTCTGGTATGTGATAGACGTGTCTTTGTAGGAGCAAAAACGTACAGACTGCTTCATCGTTTTCAGTACAATCAAATTAACTGGAGTGGAGGGAGAGATGAGAGAAGCAGCAGGGAAGAACTGGGTTGGTGCTGTGATGGCACCTCGTGCTTGGACTGCATGTACTCGTCCCAAACCCAATCCACTAGGTAAGGCCAAGGAAAAGTGGTGTGGCCATGAGAGCTCAGGGTCTGCCCACTGCCGGATCCCCTGCCTTTTTTTGCACCTCTCCATCCTCATACTGTTCTCCTCCCCAACACCATGCTCTCCCTTATCCACCCCACAGGCTCTGAAGGAAGCAGCATGGTGATTGCCATGCCCATAGACACATTGGTCACTTACTTCAAGCTGCACCCAGCTATTTATCTGATGTAGAAGCCTTCATGCGCTCCCCCTCGCCTCCTTTCACCATCTGTCCGTTTGCTTGGAAATCTGTTCCAGCTGACCCCGAGCTGACCAGCACATCCCTCGTCCCTCCATCCTGCCACAGGCTCCTCTAGACGTGCCCAGCTCAGCTCAGGGGCTTTTCGCTGACTATGCAAATGCTGCCCAGCCAGCTGGTGTCTGCCTCCCAGAAACACATGTTCCAAAGCCCCCCGGACAGACACGGAGGGGGGGACACATCTCTGCATCCTGGCCTGGGGGCTGCATGGGGAAAGTTCCTTAGCCAGGAATTATTTGGCAAACAGATGGGAGGAGGGAAAGGAGGAAGGCAAAATGGAGAAAGTAAAAGCATGGTGCGAGTGCGTGGAAGTGTGGGTGCATACGGTTGTCCAGTGAACATGTTGGGGTGAGGATGGAGGTAGTGGGAGGGGTGTGAAGGAAGCATACAGATTGGGGGAGGCCATTGCTGATGGCTTTATGGCCCTTTCCTCCTAATGACAGCTTATGCAGCATGCAAAGTGGGTTCAGATAGTGCAGCATAAAGGGGATGCAGCTGTCAGAACCAAGCATCAGGCCCGTGGAAATAGCCCCCCCAGAGAGGTACTAACACACAGCAAGGCCAGAAGGGCTCATTTAAATTCATCTGCAACATCTTTCCCCTCCCCACCACTGAGCAGGTCACCAGCCACCTGCATTCTCTGGATCCCCATTCACA
Source organism: Alectoris magna (assembly GCA_030625065.1). Lineage (NCBI taxonomy): Eukaryota > Metazoa > Chordata > Aves > Galliformes > Phasianidae > Alectoris > Alectoris magna. Next base: position 21,657,557 of record CM060565.1, read on the forward strand.
CACAGGGAGAGAGTGAAGATGCTGAACAGAAGCTGAGGATCTGGGGAGGGACTTGGGACTGCACTAAGGATGGAAGAGTGCAGAAGAGCATTGCCACTGCATCCCACCAGGGCTGGTAAGCACTACAGGGGACACACCCAGCCAGAAACCACCTGGAGGCAGCAGTCTGGACCACCTGGCTGTCTCTGTGGGACAGAACTGTGGCACAGCCACTTCCTGAGGTGCTGGCAAGAAGCAGGATTAATGTGCTAGATCTGTGCCATGCACAAAGAGAGAGAAAGGACTGGAGAGAGAAGGACAGAGTGATGTGGCAGTGATGCTGCTCCATCCAAAGTGTCCTTAGTATCCCAGGCAGGAGGGAAAGGCTGGGCCTGTGCGTTATCACATGGAGCTTGGTCTCTCTTTCTCCACAAAGCGCAGAAACTTCTTGCATTTACCTCTTAAGGGTGCTTTCCCTCAAGACTTCGAGCTTCTGAGTATTTACAGATAACATGTGAACAAGGAGAAACTGAGCTGCACTTCACCATTCACGTATCACTGCCTTCTCTAGGCTTAAGAAAGATCAGGATATCTGCTCTCAACATTTAACACAATTCTCTCTTACAGTGGCAATTAAGACTAGAAAGAGCCAAGGTACCTCCCTTCCCCAACCTAAATTTCTGCTGTCACAACAGCAGCTCAGTCTCTCCGATAAGGACCCGCCAGGCTCCCCGGGAGAAGGCAAGATGGCAGCTCCAGATGTAGCTGACAGATGATGCTCTTCCTGGCCACAGGCAAGAGCTGTGAGATGGTGAGCTGCCAACAGTAGCTTAAAGAAGAAATGCAGAGCACATATGCAAGGGAAACCACAAGGTAACAGCATCAATACTGCACACAGGAGAACTACTGGACACTGGAGACTTCTCCTTTATATCCTGAGCACAAGCAGCAATGACACCTTGTCCCTGAGTCAACTCTGATGGTAGAGAAAATGCCTGTTGTATGAAACAAGCCCAGAGAGTACCACTTGTTTCTTTCCTGGGAAGTTAGCAGGATGGCATCCAAGGTAACCAGAACTGAGTCTGTTCCTCAAAATGTATTCAGTGTGGGCTAAGGAGAGCCACCACCCAAGGGTGGAATGGACTGGTCCTGCTCACATTTGTGCCCACCTGGTCTGAATTTAAGAGTAGCTTCCAGCCAGTCTCTGGGTTTTACCAAGAGCAAAGTGGACAGTGTGAATGGGTAACGCCATTCCTTAGGTGCATGCATGATGTCATTGGTTTGGTGCAAGAAATAAAAACATTTATTTTTTTTTAATAACCGAAGAAATCTGGATTATTTTTGCACCATGGCAAGGCCCAAGAAAGGCAAAACAAGGGGAAGAGCAGCTCAGCAGAAGATGGGAGCACACAGCTATGAGCTCACACAGCAGTTCTAGCACTCAGCAGGCTCCCAGCAGGCGGTGGGCACTGAAACAGAACTGTGTATCCACTTGGCCACAACTGAGGCACCTCCTCTCCTCCTGCCCCCAGTGAGTTGGGCACACCCTAGCTTGGCCGCCCGGGCTGTAGGAGGCTGTGAGGCAGCATGGGCTGAGGGGAGTGCTGCACCTCACGTCTCTTCTCCCTTTGTATGTACCTCCCGGTACGATTATTAAACGCGAATTACAAGCGATGTGACCCAAGCGATCTTTATTTCTTCTTTCACCAAGCGGTGCCTGCGGGGTCCTGATTCTGAATTCTGTTTCAATTACCGATGCCATTTTAACACAAAGCGGTTTCTGTCTGCAATTACCGGCACTGACGGCAGTGCAGAGACAGCTCGGGTGGCAGAACACAAAAGCCTGGCATCTTCCGCCTGTTTGGGAACTTTCATTTGCTGTGATTAAAGGAGGGAGGTGCAGGAGGTGTCTGTGCACAGCAGTGTGCTGCTGGCTGTGGCACACCTCTGTGGCGAAGTCCCTGAGAAAGCAGCCCTCAGCATTCACCTCCACCGTCACTCGAAGGACTCCAACTGATGTTGCAGCCACTGTCTGCAGCCCAACCGGCAGAGTTAACCCCATCGTGCCTTACGCAGTAAGGAAAGTCTGCCTGCACTTCGTGCTTTACAGAATACACTCCCTTCGCTAGCAGCTCAAGCGCAGCCTCCTTTACGCAGGAGGGTAGGAAATGCCCCCATACATCACCAGCACAAATCGACACAGGGATTGGTGAAGAGGAATCCCACATCCACTGGTGCTGGTACCAGGAGCCTCACACAGCTTCTGAAGTTGGCAATTACTCAAGACAATGGGGACTGCTCCCCACAGGGCAGGCAGCCAGACTTACATGTCGTTCCAAAGCCAACAGCTCCAACAGCAAGGCATCCCCTGGTTCCCAGCAGAATTCACAGCGGCTCTGGTTCTGACAGCTAAAGTCAAACACCATGGAATTCAAAGCATGTACCTCTGTGCATCGCTCCCTGTGGCTGCAGCTGCAGGCCCAGCTCTGTCCCAGGCAGCAGCCAGATGCACCCTTGCTTGTGCCCCAATCACCTCATTTTTCTTCTGCTTCTTGTCTGGCTGTGCATCTTTGTCCTTCAGCCTCCTCTGCAAGCTCATCCAGCTTGTGCAAGAGCCTCAAGCTTATTCTCATCATCCATTCCTTTTGTTTTAGAATCATAGAGTCATTCAGGTTGGAAAAGACCTTCAGATCGCCTAGTCCAACTATCAGCCCATCCCCACCAGGCCCATTAACCATGTTCCTCAGTGCCACATCATCCTCAGTTTCTTGAACACCTCCAAGGACAGTGACTTCACCACTGCCCCTGGCAGCCTGTTCCAGTGCCTCACCACTTTTTTTTTTGAGAAGAAACATTTCCCAATATTCAAGCAGAATCTCTCCTGGCACAACTTAAGGCCATTATCTCTCATCCTATATCCAGTCTCCATTGCTGACATCTGCACTGTTCCCTCACTCCCCTTTCCCATGCCATCCATCAGGTACCAGCTCCCTTCCCTCTACCCTTTATACTGTTCCTGGAGTTTGTGCAGACCCAGGAGCTGACTGTTGGTCCTGCTGGCCGCTGAGAGGTGCTATCCACGTTTATTTGTTCATTTGCTTGTGCCTTCTCCCCTTGCCTATTCTCAGGCTGTGGGCTGAGAGGGGCCACGGTGCCTGGCGGAGGGATCTTGGGGGGTTGAAGCTGATGATCTCCAGAGGTCCCTTCCAAATCCTACAATTCTGTGACTCCCCACCTGCCCACCCCACCACGGGGCAGCCCAGACTACCAGCCCCATCCCTGGGAGCTGTCGGGATGAGGAGGGGCGATTTACAGCCTGGCTGCAGGGCGGCGTGCGTGCCGTTTGTCACGCTGAGCCCTGGCACCTTGTTCTACCTGTGTTGCACATGTTTTATTGGTGTTGAGCAGAGGGGGGCCAGAGCAGAGGGGAGTCTGGGAGGAAAGGCACTCAAGTGAAAAATGAACCAAGGCAAACGGGATTGAGAAAGAGAGAGAGAGAGAGAAGTGCAGGGGAAAGGGGCGAAGGGGCCAGTGTATAAAACACAAGACAAATGTCCTCACTGGCAGCAGGGTTAGGGGAAAGAGACGAGGGAAGAAGTGAGGGGGGCAGGGAGGGAAAAGAAAGAGAGAATAAAGACGGTGCCTCGTGGCCAGCACTATCCTAGTGGGATCGGGGATGCTCGTGTAGTCAGAAAAATAATTCTCAGCCTAACAAAGCAGGAAGAGGGGGGGCGGGAGAGGAGGAAAGCTACAGATCCAAATGGAAAGTGCCCCAGGGTGTCCAATCTGCTGGGTTTTGAAATAAAATCATTTTGCCTCATACCCCTCCCTCCCCCACCGGGGAGCCGACTCCTTCCTGTAGCCCCACCACCACGAGGAGCGGGACCAGGCGGGGAGCAGAAGGTCTGCTTAGCATTGCACGTCCCTTCCATCCTTCTCCCTCAGTGCTAAACTTTCAAGACAAAAATCATAAAACGAGGTGCTTTGTTGGTGAGACGGATTCAGAGATCTTCCTGTTAGGAACAAGAAAGGGAAGAGAGAGACAGAGAGCGAGACAGAGAGATAGCTGGATGGAGGGCTGGCTTTGTGCTTGCAACAAGCCACTAAAGGTGCATTTTTAATTAAATTTATACAAAATGTGTCAGTTTTATCTCTATGTTTCAAACCTGACTCTTTTCTATCAAAGTAAAGTATTGATCTTCACTGCCCCGAAGCTACCTGACTGAATTAAACAGAATAAATAGAAGAAGGACTGAAAGGGCTTAGAAACAACTGCAGAGAGGCGAATGTTTAATGGCTCCACAGTCATTTGCTGCAATTAAAAAACAAAACCGTTTAGAGGGGCTGTTAACACCTTGAAGTCTGAAAATCCTCACTTCAAAAAAAGCCCCAAAACAGCTCCCAGGCAAAACATTTTAATTGCCATAAATACTTCCAACCTCAGCCATTGCTGGTGCATGCGCACGCTGCACAGACAAACAGACCCCTGAACCCAATGGGACAGACGCCATGCAGCTGCCAAGACACAGCTGTGCTCTGTGTGGACACCTCCAGCCAAGGAGAGGTGCACACCCAGTATGACCCAGACACAAATCCACATTATGTAAGCAAAAATGCCACAGATAGGACACGATAAAGATGAATGTTTTAGACCCATGTGTATTTTCCAGGGCCATTTCCTAATGCAACAGAGCCCATGTGGAATGCTATTCTCAAAGCTGGCCATAACCAATTGCACATCATACAAGCCATAGGCAGCCCATGGGGCTCTCTGTCTGCCTGTTGTACCACAGGAAGATGTCGCAGACCCTGTGCAACAGTGGGTCCCACTTGATCACACTCTAACCTGGGGCTGGGGCACCTTGTGGAGAGAGTCTCTGGGACAGGCAGGCACAGCAATTGCTCTACAATCTCTTGAACATTATGCAACTTAAAAAAGAAGCACATTTTTTGTTATCTTAAAGCATGTAATACTGCATGACTCACCAAAGCCTTCCTGAATGTTGCGTGCACCCCTCAGCATGGAGATTTCCCATCACTGCTCTGTGGTCCTACCAGGGCTGAGCTCAGCAGTAGAGCTTGATCTGGGGACAGCAGAAGGCTGAAGAGCTCGATCAGCTTTAAGCTTCCACACTGACAACTCACCCGCTCCCTGGGCATTCCTGGGACAAAGGCAGGAAACTGGTTTATGTCAGGAAACTGGTTTTGCAGAGGATGCGTACAGATTTCTATCTCAGCTGGGGTACCATGAGCTGGGTGGTATGCTGTGCTCCTCCCAGGGATGGTGTTTCATACAGGTATTAGGAAATTCTACTTTGTGTATTTGAAAATCTGGAAGGAGCTTCATAGCCTTTTCATTGAAAATCAAAACTAACAAATTCACTGGCCTTGTACGACATCCTGCTTTGCAAAGTAATGGGGCTGAGGCTCTGGAAGGCTGTGTCATGGTCTTACTGTGGGATCCTAAAACAGTATTATCAGACCCTGGCTCTACTCTGTCTGAAATGAAGACCATTCAATCCCCCGCATACTCACAGACAATGCCTTAGGAGTTGGACACTACAGGTGTGAAAGCCACGGAATTGAGTAAGAGCATCTCTACGGGGCACAGAGCATTGGAAGGAGCAGCACCAGCGGTGGCTTAAATGAGCCAGCTCAGACCCTTGAAGAAGAGCCACAGCACCCAGCTGGACAAGCCCAGGGTGCTCTGCATCCCTATGGGTTAAACGGTGTTTGCTGTCTGGACTGCCTCTGTGTTAGCTCAGGGATAGTTGCTACTATGCATTTATTTAGTTGGTTGACTTACCAAGCCATCTGCACACAGAAAACCACAGGCCCTGGGGAGATACATACTTCATTCCGCCTTTGGCTTTGGAGCTCAAAGCACTGAGAAAGTTGCTTAACTTGAACTAGTTCTTTGGCAGCCTCCCAAGGCGCTTTTCTGGCTTTGTGGGCAGTTCTGCTGATTGGGCACTGATCAAAGCAAGCCCTCAGCCTCTCCAGTGGGCTGTAACCTCTTCTTTTTTGGCTGGTTCAAAATGTCCCACAACTCCAAAAAAGGTGCCCCTTGTGACTTCCATGCCAAAGACCATCCTGAGAATTTGCCTTACTTGGATCTGCAGGAGGAGCATTTCTGCTGCAGGAGCGGGGTCAGATAATAAAAGCTCAGAGCAGCTATTAGTGCGCTATTAGTTCAGGCAAGTAGGCCCTGTTTTCTTATCTTTCAAATATTTTGTTCAACACTGAGTAATTATCACTCATTGTCTGCTATCAGTAACAGGCTATAAACCAGCCATACGCTCTAGTTTATTTTCCAGCATTTTCTTCAGCGGAAGAAAAGCGAGGAAAAATATTTTCCGGGGGTAGCAGGAAAGCATGCAACAGCACGACTGTCACAATGCATGGCTTCTGCCTGCCACTGTTAAAGAACCCTGCACTTTTACAGGATCTTCTATGGCACATGTGTGGGCTGCATTGCTGCAGCTGCCTAACCAACACCTGACCTGCAGATGAGCATTCATGGCAGCCAGCTGAGGCACTGAGAAGCACCAGCAGCAGAGGGACAGAAAACAATATGCCTGCCCAACACAGTTTCAGAGCCATGCTTTCAAGTGAACACTGGGAAATTCTGCTCTGTACTCTTCATGGGGTCACAGCCTCTCAGGGGTGGAGCAGTCCTGCAAATCTGAGCCAGTTGCCATGCTCTGTCATAGAGGGTATATCCAGTCACCACTGCAGCATGTGCACCTGAAATGAACTGATTGGGAACAAAGGAATGTGCATTTTGAGCACTAAGGTTGAGTACTCCTGCTGCTCATGGCCAGGCTCCCACTGCCGCACTTCAGAGCATTCTGCTTTGTTACGGACCCCTGATTAACACTTTCTAAGCACTTCAGCCCACACTCCGGTTACTTTACAGATTGCAACGAATGCAGATTTGAGTTTATGGGTTCATAAAAGTGTAAATTAAGTCAACAGTTTTTCCCAAGCCTATTTGCACAGCCCTTCCTCCGGTGACCTGTCCTTTCAGACAACACAAATATTTCAGCTGCCTGAGCATTTTTAACGGGCCAGAAGCAGGGCTGTGCCCCAGCACACAGTGCTGTGGTAGTGTGGGATGGTCTGTGCAGCTTGTGATTCTTCCAGCCTGAACTCCCACATCCCCCACCTCTGGACTGTGGAAAACACTGTCACCCAGCAATGTGCCCCTTTTCCTGCTTGCTGCTGCATATCACTGGGGTGATCAGCCCTATCTCTGCATGGAGGAGGGGCTGGCTGACCAAATTTCTTTAATTAAAAGAAAAAGGATCAGGTTTATCCCAGATAAGCAGGCAGGATTAAAACAGACAGAAAGAATAGACAAGAGGCAGCTGTCAGCACTCCAGCCGATCCAACATGATTATTAATAATGATAAGCAGGAGAAGAGGGCTAATAAAGGGATAATGAAGTAGTCCTGAAAGTGACTGGAGATGGAGCCTGATAAGGGCACACAGCCCAGGGCTTCTCAGGCCCAGTGAGGTTGACTGCAGAGCATCCCACTGGGAGAGGGCACTTAGAGGAGAGGCTTCACTCCTCCAAGGGCGTAATGGCAGCAGAGTGACAGCTTTCCTTGGGAATACTCTCCCAAGAGGGGAAGTTGCCTGTAGGTCACACAGCACAAAGGCCAGTGTGGCCTGTAAGCAACATGGTTCACCCACCTGTAAAGGCAGACGCAGGCCCTGGGCACAGCTGACAGTCAGTAGGGTGAAAACAAGGCTGGAAAAGTTACTTGCTGGGAGCCATCAGACATATGACATCTACTAACAGCAAAGTCTGTCTCTGTGCTCTCACTGAGGAGAGGATCAAACCATCTACTGAGATGCTCTGCAAAAGCGGGAAACAAAGATGGAGAATGAGAGTGATGGAGAATGAGTGGGTGCCTCACAGCAAGCACAGAATAGGCAGCTGAGGAGGGAGGGCTGGGTCAGTGAGCACTGTATGAGGAATCAGGGCTGTTTCAGACAAAGTGGATTTTTTTTCTACTCAGATTGGTCTCTTTTCTATCCAAGCAACTCCTTTCCCTCCAGGCCTACAGCATTTCTCCCTCCCAGAGAGAGGAAGGCTCTGGCCCCGGGCTGTGCAGCAGCGGCTGTGCCCAGCAGGGCTGGTAGGGAGCAAGGCCCAAGCGAGGAGCGGGAGCTGGGCCCCAGGCCGCTGCTGCTCCAGGTCAGTGCAGCAGCTGCTGGGAGCATATGCCATGAATTAATTCCGCTGTCCCTGAGATGCTCTGGCGAGAGGAGCAGCAACACCTTTCCAGATGATTAACATAAAAGCCCCCCCACCCATCATTTTGCCACACTTAACAAAACAGCCTGAGCCCCTCTAAGTGTCTTTTGGCAAGTAAGCAGGCTCTTCAATGGAGAATTGATGGGCCTGGCTTTTACTCAGCTTTTATTTTCTACATGCTTTTCCAGAGTTGCAGTCTCTGCCCTGAAAACCCTCTCACTTCCCCAACAAGCTGTACACTAAAAAGGCATCTCCTTTAAGTCTATAAATATTGTACCTATTATTATAAGCAAAACCAAAGAGTCCTAAATACGTTAGGAGCTAGAATTCATTTTTATTTGTGCATTTCTTTTATTCTGACGAGGCTCACAGTTTGCCCTGAATAGATCACTGAGCCCTAAGCCTGCAAGGGGCTCTCTGGGACAGAGCTGCTAAACCAGCCTGAGCCCCAGCAGAGCCCTCTGCAGATGCCCAGAGCAACTCATTGTGCTAACCCTGCTGCTGACAACACACTCACCAGTCTGCAGCTCTCCCTCAGCCACGTAGGGCCAGAGCAGGAACAAGGAGCAAGCAGGACACAAGATCTCCACTATCTTCAGACAGAAGGCTGGGAACAAAAACACTCACTAGGTCTATAAGCACTGTATTTGGACTAGGAACTTGAGGGCACACTATTACATATCACTTTACCCCTCTGTGACGCGAGTCTATGGACACCGAGATGACTCAAAGGATGACTATATAGCCTTCATCACCAAGAGTTAGCAAAGGCACTTACATGTTTCTTTTCAGCAGGGACAGTAACAGGAGCAGATTCCGATGTGACATCACCAGGGCCTGACGGTGAGAGGGCACAGCTCACACACCTCCCAGCACCGCAACCAGGCAGGCAGTGGGAAGGGCTCACTGAAGAAGGCTGAGAGCCAGACAGCTCACCTGCCTTCCTCCAGCTGGGGAGGGAATGGGAAGAATGTGGAAACAAGTCTCACTCTATTAAGTTTATTGAAGAAAATTAAAGAGATGACTTGTTCATAGTGCACATAAACACCTGAGCAAGTAGAAAGTATCTGACAGTGTGGTTTAACAGGGAAGGTGAAAGCATAACCAGATGCAAGGAACAGAAGATGAAACAAAAACAGAGCCTAGAAATAAAGCAGATTTTGAACCACAAGGGCAGTTATCTACTGGGATAACTAACCAGGGAAAGGACAGGTGAAGCTCAGCCACTTCTCACTGAGATCTGCCTCGGCCTGTATCATAGCAGGTCAGACTACACACTAAAGCACCTCATTTTTCCTTCTCTCCAGCCTCTTCATCAGCACCTGCTCTGTCCTCAGTCTCTCCAAACATTATACATACTGTTCCCAAATCATTCACCCTCCTCATTCCTCTTGCCCCTCCCACAAACGCTGCTGTGATGTCAAGTCCCCTCCTCCCCACACCCTGCCTAAAATGGCATCCCCTGGCTCTCTACACTCCTACCTGTCACCATCTCCAGAAAGATCTCTAAGAATCCAATGTCCCTCCCACTTCTGTTTCAAGGGTCTCCTTCCTCTTGGCTCCTGAAGGTCCAGTGTGGCCTCTGAGGGGCTGAGCACTAATGCCCAGACCAGAAATACCTCTCCTTTCTCCCTGCTAGGATGGCAGCCAGCCAGGAGCACTCTGCCTACCCAAGGAGATCGGTGAAGTCCTTAGAGGCAGACAGTGCTCTGCCCTCCTGGACAGAGGCAGGACTGTTGGCATGGCATGCAGCTGCAGGAGGAGCAATGGGCTGAGCACTGCCTCTACAGCCCTGCAGGCTGCAATCCTAAATACTGCCTGGCTTTCCTCTCTTAAAGCTCCAATTGTCAGTAATGCCACCTCACTGCGTTCCTAAATAAACTTCAACACACGATATGTCACATGTCACAGACCAAACCTCAGGCTGGACAGCCAGATTAGCTGGATTTATAGCTCATCCACTCTTGTGCCTCAAGCCTGGGCATCCTCAGCTTTTGTAGTCATTGATAACTGGCTGACATGCACTGAATACCGTGATACCAGGCAAGCAGCTTAGAGGATACTCAGCTCAAGCAGAATGGAGAGAGCTCACGCTAAGCTGACTACAGACTATATTTGAGAGAAGAGAGCCTCTGCTTTCTCTGTGATCTTTGGGATGTGAACTGTGCAAATCTAACCCTAAGCCTAACCAATTTCTTCCACTCTTTACCATTCTCTTCCCCACACAGCCTTGTTGGGATTGTCTGATTTACTAAGCTTGCTGAATTTGTTTCCTCTTTCTTGGACGATAGGAAGAATTCTAAATTCTCTTTGGCCAAGGGCCACAGATGTCAGAGAAAAACAGACATTGGCCCAGCTGGGAAGTTTCTGTTCATACCAAAACAGGTTTCTCTGCTCAGAAGAAGACTTCAGGGGTACCCTCCATACACTAGCCCCAAGGCTTCCATCTCATCTACTTTTCTAGTTACAGGGGAGATTCCTTCATTTTACAAACATAGCATCTCATTGAGACAGCTTCTTCTCTCTTGCTGGTAGATTTTTTTTTTGGCTATCAACTCTGATCAGAAATTTTGCAGACTACCGAGTTCACAGTGAGTTGTTTCTCCTGGACTTCTGTCAGTACAAAAGAAAGAATGCAGTGCTCCATTAGACCTATAGAACAAGCTAAGAAAAGCAGCACAACAAGCCTTCTGCACAGCACCTCCACTGCCCCCCCAGAAGTATATAGCAAGGTTCTCCTGTGGGACAAGGCTTTGAAGGACACTGGCATAGAAGTAATACTATTGTTTCCTGCAAATAATGACCACAGCTCTATGGGGATAGGGCATTAACAGCTAAACGGATTTTTTTTTTAGGTGACAATGAGAGCAGGTTACTTGCTTCCAAGGAAACACGCCAGGGAGTTAGCTTGTTTCAGAGCAGCAAGCTTCTTTTTTTCACATGTGGAATGAGCAGTATTTTCTTTGCAAACTACCTACTGCCTGGAGCTAACTCCATTCAATATATGACCTCATCTGACTGCAGAAGCTAAGCAGGGTTAGGCTTGGTCAGCCCTTGACTGGAATAACTCCAGGGAAAACAAAGAAAAGGTGCTGTAAGAAGCAGTAGTGGCAGTTCAGTAGGTGATACTGCTTCCTCTGAGTCAATACAGAGGTAAGGACCCAGGGCAAATGTTAAACCAGCAAGGGATGGCAGGAGACTGATGCATGAGATGTAAAACATCCTGACAACTTGTGGCATCTGTTGTGGAAAGATGATAACCCTGATGTCCTAGGCAAATAAACTGTACCAACCTAAGCTTCTCTCATAGCCATCACTGAAAACCACACTCCATTCTCTGACTGTGTAAGACGGTCTCCCAGAGAGGCTACATTTCGGTTGAAGAAAGACTGACCATTGCAGTCATCTGTAAAGGTGCTGCAGTAAGGTGACAGTGGCTGTTCATAAGTAAATAATTTATTGTGTTTCTAATTCTTAATCTCTTTTGAGAATGAAGAGTCTTACTATAAAATATCCAAAACTTCTGAGCCCATTTTCCTACAGAGCAAGCTCTATTTATTTCCATGTCTGAAATATATTCTCAAATACAAACAAGTGAATAGAAAATTAAAGTGCTAAATTATTTACAGGGAATGTGTATATGAGGAGATATCTGGTGTATCAGTGCTTTAGGGTACACTGAGGTGGTCCTCTCTCTCAGACTGTCCCACGTCCCACTCAGTTACTAGTTCTGAGGATACCTCTGTGAAGAGATGGTCCCAATCCCAGCAGACATCATCCTATCAAGAGGAAAAAGACAAACATGCTGAAAATTTAACTGATAACTCCCAGAGCTCTCTGAATGATGTCCCTGCCAGAGAGGAAGGCACAGATTTTATTGACTAGGATAGAAAACCTAGAGAGAATGGAATGTGAATCTGTGTTACAATTGAAAGATTTTGGCAGAATTAATCATGTTCCCAAATTCAGTAAAACCCACATTGTTAACCTCAGGTACTCCCAAGAAGGGCATAAGGAGACATAAAAATCTTCCACCCTTTTGCTGAAGCACCTGTGATTCTGGGATGTAGAAATCCTTTGTTTCAAGTCCTGAGCTACTGCTCGTACATTTGTACTGAGGCTCTTCTGCTCTGCTTTAAAACAGCCCTCTGCCCTAACCCTAAATACTTTCTTTGTTCCTTTGTAGCACTCTGCAGAACCACCTGGATCCCATGGTGGCTACCAAAAGACTACACAAAGCAGCAGTTTCTGCAGGGATCTGTGACAGCACTAGGCCCTTCACTAACCCTTTCAAACTGAAGGAAGCCAGTCACAGCGATGCCATAATCTCACACACAGAAATACCTACAAACTTTTAAAATAATCTGCTGGGGAAATCAGACCTCCATCAGCTTGAAAACAAGCTTCACTTCATAGGCTCCTCCTCAAGTATCTTTCTTCCACCCCACCAACAAAAGCTTACTTTCTAAGTACAGGCTGAGACATAAGAAGCTTTTAACTCACTGGTGTTTCCAGAAAAAACTCACCTCCCGTAGTTCATGTTCTGGAGCCAAGACTTTGGTGAGAAGCTTCAGGTCAACCTCTCCATCCTAAGAACACATACAACCACAGTCTTAACACAGAGAAAGCAGACACCATCATTTCACCAGAGAGGATGCTGCTAGAGATATAGACATAATATTTTGCCCCATACATGACAAACACCTTCTTGAGGACAGCAGCAGGTACCTCCTCATATGAACAACAGGCACTATACACACACTATTTCCAGACACTCACAAGCCTGAAAGGCGCACTGCAGAGAGGAAAACACTTGCAGGCAGACTGGAAGGTGCTTGCATGACAGGGCAATGTATTTTACGCAGCTGAGTATCACTGCGGAGGACAAGGGAAAACTGGAAGGAAAGGGACTTACACTGGTCACTCCACACCAACATCTACTTACCAGAGTCTGAAAGGCAGCATACTTCATAAGATCTTTGTCCAAGTCATGGTAGGTCAACACTCGGTTCACCTGCACACTGCAAACAGAAAGGGGCAAAACAGATCCCTGATAAGTGTGGAAGCACATCAGATGAGACAAACAGTAGTGTGGGGACACCCAACTCAAGTATCCACATTAGGTGATAAGGATATCAAGATGGTCGTCCGAGAACAGAAGCCCATCTCATTCAGCAAATTAAGAGGCACTCTCAGACAAATCTGAGAGCCAGGCTGATCACATGTGTAAAAATAGGATATGGAGCAACTAGGGACTCCTTCAGAGAAGCTGGCATGCCAGAGAGAAGATCCATAAGCCACATGCAAGGGCCAGAAAGAAAGCAGGAAGGCAATGAACATTCAAACAGCCCAGATACAGATACATCCATCACGTAACAGCCAAAATACCACTCCTATCTGGGAAGTAAAGCACACTCTAAGAGTCCCACAACGCAAACTATAGAACAGTGAAGACCTTGCGATTTCCATCTCTCAGCTGAATTTCAGCTATCAAATGCAATTTCTTAAAATGCAGGCTCCGAAGATAAGCAGGGGTAGGGGGGCAATGCACTGTCCTGCCATACTTCCCTTTGCATGTTACGCAGTACTACAGCAAAGATTTGCATTAATTTATCTTCTATGTATGCCCATGAAAATTATTTGTCTTCTATTGCAGAGTGACTATCGATACAGGAAGAACAGGTGGGATTATATAAAAAAGAGAAAACAAAAAACCAAACTCTGGTAAGAGACAAAATCTTTTTTAATTTACTGCTATGACATGTCATTTATTTTTATTAACAGCTATTTAGTTACAACACCTACTCCATACTTGCAAGAGGGGCATCTGTGGTCATCCAAAGGTCAACAGAAATCCCACTCTGTGATCTTCGCAATAGATCCAACAGGAGAGAAGACTTAAAAGTATCAAGAAAATTAACTCCAAAACATTCAATTTTTAAAGCGTACTGGTCTCCTACGAGCTAACCCCAAGACTGCTGCGATACACCTGCAGATTGTGTTGTGCTTTGCAAATTAACTAAGCCCTTGAGTGAAAAGGATATCCTGCGGAGGGCAAAGCAGAGTGCAATCAACGTGTGTGTGATAATACACGTGTACTGGAGGCATTCGTCACACAGGCAACCACAAATCAAGCAACACCTCACTTTTCAGAGTTTGATTTTTCAACATCAAAAGTGTTGCTCTAATGTAGTTTTTGTGTATACAGAGAGAAAATGCATTAATTGCTGTCTCTATGTAATAGGAAACAAGTTTGCACTGTTCAGCCTGGAGCCCCACTGTCACAATGCACAGCATTGAATCCTGCTGAATGGCACTGCCACTGACATCCATGGGGCATGAGATACGACGGAGTTTAATTTCACCGCACGTTGCACATAGCCAATGTGAACCTCAAGAGCACTCTTACCTGGGGGGAGCTGCCACTTGCATGGCCAGATCTTCCTCCTGGACTTCTTCTAAGTCAGGGATCACAGGAATATCTGCAGTAAGAGAAAGCAGCATTTGAAGACAACCTTGAAGCTGAAAGAATCTGGCCATTGTCTGAAGACTGATAAGAATTTGCTTCCTATGAGATATGTTGTCCATTGCTCAGCTCAGCCACCCAGAATCTGCTAGAAATGAGGTGTGAAGTATAAAATGGCAGAAGCCATGTGAATGAATCTGCATGCTGAAGGAGCCGCTGGCTGGGTCGCAGACTGAGCAGAGGCTGTGACCTTCCAGGTGGCTGAAGGAGGAAGCGCTGGTGGTCCAGCTGACACTAAGACGAGGGAGGATGCACTAAGCTGTAAGTTCTTAAGTCTTTTCGTGTCCTTCCAGAGTGAACCCGGAATGGCCGATAGGTGTCACTAGATATTCCCAGCACGATGATTATGGTTACTCCACCTAAAAAGGGTACTTAGAGAAAAAAAAAGAAAACGGAGGAAAGCAGGAAAAACTGGGTGCACACTGCATCCTGCTAAAAACCCGAGAGATGCTGTGTCCTCAGACGGTGGAGATGCAAGTGGTTGGCTCTGGGAAGAAGCCTCACAAGCACAAGGTGCGATCAGAGCTGGCCCTCTAGTGCTGGAGCAGGCAGGCGGCTCCTGCCTCTGCCAGTAGCACAGCAGGCAGCTGGGCGTGACTTTGCCCAGCTTTGCAGCCCAGGCTGAGATGAATATTCAGGAGCTGGAGAGTAGTCCCCACCTGTGGCGGACGAGGCTCCAGGCAGGGTCTTGCTGAAGAGCTCCTTGTCCGGCCGCCTGTCAGAGCTCCACAGCCTCTCAGCTGCCCTCTCTGCCCAGCATCCCCTCAGCATCCCTGGGGCTCACCGGCTGCTAGGGCAAGAGCAGCCCTGGCCCAGCTGTGGGAGGACAGAGGTCAGCACGGGCCTCAGTGCGGCAGTCGTTCGGTGCTGGCCACACAGTGGGATTTCTCACTAATTGGCTGCCTGGCGGAGGGCTGAGTGGGACAGCGGCTGCAGCGAGAGCCAGGCCAAGGCGAGCGGAGGTGACAGCTTGGATGATCTCAGCAGAGCTGTGCCTTCGAGCTCCCCAGCTGCCTGAGGAACAGGTGCCTGCAAAGCAGCTCTCTGACTACGGCAAACTTCTCAAAGACATTTAAAGGAAAACTGCAGCAACAAGCCCTCAGGATGTCCCTTAGAGGGCAAGAAATGCCTCACCAGTGTGTTCCCGTGCTTTTGGGATATATCTGTCCCCACTCTGCAGGTAGGGACAAGAGCCAGGTGAACCTGCTGTCCCACTGGCTCTTCTATGCAGGGGCTCCCAGCCCAGGGTAAAGCTCGTAATAAAATGCAATCACAGGGTAACAGCATCTCTGTGGACAGAGACTGACCTGTGGAGTGAACTGCTCAGTGACAATGTGGGAGAAAGTCCCTGTACATAAGTAACAAAGACCAAAGAGGGAACAGACTGTGGAGGCTGTATAACAGGAGGAACAAAGCACTGCACAGAGTACCCTGCCAGGCTTTTGCTTCTGTTTATTTCTTTCTGCACTAGAGAAAACCATAAACTTAGTGCTCTGAGCTGCACCTTCCTTTTGTGCAGGTTTCCAAAGAGTCCTGGATTTGCTAGCGCTGGTTTTATCTCATTGCCATTGAATTTCATGGAGAGATTCCCAAACTCCTTGCAGAGCGCTGCCTCTACTCTGTATTACCATCATGAAGGCAATCACATAGAAATTCCTTCGAAAAGAAATTAAAGGCTCCAATATTTTTATAGACACTTTGAAAATATTTCAGACAGAAGAAGTGGAAATGCTCTGGGGGCTCCTGCCAGCCCTTCCAGCAAAGGGAACTGCAGGAGTGTTCTCACTGCAAAGTGATGATCATCTTGTCCATTTCAAGGCACAGGCAATGCTCCTTAGGACTGCCAGCGACTGTCAGGAAACAGAACAAAACTGTTGCAAACTATTACCAAAAAAAAAAAAAAAAAAAAAAAGCTCCCCAGGCCAGTTGCTATCAACGGCAAATCAGGCCTGAAGTATTTGGGTCCTTGTTTTACTCATAACTTCTTCTACCTTCTGCCAGTTTCCATGGTGCCGCCTCTCCACAATCCCTCCTCTTCCTCTCTCCTTACAGTTCACAAAATGTCTCCTTTTTCACCTTCATCACTGAGGAGCCAACCTCCCACTTGCCCAGGCTCCTGCTCGCTACTTGCTCTTCTTAGGGTGTACATCTTTCCAACAAGCTCTAGCAACACAGCTAAGTCATGGCACTATAGCTACTGCAGGGAACAGAACCACGTGGGCAGCAGTGCTGCAAGAATATAGGCATATGCTTTACTTTTAATATTGCCATTAGCTGCAATGAGACAACCCTGATGTAACAGTAATACATACAGAAATGTTCTCAGGACCATGTTCTCCCAGTCTCATAGTGCAGTACTCATACAGTGATTTTAGCCATTTCCAACAAGACCACCTTACAAACTCCTACTGCTATCGATGCAGCCTCCTGCAAATGATCTCCCCCAGAAAGAACTCCTCCAAATTTCCATTTCATACGACAGATAAAACTGCCAGAATGAATGCTCCTAAAAGCAGCACTCAAGTCCCCCTGAGAGAGTATCTCAAATTCATTTTAGCTGAAGGGGGAGGAGAAGAGGTGGACATACACGCCAGGTACTGCATCACCAGCAGAAGACATGGGTGAAGGAGATAACATAAAGCTCAGTGCCTACAGTGACAGTAGAGGAATGGGTGAGACTTCCCTTTATTGCTCAAAATGACTGGGAACAAAGTAAAACAAAGCCTTTCTCATGGATTTTTCAGCCCGTAAACAAGACACTAGTTTCAGAAACTACTCATAATAGAGATACAAAACACTGAGTGAGCATCAAATGCTGGATTACACCACTGCAGATTCCCCTCCATCCCCCATATAATAGCAAGCAAGCGCAAACTATCAAAGAACAAAACCAAAGTGAGTGCATCCACGTAGAGGTTAGGGTAGGAGACACCAGTACAAGTGTCGGCTAACAGCAGAGTCATAATATACTCCATCAAACTAAATGTCTCAGAACATCTAAGTCCAGAGTATAATTAAGAGCAGTATTTTTCTTACAATAGCTAGACAGAGCGAGGTCTTACACTAAAAGAGTCCGAAAGCTAAGTTATGACAAGACACTGCTAGCATGAGGCAGAAGCATGCAAGCAGTAGAACAAAGAAATAGAGGGGAAAGGCTACATCTGGGTAGCCAAACAATAAACAAGGATTAGCAGTTTTTAAAGTGACACATAAAGCAGGGCTCTGTGCTCATGACAGAGAATGTGCAGTGACCATCACCTCTTCTGCCCCGTAGCAAAGAATTACTGATGACAGCCACAGAAAGCCACAGAAAGCCACAACCAGGAGACGGAGGCACACCTCCTACCTACTGCTCAGCTACACCTGCAAGTTGTCAAGTTGCACTTCCCCTCCTAGGAGCTTATTTTTGGTTTAGCTGCAACACCTGCAGGCTCTCATCACAGTGAGATCTGGTCCCAGACCCACAGAACTCAATGCTTCGTTAGAGATGGACAGAACATGTTCAAGGTCAGGCAATAAGTCAGAGATGTGCCTAGAAACCACATTCCAGGTCCAGCCTACAGTTGTTAAGTAGGGTGGCTGCTGCTTCTTACTGGGCTGCTTTAAGTCACCTAAGCCTCACGCCCAAAATCATGACGCCCAAAGGAACATTTCCATCTTGCTTCATCTGATTAACTTCCACCAGCTGGGTGCATATTTCCAGTGCCAGTTCAGAATGGGCACTTTTGCAGTGGGGATGGAGCTGTCCTCTCTTCCCATCCACTACCATATCCAGAGAACAAAAAGGGCAGTGGCTGCTGGAACTGGCAGTCCCCTGCCACTAAGCAGGCATAAGAATGAAACTAACTTTAGTTTAAGTTGCTTGCTCATAAAATGTAAAAATGAGATAATTACAATATCTCTGCTGCTGCAAAACTTTGTTTTACTGAATGCTGTTACCTTCTGCATCACGTTTGGGGAATTTTAAACAGGCAAATGGAAGAAGGTCTGATTGAAGATGAAGTTAAGTGAAAGAAATTGGTCTCATTTAGCACATGACAGGATTCATCTGTGTTCTCAAGTCCACTGAGGTAGCATCATGGGCGTTTCATATTCATGAGCTGCTGCGACACTGTGTCCCCTCATTTACAAAGCACCGTGTTCAGCAAATTCTGTCCCTGTAGACACACTGTGCATTTCATGGTCTTGTCAGAGAGACATCAAACACTTCAGTAACCAAATACCAGAAAATGGCTTTAATTAGCGCATCTCAATGCAATAAATAATTTTTCTCTCTAAGTGGAAAAATGGAGAATTAAAAAAAGAAAAGAAAAAAGTGGAAAGCAACAGGCAAAAAAAAAAAATCTTCAAAAAACCATAAGGAATAAGGGACACATTCAGCCTCTGCTGAACACACAAACAAGCTTGAAGGCTTTTGGAAGCTTTCTCAGGAGAGCAGCAGGCAAATGGAGAGGATAAAGAATACTTCTTTGGATGTTGAGACATTAATTTCATAGGGATACCTTTCCCTGATTGAAACTGCCCTAGCAAGAGGCTGATGCTGAGCAGTGGTACCTTTCAGCCAGCAGGGAGATGAAAACAGTAGGGTGAAAAGCAGGTGGTACTACAGCTGCTGGGGCAGTCTTAAAAGCTGAGACAAGCACATGGTAACCTGAGGTTCTTACATCCCAAAACATCCTTCTGAGAATTGTAATGGCATGACCAAGGCAGCTGAAGGGAAGTCATTCTTTGGTGTGAGAGGATTCATAGGACCTAGATGGGACGCAGTCACACGGCAGGTTCAGAAACAATCCTCCAGCCTTGCTGTACAGATGCATCAGACAAAATCATTTTTTCTTCAGCCACCGAGCTCTGATCATTCCGCTAGCTAGATGGAGGACTAGCTGGGAGGTCAGGTGGTTCAATGAGAAACCCTACTTCCTTGGACAGCATCTCACATGATGGTTTGCTGGACAAGCATCAGCCATATTTGCTATCATTCAAGGCTGCTGCTGCCACAAAGCCTCAGTTTTGATCCCTGGGAAGCATGAGGAAAGATAAGCTGCTGCAATGCAACCAGGGCACCAAAAAGCCACATCAGATGGAGTCGCTGAGCTCCAGGCAGGGCCTCAAAAGGTGGCAATCTATGGCTTGTACTGTGCGAGACCAGATACTAAAGGCTTTAAAGACAAGGAATCTCTTAATGTATAGGTTCTTCACCAGCAGCAGACAGAAGAGACAGGAGGTCAAGCTCAAGACCTTATTTCTGAGGTTATCAGCACCTACAATGGCCACACAGCTCCTAGCCTTTACCCACAGCCCCTGACAGAGCACTCCACCTGCCCTCCTTTCTGCTAACACCTGTTTTTTCTTTACACAGGCTGCTCTTCGCTCCTTTGCAGTATTCCCCTGCTGAAACATACTCAGGAGGTGGCAGGGCAGCAGATGAGAAGGCATGAGCTTCCCTGGGAGGGTTTGGTGAACTCGGAAATACAAAACTGTCCTCAATAACACTGGAGATGAGTGATTTTGTGCTAGAGTGTTGGTGTGGCAGAGAAAGAAG
Organism: Alectoris magna; assembly: GCA_030625065.1. NCBI lineage: Eukaryota > Metazoa > Chordata > Aves > Galliformes > Phasianidae > Alectoris > Alectoris magna. Next base: position 21,677,870 of record CM060565.1, read on the forward strand.
CTTCTCAAATGCTCCTGTGGATGTATGTTTGGGAGCAGGCGTATCTGATTCTATTTCATCCTCTTCATGTTATGCTGGAAAAACAAGACAAACTACATTTCTTTTATGCTAAATCCTTAGTTTTTTTTATTTTTTTATATATATTTATTAAAAAATGCCTCTTTGATCGGCAGCACCCATGACATTTCCACATCCAGCAACTCCTCAGAAGCCTCCCTCCCTCCACACAAGGCCACCGCTGCTGACAGCCAGCCAGGTTTGATCAGAGCCACTTAGAATCGGATTTTCATAAGACAGATGAGGAATCTTACTGCTGCTCTCTCTCATATCAGATGAGAAACCGAGGGGGAGGGGGGACGGGTCCTGAGGGAACAACACTACAATCAAGGGCTACGTGGTTCTCTCTCTGTCCCTCCACTGCAGCAATTTTCAAAGGAGCTTGCCTCAGGCAGTTTTAAATGATGGTGTCTCAATTCTGTAATCATCTTTCAAGAGCTTTTTCTTAAAGGGTATTTTAGGTAAACCTAGCCCGTCAACTACAGTTATGGACTCAGCAATCACAGGACCAACATGACTGTGTATCCACCATACTGCAGAATAAAGTGATAGAAGATGCTTAGACAGTCCTTTATTTTCAGCCCCAAACAAGCTGTGCTCACTCCCTTGCAATTAAACTCTCCACTGCCCCATGATGAGTGGTTAGCCACTCCAAACAGGACTTCAGTTATATCCCCTGGGACATACTCTCTGTTCCCCCCATCCAACATGGCTGCCAAAAAAGGCTTCCTCAAACAGCAGAAGCTCTAGATCACAACGTCAGCACTCACTGTAGGAGTTCAAGCTGGCCTGGACCAGCAGCAGAGGAAAAACCATGACGTTGGTCTGAGGTTACCCTACAGTGACCTTGTGCAGGGACTTAGGGCACTGCAGTAGGAAGCAGCAAGTGAAGGACAGCGGTGCCTTGACAGAACCACACACGAAGTCATAGCACAGAATCCAAGAAACAGCAGTCACTGTCACTCTGCCTGAGGCCCCTCTCCTCAGTCCCTCACACAAGCTCCCAAACACCATGTTTTTCACTCTGATAAGTGTTTTTCACTCTGATAAGTTATCCATTGCAACTCATGTTCAATGCTTTTAGCCCACATAGCTCTTCTCAAACAACTCCACTGCTGGCTCTCAAGCCTTCGAAGGACCCACTGGCCATCTCCATGGCAGTTACTGCAGATTCACAGAACCAGAGAATCCTTAGAGTTGGAAGGGACCTCTAAAGGTCATCTAGATTAAATTGGGCTGTCCAGGGCCTGATCCACTCTTGCCTTGAAAGTGTCCAGGAAGAGGGCACCTACCACCTCTCTGGGCAACCTGTTCCAGTGCCTCACCACCCTCACTGTATAAGACTTTTTCCTTACATCTAACCTAAATCTACCCTCTTTAAGCTTGAAACTATTTTCCCTTGTTCTGTCACCAGAGACTCTGCCAAAGAGTCTGTCCCCATCCTTCCTGTAGCTGCCCTTTAGATACTGAAAGGCTGCTCTCAGGTCTCTCTGGAGCCTTCTCTTCTCCATGCTGAGCAGTCTCAGCTCTTTCAGCCCATCGTCACCGGAAAGGTGTTCCATTCCTTGTGCCATTTTTGCAGCCCTTTTCTGGATGTGCTCCAACAGGTCCATGTCTGTCCTGTACTGAGGTCTCCACATCTGGATGCAGTACTCCAGGTGAGGCCTCACCAGTGCAGAGTAAAGGGGCAGGATCACCTCCCTCAACCTCCTGGCCAAGTTTCTTTTGATGTAGCCCAGGATACGTTTCTTTCTGGGCTGCAAGGGCACATTGCTGGCTCATGTCCAGCTTCCCATCCACCAGCTCTCACCCTTCTGGCTCATGCTTCGCTGATAAAAGCTTTCTATGCCATACACTCCTCGCAGTCACAGCCCCCAGAAACCACCAGCACTTGGTGTTTTCTGTCAGAACAGCAGCTCACCAGGAAGCAAATGGCAAACTTCATAAGGAATAATGCAGGCAGCAATAACCCACACTGTGCTCTTACTCTCAGCTCTGTTCAGAGCAATTTCAGCATAGGTGCATATTTGCATGCAGCTCATAAGGTGTTTGGTATTTTATGGCCATATCCTGTGATATCGTGTGATGGCCACCTCCCACCTGACAGACAGACATCACTCTCAGGAAGATGCAGAGACCATGGCACATGACCACTTTCTCCATTTCTTATTTTTTGTTTTGGTTTTTTTTTCCCAAGCAAGTAAGATTAATATCTGATGGAGCATTAACACATTTTCTACTGCTCCTGTTGCACTCAGAGCCTGGACTCCTGTCCTGTTCAAATGCAAAGGAGCTGCTGCCACATGCCAGAAGGGTAAGAAGTCCTTCTAAAGATTTGACATTGTATAGAGAGGTCTCATCGTCAGCTCTGCTTCCTCGAGGAGGCTTCCCAGCAGGCAGGAAGGGATTTTGCCTTGAGGGCACAGATCCAGTGACTGTCTCTTGGCAGCTTTCCTCACCTGCAGGTCACGTCGGGGTTGTCTGTGTAGCATAGGCAGGCTTTCATTTCAATCAGCTCTCTCAGTCACCCACACTATCTGCTTTAAAATAAGCTGTTGTTCCCACAGACAGAGTATCACATGTGTCACAGCCCAATCCTCCATGAAAAGCCTTGTTTCGGGAGCTATGCAAGAGTAAGAGAGAAAAGGGCAAAAGATTTCTGAAGATGGGAAAACAGTCTATAGAGGAAGGAGAGCAGGGATACAGATGACAATCTCAGCTAACAGACCCCTGCACCAGTGCTAAGAGGAAAATTCGCCCAAGGGCCACGCAGTGAGGAGATGGGCATCTGGGGTGTGCAGCCTAGCAGAACAGAACAGGTGGACAAGAATGGAACACAAAGGAAACTTTTAGACAACAGTTGTTTGATGACAGAGAAGTGTAGCTGCGTGTCAGAATGAGACACACAAGCTGAGTAAAGTCACGCACAAGCTAAGTAAAGCCAAACCCGAACAAAGCAGAAGCAGAGACTCTATAATACTGCTGAAAAAAGGAGCAAAGGGAGGAGAAAGCCCTTCCACATACACTCGGTTGTCCTGTCCTCCTCCCACTTCACGACAAAGAATAGTCTGTACAGGGGAGAAACTGCTCTTGGCTGCTACAGAAAGCACTTGTTAAATTCTCCTGATCGTCTCCCATCTGCAGTCTCCTGGCTGTAGAGCACTCAGTCTCAGCTGCCCGTTTTCCCTGTTGACACGGACAGAAAATTGAGCAATTACCTTTAAACTCCTCTCTCTCAGATTGCCCAGATTGCTACATACATGGCATTAAGCCCCCAATTGCCCCTGGCTGAAAGTGACTCAACTAGGCCTGTCCTCTAGGAATTAAACATTTTTTTGAGGCTTGTGAAAGTCTATTATTCCTCAAGATGTGATGCATTAAATCCTGTTAAAGCAAGTTTTCCATGGTACAGAGGAGCTGGGCTGCACCACAGTTCGGTTGGACACACAACAACCTAACAAAGGAATGCTATCCACTTGCTGTGACTACGTTCTAACATGTACCAGTGACTGCTCAGGAGGGTGGGCACTGAGCTCACAGAAGAAAGGTACTGTAGGAAACCCCAGCATCCATCAGACAGACTCACCAGAACTATTGCTGAAGAGATACTGTACTTTTTCCTATCAGTCTTTCCAGCTTGGAGTTATAAAGGAGCAGATGGTGCTTTTAGTGAAATACATTTCTTTGATCCCTATAATTCAAAACTGGCTCCTTTTTAAAATGGCTCTCTTGTCCTGGACTATCCTCAATGAAGAAGAAATACAGGTTAAAGAAAATGAATTCTGAGCAAAGCTTGAGCCAAGGTACTTCACTGCTAATATTTCAGTGGTTTATCTTGCAAAGTGTGGATGACTTGTACCTGGGTTTCCCTGTGCAACTGTAAGGAGTGGCTGAAAATGCGTACGGTTCCATGTATGATGTCCTTGTCTGGTCCACCTCCTTACAACATCCCAGATTACTTCAGTCTTCACACAGCATTCCCACGCTCTGAGAACCAACTGTCCTTCTCTCCCTGACTCCCACATTCTCCACATGCCAAACCATGGATTCTCTCCAGGGCTTGTCATTTTTTCAGTGCTTCCTCCAATAGACTCCAAATTCTAAGCCTCTGGGCTTTAGTGCCATACAAACCATTACAGCTGAGCACACTTCAGATACATAAGCTATCTTTCTAAGGGCAGACAGTTTTGTCTTTCATTCTTTTAATAAAAAGGTTGGACAGCGGACAAGCAATGTTAATGGAATGGTACAGCTAAGCTTTCTAATAGGGTAAAGGAAGGTAATACAAATGTATTGGTTGACAGCAGCAATCAGTAGGCAACCGTGCCTGTTCATATTAAGTTGTACAGGCTAACACATTATGCAGCAAAAAATAACCATGACCCATCCTTGGGGATCCATACACCAATGTCTTGATTTAAGTGTGGTTAGAATCTGGGCTTTTCTGCTACAGTTAAGGACACAAGCCCTTCACTGTGTGCAGGGGAGGCCAATATGACTCAATTTAAGGCACAACTACAGCATGCCTTCTGCACTGGGCAGCTCTTTTGTATCTCTGCTTAATTACCAACAGCATTTTTAATCAGGTTCTGGAGTTTATATGTCACCTGCCCTCACTGCAATTGCTGAGTCCACTCAGAGAACTGCTCTCCCAGAATTAGTCTGTTTAACGTCCCTGTAGAACTAGGACCACCAGCATGCAATGTATTGATCATTCAGAGATTTTCCATATTGGAATTAGATCTACAAACCAGTGTACTTGATTATACTATTATTATTTATATATATATACATAATATATATATAAATATATTATTTATATATAAACTTACTGGGTGGGAACTCCCAGTAATGTTTGCAGGGTCCTTCTTCTAACACACGCATATAGTCCAAAGTTGAATTCTGATTAGCAAACAAGCCAAAACTAACTACAAGCCACAGATTAGGTACAAATAAGTGAAGTGTATTACAACTTATCACGTCTTCATACCATGTTCTGTGTCAATTCTATTCTGTATTTATAACCCAACGTGTGGGAGCACTAGAAGTCTTATGCTGCAAACATGTGGCAAGCGTTTTTACACCTGGTTAACAAAGGAAGTTATTATACTCTGAATACAAGACCAAGGTTCAACAAGAAGGATGGCACATATGCAAACAGACAAATAGCTATTCAGAGCAGACTATCAGCCTCAATGATATATCATGAAATTTAAGAAGCCCAAGAAACATCCCAGGGGGGAAATTAAATCTATTCTGAAGATGCCAATGCTATAAAGGTGCCACTTCAGGCAGTCACATGCTGCTGTGCTTAATATGTCTGGAAGACCCAAATAAGTCTTCTAATTAGTCTCATTAAACATATTGATGTCTCATCCTTTGTGACTTCCAGTAATTCTCTTAATGCTTGGCAATATTTTACAGATGCAACTTTTTATACACTGTATAAAATTCTTAGCCCTTGAAAATTGAGGTAGCTCCTGGAGACTTCAATGAATTTCTACATCCATGGCCTTCCAGTGTTTGCCTAGGACTTCCTACTGTCAGTTTTTCCAGAGCTTCCTCTTGCCTCGATCAGTCTGTATGGAAAACTAGTAGTGGTAGTTAGGAGACCAGTACATTTCACAGCAGCCTGTAAAAGGATGGGATAGGATAACCCACCAGACTAAGTTCAGCTTATGATCTAGGATCTTGCATTAGCGCAAGTGTTTTTCTTAATAATGAGTTCTCTAACCACAGATGCCTTAAGAGAACTGTGCAGGCACTTGTCCTGATAGGCACAAGATAAAGGTTTTATCACAAAACACAAGAGGAGCTTTAAGCAGAGCCTGCTATCACCTAAACTAGGGGACAGCAGTGATTTCTATCCCCGCTTTTACCCTTTTATCAGTCTTTTAACTTTCTTCTTCCCCAGTACACTATTATCCCTATGGAGGTAATCACAGAGAAGTGTCCCCATGACACTTTCTTTCTTCCTCAAGGCACTTTATTATTCCATGTCAATGAAGAGACAGACTTAGACTATAGGTTCATTTCATCATCCTTCTCTCAATCTTCTTTGCTCTCTCCCCCCCATTCAGCAGATGAGAGACTTAAGCAGCAGCCACATTTATTTTTCTCCTCAAGGTGGTTCACTCTCTAGCCATTTCTTACCAGATAGATGCCTTTGCTCACTTTACTGGGTAACCCCCAGACAGGTGTGAAGGCAATTCTGGCAGTCAAGTAGGTGAAAACATACCTCCTCCCTCATTTGATACCTCCTGGCTCTGCTGCCTGAGACGATGGCTGCAACAAAACACAAGGAGAAAAGAATTTCAAATGAAAACCCAACGAAGCATCTTCCTGCATCTCCTTCTTCCCCACAAGTCTACAGTGCCTCGTATCTGCGACAAACACTTAGGTTATTACACATGGCTTAGACAGCAGAGCCTGGCATGAGTCTGCTGGGAAAGCAGACACGTTCCACTTCTTTCTGTCACACAGGAATGATACAGCCACCAACTCCATATCCAGGGAACTACAGAGCAACCAGTCCTGACCCATGCTAGGACACAATGCATGAATTCATGCCAGGCTCTGCATCTGTCCCAAATTCCAGATCTTGATGTACAGGAGCTTAGAGAGTTGCATCCCCTTTCTCCATGAAATCAGATGTAGAAGTTGTGAAGGAAGTCTTAGCAACAACAGGAACTTACTCTTCTACTTCTTCTGCATGTTTTTTTCCTGACCTGCAAGACAAGGAAAGGCTTGTGCTTAGAAAAGGCTAGAAAGGTTTATTAAAAAAACATATATTTCTCTGTATCACTCCTAATGTATAAAACAATTCCTGCAACCAAGTCTAATATCACACATCACACCTGTACAGAGTTCTTAGTGACCAGTAAACCAAGGCATCAAAAAGTCCTTGAGTGCATCAAGTTAAAGCTGAATCATCTGAGACCCAAAAGATAATCAGGTCCAGATACAGCAAGAGACAGAGTCCCCATGTTTCTGAGTTTCTCAGATACTTTTTCATACTCTCTGCCATCAGCTGTGGGCAAAGCTTGCCTTACCTGGGTGCACACGTTGGCACATTAAGGAGCAATGAAGAAAGTATAATTTGTCTACCTCCCCCTGAGAGATCAACAGGTTCTTCTCGCCCTTGGTTGTGCTTAAAGATTATGTGGTCGCCTTTGAGGGTTAGGAGCCCCATCTGAGCAGGCCAAGTTCAGGTCAGACATGCTGTCGCTGCAGTAAATCAGGGTTGATCCGGCTCAGTTAACAGAAGTTCATAATAATAATGTGGGGGGGGAGGCACTGGCAAATGGCAGCTCCCTTGCTCTCCACCCCAGCAAGCCCAGAAGTAATTCAGTTCCGATTAGGGATGCTTGTTCAATATTCAAAATGTAAAACATGGAGGTTGCTGAACCAGCACTTTGAAAAGTTAATTAAATGCCAGGTTTCTTTTTAGCAGATACTTCATCACTCACTGATTGCTTTGGCCATTTTGCAGAGTGAAGTTTCATCTCTATGTATTAGGAATAAATATTCTCCCCTCTCTCAAGTCAGAGCACTGTGACAAGAGTACATGGGGCTCTAGTCTACCATGTGCACTGTCCCAGGACACACCAAGATGTGAGAAAGCTGCTGCACTGCTTTGCACCACACTTTTCAAAGCATTTCCATGAAACTGGCAGACTTGTCATCAGTTCTCCCTGATGAGGCCACAGGCCTCATTGAGTCCTCCTGTGAATAGTCCGCTCTTCTAAGAGCAAGGAGCAGGACACAGACAACGTCTAAATATGAGAAGAAAGATCCTTGTCTCCATTGCTCTCCTTGGAGCTTGCAGTCTGTGAGAGGCTAAAGGTTAGACCCAACAAGTGTTGAGTCCAGTAATACCGCTGCTATGGTCAGAACTACAGCCACAGAAGTGACACCTGCACCTGAGCTTCCAGTACAAGTACAACGGAGTTATGAATTCAGGAGAGTTCTTTCAGTGAGGACTAATTTTGATAGTGCAAAGCACACTTTGTGACTCCCAGATGCTACAGAGAGAGAAAGTAATGGCTCAGAGACCACTGCCAGCTCACAACGGAGTTTGGAATCTGACCAGAGATGAAGAGATGATACAAGATTTATCCCATTTTCTCGCCCTTCTGCCTTCACAGAACTGCTTCCCACAGCCTGTCTTCAGACCCCTGGCATTCACAGTGGGATGATTTCCTCAAGATTCTAACCTCTCCTTAGCACGATCCCATTATTTTTGGTAATTGTCCAGCCCCAAATAACCCTTTTTTTCCCTCAGCACTCATGCTTCTTACATTCTTGCTCACTGCCAGTCCCCAGGCAGGAGTGAAACATGTTTATACTTCCCAGGAGAGGGTCACACCTTGCTATCCCTGTAAGCAATTTCTGTTTCTTTTTTTTCCTGAGCTCCCTCTCCTGATAGATATGCAGGTGGCCCACTGGGAACACAGTCATATTTAGTCCTAGAGGCAGAGACTATTCTGCTCTTTCTCAGACTTAAAGCTTTCCAGACTTTTCTTGGTTATGTTATAAATTGACTCATCAAAGGCAATAAGAAAATATACATTATGAGTGTTCACTTCATTGATCTAGACTCCAAATCCAGACAGCTGGGTATCAATACTCTTGCTTAGGTTTAATTTTCTGTCCGCACTTAATACTTTCATAATTTGTACAGTATACTCAGATTCCAACGCATTTCCAGAAGGTACTTTCTGTACTCTCAAAACTATCTGCAAGCTGGCCAAATAGCTTTACTTTGTTATGAAATAACTGCACCACATTGAAAAAAAAAAAAAAAACCAGTAATGTGGAGAATAAATTAATAAACCAGGAAGGGACAGCAGTACAGCTCACTGTCTGGGTGTTAAAACCGCGTAGTGAAGCCCCACTGTCAGTCCCAGTCCCCTCGCTTCAGGGCACAGGGGTGGCAGTGGAGGAAAGCCTTTTATGTCCGCAGTACTCTCATTTATACAGAGCATTTAAATACCAATGGAAGCAGAGCAGGAGACAGAAACGACTGTTCTTCTGTTTAGGTGAGACATCTGCTTTCAGTCACCTGCACTACAGAGGTTTGTTAATATATGACTTGGAATAGCATCATTTGATGAAACCGGCATTTCAAACCAGCTCATAGGTAGAGAATTATCTGAGATATATGGTATGAAACTTCTGTAAGGAATCTGACATTTTACACTCTGTGACCTTGATGGCCGAGTTATTAGACAAAGGAGATAACAACCAGCTTTCTTTTTTTTAAATGGAGTCCTAAACCCAAAGCCTTCCTTTTACTTACTTTGATGACATGTTACTTTCTAATTCCTTGTTTCAAGCTGGGAAAAAAAGATCACAAAATATTTTCAGTTTGTTCTCCCCGCTAACTTTTTGCTTTTTTTTTGGCCCAAACGCACCATCTAAATCTACCAAACAAAGTGACCCAGAGAGAAAGGACAAGCTTTGGCCCATGTCCTGAGGTTAAAAACCATCCAGGCAATAAGTGAAGAAAGTTGTTAACAAATCCTTGAAATGTGCCCTGCCTCCAACCCTGCGCATTCCATAAGGTTGGGTAAGGGCTGAGCTATACGTGCAGACAGTGTGCCTGCAGGACCAGCTACCTGCTTGTCTCTTTGGTCTCCAGGTACTATAAGAAGCTACTGGAATCCCTGCAGGCATTCTTTGTGAAGTTAACACCCTGCTTAAAGTGGAGAGGAGTGCCCATTCCTGAGAACTGGCTCAGCTTTATCAATGCCAATTGCAACATGCTGAGAGCAACATTTCATAATTTAAGAATATCATGCCCAGGTACACAGCATCTCCCTCATCCCCAAGGGCACAGCTTTCTAGTAATGAGTGAAAACTGACATGGAAGAAGTAGACTGTAAAGTCAAGTCAGTATAGATAGATTTCATACCCTTTTCTTGTATCCTCAGCAACAAGTGCATTGCTCTCGCTTCCTGTTTGCTCTACCAGGAGGCAAAGCACAGGGAGGGTAGCAACGAGCATCCATTAAATGAGCGATTGTGCATGAACTATACGATGGAACGGTTCAGATGGAAGGGACCTTCAAAAACCATCATGTCTAACCGCCTGACCAATCCAAGGCTAATCAAAAGTTAAAGCCGAATATTAAGGGCATTATCCAAATGTCTCTAGAACACCGACAGGCATCAACCACCTCCTTAAGAACGCTCTTCCAGCCTTTGACCACCTTCACGGTGAATAATTTCTTCCTAACATGCTGAACATCCCCTGGTGCATCTTTGTGCTGCATAGATACATACACTTAAGTAAGGGCAAACAAAACAACATAGTCCTGGGAGCAATGCTCAGAAATGCACTGTCTGCTGTATTACACGCCAGCCATCATCAGTTCTTGTGAGAACAATACTTCTGTTTCTCTTATTCTTTCTGATGGCGCAGAAGACCCCCAGCAGACCCCAGTGTATCCTACCACACAATTTCTGCGATGCACTACCGATCTCTCTCCAAGCTGTGTGCTGGGGCAGAGGATATAAATGTGATCTCGGGCTGGAGCGTTGCCCAGCCCTGGCCAGCCGGAATCCTGCCTCGTGCTGATGAGAGGGGGCTGAATCTCAGAACACCCCGCACCGCAGCACGCAGCAGGGCTGGCAGAGAGCTGCCTAAAGCCGTGCCCAGAGGTGAAAGGCAGCTCTAATGTAGACATCATCTCCGTTGAACTGTTTCTTTCTCATTTAATGGACTACCACGGAGATCTAAATGGAGATAAAGTAGCAGGGCTCAGAGAACAGCCAGGCTGCTATCTTTATGCAGCATGACAATGTGCAGTGGTTAATTAGACACCGTTAACCTATTTTAGCAACGCACGTAACTGGGATGAATGGGGGGAAACGTCCTTGAAATCTCTCCGTGCTCGCAGCTCAAGCCCGCAGCCGCCGGGCCGCAGCCCGCTCCGGGGAAGGGAGCACCCCGAGCACCCGCCGTGGGGCTGCGGAGCTCCGGCGGGACGGCGGGGGACGACCGAAGGTCTCCGCCGGGCCACGGCCGCCCTCTGCCGGGCCTCGGCGGCGCGGCCGCCCCGCCGGACGGGCTGCGGGAGGCGGGTATGAGCGGACCGGCGGCTGCCAGGGGGGCCTGCAGGGCCTCGCGTTGCGAGGTGCTTTGCAGGGCCTGGCAGCCCGGGGAGAGTCTCATCTGCCTGCCCGTTCTTGGCATGTCTAAGCCATTTCTCTTTATGACTAAAACCAAACAAACACCGTACACTCTTGCTCAAGTATTTTATCCGTGCCCATCACCACGGTGAGTGGGTGGTGAGCCACGAGCAGCAGCTTGTTCAGCAGCCTGAGGCACAACTCATCACACATCCACAGTGACACACGAGTGCCAGCGCTCCCAGCTCCCTGTGTGTGGGTCTCGGTCACTGTTTGTTTGCCAGGGCACAGTGGGTGATGAACACCCACCAAAGCTTCACAGAGCAGAACCGCAGTGGTACTGGAAGACACTACCAAACCCACCCTGACAGCTACCCCATTTCACCTTCCTTGGGCTTCCAAGCAGTTGTTCAGGTTTCTACCCCCCTCTCCCAGGACTGCGGCAGCCTGGAAAAGGCTCCTAAAATCAAGCTAAACTTTGCCATCAAAATGGCATCCTCACCGGAGCCAGGACTGCAGCGAGCCTTTATTTCTGTCATAGGATACCATCTCACAGCCCTCCGCTCCCAAGCCCAAGGGCACATGGGTGTGTGTTGATATTTCCTCAATGGGGTTTGGGCAGACACACAATTGTGTAACCTGTAACGGTCCCACAGATGATGCTCTGGTGCTTCACACCTCCCTGGGGTGCCTGGATCACCTCCTGAGTGCTGCACAGGTGGAAGAGGGGCATGGCACTGTGCAAGCACTCCCTATGGGAGGAGACCTGGGCTGGAGCACCTCTCCGATGAAGAAAGATTGAGGGAGCTGGGTTTGTTCAGCCTGGAGAAAAGGTACCGGACAGACCTCGTTGCAGCCTTCCAGTACTTGAAGGGAGCTTACAAGCACAATGGAGACTGACTTTTTCACACTGTCTGACAGTGACAGGACAAGGGTGAATGGCCTTAAACTAAAAGAGGGGAGATTTAGGTTAGATATGATGAAGAATTTTTTCCACTCAGAGTGTGGTGAGGCACTGGCACAGCTGCCCAGAAGCTGTGGGTGCCCCATCCCTGAAGGTGCTGAAGGCCAGGCTGGATGGGGCCCTGGGCAGCCTGAGCTGGAGGGAGGAAGCCCTGCACATGGGGGCATATGCAGAGGTTTGGGACTGGGTGGGCTTTAAGGTCCCTCTAACCCAAGCATTTCTGTGATCCTATGATGTGACAAACACTGTGGCTGGCTAAACAGCTCCAGCTGACATGGGCGTATGAGGCACTAGCCAATCTGTAGCAGAAACGCTGTTTTTCTCCTCATGTCCTAGTACACAGGCTTAACAGAAAAAAAGAAACGAAGAAAGCTCTGGCAAGCAGGCTTTAGGAACTGGCACAAGAGAACAAGCAGACAGATGCAGTTCACAGGGTTGCTGAACCTCAGCCTACTCACTGCATCGTCCTCATAACAGATGTTCCCAGGGTGCCCCAATCCAGTTGCTGGTAAAGAGCTGACCAGCAGAGCTGCTCTGAGCTCCCACTGAGCAACAGAAAAAACAACAACACTCAACACAAATTCCTGCTGTGTGGGAAAACAGCACTGCAACTTCTAGAGGTATCCACCACACATCTTTGTTCCCTGAGAACAGGGGCTCCTGTCCAAGAGATCACATCCTCAGTCTCCAGTGAGCACCAGGGCCAACTCTCACATCAAATGGGGTTGCAGGAGCATTTCAGTTCCCATTTAAAGGGAAACACACATTTCTGATCCTCATGATTACAGAAAATCTGACTGCTAAAGGAAACAGAACTAGAATGCAAAGACAAAGAAGCTGGGTTTTGGGTTTGTTTGTTTTTTTCCCCAAATCCCACAACAGAAAACAAACTCCAAATTCTGAAGGATTTGGCCAAAGTCTTTTGACTTGTGTCAGTGAAAACATTAAAAAAACAACAACAACAACAACACAAAACTCAGACAAAATAGGTATAAGTGCTACCTTGCGCTGTCATCTGAGAGCCACATCTTCTAAAAAAATGGTATCTAAAGAACTTGGGTTAAGAACCTGAGAACAGTAGAGTGGTGAATATGGGAAAAAGGGAGGACAGGGGGAAATAGGGGCAAACAAGTAGATCAAGGTCACCTTAGTTCTCTTTCCACAGGTAAACTGCATTAAGCCACACTTTGCAGTCAATTTAGAGGTGACCTAAGTAGGCCAGACAAGTTTGGAGCCTTGGCTTTGACAGATACAAAAGAGTTCCAAGTTGCATGTGGTCTTCAAGAGTGCTTTGCTTCTTTAAGCTCAGACTTATTTGGGACAGCAAGTATGGTCTTCCCTGGATGTGCTGGTAAATTCCCTGGAGATGCAGAGAACTGAGGAAGGCAAATGCTTTGCTTTCAATCAAAAAAAAAATGAGAGACTTCACCCTGAGCACGCTTTGCCACCTCATCAGCTTACATGGACTGCTACCAAAATGTCAAATATCCTGCTTTTGTTGTGCAGTCTCCATTTTCCATTTCCTAAGGGAGCAAGACTCTACAGCCCTTCTACTTCTTCAATTGTCCAGTGTCTTTCAGGAAAAAGACAAAGAAAACTTCACTAACAAAGAAAAAAATAAGCAGAAAAACAGCTTAAAAAAAATAAAGAAAAAAGCCCAACTCTTCTTCCAGGCTCCTCTGGGCACTGCAAAGACAGGTATGGGCATAAGTCTAGCATTTTCCCTTTGCTGGAAACCCTTGCTAGTCACACTGTACAGGATTAAAAGAAAAAAATCCCCCATCACAGCGATGGTACTGAGGGATTCTCAGATGACTCTTTTGTCTTTAAGGGAGTTTCAGTTTTCTGCCAGTTATCTTTACTGAGTCTAAACAGAAACACCGAGGAGAGCTCACCCCAGCAATGACATGGAGGGACAAGAGGACAAGAGCCTGTTAGCATTCCTGGAACATCCAGCTTATTAAAACAAAAAAAAAAAAAAAAAAAAGAGTGATAGAGAAAGAGAAGAAAAAGCCCACCCCAGGTCTGCACACTGCAGCTTACCGCCATCTTGATGTCCTTGATACGTGCCGATGGAGTGGAGGCGGCTGGCACCAGAACAGCCCAAGAGAAGGAAAGAGAGGCCAATGGAGATTTATGTGAGGAGAGTGAGATGGACAAGGTAAAATTGTCAGGAGGAGTTGTTAGAAAGTAAAATATATTGTGACAATTCCACTCCTGCCGTTCATCAATAAACTGACAGATCATTTAGTGTCAATTAGGAGTGATAGATGGACAAGTCCCCATGATCCTGGGCCAAAATTAATGGCTGGGAGGGAGAGGGTGATTGAAAATGACGGCTGACATTGAGAGGAAAGTCCTGAAGGTCCCCAAGGGGCTATTACTTGCCTCATTCCCTTGCAGATCAATGCAGGGACAAACCCAAAAACAGACACTTCAAGACAAAACTTAATCAGACTTCCTTTTCTATCTTCTCCTTCTCAGTTGTGCCCCCTCACTTGGTAGCCTTGATCCTTTGTAGCTGTACTCTTCACATCACTGAAGACATCCACAGAGGGTGGTAAGATGCAGAGGGACACTGCTGTTCTCCCCACCACCGGGAGCTTGGTTCTGCTCCTAACATGGCAGTATCATACGGAATCCCAGCCCAAGATTTATCTCAGCATTGCTGGGCTGGGAGTAGAGGGCAGACACAATGACACAAGCTTTTCCTTGCCATGTCAGACAGAGAAACTCGTGAGCGCTTTACTACTCCCACTTGCAAGACAGGGATGACCAGAGGTTCTATAAACCAGGCACTCTTGAGGGTCATCTCATATAGATACAACACAGGATAGTTTAAGCCCATCTTCTTGAAACAGGAGGTTTTTAACTTTAGTTAGCTCTAGAGACCTTCAATCATAAAAAACCTTAATCTCTTAAACAACTTTTCTCCAGCTCCAGGGTGCAATCTCACCATTGCCCAACCTCCAGAGCCTTAAATGATGTCTACACAAAAGTTGAGTTATCAATGCCGTTCTGTTCTAAAGGTCACCCCAACGGCATCCACTTCCTTCTTACAGGGCCTTGATATTTATCTTCCTGTGAAAAACATTGCTGGACGCTGTACCAGCACATCTGTTCCAAAACGTTCTGGCCATTCACCTAAATAAGCCCTGATTATTCCAATTCTGTATGACCGAGCAGTCAGAAAAAAAGAAATTTCAGTTGTGGCTGGAGCACCTGTTGCTAAAATGCCAGGATCCATGTGAAAGAAAGGAGACACGTGGGATCAAAAAAACAAACAAAAAACATACTTACAGGAAGAAAAATGAAGGAAATTCCATAAGGAAAGTAGGATATAAGGAAAGTCAGATAGATGAGACCAGAAGAACCTGGAATTAAATGGCTCTTCAAAGGATCTCTCCTTTGTCAAATCCCCACCAGTATGCAAACATGACTTTCTTTTTCCTTCTCCCATTGGCAGGCACTCTGTGTTTCTTCCTTCTGAAGCACGAGATAACCTGACAATAAAACCTTTGCTTTGCTTGACACAAATGTCAACACTGATGTTATTAAGGACATCGGTACAGCTTTCAGAATGGCACTTGAGCTCCATCCAGTGGTTGGAGCGATGCTTCTCTAGCATAAAACCATCTGTAATTACTGTTATTTATGTAATGTCAGCAGGGTACTAGGCTACAAGCAGCTGCCTTGGTTCTTGGCTGGTCCCCTTACCTGTCTGTAACACTGGGGCTAGAATACTGCTGAGGCGGCAATGGGACTGCCTCTTCTCATGGAGAACTGCTCAGTACAATCCACAGTACATACAGTTGCAGAGAGCCCCATCAGTAACCAAAAAAAAAAGATTACTGTATCATTACTTTGCACCATTTATTTGCTGATGGCAAAGGGCAAGTCTGAGGGTTTGCTCAGAAACTCACCTACAGTCCTCGCTATTACCCATATCGACAAAATGGGAATCCTAGTAATGACAACTGTTTTACAGAGGCGCTGGGTGTCCAAAGTAATCGCTCCGTGCTTGACTTTCAGAAAACTTTTGTTGTGTTTTTTTTTTTTAAGAGCAAGAAAAAAGGACAGCATTTTGATCATTCCTGGGACTTTAATGTCTGACACTTGTAAACGCCATGGGAACTCGTGACAAAATTACTTTCTCTTCCTTGTACACAATCTGTGCAAATTAATTTTAAAACTAATTGTAGACTGGAAAACGTTATGGGCTCTCCTCCTCTTCCTAACTTGCAATAGTCTGAGACAGCACAAGTCTAAAGGAAGGAATCAGCAAGGTGATGAAAATATGTGGAAGTTCACCTTGGAATGACAAGAGCTGTATGGGTAAGGGCTGAGGAGGGAACAGCAAAAGTAGGAAAACAGAAAAACGCACTGCAAATGAAATTCTACTCTAATGTGCATCCACTGGAAACACAGAGAACAATTTCAAGTAATCATTTCAAACTGATAAAACTTGGAACTAGAAATACAGCAAAAAAGAGTTAAAATATCCCTGCAGGGAAAGCAATAAGTATGCAGTTTTAACTGGCTGAATCTGTCAGACATAGAACGAAAAGCTTGTACCTCAAATAAGGAAGAGAAGGATGCACAGACAGAGACAAGACTTTCCTGAGTGGCTGCAGTATCCCATCTGACCCAAAATACAGACACAGGCACAACACAGAAAATCTAACTGCAGTCGCTCTGCTCGCCCTCGCTTTACAAGCAAAATATCACAGAATACATTGCTGTCAGTTCAAAATTACTTAAACAAAATTACTTAAAGCAATATACTTCCAAGTGTAGGCTGAGTTACATTGGCATAAGAGTCCCTTATAGCTGCATCAGATATGTTAAAAGAAGCACGTTATTCTAGTGTATCTATATCTACCCCAGTGAAACTGGAGCAATGACTTGATGGTATTCCAAACCGAGTCAAAGTGGTGGAAAAGCTATGGGGAGATAAAGCCTGAGAAAACAGAAACGAGAAAGCTACAGCAACACTGGTATGACATCAGCCGATGACTCAGACTTTTCACATGAAGGTTCAACTCTGGGATATGTCACAAGGACAGCCTTACAGGCCAGCATCTCAGGCTTCTCTCAGGGAAAGGAAAAGAGATCAGCCTATCAAGAATCTGCAGCTGAAGGAAAGAAACGACAGGGGGAGAGCTGTACAAAAGCCTCGTCCCTCCTACAACTAAAGAATGTCAGAGCAAAGCTTCTCTTCATAAAATTTATTCCAAAAGCTCCTAATACAAAGGAAGAGAATACTGTCAAGTATGACACAATACTGTACGCATGAACAAGCAAGGGGCATGTCTTCATCTTACGTCCCACTGGACAGGGTCTTACAGGTAGAAAGGTCTGCAGTTCTCTAGCTTCCTTTCTGCTTTCAACCTCGTAGGAGTGTTTACTCCAAGCACCTGGTATATCCATCATCCATGCAATTGGGATGCTGGAGGAGAACTGCTGGTAACTACTGCTCCAAATCCGTCTGACAAGGCTCAAGTTAAACCACGGAAAACATCCTACAGCAGCACATAGTGCAGTGCCATTACATTAGGAACCTGAGCACTGTCCTTCAGGGCACATTAGGCTCAGCTCTGAATAACTGAATTAGCTCCTACCCAGTCCCTCACATAGCCACCAATTACATGATTTATTCTTCTTAAGCAACACAATTCACCCTTGTTCTCCGCTATCACATTTCCATAAGCTTCAGCTTGGTTCTACAAAGGGCTGATATATTTGGAGACAAAGAAAGAGCCATAATTTTCCCAGAAAAGTACTGTTTTCTAGAATGTAGAGCTTTCTCAGCTCCCAGGAAATACTGACTGTGTAACAGGTCTCAAGATGTGCTGTCCCATTCTCAAGGTTCCAGGAAAGAAAATATATAACTTTTTCCACAAATCAGAGTGTCTCCAAAGCACAAGTCCAGACACATGCACTCTTACTAAAGGCCTTAATACATACAAGCGATCTCACACCACACAAAGGCAGAGCCCTTCAGTCCTGTGAATAACAAGTGTAACAGCAAGGTAACTTTACAGCTTGATAAATAACAAATAGATAGAGATCTCCTTCTGGTCTGAACTGTCCCTCAGTTCTGATACCCATCCTATTACCATATCCGGGTATTTCCCTTTCATTAAGGTGTCCTTCATAAGAATGTGACTTTTCAACATACATTCTACAATTTGAATAATTTTTTCTTCCATCTCTTCTCTCGGACCATCTCCATTCATCTTCATTACACCACAAGCCCATACACACATAAACATTAACAAATTTCATCTTTACCATCAAGGATAATCCCTAAATCCTGAACATTGCATACTTGTCAGTGGGTCACTGACATGTCACTCTCCTGGAAAGGATGTGGGCAATCAAATCCCACCCCCAGCTTCTGTATTTAACATCCTTATTATGGTCTTGACTCCTTCCAGGAATCCCACCTGGACTACACCAGGTGAGGAATACACTGCCTCCTGCAGACAGTGATGTAAACGCACTTCATAGCCCAGACAGGCCAACCTACACAAAGCATTTGCTAGTGGAACCAAGCAAGAGCAATACCTCAAATGGTGTCGAGGAGTTACAAGGATACTGGAGACACCAACTGCAAGATCCAGAAAAAAACTTCTCCAGTGCCTGCAATTCCAAAGCCCAACCAGTGACATTCAGCTAACCCATGCTGTAGCTCCTCTTAGTAAAGAAAGAGGTGAGTACTTACTTGGTAGGCGCCACTACAGGATCAACTGCCCAGCCTCCTTGCCGGCGTGGGGGTTTAGGTGGTGGGTCCTTCAGTAAAGAAAAAAAAGAGAAACTTTACGGCCAGCTCCTGTCAAGCCAATTCTTACACCAGCTCCACACATACTCAGGCAACAATTTACCAAGCAGATGGAGAGATAATGCTTAAAATGCTGCTTATTCATAAAATAAGAGATATTTAAGACAGTTTTATACATATCTGTGTAGGCAGGAGGTACAGTGCCTTAGTCAGTATCTTGAGAAGCTGCAGGTCTGCGTGCCTTTGACTTGTTCAAGAGACAAAGCACAGCACTAATCTGCAGAGGATGCGCTGCTCTCCAGAGCATGCTTCACTGTGAACACCTTCACTACTGCTGCTCACAGTTCAATTGGGAGCATCATGTTCTACATGTTTGCTAGGACACAAGCCAGTCAACACGCATTTTAGACATAGTATTTTAGATGAGGAATCGCTCCCTAGAAAGACCTGCTTTTCTCTACTGACTAGAATAGGAAGTCAGATGACAACTACACCAAAGACCTGGAAAGTTACGCAAGATTAACCCTGCCATCACCACCTCTGGGACGCTAAAAGGAAAGTTCACTCAGAGCTTATAGACACTCCCTGCTATTTTGTCTTGTGTGGCACTTGGCAACATGGCGAAAGAAAACAAGAATTCAGCTTGGGGCTCATAACAGGAATTTCCAAACACCAGGCCCACCATGTGAGAGCTGCCCAATGTCTTCTGCAGTTTGGGGTCCGGCCCGCTGCCTGAACCACCTCATGCAGCAGTAGCTTCAGTGTTCTGCACAACATGCAGTGCCGAAAGCAGTAGAAGTAAGGTGAACCCAGTGGATGAATACTTATATATAGCTTATATAACTCCTGATTATCACAGAATAGTTAAGGTTGGAAAAGACTACTAAAATCGTCCAGGCCAACCATCAGTCCATCACCACCGGGCCCACTAACCATGTCTCTCGGTGCCACATTTACATGGCTCCTGGGAAGTCTGTTTCAGTTGATGGTGCCCAATTGCACAGACACATGAAGGAATGATCCCACCCTCCTTCCCTCCCTTCCCCCTCCCCCCAAAAAAAGGATAATTGTGTCAAATAATGTCCAAAAATGGGGAAAACATGGTAAATGCAAAGAAGTCTAATCTGGGGTGAGGGAAAGAGGACATACAGCTCCCAAAGCTTTTATTAAGAAAGCGAATGGGCTGGGTGACTCCTGAGGATCTCTGACCTGACAAGGGGAAGCTTACTTGCGAGGTGGGGTCCAACCTGAGCCAAAGCCAAATTGTCTCTTGTCACAGATGAGGAAGTGAAGCTGAACTAACCCCTGATGGTAGGGGTCTCCCGTGTTTATTTCTTGAAACAGAAGCATTGTTTGCGAGTGTGGGAAATGAAGAGAGCCTGCCAGGGGCAGCCGCTGCCTGCTGCAGGGAGGGGGCACGACCCTGCATAGCTCCCTGATAGGAGCAAAAATAGTCATTCTCCAAAAATAAACAGGGAGCAGGAACGAGGCAGGAGCTGCAGTCCCAAAATACCAGCTTTCTTCGGCAAAGGGAGCACAGGAGGGCAGAGGGACAGGCAGGGAGCGTGAAACGCAGGAAACAGCCTCCTTATATGGGCTCATCCGCAGGGGACAGAGCTCAGTCGACTGGAATGACCATGTCACAGAATGTGAAGCCTTCAGGGGCCCAAGTGAATGGAGTTTTCTGATCTTGAAATGATTTCCCCAGATTCTTAAGATGCCAAACCAGAGAAGAGGCTACAGTGCCAAAAAAGGAGCATTTTGAATTCAGTTGATCTGAACACACCCAAAGCCAAGGAAAATGGGGGAAAACACACCACATATGGGCTTGCGTGCCCACATAAACATCCCCGTTCCCATTACACACGCCCCTACCTCAAAAACACACTCCCTCCCACAGCGATCCTTCCCACGCAAACAGCCCTTCTCCCTCCTTCCCCTGCACCATCCCCCTGGTAGCCAGCAGGCCTTGCTCCCTGAACGCAAATGTAACTGAAGAACCTGGGGGTAAGGCTGAGGGAAAACACAGCATTTCCAAGGCACGTCAGCGCACTGGCAATTTAATCCCCGCCTCACTAAAACCCTTCTTCAGCTCCGAGATAGGTGAAGTTGGGCACTTCAGATAGAAGTGTGGTGAGAATGGCTGCCCCAGCCCTTGCACAGGATGTGACTCCACTGCGTTCAGGGGGTTGGTTCCAATGTCTTCCCAGTTTTATAACGCATTCCCATTGATCATACACATCAGGCAGCCCTGAATATCTGGCAGATGCTGACAAACACTTCACATACACCTACAGCCCTTTTATTCCTCTTGCAATAAATCAGGTAATTCTTTTTGAGCTGCCCACAGGAGCACTAGCAACAGGAAAGGCAATGTTACCTGTCAGCTGAGAATAAATAGTTTTTCTTTGTTAGACGCCTGGAAAGTGCCATAATAAGGTCACACGCCACAAGCACTTCTGTCAAGTAAATAAACTTACCTTTCCCACTTCTAAAATGTAATTTACAATTGAGAATGCAATGTTGTGCATTGCCGTAATATGGTCACAGTTAGAGAAGTTGCAACTGCAAGCAAGCTTGACACAGAAAGTGAGAAGAATGTCAATGGCAGAGGAAGCAGAGCAGAAATGAAAGATGCTGTTCTTCTGCCATGGAGTAAATGCGCTCCTGAACATGTCTTCCTGATGAAAACGACTGTGGGCTTTAAAATGATCAGAACCTGTCGGTACTACCTACTATATCAAAGGCAAGCGTTTCATTATACAAAACTATGCACCCAAAGTGATTTAGTGCTCAGAACACAGAGAATCCACCAGCTCCTGACAAAAGTGCTCTCTCTCAACTGCTGCTGCTCAGTCAGTTTCACACCATTAACTAACCACTTGCTCACCGTGCCTTGCTTTTCTGCCTGACTTCTCAATTCCTCCAGATTTCCCCTATCATAGTTTCTGCAGACTCTCTCTTTATTTCAGGCATGTTGCCATGTCCTGTATCTCCTACTTGATTTTTTTTCTCAGAAATTCAGTTCGGTGCCATTTTCCCAAAGGCAGGATTTCCCAGGCACTCTTACCAATGCTTTCATACTACCACTATAATCAGGATTTTATCTCCCATTTGGAAAACTACTGGCCTTGCTCAGTGTACCTGAATCCCATCTCTCTTCTATTAAAGAAGAAATTCTACCTTCTTCTTCAGGATCTTTCTTATCAGATAGATGTAAGATTCTAATCCAGCTTCCTCATTAAGGCAGAAATTTCCAGGCTACTTGTCAGCTCATGTCTGCAGCTTGGAAGGTGCTAGCTGGGTGTAGCTTCCCTCACGGAAGCAACTAACTGGAGGCTCCAGTGATGTTTCTGTTGGGACCCACCAGGACGCAGGCATATTATGGGCATGTTGGGTCCCTCAGATTCTCAGGAGGATCTGGAAATGTGGATTAATTTATCTTCATCAACACAACAACTCCTCTGAAACAGCAAGCACTCTGTGCAGGGAAGTAGGGACTCAAATGACATTGATAGTACGCAACAGAGGGCACACAATCTTTCTCTCGTGCAGTACATCTCCTTAAAATGTGTGAGATCTGTGATCTCCTCCATATACAAGAATGGTGATATTTTTATACGATATGTAAGCACCTTCTTTTCATCCAATAATGGCCATGGAGCAGAAAGAAAGGAGTATGGCCAGACCATACTCCTTTGGAAACGCCAGAGTTTCCATTCCTCCAGCAAGTTGCCAGAGGCTCCCTGACTGCAGGAAAGCCAATCTCCACAAACAGCCCTCATTAATTAGTTCTGATTGTTGCCCCTTAAGGAGCTGTAAGTCAAACAGCCCTGCTGCTTCTAAGCAGCCACATAACATTCACCATCTTTTCACATCTCAGAGCACATATGATATCAAAAAGGGATCTGTTCCCAATTGTATGCAAGCCTCGTATTTTTGCAAAAAGTGGCCCACCTCTGCTAGCCTTCTTTATCACATCCACAGACTGTAGAAATAATGCATCTCCTCCAAGGACTTCTGCATGTCTTACATGCCTAACAGAAAACACTGGATTCTCATTTCTTCTGTAGTCCGTTGTTCTTCATAGTCACTGACATCTCTTTATAAAGGAAAAGGCTATTAAGATGGAAACATTTCTTGTGGGGCTTCAAATATTTTGACATCTGTCACAGCAAGTAAAGGAACAGCTCATCTTGTTAAATAGCTCTTCCCTAATACAACAGTCAGTTCTGGCTAAGTAGCACATGCACCTGCTAGGGAAGCTGTCATACTGCAGTGTGTGACACCTTGTCTCGAGAGTTACTGCTCTCCTCTGTATGAAAACAATGCACAACAATCTGATTCTAGAAGCAAAGGATTACCAAGTAGAAACCTCTCACAACTGCAGTTACAAGGCCATGCCCCTTCCAGCCCTCCAAGATGTAAACATCTTTCAACCAACATGCTTTTACCTTGTGCTGTACACTGACAGACATTCACATCCATCTACGCCCCTCCTACAGTTCTTCCGCTGCCTTCAGATGGGCCTGGGAGCACTTGAAGCATGAAATAAATGTGTGGAAAGGAGAAGCTGATAACAAAATTATTTTCCGTGGGATTTTCAGGTTTTGCCTACAACCCACATCAAAGTGGCCAAGCAGGAAGCATACCACTAGAAAAGCTGGGGAACATGGCTGACTAGAAATGCTACTTGAGTAGATGTCATCAAAAGGCTTGAGATATCCTGAGGAAGTTGAAAATAGCTGCCTTGCCAGCCAGGCAATTGGGGTACACAAGAGAGAGGCAGCGGGAGGCCTTGGGGAGCTCTGGGCCACACAGTGCTGGGGCTCACACTGGGGAAGTTGGCCTAATTAGGGAACAGAAGTTCAGCTGCATTTTTGAGATTCCTCCTGGAGAATCTGGCCAACTTCCAGCTGAGCGGTCCCCGGGAATGGGCTGGGAGTCCTGCAACTCTACAAGTAACCAGAAGGCCACTAGAGAAAAAGATGCAATCCTTGGGAAAAAGGAAGCAGGTAAAAAAGTCAGCGCTGCTTTGGAGGGCGGTGGAGTGTGTTTACAAGCATAATGCAAAGAATTCAAACAGATGACAGGCTAGGACACACAGGGATGTACTCAGCCCAGGCCAGAACAAACACAGATATAGGAGGGTTTTAAAAATGTGCACCAGCTACAGGAAATTCTGCCTCTGAGAACCCTCTCAGGTTCTCAGAAATGCCAGTCGCTTCAAGAGCTATCTACTGCCAGTTCATCCCACTCCCAGCTAAACGCCTAAGAAAGCAAAACCCTGGCAACAAACCATACACAAAACGTAGCTTTCCTCTGGTAAGAGTTATTCTACAAGCTGAAGGTCACAGGGAAAAGCAGGATGCTGGAGAGAAAAACAACACAGTAAGACTGCGGGGTCTTTGGAATGTGAACTTTTTGTCCCAGTCAGTCACCGGCATTCTCTAGATCTTACTGTCATGCAAGTCACAGATCCAAAAAGGGTTTTAAGAGGCTGCATTACAACTATACACATCTTCTTAAGTCATGAACTCTCTGGACTAGAGTGGCTGGACAGTGCCTAAAACAGTGTCACTGGTTTTGCATAAATAAAGTCACCCAGTAAGCAGAAGGATGACCGCAACCAGTGTTTGGATCCTCAGTTCCACATTTCTAAGCAATGGGCAAGAAGTGTGGGGAAGACCACTAGGGGAATGCCTGCAAGGCAGATTGAGACCACATCAGACAACGGAATGAGTTTGGAGCTGGATGCCAACCACTGTGCTCGGCTAAGAACTGGGTTAGGAAAATACTGCTCTGATTAAAGGCCCTGATCATACAAAGCCCAAGGCCATGTCTACACCACAGGTGCAGACACACCTGCGAGTAGGATTCATGTGAGTCAGCTCCACTCTGTAAACAGTCTAGCTTTAGTTACTTCTGGTAACCAGGCTCTGCCACAGCTCAGCACTGCACAGCTGGTGCAGGCTGCTTCTCATCCGGGGGTCCCTGCGTCATCTGCACTGTATTTTAGGTTGCAAAGATATAATCTCACCAAACTGGGTCACTCAGCAACACAGGTCTGCAATTGGCTTCATATTTCAGCTACTTAAAACTTCAATAGCTGTTCCTCCAACAAGCATTTATTGAAAACTTTTGTTCTTGACATGCCTTCTTAACCTAAAAAGCAACAGCCCATTTTTTTCCCATTCAAACCGTTTTAAAAGCACCGGGATCTAGAACTACAGAAGGACTTAGCTGCCCCTCTGGAGAGGTCAGATCCTCATTTTTTCTTTGCAGTTGTTGCCTTAAAGCATGTCATCAAATTTTGAGTGACTAGGAGGCACAGATGTCACCAACCATCTAGTTAGGGGTCCAAAATCAGGTGTTCTCCCCCAGTAAGGGACCTCAAGACTACCTACTGCAGGTCTACCACAACAGAGCTGTAGGACAATGTCCCAGGTGGATTCATTAGTCCTAGAACAGATGTCTCTGCTCAAATGTTATTGCCTTCAGTTACAAAGTCCTTTCCTGCAGCCCACGATTGCTTCCAGTTCCCTTCTCCAAAGCAGAGCCGCTTCAAGAGAAGGGACAGAGAGCCTTCTCAGACCCAGAACAGCTCGTACCAAGAAACACGACTTGATGATCTTTTAGGAGGAAGAGGGCAATAAAATCAGTATCTCTTCCAGCTTGGAAAGAAGATGGCAGGTTTGAACTCTGAATTTGTGTGTAAAACATGTGGATTCAGCATCAAAAATAACACCACCATCCCTGGTGGCCCCTGAAGAAAAAAGTCCTACTCTGCAACTGAAAACGACAAAGCACCAGGATGGTAGAAGAACTTGCTTTCCCACGGCTCTGAGAGGTGCTGGAACTCCACAGGACAGCAGGGCTTCAGACACATTGCAGTTCCCAGCCACTTTCTATCACCTTAACAAATTCCCAGCCCCATCTCACATCATCTGCATACAACACAGGGTAGGGGCCTACAGTGGGCTAAAATATTGATTTTGCTATAAGGGCAAGGTGTCTCTCAGTGGATTTGTGTTTAGGGAATCCCCACCATTTTCCTATGTGAATTTCTATCCCTCCTTTAAACAGAAGCTAAAGTAAATTCAAGAAGGGACATCACCAAGGCCCTAAAGCACATCTGTGGCAAAGCCAGGAAGAGAACCCAGCAAAAATCTTGGCTGTCAGCCACTTTCACACTCCTCCTGCTTATTCTGCCTCCGCAAATTAACTAAGATATGAGGATACACCCTTTTCTTATACCATTGATCAGCCTTGCGGCCTTTGGCTTAATGTCCCAGGCAGCCTTGGAAGGCACAGACAAATGAGTGACTCAACTGGCAAAAATTCAGATGTGAGATGAGTGGTTTGCCAGGGGATGCAAAACAAGTCTGAGCAGGCGGCTGGCTGGAGGGCAGGACTTCAGCAGGTACGTTCACATCAATGGCATCAATTGGGTGTTTCAGAGCAGCAAGAGGAAAGGGACCAAATCCAGGAAGAGTTCAGATTGTAACACTCAGCACAGCCCAAAGGGAGTTCAGGAAAGGGTTACGTGAGCCATCAGAGGGACAAAGGGGCCAACTTCGGACATGATTCAAGAAGCCAAGTATTTTAGCTTGGCCAGGCAATGACTAAGGGAGGGATATACTGCAACTAAACAGTTCTGGATCGCACCTGCATCATAAAGTTCTACTAATAACTGGTTTAGAAGGGAGCTATGATACAATTAATAAAAGTAAGTAGGCATTTTAAACATAAAAGTATTAAAAGCTACAAGCAGACTACTGATCAGTCAGATTTCTGAATGCTCAGTTAACCATTTTGTGACCCTTCACAGGCACGTACAAATGGAAAAATCCTTTCAAGCGTGACTGTGCTGCGTAAGAGCATAAGCTTGAATAAAGTGTGCAGGAGCTATCCTGATAGGAGTGGTTTCAAAGAGGGCATCACTACATACTAAGGAAAATCTCCTTCCCAGGCACCACTGCACAACACCCCCAAAGCAATAACAACCGTTCATGTGGAAGTCAAATCAGTTTAGTTGTTTTAATGAAACTGTGCAGCCAGGAGCAAGAAGGTGCCTGCAGCGTGTGACCAGCCACCACTCAGTACAGCAGCTCTTCAGAAGCTAGGAATTAAGACAGTGTATGGAAGGTAGAATTAGTTCCAGTTAAATGGCTGTAAGAACTGGGTTCACTGAGGTAATACATAATTAAATAAGAAAGTTTAAGACAATTACTATGAAAAAATTCTATTGGGTAGGTAGTTCCCAAAACAATACCCATCTGCGGGAAGTCTCTTTGCCTGATTTTTTGAAAAGTGCTCTGGATATAGTCCTGAAACATCTGTCGATGACTAATAGAATCATAGAATGGTTGGGTTGGAAGGGACCTCAAGGACCATCAAGCTCCAACCCCCCTGCCACATGCAGGGCTGCCAACCTTCATATCTAGTACTAGACCAGGCTGCCCAGGGCCCCATCCAACCTGCCCTTGAACACCTCTAGGGACGGAGCAACCACAACCTCTCTGGGCAGCCTGTTCCAGCATCTCACCAGTCTCTATTCATAAAGAACTTCCCCCTGATATCCAACCTAAATCTTCCCTCCCTCAACTTAAAACCATTTCCCCTTGTCCTGCTGTTATCTACCCTTTCAAAGAGTTGACTCCCCTCCTGCCTGTAGGATCCCTTTAGGTACTGAAAGGCTGCAATTAGGTTACCCTGCAGCCTTCTCTTCTCCAGGCTGAACAAGCCCATCTCCCTCAGCCTGTGTTCATAGGGGAGGTGCTCCAGCCCTCCGATCATCTTTGTGGCCCTCCTCTGGACCCTCTCCAGCAGCTCCCAGCGGATATAATAAACTCAGTCGATCTTTCCTACAATATCATCTCTAGCACCACAAAGAGAACACTGAACAGTCCTCAATTCTTACAATAACCAAACCCTGCTGAGGCCAGAATTAATGAGATGGGTGATACAGCTTTCTTTTCTGGGCTCCAAACTTCAATGGAGCTACTACACTACTACAGAGTTGGTGCTTCAGCAGAAAGAATGAGAACATGGGAAAGGATGCTTTAAATACCTAACATATACAAAGAGCTACTCAAGCCAGGAAAGACTCACAGGAAATACACAAGCACACAAACCTGTAACTACTGGCTGGCCTTCTCCTCTGGGGCACCAGTGAGACTTCATAATCTCTTAAAACAAGTTTTCATGTTGTAGGAGTAAGCTAAACACAGTGTACAACACATGTAGGCTCAGACAGGTTCTGTAATCCATCAGCTACTCTCTGTCCTGATTTTTAAAAGAAAACAGAATGCCTTTTCAGTGGCCACACATAGGTCTGCGATCTAAGTATATGAAGCAGCATCTGACAAGAGTAGCTGCCAGACAATAAGACAAAAAATTGTCGGCAACAGGAACAGAAGATGCAGGAGAGGCACTGCATCTCAGGCATGACTTTGTCTTACTCTCTAGCACTACAGTCCTGTCTTATGGTAGGGCCCAAGCCCATCAATAGGTTAGCCTTACTAGTCCCCTTCAGAGAAGCCAGTGTCTACCTAGAAAGGTTCTAGTCTTACATGGCCAACCTCTTCCTGAGGGTCTTCATCCTGGAAGGATAAGGAGGGGAAAGGAGAGAAAGAAGTTAAAAGGAAAAGCTATGGAACTCTGCACAAAATAGCTTGAAGATTGATATGAACTGTCCTGCAGCATATGCTATGCAACCTTAATCACTTGAGCAGAATACAAAGTTGATCCGACTACTGTAAGGTTTATATCCACAGTCATTTATGCATATGCAAACTGTGATACCACAGAGCATACCTGTTGCACTGCAAAGGCATGAAAAGTGCACAGCAATCATATCACTGACAGGAATACTAAAAAAAAAAAAAAAAAAAAAAAAAAAATCACCAAAAAACACTACAATAACTGCAAGAACAGAACTAACCTAGCTCCTGTAGTGTGAGAAAGACCACAGCATTCAGGTATGTAGGACACTAGAAAGATCTGAATGGCCAGACTCTGCAACTGTGCCAGTCCAGAAAAGATGCTGAAGCTGTCATGCTAGGAGTTATTTACCATAGCTGGCCGTACCCCTTTTCTGGGAGACACTGAGCAAGGTCAGATTCTCCACTGGTAGTGGTAGCTGTAGAAGTTAGCTTGAGATAGCCCTTGCTGACAATAGCATTGCATAAGTATATGAACTTTAGTTAACCCTACTGTAGAAGGGAACAGCTTAGTTATGAGGCCGATGAATAACTACATAAAGCAGCCTGTTTATCACTGAGAAACTTGTGAACTGGCTGAGAATCTTTCTGACAAACACTGCCAGAAAAAAGCACAGTAACAACCAGTCGTTGGGCATCAAATGCAAGGAGAAGGCAATTTAAGAACCCAGTAATCTCTATGCAATCCAAGAAATAACAGAATAATTCAGGGAGAAACTGTAGGTATCCCAAGAGAAAACTGACTGTGCAAGCAGAATAACGCAAAAATATTTTTGCATAATGATTTCTTACAGAACAACAAATAGCCCACTCCTGCTGAGAGGAGACACAGAAAAGGAAAAAAATGCTGATATATTTAAACAGAAGGCTTTTCCACTCAGCTTTCCAAATCAATCTCCTTAAGAGCTCCAAACCTGGCTGAATAGCTTATTTTGGCGAATATCATCATGCCAGCATTCAGGCAGTTGGACACAGCAATGGCAGAGCCAGGAAAAAGAGTTGCCTTTTATTCTAGACAAGCATCCAGAAGACTCGGTAGAATGTGAAAACAAAGATTTTCAACAGATCTCACTATATCATCCACTCCTCCCTTTGCACAAATAACACGACCAGCTTGAGTCTGTCCCATTTTGCCAGAAACCTGATAGCATCAAGATGAGTAAAAAGTGACAGAGAGCCAGGGGATGGGAAAGGCCTCCCAGTGGAAAATGGATATACTACCCTTCTGAAAATAAATGTTTGAAATGCAGAGTTCTGGCATGCAGCAAGCAGATTTATCTCTAGGAATTCCCATTTACAACATATTCCCCTGGGTGCTCAAGAAGTGCCTGTTAATTTGCCAAGGAGCTCTGAAGGCCAGGAATGCACACAACCATTGTTGCAGGAGGATGCTGACTGCACCAATTACAACAAATAATCATGTTCTTTCTTGCCTCTTGAAACAGTATAGAGCTGCACCGTTGCTTGTTGGTACTTGTACTTCTAAAAAGGCAGGAATGCTCTGCATGTTAGATGGCAGACTGTTAGCTTTATGACCCTTACAGCGCTCGTCAAGGTTTCTGAATTTGAAGGTAATGCAGATAATTTCACAGAGGAATGGGAGCTATCAAACAGAGATTTGGCCAGAGGAATCAGAGAGACTACTACAGTTCAGGAATTTATTGTAGAAAAGCAAACAATGCACATACACAACAGGCATACAAAAAATACTACAACATCATGTTGCTTTATACAGCTTGGGGGATGTATAGCAGGCTACAAGGCACAAGAGATTGCAGTTACGTCCCAGGGAACAGGTTTCCACGACACATTTGTGAAAGAAGACAGACAGTTGATGAGATGCACCATTGCTTGAAGTCTCTTTTTGAAGACAGAGTCCAGGTCAACAAGAGATCGGAGGTAATCTGATAAGATCTACACTCCAAATCAGAAGATCTGCCTATTGGCTTCAAAACAAATATCATTTTAATTATACTAAATGAGTTGTTCACTCTGTAAAGTGATTTCCTTGTAATAAGTCCAAAAGCTGAAACGTGGACAGACAAGTACTTTCTGCTTCCTTCAAGAGAGCTGTTATGACTGTAAAACATGTCCAGAGTGGTGATCAGCATCAAGAAAAGACCAGAATGTGAGGACAAATGAGGTGTTCACATCACAGATTTGAGCTGAGTGGAGGTTGGATGGACTGACACAAACATTAAAATAAATAAATGAAAATCAAGATGACTCTTAAAACAGTCCTAAAACCCTGAGGTACTACCAAGGACAGAATCACTATCTCAAATGGAAAACTTCCCCACAAAAGTGTCAGTACAGCAAAGGTTTAGGACAAACCTCTGTCTTCAAAATCACTAACAGGAAGAAAATCTGCTGGGCAGATTAATTACATGGGACCTCCTCCACTACAGTCAGCCCTAGTAAAAAAAAAAAACCAACATGGTGGGTCATTTTTTTGTTGTTATCGATTTTGTTTTGTAGTTTCTTTTAGTAATGCTCCTTGTGTTTAGGATGTTTCCTAGGTTCTATCTAGGAAATCTAGGTTTCAAGATGACCAGTGGTCTGAATGAGACACCCATTGTAACAGCTAACTCCACACTTTTGAGACGAGCCAAGCTTCCAGAAAAGCAGAACATGGTTGCCAGTCCAGGGTGAAGGAAAACACAAGATTAGTTCTATTAAATGCTCTTTTTCTTATCAACCATGGCCACGTATGAAAGGCTTCCAATTCCAGAACAAAGGAAAAGGCTGAGGTTACAGTGCATTTTGTCTCTTCTCCAGTAGCTCCAAGGTTTTCAATTAACAGCAAAGAAAGAACTGTCCAAAGGGAGACTACTGACACAGTTTTCTTCCTGGTGGTTAAGATCCAGTAATAACATATTTCAGCTGTTTAAGGCGTGGAAGGCCTCACCCTTCTGCTGCTGAAAAGCTCACTGCCTTCAGTTAGAAGATTCCATTTCTTATTCCTCTCCAGAAATGCCCAAGTATTGGAACCTTTATGATCTATCCACTGCTGTTATAAAGGCTGTGATCTGAGCAATACTGAGCACCACCACAGTAAGTTACAATCTATCAGCTGTAGCCCTATCAGCTCTCCATCCTTTTCCAGGCAGGGAATCAGTCCATAAAGGAGGACAGCCAATCGTGGTGTGGGAACAATTAGAGTGAGCCACTCTCACCTGCAAGCAAACTGATATTAACACCTACTTGCCCCTTCAGCTGGCTTCTAAGACTTTCTTTACCTATGGGTCCCATTGTTACTTTGTTTTTTTTAAAATTACCAAGATAAATGCATTAAAAAAAAAGCTACATTTGCTTTACAAAGACCTAGCATCTCCTGTCAGGCCTTTCTACTGCTGCAATGACAGACAGAAGAAAGCACAGACACTGCTAGAAAGCACACCTGCTGCTAGGGTCTCTTGCCAATAGGGAGAGTCATAGGGCTTACTGGTACTTTACCTCTTACCTCCTGAGCTTCTTCACAGGGTACATACAGCTCTTCACTACACAAGAGCTGAGGTTTTTTGGGGGAGGCTCCAGAGAGAACTCACTGCAACCTTCTTGTACTAAAAAGGAACTTAATAAGCAGGAGAGAGACTGACTTTGTATGCAGTCTAATAGTGATAGGACAAGGGGAAATGGTTTTAAACTAAAAGAGGGGACATTTAGGTTAGACACAAGAAATAATTTTTTCAACTCAGAGGTCAGTGAGACACTGGCACTGCTGCCCAGAGAAGCTGCGGGTGCCCCAACCCTGGAGGCACTGAAGGCCAGGTTGGATGGGGCCATGGGTAGCCTGAGCTGGTGGGGAGCAGCCCTGCACATAGCATGCATTGGAGCTGGGTGGGCTTTAAGACCCCTTCCCACCCAAGCCGTGCAGTGACTTTACAGTAATTTCAGCTAGTCACATGAAACAGACGCAGACGGGTGCCCAGCCTCAACTGGATGAGAGAGATCTTGGCAAGTTCCAATTATTCCTCTTACTGTAAATGTTCTTCTTCATTCTCCAGTATACACAACAGTGCCAAAAAGAGTCGGTTTGATTTGCCAGTGTAAAGTGATTTAACTCTAGAAACCAGAGCACTCATTTTCTTCCTAAGGTGGCAGAGAAGCGGCGGTACAAAGAGGACGAACCCTACAGAATTTAGGTCTGTTCTTAGTATAGGCCTTTCCTTCCACAAATGCCCTCCCAGAATTCCTCTTGACCTCCTAGCATACCCAGGGGGAAAAGAACACATACGTGGGAAGAGATGATTCTCTGTTACGCCGATCAAAGGAAAAAAGGAGCATACTTCCTCCCGAGGGGGAGAAGGGAAAAAAAAATATACTAGGTATAATTGTAAGAGAACCTGTAACAGCATGTTTTCAACAACACAGCAGGGACTCAAAGGAAACAAATCCCCCAATAATACTTTGGGACAGATGAGCGGGATGCAGCAACTTAATGTAATGCGAGAGTTCCATCACAACACAGAGCATCTGCTCCTAAGACAGAAGGCCCAGGGCACAGAAGCTTGAAGTACAGTTGGTGCCAGAGTGCTCAGCAAAGCAAATCGGTCTTACAGAAGCCAGGGATATGGTATGCTGGAAACTGATATACAGGCACTGCAAAAACCTAAGTACTGTTCTCATTTACAAAAACATCACAGTCAATAAGATGGGAATCTGCAGAGCCTTTTGTCCATTTGAAGGTGTCAGGGAGAACACTGTTTTTTCTTGACTGGTGCTCACTTCAGCAGGAAATGCCTATGGAGAAGCCATGCACACATCAGAGAGTGAACTCCCAGGTAAAATTTGAGGATTCTGCAGCACTGAGCAAGAGATCGAATCAAAAAGCTCAGCTCTTATCTTCCTGGTTATTATAGGATGGTGCCTCACCCTCCTGTGAAAGAAGGGTTCCGTGCAGCCTCCTACTTTTTGAAGAGGTATTGACAAGAACAGACTCTGAACAAAAGTCTATCTCCAGAGTCAAATGGGAAGTGAATCTGCACATTGTCACAAAGCCTCACATGCTGCAAAGCTGGCTCCTAGCATGACCTCAGTAGCCTGTGAGCAGAGGAACAGAAAAATACTGTTGCTATATAAGCCTGATATTGACCACCAGAAACTACTCAGGCTCCTGCAGAAGCCAAATGCAGAAGAAAAGTATCTGTTTACCTGTACTGTGCCTTGCTATCACGGGTGGTGACACGTTGGTAACAAAACAATAAACCTGTATGTATGTATGGGAAGATATGTGTGGACAGGAGGAAGAGGTCCCAATCTGCTTGTTACTACCCCATACCTCACCATGAGGAATCAGAGCCCCATTTTTCAGCTGTGTGAAACCTACACGTGGTGCCGGAGGCAGCACCAGGAAAGGGGCAGGGCAGCCGCGCGGCTCCAACTCTAAGGGTAACGCACGTAATGAGGGAACAAATCTCAGAAGACAGTAACGAGCTTCGGCGCAGGACACAGCCAGGCTCTCCTGAAAGGACACCCACCTCTCCCGTGGACGCAGAAGAGGAGTTCTTCCTGCTGAGACCCTCACCAGAAAAAAGGTCCTGGCGAGCCCGCCGGCCCATCCTGGGCACCTGTGGCACAGGGAGAAACGCAAAGGAGCGAAGGGCACGCGGTTACCGACACAAACAGCTTCAAGTAGGCCGCAGAACGGCGGCCACAGCCGCAGAAGAGCCGGAAGGGAACGCGAACACCGACCCCCGCCCGCACGGCACACTGGAGGTAACACCCCGCGCCCGCTCACCCCCGCCCGGCGGGGCACCTCTGCCCGCTCCCGCTCAGCCTCCATCCGCCGCCGCCGTCGCCGCTTCCGGCACACGGCCCGCCCCGCGTCCCTAGCAACCGGCACCGGAGCCCGCCCCCGGAGCGGTCTCGGCCCTGCTGTTAGCGTGCCTGCAGCTGAGCTCCTTGCGAGCTCTACGCGCCGGTGCTCTGCCTATTTGCTGCATTTTTTGCTTTCTCTGACACCCCTCGCAGCCTCCAGCCATCCTCATTAGCTTAAGCAGCCATCACCCCCTAATTCTGTTGCGGCAGCCAAAGGCTGCTCCCCGCCACTGATCCTCCCTCCCCATGGCAGACAGACCAAAGGACTCCCCGCCTGTGGTCCGGCTGGAGGCCTTTTGGAGCTCTAAAGACACGTCAGAGAACCCTCTTTCCACCCCTTGCCTACATTTTCAAGCAGTAGTGCTGTGGCTGTGATCAGTAACTTTTTATGAGACCCACTGATGCAGGTGGAAAAAAAACATACACGCAGCATGTCTGTGCCCGAAAGCTTGTCTGTTTTTCCCAGCTGTATCAATTACTCTAATAGAAGATATTATCTGTCCTTACAAACCTCAACATGTTCAAGGAGCTCAGTAAGCAAGATGTGATTTTCCTCCCCTGAAGCCAGGCCAGTTGGACGCTGTGACACCGTGATCCCCAGACTGTAGTGATTTTGTGTCAGTGAGAGTCAGTACCCACACCAAGCAGAAGGGCACCACTCACTGTCCCCACACTTAAACACAGGAGCCGTGGGCACACGGCCCTGCATCTCCCACCCCTGCTCTGATGGAGAGCCACAGGGTGCTGCAGCAGCAGGAGGGGTAGGAACAGGTCACAGAACAGCAGGACCCACTGGTTCACTCACCTGGCCACGCAGAGCAGGACTAGCAGAGCCCCCCAGCACTGTGCTGCTAACTGCTTCTTAATGGGGCCTATGAACAGAGCTGTGTCTTGTTCTCCACCTGCCCAGAGGAAGCCTGGGGAAGCCATCACACCTGAGCAACATCACATGCCCTGCTCCCAGCCACTTTCAGCAGCACACAACCATAGCTGCAGCAGGGAGTCCACACATCACTTGGTGGGAGAGCACAATGGCTGTCTTAGCTGGGGTGCTGAAGGGCAGCTAGCTGGGCTCCTGGCCCGACATGGGACTGCAGGCATTGTGCTGCCGCAGGGAGGCACAGCAACCCGTAGCTGCCATAGCAAGAGACAGCTGCCCTACCCTCTCCCACAGGGCATCTCAGTCACCCTCATGCTGACAAAGCTCCCAGCTTTGGGTGAGCAGCCAATATCATTCACACATCCATTGCAGCGTGCCAAAGTCCTTACTGACAACTGCACCCGGGCCCAGCCATCACGGAGCTGCCCTCATCAGCTCACAATTCCCATTCCTATCTCTGCACTGGCCAATAACTCACCGCGTGGCACTGCAGCAAGTGGGCTGCAGCAGGCCAGAGCCATCGGCGCTACTGGTCAGCATGGCCTCCAGTCCGATGTGACCTCTCGAGTACAATGCTCCCAGACACCCTATGGGCTCCCACAGAGCCTCCTCCACACCTGGCGGGCACAGGTTGAGCAGGGGAGCCCAGCAGCAGCAGATCCCCCCCAGCCACACTCCCAACCAGGGCCCGTGTTTCTGGATTAGTGTCTCCCCAGGCACCCACGCTGGCCACAAGGGCTTTGGGCCGCTCTTCAGCATACCTAGGGCACACCCTAGATCTCGGAGTGCCCGGCAGTGGGCAGAGCCGGGTGAGGAAGCAGGACAGCAGGCTCAAGGCCCGCAGCCTCCGGGCAGGCAGGAAGCCAGTGCCGTGCTCCGGGAGAGGAGCCCACGGGGGCATGAGGGCGTGGATCCTAACCCGCAACCGGGGCCGACGACCTGCCCACCGGACCCCTTCCGCGGACTGCGAGCTCGCGAGGCAGCTGCCCCAATCCCCCCACGAGCCGCCAGCGCGGGGCCCCACGGCACCCGGCAGCGCCCACCACCGCCTTCAGGGCCGTCTGCCCCGCCGGGCCCGGGCCCCGGCCCCGGCCCCGGCCCGTCTCTCCCTCCCTCCCTCGGAAAGAAACCGCATCGGGAAACTATTCGGGGTATTTTTGCCGCTTTTAACGCGATCGCGCCGCTGGAAAGGGGCGGAGCGGGCGGACCACCGCGAAGGGCCCGGCCCCACGTCCTCCCACCGCCAGAAGGGGGCGCCCGCGCGCCGCCGCCGCGGAGGCCGCCTCAGCCACGTCGGAGGGGCCCAGCCCGGGGCGCGGGGCCCGGCGCCGCCGTCCGCGCGGGGGGCGGCGGCGGAGGAGGAGGCGGAGGGCGGCGATCGCCGCGCGCCTGCTGAAGCCATCAGCTCGGCGCCGCGGGCGAAGGCTGGGCTTGGAGCTCCCTCCCCCGCGCGAGCCCCGTCCCGGGGACGTCATGGGAGGGAGGTATAAAATTTCAGCGGCGAGCGCGGCGGCGGGGCAGTGTGCAGGCGGGGCCGGGGCGCGGCGCTGCGCTCGGCCGGCGGAGCCCGCGGGCGGCGCGGCGATGTAGGGCGCGGGGCGCGGCGGGGGCATGCATGGTGCAGCGAGAGGGGCGGGCGCCGCGCTCCCCTCGCGGCGGCGGAGCGGCCCGGCCCGCTGCTGACACGCGCGGCGGCGCGGCGCGGCGGAGCGCTCCCGGCTCCGCGGGGCGCGGGGCGGCGCATGGGGAAGGAGCGCGGCGCGGCGAGGCACGGCGCCGGCCGCTTCCCCCGGCGGAGCGCTGCCAGCTCTTCCTGGAAGTCGTGAGTCGCGCGCGGCGCGGTGAGTTCATGCGCCTCCGCGCCAAGCCCCAGCCCGCGGGATCTGGGGAGGCCGCCGCCGGAGCACCGCCCGGGGCCCCGCGCCCGCCGCTCGCTGCCGCCCGGGGGGCTCTCCCCGGGGGCTCCGCCGCCGCCCCCTCGCACATGAAGATGTACGCGCAAAGGGCTCTGGTGCTGCTCTCGCTGCTGAGCTTCGCCACCCTGAGCCTCGCGTTGTCCTCCTGCACCACCTTGGACCTCGAGCACATCAAGAAGAAGCGGGTGGAGGCCATCCGGGGGCAGATCCTGAGCAAGCTGCGGCTCACCAGCCCCCCGGAGAGCGTGGGGCCGGCCCACGTGCCCTACCAGATTCTCGCGCTCTACAACAGCACCCGCGAGCTGCTGGAGGAGATGGAGGAGGAGAAGGAGGAGAGCTGCTCTCAGGAGAACACCGAGTCCGAGTACTATGCCAAAGAGATCCATAAATTTGACATGATCCAGGGCCTCCCCGAGCACAGTAAGCGCCCGGCGCGCCGCGCCCGGAGGGGAGGCCGGGGGTAGCGGGGAGCTGCGGCAAGCTGCAGGAGGGGGGCGGCGCGGCTCCGGGGCTGAGAGCAGCGTGCGGGGTTCGGAGGGAGCGGGGCTCCGCTGGGTGAGGAGTCGGCGGCCCGAGCCCACACCTTTCGGAGCCCGGCGTGCCCGGCTCCGGGAAGGCGGAGGCGCTGGGTGAAAGGCGCCTGCGTGGAGGATGCCGCTCCGGTAGCGGTGGGGGATCGCGGGCGGCGGGGGTGCCGAGCAGGTGCAGAGCTGGGATGCGCTGGGATGCCCTGAGGAGCGCGGGCGCTGAGGAGACGGACAGATGTGGAGCAGGTGCAGAGCACATGAGCGGGGCCAGATGCAGGCACTAAGCAGATTCAGGTGCGGGAGTTGAGCGGATGCAGATGGGAAGTCAGAGGGCGAGCAGACACGAACCCCAAGTAGATCGCAGATGTGGAGCAGATGTAGGCACTAGCAATCCCTTCCGTCTGTGCTTAGGATCTCTTCGGATGGGAAGATGTTGGTGGGCGTGCAGTCACACCACCCTCTGGGGTGTCCCCTTGTGATGGTGTGCAGTGCTGGGGACACAATTTCAGCGCCGGCAGTCCCGGGGTGGAGCTGGGACTTGGTGCAGGCAGCCCCAGAATGCGGCTCCTCTGCCAGGTTTATGTTAATCTTGACATATGATGAGCTGGAATCAGAGCTGCGATGTGGTAATGCAACAAATTTCCCTTAATCTCTAGCAGACTGCGCTCCATATGGTTATATGATTAGCTCTCAGTTCAGGAGGCACCCAGACTCGAGGAACAGAAAATGCACGGTGTATTCATAGCTTTCCCATATTTCAATATTTTTGACCCACCAAAGTGTTGTGAAATTCTATAAATATACATCTGTGCAAAATAACACTGATGCGGTGTGAGCTGGTGTGCTTAGAAACTGGAAAGCACAGCGGTGGGTTGTGAATACAGAGGAATGGGTTTGGGTGAAGGAGAGGGAAGAGGAAGGCAGATGTGTGAGGAGCAGTGAGGCAGTGGGGAGGGACAACGAGATGGGGTGTGAGAAGAGCTTGGGGCAGGAGTGGGTGCAACGGGTGACATCGCTGCGAGGAAACTGCCGCGGGCTCAGCCACTGTCCACCACATGCAGGGTAACTTTGCTGTGCCTATGGAAATGAATGAGCCTGCCCGGTCTCTATGGTGCCAAAGCAAGGTGCTGAGCAGTGAGCCCGTGTTGTGCTGAAACTGCATTCTAGGCAGCCCCTGTGCCCAGAGAAGAAGGGGTGTGTGGGTTACAGAGGCCAGCCCCAGGCAGGCCGTGGTGTTGAGTGACACTCCTCTTCAAACCTGGGGAGTTTCATCGCATACACCATGGCTGCATTTGGCCCCGTGTCTTCAGAAGTGGCTGATGTTCAACTTTCCCATGGCTCTGTCACTGTGCCAGGTGGTGATCTCAGAGCAGCTGGAGCCAAAGCCGGGCTCCTCTGGGGGAAGGGGAGGACGGCTCCATTGAGGGAACTGAGGATGATACAGATGAGTTTGAAATGTGCGCGCGTGCACAAACTGTTCTAGCTCCAGAGTATTAGTCAAGCAGTTTGTTGGCTCAGAGAATTTACATCTCTCCAAAACTTAAGGACCAACAGTGAGGAAAGCTGTGGAGCAAAAATAGCAGCAGGGAGAGCCCAGTCCTTCTAGGAAGGAAGGACTTCCAGGAGCTGGTCTCTGTCCCCAGTCTGGGCTGCTGGGTGATTCAGGGAATCATCTTCCTGCTGTGCCTCTGGGACACGCTGATGTACAAGGAATGTTTTCTGCGAGTAGCTCTCACTCACTTCAGGGAGCTCCTAAAACTCATGGGGGTTAGATTCAAGCACAGGAAGCTCCTGCAGCGGTCCTGCAAGTGGCTTTACTCACCTTCCAGAAGAATACTGTGCCATCTCCCAAGCCAGCGTAAGAGAGACTATTAAAGCTGCGGGTCTTTGGGCCAAGAGTGCTTTCCCTACAAACCTGCTGCCTGCGAAGTTCCAGAAGGATCTGTTTTTCCTCCTGAGTTACACAGCTTTGACATTAAGCACCTTTTGGTAGCAGTGGCGTGGCATGGAGTGAGGTGATACTGGCCTGCAGCCCTTCCCTGACATCAGACTCCAAGCAGGCAGCAGGCAGCTGTCTTGAGGCCTGCCAGGATCAGTGGCCATGTGGGATTGGTGGCACGTGGAGAACCTGCACCTCCCTGAGAGCAGTGATAGGAAGAGGGGAATCCCCAGAGAACATGCTTCTTGTGTCCCATCCTCCACTCCGAGGCACTGCTGGTCCCATTATCTGTTCCGTCAGCAGCTCAGTGGCTGGCTAGGCTCCACAGTCATAGCATGGTCTGATCATGAAGATACAGCCTGTCACGTCAGGCAGACTGCTGTAGGTACATGGGTGGCACAGATTTCCTTCTCTTGGCTTCATTACAGACACTGAGTGTTGTGTATTGGAGGAGCTTGCAGTAATATTGCTTCTAGGCTTTGTTCTTTGCTGGTATCTGGGCAGTTCAAGATCCTGGTGTGATTAATGCCCCCTGAGCTGGGACTGGACCGAGTTTCCGGAAAACATCACTTAGCTGTGCACGCCTCTGACCTCTTAAGGATTTTGCTCGAAAAGCAGAAATCTTTCTGGGAGTGAGATTTGTATTCTGGACATCTGGCTGTGAGAAGCAGGCTCCAACCTTGCAGTGGTCAGAATGAAACAACTCCATCTCCTCCATCACAAGGGTCTTGTTCCCAGGGCATGAAGACAATACAAAGCTGCTGATTTAGGGAATGAAAGATGGCTCTTACTGTTCCCACCAGAAGTGTCTCCAGAACACCACTGGAAGTAGGTAGGAGGCAGTGCAGTGATAGCAAGAGAATATAGAAGACAGTCATCCATCTCTTATTGGCATGGCTGCCTCACTGAGCCAAAAAATTTAAGAAGCTGACAAACAATAAATGATTTTGTCTCTCATCTGCTCTCTGCTGCAGGACCAGATTTGGACCAGGTTTACTGTCTCTAAGTAGATTATCAGATAAAGTACCAATGTTGTAAATGGACTGTGGGTAGGCTGGCCGCTGGTCTGATCTGGAGGCACTTGTGATGATTACCCCCTCACGGACAAGCAGTTGGCTCAGAAATGGAAGGGCAGGCTGTTAACAGCCCTATTAATGGGGCAAGCATTACAAAACAGCTTGAGGGGGTATTAAAACACAGTATCCACCTAGGTCTAACAGAACATTAGCAGTGTTGGACTTCAGCTAGAAGGATGCCCTCGGGTGCATAATGAGATCAGAGCTTGCTGGTCTGTGCTTATCTGTGGCACAAAACTTGTCACAGTGGTGGAGTCCCCATGGTGGGTGTCCTCTCACAGCTCAGTGCTCTCTATGCTGTAGGGCTGTTGGGCTGAATATGCCAGCTTGTGGCTGCGCTGGGTCTGGTCTCCTGGGGCTGCAAAAATCCCTGTCTTTAACAGCAGGCAGAGATGTACGCAGGTGGAAAAGCTGTTCCATCCAATAGTAGGTATGGCAAAAAAGCCTCAAAACAAATTTCAAAGTGAGCCTCTGGTCATTAGCTTATTGAGTAAAACTTTACATCCCTAAGAATACACATTTGTAAACTGGCAGGCTCCTGCTTGCTAAAGATGGGTGCAGCACAAGAGCAAGACCTTGAGCTTCATCAAGATTACTCCAGAAGTGAATCGCTGTTGCTCAAAGCAGAGTTTGGCATGGGAGATGAGCCTGTGTTCTCAGACACTGTTCCACCACCAGCCCATCTTCAGAGCTCGTTTCTGTGGGACACGAGTGCTTTGAAGATGGGGGCCAGCTCCAGGAATACAATTTCAAAGTTGCCAGGTCTTCTAGCCTATTTATCACAGGCTGGAACTATGGCTTAGAAAAAAGTGATTTTTGTGTGTGTGGTTTTATTGTTTTATTGCTTTGCATTTAATTTGAAGAAAAAAAATACAAATATCAGCTGACACGAGAGCCTCGTGTTGCCTTGGAGAACAGCCAGAGGTCATATGAGAGGCTCTGCAGGACTGCAAACAGATCTGCACGTGGGTGTAGGGCAGGAGTTGCTGTGCCTTGCCTGCAGGAAGCCTTAAAGCCTGAATGATGCTACAGCCTTGAAGGCTAAGAGAGGTCAACAGGAGAGGAGCAGCAGGGATCGCTGCTTTTTCCATGGGACCAAAATGGTCCCAATGAAGAGATGCTCATTTTCTCTTGAGGAAACGTGGTTTTTACCCACACTCTTTTTTGGGCACCTGTGAAGTGGATTTTTCTGCTCAGCGGGCACACATCCAGGCAGAGCTTTGCGGTGCTATTTCCTGCTCATGTGTCTGATCTCTGCAGGCTGCACAGCAGCCTCTGTCCCCAAAGAACCCTGTATCAAGTACTATCCATGAATTCCTCCTCCCGGTCATGAGTGAGAACTGACCTTAAAACCCAGTTCCTTTAGTCCGCCATGGAGAGTCACTGCTCTGGAGATGTCTTCTGCACCTCATACCTATCACAGAATCATTGGACATGGAAGGGACCCTTAAAGGCCATCTAGTCCAACTCCCTGCAGTAAGCAGGGACACCTGCAGCTCAATCATGTTGCTCAGAGTCCCATCCAGCCTGTTCTTGACTGTCTCCAGGGATGGGGCATCCACCACATCTCGGGCAACCTGTTCTAGCGCCTCACCAAACTTCATGGACGCTTCTCTGGCTTTCATTACAGACCTTGACATTGTCTCCTGTAATAACATCACTTTCTGTGTGGCTTCACATCTCCAGCATGAGCACAGAGTTACACCATCATGGTTATTGGGAATGGGCCCCACAAGGAGCAAAGGAGGTTGTCCCCTTGTGTTGGTTGGGGTTGCCTTGACAAATGCAGTAGATTTAGAAGCATTATCAACATTTGATGAGTAAAGTTGGAAGAGACAGAATTAAGAATACTGTGATTGATCTCCACCGATTCTCTGTTTTGTAGCATTGAGATAATGGTGACAGTAGTGAGAAGATTTTCAAAACATTCCAGCATAGAGCAAATTAGAGTTAATTCCTCCTGCCATCTCTTTAGCCAGACAGCCAAACTTGAAGGTGGTGAGATGTTTAGTTGGAAGGTCTTTCTCAATCACCTCTGGCCTGAAATTCTTAGCCTTTCCCTCTTTTTTTCTCCTAGATGAGTTGGGCATTTGCCCAAAAGGTGTCACCTCCAATGTGTTTCGCTTTAACGTGTCCTCAGCAGAGAAGAACAGCACCAACCTGTTTCGAGCAGAGTTCCGGGTGCTGCGTGTGCCCAACCCGAGCTCCAAGCGCAGCGAGCAGCGCATTGAGCTCTTCCAGGTGAGTAGCCTTCTCACCTTCCTCACTGCCTCAGGCCAGAACAGCTTGGCTCCCTAGTGACTGCTCCAGCATGTGGGTACAAGGCCACAGGCAAGAGGGAAGAGATCCCATACTTTGCTCCAGGCTTCTTTCAGCATGTAAGCAGTGATACAGACACATTTTTCTCCTGTTTCAGTGTGGTGCTGTCCTTTTCCCCACTCACATTGCCCAGCTGTTGTGAGTACTGTGAATTAGGCAGCTCTTTCCTATACTGAAAGGGGCTGGAAGAGGATTCTCTCACCAGCAGAGAAGCCCTGACCCGTCTGCCTAAGTCCCTTGGCAGAGTTGTTCCTCTGACTGTCGCAGTACAGTACAGTTGGTGCTAATCCAATGGGTGGAGCTCTCTGACTTTCACAGACTTACTGGAAAAGAAATATTTGCTTTCAGTGTTCCTTTCATCAGTGCTGCGGGGACAGTTCCTGGCACCTTTAGTGCAGGTGCTCATCTGGAGTCTGGTTTGAACTCTTGGTGTCCGCTGGCAAGATAAATTCTGGTTCAGGTTTGGAAGCGGTCTCTGGCCATGCTGGATCACACAGCTAATGGTGCAGTTCAGCATCCCGGCAGCATGCGGTAACAATGCAGCTGAAATTGCCCTTTAGCTGTTATCTCTTAAGGTCCGCTTGGAATTCATCTTTAAAAGGCAGAACAGTTCTCCAGCTAACAGATGATAACAATTGCTAACAGACAATCCCAAAGCTTGTCCACAGGCTCAGTGTTGTGTGGGATGAACCAGGGGTCCTGCAGCAAGGAGCACTTTGCACGGGCTGTTGGTGTCTGTCTGGAAATGGGATGTCAGAGCAGGGGGTGAGTTCTCCAAACTTGATCCACCCTGGTGTGCTTTGATTGACGTTGAAGTGTGGAGGACACATGAAAATACCACTTTGTAGGACTCAAGAGACTTGTTGGACAAGGGACCCATGGCTAGATGCTCGTTTACACACTGCTGTTTTACTCTGAAATTCAGGCCCACATTGCACATGTGAATACAGAAATAAAACCACCCATTAGATCTATCACCATATACCTTTGCTTCTGAACGTGCACCCTGAAACAAGGATGAATTGGGAGAGGTGAGCTGCTCAGGACCCAAACATACAGGCTGGAGAAATAGGTTGGTTGTGAAACACGTCCCACTAATGTGCCAGGGTATTCCCGGTGTCACACGTGCTAGGACTCACCTTTCAAATTCGTTTGTAGCAGTCTGTGGAAGAAGAAGGACACAGAGCTGTTCCTTCCTTGCTCACAGCACTGGCTCACACTCTACCGCTCTTTCCATCGCAGATCCTGCGGCCGGATGAGCACATAGCAAAGCAGCGCTACCTCAGTGGCAGGAATGTGCAGACGCGAGGCTCCCCTGAGTGGCTGTCCTTTGATGTCACCGAGACCGTGCGTGAGTGGCTTCTGCACAGAGGTAGGGGTCACAGCTGGACCGGGTGTGACAGCATCCATAGAAATGTGGATCGGTGTTG
Organism: Alectoris magna; assembly: GCA_030625065.1. Classification (NCBI taxonomy): domain Eukaryota; kingdom Metazoa; phylum Chordata; class Aves; order Galliformes; family Phasianidae; genus Alectoris; species Alectoris magna. The sequence continues at coordinate 21,722,442 of CM060565.1, forward strand.
TCAGGAGTATCTTTTCAGGAGCACCACTTAAATAGGGGGCGGCTTCGTTTCGGTTGAGAACAAGCCTTCCCCCAGAGAGCTGCCTCAGCATGTAACATTTGCTCCCTTCCTACCTCTGTCCTGGAGTACCCACTGTGTAACTCTGGGGGCTGAGTCAGAATAAGATCGCATTTTATGGAGGAGGAAATTGTTCTCAGTGAGAGACGCTGGAACTTCTTTTGGTTCTTTGATTCTAAGCCCAGGGGAATCTGTCTGCTGGTCTAATCTGTCACTTGTAACACATAGAAAATGAGGATTGCTCTGTTTTAATTTTCTTATGGGACAGAGAAAATCTATTAGGAAAAAAACAGCAAGGATCTTGATTTCTTTAGCTGTTTACAGCTTGGCAGGTATAAAGGTGAGGAAATACCAGAGGCCGACACACCTAGACAGAACATACCTCTGCCACCGCTGGGCAGCCCAACAGATAGTTACAGGGCAGCTCCCTGCAAGAACACTGACCCCATTCACAGCTGGAGCATAGGCACCGTGACTCACCGCTGCGTTGGCCTCACAGATAGAAGCTAGGTGCCACTGAAAACTGGAATGCAGGCACTGGCAAGCAGCCGCTCCCTGGAAGGGTAAGATGTGAGCCCGCAGGCTCCTCCTTTTTGAAGCAACCCCAGTTGCGTCCTGATGGCTGGAGTTCAGTGCTGGAACTGCGGTGAGCTCTGGGCAGGCACATGCTAGCTGACAGACGTCAGATAGGGTGCTTAGGAAAAAAGGTGCTAGGCACCTTGTCAGTGCCCCAGGGAGCCAGATGTTTTAATTCATGACACAACATAGAAAAGGAGCTTTCACAAGAGCCGTATGTTCCGTGGGTCTGGCCCACACAGCGTGATGGGTCCAGGAAGTTATTATGAAAATAGACTTGCCTCTGGAAAGTCTGCGAGTGAGACCACTAGCAGTTCAACAAAACAGGCGGCTGCAGCTGCTGAAAAAAATGCTTCCAGTGAAATTACTTGTCCATATCCAACTCACTTTCAGATCTCTCCTCCAGACACTAACCAGGAGCCAGATAGCAGACAGGTACTGAGGGTGGCAAATTTGATTCCGTACAGATACACGCCACAGACCAACTTTGCAAAATAGTTCCTTTCTAGTGGAACTCCTCAAAGCTCACAAGTGCTTTTGGATGCTGAATAGCCTCAAAAATGTAACCAGAAGCACCTTTCTCACCTGCCCAGGAAGATCCCTTTAGCAAGAGCATGCATGGCTTTTGGCACAAATGAATCTACAAGATTCTGCTTCCCATTCTCCTTTCTAAGTCAGCTCCTGTTTCCCAAAGTGAGCATCGTTCACTGTGAGACTGGTCCCTAGTTTGGGGGCTGCAGCACAGCACGTGCCCTCTGTGGAGATTTGCTGTAGCGGAAGCTGTTCCAGCTGAGGAATACTGTTTCTCAGAGTCCTCTCCTTTTTTGCAGAGTCCAACCTCGGCCTGGAAATCAGCATACACTGCCCTTGCCATACTTTTCAGCCCAATGGGGACATCTTGGAGAATTTACATGAGGTCTTGGAGATCAAATTCAAAGGTGATGAAGAGCTGGGCTTGGGGAGGCTACTGGAAGGAAAGCCAGGAGTGTCTGGAAAAAGAAATAGGTCTTCCTTTGCATATTTGAGGATTTTACCCCTCATAACATTTGTCTTAAAGCATACACACAGCTGGGTTTGCATGTTGATCTTACAAGTACACCCACTTCGTACCTAGGTTGGAAGCGAGAGAAAAGTGCAGTCTGGGTGGGGTTTGCATGCATTTCTGCAAAAGGAATAATTTTGTATTTCAGAGTCTCTCCGGGAAGCTCAGCTTGATGGATTCTCAGATTTCCACAGAGGCTCTGCTTTCCAGTTAGGGTGACTGAAACACAGGGAAGTCAGGCATCCTGTGTGAGGTGGCCTAGAGAGTCAGTGGCTTGGCTGGCCTAAAATGTAGGAACCTCCTGGCTTGCAGCCCTGGGCTGCAGCCACTGGCCCCCACAGGCTCAATTTCTGAGGCTGTTCTGCAGAGTGCCAATGATCTGACATCTTCTTTAAACCATTCATCTTCTTGCCTGTCCTGGGACTGAAGCCAGGAGCGAGTGGGATGGATTAATGGCCCCACCAGCAGTTTGCAAATGGTAAAACAGGTGGCCCACAGGCCTCTATTTCAGGCCCGCAGCAGTCAGATGCACCAGGAGTAAAGAGTTCCCAAGGAGGGAAGAAGTCCCAGAGCGAGTACATGTGGTGCCTGAGTCTTTTTTGCCCTGGTTCAGGGCAGGCAGAGGGTGTTAAGCGTACTGAAAAGTCTTGTTGCGTCCCTCACGTCCATACTGATGCCCTCTTCGTGGATCCTGTTTGTCTGAAGGCATTGACAGTGAAGATGACTATGGCCGTGGGGACTTGGGGCGCCTGAAGAAGCAGAAAGACTTGCATAATCCCCACCTCATCTTGATGATGTTACCCCCACATCGCCTGGAGAGCCCAACACTGGGAGGCCAGAGAAAGAAGCGGGCCCTGGATACCAACTACTGCTTCCGGTAAGTGAGAATCCTGCCAGTGGCAGAGTCCCATGCCTGAGGGGGGAAAGTGTGGTGAGACTTCACATCACCGGGCAAGGCAGTGCCTGCCGAGAGGGCTGCAGGTCACCATGGTACTGCAGGGGCCATGTGAGCAGCACAGCTCAGCTGGTGCTCCTTGCAGCCTCCAAGAAGGGGATGCTACCTGGCCCAGCAGTCGCTTCTGGTCAGGGTTCTGGCTAGCGGAAGGCTTGTGATCAGCCTTGTGCAGCACAGCCTGGGCAGGGATCAGGCCAGTGGCTGAACAGCCTGGCAGCATGTGCACACAGTGCCAGGCTGCTGGCCTGCCGGCTTCTGTCAGGCTCTGCCACTCCTCTGCACCCAGTGCAGGTGAATACCATATTCCACCGGGCAATACTGGTTCTGGTCCTTTTGCTTTGGAAGCTGCTTCATGCAAGCACATAAAAGATCTCTCTTTAGATTCACTTAATGTCCATTCTGTGTTTCAGGAACCTGGAGGAGAACTGCTGTGTGCGTCCTCTTTACATTGACTTCCGACAGGACCTGGGCTGGAAATGGGTCCACGAGCCTAAAGGCTACTTTGCAAACTTCTGTTCGGGTCCATGTCCGTACCTCCGCAGTGCAGACACCACTCACAGCACGGTACATCCAGCACATTATCCTTGTGGCCTTGTCACCCCTCCCTCAGTCTGATGGCATTTGGTCTCTTCAAAGTAGCAGAAGCAGTTTAGATCAATACCTGCAAAAAGCTACAAGGAAAGTGCAGGAAAGAGTCTAAGTAGTTCAGCAGGGAGAAATGGTCTTCCTATGGAGTCAGTATTGAGTCCATGCTTCCAGGCAAATGTTGAGGAGGAGGATGCTGTCTCTTTGTATGAGATGGGGAAACAGCAGGACTTAGAGTACTTATTTGGTAGTGGCCAGTGTTAATTGTTCAGATCAAACATCAGCTCTGATGGTTATCTTCTGCATTATTTTTTCCTCTAGTTTTCACTTGGCAGAGGAATTTTCTACGCACAGGTTGTGCAAAACTGCTGAGCTATGGCGCACACCTGCTGCCTGCTACCACGGGGGCAGCTGTAGCCCAGAGGGGAAGGGGAGCCTGTGTCCAACTGAACATGGCTATGCAGTAAGCTTCCCTTTTCTGTACCGGCATTCTTTCCAGCTGTATAAATCCCAGCTGGCAGGGAGGAACCCATCAGGCAGTGAAATTAATGAGTAAAACTGGCAGAAAGCAAATATTTTCAGGTAACTTACACTTCTGTTTAACATGAGTACGTTGGGCAGTCTTAGGGAAGAATACCACCTGAGCTTTGCTACTGTCTAGCGCAAAAAAAAAACCCTAAAAAAACAAAACAACAACAAAAACAACCCAAAAGCAATAGAAAAGCATGGCTGTGGAAGAAGAACCAAGAGGAAAACAAAGACGAATGAGCAGGCAGTTCATTACTAAGCAAGAAAAGCCAGAGAAGAATCCTGAGCTACTGTCTGCAGAAGGGAAAAGGCAGCAAGCCAGACATGAAAACAGCTCAGTGCAAATTAGCTTCAGGTTTCATTAAATTTTTTTCTGGAAGAAGCAGACTCCACTAAAGAACAGTTAACTGGGCAGAGATGATACCACAGGAAAGATGCTAACATTTTCTTGGCAGCTTAAAGAATCTGCACGGCAGCAAAGCTTGCTGAAGCTAAAAGACTTACTGGTGGAAGTAGATGTAAGGGAATGAAGGAGTGGACAGATGCTGGATGAGAAGCATGAGACAGGGCAGGTGAATGAATAGCTTAGCAGAGGTAGCATGCATCAATCGGGCATGGATGGATACATCCATGTAGATACTGGACTGAATCAACGTGAGTGAGATTTTAATATGGTTCCTAATATTCCTAAATGCAAGAAGGGAAATCAAGTGGTAAAGTCAGCTGAGTGATCCCAGCAAGTTTCAGAACAATACAGCTGCTGACAGCTTGCCAGCACCACCTCGGAAAAACATGGTGAAAAGCACATTTCTCACCAGTCTCTTTAACCCACTATCTGTTGAATACAGCAGCCCCAGTGCACATGGCACCCATGTGGTACAGCCTGTGCCTTTGCTCAGTACCCCACAGGGCTTCTACCAGAATGACTGGAATTACATGGGTCTGCATGATAGAACAGAATGTCTCCTTAGCACCTCTCACCCGCAAAGTCTGTAAAGCAGTTAACAGTGTGCCGGACCCTGTAATTTAACCCAGACAGGTGCTATGAGCCAACAGTAGTGCAGGTAAGATTGTGTCTTAGGCCCACAGTTGAAGATGTTGCTTACCACTGAAGAGCAGCCAGCTCTGGGAAGACACATGGCTGCTCTCTCATGGTGGTTACATGGCTGGAGTGTACAGTTGTCTGTGGGTTGGGGCCAGCTGGGAGAATGAAGCCAGTGGGGTCCCACAGGACACTGTCCTGGCTCCAGCACTGCAGTGTAATGACTTGGAGGATGGAGTGGAGAAAGAAAGCATCAGACAGTTCAAAGCTGGGAGGGAACTGCGGCTACTCGAGAGGGCAGGCATCCATCCAGCACTATCTAGAGATGTTGGTTGAAATAAGCAGCATTGATTTTCTTTGTTCTGGTTTCTGTAATGGAACCAAAGACAACGCAGCCCCAGGCTGGTTACACCCTGCCTTCTTACAAGCAGAAGTGGCACTATCCTCTGTACCAAATTAGAGATTAAGGGAGTGAACTACTTGTACTTCTTCCACCCTTAGGCATCAGCCAGATGCAAAAAGCAGAAGGCTCTGGATCAGGCCTGGGCAGGAGCAGGCCATGATCAGGACGTGATAAGAATATTAGTCACATCAGGGAAATGCTCCTGATGAGCGCAGTCCAAATACCTCGAGACCCGTTTGCAGTACTTTCCTGTTCTCAGCCAACTTAAATGGATTCCTGACTTTGTAACCACATTTACATTTGTTTCCACAGGTGCTGGGCTTGTATAACACGCTGAACCCTGAGGCATCTGCTTCACCCTGCTGCGTCCCACAGGACCTGGAGCCGCTGACGATCTTGTACTATGTTGGGAGGACACCCAAAGTGGAGCAGCTCTCCAATATGGTGGTGAAATCCTGCAAGTGCAGCTGAAAGGCACCCTGGGCTGCCCAAAGCCTAGCGAGAAACTGTCAGCACCCATTCTGCTCCAAGGCTAGCACAAAAGGAACTGGGGGTCAGAGACTATGCATGCACAGGGCCGAGTGCTAAACCCTGTGGCTTTGGGTCTGGCAGTCCTTGGGAATCTCTTCTGGAACATTTCTCGGTCTTGTTGCCAGTGTCGCGTTCCCTCTGGGAGTTGCTTTGACAACACAAAGGCCACACTCCAAAATGACTGGACAGTTGATGCGGAAGAGGAGGACAGTGAAGGAACTGCTGTGTATTTGAATGCTGGGGTAGTTGAACTGGGAAGGCAAGGAATGAGAAAGAGCAGTTAAAAGGAGGGATTGGAAATGGGGCAGTGTTACCCCTTCTTGCTGTAGCTCTCTGGGACCTCTGCCCTCCCCACTGGCCTGAAGATTTATGAAGGTTTTCCCTCCTGCAGGAGAAAATCCTAGAATTTTCTTTAGAGAAAGAAAATGCACCGAGAAGCTGCTCAGAGAAGAGATGCTCAGAGATACACATAGACTTACGTTCCTCAGAACTGTGATCCAGGAGGCCTGTAACTATAGTTGTGTTTCTGCCAGACCTGAAACTTCAGTTGGCAGATCCTGGCTATTGGTTTCCAAATGCAAACTGCAAGGCTCCCATTCAGCCTGCTGAGAGTGGGCAAAGGCAAGCAAAGAGGGTGCTGAGTCCATTTTTAGGAGGACTGATGTCTCTATTCAGCTCTTTTCCCTTTCTGGAGTTTCTGAAAGATGGTTTCTGGGTCAGGGCAAGAGCATTATCTGGGGGGTACCTGGATTTTGGAGCCATTCACTCATGATCCGATAACACCCTGAGGACCTTTTGTCTGTTGTGGTTTGCGATCTCAACGTGGCCCAAGCCTCACCTGCCAAGACTTAAAAAAAAAAAATTAAAAAAATATTAATCTCAAAAACATTGTAAAAAATAAATATTTTGGGGGGAAGATGGTCGTTTGTTTTTTTTCCTCCCCACAAAGATGCTGTTGAAGGGTTGGATGGTTTTTTGTTTTTAAACTGCTACTACTGTGGCATACTTGGTCACTTTAAAATCTTTTCCTGAGTATCTCTTCAAGGAAATGGGCAGAATTTAGGTCAGCCAGAGAGCTCAGAATGGAAATTCCTTTGTACCTTCAAACAGTGTCTGCTCTGTGTGTGCCCTGTCCTTCTCACGTCCCTCCGACAGACGCGTCACCTCCGGCATCTGATTTTGATAGATTTATATACAGCACCCCTCAAATATAAAATATTTCCAAGAGTACTGTTGAAATAATCAGGGCATTGCAATTGTCACAGCTGACAAAAATCATACATTCATTGGAATATCTAAGTTCTGCCAGTACAGACTTGTACACAAAGGCCAGCCTCCTCACATTTACCATGAACATTTCATACACTTATAAAATGTTCACAGATGTGGCCCTGGCAAGTAATCAACATACTGTTATTTAAAGTGTGCTTTTTTCGGCCGCAGATACTCTGAAAATTACAAACTTCTAGTACTTGCTTGCATGTCAGATGAGACCCAGAGGCTGCCTCTCCTTCAACCACAACTACTTAATGTTCTAAAGACCACAGAAATTCCTCCCTGTCCCTTCCCACTTCCTGGTCCCCAGCAGTTGAATGTCACGACATGGAACAACTTAATTGCTTGTGGCCAGGGCTCTGCATGGTCAGCTTGGAATGCAGCTCCTGGTCCTGCACTTCAGTAGCTGCTTCCATACACCTTGCTGCAATGCTGCCATCACATGTAATCACACAAACAGCACACCCATAAACAACTCCCCTGCTCCATCACCAGTTGGCAGGATCAGCAAGGGTGGGTCAGCAGAGGGAGCCTGCCAGGCTGCACGACATTTTGGTTGGGGCACACATGCTCTGAGAGGGGCACTCCCCAATGCTCAGCTTTATCCCTTTCATCACCTTGGGGCTCCTTGACCTGTCTTCTTGGTGTAACGATGAAAAGCACCACTCTGATCAGCCCCGCAGCACTGATTTATTGCTGTGCGGCTCTCCACGCCCACGCCTGCCAAGGGAGGGAGCAGGTAAATGCATTGCAATTTCACTACCATGCTGATAGTCCAGAAATTTAGTGGCTGCCCTGGAGAGGGGGGAAGAGAGGCAAGTCCAGATGGCAGCTGGCACAGGAATTCTCTCTAATCTCCTTTTAGCAGCAGCAGCCCCTGGGGAGGTTTTGGTTTAAAAGCTACAGCCTGTTCTTTAGTCACTGCTCCTCGTGAGCCCGGTGCTGGCTCTGCTGCCTATCCAGCTGAAGAGCTTTCTCGCTAGTAAGGGGGAAAAAAAAAGCACAAGAACGGGGAGCTGCAAAGAGCTGAGCAAGAACACGAGCTTCACAGTCATACGTGGCACTTGGAGCGTGCCAGAACCACCCACAGATTAACCCTGGCAGGCCCCTTGAGGTGAGCCTGCGTTGCTAGGCCTTGTTTGCTGCTGCTCAGTGGCAGGGAGGGGCGGCAGAGGGAAGCAGGCCACGTTGAACTACTTGGAAAGGAGACAAAATGGAAGGGAAGGCAGGGGAGAGGATTCCCAGGGTGTTCAACCAGTTAGGATACAGGTAACCTCATGGATACACTAGTCTTCCCGAGTCAAACACTCCCTTCAGTTGCTCCACTCTCCAGACTTCAGCTTCCTATCTGCATTTGAGAATTAGACTTTCAGTAAGATGGGCTCCAAATTCATTTTCTTACAGTTACAATAGCTTTTTAGGGTTGTTTGAGCTATAATTTAGCAACAAACTATATTACCTACACGGGGTTAATAAGAGATTGAATCCACTCCTGGGCCCAGGCTTACTATCTGCTCTGTTACTAGGTGGCAAATTGACAAAGACAATGGGAATGAAAAAGTGAGTTCTTCACTGCCAACAATGAATACAGCTTCCAACAGTTCCCTTTTGTTATTCCCAGGAACGAACAGAAGCTGATGAAAACAATCCCACCACACTTTCCCTCTCTTAAACAAAGATCAATGGTTTGAAAGAATGAAAAAACACTATTCTGCACTGCCATGGGGAAGATACCCAGACAATCGAATCACCATCTGTGTAATCCTGTTTCTCTGTGGCATACTCTGTTACAGCGTGCAAGAGGTCTAGACCTGAACTTGAACACTTTGTTTCTCAGGCACTTGTGCAACCTAGAGCTCTGCAAGGGACACTGCTTCTGTAAGTGCAGGAACATACACTGATACTTCAGCAAATCATGCACTTTTTGCAGATTAAATGAGTCTTTATTCTCTGATCTGTTCTCTGGTGCTGGATGGTCTCTAGCTATCTCAAAGCACTTTCAAAAAAGCAGTAAAACATCTCAGTTACTGCTGTATGAACAGGAGTACGCCTCTTGGTGCTTCACCTTTCCAGCATCCACCAACAGGCATCAGTACCCATGGTAAATAAGATAGACCATGTCCAAAAGCAATCAAAGATGAAAAGACTAACGTACGTGTTCAATTCTCCAGCATCATGGCTCTGTTTTGCTCTGTCCTGTGACATCTCACATCTCTTTCTGCTATAGTTGTACAATTTCCATTCGCCCTATTAACAAACCCTTTGCTTATTGTTCAGTCTGCTATGAAGCTTTCCTTACCAATGATGATGGTGTCCTTATCAGAGCAGAAATAAAGGAGGTCTCCCTGCTCAGATCACTTCGTCAGTGAAACCACTACAGCCACCTCATGGCAGAAGAGGATCCATTGCCTACGATGTCTTATGAGGCAGATGTCTTCAATACGATCCAAGGTCCAGTGTGGGACAGGTTGAGCACCGCAGTGTGAGCAGGATACAGCTCAAAGAGCCAGGGCTCCTTTTGCACTGCTTGCGTTTCTAGTAGCACACAAAGCATCAAGTATATACTAATGAGTTTTCTTCTCTTAATGCATGATTGGAAAGCAATAAAATCTATCAATCAAGAAAATGCAGTTTTCAGTTTTCAAAGGTGTGGTACCTACACATTGGCAAAACTAAACGGATTTGCAATAGCGCAAAAAACCAGATAGCTGTAAGGGCTGCCTATAAACTACATTAACTGTGTTTTAGAATAACAGCAGTGACAGGGATAGAGTGACAGAGTGCCTTGTAATTATTTTAAATGTCTATTAGCATTTTTAAAAATTCAAAATCATTAGGATATATTGGTCAAAAGCTATATAAAAATAACACGTGTACTATGATATTTAGCAAAAGAACATTTGAACATTCAAGTCTCTGCTTTACAAATGTTTTCTTTCATTTCTAGGAAAGTCATTTAAGCTGTTTTTCATTCTTTATGCAGCTCCACAACTGACAGAGAGACACAACTAAGCTCGGTGTCTTTAGTCCCCCCTTGAATAGAGGCTTCTGATACCCTGTACAAATGCAAGATCCTTTATCATGCAGCAAGTCAAAACAGAAGAGACAGTTTTACTCATTGGGAATCAAATTGTCTAAGAAATGAATGCAGATACATCACTGAGAAGTACAGCAAATGAAAATTGCAAATTAATGCTTGTCAATCGTACTCTTCTCTGAAAAACAGTATTGTGCTTGAAATCCCATAGTTGTGCTTGTGCCCCTAGTTTCAGAAATAGCATTACACAGTACCTTGGATGTCACAGCATGTTTCCAAGAAAGACCAATTTCAAAGATTAGAAACATCAGTTACTCAGCTGCTTTTAGAACATCCATCCCCAGGACCAAGTTACATGGGGAAGATGGCAGAGATGGTCTGAAGGCATTCAACCAATCAGCTGGTCCCCTTCTGGTACAGGGCTATGATTTCATGGAAAATACACTTAGGGAGAAGGACCATTGTATCTAGTACAAAATAGGAGTACTTTAAAGCTGTGGTTTGTAGCAAAAAAATCCCACATGTTACTGGCTTCCCACTTCCTGCAGACATGCTGAACAGCTTTCAGGCAGAAGCTCTGTCCCCTGTGGTATATGCTGGCACTTTTGAGTTACGCCAAGGAATACCACTCTTTAAAGCAAGCAGTAGCTTCTGAAGACAGACATTTATTTCTCCTTTCAGGGGGGTGGTGGTCTGTCTGCAGGGTAATGTTCTTCATTCCACTTAATTGGCTAGGCAAGATGATACCTCATTGCTGTCCATAAAGACTGATGCAAGAAATAATCACACGTAGGGGTTTACGCGTGTTGCAGAAAGTGAAGGTGACTTTCTCCCCAGGTTTGCCACCACTCAGACATTTTTCACCAGCTGCATGCAAACAATCATCCTTCACACGCAGAAATTAGCATGAGGCATTATAATCATAATATATCACGACCGGTGCATGCGCATTATTTGATGCGAGAAGCAAGCTGAGTCATATCAGACCAGAGATTTCCTGACATTCTTCAGGAAGGATTTATTTTTCCTTTTGAGGTTATTATCCCCATTAGGAAGCAGACAAAGCAAAGATGTGCTGTACAGCCATGGGAGAAACTTTGAAGATCTGTGCAGCGCATGCAGTGTAATGACTGAGGAATGTCTTGGTGACCATGTTCTGGGCCTTTCTTTAACCAAAAATGTACAGTCTTTTGAAGTGCTGAAACTCTGCGGCCCACATGCTTAGGAGATCTCCACTGCTTTGAAGTACTTGTAAGAAACTTTACTTTTTAGAGAAAGCAGTAGCAGATAGTCTGACTTGCAACAAGAGCCTTTGGAAGATGTCCAGCTTGCAACAAGCTGCTTTGAGTGACACAATTTGAATCTTCCCCATCAAAAGACGCTTGCTATAGATATCTCTACCTATCCTTCAGGATCTGAAGATCCTATTTGGATACCACTATGCCAAGCATTCTACTGTGCTAATCTGAAGAACAGAAAACAAACAGAACAGAGAGAAACAAAATAAAGGAGATTTCAATAAATCCCAGGAAAGCATAGCTTTGCAACAGTTACGATGTGCTGCCTGTATTTCCTTTATTTTAATCAATCAAAATTTATTGTCCTTTATTTTAATCAGTGTCACTTGCATTTGCCTAAGAACACTTGCAGAGCCACAGTTTGGCAGGAAGAGTCACCGATCTTTATTTTTAGCTATTTTTCAAGAGGACCTTTCAGCAGACATATGGAGACATGAGCGAACAAGAAGAAAACATCTGTGAACAAGAAAAAAAATTTCTCAGCTGATATCATGGACAAAATGTGTTCCACATTGAATTTCTAGAATTAGAATGGTGGAAATAACATGATTTCCAGAGGGAAGACATCCCTGATTTAAATGGGGAAAGAATCATGCAACTGGAAGTGTAAGAACTGTAATTTGTGACACTAATGAGACGGCCACAGTCTCATTTGCCCTCCCAGTAGATGTACCGTTGTCTATCTGCATACCCTGTAGGATGGCACAGACATCACAGGTGTACTGGACATATCTGATGCAGCACATAATTTTCAGGAGGTCACATAAGTAAGGCAAAAACTCTTAAAAAATACAAAGTGAAACATATAGTAGTAATGAATAGAAACAGCAGGGAAAAATCCCTTCTCATTTTTCTTCTTCAATATGAGTGGAATGATAGAGCAATGACAGCCAAGCATTTGGACTTGGTAGTAAAGGAACTTTTCAAAGATTGTCTCATGAATTTTAACATGGTATTACTCACAACACATAGGCAAAAAGCCACATACAACGCTGAAATTCCTTTTAGAGAAGATACCACCTGTAGCTGTCCCAAATAAATGACGAAAATAGATTTTGAACTTCTCCAAAATTCTTAATAATTGCATCAGATTTGTTCTTTAAGACCTTTAACTAATAGGTCAGATAAGAAGCAATCCCTTCTTAAAGAATGTAAGATTTCTCAAGTTCATTGTGTGCACTGTAGGCGCGGGCTTTTAGAGAAGAGGCCCTGTTAAGTATACTATTTTCCCTAGGGAACGATTATGATTCACTGAATACCACTGGTAGAGATTTCACACCAGGGTGTCCACAGTCATCAGTGATTCTTTCCTTTAAATTGGAAACAGCAGTGAAAACTCATTTTCAATGAAGGCCAATAAAATCCTTTTTTGGTAAGGTAACAGACAGAGCAGACTCCTCATGCTGCCTCATTTGTCACCTTTTGTTCAGGGGGAGTTTGTCCTCTGTGGTGAAACTGCACAGAATGCAGTTAAGTTTGGAGAAGACCTGCTTCTGTTTCTTACCTACTCATCTCTAAAGCAGCAAAGAAACTTGATCTCATTTTCTGGAAAGGGCAGATGGGTTTTAAAGTCAGAAGAAAAGCTACCAGGTACTGTAATTGTTTAAGGTGTGCCGTGGTTGTGCGCATTCACCGTGAAGGTGCTTTGCACTCAAGCACTTTAGAAAACAAAGATGGCAAGAAGCAAGTGTGTGCATGTACAAGATAATGTAAGAGCTTCTGTTAGCGATAAGTAACTTTCTTTTCCATATTTAAGTGATTAACCATTCATACATCTCATATTATGGATGACTTCCAAACTACAACCCACTTTCCTCTAAAATCACAAGTGATTGGTTGGCCTAGAGGTGATCTTATGCACTTGTAAAAGCTTCAACATTTTGAAAGCCTCTGCAGCATATACAGAGTTGTCCAGGTGGAGGTGTGGACAATCTTGGTAAATGTCAGCAATTAAGACTTCCCTTAGAGAGCCCAACACCACAGTGAATTCTGGTGGAACATGCCACTGTCATGAAAGGCAGCTTTGCCTTGGCTGCTTTAGAAGGCGGTTCTGCAGCTGACCAAATAAAACACTCATACAAAGTCAGACTACAAGAACATCTATGGCCCTCTTCTTCTTTGTGAAAAGGAGTCAACAGCGTATTCCTGACAGACAAGCTAACAATTGGAAAAACACATCATGAGACTTCCCCTAAACAATCACTTAAGAAGGCTTAGAAACTTTCTGCTTTTTTTTTGTTTTAATATTTCATATACCTTTTTTTTTTTAGAATTTGTCTACTTCCCTTCTCAAACCACAAACATGCTTTTGTCTCCACACTACCCTGTGACAAGAAGCTCCACAGGTAAATTACACACTGAGAAAGAAAGCAGTTCTCTCTCGCTTTGCTTTGAATCTGTTATCTGCTAGTTTCATTTAATGCAAAACTGGACAACAATTTCCTTTTCACCTTCTCCCTTACGTTTCTCCTTACTCTTTTTCCCAGTTTAGCAGTTTCTGCATGAAGAAAACTATCAACACTAAGTTTTGTGTTCTTGTTATAACCAATCTCAAGGACTGTCTGGCAGATCTGATGATGTAGAAATAAGATCCTTTTGATGTTTAGCATAAGCAAGAATGTCTTAGCTCTAGAAACATGAGGTTCTAGAAAGAAGAAAAATAAGTCAAGTCCCACATTTAAATAAAGCTCAAAAATTTCTTTTTGGAAAAACACATGACACAGGAATAACGTGCCCAGAAAGGAAACTGTATGAACAGGGTCAATCAGCCAGTTACTGCAACCAAAAAAAACCAAACCAACCAAAAAACAAAAGACCAACTATTTAAATAGCACCAAATAACCCATACAGGTTCAAATAGTAATCCCAGAAATACCATGAGAAGCAAACGTAGGAATGACAGGGAAAAAGTCCCTTTAAGTTCAATTAAGCAAACCTTAAGTCAGATGTTTCTTTGAAGGAATCTCAGATCTCTCTCTTAATGTTGTAGTGTGCTCATCACCTGAACACAGCATAAAATGCCTGTATAAACTTTGCATTACCTCACCCTTCAAGACTCTGGCATGCACCTGTTCAAAACAAACAAGAAAGACTGTCTGTCATAAAACAGAATCCTTAACTTAGAAGTTATGCAAACGTCACCAAGTAGGAGTGAAGAGGATCCCATGGTAACGTTATCCAGTCCCACCACTGAAGGAGCTGCTGAATGATTACTGTGGGCTTTGTACTGGCAATTTTCTAACAGTAAACAAGGGCACTCTCAATGAAACTCATTGGTGAGTATAGAAAAGTTAATGTCATAAAAGCAGAGAGAGACAAAGTAAGCTCCACTTGAGGAGTATGCATATAATTGTACTCCCCTGATATTCAACTACTATAAATCCAAAATGCTTTGCCATTCTCCTTTCCCCTCTTGTACAAGGAAACACTTTCTGGAAAATGCATTCACCCCAAGATGTCAAAAAAGAAAAACAGTTTTATGCCATTCTACTGAATTTCTTAACTGAACCTCTTGAGAGAGGTTTTTCACAGTTGTGGAAAATAGCAGACCTGCAAAGAGACAAATTAAGTATGTTATGTTTGGCCCACAGTATCCAGCATGCACAAACACACAGAAGGACTCAAGGCTGAAGATTACACGGAAGTAGAGAAAGTAAGAGGCTAGAATTGTAGGATCTGTTCCCGATTCTCTGCTGTATTATTGCACGTGCTCCTCAGGTAACAGCAGTAGCACTCAGAGCTGGGATCAGCAGATGCACAAAGCAAAGTAATGCTGACATTTCCTTTGATGCTACGGCTGCCCTAACATATCCAGAGGCTGAGAAGGAGTTCAAAATCTAAGTGTTTGTCTCGAGGTAAAGGACAAGTCTTGATATCTCTGTACTTTTTATTTGTTGGAAACAGAAGAAAAAAATGTCAAGAACAAAGGATGTAAGACTTCACAGCTCCTAAAACTGATAAAACCAGTCCCTTCCAAAGGAAGGTCTCCTACTGCAACATGCTTCACTTCAACATTCAACACTTCAAAAATCTTAAGAGACAAGACGTCTCACATATTTTTACTAAGTCATCACAGTTACGGATGTATTGTTGGCTATGTTCAACACGCAGCGCAACAAAGCTCAGAAAACATGCTGGCTGTAACCGAGTACAAAATTAGCTGAAAATCAGCGGGTGGGAGACTGGCAAAAACTGACAAAAAATTAATCTACTTTCATAGTAAGTCAGCACAAATTTGCCAGAATTATCAACTACAGAATGCTGTTTCTGCTAAAGATCCTCTGAAGATAATCACCTTTCCTTGGCTAGCTGTGCATTAAAGTATCTATCTTCCAAAACTGAACAGGTTCAGTGATGGCTGTAACCACCTGAATGAAGAAACTAGATAACAAAACTAGATGAAATCAGAATTCCACAAGGATGCATATGCTACTGCTACTCAGGCCTGCGCATGATACCCAGTGGAATAAGGAGAACTTGGATTCCCTAGGAGGAAGCAAGGAGTGGAAATCAGTTATCTACTGAAGTGAGATCTTTTAGAGAAATTGCTCTTTAGATAGTTCTGAAACAGCTGGAGGCATTAGTCAACACCAAATGTGGCAGAGTAGACTATGAGAAGACAGACCCAAGATCTCCAAGATCCAGGAGCTCACAGCAGCTTGGGATGCGCAGTAGTTTGAAGTAAGAAATTCTGCAACTGAATTTTCACTAATGATGAATTAACAATGTAACACACATTGCAACATTAGAAACATCTATCTCAGAGATCCCTGAGTATAATTCAAAGAGTACAGAAAAGACTCGACCTGAAAATAACATCACAAGATTTTTCAGAACTCCTTGTCACTGAGGATAATGGAAAAAGCAGTGGACAAATGATGCAGTGCTACTTGAAGAACACAGATGAAAGATGCAAGTAAAGCAAGCAGAATCGTGACTACCTAGGAACTGAAACATAAGCCAATGAAGTAAGATTTTGGACAAATTAAGTATTTGATCTCTGTCGCATGCATGAATGCAACAGAAATAGAAAAATGCACATTCTTTCCTCTGAGTTTGTGCCTGGAGCAAAAGATAGTTAAGCTAACAGGGTATGAAAATAATTATTTCATCTTTTTACAATTTATCTGGTCTTGAATGACAAGAAGTATGCGCAACACAAGAGTGAACATGAACACAAGCAATCTTCCAAGAGAAAACACTTCTCTTCTCTGACACTGTTTCTGTCAGCCTTTTGGATTGATCATTATTTAATTTGTCAGCACATGAGAATAATCTCTTAACACTGATTATAATACAGTGTAGAAATGACAGGGGAGCTGTGGAATAAGAAAACAAATCAAACGGGCACATAAAATGCAACTTCTGAGGGCTCTGATGCAAATAATAGGAAATACTGTACTCTTTGAGAACCACAATCGTACTGCTTGCAAGGGAAAAGCTGTAAAATACCATGAAAACAGGCGAGTATTCCTTTAACCCACCATCAGCAAAGAGCCAGAGCTGAAGCTGCTTCCTGTTCATTTTAAGCAAGGGTGAATCTTCTCTCCAGTATGTTTTCCAGCTGCTGATATTGTTTTGTAACGCAAGCAAATTAATTTTCATAACGTTAGGAAAATTCTAACTGAAGTGCTTCACAAAGCCACTATTGCAACTGATAGGAGCCACCTGGGCCTCCGAGTTCAACCCCGGGTCTGAAACCATCAGCCAATTAAAGAAGTTTATATAGCCTAAACAAACAGAAATCAAAATACAAAAATAAACCACACAAACATAAGCATCCAACAGTGAAACAAAGACAGATTTAAAATCCCATCCAAGAGCAAATATTTTGGGGGTGTGAATTAATAACTGAAATTATAATCAAAACAAACAAATGAAATTACTTTATTCAAACTGAGCATTTCCATGGCTCTGTGCCAAAATTCAAGATGGCAACTGTAAGGATGTCTCCACTCATATGACCTAATATTCTTCTCTGCTGTTGGTTGCTGTGATGACAGCAAAGAATACTTGCTGTTACCAGACTAAGACAGGCTGAAATGGCTGAGCAAATGAGAAATCTTTACATTCAAACTTGGACCTTGGGAAAAACAATACAGACAGGTGGAGAACCTCTGTGTTATAAAAAGATCTCACGGATAGCGATCAAGGAAGAGTTGGAAGAGACCCCCAGACTCAGCAACAGAAGCTTTTAGAGGCAGTCATCAGCTTACAGCTGCATCTGCAGCTTCCACAGATGTTCAGGTACTCTCCTCAGTAGGTTGTCCTCTCAGCAGGGACTCCTGTTCACCCTCCCCTGGATGTTATAGGAGTGTGGTGGTCTGAAGTCACTGCTGCTTCTTTCCTTTAACCCATGTTTGGAAGCAAGACTCTGGATTCCTCACCTGGTGTTCAATGCTAGTCCTTCTCTGCAAGCAGAAGCTGGAGGAAAAAACAAAACAAAAAAGCTTTACTTTCTGGTGTTTTAGAGTACTCAAGAGCTGTCTGTTTTATTGAAACACTGCTGCACCACCCTGCAAATCTCAGCTACTACCAGAAATCTGAATTCTTCCTAATCTGAACCTACCTATCATACTGCCTTTCTCTACAGAAAGAGATCACATAACAGTATGACAAGCCTAGATTAATAAGCCACTGTCTGAAAAAGTGCTCTTAGTGTTCCTCTCAAGCCTCAAAATACCATCTTTGCACTTCCCTATGTAACTCGTGTCTTAAAATGCTCCTCCAGTATTTCTAAATCCTTCTCCCATGCCAGAACACTTTTTTTTTTTTCCTACACCTTTTACTTGTTTGCTTGCATGGGAATCTACTCCCGCACTCCAAAAGATGGTGAGGACCTCCACGCAGAATTGAGGGGATGTGAAAAACTTAATATTTAAAAGAAACATGATGGGGATTGGAATGATTTTCTTCTTCCTATTATTAAAGAGAGAGATTTTAATTCTGTGTACTGCTACGTTTTCCTATTTATGGGAAAAAGTCAATGTCATTGTCACTTCTTTTACATAAAAATCCTCGGACATTCCATTAAAACAAAAATTCCAAAACACTTAGAAATGTACCACGTTTATTTTGGACTGTTTGCATTTTACAGCTAATCCAGTTGGTAAAGCTTGTGTGGTGTATTTAGCACATCAGCTTGCTCCTAAACACGAGCGACACTTGTTGAGAGCTGAGTTTCTTAAAAATATTACTTTATTTTAAAAAATATGCTCTCCTTGAAAGCCCCAGCATAGAGCCAAGCATCACACAGCACAGAGGATCTGGAAAGATGTTTAGAAAGCAGCATTGCCAGCTCTGTCACTGCACAGAAAGTTTGGAACCTGAATTAGGAACAAAATGGTCAACCATGTGTATTAAGATACCATACCAGACCAGAAAACTGTCCCTTGACAATATCCTGATATTAAGAAAACAAAGGCATATGGAAGAGACAGACAACTCCAACCTCACCTTCCCATCTTGAAGAGGCATTTGAGCCTTCTTTGTCATACAGAAATATGCAATACAGTTTATCTTTTCTTACAAATGGAATTAGAAACACCTAATAAAATTTCCCCTTGTGTGGCTACCTTGAGGACTCAACATGGGGAGAGATGGTTACATGCCTAAATATAAATATGTGCATTTTTTACCATAAGCGTAGCTTAGCTTATGCCCATTGCTACAATTCAGTTATTTTATAAATATTAACATATATAACTTGATAAAGTTTTAATATTTCAAAGCTGCTTGCGAACACTCTGCATCCTTTTAAGTTCTGGTTGAGTAGGGGGAACAGAAAAACCTCAGATTATTACTGACAGCAGCCACCATGAAGTGTCGATTCTCTGTGGTGAGCACCACATACAAGTATTTAACAAGGCACTGAAACATGAAGTATCTGCCTATATGTCTGTCCACATGTTTACATGTCATCCACAACTACACCTCAAAAACAATTTAGAACAGTTATACAGAGGCAAAGGGGTTTATCCCAAATTTATGGATATGCCTGAATCATAGGAAATCACAGTTTTGTAAATGTGATATTTGCACACTATAATGCAGTGCTGTGTAGATTTTCCCAGCACAGATGTACACAGTTTTAGTTAGACACCAGCACATAATTTACTCTGCTTCCAGGCTGCAGGAATGAGATAGAGCAGAGTACCAAGCTGGTTGACAGTACTAGGTCAGGGACCTGTGCTAACATTTTTTTTTAGCATTAGTTTGTTCTACTTCATCGTACCCATAACTTCTCGCTTCTGCCACAGACTTACATGGCCAAATCTCCTGACTCTGGTGCTGAAAACAGGAGTTTACATTCTCCCTGAAAAGCCCTAATAACTCTAGAAATTCAGATCTTTTATCCCAAAGCAGAGGGAATTTATAGTGCGAGTGGGATGCCCAGCATTCTCTTGATAATATACAGTACAACTAAGAAAGGCAATAAATAGATAGGTTTTATTTATATCCTTGGGTGACTGACACTAGCAAGCTAGGACAGCTGACAACTGAAGGCCAACCTTCCCTCCCCCATCTTTTGGGCACAATTTCAAGTTGGCTTGCTGGAATGGGCAGATGAAGGAAAGCAGCAGCTCCCAGGCATGATAAAGTACTTGGGGGGGATGACGCAAACAGGACGCACGCAACCGTATACAATTGAGCAAAGTCTCTCTGCAGTAAAAGAGCAGTGAGCAGCCTTTATAACAAACAGAGACATGGTGGTGGAAGCCAACGTGAGGGTCACTCTTCCTCATCTTACTTAGAAGACACTGGGTGAGCTCCTACCTCTGACTGCTGATGCCCTTCTGTACTTGACAGCTTTCATTCTGCTTTCTCTTATTTAGTTTCCTACTCTCTGGTTTGTTGTGGCTTTCTCTTCTCTGCTTCTTCCACACATTTCAGTTCATAACTTCAGGTACTCCTTTTATCCTATCCATACACATTTTAGCTTCTATTTTTAGCCTCAATAAAGCAGTGCCAGACTAAAACAAAATCCCATTTGGATGGGCAAAGTCATCCTCTCTATAGGTAGCTTAACGCCAAAGGGCCAGATGTGAGACATCTATAGCCAAGACATTATATAACCTCTCTGCAGTCTTTGCACACCTGATTTTGAATGACATTTCCAACACAGCAAGGAAATGCAGGCAGTTTGCCACCACCTAACTACTGAGAACAAGTAAAGCTCAGCCTCCAGTCAGGCAAAAATGCCAGCTGCCTGAAGTTATTACTTATCCTGCTTAGGAGTTTTGTTTGAGTCCGTCAGAAGTGAAGGTTCCTGAAATTCCAGCTGAGTTCTAGTTCTTTAACAGGGAAGCCAATTTCTAGAGGCAGTTCTTCATTTAATTTCTGCTTTCCCAATGTACCTGAAACTTGGAATGTCCTTTCCATGAGGATGCGGCACGAGACCAGTAGCAACAGGAAAAAGGCTTTCATAAAAGGCTTTCTTTCATAAAAGAAAGGCAAAAAGTTGACTAAAGGCGTGAGAGGCAGGCAGTTGTCACAAGTTAAACAACAACTGTAAATTCTGATCATTAGAAGTGAACACAGATCCTCAGCTCTAGCTGAGAAACAATAGCTGAGTTGGCCATTACCCCATTAATATCATCAGAGAAGGACCAAGAACACTGCTTCTGGCACAGCTTTATGCTCTGCTGAGATTTAATGAGACTTCCATAGTTTTCTGATATCTGGATAAGCTCAAACAGAGGCACGGGCTGTTCATAATTTGTGGTGCATGTATTCTAAAGGTATTTTTTTAGACCCACCAATATGTGTTTATTCCTAGTCATAAGGTCATGGCTCCTTGCTTCTACAAAGAGTACCAAAAAACAGCATAATGAAAAGGCCTTTCTCTAGCTCTCTCCCTTCTGCTCCATCTGGTAATACAGGCTTATCTGTTATTAACTGACATGGGACAACTTCAATAAGTATGCCGGGGAGAAAAAAGACTTTTTCTTCCCTCCTATCCCATCTACCTTCTTTATGGAATCATGGATGTCAGCAGGGGAGAGAAAGGTGATCCAGGATGTTGTTGTGGTACATGGAATAACAATGGCTTTAGAAAGATAATTCTAAGAAGAAATGTGAAACCAAATATCTTTCACTGTAACTGATTCTTTGCCCTCCCAAAAAGGGAAACACAATAGTAAGATCCACCTCATCTTTCATCTTAAACCAGCTCAAACTGGTTCCCAAAATACGGTACAACAAAATGATTGTGTTTCTCCATAACCCCTTCTCTGCAATTGTGTTTCTCCATAACCCCTTCTTCTTCTCTTCTTCTATTCTACAAATTGGATAGAGAGATGATGGCAGAATATTACTACTGCTGTTGCTGAAGGGTTGTTCACAGGATGAAAGGCATCACTGGAAAAGTTTGATGCAAGGTACGGAGTATCAAACCACTCATCCCTTTCAGTAATCCACCGAGAGCTTCTCAGCCAGGCAGGTAGTTCTGGAAGTATTTTCATGGAAGAGATTGTTGTTACTCTCTTCCTGGATTAAGATAAGTTATGAAGTGACACAAGAAGTTGCTCTTTTTGTGTTATACGACATATTTTGCCTGAGAGCCAAAGATGTCCAAGGTAGAGGTTACTCAAGGTGTCCATTTTAAGGTCGTCTTTCCAACTCAAAACCACTTGGTGCAGTCAGTCACAGCAACAAGAGAGAACCAGGAAGGTGGCAAATGAAGGCTGGAATTTACAGGATTAGTGGGAGGGAGGAGGCGTACCAGCAATGTGCTATGCAGAAATCTGAGTGACTTCTTCTCCCAGCTGCTCTTGACAAAGGATTTGGATAGTGTGGTGAGACCAGCTGAAATTGTAGCCAAGGTTCCTTTTGGGAATGTGGTATCAACATAAAAATAAATACATTGGTGCTCAATAAGCTACTGCCTCCCTATGCTGCAGAAGAGCCTGGCAGAAGCTAAGGAAGCCTGGACAAGGCTGGGCAGCTGAGAATTCCACCCTACTGTAGCAAATGGCTGGGTGTCTGACACCAGCCATGCACAGTGGCAATAGTACTCATTGCATCCCATCCCATCGCCACCCTTTATACTACATGTTATGAGTAAGTGCCTGTTGTGTTTTACTGACTTTCTTTTTCTTTTGCCTGGTGAAAAGCAATTTTTGAAGCTTCTACATCTGCATGCCTGCTAAAATAATCTCTTCTTTCTACTAGCTTATATAAAAGTCTGCATTTCAAGAATGATGATAATTCAGGCAGCGGGTAGCCAACAGTCATCACTGCTCAGACATCACCTCCAACTTCGTGTCTCCAATGAAAAGACATACATGAATTTCTCATGAAGGCCCATACACTAATATAGGGTATAAAAAAAACCTTCAGAAATACACAGTCTACTTGTATATTTCCTGTAAAATATAAAATCTTGGAATTGTGGTAGATATAAAGAAGAGTAAGTGAAAAAGTGTTTCTTACTATCATTGTTCCAAGCTGTTGCATTCATTACTTTACAGCTAACCACACTGCTTGCACACTCATCTTAGTTGGATGGCGTTCAAATACTGGTCTCCTTCTTAACATGGAGAAGGAGATCACTAGAAAACTTAAGAAAACTGTGCCTTCCACCTAGATGAGGTCCAAAACAGCTTGTCAATCCCCATCTTCTTCACGAGGATCCAATTCTAAGTTCTTACAGATGATGACATACTCCATTTCAAAGAGCTGCATACCTTCAGAAGCTGGCATTTACCTGGATATGGGAGCCAGGTTACAAAGTTAACAGACAAGTGTGAAACATCCTGTAACTAAGCTCAAATAAAGGCATAGAAATCACACTGAGTAAAATCAACTGCATCCCATCTAGTTCAAGAAGTTTCCTTACTAGCTTCAGATTAAGTGATTTTTCAGCATAAAATCAAGTCAGAAGAATTCTGAATATTACTCAGATGTAATAATTCTTAACATGTCTTCTATTCCTTTAATAGAATAAACTCTCTCAAAACTTTCAGTAACTTAGGTAAGAAACTGTTCAGATACTACAGATAACCCCAAATGATACTTTGCAGGTTTCAATTTTTAGATTTTCCTGTCTGTATACTCATAAGAACCTCTGCCTTCTCTCTCATTACTCCAACAGAATACAGTTCAAAGATGAACTTCAGTCTTTTCATAAAATTACAGTGAGGCCACGAGGATATAATGGTGGCTTGCTTCAGAGTCCTAAGCAGCTTAGCAGAACTGCTGACTTTTACTTTTGTATCATCTCAAGAAATCTGAACTCAAGAGCTTGAGCCCACTGCACAGTACCTACTATTCTCCTACAATTGCAATACTAACCACCAGTGAACTGTTCTCTGTACAGTCCAGTTAAAACATTCCACGCTGCCTGACTCACTGTTATTTTGAGCATCATCTTCACTTTTGGTTAGATCATTTGTGACACCTTTACACTTCTCTGCAAAGCCCCAGTATCTACTACTCCTTGGACAGGCTATCTGAGTAGATGAAGAGAATGGGCTAAGAGCCAGAGGGACGACAGCCAAAGTCAGATGAAGGCCCAGATAAGCAACAGGCAACAGTAGACCATGGCATTCAACTGACTTCCTCATTCTTCCAGGATGTTTTCTTCACAGAAGTGGTCTTATACAATGGTATGAAATGGTTGTGCCAACTCTGCAATTAATTGTCCCACAGTCTTCTATTCCGTTAAGGTCCATGCAAGCTTCTCAAACATTTTTTAACATATTTGAGTGTGTTTACACAGAGGTTCTGCTCGATTCCTTTTATCTCCAGAACTGTTCACAGCCTCCTATCTTTAAAATCTTGCAGCTTATTTTGTAATCTGCTTTATGAGTCGTGTTTTCAATTCTTCTAGATGGTATCCAAGATATTAAATACATGTGAAACAGGAACCCCAAAATAAACTGTTGATGAGGGAAATCAGGGCCTTAGTGTAAGCAATCAATGAAGAGTGAAGAAGAGAAACAGCTGTTCCTGCAGGAAGGACCAGAGTAGTCTCTGAGACACAGACTGGGCACAGCAGCCTCTGACGCATACCAGTGGCTTGGTGCAAAGCAGAAGAAAATACCATTCCTCTAGTTTCCAAGAACAAACATGTTGCTCCACTTTGTTCAACCACTGCAAAATTTAGCACTATTCTGTGAGCTATATACCTCTTCTAGGGACAAGAAAGCTTTGAGTGACTTGCTCATCAGATCCTAGTTCTGATGGCCTACCCGTAAAACTACAGGGTGGCAACCATGAGGGTGCTCTTAAAATTGTTAAAAAGGGCAGAATTCAGCATGCAAACACCTTCATATAAGGCCACTCAGTCATACCTTGAAAACTACAGTTTCACATTTACTTGTAAATTTATGTATACTATGCAAAAAACTCAAGCTATACAGTAAACAAGAACTTTTGCCTCATTTATATATATGCTACAGTGTTGACAAAATTTTATTTATTCTGATAATCTCATTATATTTCATTTCTAAGCTGTCACGTTCCAATGTGGCATAGTGTCTTTGTTATTGACAACGGCTGTTCACACTATAAAATCCCTGGTAGGATAGCTGAAGTTTTTGGCAGGTGGTAAAGTGTAGGAGGCGGTTTGGAATTGTACAATAAGTGCATTGGCTGAATGTTTGTGCTGGAGGATCAGCCATAAAATCACTGACATTAGTATTGGCCATTTCACCTTTAAGTTTCAGAGCCAGATATCCAAGAGATGGATTGGGCAGTTCACCTCTCTCTGCTAACTTCTATTTCAGCCCACGAAAACACACACAAGACTGCTTCAGTGATACTCAAGTCACGTTTTCAAGGTTTTCAAAGTAAAAGCCGGGGTCAGAAACATAATTCTTTCAAAGCACTCTAGATCATAATTTGTCCATATATTCCATTACAGCATCATCACAAATTACTGCAGGCCACGGGTAATATGGGTTCATCAAGACTACACTCTACTGCAAATATGACCGCATCGATAAAAAATTCATTGGGTCGTTGTTTTCTGAGATCCTCGACTAGTATTAGCAGAGAAACTTCTTTAAATGAATTAATCCCTAGGGAAGGATGACGATTTGATTTTATAGGTCTCAGTGATCTTTCTTTGGGAGGCTTCACCTCTACTGACTGACTTCACTATGCAGCTGATTCACAAATCTCAGTGACATCTTTCTGAACTAAGGCACTCTTCTGCAAGACTGAAGAAAAATGTAAAGAATGTCCTGGCCTTTTATTACAGTCCAAGCTTGAACAACAGAGCATCTTTGAGCCAAAACCTAAAGCAGAGAGGCCATTTTAGCCAAGTCTTTTCCCAGCCACATTTTTACGCATCTTCCTCTTCCAATTCTATGAAACCCAGTCTTTGCTCCCTTTTGTTTAGTCTTTTTAGTCCCGGGAGGAATAAATTCCCTATGCAGCTGAAGCCAAGCTGTTACCTAGGAACCACTATGTGCAGAGTAGACAGCTGTGTTTCTTCCTTTTGCTAAGGTTTTTTTGTTTTGCTTTTTTTTTTTTTTTTAAACTGGCAGCTCTTGAGAAAGATGAAAGCATCCCAGCATGGCTACTCCCCTTTCCTGGTCTTCAGCACTCACCTGTGGAATTTGACCCCGATTCACGGGATGCAGCACTGCGAAGGCTGTTCTGGAATCCGTTAAGCTGCCTTTCAACAGAGGTCACCCTAAGAGTAAAAACATTGATTAGAAATTGATTAGAAAGAGATGAGAAGGGATAACCAAGAAAGCATAAAGGTTTTGAACAACAAAAATGAAACTGTGAAGGTGAGCCTGAATATGGTATGAAAAAGGCAGTGACAGCTCCAAAAGGCAGGGGATGACAGATGAATGCTCAAGCCACCAACAAGACTTCAGCGCACCTAAAGCATTTAATTGTCCTACATGCCTTAGATGCTGATTTTGAAGGATAAAGAAGATGGGTGGTAAATGATACCAAAAGCATAACTCAACCAGTAACACTGCGGTATACATACTCCAGTGATTTGAAGCAAAATGATTAGGCAACATTAAAACAAAAATGCACATGAGAAGGGGGCTGGCAAAAACAAGCTTCGTTCAAAATCTGAGTCCTTGCATCTTGCCTTAATAGAAACAACTAATTGGGGCAAGATTTCTCACTTGTGTTGGAAACTGGGACCTGCAGGATGTGTTTAGTCTCCAGTAGTAAACAGCCAGTCCTCAAGCAGATACTTCATGCAAATCCTCCTGCATTTAGCTCAGCATCTGAGTTACAGTAAAACAATACTCTATGGAGAACAACTGCACTTCCTTTAGTTATTATAAATACTCCTTACCAAAAAGAGATCAAGCTCTCCTACATAAAAAAAAAGAAAATCTACTCCTGAAAGCAGTTCAAGTTGTACAGCTGCAATGATCTACTCTGCTTTTAAAAATTAATCTACCTGTTCTTTGTTTGTCCTCTCTTCTCTTACCCCTCTGCCTTTTCTTCCTCCCTGCCCAACTCTGTTCAGATCGCTGTGGACTTTTGTACGTACACTCCTGTTTCTCTGCCACAGAGCTTCTCCTTCACTCATTCATATGCACCATGAAATAGGGTTACTCTGAGCTCTTCCCCTGAAGAACGCTGTGAGCTCCAATCCTCACGCAATGCCCTGATTACTAACAGATTCAGGCACATGTGCGCATTTACTGCAGTTTTTTTCTGAAATGTTTTGCCTTCAAATTTTAAAGTCAGCAAGTTGCCAGTAATCCCGGTGCTTCTGGCAACTAAGTGGCCAGAGAAGGCCTCCTATATTTTATCTTAGTTGCATTTTAGTGAAGTAAAAGAGGAATCAGATACAATGTACAAAGCACAACCCGTTACTTCGATCAGCTGTAATTTGAAATGCTGTTATCAAATGAGGTGCCTGTTTGTATGTTCATTGTCTCTTAGAGAGAATTTTGGATCTGTACTTAGGTTTTGTGTTGTGTTTTTTTTTCTGCTGACAATGCACAGTCCATCCAAGGGCAGAGAATCGCAATAGATCTTTGTGCTTTTTGTATAAACATTCCATGCTCACAATTAGCTTGTCCATTTCATTAATGCAGCACAACTGACAGCCAAATCTTGCTGATCTGTCTTTAGGTAGAACTAGCAGTTCAACTGCAGACTAGCAGTTGAAAACATCATCAAGGATGTCAGCAAGTACAACAACAAAAAATGATGAGGAAGTTACACTTCTACCTTTAAGCCTGCTTTATTTTTACTGTTTCCCTCTACAGACTTGCCTGTCTCCTTTTCTTTCTACATTTTGGTTTTTGCAGTTTCAGCTGCCATCTCCATACAGCTCGTTCTCAGATCTACCTGTGGCCTTCATCTCTCACCATGCTAAGCTCACCTCTCAAGTTCTCTCTGCCGTCCTGACAGAAGCTCTAGTCCTGGAACATATTCGTTACTTAAACTGAGTAAATCCTTTTCCATTTTCTTCCCCCTTCAGTTGGCTGAAATCCCATTACTTTTCTCATTTTCCTGCTTCTAATATCTGTGTCATTTTTGCTTCCATTTCTCCAGTGCAAATTTTTGTTAAGTCCTCCGTTTCTTCCTCTTTAAAACTAACAAGCCCAGTCTTTTCCCCACTGTCCCCTTCACTTAAATATCTGACAGTGGCCTTTTTTCTTGCTTATACAACTAAGCCCTCCTTGAAATTGATACTGACTTTCCTCATTTAGGCACAAAGCCACCTCCAAGCTACCCAGCCTTGGACCGCAAATTTGGAGGATGTTCCACAGATGCAAAGAAATATTTTCTTAACTGAATTTTGAACACCTTTGTTGTAACAGCCTATTCCTGGGATATCATGAATGTGTCTAATGGTTCAGTGGGGACACAAGTTTGAATTAAATAAAGCCTAGGTTTGACAAGAGGACAGCAACAGATGTGAAGAGCCAGAGCCAGGGAGCTTGTTCCTCTGTTGCTCTTGGCCAAGGTATCTCCACATGTGTATCTGTGTGTATGATCTGAGGCTAGCCAAGGGCTAAGATCTGCAGGCCCAGTGAGCCCAGCTGTGTCAGGGTGTTAAATCAAGGCATGTCTCTCAGATGCACTGCTTTCGCTGCCAAAAATGTCTAAGGGTCAGGCAGACTGATTAACCCACATGCTCAGGAGCTAAAACAACAAGCATGCCTCAGTACAGAAGTGGCAAAAAAAGTGGTCTCAGCAACATATGCATGTTTGGTCTCCTGATGCCTCTCCTCTTTTTTGGTGAGCACTCAGCTTGCATGTGTGATACAATCAGCTCTCTTGAGACACTTCACCCACGTCTGTGAATAAGCATACATGGGACAGGATACAAACCAGAAATATAGCATTTTACAGTGCTTGCTCTATGGCCATTCTTCTACTTTTGGCACATTTGCCCACCTTGGCCAGCCTGTCTTAGAACAGCTGGCTGCTGCTGTGTTCAACTTTAGTCAGGACTCCACCCAGCTGTGGAGTGGATTTCCTGAATCCTGGAGAAATTCATCACCTCTACCCTATTTCTGTGTTAGTTACAATAGTGCAGAACTTTGAATCTTCTACTGCTGGCATTTTTCAAAGCAAATAAATAGCCAAGAGAAGAGCAAGGCAAGATAATGTGCTGCGGTGTTGGGACTTGAAGGAAATATTTGTTCTTCCTGAGAAGAGTTGTTGGGAATGATATTTACAGAGAAGTTCAGTACAAGAAATTAGGCCATGTTGATCAAGACCCCCACTAGTTGATGTGTTTCAGTCTATCACTGGTAAAGTCAGCAATCTTGGGCTTGCTCTCTCCCTGATAAAATCTTGAACTGTATGCTCCTATCTGGTATTTCCTCTCTTTATGTACAGCAGTCTAACATTGGCAGCTGTATTTTTATGAAGATCTTTCATTTAACTAATAGTTCTGTTCACAGGCTATCCAAGCCTTGCCCTACTTTAACATCAAAGAATCTAATTAAAGCTAGAGAGGACTTCTATGATCATCAAGTACAACTGTCGACCTTGATGCTGTCATTGAGAGCAGCTCTCTGAAAAGTTATCATAGGAATGATAGTTGAGAAATCTGTTTTTATTGTAATTTAGTTGTTCCTAAAAGCAGAAAGATTTTCTGTCTACCATCTGTACCAATTCACTTTGGGTCCTCACAGTTGTGCTAATATATTTTCTTGCTTTGAATGCTGTCATCTGTAACATGAAGGTTCTATTCAGCAAATGCTGCTTCCAGGGACATCTGCTTCATCCCATGGCCTACAAATACTATTTATGTGACTTCTGTTTCAAATTTTTACACTCAGTTAGCAGCAGCTTTCTTCATGGTTCCCAGGCAGCCAACAGCGGCAATACAAGCAGTGGAAAGGATCCAATCTGACTTTCGGAAAGAAAGAAGGGTTTGTTGTATCAGCTATTCAAAAACTATCTTTCTACTTCTAATCTGAGTACATTTAATCAAAACTATGGAGCCTCAGGAGATCATTTCATGAGCCTATGTTTCCAAGTGGAGCTACATGTTAAACCATTTCTCCCAGTCATTGTAGTCCTTTTCCACATGTTTAAAGTGGGCCCCAGTTTTCCAGTCCTTTAGCTCAAACAAGGAGTCTGCTTTGGACGCAGTCCATCTTGAAGTCAACCCCCCACCTTTTACATGTTGAGAGACTGCGAAAACAGGAGAGACCAGAACCTGAAAACACAAGACTGAATTGTCTGGCTGTTTCTTTACTCTTTTCCTTTATGTTTTAATCAGAGAAGCGTCCAAGTTATTAGACTGTATCTGAATTAATCAGTAATGTTCACCTTTAACATCTCACTCTATTTGTAGAAGTGTTTTTAACTACTTATTCTTTTCCTCCTCTTCTGGAAGCCATGCGTGCTGGCTAGGATAGAAATGATAACATGCGCACAAGGATAGAGAGGTCGAAGAGACAAAGTTGATTCTAGTTTCTCTTCACAGTTCAGTCTCTAGAGGAATTCTACAAAGAACTTGAAAAAGATCTTTATTAAGATGTTAAACAAAAGCCAGGTGGTACAAGAACAGACAGAGAAACAAAGGTCCAACCTATTGAGAACTACGAAAAAAAGAAATGAGACACAAGAGCTTTAACAATAGAATGGGATTAGTTTCAGTGAATCTTGTGGAAATAATACATAGCAACGAGCTTTTCTGTGAGGAGAGGTCAGGAAAGCAGCCAACAAGAATTAGGGGTGAAAGTGAGCAGTAAATCAAAGATGACCTACAGAGAAATGAAGCAGCCAAGAAACCAAAATTAGATTAGATGTTATAGAGAGGGTTATCTGCCACATCATAACCTAAGGATACAGTAGTCTCACACTGGAAAAGTAAGATTCTGGGTGCTACAATGCAAGAACTCTTAACGAATTGAAGAAAATATAGTAAATTCAAGACAATTAAGGATTTGGCAGGTGGAACTACAATCTGAGGTTAACAAAACCTCAACAAGTCTAAACAACATTAGGAAACTCTAAGAAGTAGAAGGATCTTCAAAAGATGGAAAGTATTTGCAAGGGAAAGTGTTGAGGGCGGTTCGGGATACAGGAATGAGGTACAATAGGATGAAATAAAGCAAGAATTCAGACTGCACATCAGGAGAAACTTTACAATAATAAGGTTATTTATATTAATACAAAGTCTTCTATAACACACAGTGGGGTTTCTGCCACTAGATTTACTAGAAAGCAGTCTCAGTCACACAGTGTCTGAGAATACTCTGCACAAAATAACTAGGGGCTGCAAAGAACAGGGTAGAGAATGCAAGATGTACTTTTTATCTCTAGATTCATTTGAGGCAGAGGCTTGTCTCCATCCACTCTTTAATGCATCTCTGGTCTACTCTTGACAACAACAGTTGGGTTAGACTGAGACACAGCAGCTTTTAAATTATTAGTTCTCAGCATGCTGGGAATACAGCTAGGCAATGGTGTTTTCCATGTAAGTGAAAAAATGTTACTTCAAGGTCCCATGAATGACAAGAATGGGTTCTGAGCCTTGTACTAGAGCCTGAAAGGCAACTTGGAAAGTATTTCCGGAGTGGCTCCTTGCAGCCTCCAATACTTGGATTAGTTTTCTAAAATTCTGAAGGAATCTTTTGCTTTTTTTCCCCCTTCTGTGCATTTTTGGTGCTGAACTTTTTCCGGTTTTCCCACACTCCTGCCTGTCACAGAGCAGAAACCACAAAAATGCAGCAAAGTAAAGTCTGTCCAAGGAGCTGCAATTCCATCTCACAAGGATAAACATTTCTTCTGCCAAGAAGTGAGCACAGCACACCGGCATCTTCAAATACACATCTCTGCTGCCCGACAGAGAAACCCACTGACACAGCCTGTCACCTGTACTAACATGAGCTATCCAACATAAAAGAATTCAGATATCAAACTCACTGGCATATACCTGCCAGACATGATGCTTGCATCTGCATTTTCTGAGTTGACAAAGTCTACTGACATCTTGTTTTCTTTTTAGAAAGTTTTGGGGATTCACTTAATATGCTAGCTCTTAAGATAGCAAGAGTACAAGCAGGAAATATACAAGCTTCCCACACACTGACAGTGCCCCAGCACCTTTATGAAGTGTCTTTTATCAGTAATCTTTTATTAAGCCTCCTCTCTTTAAACCAGGAAGCAAACAAAGAACCAGGAAACCTCACAGGAACCTGCTCTGAAAGCTTTACAACTCTTCTGGGTATAGAGTATAAGAGAGGAAGTTATGAATGCAATTTCTGCCCTTCAGGAATGAAACACGTCTGAGGAAAGACTTGCCAAAGGATGTAATTGATAGAACTGCATTAGACCAAGAGAAGATAAACATAGAGAGAGTTAAGGGAGCTAACAAGAAATATAAAGGACAAGAAAAATGGAAAACAGAAGCCTTCCTCACATTCTTTTCCAATACACAGAATACAACAAGAAGTGGAAAGGAAGGAAACTGAAAGTTAGTAAACAACATTTCATTGTGAGTGCATTATTTTGTTTTTAAAGATAATACACAACAAATTACAGATCTTAGAATGGCAAGCACTGTAACTAGAGGCTTAGTAAAAGTTAAGGAAGGATGAGCATTTCTACAGATAACGAGGAAAACAATCACTACATTAGACACAAACATGTTAAATGAAATACGTAGTTCTGCCTAAAGGCGTAAGTCAATCATCATACATTAACTTTATGGGAAAACTTGGCTCAAGGCCAGATTAGCCTGTTAAGGATACTGGTGGTTTTACTTTTTTTTTCTGGCAGCCTCTTCTGACCCACCAGACTTTAACCCTCATCAAAGATTAAACAAGGAGAAAGTGACTCAGGTGCCTAAACTCAGCTGACAAGTCATTTGCAACACCTGCATGGGACTGGCACATACAACATAAAATCTCCAGAAAACTTGCTTATCTGGAGCAGCAGTTGGAGGTTATTATATAGAGCAGCCCTAGGCAATTAAAATGGCACTAGCAACTTGCATTTAGGTAACTGACTCCCAGCCTAACAACAGGACACTTCCCTGATTCAATCTTGTAGTTCCTATGTCCTTGTTTGTATGATGTTACAGTCCAGCTTACCTTGCAATTGTGAAACATGAAAGTGCACAAGAGTGCACATTTACTTCAGTTCACACAGATCAAGCTATTCTGAGATTTGTCTTGAACAGCCTGAAAGACTTATGTCTGAGTCATAAGTAGACAGGTACTTCTCCTATATTCCTTCTGAGTGGAACCAGTGCCAAGTTCCTGTTCTAGATGGAAAGAGATAAAACTTACTTGGAAATCCTCTGGGCTGCAGTTTTTCTGACCACTGCCTGTCTGTGGTTTGCTGG
Organism: Alectoris magna; assembly: GCA_030625065.1. Classification (NCBI taxonomy): domain Eukaryota; kingdom Metazoa; phylum Chordata; class Aves; order Galliformes; family Phasianidae; genus Alectoris; species Alectoris magna. The sequence continues at coordinate 21,755,525 of CM060565.1, forward strand.
AGGCTTTGGAACCAGCTGAGAAGGTGTACACTGGGATGGCATCACTTTGTGCAAACTGGCTGCCTTCTGGACACTAGAAGTGGCACTTGATGTCTTGTGGGCACCAGAGCCAGGTGACATAGGTACATGGCTGGTGCTGGATTGCGAGTAGCTGGCAAAGAGAGCCTGGTAAAAGCAAAACAAAACAAAATCATAGTAAATGGTGATCCTCTCCCTGAATACAGCTGACAGATGAGAGTGACATTTTTGTAAGGCAGAATCTATGCTCAGTGAAGGCAACCTCAAAGTTTCAGGAGCAGTTCCAAGCACAGAAAGAACAGTTGTCAATGAAGTAGTTTTGAGAGCTGAACTGTAGCATCTAGGAAGGCAGAGAAGCTTCTACCACACAATGGTACTGTTCTGAAGGAAAAAAGAAACCAAGAGGTCACATCCCCAATCTAATCATGCACTGAGCTCCTATAAACAAATAAAGAAAGTTTTCATTGCTTTAACTGACTTTCTGCCTTTACCCTGGTAAGCTGCTCTTTGTCTGTGAGCTGGGATTAAGACAAAGTTCTGGGAAGAAAAAAAAAAAAGAAAAGGCTAGGAGGAAGATGTTAAGATACCAGTTCTTCACTCCAACCCTGCAGGTGCTTCAAGTAATTGGAAAGCTCTAAGGTATATTCTCTGAAAAAGGAGACTTGAGGTCAGCACCTAAAAAAAGGGAAATCCCCAGGAATACCAGGGAATTTCCCTGGTATTATGGTATTAATACTGAGGATATTTCTGTTCCTAAAGCAAGTGGGAGAGTAGGTATGTTGAAGATTTGACATAGAGAACAAAAGAATCTGCATGTTGTGAGCAATAGACTGGCATGGCAGGGAATGGGAAATAGTTCCCTATGAGAGCTCTGCAAACTGCTCAGCTCTTTTTAGAAAGGAGTAACTTGCTGGGATTTCTGCCTTTACTTTCCTTGAAGTTTCTTAGTTTCCCAGGGCAAAGAGGCAATAGCATAGCCACGTAGCTCAGCAGCTAGACGTCAATGACAGGAGATAAAGAGGATGGCTGAGCAATTGCCTGTCACCTCAGCATGACCTTGGCAGCAGTGCACTTCATTGCATTTGTCCATAGTTCCTTCTCTGGTGAAAAACACACAAAGCCACAGAGAGTGGGCTCCAGAGAAAACCACAGTCTGAGGGCTGGCTGAGTCTCAGCACACAGACAGGAAAAGCCCCTCTCCCCCGCAGTTCTCTGGTAAATGGCAAGGCAGCGGTGTGTGGGAAGGCGTTTCTGACAGGCTGAGCTCTAGGGAGAAAAGGAAGTGCAGGAGCCAAAACAGGCCTGTTTCCTAACGAAAGTTCACTGACAAGATCCTCTTGAGCTCTCAATCCTTAACCTCTCCCTCCCCTGAAGCTCTACCTTGATCACAGCTTTCAGCTTTAGAAATAAGTAGCTGGTGTAAGTGCAGAAGTCTGGAAAATAGCAGTCACACCCCACCTCCTCTCAATAAAACAAACCAAAATGGAACGTGGTTCAGTATGTTGCATCTTAGTCTTCTGCATTACAGAGGTGGGATAGAGACCCCCGAGTCACCCTGTTCTTACTCAGGGATGCCACTTCGCTGTTCCTTGCTTGATATTTTACACATTTCCTGTGGGTCTGATGCTTTTTTTCTTGTTTTAAAAATCATTATGATCCAGGTGCCTGCAAAGCATACAGTCTTAACCCCTTCTCTATATTAACAATAATGTGTAGGGAGATCTGTGACTCTCAAGAAAACAGCAAGAATGGATGCACTAATGAAATCCGATCGGCAAAAGCTGGGCTGAGACCTGCCTATGGAAAGATCATGGCTGTTTTCTTGGGGATAATGGAATTCCAAAATAGCCTTTGTCTCCATGCTGTGCTGAGATTCTGGCTGCCTTCCAGGCAAAGATGGAAGCTGACACAGACCATGGCTTCTGGATTCATCTACAAAGCACACTGCCCTGCTGTGAACTCTGTGGGGTCAGAACAGGAAACCAGGAGAAGCTACTGTGCAAATAAAAATGGGCAGCTGAGGAGAACAGAGCCTGACTGCACAAAAGAAAGATTGGGAAGATACTCCAGAGATGCCCAAAAAGTGGGAGATATGCCTCAGCACTCAGGATCCTGAATGCTCAGAGCTTATGGAGAGCAGAAGCCTTAAGAAACACTGCCAGAAGCAGTCCTGAAGCAGGTAGCTTCAAAATGATGCAGAAAAGGACGGCATTTACCCTATCTTGCACACACAGAAAATTATTTTCCCCAAGTCACAGACAGAAGTAACGTGCAAAGTGAGGCTGTGATCTCAGAAGATCCTGACTCTCAATCCCCTATTTGCCTTGTTTGATCACAACATCCTTGCATCCTCACCTACCCATGTACAACATAGACAAAGTGTCTCTTTTTGTATTGGATAACATTTTTAATCGGAAAATCTCAACAGGAACAGCTTGTCAGTAATAACAATGCACACCTAAGAGTATTAGTCAGTAGCAACTGAACTAGGGCTGCTCATGACTGAAAGCAGGGAGGTACTGCAATACTTTGAAGAAAAGCAGATATATTAATGAACTTCAAAAACAGAAAGAATGTTCCTGGCACTTTCCATCCCTGTATCTAACACCCATTCCTAGCACAGTAACGGAACAAATGTTGCAAGCAAAAACATGCTCTTTCTGCAACCAGAGGAGCTAATGAAGCTCATTTCCTGTGAATCTGTCTTGGGGTCGAATCTTACAGTTTCTAATATAAAGCATGTGCCAAGTTATGCTTTCATTCATAGGTCTGAGGCATTCTTGTGTGGATTTTGTGCTGCATAATTAGGAGTGGCCCAAAGCTGCAGCTTTGCCTTAATGAGAACAGTAGTTGAGTACCCATCTCAGATTCATAGCACCTTACTTTCATGACATTTGCGTAAAATATAGCTTTGAGATTTCTATACCATGGTAATTTGGTTTAAATTGAATCAGCAAGCCTGAAAGCAATGAGAAACTCAGCAGTATATGAGAACTGACAAATGTACACACACATGTACTGCACAAAGATCTGTGCAGCTATGCAGGCAGTTCCTAATCATTAATGCTGGAAACTGAGATGTTCAGAAGGAATAAATTATAAGAAGGATTTAGTTCAAAAACAAAACCAGCAAACAAACGAACAAAACCAAAACCCCAGACTTTTAGAAAAACAACTGCGTTTCTGATAACACTGCAAAAATACAAAGAATCAAAAGGCTTGGATGACTTTTGGATTCATACAAATCGTTCAGCGCAGATTCTTCTGAACACACATTAATATGTTCAGCTAAATCAATTTTGATGCAATGATCAGTTGAGTTAACAATTCACAAAATGGGCATAATAGCATATTTTGACCTTATTATTTAACCGTCACAGTGTTAAATTGCAGAAGGAGAAGAATCTTGGGGTCATCAAGATATCAAAAGGAAGAAGAGAAAATTCAAGATATTCCCAGAATGTCAAGTATACTAAAGTATACAATATACTAAAATAAACTGATTTGGTGCTTTCTTCCTTTGTCTTTCTTTGATATCAAACTGGAAGCCACATCATTGTACAGGAAACATACTTAATACAACTGAGCGTTACCATAATCCTAATAACAGTGATGAGATTGGGAACATGGGGACAAAGTTTCAGCTGGTATAAGTCAGCACAGACTACTGCTTTCAGAACAGTAGTTCTGCTTTACTTAAACTGAGATTTTGACTCATCAGCATCACAAGATTCAAATAGGAAAGATGGCAGTTAGCACATCTACAGGGAAAACAGTCGGAGGGAAGAAGCCGCAAAACAAGAACAGCAAGAGACTGTAGCAGTTCTCAGTGAGATCAAGTAAACTGTAGGGAATTCAGAGAAGAGTAAGATATGTTAAAAGGAAAGATGTTTGCTGAACTTGACTCAACAAAACTCCTGAGAACTACCATCTTCAAATGATCAAAAGATGAGAATTATTTATAGGATGAAATTAGCCCAACGTTTTATTGCATAAAATCTACTTACATTTCTGATTGAAAATGTGATCATAACTGACCACACAACTCATTAACATGATTTATGTCTTAAGATGACTTTTTTTTTTTTTTTTTAAACATAAGCAGGACGATTCCTAAATACAACTGAACTTTCCTTATTTTAATTTAGCTTTTTTCCCCATGTGAAATGTTTGGCGTAAAAATCTGAACTCAGTGGATGCTAGGCTAAGCAGACTGAACATAGCCACACAGAGAAGGAGGAACCTCCCTTAACAGCTAATGGCTTCTTTCCAGTACAGGAAACAATTAGAGAATAAACAACGATGGTATATTAACTGCCTTGCCAACTGCAACAGAGATACTAACTTTTAGGTCATAACGTGTCACATGAGGTCTCCTTTAAACATTAAAAATACTGCTGTAAACCTGGTTTTCTTGTCTTTTGGCTTAATTTCATAATTCTTGTTCCTTGCTTTTATTGATATCAGATTTAAGCTTCTTGTCTCCATTTTCCAACTCTGTCCCTTCTATTTTTTTTTTTCCTCAGGCTTTGTATTGTCTCTATTCCTGGTCCCTGCCATTGCAGAGCTTTATCCATTTATTTGTCAGATTGGCATTCAGTCAGCTTGGTGCTTTTCTTTTTATGCAAAGAATAAAACACCTATTCTGCCACTGAAGACCTATTTCTACCACGCTGCAGAGTGAGAACTAACTTCCACATACAAGTGGATTTTTTTTTTCCCCCTCCTTCCACACAGTAATTTCTGCCCTCCAAGCTGCAAAATGCTTGAAGGAGAAATCATCATTCTGAAGTGTCTGGAAAGCACTCAACCAAGAATGGGTGCTACCGCAAAGAAATACACAAAAAGCTCTCATGATCAGATGCATCCACAGCATGGCAGTGGGGAGTATTCCTATTACGCAAACAACTGGCAAGGAACTTCTATGCTTTCCAACACAACTAGCTCGTCTCCAACATATCGAACTCATTAACGCACAAGCAGAAGCATCTGCCTGCATTATTAATCATGGTGCCTCTGTCATTTGTTCACATGCTATCCATTTACGTACAACTAAACCAGCTTATTTGTCACAGATAGAAGGAAAAATGGGCAACTAATCATGTTGTATGGTCATGCCTTACCCAAGACGCCTTGATAAAAACACTTCAGCTACTGACAAATGGCTGGCCTGCCTTCCAACAGGAACTTGAACAATCACGTGAAATGTATGGCTTGGAGAGGTCCCACACACATTTTCCATGACAGTCTTTCAAGTAAAAGACCTTCCCCAATTGGGGATGCATTTGTTTTGTTAACGGAGATAAACTTTCATAACTGCAAAGCATTACATAGAGGTGGACAGTGTAAATCCAAGAAACTGACCACAAATGGTAGAGATAATTTTCTAGAAATCATCCAATAACTGCCTGACAGCAGGCAAGGCTAAAGCAATGGTCACCCAAGCTCTGGAGCAGCCCTTAAATTTTAATTAAGATAATTCAGGAAGATTCAGGATCCACTAAAAAGGGTGAATCCAAAATTGTGGAGCCCACAGATCTGTATCCTACACTTTTCCATTCTTGGAAAGGAGTGAGGTTAAGTACTTGTTTTCCTCTTTATCATCCCTTCCTCTCACAGCCAGCCTCTGATGGTGGCACTGAGTCTCCAAATGGTTCTGCTAGACCTTCCTCCCTCTTTTTATCATTTGTAGCTCTTTAAACGTTAGGAGAAGCAGTGGCAATTTCTAAATACACATAGAATTTTGGGGGATCCTGTCCAACATATTTTCTCAGATTGGAGTATCAACTGCTGATTGTGTCCAGACCAACCAGTTAGTGCTGTGACTGAAAAATATAATCCTTCCTACCCTGCTTGGGGCTTCCTAAAAGATCCAATTGATTCTAAACTCTGAACACTCCCAATTATGGTATCTTGTAGAATATCTTTCTCCATTCCAGCATCCATGCCAAGCTGCATGGGAAGAGGGAGTGATAAAGAACATGATACTGTATCAGAAAAAGGCATTATGGGGAAGGTATGAGAAAAGAAGACAACAAACAAGAAGATGCGAAGAGCAGCGCTGAATTTGAGGGTCTTAAGCTATGCAGACCTCAGAATAAGAGGCTTACCTTACAGCTTTTCCTGTATCTGTAGTTGCCACTCTGATTAAGAAAACTAGAAATGCCTTCCATACTCTGTTGACATGATTTTACAACAAGACTGGTCAACACCACTGATACAAGGATGCTTTATCATGAAAGTGAAGATAAGGCTATGAGAACAGAAGGGAGAGGGGAGCTGACAAACTTGAATGTAGCAAACAAAACAACAAAGCACAGGGCAGGGCTTCACTACATGAACACTGCTGGGAGAGTTGGCAATGAGAGTTAGGTGGCTTAGTTGACACTAAGCAGAAAATGTGTTGAAATCATGCTTCTGATGGACAGCAGAAAAAAAGTGGGATGGACACCAAGGAAGGAGATATAAGGTAGGGAACGTGCAAGTAACAGAAAAGAAAGGGCAGTTCCTGGATGGTCAAGTCAAAGAACTGAAGTCTAAGAAGGAAGAGATCAATAACAGCAAACTAGAGAGGAAGGTCAGGTAAAATGAAGATGAGAGTAGTACAACGATTGGGAGAGGCATCAGAGGTTCCATGCAACTGTGACTGGAAATGGAGGTCTGGCTGACTCCATACAAAGTTTACTGTGAGGGGAAGCGTCCAAAAGACAATCATGCTATTAAGATACGGTTTTCGCTACAGAAAGTCCAACAGCCCCCACGTTCAGCAAATCCCTTTCTTCATTAATGGCAACTTCAGAGCAGCCTGAGCCCTGCCGCATAGCAGTGGCCTCAATACTACAACTCTGAACCTGCTTGGCTGAGAGAGAAAGGGAGGGAGAGCAGCAAGGGGGATCTTGTGGGGGTGAGTGGAGGTTTAACAAAGAATCACTTTAACAGAAACTCCTGAGTAATGGCACTGCCCGAGGCCAAAAATAACATCAGCTCAATGTCAGCAATTAGAAGAGGGCTCAGCCAGGCCCCATGGCCAGCTCTGGCCTCCTCACAAGCACAAGCCTGTTTATAGTCCTTGCCCAAGCTCATGAGCAGCCACTGCTATCCACCAAGAGCCCCTTGGATGTGGATGAAAGGAAGACCTCCTGCTCCTGCTCAGAGGGGCAGCAAGAAGTCTGTAGGTGGGGGAATTTGGGGACAGAAACTACGTGGCTATGTAAGGGCTTTGCGAAAAGGAGTGTAAGGAGCAAAGGGTGAAGGACCTCTCCTTCAAGATGCTGTCAGAAAAGGATGGGGGCAATTTGCCTAGAAGATATTCTCAAGGACTCTGACCAATGACTCATATGCTTCATAGGAGGGAGAGTGGGTGTTCAGACCTCCACGTTAGCTCCGTTCGTGGTTTTGTTGGAGTCCAGTCCTACCAGACTGTCCAGCAAATATCTCCCTTCTAATTGAGCAGTCTCTTTGGAGTGGAGATTTGTTCACCCAAACACTTCTTTTAGCAAGAAATATTTTCAGACATCATCTGGAGTTAAAAAACACACCTCCCTCTCCATAATAACAAAAACGGGTAATGAGTGCAGCAGTAAGCTAATCGTAATCTTGGAAGATTCCCCAGACAGGACAGAAAAGCTGTTCCAGTCACAGTAGCCCACCCTTGGCATCTAGGAATCACCCAGAGCATCAACAATATAAACCCATTTTCATATTTCCTCTAGCTCTTGGACACTCATACCATTTTTTTTTCTTGCAGTTGTAACAAAGGAGTTATATGTCTGTCAGGTGTCTCAGTGCAAAGCAGTGAAAGGAAATCAAATACCATAATAACAAAATGAATAGGAGACTTTGAGAAGATTTTCAGGGTTGCAGAAAAAGTTTGCACCTGACATCAGGGTCAGTGGCCATGCCCCCTGCACACTATAACATCTTAAAGAAATTAATGCATTTATTTAGAAGAAAGATGCAGATTCTCCTAAATAATTTTTAAGTTTGCTAGCATGCTGCTTTTTTGCTAGCTATATCTTATTAGAAATATCCAGGAGGAGAAGAATTTAGTCAAGATAAAGCCCTGATCTGCTTGCCACAGAACATACAGTTGCCAAACACAATTTCAAGACCCCAGATTTGGAAACACCAAAATAGGAGTGACCCAGCTTGAAATACTACCCATGGGCAACACAAGTAAAAGCAGTACTGTGCAATTCAGTAACAAGATTAAGTGACAAAGAGTTGTGGAGACTATAGACGATTTTAAGGCTGTCTGAGGCAATGTAGGGTAATGCTCTGAACTTACGCAGAAAAGAAAGCAAGAAAATGCCAACAGCCAAGTGGAGGAGGATACCAATGTGGTGGAAAAGGCCGGAGGGAACTGCAGCATCAAAGTTTTATTAAAATCATTGCAGATAATATTAGTTCTATTGTTGTAATACACTGGAAGCTGTGCCATGTGTAATGGTTTGAGGTTATTCCTACTTAGCTAAGACTTGGTCAGCACTGTTAGGTCTGAGACAGCTTTCTTAGTTACCTGGTGTCGAGCTTGGCTTTGCTCCAATAGCTGTCGTGACTGAAGTTTTTGCTGCTGAAGTTGCTGCACGGCTAAATTCAGCTGATAGTTGGGGTGTGCCAGTGGATTCCGTGTCACTTTGCTGTAGACATTATTCTCCATCTCCCCCTCCCAGGCAAAACGATCACTCTCTGGAGCCCTGAGAAGAGAAAAGTCATCACCTTTCTGCTTATCTGTCAATACGGACTCTTGCTTACAAGGCACCATTGCTTCCTAAAACCTCCTTAATACTTAGCTACAAATTTGTTTTAAGCAGCTCCAACAAGCACGATACCTGCTACAGGTGCCATGTGCCAACTGCTGCCTTTTTAAGGAGTTTCTTGAATTCTAGGGCAGAACTACTTTAATTGCTACAACACCATGCTTGAGGGGAACAACTGAAGACAAAAGAGAAGATTAAAAGCGGAGCTGTGGCTGTTCAGCAATAAGAGGATACAGTGTTGCAACAGGAAAAGAACTAAAGATTTATATCATTAATGAGGTAAGTATTTATTTGCATTTGTAGGTATTGTCAGTACACTAACACAAGGCTCACACCAAGTACATGCATGCTGCAGTGAGTGTAGAATAAAGGCATGCAAAATAATACCCACGGAGAGGACAAACAACTAGTAGGATGAGATTGCAACTGTGGCATACACTGACTCCACACAATTACAATCCAAAAGATGTAAGGGGACTGAGGATGGGTTCACTTCTTTCATCATGTAAGTAATGCAATCCTTACCCAGAGAAAAGGCCTCTGGCAAAGAGACAGTTCTTATAACCCAGGCTTACATGGTGGAAGTTCAGCTGTGGTCTGCAACTTGATAAGTACTGACAGAAACTCACCAGCTTGCTTTGAAGTTTGTAAGCTGTGGTGAGAAGGCAGTACCAGCGCACTTATGCAGAAGGCTGAGGAGCTTTGCAGAGAACAGGTGGCAGACTGACAGGGCCACAAGTTGTCCTGAAGAGGCTATGATGGCCCAGCAACTCACACACTCTGTGATCATAAGAGAGGGAAGCCATGCAGCCCACTGTATCCTGACACTCTGCCTAATAAAGCCTTCAAGCCCCAATGCCTGAGCTTCCCAGGCTGATCTCTGTCATCTTTCTATCAGCCACTCTTTTCAAATGTTTCCTTTTGGCTCCCAGGGCAGACTTTCCTTGTGTTTCCCACATATGCCATAACTAACCGGGATGTAGAAGATACTCATCTTTTACATTTCATGCCATGATTCAGAGTGTAGGTTACAGTTTTGGCAAGAGTGCTAACTGTAGTCTCCTTTTTTCATGATACCATCAAAACTGACAACCTAGCTTCTCTGAATGTGTCACAGCTTCCCGTATAGTCTTCATTATCACAGCAGCTACTTAAAAGGTTATGAATGATGCTTCAAAAACCATCAGAAGAAACTACTGGCCTTATATACTCTCAAAAACAGCCGAATGTGTACCTTTCAAAGCAAATTGATAACAAGTACTCTAATGGGTACCTGTCCATACTCAGTTCCTCAGCAACACAGAAGTCTAGTGGAATAGAAGTTCAGCTGCCAATATTTCCACCCCTGCTTCCTCCACCGCTACCACTTTTTCTCTTCCGGGCCATTGGCTGTGGGTAGACTTCCCCAGACCTCTCTGTTCAAGAGATCCCACTCCCTTACTTTGTTGTTTCCATCACACCCCAGCAGCGCAATACTGGATGAGCTACGCTTGCTCCCTGCTACACCTCAACAAGATTCTCAGTCTTTCAGTTCTTTTTGTTTCACCAGTGCTTGGAAAACTGTAACATTGCAGAGAGTACTCAGGCCTTGAAAGACAAGCTGGGGAGGTTCGAATCTGACTCTGAGGTCAGATCTCTTGGGAGATTAGCCCCCCTCTTCTGAACCTGCCATTCTTCTTCCGTCCTCTTTTTATGGAGCAGGAATCATCTCTCTTTATTGTTTTATAAAATAACAGTTCTCTAACATCATCCAATATCAGAAAATGTTATTATAAAATTAAAATAAATATTTTCTTAGTTTTTCAGCTTTCCTCAGTTTCCTCTCCTACAACGCCTATTTTTTTCTCTTTTCCTTGCCTTCTGAGACTCTTAGATACTCTTTTTACTCGTGTTCCTGTAAAAGAATCTCAGATACTTTCCCCTTTGTGTTTCTGTCCTCAAACAAGACGAGTACAGGGTAACCTCCATAGCGATTATGTTCAGGATGTGTGTATTCTCTTAACCTCTCCTCGGTCAGTAATGGGGCCATTGTTCTCTGTTACTGTGGTTCTGTCTGCAATTGTTCAGCTACGGATCCATAGGCGCTGCTTGTCTCCCAGCACTGTCCCCTACTGGGCACGGGATGACACAAAAACCAGCACAAAGAAACATTGAAACAATCCCCAGCTGCCTTCTCTCCAATCTTACAGGCTTACCAACTGGGTTAACAGCAGGTTGTTGCCATCTGGGCTCAACTCACCCCAAAGATAAAAACTGCACTTTTCACTGCGTAGATACTGACTCCCTCACCAATCCAGATGTTAAAGCTCCCCGGACTTTTTTCCCTTGTGTGAAAAAGCAGCTGCAGTCTCTGTTATTCTTCCAGTAAAGTCAGGGAACTTAGCTGAAAAGCACAAAGGACTGTGCTGAGCTGGGGATGTACCCTTTGGGAGATAGCTGGAGGTTACTGCAGATCAGCCCCCAAAACAAACACCAACTGCAGAAGACCAAAGGTGAGAGCATTCTGGAGCTCCACGGAAGACACATCAGGGCTCTGTAAGCAGTTTGATTAATCACTCATCAGTACTACTACGAGATCGTGATCTTCAGTATCTCTGTTTTGAAATAATGTTTTATTTGTCAATTTCCTCTGAGTAACGTTTTCACACTGGTAATTCCTCATTTGAGAAAAATTTCTCATTTGAAACAAATGTTCCTGAAGAAAGTAAGCCAGCGTGATCCCATGGGGATACCTCTCATGGATCTAATAACTAGTTAAAAGCACGTGAAACAAGAGACAGAATAAAAGGATTAACTTCCTCATGAATCTGTACTATGGTCTCTGCTGTTCAAAGCACTTAGAAATGATCCAGGAAAAGAGTGAAATCTAAAAAAAAAAAAAAAAAAAAAAAGTTTGCAGCTGAAAAACTGAAAGTCATTGAGAAACGCAAAGCAAACATCACATTACCAAAGAAGACTATCAAAGGTATGAAACAACATATATTGAGAAATGACTACATAAATAAGGACTCTTCATTGTGGAAAAAGATACAACTGAAAGGAAGTAGGAAAAAGATATCTAAATTCATGAGGTTCAGGGAGAAGAAAAATGGAGAACAACTACTTCTCATACTGTAAGATGTTGGAAAAAAATATGAAGCCATCAGATGAGCAGGCTAAAACAAATAAAACGAGGCACTTTTTTTCTTAACACGTAATTAAACTGTGGATGCCTTCTTACTACAGGAAGCTGGGGATACCAAAAATTTACGGGGTTCAAAAGTAATTATACAAACTAATGTAAGCAAGAGCCATTAGAACTGTATATATACAAAGACGGCACCTCCTGGCCAGGAAATCACTGAGTCCCAGAGAATACTGGGGAATTACCATAATTGCATAACATCACCTAATGCTCTCCCCACATTGTTTTCCACAGGCTGCTGCCTGAGCAGGACACTGAGCCATACAGTCCTTTTGGCCGGAGATGATGCAACCAGTTTTGTTTATGCATCAAGGGTCTTGAAACAAAATCTGCTGCAGGTAGCGGTCAGAAGTTAAGAGAATTCAGTCAAGTTCCACTATTCATTCTAGAAACTAGTATCTGTTCCAACTCCTCTTGTATCATCTCAGAACCTGCAATCCATAAATTCAATCTTTTGATCATAAAGAATGCCTAGGAAACGAAAGATCGAGTGCTTTGCTCTAAAACATGAAAGTCAAAATGAAATGAAGGAGATAAAACTGATATAAATGAAAACTCCACTGAAGTTGGACCTGCTGATAGCCAAACTGGCTTTGTGCCACAGACATGATATATAGTGACTGCAGTTTGTAGTGCTGTGAGAGCCACTAACAGAATGGCAGAACTTCAGTATCATTTCCTTGATCCCCATTTCTTCTGTTTTGAGATACCTAGCAAAGGATTAACTGTTATGGGAAGACAAACTATGAAGTCCGATGGTCCTGTGTTTAAAAGCGCACTGAGACTGCTACCTTGATCCAATGTTTGTTCACTTGAATGGACCCTCAAAAACTTTCATTTGTTTTCTAACTTGTTTTAATCTTTTTTTTTTTCCTCCTGTTTTAACCAATGCACGATCTATAGCCTAAAATAACTTTTTAAGGATATAATATTACCCAGGTGAGTTTAGATTAAACTACTCAGGAGGACACTCTTGAAACTATACTACGAAATCTTTAGGAAGAACTAAGTTAGAAAAACCAAACCAATCCCACAAAACTGGCTAACATTTTCTTGCACTGCAGACGGTCGTTTGCAAATCCCTGCAGTTCCAATACATGTATTTGTTCTCATCACACGATGCAGCACAACATGTGCTTTTTTCTAAATACTCTACTGAAAGAACTGTTGCTCATTGGAACAGATTTCACTCTTGTGGCCTGCAAAATCCTTCTGGATTGAATATGCTTGTCAGCTGCCGTGGGTTTTTCTTCTTTATAGCTGAAGGAGAAGCTTTTCCACAACTCACACCTTTTTAAACAAAGTTAAAAAAAAAAATTAAGAAAAAAAAACTTGTACTCCCAGTGGAAATTAGGGTTTAAGAGTCGGTACTCACAGGCCTGCTTGTTTTCAGTTCAGAATTATGAACATCGATGTTCATGAATATCTAAAATGCAGGAGGCAACTGGGTGAGGCCAGACTCTCTTCAACAGCATGTAATGACAGGACAAGGAGCAACAGCCTAAAAACAGAATGTAGGAAGCACCACACAAGTATGCGGAAGAACTTTGCAGTGAAGGTGACAGAACACTGGAACAGTTTGCCAGAAAGGTTGCGGAGTCTCCTATGGAGATATTCAGTACCTGTCTGGATGGCCACCCATGTGACCTGCTGTAGGGATCTGTGCTTCAGCACAGAGGTCAGAATTTATGATCTCCAGAGGTCCCTTCCAATCCCTGCAATTCTGCGATTTGCTTTCACACACACAGGACAGATATATACATGGATGTACATACATACGAATGGGAAACAGAAATTCCTGCCTGTGCCACCAGAGGAGATTGAGTTTCATTCTGTCAGCCAGGCTGGTTGTGAGCAATCTTCTCACTGCTTGCTCAGGATTATTTATGGATTGCTTAGTCTAGAGACCTGGCCAGGATTCAGACCTTTACTATGCACAGGAAATCACAGCCTTGGCATTATAGCCCATCCTTTGTAAGCAAGATTTTGTCCTTCCAGCAGCTCTTAGGCTACTCAGTATTTTTGGCAAGAAATCCACTGTGTTCCTTTCTTTGAACTGCAGTTTTTATAAGGCCTGAGCCAGAATTCCCTCTTCCTTTGCCCTGACAGTATAAGACTCTCCACTGCAAACTTCTTGCCTCACAAAAGATACAAGTTTGCTTTCCAGAGAAATTTCAATATATTTCTTTGCTGTTATGATCATAACCCAGCCTAAAAGTGCTGCAATACAATGCGCTAACCTTCAGGTTTGCTGGTCCTAAATTTTCTTTCCTGCTTTGGTTCTCCATAGGGATGTTATTCAAAAATCATTAGCTCTCTTCTGATGTAAGCAACACTTTCATAATCAATTACCTCCACCTGTGCTAAAGCTAATGCAGATATACTGCAGTTCTACATGCTAATAAAATACTGAATGCTAATACATTTGTTCACTGACTACAGGGGAAAAAAAAAAAAGAGAAAGGAAAAAATAGCTTTGAATAATGTAGCTGCTGTAAGAAAGGAATGGGGTGATAAGCTTCTGCAAAAAAGGAGGATGCTGACTTCTGTCCCCACATCAAATGGATTAACAGGGAATGCCAAGGAATGAAGCTGTAATCAAGTCCACTGAAAGCCAGCCAGAGAATCTTGTAGTTATTTTATCTAACATACAGAAAGTCCTTACTGAAAGAACAACTTCATTTATGCTTTCATACACATTTACACATTTCATGCTTTCATTTGAATTTCAGCTGAAGCCTTCTTCCAATGGCACAGCTGGGCACTTGCTTGATACTGACTCCTGTGTAGCAGGCAACAATACTAATACATGCAGTATGCTGGTGTTTCCCATATATCACTTAGCAAGCAGGAATTTTGAAAAGTGGAAAAGTGCCTACATCTCACTGAAAGGTAATGCAAACTATGCTCAAATTACTTGTGCAAATGGAGCTTCAGCAATCCTGAAAAATAATGCTTTATGTTTAACTCTACTTAGTTTGTAAGAAGCAATAGGATGACAGCAGGAGTTGGTGCAGCTGGAGGTCTACAAAACCGAGCAAAGAATTCTCCTTTCAGACTAGGTAACAAGCTAACAATGTTTTATATCCCTTTCTATAAAGGCTGGAGGTAAGGAGGAGCAAGGGCCCACTCTGGCAGGAAGGGAACTTAGAGCGTTTACAAATCAGAGCTCCCACCTTGCCAAGGAATGCAAGACAATCTCAGGCAGTAGTTTCTTGCCTACAGGGCATTCAGGTGGTATGACAGGTCCAGGAAGCTTTCAGTACAAAGTCCTGGTGGGCACCAGCTGTTAAAAAAGTAGTTGGCCTAGTAACTAATGACTCCATCTAGCGTGGCAGCTCCCAGCATCCCGCTGACTTATGCTCAGGCACTCAGAAAAACACTGAACATTTTCTTTGGCACGTTATGTGTTTCTTCCATCCCTAACAATAGGCCCTAGTTGGGGCTGGCTATGGAGCAATGATAAACACAGTGGGACAAAGCCCAGGACGCTGGGGGCCTGGCTGAGGCACAGGGCAGTTGGGCCTCTCACAGTGCCGCTCGCCTCAAGGCCTTTCTTTGTCTCTTCTCCCTCTCTCCCTCGCCTCAGATTCAAAAGCAGTAAATTAAAAATTAAGAAACAGAACATCAAGCTTTTCAGAATGGTTTGCTCCTGTCCTCTGCTGTTATCAGGAGTCTCTAGGAATGAGCCGCTTTGGTCCAGCTTAGTCAGCAAGCACTTCTATTTTAGCATGGCCTGCAGATCTGACTGCTGGAACATGCAGACCCCCTACAACACAAAGCAGCTATACTACAGAAGTAAAGAAAGGCACCTTTCCAAAAAATATCAACAGGGAGAACAAAACAGAACTCCCCTGGCAAAGGTACAGCCAGACAGAGGAGCAGGAAGCAGGAGGCCTGTGTAAAAGGAGCAAGTCATCACCTAGTCTGCCATCTGCTTTCAGGCTCTGTAAGGGAAGCCATGGAAAAGCTTTCAAAGTTATCGAGCAGCATATCAAGGCTGCATCGGCACAGTAAACGTGGAATGGCGTTTTGGGTTCAAATCCAGTTCAAAGTGACACATACAATCTCCCACAGTGAAGGTGTTACAAAGATGTTGGAAAGCTTCTGTCCCAGAGCACCAATCAAACCTTCTCTTAGTGATGAGGCACAGATGCAGGGAACTTGTAATAGGTTCAGCCTTAGCTCTACTGCTCCCCACTTTCTAGGCAGCCTCTACCTACAGAGCAGGTAAGAAAGTCATCAGCATCTTCATGCCATAAGACAGCAGATGTACCAGGTGCACGTCAAAAGTTGGTTTGGGGAAGAACAGGAGAGGTTCTGTGGAATTAACAACAATTTCCGGATTCCTTCACAGGTTAACTACAAGAGCTAACAAGGCACAATTTAAACAATCCAGAACATTTTTATGTGCATAACTTTTAGCAAGTGTCAGGTGCCCCCCTCTGCTTTTCCCACAGTTCCTCCTTTACACTGAGAGAGTTGTTGTTGCTACAAGAATTTTATTCAAAAACAAAGATGCATGCAAAAGCATCCAACCCATCTCCTTGTAATGCACATGTCTCAGGGGCCTGGTGGAGTCCAGGTGTCATACCATCAGCTGCACAACAACACAGACAGGTATACACTCTGTCCTGATCTTTCCCTGAACTTTCCCCCACTAAATTCAGGTTTTCTGCATGCTCTTTTCCTTATTTCAGGTATAAACTTTCACTACTAGACCTATACCTCCTTCGAGCTTAGTCAGCCTCACCAGACTTTGTTTGGTCTTTCAGACCTTAGTTTGTATATTGCTTTTCTATACGCTTTCTGCACTTTTATCAGTATTTGGTGCTGGAAGGGTGCTCAAATCTGAATGCATTCTGGATACACACGCACAATAATACGCACTTTTCCACAATACAGTGGAAAAGTCCCTTGTTAGAATATAACAAAGGAGCAGGCAAACAAGTTCTATCCACATTCCTGGGCTTTCTCCTTTTCTGATATATGCTGCTGCATAATATAATGTACTTTATTTCCTGTTCCCTGGCATCTGTAAACTATTCCTGCTTTTACCCTGACACTGAGTTTCAGAGTAAAGAGATTTTCTTGTAAGAAAGACAATGTAGTGGCTGCTAAATTCTGCTGCAGATTAGGAATTAAGTGCATATTAGTCCTTAACTCTCCATATACAGGCAATACCATGATTTAGCAGGCTGGAAATGAGGTGCATCAAACAGATTTGTGGTAGTCTAGCAGAGGAATAACAACCATAGAGTACTAATAAATCTCTGGAGGCAGGCCTAATCTACCTCAGCTATTCCAAGATTTAGCTGGCATTATAAACCTCTTACTTACGGGAGCACTAAACTTGCCAGTCTTCATAAATGAAATTAAGTATTTACTCTTCAATGGAACCATTTTTCTGTTGGGGTCTTAGTAGCATCCTTGGCTGCAGTCTCTCAGATCTGGGGAATAATGGGTTGTTAAAAAACAGGGTTTTTTTTTTTTCCTTCCCTTTACACACAGCGGCTTTTAAATTCGCTATTAGACAGACTAAATCAAGAAGAAAATTAACAGCCACATGGCTGCAAAGTTCAGTGCTACCATGCTGCTGTGGTTTATCAGGTCACTGGAGAAGCAGTAAAGGTAACTGAGCATATCTCCACCATGTGATCCAGATTAGCAAGTTCACCCAAGCCTCAGAGAGTACAAACAAAGGGGTGAACCATACAGAGTGAGAGGTGGTGGCGGCCTCATGTTTCATGGACATAATTCCCTATTTGCAAATGCAAGAAAGCTAGCAAAAACGTTTTAACAACAAGATATTTATACAGGAAGATTAACACAGAAGCCTGGTATCATTCTTCTCTCATGAGGAAGCCTTGGGAAAGATTACCTGCCTACACATTTCTGACTTGTAGTTGCCTGAACTGCCTTCTCCCACACCACATCCCCCAAATTTTAAAGTACTAATTAGATACGAAATTCGAACAGAAGAGATGGATTCTGAGTAATTTCCCCTCAGCACTACTGTGCTCTGCTTTGACTGGGATAAGTCATTCAGACTTGGGTGATGGGTTGCCTTTTTGTCCTATCCAGTGAATTCAGAGCACCAGGAATTTACATGCGTTGCTGTGCCACTTCCAGATGAGAAAGGTATTCCTTGCTACAGAGGCTCCACTATAAAATACTAGCATGGATCGAGTGGACCAACACAAAATGTGACTTATACAGACAGCACGTAAGCCTACTGAAAATGAAAACACAAAAGACTGATGAGCTCTACTTATTCCTGACGATATGTTTTTCTGGTGGATGGCAACACTAGAGGATAAAAACACAATAGGCACCACTATCTGTCTAGAACATGCTTAGGCTGGGTCTGTAACTGAAGACACTATTCTGCCACTCTCTTGGAAACGCACACTCCCCACCACACTTTAGAGGCACAAGGGTTAAATCAGGACCAGTAGTTCAGCCCTGCACCCTGTAATGCCTTCTTTGAAAAGCCGCTCACAGTTTACAGAGAAAGAGTGAGAGTGCAGCTGCTCTCCCAGCCAACATTTGGTTCCTATTATAGTGAATAAATCTCCCCCTCCCCCTTTCTTTTTTTTCCCCCCTTTTATATTAAAAGTCCATCAAACACATTTTTTTCTCCTTAATATTTTTCCATTAAGTTTCCTCCTGCGTAGGCTTTCCCAGAGTGCTGAGCTCCTCGCTAGATGTGCCCAAGCAGCAGCTGCAAGATCCCACTGGAATAACAGAATGGGGAATGAAGGGAGCAGCTCACGCCTCTCATTTAAGTCTCAAGAGGCAAATGAAAACTTAGAATTGAGCTACACTGGTGAAATCCAGAGCGCTTGAGAAGAATAAACAAACAAAAAACAGACTATTGAGTTTGGTAGGATTAGGATTCAGATGTGAGAGAGCACTCAAAGTGCTCTGCCCCTGCTCAAGACTATAAATACCCTGCAGAGTCAAATGACCCTGTCTCTGTCAAAAGATGCAGGACGGCATTACACCACAAGGCTTCAAGGGTTCCTCCAGGATTGTACTGTCCAGATTTCATACCTCTTGAGGCCCAAATGATTTTTGAGTTGTGTCATATGACTATGGAGCAGAGATGTCACATTCTCCCAACTTCAGGCGATTTGCCATCTAAATACTAAGCAGACAAAAGTAAGCAACAGCATATGCCTCCAAATTCTACAAAATTTGCTCTGAAGTTCATGAAAGCAATCAAACTTACTTGACATCCAGTACACTTACCATCTTGTTGCAATAAATGATGACCCTCTGATCAGTGTCTTTTAGAGAAGCCTTTATAAATCTTGAGAGCTTACAAAGTCTGTTTCTGGGCACAAAGCAGGCTGAAGTATAGAGTTCCTGACATCATGCCTGGAAATCTCAAGGCCAAAAATCATGGCCAGGTAACAACTTCACAAGAGAAGCAATGCTTCTACATTCAGAATCCGTATACCTAGAAGGAAGGCCTGAGTCTGTTCTGCACTTCAAGATCAAAGATGTGCAAATTCTACTAACCAGGAGTTGTCATCATCCAAAGCCTACCTGGGCAACAGTAATATTAGGAGGAATGGTCCAGTGAAAAGAGAGTACTGCAGTGGCAATAGAAAGGCACATCTGGTGCTACCAGTCAGCAACACAGCTAGAGTTGTATAACATCTATCTGCTGAAACACAAACAAGTACAAAAAAATACAAAACATGAACTAAAGGTCACTTCTGTGGGCCCTTGCTGTGATGCTGTATGCTTGTAGTTAACAGTCTCCTGGTTTTGGATAATTCCCCAAGCATTGATACATGAGCAAAGAAGAGGTCTGCAAAAAATCCTTCTTTCCTTAAAAACCTAAAATTGTATCAACCTAGCTCCAATGTAATGAAGCTAAAGGGGCTGCCCACTAAAAAGGTAGACATACACAGTCCCCTGAGCCTGATGGACCTTACACGCTCACCCAAGAAGCATCACTGCCATTTTTCTCCATGTTATAACTTTGAGTCCTTATGAAGTTTCTGCTATTCTCATCCCTCAGATGAATTTATGTAAAGTAACAAGGAATGGCAGCAAACAGACTGGATTTGAGTGACCTCCCAAAGGTCAGAGAGTTAAGAGAGTATTTATTTATTTGCCTCCACCTTCTGTACAGAGACAAATTCACCTGCTGGGGCTCCTTGAACAGTAGGGTGGAGCAAAAGTAAGATGCGGTGTCTGTTAGAACACACTTTTTAAGTCTATAACAACATGATTACAAAAAATGTAGCTGGGGAGTGGTGGTGAAATATGTCTTTGATTATGGCTTTGAACATAATAATAGTATGGGTTATTACTAGTGCAGAAGTTGACCTAATAACTGTACACACGGCATACACACAGCTGGCTTATCACGCACTGCACAATTCTGAAAAAAAGATCACCGATACAGAGGCCACAGATATATACTACACACAAACACCAAAACACAAACTTTCAGCCATCTTAAGAGCAGCACAACACATTGGTACCAAAGCAATCCCAGGGTTGTGGTGCTAGCTATTTTACAGCTAGAAGTTTTTCTGGAATCCCTGCAAGCCCAATTCACATATAATACTGTACTTGTACTGTAAGAGATAAATCCTTTTTTTTTCATCCAATATCCTTAGAGGTAATGGAAGGTTCCTGGAAGTGCTTATTTCAGCCAAGACAAAACAAATTCCTACCCACGTTCTTCTCAAACTACAACTGACAGAAGTTCTTCAAGTATGTAGAGCTCCTTCGAAGAATCCTCCAAACACCCTACTTGCACAAAACAGAACACTTTTCAGTAGAGAAAAATACCTTAAAAACTCGCAAGGTATTTTTCATAAAACTTGACACATTTTGGTGGCAGCTAAAGTGCAACCTTAAAAAAAAACAATTAACAGAACGTCACTTTCACTTGAGTGTCGTGCTATCTACTTCTAATGTTGAAAGAGAAAGTATTTGTATAAAATCTATAGCCAATATTGGAACAACAACAAAAATCACTGCATCTCTCCCCCCAAAGCTCCCATGCATCTGTCTACCACTATAACCACCAGAAAGTAGTATCAACATACCAGAACTGGACTATAAAGATCTGCAATAAAAGTTAAAAAACTCCTATTTTTATAAAGCCTCACCTGAAAAAGCAAGCTATTCAAGTACTGCAGAGCAAGAATCTCTCCATTTTTGGCACTTTGTGCTCCGGTGATTAATACCACAGAAGCACATTCCCTTTCCAGAGAAGACTATTCCAGTTTATGGCAATTCTGGCCTCTCTATTGCTCCTTTTTTGTTTTAAGCTGTACAGAATAAACTGCCGACTCCATTCCCAGTGCTGTTCCATAAATTCCCATCTCCTACTGGGATCAGAGCTCAAGAACAGCCTATAGCATCTCCAGTAACCCAGTGTTTCCACAGGAAAATTCACTGAGGAGTTCACATTATCATAATGGAGTTCAAAATTCAGTGTAAATAAACTGAAATAAAACACCTCCTCTCTGGCAGAGAAGAATTGGGTGAGCAAAGGGGAAGCTCCTAACTAACTACCTCCAGCAGCTACTGCACTGAATGGTGCCTGCTCCTGCTTTGACAGGAATATTTAGCCCCCCACATTTCTCTGGGTCTCACTTTCCTTACTGGAAAGATGATCCAGTCTCATCATTTTGAGAAAGGAGTTCTGGGGCATCATGGACATAAATTTCTGCCTACTTCACGTAGCCACTACAGAACAAAACATTAAAATTACTACAATTACTTTGGGAGGAATCATTGTCCTGATTTTGGCTGAAACAATTAAAACAGAAAAGCAGTAATTCAATAAGCAAAGAAAACCGAAGTGAACAAATTTGTTACTCTAATAGGCCAAAGCAAGTGCAAGGTGTTTCGCTGATATGTGGCATGAAGCACTCTAACCCAAAGGGTACAATAAAGCAACTCCATTGCTAATATCCACACTCTTGGTTTAATTAATTTTATTCCCCATTTTCTCCATTCTGGCACGTGTAAAGAAGAATGTAACGCATGAAGGCTGGGGGCAGAAGTGCAGCACGGGCTGAGGCAGCATACCTGGCAGCTGCTAAAACAAAACTTCAAAGTCTCAGCTCCCTTTGAAAACCCATCAGGCAAGAACCACTCCTCCCCTCTAGCTTCTTTAGGAGCTGGTACACTTAACCACTTCAGCATGTTTGGCAGTTCTTTAGCCATTTCCAAAGCAGGTGCTGGAGCAGAAAATTGTGGGAGAGCCCCAAAACATTCAGTTGCCTCCCTCTTTCCTTAGCTGGCAGCGGTGCACATGCTGACCAAGCAGGCCAGCTGATGGACCACAGTTATGCACAGTGAATGGGGAATTTGTGATTATACCACTGAAAGTACAAGAAAAAGCTCAGGCTACCTGGGTCAACCATATTTTTCCCCAGGAAACTACTAAATCTGATGACAGACAAAATCTGTCATTAAAAGAGAGTAAAAGGATGCTCAGATAGTTACTGTACAGGACAAAGAACTGGTGTGATCTAAAAGGCAGTTCCAAGACTTGGGATTTGTTGGAAGATCCCTCTCTGTCAGACCCAGGCTGCATAAGATGCTCAAGTTGCACAAAAACTTCTTTAGATGACCCAGAGCTTGAATTCTTGTACATGAAAATTCTACCTTTGCATCCAGTGGCAGGCTAGGAGGTGAAGGATAAGCTCTTGCTTAATTTGCAGCATCTAGAAGTAGAACGTTTTAGATTCAGTCCATCTGAACAGGCACACCTATTTGTGATGCGTCCTCCCTCAGTACAGTCAGAAGAGTGTAGGATACATTTGTGCTAGCTCTGCCGGTCACCCCAGCTGAACACTCTGACCACCAGGGGAAACCTCAGGGCTTTAAGAAAGGTAGAATGGGATGGTGCTGTTCTCTTGCAGATGCAACTTTGCTCAACTTCCTTAATGACTGATTTTGGGTAAGCTTTCCAATTGCTTCTGGACTGTATATGAGCGCTGAATATTTCTAATGACAGTGGAAACCAAAAGCTAAAAGCAGGTATCTACAGAGAAACGCAATAGCTTTCATAGGAATTTGTGGTTAAAGTTGAAAAAAAGTTATGCAATCCTATATTTCAGTCCAACCCAATCCCTTCTTCTGGAGCCAAAATGGAATTGTTTCCTACAGTATACAGAGAAAATTTTATAATTAGTCAGAAGCTCCCAGACTCGGAAACACAGATGGGAACCATGGAATCAGTACTTCAGGAATTTCACCAAGTGATCGCATGCAATGCTAAGCACGAACACATCAAAGATGCAGCTGCAGATGCTAAATCCTTATAAGGACAGACTAAAACATCCCAGCCACTTCGTGGAATAATGCCCTTTCAAGAGTCCCTTCCTAGCATAGATAAGGCACACCAGGAGAGGGCCATGACAACTGTATCAAATGTCCAAACAAGAAATCTTTATATGCCACTACTTTACACTTGATGGGTTTTGTGATGTTTCAGCCAACGTTCTAAACAGGACAGACTTTTTCTGAGCAACACGGAACTGCTACGCTACCACAGTCTTGTTCTGTGGAAAGATAAACGTGGCCTTTGGATGCCTTGAGCTGAAAATAGTAATATTTGCAAAAAGGATAATCTTTTGTTGTGTGTTGTGCTAATGGCTCTCTAGGGCCTAGCCAGAGGTTAACACAGTAAGCAACCTTTCAGTTGCACAAAGGGGAATAATGGACATCAGACGAAAGTTGGAAGTAAATTACAAGCGTAGGTGTTACATGGTTTTGCTACCTAGAAACATATCAACTTCACAGGTAATGATATTTATAGTCTCATCTTCAGGTTCTGCAGTGCCTTAAGAGATCATAACACACTTACAAGGAATTTATTCTGTTTAGAAAACATCTATAAAGAAAATTGCCGCACTACATGAATCATTTTGTGCCACATGACTCATAACAGTGTAGAAATCTGTGCATAACATTAGTTCACTTTCATATTTCATACTTTTGTATTTCATAGAATGGCACAGGTTAAAACAAATAGTTCCAACTCCATAATTAAATGATTTAAATCACGCTAGCATAATCAGCAGAAAAGTGGAATTTCACGTGGAAATGAGGTGACTCTGACCTTCAGAGAAAAAAAACAACAAAACAGTTATGCAAAACCAAAATCCTGAACAGAATGGCAAAATATTTTTAAAAAATCTAAAACTTGATTGAATTCAAATTTCTTGAAATATACCAAATGAGCCCAACTACTCAAAGTAGGCTTCTTCCAGGAAGGAATTTTAAAAAAGATCAGCAGGTTCTTAGCAATCAAAACCAAACTCTACAACAGCTGTTCCAAACCATCCTAACAGGCAGCCTTCCGTTTCATAAGGAATAAACTCTAACTTCCTTGATATTTTGGTAAGAAATTACGAAAACAGAAGCCTACGGGTACCACTGTCAGTGGGACAAAAATCTCACTCTCTTGGAGAATATTTTGGAGCTATCAAATGCAGTTTTTTTCTAATAGAGAGATGCATTTTTCAATGCACCTATCTTACAAACAAAGTCTCTGAAGTATTGTTTCCGGGGTTCTTGGAGTGTTTCAAGAGCCTGTGCTGGTACCTTCCATGTACACTATTTTCCCAATGACTGAGATGGTGTTCTCTTTGTCATGCTGATTAAGCTGGACAGCCTTTAAGTGCTGTTTAAAGTATCAGCCAGCTAAAGGTATTTATGGAAAAACCAAAAACTTAAGCATCATGAGTCTGTTAAAGAATCTTAAATCCAAGTATCTGTTAGTAGAGCTGAGATCAGAAATATGTTCAATACGAACACACTTGCCAGCAAAGAAGTTACTTCAAGCTTTTTGTAACACCACAATTTCAGGTTTCAAGGGAAACATCATGGGAATTAGAAATCATAAAACAGCAAGCAGTATCTTGTTTTTAATGAGTACTGGAAAGTCTTCATTTAAAATTCAGAATTACTGTTTGTGTCAGAAGACATAAATCCTTGATACTTATTCATTAATAACATAAAGGACCAACATGGGTGTCTAACCTGACCTTCTGACTAATACAAAGTCTACTGAAAAGAAGCTAACATCTCTGTAGTCATCAGCACTCTCATCTCAGTATCAAAGAAAGAAAGAAAGAAAGAAAGAGATGGTCCTTGGACCTCCAGACTTGAGGTTTCTTCCTCCTTTTCAAACAGCCTACTGAGCAAAAGTTTTCTGAGCTAGATTTTGGCAAAAACTTAATTCAACACAAGACATTCACAGCTCAGTTAGGCTACATTCTTCAGATTACCATCAAATATGTTTTCTCCCCAGCAGTACACAAATAAAGAATTCTTCAGGCATACAAGAGGTTAACCACATAAGGTACAGCTCTTTTGTTCAAGAGGGTGACTCTTGACCAAGCTAAGCATCCCCCACACACACCTGCCAAGTAGCACATGCAGAACTGCCAGATATAATCTTTTTAGACTAACTTTTTAGTTAGGTTCCACATGACAGACAACAGACAGATAGAAGAGGCCATGGAAGACATTTACTAAGCCAGATAACAATATAAAATTCAGGCAAAAAAGCCATTTAACATCATAGATACCAGTAGCTGGAAACATAAACAGCATCTTTGATAAGGTTCTCTCACTTTGAAATTCCTTCTACTAAAGGGCTGTTGTTCCAGGGCCAGTTTTCAGTAGACTTGGATCAGTCAGGCTGCCTTGGCCTCTCCCCACCTGGTTTGCTTGTGGACAGTAAGGACAGTAATTGCATGAGAAATGTTAATAAAAGCTCAATGAGTGCAATGGGAGAGTGCCTGGAAACCGGTAACTTTAAACATTACCTGATGGTTGTTTTATTTATTTTAAGGAGAATATTCATCTTTCAACTATTATTACAGAATGAGCCTCTACGAACAACTGTTCATGATGAAGGATCCTGGATACATCAGTACTTCCACGTAAGACTTAATTTAGCCTACTGCTGTAGAGCCTACCTTTGTCAGTACACTTAGAATCCTTTGTAATTAGCACTGGTTCTGGAGAGCCCAATGTCCAGTCTTTCTGAGCCACTGAAATACATTCTTATTATCAATCAAGTCCTTTTATCCACAGTATTTTGGTCAAACTGCTAAACTGCTCCCTGGCTGGCAGTATACAGCATTAGGTGAAGACTAAGAAAACACCACCAATCACCAACGCTACTCATTCACAGTATACCCTAAACAAAAAAACTGGCATTCCACAGGGGAGTTCTGGTTGCCCTATCCTCTTCAGATCACACAATGTATGCACACTTCAAAAACCTATGAGCTAGTAAGGAGGATCTCCAAACAAAGCTGTCACCACATGCACATGGAAGTTGAAATACTTTCTGACTTCTTAATACTTCCCCCCCCACCCCCCTTCTTTTACAAAAGAGGTGGTTTTTTTGTTAAATGTTGGAGCCCTGCATAGCTCACAAATGGCTGCTGATTGATACCTGCAGCCCAGAGAAGCCCTTGAGAATAACAGGCTGTCACAGAGCCAACAACACAGAATTCACCAACTCCTGTATCAGCTATAAAACCTCCTCAAGTAGGACCTTCATAGGAAAGGCTGACTTAACGCTTTCAGAGACAGGAAAGGGGTTTCTCTCCACTCCTGGAAGGGAATTCCTGTTCTATCACAGGACGACACACCAAAAAGTACGGTGTTCATCCTGAACAAACCAAGCCAAAGGATGACTTTGTCTTGGATGTAAAATGTGGTGGAAACTTCACTGTAAAAGGGAAGGTATCCCCAAAACAAAACCTAACAGGAAGAAGGAAAAGCCTTTGGCCCCTTTTGCTACCTTCTGCTTCGGAATTTTACTTGGTCACTTAAACCCTTGATTTATCTGAGCTTGATTTCAGGCTCTTTGGCTACTGAATTCAGGGAGTTGTCCAGGGACTATCCCACAAGAGGGCTGCCTTCTGGAAAGGCTTTCCACACAGATCTCAGATCACACACTGCTCCCAGCATCTGACAGGCTTACTGAGAAAGAGAAATTGAGTTATGATTATCTTGCATTCTCAACTGCAGAACATGGTATCTCCAACACAGAGACACCTTTCAATGCCTTTGCTCTTAGCAGTAACCAAACTTTCTAGCAATAAGACATCTGTTTCTTCACTCTACACAAATCCATTTCTTTGATGCCAAAAGGTACAGTGCAAACTCAAATCTCCCAAAATATTCACTATGAGTTCAGCTTCAGGACAGTCCTGGAGAGCATAAGGCGAATGAAGGAAAGGTTGCTAAACAGTCTAGTCCATTACAAGACCAGCTTAAAAGGGACTTCCCATTGTTACAAAGCAGCAGTTTGCTGTGCATCTAGCAGGGTGGATACAGAACATGCCACTCTGAGGCTTCAAGTGCCTCGCTATGACCCACAGAAACTACACAGTTGAAAGATGGGGCCCATTCAATCCCCCTGTTCTTATGTCAGATGGACCTGCCTTAAGATCAGCGCCAGAAAGGACACTCTTCTGGGAAGCTTCCCAGTGCCCTTCTTAGCCACACAACTGTGAACTAAAGCTCGGCTTTCATTTCCATCTCACAACCTGTAAAGCCAAGCCATGGACAAAACTTGAGGTCCCTGTGTGAGAAAGAGCCAGGAACGGATAAAAATATTGTTAAAAAATTAGGAAAGGGGAGAAACCAGACATTCGTGGGATTCCCTGACAGCTCCGTGCAGAAGGAAGGGCTGGGCTGGAAAAAACAGGGCTCCAGGTTCCTGCCAAACTGTCTGAAGCCTGTCCTTTCCAAATAGCTCAAGGAAACAGCCACGGCTCCTTTGTAACCCTTTCAGAACTCCTCTAGAGAGAAAGGCTGCTTTAGGCAGAGCAGCTCCTGCAGAGCACCAGGCTGCTGGGGTATCCTCTTTCCTAGAAAGCCGAGAGCAGCAGAGCAGTTGATCTCCCCACCAAAAACTACTGAAGTGAGATCTATGGCCATATTAACCCTCTGCTCACCACTCTGTAAAGCAATTTTTTAAATGGTGATTGGGAGAGCTAACTAAATACTGAGAAAAAAAAAAAAAAAAAAAAAGATCTGCAGATTGCTTTACAGTATAAAACACGTTGAACCTCTACAGAATATTTGAAAGATCAAAGATTAGGGATGGCTGGGGGGAAGGGTACAAGGCAAGATCATAAAAGATTTAAGCTAGGTCTATACTAAATTAAATGCTTACTAGAACCAAGAACAGCATGTACCTTTTGTCACAGCCAATAAAATCTATTAATAAGAGCTAAAAGCCAGAAGAGAGTTCATTGGTGAGGAATTAAAAAAAAAAAAACTGTACCAGCATAAACTGTCTATACCTGTTGCTCAGTGTTACATTAACTACAATAGTCAAACAACCATAATGTTTAGCATGGTCAGAAGCCAGCAAGGTATAAGTATATGCAAGTTATGAGTTAGATAATAAGTTAAAAATGACAACATCACATAAAATCAGCATTTCACTCCTATTTGACGTGCTGCTTTCAAGTCTTGTCATCTGAATAAAGACAGCCAGCCAATTATTTGAGGGCTGGAAGACTTCCACTCAGAACTTTAAAAAGAATGGGTCTGTTTAGTTCCAGAGAGACAATTAAGGAGAGAGACGATAGAAACATACAGAACAAATAGTGCAGAAAATAAAGCAAGCACTTCTATCTGCCTTGACATATTAAGGGGGCAGAGACTACCAGCAAATTTGAAAAAAATTAAAAAAGGGAAACTTCTGCATAATACAAAATTCACTTGCGGAACTCACTGCTACAGCTCATGAATGAGCCTACAACCTTTCCAGACAGTAAAATATGATTAATGACAACACCCACAGCTAGACTACCTATGTAGAACAGAAAACATGGTGAGAACTACAAGTCAGCTGTTAGCAGTTGGAGGGCAAAAGCAAGCTTTCCCCAGAGACAGGAAATTTATTTGCTGCCAATCAAAAAGTTCCGCACTTTTACCACTTTTAAGTGGTAATTACTCCAAAAAACAAGATAGGTGAAGAATAA
Organism: Alectoris magna; assembly: GCA_030625065.1. Taxonomy (NCBI): domain Eukaryota; kingdom Metazoa; phylum Chordata; class Aves; order Galliformes; family Phasianidae; genus Alectoris; species Alectoris magna. The sequence continues at coordinate 21,784,498 of CM060565.1, forward strand.
AGATCAGCAGTCTGATCCAGGATGGCAAATCCTATGTTTACATTGGAGAAAGGTCAGTAAGGGGAGGCAGCTGAAAAGAAAGAATCAAAAACTATGATTCTGTATTATCTTTAGGGAAGGCATGAAAACCCTGTTACTACCCTCCACCTACCAACACAGGCTGCTTGGTGAAAATAATGGGAAAGATCTTCATACCTTCTCTGAAAGGAAGTCATGCAAGTCAGAGCTAGGTGCTGGAAGAGGAACCTGTCCTCTCACATTACTAGGACTACTGGCAAAAAGCACAGTTGCCCAAGCTCAGTGGACCCTCCAAGGTAACGCAGATGCTGCGCTCTTCACTCCGATGGAACCAGCCTAAGGAATCCCCCAGGCTGCAGCTGTAGGCTGTGCACCAGTCTGCTTGCACCCAGCTCTGCCTTGATGCAAGGCCTCCACTCTCACCTCCAGCTCCCAGACCCAGCACTGGCTCCTGCACTCTCCCTGCACTCAACCCAAACCCCCTTTGCCTCTGGAAAGGGTCCTGCGATTAATCTCACTTATTACCTTGGAAAAGTAACAGCTCAGCGGCTGCCAGCCAAGTCCGACTCAACAGTGTCTGGGGAGCCGAGGCTGCAGGGCCAGGCCTCAAACTGTCTGGGCAAGTCACGAGCTTTCCGCCTTTCCTCTTCCAGAGGCTCCAAGCAGCCAGAGCCAAGGCCTGGCTGTGGGAAGCAGGGATCCTTCGAGGCAGTGCCAACCTGCAGTGCTCAGGCTCAGGGCAATTTCCAAGCAGGATGAAAGTAATTGAACCTGCCATCGCACATTTCTTCAGCGTGACCAAAATACATAAGAAGTAATACAAGGCGTGTATTTCTGAAGGCGTAGTCAGCCAAGTTTGCCTCCAAGTTAACAAGTTGTCACCAGAGACCCTGGGAGATGCTTAAAGACAAAGGTTAGAGGTTACCAGGACGGGGGAAAGCTGCTCCATGCACTAATATGTGGGAATGAAAAGAGAATGTGCACAAGCTAGAGACAAGGAGAACTGCAAGAACGTACAGCTACCCATGCAGAATTTCTGTTTTTCACCCTACCTCCTCAAATTTCCTCTGAATATAGTAATCCTACATCAAACCCCAGAATCAGGGCTCCTGGAACTACTGCCCAGGAGAACCAGATGGGGTCACAGGATAAATAAATAAATAAAGATCACTACATTCTCACTTATTCTCCCACCAAAATAACGAAATTGAATTAATTTAGGCATATCAGAGAGGCCTGCCACAGGAAGAAAATCCAGGCAACAGGAATCACCCTTGCGTATGTACTAATGTAAATAGCCCCTCTAACTAAAAAGGGACTTTTCTATACAAGCCCTCCTAAACACAGCACTCATCCCTGCAAGCAGCCTGATAAAAGGACACTGTGAGCTGGAGGCCCTTCCAGTGATTTAACAGCTGGAGGGAATCGACATCAGAATGACCTGTGTGAGAGTTGCTTCATTATGAGGACTTCTGTTCTTCATCAAGGACAGCACTCTGCTGTTGTTAGGTATTAGAAAGGACCTCTTTACACCAGAAAGGAAAGAAAAAGACTGTATAAGCATGAAGCCTGCAGAAAAGTGGTACAGTGCAGGCAGATTGAGCTCATAATCAGACATTTCCCCAAAGAGAGAAAAGAGAAGGGACAAATGGTATTAGGAGAAAGGAACAGAGAAGGCACTGCTGGCACAGGACTGGTCTTGGTCATGTTCTGCTGCTGCTGCTTTGGCACTTCTGTGCTGCATAGCTAGGAAGGTGTTAAGGTCACTGCAGAGTTTCCTGAAACTGAAGGTCTGTTGTAGCCATCAGTGCCTGCTGCCTTCTCTCTTCATTTCCTCCAGAGGCATCAGTGCAGTACAGTCTCTTCAAAGCCTGTACCCAGCTGCTATGCAAACAAACAGGCTCCAGCCACTTGGCAAGTGGAGCACAGGACAGAGAGGATGGACAGTCTCTACCTCTCCAGAGAATGCAAGGAACTTGAAACATGCAACTTGGAAGACACGGAAGTTACCACTAACCGTTGAGATGCAGAACTACAAGGCAATATGTATCATGCAACAAAGAGAAACAGATCTATTCTTCTAAAAATTTAGCATTAGCTGCCAAGATTAATACAAATCTCCCATCTCTGCCTCTAGCTACAAGCCCATACGTAGTCAGTTCTTTTCCAGGGCACATAACTACATCAGTCATGCTGTGCCTGCCAGGCTAAGCCCCCCTAGACCACAAGTCTTTCAAAAAGAAGACAGTCCCACTAACTTCTCACCCTCTAGCATTCTGAGAACCACCTTGCACATTAGTAAGCCTCTTGTTCTAGCACAGTTCTCTTCATAGCTCTTCACAACCATCTAGTCAGGTCCCAAGCACTTGTTAGATTTCATATTTTCCTTCTGTATCTTGAAAAATTTAAATGAAAACTGAGAAAACAGTGAGGTTGCTCTCACCACTACGTCAAATGTAATAAACTTTCCCTTTGACACACAGAACCAAGACAGGTGAACAACAATTAGCTTGATAGTTGCCTGGAGTCTTTTTGGCAAGATTCAAAGTTTCAGTGGAAATGGAGCAGCCACTTACATCAGCAGAGAGTAAACTCTTCAAAGAGCCGAGAGACTCTTCCACGTCCTCACAAGCCCAAGGACTATATACTCAGTATGATTAGAGCAGAAGTTCTGAAACTGTATTATGTACAGCCCTAGTAGTAACGAACTGGGCATGAAGCAGAAGTAGGTCCTAGGCAGGGAATCCACTATCCATCTAAGGATAACAAAGGCCAGGCGATTAACATGAGGCTTCTGCTTTCAGAGACTGCACACGCAGTATGAAAGGCTGTCTGGGGATGTAGCACTTGTGGTCCTAGTTTGTGAGGTGGAGTGTGCAAAAGCAGAATATGCAATTATTTTTTGTCTCAAACATTTAGGATACAAATAAATCCAACAACTGGCACACAAAGATGTGATTTTAAGAAGTCCTGGATTTACCATGCCCATAATGTTGATTTGCACACGAGGAGTAAAATACATGCAGAGCAGCCTGTAAGCACTTACATGAATGCTTTAAGTATACTGTGGATGAGCAGCACATCTAATTTTTCCAGAATGCTTCAGGTCCACTACAGATCAGATACTTACGGGATTTTTTAGACCTGAGCTAGACAGTTTGGGGTTCCTGAAAGCCTAGGATGCCAGATATCCAAGTGGAATCTTCTAGTTTCTCAACCCATTCAAGACTTCCAGGCAAGAAATAAAATAGAACTACAAAAAGGAGAACCTGTTTTGGAACTTGGGCACATGGCAGCTATATGCATACAACCCACAATGCCCTAAGCTGTTCCTACCACTAAGAATGACAGAACAACTTAAACACAGAAACCCCTATATAAGAAAATCAAAAAACACTGTTTTCAGCATTTAACCCAGATTAGAGAGCCTGCCAACAAAACATCATTTCTTGATGAGCCTAAGCACCTTGTCTAAGAAGTGAGCTAAGAAGCATTTTGGGCATGTTAAACAATGAGAAGAGCAGAATCCTTTGTTTCTGAATTTAATAGCAGTCAGAATCTAAGCTGTCTGGTATAAGTTGGACTGCCATTGTAGCTTCTGACTGATGACAGAGAAGCTTGCTTGCCTGCCTCCCTCAACCAAGTTAGATAAATCTGTCAAAAGATACAAGGAAAAAATATGCAGAGCTAGGTTGGTTGCGTCTTTAGTTTTCAGAAAGCTGTCCTGAGAGACCAAGGAGCTAATGAAACAAAGGTCTGGAAAAATAATGACCATGTATCACTGCTGAATGCTTGCCAACACACTGCCTGTATGAGTTCTAGAAAATGAACCTGTGCAAGGATGGCTGAATCCAAGCTGCCCACTGAAAACACAGAAATCTGTACTAATTAGAAAGATTTCTCTCTCATTAGCTTTGGCCCAGGTCTTGGAGATTAAGTGATTTGCAAAGCCCAAACAACTCTTTGAGAAGAGTTTCAAAAACAAGTGAGATAGCAGTGCAGACTCCAGTGCCAGAAGCCTCTAGGAAAGCCTACCACCCCTATTATTGGTGATTATGCAACTATTTGCCAACAGTACTCAGAAATTACTTTAGGTTCTGCACAATAAATTTTGTTCTCTTAAACACTATTTTCTACCATTATTGTGCAACTGAGAACTTCAGGAGCTGACCGTTGCCACATTTCTTGTAAGGTCTTAAATTCAATGTCAGAAAACCAGTTCCAATGGATAATAAGAAATCACTTTCATTTCTATTGTTCTTAGGTTACATTATTAACATTATGATAAAATCATATGCAGCAATCTTAAATGCTTTCCTTATAAAGTGCATAACTAACTTGTTCATGTGGCTAAAGCAGAATGTGAATAAGTAACATTTCTTCCTGACAGAGCAAGAAGCTGAGACAGACTGGAATAAGACCTTCAGGACTATGGTTAAAGAGGGAAGGAGCAGGTTTGGCAGAGCTGTGAAGAGCTACAGAGGGTAATATAGGCCAGGCTGCAGCAAACATGGCAAAGGGCCTCTGATAGCCATGTTACAGATGTCAAAAGTGAGCCCCTATGTAACTTGGAACATTGCACCTCTTGTACTTTCTTCATCTCAGTCTCACTGGGAACAGAGACAAAGCTTATAGGAAGTAACTAAAAAGAAAAAAAGGTCTTAAAAGGGACAATGCTATAGATTTATAAAATACATTTTAACATATCCAGAGTTATTCTCTGTTTCAGTATTCTGAGCAACTCAAGATTGCCTTTGTCTTTTGGCAAGCTATTAATTTGGCAACTCTTCTAAACAGGCAACATTCAAGCAAAAATAAATGGAGAACCAGCTTCTGCTCAGAGACATTGAGATAAATCAGTACTGGGTGAGCAGGAATTAAGGAGGAGAAAAGTTTATTCATAATAGCTGAATCTCATAGCGCACAAGTGTCACAATAAAATTTTCAAGCAAAACTCAGAAGCAGCAAGATGGCTCTGCAAAAACTGTAGTGACTGAGTTTCAGAGGCAGATGTTTGAACTGGAGCCAAATGCAAGCCAGATAAGAGACCCACTGACAAAACATTTCCACCATTGCTAAATTCTGCAACTGCTAGACAAGCACCTCAATGGAAGAAAACAGGAAGCTTTTCTTCATATAGTCATCCAGTACTGAGCACAGGCTGACACTCATTAGGTGACCCTCTGTGAACTTCTGAGCTCCAATGTAACAGACCAAGCAGCAAATAAGTCATTTGAAATACAAGATAGCTATTTTGATATATCATGACCTTGATACTCCTTTTGAAATTCTTTCATTAAAAGAAACTTTGCAGCCCAAGTAATCCAGCAATGTCTCAGAATATTTTTTCCCCATTTTTATGTACAACTTCTAATTTCCAGCATTCTGGCCATTTTAGGCAAGGAGCCATGAAAATAAAGTAATTCAGCAAAGGTTCTTATGGTATCTTTCTGTCTCTTGGTTTGAGAACAGCAAGGATAACTCAAGTACTGAAAGACCAAATGTTTCATAAAAAGTTTGAAGACAGAATCTTATACCAGCTGTGGCCAGACACTTCTGAAGAACTTTTGGATCCTTGTATGAAATAGAACAATTTGTACAGGCATTAAGCTGTGCATACAATGCTAAATAAGGCACAGTTCAGAGTGGAGCTCTGGACATTAAAAGCTAGGTTGTCAGATTGGCAGGTAACAACATATAACAGAAATGGCTTCAGAGAAAGGTGGTAACTACTATGCCTTCTGCAGAGATACGTAGAAGATTATGACTGTAATTCCTTTTCAGCTATGTCTGAGAGAGATGCAAGTAGAATTGAGAAGCAAACAAGCTCTATGACAGCCTGCACTCTGCTGCTCCCTCAAACTGTGTAGGAGGGGAAGGCAGCTTACACCTGTTGGATAGGTTCTTTATTTGGATTAGGTAATAGCTACCCTGGCTGGTCTCCAAGAGCAGAATCACCACCTCTCTTAATAACTGCAAACCCCAGGCAAATGTTGTGCTGGAACAGAAACAGGCCAGGAATTCATTTCTCACATTCCTCTTCTTTAGGCAGGATGAAAAGCAGTGACTGACGAAATAAGAAAAATTTTTCTTGGGCTTTCCAAATCCCATTCCAATCCTTCTACTGAAGAACCCATTTGGGAAAAGATGACCATCCAGGTCATATGCTTTCTGTACTGCATATCTGCCTTTCTTACCTTCCTCCATTTTCCATTAACATTCAGGTATCAATTAGATGAATTAATACTTTCACCTGTACATTGTTTTCTAGTCCTAAATGCATGTTGTGGAAGTCCTGCCTCATTACTGAATTTAAAAGGACAAAAAAGCACTAGCAAATGAAGAAAACAGATGTCTCAAGCAGTTCTGAGCCTGTGTTCAGCCTAGCCTTCTGCAGTAGGCTCACCTTGCTCTTAACTTCCAAGATCTAGAATCCTTGGGGTAGAGTGCTGCTCTTTCAAACACGGGAAGAGCAGTTTTTTTTTCCTGCAGAATCACAATTCTCTGAGTCCCGTGAGTATATCAGCCACAAAAACAAATTCCAATGTCCAAAATTAATAAAGAGCAGAAGGAAGCCGTCTGAAAAGGAAACTTAATAAAACACTACAGGGTACTACTCTATCTTTAAACAACAGAAATTTGATATTCAAAGAAAAAAAGCATGAAAATGAGGCCTTGGTGGAGATTTCTGCAGTAACAGGTAAAAGTTTACATTCTGCATGTCTTGACACCAAAGAACCCAACCTTATAGAGATGAGAAATAATTAGAGAAGAGAAACTGACATTTCCCTTTTCCCTCCCTTTCCGTGTGTTCATCTATTTACTCACGCCACCATGAAACTGCTGGTACTAGGAACACAGATTAGTTTTCATGGGCCTAATTCCTAGGGTAGTCCTGAAAAGAACTAGTATTTGGCCCTGAGGCCAAATCTTCTGAGCAAGAGATCAGACAAATTATGGATAAGCTTCTGAGTACCATGCACTCTCCTTCAAAAACATGGAGCATCAGTTTTAACTTACCTGACTGCTGAAGAGATGCATCTTCTGTCATCTGTAAGAGTGTCTGACTGAACAGCACACAACGGCCCTTTTCTGTTGAGCGCTGATCGGTAGCTTGGGGGCACAGCTGCATTCCCCTTGCTTACAGCTCCGCTTGCTAAGTTCAAGCTTGTTAACTGCAGAGACAATGAAAAAGACATCAGAAACCATTAAAAAACAAGAAATGACCAAAAGATGGCATTAAGCATACTGGATAGAGTATGTACTCTGGTAAGCAAAATCACAAAGGAGGGAAAGGACAAGAATCAGGCAAAAACCATAGGTCATATGGTAAAGATGACTCGTTTGTATTACCCTGTTCATTTCTGGGGCAACTGAAAGGTGTGTAACCAATGACACACAGGACAACTGGAAAGAAGAACTGAAAAACTAGCCCTGCATCTGCTCTAGATCTCAAAGGTAAGTCACCTAAGTGTAACTTAACTTCCTATAAATGCATAAGCATAGCTTGCAAATTCCCAACTTTGCTATCCTAACAATGCTCTTTTACCAGTATTTGCGTGGAATTACTCTAATTAAAACAAATATATACAAGCTACATTGCGTGATGCTGCACTCACACCTACAACAGTCTTATGCAGAACTGCACAATCCATAGGCTCTGACTGAACTCTAGAACATAAACTAACATGGCAACTGGCAACATAGGATGTTGTCACCCTTTCAGTAGTTCAGTAGTAAATGCTATAAGGCATTTAGCCACTTCCTGAATTCAGAAAACACCTACTTCAAGTTCTGGACAGAATTAATTTATTGTAATTGCACACTGTTCTTCTGCCCAGTTCTCCAAAAGGATCCTCCTTTTGCCATACTCCTTCCCAGTTCTATCCTATCCCATTCTTCCTTTGGTCTATGCATAATTCTTCTCATCTATAAAGTCAGTTTCCAGGTCTTACAGTGGAACACACTGGGCAAGCTTAGAAATGAGCAGTGCTACCCCCTTCACATGGAAAAGGGCATTAGAAGTCACTTTGGCCCCTCTACTTTGCCCTTAAATTTAAGCCTTCTGTAGCCTTTATTATTTAAAGCCTTTTTGTTGCAACAATAGAAAATATCAAATCAGTACTAGGTCTTCTAGTGCCAGACACCATACAAATACGTAACAATGACAGTTTGTGGCCACCAAGTTTTTATGGTCTGAAAAAAAAACAACAAAACCAACCCAGAATAGTAAATGAGGCAGACAGAGGCCAACATTGTATTTGAAACAAATAGTATATATACAATTCTTAGCTTGTCAGCAACAGCAGTCACAACTTTGCTCATACAGACATGTGAAACTACGATGACTTTATCCAACCATTTCTCCCCATCATTCTGGTACCAAGACACTCATTGAGTCTGATGAGTTCCCAGCTCATCCCTGCTCTATTAATGTGATATGCTTTCCTCTCTAATATTACAACCACTATTCTTTTGAAAGCTGTCTTTCTAAGGAAAGCAAGTGAGCAAATAGTTTTGTGTAGGTAGAAGGGATGTTTCACACATTCCAGAGAGACAGGTGTTTAAATTACAGCAGGATTAAAGACAGGCAAGGGATTCAGGATGAGGGAGAGAACACCAGCATGATAATAAGGTCTGGCTACAGCCAGCCCACCCAGATGGGTGTTACTTTTTACTACTGTGCCATGTGCTGAGACATTTCAGCTGCTGTAATTAGCTTGCCAGGATGTTGCTTTGGTGGGTTGCTGAGGGAACCCCAACACATCTGTGCACAGCAGAGTGGCTTCATTTCCCAGTTATTAACCCTCCTGTACACCTGATGCAACAGTATCCTTCATACAGAGGCAAATACTTAGCAACGAATAAATTCTTTGGCTTAAAAAAAGATATTGTGTGGTACCTGGACAAAAGCAGATACTGAAAGCTCTGTACAGAATAGCTCACAGCTTCAAAAGTAGGTGTAGCAGGGAAAAAAAAAAAAATCTAATAAAAGGACTAATGTGGCTCAAAAGAAAATACATTAATTCATATGGATCTACAAGAAGAAAGTTAGTGTTCTTTGTTTGTTTTTAATAACAAGTTTGAAGGTAAGCAATACGCTTGCCTTCTTGACAGTAGAGATACATAAGCTTAAAAGAACCAGATGTCTATGGTCTTGCTTAATTCACAGATATATTTTTCTGAATAAATTTAACAGAAGCGAAATTCTCAACTCTTGTATCCAGTACTTTTGGGTATCATTCTGTAGCCTTGCTTAATTTAATTTCTTGATCAGATCATCTAGTCCAACAGTCATCTACCACCAACGTTATTCACTAAACTGTGCCCCTCAGTACAACACTCAAACATTTCTTGAACACCTCCAGAGACACTGACTCTATCAGCTCCTTGGGCAGCTCATTCAAGCATCTGACCACTCTTTCAGAGAGGAAGCTTCTCCTAACATCCAACCTGAACCTCCCCTGGCACAACCTGAGGCAATTCCCTCTTGTCCTATTGCTGTTACCTGGGAGAAAAGGCTGACCTTCAACTCACCACATCCTCCCTTCAAGGAGTTGTAGAAGGCAACCAGGTCTCCCCTGAGCCTCCTCTTCTCTGGACTAAACAATTCCAGTTTCTTCAACCACTCCTTTTAAGACTTGTGCTTCCACCCCCTCACCAGCTTTGCTGCCCTTCTCTGAACACACTCCAGGGCCTTGATGTCCTTCTTGTAGGAAGGGGCCCAAAACTGAACACAGTACTCAAGGTGTGGCCTCACCAGCACCAAGTGCAGGGGAGCAATCACCTCCCTGCTCCTCCTCACTGCACTATTTCTGATACAAGCCAGGATGCCATTGGCCTTCTTGCCACCTGGGCACATGCTGGCTCATGTTCAGCCAAGCATCAATCAATACCCCCAGGTCCATTTCCTCTGCACAACCTTCCAGCCACTCTGCCCCAAGCCTGTAGCATTGCATGGGGTTATTGTGACCAAAGTGGAGGACCTGCCACTTAGCCTTGTTGAACTTCATCCCACTGGCCTCAGCTCAGTGATCCAGCCTGTCCAGATCCCTCTGTAGGGCATTCCTACCCTCAGGTAGATCGACACTTCCCTCCAACTTGGTGTCATCTGCAAACTTCCTGAGTGTGCACTCAATCCCCTCATCCAGATCATCACTAAAGATATTAAACAGGATGGGTTCCAATACCAACCCCTGGAGTACACCAGTCATGACTGGTCACTAGGTGGATTTAATTCCACCCACCACCAAACTCTGGTGCTGGCCCCCCAGCCAGTTCTTTACGCAGCAAAGAGTGTACCTGTCCAGGTCATAGGCTGTCAAGTGTCCCCAGGAGAATAGAGTGGGTGACAGTGTCAAAGGCTTGGCTAAAGTCTAGGTAGAGGCAGCTGGGCCAGATCTCCCGGCTGTCCTACACATGCCATGAAATGATATCTCCAAATAAAAAAAAGGAAGAATGAAAACCAGCAATCTGTGGACAAATAGACTTTTAGAAATCACAAGCAAGAGTCTAAAGAGGAACTTTCACATTCTTGATCTACATTACACTATTTTTTTCAATAGCTTCTCACTATCATATTAGAGTACTTAATCTTTCCTTAAATAAAATGCTTTATTTTCACTTTGATCTTGTTTCAAATAGGCCACATAAGCAGATATTCTGCTTTTTTTTTAAAGTAGCAAATGTTAACAATAATAATAATAAATGAATAAACAACGAAGTGCTACAGATCAGCCTTCAAGGATTCAGGAAAAGATTCCCAAAAGGTCAAGTGTTTTTCTTATCAGTTTGCAGGAGTCAACCAGGGTGAACCAGGACACATCACTGCTTGAAGCTGTTATTATGCCCCTTCTGGCAGTGTGGCAAAGTGACTTAAATTTTCATTACAAATAGTCTGAACAGCGAATCCTGAGTTTCACTATCACTGTGTTACAGCACTGAGCAAACAACACAGTACAAAGATGCCAACTTCACTCTCCCCAGTTGGCAGTTTCAGCTTTTTTCTGCTAGAGACCAGTCATATCCTGCTGCCTATAAATGATGTGCTGAGGACAAAAGATCTACAGACTATGAGGCCATTTCTTCTACTTGGAGTCACACTCACATCTTCTCTATTTCACACATCTTCTATTTGGGTCCTTCTGATTGGTGAGGAGGAAAAGGAATCCAAAAGGTCAAGACAGATCAAGACTACAGACAGGCCAAAAGGATGCAGTCATCATAGTTTATAGTTTCTTCCAGAAAAGCCTTCAATATGATGAAAAGTTTATAATCTGAAACTAGAAGAGACCTAACACCACAGAATTTGGGGCAAAATATACACTACCAATAAGTTTCAAGTTTGATTGTTTTAACAGTTCATTGAAAAAAAAATAAAATCCTTTCTTTTAAAGAAGGATTGGACATGGAGTAAGGTTAAAACATACGTAAGTTAGAAGAGCATTGGACTTATGAACAGACCAGAATCTTTAAGTTTTGTTGCCTCAGACAGGATAAGAAAACACTATATAATAAGCTCACAGAAGGAAGCACGGCATTAGAAAGCTAAAGAATGTGTAAAATGTCTAACAGTTTGTGAGATCTTCTCCTTTGTTTCTTGATATGCTCTACCCTGTATGCTCTGTTTGACTTCAAGACCCACCTTCCTCAAGTCAATCCCTAATTTCCTATTTTATTACTTATTACTTTTCATCCATCAATGCAATCATAATTTCCAAACAGTTTGTAAAAGAAATATTTCTTCTTTCACTATCTGGCTTGCCTAGTCACTGCATTCTCACCTGCCAACCATTCCTTAGGCACATATTCCCCAAAGCTTTTGAGATCAGTGAAATATTCACATCCCAGGAACAGAGGTAGGAGTTAACAACATACCATATTACAAATTGTAGATCTTTGTTGCACTATTTCAATTATATTTGTTTGTTCAGCCTTCAGAAATGGCTGACATATACTATAATAATATAAATATTCTTCATTAATCTGTCCCCTACCCAGTTTTCATGTTGCATTTCCTTGGTTTCACCACAGAGATCCCACGTATATCTGTGATCCAGCCCCGTATGACTTAATCTAACGGAGCACGTAGGTCTTCCAGTACTACTGGAAATTGTCCATCTGCCTTACAGTCCATCTTTCTTAGTGTACTGAGAGGCTGAAATCCAACAGAAAATTTCAATATGGGAAGTTGACTCTTTCTGAAATATCAACAGAAACTCCACACCAATCTCAAACACAGATACTTTCACTGTCTGAGCAGTTGACATAAAATACACCTACTACAAATTCTTTGGAGAAATCACACAGTACTAATGTTTTTGTAGGGCTGCTTTCTTGTGACCCAGGTCAGCTTGCTGACCACACCCCATTCACTAAAACAGCTTCATTTTATGCTCAGATTTGAATTTGCAGGGGCAACCAGTCAGAGGGGAAGAACTGGGGCTAAAAGGCAGCAAAGTGTGAAATCTGTGCGTGTACCAAGGCTGATCTGGCCAAAGGCCTGTGACATTCCTTCTCTGCTTGCTGAGCTTACCAGCTTACAGGATATACATATGCATACAGAGCAGAAGCCTTCCAGTCTCCAGAAAATGTTCCAGACAAAGACCTGCCAGAGACATTCCTGGGAAACCTGACAAACTTGCAAATTCCTTTGTAGAGTCTCCAGCGTATGCATCCATTTAACAATGAAAAAAACCCCTATGTTCATACTGCTGCTGTGGATGGCTGAACTCCCCTCTTCTCCTGAAAAAGTCAGGCTTTCATTTAGACACTGCCTCCAGACTTCGCAGTGGTAGTGATTTTGATAATGCACACTTGCTCATCAAGGTGCAATCCTTCCCATAACACTACTAAGTACTAGCTGCTCAGCCTGGCCCATTTAGTGACTCGATAGACCTGCAAATGTTGCTGCGCTGGTAACTAAAGCCTCTGCTCCTATTCCCTTTTCTCAGAGCAGAAGTGTTCGATTCCAGCACTGCAGAAGCCACACTGACATTTTTGCTTCCTACAGCCTCTGCTGATATCACTTGTATTACTGCTGAATCTACAAGTTAGTAGTATTAGAAGTTGCTTCAATTCTTGTGTCAACAGCCTGAGGATGAGGAAAAGATGGGCCCTTCAGCAGTACAAACAGCTTTGTGGGGAAAAAAAAAAAATAGACCTCAGGCTTCATCTCTTGGCCTCTTGCTCCTCTTCCTGGTTATAGACTGTCTTTTTCCTCTATGTTCCCCCTTCACTCTCCCAGCAGAAAGGGTAAAAGTCAACTAAATGGTTATGTAAGGAAAATAAATCAGATTAAGACTCAGATAAAGTAATTTGAGTCAAATCAGGGGACCAACGCTGAGAGTGGAAAAAAAACCACCACCACCACACCAGAAACATTCAGCAAGGAAAATATCCCTGCAGTTTTGAAAATATTTGCTGGCCTTTTTGTAGCCCCCATAGTGCACTACTCAGGTCCAGAACCAAAGGAGCTGATAACCACCAGGACCTGTACAGCATTTTGCCTCACTGGCAGTTTATTTTGTAGCCAGGATAACGTAGACCAGGGTCTCAAGCTATGCAGATGAGATGGGTAACAAGGTTTTGCAGTAACTGTTTAGCAGAAGCTCTTTATTTCGAGATTCTTGTGGCACAAGATTTCCACAAAGTCACTCTGAGGCACTGTAAACTGCCTATTCCATTTATTCCTCACTTCCTCTCCACTGTCCTAACATTTAGTAAACTCCTCTTTTCTTCCCAGTTTCCGTTTTCTGTCCAAATGAAAAATGTAGAATGAGGACAGCACTCCATCCTCCAGTGGACCTGTCAGCTGTTTGCAGGAATGCTGGCTGCTGGATCTTGGGCACAGACTGCTTGCATAACTGAGATGGAGACAGCTCGGTCTGGCCCTTGCCTGGGTGGTCTGATGTTATCCCTATGATTGAACTCTCTGGCTAGAAGAATTGGAGCTATTCCTAATGACAGCTGGGTCCTGAAATCTCACACCCTCCCTCACAGAGAAGGGCAGAGCTCCCACAAGGCTTCCCCTCCTTCTCTCCCTCTTTCTGGTAAAGTTGGCCAATTCAACGCATTCTTCTGTACATGAGCATTAATAACTACAAAGAACTACAGCCTGGTAGATATCAACCACAGCCCCTGCCACCAGTCTGTGATAGGGACCTCACACAGATCCAGCACTACAGGATAAAACCCTCTTTTTACCTTGTGGTGCATTTCAGAGAGAAGTAGCCTGCTATTCACAAAGGAAAGCATATAAAAATCCAGTATCTAGTCACCTGGCTCTGGATCTATGCACATGCTGTGCATTTTAACTTTCGTCCCCAGAAGGTCCTGCAGTGCAAGCACATGGAAATAGTTTATGCTAAACACACCTTAAGAATGAGCTTTAGAATTCATGCCTAGCAGGGAACATAGCAGAGGAAAAACAAGCCTAGATCATTTTGGTCACAGCCTTCATCCATCAGGGAAAGCCAATCACTAACAGGTACATCTCTTAATTCATCTCTCCTGAAGTAGCGTAGGAGCCAATCAAAATCTTAAATTAGAAAGGAAGATAACAAAGGCAATTTAGCCCCTCATACAATAGAAAGGGTTTAATTTCCTAAATTCACCATCAATGTATCTGCTGTCATTCTCCAGCAGTACTCCAGTAGGAGTAATCCTAGCTCATGTTTGGCACTAGACAAACCAAGCAAGGAAATTTTCGGGACAATATGAAAAACAGAATTGACACACTGACAACATTGCAGTTGAAGCACTACACAGCACATACTGACAAAGATATCAGCATCTTGTAAAAATAATTATCCATCATCTGCAATGCATAATCCGGGAAATCCCCAACTTCTGATAATGATTTCCTCACAAGAGTCTCAGAAACCCTGCTATCATAAAAGAAATACGTAGCATGACTACAGTAAAACAACGTGGTAAGGAAAAGGTCATAAATACGGTTACAGAAGCACAGCAAACATCACATTAAAGACAGAAAGCTCGTTCAGAGCAATGGCCTAGCAAAATTGCTATCCTGCCTGATGTATTTCAGAGGATAGAAGACACTTTAATTTCCATTTCAGTTAGCTGAAACATCTACTTGATAAGGAAAACTCATTACTTCTGTGCATTAAAACCTAGCAATTTGTCATCCAAAAAGCATCAATTATTCTAAGGTAAATATTCCAGATCATATTGTCCACGTAAATCTACAATATAGCTCTGAATCCTATTTAGCATTTGACCTTAATGGCACCTCGTTTCAGGAAGTTTCAGAAGATAAGCATATTGCGTGCAATAGTAACTATTCCCTTTTATCAGTCGTTACTCTGGTGTCTTCCTACTAAACTGAATATCCCTCTTATCTTGTAATGAGAAACGCAAATAAAATCATAATTATTTACCTTGTTAACCACTGTCTTCTATAACTCCCGCACTTCTAGTTTGTTTAGGAAGGAAATATCTTCATGTTTTTATTTATTTGAATGCATGGTCATCTGGTTCTGGAGCTAGACATGCTGCTTTAATTTACAGGAAACACGTACAGCCTTTATTACCAAAAAGCACATTTGTTACATTTCTGTCCTCCATATCCACTTCACCACCAACTCAACCTTTCCATAGAAACTTTGTCACTATATGTGTTGCATTTCTTTTAATTTCTTAAAAGTATATACTCATGCAGCCATAGAAGTCTCACTAAATATTTTTTGTCTGTTCTATCTTTTCTTCTGATAGTAATTTCACTTTATTACCTAGCAAGAAAATGCAGCTCCTCTGTACCTACTACAATGGAAATTTGTACAAAGAAATGATTTAATCTCTCTAATACTCTTATTATCCAAGATTTGTTTCCACAGACCTAGACTACGTCTCCATTATGCCAGTAACATACAATAGCAGAATTAAGAAAATCTGATTTCTGTGGCATCCCAGCACATCTGCCCCCGGCCATCAGCCCGTGGCTGCACTTTGGGTACTGTGTTCAGTTTTGTGCCCCTCACTACAGAAAAAAAAAAAAAGACATTAAGGCCCTGGAGTGTATCCAGAGAAGGGCAATGAAGCTGGTGAGGGGTCTTGAACGCAGGTCTTATGAGGAGCAGCTGAGGGAGCTGTGATTGTTTAGTCTGGAGGAGGCTCAGAGGAGACCTTATCGCTCTCTACAACTCCCTGAAGGGAGACTGTGGTAAGGTGAGGGTCGGCCTCTTCTCCCATGTAACTAGTAACAGGACTAGAAGGAATGGCCTGAAGTTGTGCCCAGGGAGATTCAGATTGGACACTAGGAAACCCTTCTTCTCCAAGGGAGAGAACACCCCGGAGGTGTTCAAGAAGCATTTAGATGTTGTACTGACATGGAAATATTGGTGATAGGTGGATGATCTTACAGGTCTTTTCCAACCTTGGTGATTCTATGATTTTATAATTTGTGACTGTCATACTTGAGTGTGTCCTAAAAGCATTTTCCATTAAATACAATTACAAAAGTTACCCCATGAACTCCTTATTTTCTAGTCCAAGATGGAATACTCCTTTATCTCCCCCCACATTCTGGCAACCATGCAGTAAATCAGCATGTAAAGATGAAGTAGATTAACTACAAATTCTTAATGGTCCTAGATCAATATTTTTATTATATACCACTGTGGAGGCACCCCTTAGCTTCTCCCCGTTGCAAGTATGATTATGCACTGGTAATTTTTTTGATAGTGTGTAAAATATTTTTCAGAAACACAAACCAATAAGATGGAAAACTGCATATTGTGAGGACTGAAGATGAAATTCATACCAAGTAACTATGAAACCACATTAGTAGGACATTACCTTCCACCTCCCATCTTATAAAACCTCGTTTACTTTATGAGGATCAGTATGAAGTTTCCACTTGGTGTTTCAGAAGTGACTGAAGAGTACTGATAAGACGACTGATAAGATAACTGACATAACTTGCACTTAAAAATTTCCCTTGAACATCATCATTTCAGCAGCCAATTGACTTAATACACAAAATTAATTTAATACAGACAGCAGGATATAGAAGTACATGAGAGAAAATGTGAAGCAGGTGCTGTGGGCATGAGTGGGGAACAGGGAGGAACAGTAGTGATTAGAGAGCCGGAAGTGGACTCTCAAGTTTGATGATGGCGACATCATTCTGAACACAGCTGTTGAGGCTATATTCCTGGGATCCCCCAGAGACCCAGACTAGTACTTGGATAGTAGAAGTAATTCTCACAAGAAGTGGAATGAAAAACAAACTTCCCAGCTGCTCTTGGAAGGAGGCATTGTATTAGGGTACACCCACCCCCAAGACATAGCTGGGTACAACCCAGACAACCAAAGCACAGTCAAAGCCATTCAACACGCATGTAGAAGTTCTTGCCTTCAGAAAATAAGCAGCCCACAGTAGCAGTAATATTTTCAGTAGTCTCTCTCTTTCACTACCCTCCACCACATCCCTCAACCGGTAGTCCTAATCTTGCCACTAACCATAGTTAAATCTAAATATTGAGTCCCTTCTTTCATACCAGCCAGGTACTTCCAAAACAGATACACAAGGTCCAGGTTTTTAGGCCTCTACATCAATCCACTCAGCTTGGGAAACAAACAGGAAGAGCTGAAACCTACTGTGCTACTAGAAAACAACAATATAGTTGCCATCACCAAAAGAAAACATTTTTTATAGTGAGGGTGCTGAGGCACTGGAACAGGTTGTCCAGAAATGTAGTTGATGCCCCATCCCTGGAGATTTTCAAGGCAAGGCTGGATCAGGCCCTGGACAACCTGATCTATCTGTACATGCCCCTGTTCATTGCAGAAGAGCTGGACTAGATGATCTTTAAATGTCCCTTCCAAATCTACGGATTCTACGATTGCACGATTTTCTAATCCTCTGCTCAATTTCCCTTTCTTCTATAAAAGGACTTTAGCAATGTTCTTGTAATTTCACAGAAAATCAAAATTTTGGTCACTGTAAGCACTTCAAAATAACAATATGACAAATCAATTTTTAAAATTTACTTTTTCCAAAACAACTCAGCCCAGCTCAGTGCTGACACAGCCTGTCACAGAGATTCTAGCTTTACCACATACATACCTGCTGCGTAAGGAGGCTGATGTGGCTTGGTGGGGAATACTGACAAGCTGCTTGTTTTTCTGCCAGCTGCTGCAGTTCTGCTGCTACCATACTGGGGCTGTAACGTTTGCCCAGGGAAGGAGCATCTTCTGTAACTTTGTTCATCATGACAGAGCTCACACGCTGCCCACTTGGACTGCGATGGCGCAAACCTACCAAAAAAAAAAAAACAACAAAATATTCAGTCATACTTGGTGAGCAGTATCACAGAACCATCTGAGTTGGAAGGGACCTTAAAGATTATCTAGTTCCAAACCTCCATCATGGTAGATGCCTTCCACTAGATCAGGTTGTTCAAGGTCTCATTCTTGAACACTTCCAGGGAGAGGACATCCGCAGTCTCTCTGAGCAACCTGTTCCAGTTCCTAACCACCTTCACAGTAAAGAATTCCTTCCTTATATTTAATCTAAACCTAGCCTATTTACTTTAAGACCAGTCCTGGTAAAGAATTTATCCCCATCTTTCTTGCAGGCCCCCATTACATACTGGAAGGCTGCTATGAGGTCTCTTTAGAGACCTTTAAGCAGAACAGCCCAAACTCTCAAGAGTTGCCCTCCAGAGGAAAGCAGTTTGGCTCTGATAATTTTTGTGGTCTTCCTCTGGATCCACTCTAATAGTACGTCTGACTCTCTCAATCTGCTGATCACACAGATGCAAAAGCAGGTACGACACTTCCTGCAGGTTCTAGGGAGAATACAGCCTTCTATTCTGTATAGGTTTTCCCTATATGTGCTTTAATCAATGCCAAATTCACATTCTCTTCAACATAATGCATTTAATAGCACATAGTGCCAGAGAATTTTGGCTAGGTGTTACATGTTAACTCTATAATGATTTTCCTTCAAAACAAATGGATTCCTTTAAACAAGCTATGAAATTGGGAAGTCGGGTTTATTTTAATGCTAGAAAGTTTATCACTATAAATACAGCAGCCCAAGTGAAAAAGTGCCGATGCAGAACTCAAAGCAAATATGTAGTGCCATTTCAAAGAAAAACACATCACCAGGACCATGGCTGCTAGCTTGCGTGTGGTTCCCAAAACTCTCTGAACAGATTATCATCTGCGTCCATAAATTCATAGTTTCTTCTACCTTTCAACATCCTAACAATCTGAAGTTACATTGCTTAACTATGTTCTATCCCAGAGCAGTAATGAGAAGTGTCTGAATCCACTTAGATCTTATATTTTTAGGTATCCTGACACACCTTTAAGCATTCAACAACTGTGAAGCTTGACCAAGAGACTTCTCTTTGAAAGAAAAATGAAGAACTCAGAACTGCACACAGACTGAGGAAGGACCTCTGCTAACTGAAACTACACTAAAATGACTAAAAATAAACAAAAAATAGTAATACAAACAGGAGAAAGTATATAATACTTTATTCACCAGCTTTTCCAAAACAAGTTTAATTCCCTATTCATGTTTTCAGTAAAAGGACATTTTTGACAAACAAGGGCTGCTTTACGCACTCCTCTTCTCCATGAGAAATTTAGTACTATTTGAATATGACTCAATTCTAGAAATGTAAAATTCCCACCTATTCCAGAACACAGATTACAAAATCTTTATACTGCACTAGCCAGTCTTTATGGAACACAGAACACACACCTGCTTTTGCAGAGGTTGATCGGGACAGTCTTTGGCTGTAGATCTGAGCAGCTCTCTGAAAAGACGAGAGTGGGCCAATGGTGTAGCTGCCAGAACAACGATGTAACCCTGCAAGGCTAGAAGCCTCACTGGACACTGGGTTCGTGAAGACAGAAGAGCAGACAGTGGCTGTGCTCTGGCTCTGGGAGGAAGGTAGGGAAGATGAGGAATGAATTAGCCTTAGACCACTTGGAGGAGTCAGCAATGAACAGTGACCAGGCACCTGTGGATTTTCAGAGGCTGCAGGTTGAGATGGTAACTGAGAACTGGTACTTCTCCGGAACGTGGCACCAGAAGCAGCAGAAGCAGCACTAGGAGGGCAGCATCGAGGTAATTTCACTTCAGCATTTAAAGAGAAGGTGGATCTTTCTGGAACTACAAAAAGACATTGAATATACTACATGAAAGAAGCTGCTTTTGAGGTCCTTCAGATAATAACAACAAACTCGAGAAACCTCTGTTCATAGACTCACTCAAGACAAAGTGACTTCATCTATAACTAAAAAAAAATGAGGCAGCTCTACATGACAAACATCTTCCAAAGATTGTCATATCTAGATTTTTCCCCACAGAAGAGCAGCTAACTCATCTACACTGCTCACCCTACAGTACCTCTTGGGTTTAAAAGAAAAAGATGCAGAAACTTCCCCAAAACTGAGCATTCAGGTACTTCAGTTTGTACCCACAGATTCTGAAATTTGTTTAAATCTGTATTAAAAACAGCATATGCATTCGTTACTTATCTTGATGATGAATGAAGTCAGTTCACTTACAGGTTGATTTCACTTCTTTGGCTTTACAGCCTCTTACTCTTCCTTCCACAGGCAGATCTGCAATTGAACTTTTGGGTTGATCACCTTTTATTTTTTTCATCACCTCAGGCTGGTCTGTAACAAGAAGGAATTAGGAGTTAGAAGATGGAACAGGACTGCAGAATTAAAACCTTGTTATAATGGACTTTCCCACTAACATTGTAGACCATGAAACAAGGTTGATCATAATCGTACTGTCACATATAGCAACAAGAATGACTAGATGTGCGCAGCTGAAACTGTGCTTCCTTCCATAGAATGCTTAATTAGACACAAACATGAAGACTCCACCCTCGATTCAGAACGATCACTGTAGGCAGCACAATTGAACTGGTCTTAGTTACTCTTGTCTCTTATTTTGATCACAGGATTTCACATTTCTAATTTCAGTATCTTCAAATTTCTACGTTCTGATATCAGTCACAAGTCATCATATCTAGAGCTCCTTATAAGGGCTAGTCCCGTGTCATACCACCTCACTGAAAGAAGTTAGGAATGCACTTGCTCTAGTCTTCATTATGGAATCACTGATGAGAAAACAAAAAAAAAAAAAAAGAAACAACCTCCAGAAACTTGAATAACATTCTGGATGGTCTTTTCTCTTTCTATAGACTCAAGTGAAATTGGGCTAGTCTGGGCAACATAATCTCAAAATTGCCTGCAACACTTACCCCCCTGAGGCTGATTCTCTGACTGGTTACTGGTGTTCCTGGGTTTTGTGGTCCCGGAGTTTGTTCCTAAGAAGACACTTGCTGACTTATTTTTTTGTGTGTAAAATGTTAGCACTTCCTCCAAGTCTCTCTCGCTACAATAAGGAAAGAAGAAAAGACCTAAATGAAGACTCCAAACGTTTCTCTCTTTATGTAACAATCAAGGAATAAGGAAGATGAAGAGGAAAGTGGGGAAAAAGGTGAGGCCACACGAGTTGTTTGCATAGTTTTGTAAGATAAGAATGGAAGGAAAGGAACATGCCTCAGTTAAATCAGAGTTTCCCACTAAAATGCCGTTCTTCTATGCAGCAGAAAATTCAAGGGACCCAGGAACATTCGTAGAATAAAAAATAAATACTCCAAACATGCCGAGGAAGATTAGCTCAACAGGAAAGATTCGATTCTTAGCTAAATTAGTGAATCTTCCTCAGGTGCTCTTTAGGACAAGCAGCTATCATGTTCATGAGAGAACTCATCTCATTTTAGGGACATCATTAGCTTCAGTGCAAAGGGGGGTGAGGGGAGAAGGAAAGAGGAGGGAACAGCTTGTTAATTAGCCAAAACTGCAAGACAAACAAGCAGAACAGTCACGGTACCTTTGTGAATCTCACAAACTTGCATAGGTTTCTCTTTCTTATTTTCTTGGTAAGAATAGAGTTTAACTACCCATATGTCCTAAGCTTCTGTTGGTCCCAAGCCAGTTTTAGTTACTGCCACAACTAACTACTTAGTTGTGTAAGATACAACTCTAAAAAATACATATACACACACCATGTTTTCCTTTTGCTGTTGCCTCAGCATTAGTGAGTATACAGAACACAAAATTAAGTAGTGCCAGTAACACTACAAAAAATATAACAGGAATATCAGTTCACATAGCAGCAGTTATAATCCTTCAAAGTGTCCTCTACACATCATACTTGTACCAATCTTAGCTAACCTGAGCTTTGGTAAAAGCACCGTCTAAAAGCTGGAGTCTGTTATCTTCAGAGCATGCTGCAAAGGTTACTTTCTCTCCAAAAGCAGTAAGAATAAAGTAAAGAGAAAACGTAAGACTGAAGAATTTCTGATGGAGAAATGCCTTCAGATTGAAGTGAATTTACCAGCACACGTATTTACTTTTATGCTGCAATGAGGATGTTTACAAGCAATTGTTGCAGCATGTATATAACTAAACACAATACACTCATGTAAATATGAAAGTTAGAGTGAATGGGACAACTTCAATTGCAATAGTAACATTTACTATCTATCATCTCCAGTGTTGCACTCCCTGTGCTGCAGAACAAACACTCAAAGTGAATAACTGTTCCCTTTTCTTGGCTGCAGATGAACAGTCTGCTGATATAAGCATCAAGCATAAAATCAACACAGCGCCAGCTATCAGAGTTCTCAAACATACCTGACGCTTCCTAGGAAGATGAAAAATCATCACTAGAAACTGTTCTTTATCACTTGGGAAGACGGTCCAGCAAAAACCTCCAGCCCCAGCCTTGGCTGTGCATCATGCCACAATGTCATGATAGCCAGTAACATGAAAACAGGAGAGTATGTAGTTCTGCCCTAAACAGTCATCTCTTTTAACATTTTTTGCAAAAAGGAAAATGTCCTTGGAGGCAACAGCCATTTTTGAGACCAGAGATGTCAGAACCAAGAAGGCCTGCAGGCCTACGTAACCTGCATTTCTGGTGACAGGAGTAGATTGCTATGACAGATGGTAGTCACATCTCAACTCTCATTCTGTTCTAGAACAATGTTCATCTGGAAGGCAGAGAGTTTGTTGGGATTTTCTTTTTTGAGCCTGTAAATCTGTTGTGGTAATGACTCCAATTTTATCCGCAAAATATACAGCTCATTGTGTTCATGAGAATGTAGCAACAAATACCACAGAATCATAGAATGGCATGGGTTGAAAGGGACTTTAAAGACCATCTAGAATTCCAGAACCCTGCTGTTGGGGGCACGGCTGGGGGCACCAGACCAGGTTGCCCAGGGCTCCATCCAACCTGGCCTTGAACGCCTCCAGGGACGGGACACCCACAGCTTCTCTGGGCAACCTGTTCCAGGGCCACACCTCCTAACATCTAACCTAAATCTCCCCTCTTTTAGTTTAAAACCATTCTTTCTTATTCTGCCACTATCAGACTGTGTAAAGTCTGTCTCCCTCCTGTTTCTAAGTTCATTTTAAGTACTAGAAGGCTGCAATGAGGTCTCTCAGGAGTCTTCTCTGAACTGAATAAGCCTATTTCCCTCAGCCTGTCTTTGTGAGAGCTGCTCCAGCTCTCAGAGATTGTGACTCCTGAATTTACCTGAGAAGACTTACGTATCACTTACTTCAGATCAGTTACTAAAAATGCTCTCTAAAGAGAGGGAAAGAAAAAACAGTGTAATAACTGAAACTAAAAATTGTCAACTTTATTAATAGAGAAAACTGAAGTGCATTAAAAAGGCAGATGAACTCTACCTGTCCAGATAGTAACAGAAGTCCCTGCCAATGTAAGCATATAACATACAAGTTAGCAAAAATAAGCTGAAAGGAATCAAATTTTGTGCTCAAGAATCAGAGGCTTAAGGAAGTAATTCTGGGTCACTGAACAATTTCAGACCACTCCACAGTCAGAGGGCCTATCATTCCATTGTTTTTCCGCACAGTACTACAGGCCATGAAGAATTTATATTTATTTCCAAAATACAAAATACATTTTCCAGCAGACTCGTCTATATCAGTCAGATCAAGTTCTGAATGTACACAGGAAAAGCTGTACATTCTCTCATTAAATAACTGCTTGCACTGAACTGCCTTAGCAAGCCAAAAGGCTAGGGTGAAGACAGTCTAACTCCCTTCCTTTCTCTTCTCAGACAGTATCATCCTGGAGAGTTTCCGAAGAGAGGTAGAAAGCACGTAAGTTGGTTTCTACGAGCAGAAACTTGAGATTCAGACAATTGTTCAACCACAGCAATTCAAGGCCATCTGAGAAGCAGCTCTAGTTTCAGTCTCCTTCCAAAGGACTTCTAGCGTTACAGGAAAACAGACCACAATGATCATCAGCATTAGGTTGGAATTTACTGAGATCAGAGCAACCACTGATGTACCTTAGAGGTTCTACTTAATAGTCAAAACATTTATTGTATGTCCTTCTCTACACACCAGATGCTGACTCTACAAGTATTTGCTTGTTGGGAGTGAGAAAAGAGAAATCAAAGTTCTGTCCCCCCAGCATAAGCAGGAGCAGGCACTAAGGTCAGTAAAGGTATCTTAGAGGCACAGTCCTATTATCATCTTCAGGGCTGGGAGATCATCTACCAAATGGAATAAAATCTGCTCCTACCTTGCTCTGGTAATAAAGTTCTGAAAACCTTCAGGATTCACTCCTTCCTCTTCCTCTTCCTGTTTCTTTTTTGATCGCTTCTGAATCATCTGTTCTGTTTCCTGTGAATAAGCAGCATTAGTCTCTCTATGAAGTTATTCTGTTCTGTGGCATAGCTGTCATGCAGAGAAGACAAAATGTAATTCCTTGAGATCTAAGAAAAAAATAGCAACTCCAAAGTTAAATACATTTATAACTTGGCTCTACATGCAGCACAGAGAACCCCAGAAACAGCATGCTTAATTGTACACTAATCTCATTCATCTACTTGACATAGCTTTTTAGAATTGACTTGCTGAAATGATGTGAAAGCTTGAACAAACGCTCCTGTTTCAAATATATTTTTCGTTAGGACATGAGAGGGTATGGAGGGGAAATACATCATTCTTTGCAGATATTAGGTCTCCCTTCTACAATTTCTGTCACAGTTTTTCCATAATAACTTTTATTTGAGCATCTGTTCCATAAGGAGATACATTTCTGTCATTTCTGCCATTTCTGCCTTCCTGAGTAAAATTATATCACAGAAACTCAATCAAGAATGTTGCAGAGAGCATCCATATTTTGTACTGTAAACTAAGAGTTCACCTAGAGTTAAATTATTCCATCCTGTAGTAAATTGCTGAGATCTTAACTACATACAAATAAATAATCTCCAATAGCAAAAGCAAAGAAAGTAGAACAGCCTGTGGCAAATACATACTTATACACTAGAATATGCTGTAATAAAAGATGATAAACCTTTGTGAGATAGTTATCAGTTATAAATGATCTTTATATTTTTACACGTGTAGTTACTGACATTAGAACTTGTATTGATACAAACACTTTTGTTAATTCAAAACAAACAAAACCCTACAGACCTGCCTGAAATTCCAATATCAACATATAAACTTTATTTGACCAGAGATCACCTCCATTCCCTACTGCCAGACCAAGTTCTCCTAGGACAAAAGGGTCAGTTACATCTTGTGAAAGATAATTCAGGAGAGGGGGAGAAAAAGCTTTTCTGGAATATGCCTCTCCTCTTCACTATGTAAGTAGAAGTCTCGACAATACGCAATCTGTTATTTAGTCTGCTGGAGGCAGTGTTTTTTTCTTCTGTGCAATTACAGAAGATGCATAATAACTGGTAAGAGTCCCCTACTAAATCTGAAGTTACAAGTCAGTGAAAGAAGTCTGTATGCTGGAATTAGACATCAAAAGCCTTGTAGCCTGGCAGTCTCACAAAAGCTTAAGTGTCTATGCTCTAAAACCTCTAGTGATCTGTTTACACTTGTTTTAACTAGGAAAATATGTTTACATATTGATTTATTTTCAGTTACACAGTAGGTTTTTTTTGCGAATTTACTTGAGAGTTAGAGGAAAATCCTAATGCCTGAATACAATTCGAGTGGAAATTATATCCAAAGCAGTTGTGTTTTTCAGCCACTGCAGAACTGCCCAAGCATATTGTGGTTCTCTTAGCACAGTAATTCACTGAGCATTAGTCATGCAAGACACTCCCTGGAACAGATTTGTTTAACACCACCTTGCTTTGACAAATCAAGTTACCAGATAAATTCTGACGAGGTACTGTAAGTGAACATCCTCTACTAACAAGAAGGAGCTTGGAGGCCTGTGTGCACAGCAACCTCTGAAAGCAAAATTCAAACGACCCCTGTTCCAACACTGAAGAAATGCTAGGGGACAAGGGAAACAGGAAGGAAGCTGTATTCACAAAACAAAATTATCATGAAATCACTATGCTAAAAAGAGCATATTCTCAATCTATAGAGGAGAAAATTATTTAAATTTGGACTTCTCCTTGTCAGTGAGCATGTAGAGTTCTATATTATAGATGGTTAGCATTCCCTCAGCATACTAAATGAATGTTAAAGTACATTTCACATAGTGTACTGCATAAAAATTCTTTTTCTCTGTAGAAGCATAATAGAAACAGGGAGAAATGGGAAGAGGCCTTACAAAGCATTAAAATCAAAGACAAACCAAAGAAAAAGTGAACTACCAGCTAAATTATTTCACTGTTTTTCTTTTATGCACATGATTACTGGACTGCGCATGTTACACAATAATGCTGTTGTCTGACAATTTGGATAGACAAACTACCATTACTTGATGCGCAACTGCAAACAAGACTGTGTAAGTTACAGAACAGAGCCCTTCAGATAACCTTCTGTCTTGACTATGACAGTAGCCAACAAAAGATACATTACAGGAAAACAACAAATCAAATCAACTGTGCTAGTGATAATTTCTTACACAAGTTAGATGTAAAATATATATACATTTAAACAAAAGGCATTTCCAAGGGTTCCTCGGTTTTTGAAGTCAATAATAAACTGGTAGGTAGGTATGAGGCACCTATTGATATATATCTCCTGACCTATAATTACAACAACAGACGGCGCTTGTTAGAACTGAAGGAGTCTAGATGCACTGGATATCCTGCTCTGGTTTTGGGCTAGAATATAGTAACGAGATCCACTGCGGTGGCACAAAAGCAACAAAGCCTGAAGGTACTGAAGTAAACTAAGTACCTTAGCCCTCTGCTGAGTAGAATAAGCTACCAGAAGAAGAATCAATTCATCACCTTGTTGTAACAGATTATGAACTCGCCCAACTGGTGAGCCAGGATACGACGACGATCATTTAGTCCTAAATGACGGCTGGGAAGCAGCATCCTCAAGGACTGCTGAAGATTGCTGGCAGCTCGCTTCAGAAAGTGTACCACGAGCTCCTGCAAGCATGAAAGATAGAGTTAACAATGGACCAGCTGAAAGATGAGGGGAAAAGGGAACAGAGGTACTGTAATTGTTCCTGACTGGCGAAAACTAACAGTACAGTCTGTCAGTTGTCAGTGCATTTCCTCAGGACAAGGTCATTTTGTAATGTGCATTTTTAATACAGCCCTACAAATCCTAGACCGTAGAGAAGAAGGATGTTGTGCCTTGTCTGAGGAGGGTTTGAACTGAGAACACTTGATGAGTGTTTGAAAAAGAAAAAAAAAAACACAAAGCAGCAACAACATTGAACAACTTATAAATTCCAATACTTTTGGAGAACATCAAAACACAAACTGTAGCATGTTAAAGAAGGCTGGTGATGAAGTACATATGTTAGCATAAAACCCTCTCAGCACTATCACAATGAAGGAAATCTTGGTCAGGTATCTCCACTACAGTGATGTAACCCTATTTCTTTACATTTCATATGTGTATATTATCATCACAGCTTCTCCATAGCATGGCTACATCTACAAGCATGTAATTCCAGTTCCCCAACCAAGCAGGATCAATGTCTGCATCCACACCCCCCCCCCCCAGTGGAAGAAACATATGGATAGAAGATCTTAAGACAAGATG
Source organism: Alectoris magna (assembly GCA_030625065.1). Lineage (NCBI taxonomy): Eukaryota > Metazoa > Chordata > Aves > Galliformes > Phasianidae > Alectoris > Alectoris magna. Next base: position 21,812,551 of record CM060565.1, read on the forward strand.
CATCCTGTGAGTGTTTTGAACCCTTTCTGTGTTGCCTCTGGATTTGCTTTGGGTTAGGAGCACTGCTAATACATGAATGAGCAGCCTCACATACAAGACATTGGATTCTACAGTTTGTCTCTCACTGCCACTACACCAGGCTGGTTTGATCTGTTATTTTAAATATTGTTTTTTTACAGTATAGCAGACAAAGTGACTCCTAAAAAGCCAGTTTTAATTTCTCCTTGGAAAGCACAGGAGTAACATTTTCCAGTGAGTTAACCTATTTCTCCCGACACACAGTTCAGTTGTATCTCCAAACTGCACCAGCTCTTCCCCTGAAACACACATTCAGCAAGGACATATTTGTTTGCAGAAAGCTAAAGAACGTGCCGTACAATGCTCCTCTGGGGAGGTATTATGAGGGAATCCAAGCTTGTTGCAATATTTGAAACGCATATACACTGACCACAAAACTTTAACACACTGCCTAGAGAAACATATCACATGGTTTCAAAAGAAAAACAAAACAAACTAAAAACATCCCCCCAAAACACCTATGCTAGATAGAAACTCTTTTCTCAGTGTCTCTTACTTTTTCTTTGCTATCCTGAATACATGAAACACTGCTAAGTACAGATGACTGCAAAGAGTACAATAGTACAGAAGTGAAAAAGCTTAACAGGGTACTTGCTCTATTTGAGTGGATGTTTTTTGGTGTTTTTTTTTTTTTTTTGTAATGCAAGAGAAGCATGGATTAGATAATGCGAAGTAATCCCAAGGAATCTTGGAGGAGTTCTAAGGCAGTTAGGGTCAGAGCTGAGAGATCCAGTGAAGAATCAGGGAAAGATCCGGGCAGCTCAAATGTCAACCACGCTTTAGTCATCTAGAGTCTACTCTGACATTGCTCAGGTGTCAGCCAGCATTCCTATCTTGTCTGTATGTTAAAATATAGAACTGACAACTAGACAAAGATAAGTAAGTATAATCTTAGAATCGTAGAATCCTTAGAGTCGGAAGGAACATTTAAAGATCATCTAGTCCAACTCTCCTGCAATGAACAGGGACATGCACAGATAGATCAGGATGTCCAGGGCCTGATCCAGCCTCACCATGAAAATCTCCAGGGATGAGACATCAACCATATCACTAGGTAACCTGTTCCAGTGCCTCACCACCCTCGCTGAAAAATATTTTTTCCTTATAACTAAATCTACTCTCCCTGTTCTATCACTGCAAACACCACTAAAGAGTCTGTCCCCTTCTTTCCTGTTGTTCCCCTTTAGACACTGACAGGCTGCTGTCAGGTCACTTTGGAGCCTTCTCTTCTTCAGGCTGAACAGCCTCAGCTCTCTCAGCCTGTCCTCACAGGAGAGGTGTTCCATTCCATGGGTCATTTTTGTGGTCCTTCTGAATGCCCTCCAACACGTTTATGTCTTGCATGTACTGAGGATTCCACATCTGGATGCAGTACTCCAGGTGAGGCCTCACCAGCCCAGAGCAGAGGGGCAGGCTCACCTCTCTTGCCCTGCTGGTCACAAGACACTTTTGGACCTCAATTCTTCCAAGAATTGGAATTGATCTCAATGCTCAGAATAGATTCAAGCTGGGCTACTCTAGGCTAACATAAAGCTTCTTACCATTTGCTCATCCTCTTTTGCAGCCCAGGCAGCATTCTGGAACTGGTCACCAGCATCCTTCATCAATCGCAGCTGAACGTGCTGTAGATAGGCAGAGAAAGCCCTACGAGCCTGCACTTTGCTGTGGACCAAGAGAATCACAGTCAGCTACTCAGAGTAGTAATGGAAAGAATTACAGGCGAGTATATTCAGCAAGGATCTTGCAGGTGCAAAAACAGTGATGACGCTTAAGGGAAAGAGAAGCACTTCACCCCACCAGTATTCCCAAGGAGACCTTCAGTTCACAAAGATAGGGCACACAGTTCCACAGATTCAAGACACAGCAGATGCCCTCTAATTTCTAAGAGCACTTCAAAACATTGAGTGCTTTCTTTGCCTTCTCACAGTCATAGCAACTCTCTTCCAAAAGTCAATATCACAAACATCAGTAAAACCATATTTTTAAACCCAGGTCAAGGCTCTCCTGGACCTTCATCTTCACAAGCATTTTGAACATAACAACAGACCATAAATTAAAGAGCTTAGCATCACTCCCAGAGTTCTAACAAAGGCCATGCAATTCCCATTGGAAATGACAGAATTAAATCAATGAAAGTAAGCTTTTCCCTGCTGGTCCAAGGACAAAGGCCAGATTTCATTGAGCAAGGCACCACTCAAGTAAGAACAAACATCAGCACAATCTGCTGTGCAGCTGGCTGAGCATGTTGGGAAGCTGTGAGCACGAACTGAGGAGAAGACCAGGATGAGACAAGGAGGGACACATTGATTATTATTCCTTCACAATAGCAGTCACTTTAGCATATGTATCTGTTGCAAGAGAAATTGCTGAAAACTTTACTTATTTCTGCTCAGTGTCATCTTGGCCTAAACCCTCTCCTCCAGCATCCTTTTCCCTCAGTCTATTCTTCATTGTAGTTTCCTCCAGCATCACCATAAACTGTCACTTGCGTTGCCAAGCACAGTTTCTCCTTTCATTTCATAAAAACATAGAGGCAGATGGGCTTTAGTGCCAGTGACTGATTCCCCTTCTATTACAGGCAATGTCAATCTCTTCTAAAAAATTACCGCATTTCATCTTAAAAGAAGAAAAAAATAGTCATTTCACAATCATGAGGTTTTTCAAATCACTACTTTCCTGAAATGGTATTTCAGATCTCACTGTTTCAATAATTAGGAAACCTCTATTACTGTGCAGCCTAGCTTCATTCACGGACAATTTTGATTTGCTTTCTCTTTCTCCAGCATTATCCTATGGGTTGGTTTCTTTTGGATGAACAGGCCCGGTTTCTTTTGGATGAAAATGTTATTACTTCAACTCCCTGGCCTGCTGGCCCCGCAGCAAAGCTTTCATCAATGACAGATCAGATGGGGCCAAGCCCAGCACAATCCTGGAGCATGAGGTCACTACATGCCTTACACACTTCTGTGGGGGGAAATCCCAACATCACTGGGTGCTGAGCAAGATTCTGCCAGGAACAGACAGAGCTGACATTCTCGGCAGAAGTCAGTTCTATATACAGGTAGATGACATTATTGCTATACCCATCCTCAAAAACATTTCAGAATCTTCTGTCATAACAGCAAATGTTCTTGCTAGAAGAAAACCTCAGAACTATTCCTAAATCCATTTGATAATTCATAAATCCTCCCAGAAACTAATCTAAGAAGGCAGATACAAGCAACATTTTTCCTCCTCTACCTTTGGACACTTTTCACACAAAACAATATTTCTTATATCTGTGTAGGATGGTTTTTCATCTTCTAGATGTATGAGCACTTCTTGTTCTTCTTAACCATCTGCAAATAGTCACTTTTATCAACTGAATTTAAGGGAAAGATCAACTCGTCTAAACATCTAGTAGGACCCAGACTGTTATTTTTCTACACAATTTCCTCCAGTACCACCACTCTTTTTTTCAAGCAGCTGAGTCATCCATCTGAACAATCTGCTCCACAGTCATGCTCAGCAGCAGGCAATAAGACGTGTCAGTAACTTATTGCTCTGAAATGACCTCTTGTCCTGCTCTCAGGAGGTGCAGACCCTGAGCGTCAGAGACTGCTGTTAGGGATAAAAATTTCACCATCCAAAATACAAGCACAACAGAGAGAAAACTCTGTTTTTATGGAGAGGTAGCACTGAGGTGCACTTTTTCCCAACCTTTCTTGAATAGCTTAACATATAAAAACTGCAATTTCTTTGGAAATGCAGAGAATGAAAAAAAACGTTTTAGAATTCAATAGCAAACATCTTGTATTAAGACAAAAGCATTTTAGAAGCTCAAGTTGACTAAAAGAATAACTTACATGATCAGATTAAAGAATGAAATGAAAACTACAGTTCATGCTTTACACTAATCAAACAGGTCAGACATTAAGGTAAACTGTCAGTCTTTGCAACCATCTGCCTTCTGTGTCGACTGTTTACTAAGACCGCTCACAGACAAAAATCCAGGCTCTTTAACCACGGTCTCCTCTGACCTCCTCACTCCCATTCATAGTGGAGCACGTAAATCTATACTCTCAATATTTTTATAGTAGCTGACAGTCAAACTCAAAGCAATACATAGAAATCTCTCACCTTAGATTTCCTTTTTTTTTAAGAATCTGCAGCAAGTTAAACTGAGGCTTTGAGTCTGCCTTTTCAAGAAATGGCTCTCCTCCATTTCTTGTTTTCTTGTCAAGTTTTTCTGTCAACCTCTCCTTACTGGCAGTTTTCACCAGGTCAGAGAGCTTTGGCTTGCTTTTCAACTGGCTGTTCGAAAGAGAGCCGGGAGTTCCATCTTGTTCCTCATCTTCATCTGCTGCCTCCTCTTCCTCTTCACCTTCTGTGTCTGTGAGGGATAGCTTTGTTGGCTGTGATGTCTCTGTAGAGAATAAATAATCTATTCTGTGATCAAGCCGTGGGGACCATCCTACCATAAATATGCTTAGGTTTATTCCCAAACTCTTCTGCCAGAAGCAGAAAACATCATTTTAGAACAGCATGATAACTATTGCTGCCCTTTATTATTCTTTCTGGCTTTTCATTTTTTCATTTACATATCAAACAGCTAAAGATCTTAACTTCACAAAATGAGAAACAAAAGAAAGGTAGTTTCCTCTGCTTCATCCTGACTCTTTGGCAGGCCTTGAGTTCACATATATGTTCACTTTCTGTTTTTTTGCATATCACAAAAACCAAAGCTAAAAAAATCTCAACTTCACATGTGCCTGTAAAGATCACATATTTTAATACAGCTCCATAAGTCATCATGTAACACACAGCCTCTCCCATGGCAGTCAATATCAGGTAGCTACTAGAAAGAGTTGGATAAAGGCTCAAGGAACAGTCACTTATGAAGATCATTCCCCTCTGATTCCTTTTAAGCCTTTGTCACACTGGCTTGAATAAAAAGCATTTCTCTCTTTCTAAGTGCTTAGAGGCAGTTCAAGTGTAGCAAACCTAGCCAGCAAGGTTCCAAGTTTTCCTCTTTCTCTGGACAGCTGGAGGACTATGGAGACACACATAGTGTAAAGTGCAACTACAAGCTCATGTTCAAGAAAATAGTAATTACGTTTAATCAGATATGTAGAGATATGAATAGTGGGAATGGAATTCTTAGAATTATAAAACAGTTGGAGTTGAAAGGGACCTTTAAAGGTCATCTAGTTCCAAAATTCCAATGTGGCAGGGATGCCTGCAACTAAATCAGGGTGCAAAAAGTCCCACCCAGCCCGAACTCCAACACTTCCAGGGAGGGGGCATCCACAACCTCTGAGCAACCTGTTTCCATTTCTAACCACCCTCATGGTAAAGAATTTTATCATTATATTTAATCTAAACCTACCCTCTCTTAGCTTAAAACCATTATCCCTTGTCTTGTCACAACACACCATGGTTAAGGGTCTCTCCTCATCTATCTTTTAGGTCCCCTTAGTAATTTGAAAGGACCTGTAAGATCTCCATGGAGCCTTCTCTCCTGTAGACAGAACTGCAACTCTCTCAGCCTCTCTTCACAGCAGATCTGTTACACCCCTCTGATCAATTTCAAGACCCTGACCATTTTCTTGACACTAAGAAGGCAGGAAGCCCAGAAGAATAATAAAGTGAAAATTAGTAACTCATGAAATAAAAATGTCAACCCCTGAATCCCAATCCCCTTAAGGGCTTCAATAGCTAGAACAACCAACCCCATTCACACAGATTTCAAATAAAAAAAAAACTCATGTTTTTTAGGACTTGACACTCATCTAACATTCTAGCTGTGCATACCTGATGACCTTGTTTGCGCTGTTCTAGCTTTGGTACGACATCGCCGGCGCTTCCGTAACTCCAGAGAAATGAGCTTTCTCTCATAAAAGAGAGAATGAGAGCCTACAGCTTCCAGACTCATATCCAGCCTCCCATTTAGATCTTCCCTGGAAGGTATAATAGGGAGACATACTTAAACACTGTTTATACTTCTCTCTCTGAAGGTACAAAGAAATTTGGCAGATTAAATTTCTTCAAGAAACAGTTTTCTTGACACAGGGCAAAAACAATTACTATCAGTCCAGATTCGCTCCATTTAAAGCTTACGAAGTTCATAGCAAATTTTTCAAGTACTTCACAGAACATCAGCTCTCAAAAGCCCTACTGTCATGCTTTCACAGATCAGCAGCATCTCTCCAACATAAAGCAGCTCAAGGCACAATTAGTAAGGAAAACTGAATTGAACAGTATGAGTACAAAACAATGGAGGGGAGTTCGAAGAGAGGACATGGACCTGAACCCTGTCCGCAAAACCTTTTATGTAGACAGCTTCTTCTTAACTGTTATGTCAGAGACAAGAATTTTAACTAACGTAATCTAGGTGAACATCGACACTCTTTCCACAAATTCAGCAAAGGAGAAGGATCTCGGTCAGACTCCTTAAGAGTAAACAAACATACTAACTTTCTACCAGTGCAGAAAGATCCAGCAAAATACTCTTTGTAATGTAAGCGTGAATATCCACAGAAAATTTCCGTTGTTCCATTTATCTACCGGAAGTAGCAAAGTAGATATATGGGTATATGAAGTTCTGAAACCTCACATATTATGGAATCTTTCAAGAGAGCTCACATACTGTGCTCAACATTACAGCAGAAGTGCCAGAGTAACAAGCCTAAGAGGAGCGATCTTAAGGTCCAATGCAACAAAAACGTTAGCTTTTCTGATGGGACACTGCTTCCTCACTGCATTTTCTTAATGAAATCGGTTATGAAAGGTGGGAGCAACAGAATTCTTTTGTATTTGGATTGGTTTGGGGTAGAATAGGTGTTGATCCAAGATTTAGAAAGCAAAGCTATGGCAATCTAAATTCAGAGTAAGCTGAAAAATTCAAATTATTTAAGAAGCATTTACCCAGATCTTCCAGAGATGAAGTCTCCTTTCATCTTGTCCCTAAAAAGGGAACAAGGGCAAATATAACCTTTCACTCTTGATCAGCAACTCTATTAAAAAGCCTCCAAAATCTTTTATATATAAAATGAAAAGACTAAGATCATAGAATTTCTTCTTAATCTAATCTTAAAGGAGGATAAAAGGCTCTAAAAGAGGAATTGTGAGCAGATGTTCTAAAAATAATGCTTACATCTTTCTAACTCAAACGGGAGATGTCATTACTTACCACTAGGCTCTAGAAACATCCCTGAAATTACACAGCAAGGTATCTTACAGTGCAGCCTTACCCTTCTTCTGTAGTAACTGAGACATGTAAGAATAAGAGAAATCTCCACAATAACCAACACACTAGAAAAGAGATGTACCACTATTACTGTCCTTTATAAATCACAGACTGATGTTTATAATACTGGATAAGTGAACAATCAGTACTTTTCATGCTTTGTCTCCCTCCCAAACCCCAAATCATTCTACCTGTCCTGAAACAGACGTGTAGCCAGCATGTAGTTCATTGATGTCTTGTACTCTAAAAAAGATCTAGAAAAACAAAATACAGGATGTCTCAAGGTAGAGTTCACTACATTGAAAGACATTATACAGAAAAAAAAGTAATCTATAAAAAATATCCCAGAACAAGTTGATTGAGACAACACGTTGTACCACAACAGAAAAGAGGAAATGAGAGCTATCAATTCTTAGCTGAAGTTCCTGATGAGGCAAGAGACATGAAGAAGCACTGTACACTGGAAAGAGAGAAAAAAAAGCATAGTATATATAGTACCACTCACTCCTATATAGAGTTTATGGCCCAATGAGAAAGTACACAGGTACACAGTATATGCAGCTGTAGGATGTAAAAGCGGATAGCAGCAATAAGTTATTTAAAGAGAAGACATTTTTATTCTGACAGAAAAGCGGTATCAGTATCTATGAAACAATGTTAACAGCCTTCTGTAAGGTGCAATTAGAGAAAGTAGCAATAATAAACAGCAATTCTACTAAAACCCTCAGTACACTCCTGACAGTTGACCACATTAAACTACATGTACCTAACAGAATATCCCTCAACAGAAAGCATCAGTGTAACACTGAGCCATCCTAATGGATTTTGATACTTACCCATAAAGGTCCCATGTTAATGGGGTAGGGAATATGCGGATGAAACCTCCTCTCCGTTCATTCTCATCTTTCACTCGACGAAGAACTTTTATCTTGTAATAAATTAAAAAGAAAAAAGAAAAATATAGCCAGCAAAATACAAGCAATGGATAAAGAACCCCAGAAAAATCCCTCGACTTCAGAGCATAAATGATATCACTGCAGTCCTTGGGGTGAGCTAGGTATGTACGACATACATCCTTAGGCAATTTTATCTTGCGTTTAAATTCCAGAGGAGTATACCATGTATGTTTGGCACAGTTGAGGGCAAAGACAATTTGGGCAAAACCCCAGCAGTAAAACTCAGCAGTTCTGTTTCAAAAAAAAATAATTGTACTTCTGTCATGCTTTTCCTACGTGTCCACTTGCTCTTTGCTGTGCAAGTTATCCCACACATGGTGTGAAAGCCAAGGTAAACAAAAGATACTTAATATCCTACTTACCTCTTCCATGGAGAGACCCAGCACAGAACTTCCTTGCCTTCCTGTTGCTTTTTCCCTCCCTGAGGACATCAAGTTTTTCATTTCAGCATCACTGGCAGAAAGAGGACGGGTACGCTGCAGAGACAGTGCAAATACAAATCTTTCCCTTCCTCTCACAAATTCCTTAATTTTTTAAGTTACATTCAAACCCTAGGACTCAATTTCCAACAGAATCTACAATCTAGAGAACTACAGCTAAAATTCAAGCTCCTGCAGTTCACTCTTTAAAGAATCTACACCCTGTTGGGCACCAAGTGTGAGTATTCATATTCCTAGTTTTCAGCAGAATAGGATAATTCAGACATCACTGCCAGTATTTACATCCCTAGCCCATTCAGGGAAAGCATGAGAAATACCCAAAAGCACCAAAGTCAGAATTCACACTCTCAGCCCCTGAGCCCAGAAAGATCCATGCGCAAAGGATAATAAAGCCAGAGTTCACATTCATAGTCCCCCAAAAAACACTGGGGTTCACACATCAGTGGTATTAAGAACATGATTCTCTGTCCCTGTTCTGTATTCCTGCATGGCAACGCAACTGCAATTCACCGATGAGATAAAGTTGCAGGAAAACCTGGCTCATTTTTATGCATATGTAAATACAAAATGCAAATTGAAAGAAAAACGATGAGAAGAGTTGCAGAAAATAAATAATTTCCAAGATAAATCAATCTGATGAGCAGTTGTGATGAATTATAAGAAAGAACAGGAATTCCAAATATTTCTAGATTAACAGGATTATATGCAGGGTGCTCTGAAAGTAAGGCTTCTTTCTTACTTCCATGGAAACCACAACAGATACAAAGAGTACAAGAACTCCATTTGGTAGAGCAGATTCTTAGCTACTAAACACTATTTATCAACAGTCACAACCATTAGATACACTTTTTTTTTTTTTTTTTTTTTAAACCAGCAATGAACAGGAGCCTGCTTGCCACTCTTGTAAACATCTACACCAGCAGAGGTTACCCACTGTCACTGCTGCCACTGCCGAAATGTACCACCCACCTCCCCACTGTGCTCACATCCACTGTTTTGTCTCTATAAACCTTCAACAAGCATCGATAAATGTCAATGGGCACCATTTTTTCCTTGGGGAAGAACTCAGTTCCACATCTTTGCTTCATCCGCATTTCTGTGTCAGACACCATTTTGTCAGACGGCTCCTCTGCTGCCACCTGTCACACAGCAAGGTTCAACCTCTACTGCCATACCACCACCATCTGCTTCTGATGGCCTGGGCCAATGTCATAAAACAGGAGGCATTACTTCCAGAGTAGCCCTTATACAATCTTAAAATTCCAGCAAGACTGAAATCTTCTGAAACATTCTCGAGTACATTTTAAGCTTGTCTTAGGCTTATTTCAGATGAAATGCTTCTGGAGATGGAAAAAAAACACTATAAGTTTAGCTCAAAGTCTCACGCCTTTATATAAAATTCAAACTCTCTCTTAGCAGTGCACCAAACAAAGAATGTACTAGAGAGCTTCCTTATTTCAGAAAGAAGTGAAAAACGTGACAGAAACCTTAACTGGGAAAAGCCCAACGGAATAACCCATACTGCTCAGCTAGAACTTAAACTCATGGCAACACCAGATTTAATTTTTATCTGTAAGGACCACTTGAATTGGAATTGAATTCCAGTCTCACTTCATCATAAATTGCAAATGGCTGTTAAGAATTCAGAGATGAAACAACCACAACAGCAACAAGCACTGCAATAGAATGGGTTATACTCTGCAGTGACTGGCAGAGAAAATTTCAAAGAAAATTGACATTGCCATTTTTTCTGAAATATGTTGTTAATCCTAATGGAAACTGACTAAATAAAACAAGAGAGAATGAGACAATCTGGATGAGAGGGGTAGGTAACAAAAGCATTTGTAGAAGAAATAAAAATGTCAGTACACAGACACGTCTGACTGATGCTCTAGACTAATATCCTTTCCACTTAAGGCCATCTCTTCTTAAACTTTCCTCTAAACTGAAAGAACAGCTCTACAACTTTGCTTCAGTAACCACCTCCTCCTCCTTCAACACAGAACTCTGCTTTAACACAGAAATGCCTCCAACTACACAAAATTCTTGCTTTTGACCCAGCTTATCTTCAAAAGTATAGATAAATTCAACCGCTTTGATTTAATCTCCAAATTCTGCAAGCATCTCTGGTTCCCACATCATGCTTTTCATTATACTAATCACTGACAGCAGTTGGCACAAAGATCCTTCCTATTCTCTGTGAAACCTCATTACTCAGTCAGACTTTTTTCTACCAGTCTTATCTTTTCTCATAGCCTCAACTAAACTTACATTGAATGACCTACAATGGCAGCCCATGGAACAGATTTGGATCTCAAGACAATTCCATCTGTGCTACCTTTCTTCCTGCTGGGAAATCACAGAAAAATAGAATGAATCATCACTACTGTGCTAGCCCATGAAGCCCAGCAGCAAAATAATGCCTACCAAGTCCCCACACAGCCAGATGCTTAGAATTATAAGCTAACACTGATTTGCCCATATGGATTGCATGGAGGGTGCCAAGACTATTGCACAAGGTAACGTCCAAAATGGCATTCTTTACATTGGCGAGGAAGTTGAATCAAGTCCAGTACTTACCAGTCTGCTGTTTGTTGGTTGGGACTGTGCAGACACAGGACGCTGCAAGAAACACACAAAGGGCAAAAATAAAACCTTGTACTGTTCAAGACACTACCATCCCTGCCTGAGTTGCAGAGGAGCAGTGAGTGCCCTAAAGCAAACAAGTATAACTGAAGTCCAGAGAAATAGCTAACAGCTTCTATTGCTTTGTTTCAGATCATGCTCACGTCCATCACAAAACCATCCTACCCCTGTTCCAGAATACAGCACTAATCCTAACTCAGACATGCTCAACAGTCATTCACAACGCATCTGGACACATGCATAATTTTCAAAAGCACACACATACACACACACAAAAAAACCCCTCTTTAAATGGATGAATTCAACTCTCAAGATAAAAATTCATGTTTTCGTAAGATAAGAGCTACCTAGAAGAAAATATTTATTAGCTATTTATTGAAAAGAAATAGATGCTGCCAAGCAGAGCTGTTAACAGAACGGACAGAGAAAAAACAGTAAAAATCCTGACATTCCAGAAGCTATTTCACTTTACTATCCTCACATTATTCCAGTTTTTGTGGAGAAACAAGGCGTTACTCAACATTCCAGTACATAAGCAGAACCATGATCAGAATGTCAAAAAGTACCCCGTATTACTTAAGGACTGATTTGGCATCAGGCCTACAAGCAAGACCAGTCTGATGGCAGCAGTATGACTGAAAGAAAGCTACTGTCATAGGAGCTTAGATTCTTCTTGCTTTTGGTGGCATTCAGGCTGCTTTTTTCCTCCTCTCTCATGCTCAAAGGTGTAAGAAAGGATTCTCAAGAGATGTATCTATCATTCACAGTTGTGCTACTGCCAAGTTCATTTCTATAGTTGGTCTATACAAAACATGCCAACGTTCATTCATTGCATACAATTAATTGGAATGGTTTCAGTCCTCATCAACAAGTTACAATGGAAGCCACTCAACTGTTGGTCTCTCTAGAAGAAGAAATGCTCAGAGAGACAAGGAATTGCACAAAAAACCTGCAGTCTAGTCCAGTATAATTCATGAAACATTAGTCACCGTAACCATCTCATGGCTCAGAATACTAGTATCAGGCTTTCTTTCCCAGGAAGTGATTTTCCTGACGATTAAAGATGGCCTACGCAAACAATTACAACTCAGAAATCCTGAAGGAATTAAAAAAAAAAAATCTAAAGTAGTCTTTGCAACCAAGAGTAGGTACAGAAATATAAAAGATTCAACAACATCTGAGATAAAGCACACGTCAAGAGCAGGCCACAATATTCTTGAAGCACAGGAAGATCTACAGATCTAATTAGTCATGGGATTTCCACCCCGGTTCATAACACAGAAAGCTATTCCCATTAAACACAGGTGAAGCGGACAAATGTCCCAAAAGAAAATTTAGTCTTATCTTGTGGTCACTGGCTCTACCATACGAATCTTTGCATATTTGAACTGTCCAGGCCTTAAGAGCCATTTGTAGTTCTCAAGCAAAGTTAATCTATAAAACTTAAAACCTCCTGAAAATTCAGTGCTTCCTAACAGCTCAATTTTCTGAGATTACAGTACTTTGTTTCAGATAAAAGATTTCAAGACATCATGACCTGATACAGTTACAGTAAGAGAAGGTCACTTCCTTCTTCTGGAACGGTTCTTTATTTATTTGACATACCTGTCTGCCATAAAGAATACCTTTATGGTGAGAGGTATCCATAAAACTGACCTTAGAAGATTTGGACTCAGACAGGTTGAGCCAGGTCACCTCACCAACTATTCATACATATTCCCAGTGACTCAAAATTCCAAGTTTTTCAAGAAGCAAAGTGCTACAATTTCTGTAAGTCTTCCCATTACCAAAATGGGCCACGTATTGGTACTCTGCCACTGAATGAATAACTTTTCATTTCCTAATTGAGCTTGAGTCAAACAGCCATGCTCTGTGTACCTTATAGGACAATGTACATCAACTGCAGAGAACATCAGGATAGGCCTTTTGCCTACTTGCCTTGCAAGAAATTCATATTAAAATTTGAAAGAGATGGGGGATCTCCCTGTTTCTTGTGGTTACTCCACTCTCACAAATATTTATGGGACCCACGTGGTGCCAGAAGACACCTGCTCTTCACCATTACAGTGCTCAGAAAGCGCTAACTCAGCAGAAAAGGTAATAGACAATCACAGAAAGCCACATGAGGTCTCAGTCCAAGGATCCAAAGGAAAGGAGAAACTCTACAATTACATGGGTAAGAAGTTTTAAATTTTAAATGCAAAACCTCTTTCTCTCTAGAAGGATATCTCAGAAAATATTCATAAAGCTCTAGGATTCTGGAAGCTTGATGCTCACAGTAAAATGAAAATGGCTACACAGCCATAGCTCAGCTGCAGCCTGAGGCTTTTCTGTAGTTCTACCGGAAATCCAGATAACCCCACTTACTGAAATGGGTGAGTTGGAAGGCACCTAAAACATTATCTAGTTCCAACACCCCTTCTAGAAGGAGGGACACCTTCCACTAGGTCACGTTGCCCAGAGCCTCATTCAGCCTGGCTTTGAAGACCTCCAGGGATAGGGCATCCACAGCTTCTCTGGGCAGCCTGTGCCAGTGCCTCACCACCCTCATCACGAAGAATTTCTTCCTAATGTCTAATCTGAATCTACCCTCTCTTACAGTAAAACCATTATCCTTTGTTCTTTTGCTACACTCCCCGATATCCTCTACCCTCAATTTCTCACCTTTGACCCAAACTCAATGAGAATTACTTTTCTGCTACCTTCCTCAGCTCAGGCATGTAGAAGACACTTACCTGTAGCTTCTGGTATGGATTTCTCCTGACAGATTCAGATGAATGATAAACAGTCCGGCTTGATCGCTGGCCTGGATCTTGACATACAAAGCCTGTGGGGATCAGGACACCAGTGAGAGCTTATAGACTAGTAAGCTCTGAGACACAAACCTAGCACTCCTACTAATAATCTCACTCTGTACATACACAGAATCACAGAATGGCCTGGGTTGGAAGGGACCTCAAGGATCACGAATCTCTAACCCTCTGCCACAGGCAGTGCCACCAATGTCCACATCTAATACTAGACCAGGCTGCCCAGGGCCCCATCCCACCTGGCCTTGAACACCTCCAGGGATGAGGCATCCACAACCTCTCTGGGCAGCCTGTTCCAGCACCTTACCCACTCTCACAGTAAAGAACTTACTCTTGACATCCAATCCAAATCTTCCCTTCTTCAACTTAAAACCATTTCCCCTTGTCCTGCTGTTATCTACCCTTTTGAAGAGTTGACTCCCCTCCTGTTCATAGGCTCCCTTTAGGTACTGAAGGGCTGTAATTAGGTCACCCCACTGCCTTCTCTTCTCCAGGTTAAACAAGCCCAGCTCCCTTAGCCTGTCCTCGTAGGGGGGGTGTTCCAGCCCTCTGATCATCTTAGTGGTCCTTCTCTAGACCCTAACAACTCTCCATCTTTCTTGTACTAGGGGCTCCAGATCTGGACACAGTACTCCAGATGGGCCTCACAAGGGCAGAGTAGAGAGGGACAGTCACCTCCCTGACCCTGCTGGCCACTCCTCTTCCAATGGAGCCCAGGATACCATTTGCTTTCTGAGCTGCAAAAGCACGCTGGTGGTTCATGTTAAGTTTTTCATCTATGAGGACCCCCAGGTCCTTCTCTGCAGGGCTACTCCCAACTACTCTCAAGGACTGCTCCTTCCAGTCTGTATATATGCCTGGGATTCCTCCAGCCCAAGTGCAAAACCTTGCACTTTGCTGTGTTGAACATAAGCTTCTTGTCACTGCTGAAAGATCAAAAAGGACACCTGTTTTTTTTTATGCCTAGCATTGTATATTTCCAATCTTTGCACGTCACGTTGTACATTCCATTTCTGGAAAAAAAACAATACCAAAACTTACTCCAGAAGCAACTACTTAAATCAGTAAGTTGGGCTGCTGAATATCACACACAGGCTCCCCTCCCTCAAACAGCTGATCAGTCTACTTGTTGACAGTTCTATCACTTGTAGCAACAGAGGCAGGTTGCTTAAGTAACTGAACCAAGATGTGCTATGAATGCCTAAAGGTGCTGTGTACTGAAAAGTCATGCAGCATTCACAGTCTTGGCTCCATTTCTACAGAGCATAAACAGAACTCATACATTCAACCTCAAAGTACACATATACTGATTGTGAGCACTAAGCAAAAGCTAATTGCTTAGGACAAAAAGAGCGGTGTCTTAAAATATCCAAGTATAAACTCTTAATATCACCTAAACACAAACAACCAGATTATTTACATGCTAAAGCTGAAATATCCACGTATAACTTCCCAGTGCTAAACGGAGTTGCTCTCCTTAAGTAGGATTTTCCTCCATTATAGTCATCTAATAATCTAACATGCAGCTCATTAACACACTTTTTATCATTTTTAGATGAGGGAAAGATTCAAGAAGTTCTTTGTCACACTCACCTACAAGGGTGAACATATCTGAAAGCATGCTTGCTTTGATCTTGAGGTCCAAAGGTGCATCGCTACCCCACATGCAACAGAGAACAAGCAGAATTATTTGTCTGGTATTCAATCAGAGAAATACATCAGTTGACAAGATCCACTGCGATAAAATTTCTTTGCCTTAAGACACAACCAACGTACTAGGCAATCTAGGGGGCTCACACACATTAGGTAAGCAGCAAACAGCAACAGATTCACCTATTTCTGTTTATAAACACTACACCTATTGATTTTTTAAACTTTACACAGCTTTTATCTTCCAATGCAGAAATGTCCAATCTTATTTTAGCTTTGTTTATGCTGCATTTCTTGGAATAAATGTTTCTGTCAGATTTCTCAAAAAACCTCACCCAGCAATCTATGCCTTTTCCAAGTAAAATCATTAAATCAGATAGGTTCACTCCAATGCATGGGAAAAAACAATTAGTGAAGGTGAAAGATATGAACAGATCAGACAGGAGACAAGTGATAAATATCCGTAATTTTTCCAATAGACATCAATGAATAAAATTCAGATCAGACAAACAAAGTTAGACTTCTTGGGGAGCAGAAAAACCAACCACTTTTTACGGTACAGCAAGAGGTGGAAACAACTTGGACAAAAAGACTGGCAATCATGAAGCAAAGCAAAGGATGCATACGTGAGTTAAAGCTGTAAAAATAATCCACTGTGTACATATGGGCACAGACCAACAAGCCCGGAAATTAGATACAGTGGCACCTGTAAACTACATGGGTAGTCTGGAAGCTTCATTAGACTACAAAGGTTAGAGTAAGGGCCAAGACAGCACTTATATCGTGGATTTCAGCAGGAGAATACTAGACCAAAAATGCAAACCCAAGAATACATCTGCATACACAATCTCATAATGCATACACTCTGCATACGTGTACAGGAATTCATTGGCATACACAAGTCTCATAATGGCTGAACTCTGCTTTGACTCCAAAATCTTTAAGTATCTGCTTGGCCAAACAGACTGAAATCCCACACAATAGCCTGGAGAACTTCAAGTTGTTTCTATGATGGCAGATTATGAAGTGCTAACAATGATGATGGACTGTAGAGGAGAAAGAATTAAAAAGAAAATGGAATCCCAACTGGTTTCCTTCAAAACCTTTTGCTGCAGTGAGTTTATTTCTGAAAAGGGAAAAGCAAATAACCGTTCCGTCAGCTGTTAGCAGTGGAACAAATACAACACAGGCCTCATGAAATCATGCTGTCCTAGGATCACAAGTTGCAAGGCTGACCACCTTCAGCAACAGTCCCAGCCTCAACCTGGTAATCACTTACCAGGCCAGTGATGGAGATAGGTTCACTTCCAACAGCCAGGGCTTGAGAGTATCATCAATAAGGACATCAAAGCCATACAGCTCTGAAAACATAGCAAGCATTGTGAATTTACATTACAGCATCTTTAAACACCTAGAAAAATTCAACGTTAGTTTATATCAGGTCAATTCTATCTATATCATTTATGTGAAATCCAGCTAATTCTCTAGGGCTGAATAAGAAACATTTCAAAAGTAGTAAGTTTTGCTCCCTCAGAATTCAAATTAAATGTAAGGAAGAGAGAAGCAGAAAATGAGCCTAGGAAAACATTATATAGAAAAACGAACTCTCTGCCATCCAGAAACTTCAGTTTGTGCAGAATATGTTCTTACACAGAGTTGACACAAGGCACAGCGATCCACTCTGCTTTTTTCACTGGATCCCAGAAACAACAAAAGTTTTCATCCCCACATTCAGTTTTCCCGTCAGCTACAGAAAACTGTATCTTTCGAGCATTGGCATCCTTCCAGTTCTTCCTGTATGTTTCTCTGCAGTATCCTCACAAGTACAAAAGGGTGTTCTCCTCTGCAGCTCCACCAACATGGATTACCTCCCACAACTCTTTTTCTCTTTGACAGTTTCCCACTTTATAGTAAATCACTGTAGAAATATTAGCTTCTAAGACATCTCTCTCCTTCATAACGTATTACATCTGCTAGATGCGTTCTGCTCTGTGCAGGTCATAACAAAGCCAGCTTCCCTTTTCAAGGTGGATTTTACTGTTTTGTTCTATACACAAGATCTCTCTAGTTTGGATCGAGTTGCAAGAAGGACACCACACAAAGACAACTGTAAATCAGAAGTTGGCATTAAGGCAATTCTCTCTTCTAGCATTAAGAAATATACTTGATGACCCTGAGTGCAACTTCTGTACATTTTTTCAAAACACCACAGAACAGGGTATTGGCAGAAAAGAAGGATTTCCATGGAATCAGCTGGTGCCCCAGTGCCTGAAGAGGAATGTGAAGAATTTATTTGCCAAGCTGCTTCCCTCAAATTCTGCTCCTGGCCTTTTGTTGCCTGCCTGATGCTCATGCTGGCTCCAGGGAGCTGGACTGCCTGACAAGACCTTCCTAAGTAGAGATCTGTATGAGAGCTCAAGTAGCTTATGATAGGAAGATAAAGAGCTGCAGGGAGGGACTTAGAAGGGGAAGAAATGGCATTAGGATTTGAGAGTGTTGCCTGATCGCTCTTCTAGACAATGAAGCCAGAGAGTGAGTAGAAAGCAAAACAGCAGAGTTAAGGAGTTGGTTCATTCCAAAGAAATGAGACTGAATCTACATTTGGCTCTCTTGCTCCCCAGACTGGGAAGGCTGCACTGTAGGAAAAAGGAGGAGGCTGGGATTATAGGAGTAAACATTAACAAAGCATTCTGTCCAAAAGAAACCTCTGATGCTTTTAATACGTTATTTCAAAAGACAATCCCAGGTTTAGTGAAGACATGTGACTATTACTGCACAGTAAACTCCACTGGACAGGCAGTTCATGTCCAAGACAGAGAAGCAATGAGTGGGCCTATGACAGCTGCTGGCCTGCAACCTCTCAGCCCCAGTCAAGAAGCAAAGCATTTTGTTTTGACTAACTTACACTTCTTTCACTACTGGCCATTCCCTCCCCCTGTCCCTCAAAGGACCTTTGCTAGTAATCCAGCTTCCTCTGTCTTTGTCATTCACACTTTCCTCCCTCCCAAATCACTTGCTTTTTAATCCTCCTTTTTTCCCACCCCAGTAAGTCCTAATTACTCACTCACTCCATCTACTGTTACAAATACATATAGGATACCTCTTGACCTTGGCCAATCCTGACTAAACTGCTGCTGGTATTCCATTCCCTCGTGGGTGCCTTGTTTATCAGGACAGTAGGCTCTTCAGGGCAACACCACTGGCTTAATTTCATTGCTAAACACAGGTATCTAATGTCACATGCAACGCCTTAGAATCTCCTAGTTAAGACTCCACAACCACTCCACAATGGCTGAAGTCTCCTAAGCCATATCCGCAGTGCCTAGACGGATGTGTTTCCTACTTTAGGGCATCAATAGCAAATTATTATCCATATTCTGACAAATGTATCAGGTCCCCACACTGGGCATAGCACAAAGGGTTCTCAAGTCTGGCTGAGATACTACAGCACAAACAGAAAATTAATTACCTGTATTCCCAATTATAGTAATGTCTCCTTGGCATTCTTTCACATGTGGAAAATGCACTACCTAGAAGGAGTACCCTCCCACTATGAAATTCAAAATTATGTGTAAGCAAGCACAAAAAAAATGTAAAAATCACATAAACATAGCAAAGGCCAGAAGTGTACCCTCCAAAATTACCAGTTTCAGCAAGATTGACACTTCCTTCTGCAGAGTGTGAAGAAAAAGGCCAAAAGAGCCATTGCTGCATCCATCAGGCTAACGTAGCAGCAAGTTTACAACAACCCATCTTGCACCACTGTTGTTATTAAGAGGTAAGAAGGGAAGAAACTAAGATACCAAGCTTCCACAGTGCCTTCTCTCACTCCCCTCTCCTCACTACTTTGATCCACAAAAACATTTCATCCTTTCAGTTTGCTAAAGTAAAATTATAACAAGAGGTACTGGCTATTGCCAAGATTCAGTAGGAACAGCCTCTATCCTCCCATTCCCATTAAGAGAAGTCACTGCTACCAGAGCCTCCCAATCCTCCCAAGAGAAGTGCTAGCTTTAGACTGAAGTCTAAGCAAACAGTTCAGTCGGAGATAAATGTTTATTTCTTAGTTTTTAATGAATGTCATTATTTAAAGAATAAGAGGAAGTCTTGATACATTATCTCGAGCTTTTGGTTCTAGTAAACTACCATGTAGTCAAAGTTTGGCTTACAGTCCTGCCAAAGACTGCACCGGTACTCCCTTTTAGAAGATATTCCCAAAGAATTTGCTATTCTCTGTTAAGTCTAGCAACTAAGTCACAAGTAATAGCTTGCAATGCAAACAATGTTTTCATGATTTTGCACTGAATATGCTCAACTGCTAGAAGATTGCTGTAATTCTGGTCCTTGTTCTCAGCTCATTCGCTAGGGAAAGAGCAGCAGCCTTATTGCAGAGGAGGTTTTCTGCAATTTAATGGAGGCAACCTGAGGTTAAGAAATGACATACACACTGAAAAAAAAATTGCAGAATATGCAACTCTTCTACTTTTGCAACAAAGACATTCTGTCTCATTTTAAACGAGCACATCTGCAAAGACACTCCTACTAAAAGGCAGGATTCTGACATTCAGCTGAGCTTTGGATTCTAAGTCATCAGTCCATTAGAGACCACTTAGAGCTACAAAGTGACAAGTAGGGAGAACAGCGCAGGGACAGAGACTAGCTCCTACAGAGCTATCGCTAGAAGACATATCGCTCAAATGTTTCTTACCGTTTAGTTGCAAGCTGATCATTTCAGTCAAATTTGAAGATACACATATACTACAAAAACTACCTTAGTACATTTTAATCATTAGGAGATCTATCATTAGGAGCCAGAAGATGCTGAAGACAATCTTCAGATTCAAAATGGCATCTTTACATACTGGCTTTACGGCAAAGACTGGCAGAAGGAGATAAAAGTAGAATGGATTAGGCTTTGCAAAAAAGAATATGCGTGCGGAATAGTTGTTCTGCTTTGGCTTTGTCATATATGTTAATCCAGTTTCAAAGATGAAAACATACACATGTGGCATACGTAAGGCTGACCTAAGCTTCCAAGCAGGGGCTTTCCTATACTAATGTCAAGCAAGTGTGCACAAATTCCTTAATAATCTCGAACTTTCATATCCTTCAAAATTCTTCAAAGATCAGGCCAGAACCATTCAATACTAAAAATTGTTAGCACTCTCCCAAACAGATTAATTGCTACTGCTAGGAAAACTAAGCATTCACAAAGAACAGTAATGTAGATGGCTGAAGATTGGTGATTAGAGATAAACTAAGACTTTTTAAGCATTTAGCTCACCACACAAGCAGTACAATAGTTTGTTTGCTCTATCCTATCAGTATAGATGAGATTAGAAGCATAAGTCTCATCAGTTTAGCCTTAGGACAAAGTAGAAGCTAAACAGGACACTCAGTGCCTTGCTGGGATCAAGAAACATGTATATTACTCTACCCTGCCTTACCTTCTTGATTGCACAAGCACTAAACAGTGTTACTGCTGAGTTGACCAGAGCTGGGAATGAAACAGCGGACTTAACATTTTGCTTCTCCAGGCTCATATGACACTACACAGGATGCTGGTATAAATAAATCCTGCACTCAGTTGCCTTCATTTCATCCTCCGCTAAACAATCCTACAAAGAGTTTTCAAATCGCCTGAAAGCAGCTCACACTGTCTTTTCTAGTCCATCCAGAAGTGTTTACACCAGAAGAGAATGAAGCAGTCTATAATCTGCTTGAGCACATGTATCCCCATTGCACCTTCTGTTCACACTGATATATCACATCTTTCAAAGTCAGTGCAAAATCCAGTTTTTACTTGAAGAAAGCTCCACCAGTAACCAATCACTCAACTAGTTAAGATTTTTTAGTTTCAGCTTAATTTTAAATAAGAAAAAAAGAGTCCTGAGTTCACAACGTTATTACCAGTGCACAAAGAAGGCTGCAAAGAAGCCATGTAGTACTTTCACAACTTTATGATGCAATTCAGAGGAACAAAACTACTGAACATCCAAAGTCCTTTGAGAACCAATTATTGGTAGAGTGCAGTAAACAGCTCACATTGCACAGATAAAAGGGAACTCACTACAATCTTTCCACAAATATTCAGCAGCACGCCACTTTGACATTAGAAAAAGAATCATTCTGACCTACCACTCTCACTTTCTAGGCAAGCATGGGTAGCTGGAACCATACAGACTGTCTCACCAGTCTTGTTTTAGAACATGAAGAAGCCATGAATGGAGTCTCCTCCCTTAAATCTAGAAGACAAGTATATGACATTAAAAGTTTATTGCAGGAATGAAGCACCACAGTAGGAGATTTAAGTTACTACAGAAATGAAGTGGGAAGCCTAATCTAAGCAAATTAAGTACTTATGATACAAATTTTTATCAGGAAGGTGGTAATTGTGCTGGAGTCCTGTCGCCCACAACATCATTACAGGTACTGGAATAAAATACACATCACGTTACTCATGTTTTTCCATAGTTTTTTGAAAGAAGGCCTACCTGAACTTCAGATACATGTTTCATGAGCGTGAGGCACTCTTTAAATGATCAGTCTCTCTCAGGACACACATGCAGTTTCATTGTTTGCAGCCCAGAAGGAAAGAAAAGGCTCCTGGGACCCTCTGCATGCTAACTTGAAATCTTCTTTCCCAGTTTTCTTCCTCATGTTAACAGCTACTAATTCAGCCATTCTGAACATTTCCAGCCAGAAAAACTGCCTTTTTTGTTTGTTTTCAACACAGTCAAAAATGGCACAAAGTGACACGGGGATGAAGAAAAAGCCATACGGCATGACAAGGGCAGCTCAAATCCTTGGGACAAGGACCACCACGTAATTGCAAGGGAAGGTGGCAGAAAGTGTAGAGCTCTGGAAATGCCTCAGGCTCCCTAGGGAAGCAGCGTGGCTCCTACTTAAGCTCTCTTTCCTGGGAAGCTCTAAATTTATGTTTACACTGAAACAAATGGAACAAAACAGTTTATTTGTGGGGGAGCATCTGAGAGGGTGGTTAGTGCAGCCCTGGGGAGGCAGCAGGAAGTGGGATAACCTCAGAGCCAGGCCCTGCAGAAAGGACATGAGGAACACGAATTTCCACATACACAGCTCACTGGAATCTAAAGACACAACAGAGAGGAATATAGGAAAGAGGTGGTTAAGAGATTTTTGTTGTTTGTGTTTTGTTTTTTAACCCAGCTGTTGATGTTTCTGGAGTGCTGCTAATCTATTACTTTCCTAAAAAGACCACCTAACTCAAGTCCCCATGTATGCTAAAGCTCTCCAACTTTGAACAAAGGCATCAGAGCTACTTTGGGGAAGCTAAGGACAGAGAGGTAACTTAGCAGGTCACTAACATATCAGCCATGTGTCCTCCTTGGATTCTCATCACCCCTAAGAATCCAAAGATGGCAACATTCACATTAGAGTGTAGAAAGCTGTACAACAGTAAATATCCAACTGCAATGCAAAGACCACACAAACAGCATTACCTGTCGCAGCTAGTTTAAACATAAGGCCCAACACCTAAACACAGAAACTGAAACATTCTAGACTCTTCTCCCCTGCCCCAAGACCACTCCCTTGTGTGTGCATCTGCATGAGCAGAGGGCAGCTAAGAGCAGGAGGAGGCCTCTTCAGGGAAGGTTGGGAAGCAGCCACTGGAAAGTGGGAGAAGGCACACTGTGGTACCAGCCGCTGCTTTCTGGACCCTTTCCCAGCATCTGCTGCCAGCGAGTTCTCAAAGCCTTTTGCCAGCACATAGTTCTGCATCCAGCTACTGCCAGAAATAGGCTTCAACGCCGCCCTGCGGAACTCTCACACAAGTACAAGCCCAGAAGCACATTACCACCAGTTATTCCAGGAACTGCATTACACATCTCCTCCTTAGCCATCAGACCCCTGCAGGACTATAAATCAGAACTATATAGAGCCATCTACTCCAACAGAAAGTATTAAGTACTCTGACGGGATATTTAATTATCCGTAGCCATCCTTCGCAAGGCCTAGTGGGTCAGTTACTTCAACTTCCAGCACATCTCCAGTTGCCTTTCAAATCGCTTTTCATCATACTCTTTTCTAGTACAAGACTCCCATGAATGATGCTGGCACAGCGGCAATTGCAATTCAACAACCTCTGGCCCCAGAGGCCTACAATGAGCTGAAAAACAGAATCAGGCTTCCCTGCAATAGGAAATGCAAGCTTCCCTATAGCACCAGAAAGATGCACGTTTCAAATAACACTCAAAAACCAACCAACACAGATGTCCCCAGTTCCTTACCAAAGCAGCTGCCACGATGTGAAAGAAAGGTTTTACAAGCTGTAGCAATGGCCAGCTCAGCAGAAACTACAGTCTTGATAATCAGGTCTTCCACACTGGCCATCAGTGCTAAACAGAGGGAAGAAGGGGAAAAAAAAGTAGACCGTGAAGCAACACACCATATCTAGAAAAACATGAGTATATATACATATGGACAGATACCTTTGTGAATCAAAGCGCATGAGAGCCTATGAATGACAAAGCAATGTTTGGAAATCCATGCAAGCAGTAACATATACATACATGCATAACCTACTGCAAAAATGGTCACAAGTGAGTATGATACAAGAGTATAAGTACAATGCAAATAAGCAGAAACATGTGGCAAGAACATCAGCACAAGTCAGCTGGAGTCTGATCATTGCTCTCTCAGGGCATTAGGAAGGATTAAACAAGAGTGTGTTAGCAAGGTAAGCCTTTAAACCACAGCCACTAATGTATAAAATATTTTTTTGTCGTGGACTTCCATGTAACACATGTTCCATGATATTGCACCTTCCTCTAAAGCAGCTGTTCCCAGACTATGCCTTACAAATTTCTTCAAAATGATACAACTAGGGACAGCTCCCAGTCCTGCTGATCTACAACCTGCAGCTTCAGTTAGAAAGCTCTCTCTGGCTCCTGTATAAGTTCACAAACAGAACTCGGAAATAAGAAACAGTGCTGAGACAGGGAGCAAAAGGCAGGAAAAGATGCACATTAAATACAGACCTGGATCCTACACTCAGTTTGGGATGAATCATGCAATACAAAGAACACAGTTTCTGTTTTCAAGGACAAACAACAGAAAAGTGAGAGGAGGGGGAAAGGAGCAAACATTGGAGCCCTAGTCTGAAAAACTATAAGGAAGATAGCATAATCTCTCCCACCCCTAAAAAGGAACACTAACAAACACATCAAAACCTCCAGCAGACCCACGCAAACATTTAGAAATCCCTGTCCCAAAAAACATCCAGTACCGATCACTTGACTAAAGAGTTTGATTTAGACATACAATTACTATTTTCTTTGTTTAGCTGATAACATGCAGTGACCCAAATAAGCATGCAAGCGAATTCAGATGTCAACTTCTCTGTCACCGGAAGCCTAAGTGGAAGCAACAAAGCATGGGAATGTAAGTGCACATAAACATCTCAGAGCACAAAAAACTTGCCAGCCCAGGCAGAACCAGCACTTTCCAGCCAAAGTTCTGCCTTCCTATGACCAGAACCAGATACATCAGAGAAAGGTGCAAGTAGTTTTGTGACAAGCAATTACGGAGAAGCCTGCTCACACTGCTCAGCAGTTTACTTAAGAGCACGTCTTACACATGGAGAGGGCATTGGAACAGGACTTATCAGTATTAATAACTACATCTACAGAGCTGACTGAAAATGTATGGTGTAAGTAATTGGACAGCCACGCATACACATGATGGGGAAAAAGTCTACTTCCATCTGAAAGCCAGATTCAAGCCCCTTCCTACACCACTGAATAGTTGTAGCATCAGTTGCAGGATGGGCACAGCTGCTATCAGTAGGGTAACTGATGGCACAGTATCACAGGTAATTCATCCCTTAAAGGATATACCTGGATTCTGCTCTGCATATGCATTTACTCCCAGCAGACCTGGCAAGGTGGGGAAGAGGGAGCAACTTTGTATGAAACACAGACTGAAATGAAAACACTCAGCAAAAACCTGAGCCATGGAAAGATGACACCACATCCAAGAGTCATTCAAACTGGCACAGCTCTCCAGAGGTTCGTCACTCATCAGACTGAACAGGCCATGGGAGCAGTAGAGGGAGGGAAGCTTTTAGAAGGGATGGAATGACCTTAAGAAACGGGAAATGTAGGTAAAAATATTAAGAAACACACCCTGTGAAAAGCTCAAAATACTATTTGCAAAAGGGAAGGGGACAGGCCTTACCTCTGGGGATAGGACTCATCTCTAGGGACAGAGAATAAGTGCGCAGCTCTAGTGAGAAAGCTGTAAGGAACAACGCTTCCCTCCACCCTGCTCTGATGCTAAATGGGATTCATTATGGCTCTTCCCTGACTTCTTACGATTCGCACTAGTGGGATGATTAAGATCTAATGAAGGAATGAAACAACACCATCTCTACTGACCTGCAGTGTCTCTCCCCTCTTGTTTTAAGTACCTCAGCATTGCGCTCATGCTCCACTTATTCCCATAATCTTCCACTTCAGGATCATCACAGCTAAAATAAACAAGGAAAGTTTACACCAATGGCATAACTGAGGACTGGTACCAACCTTAGACCAACTAAGGTAAGTTGACCCAGCTTCTACAAATCAAGTTTCATTTTTCAGCCAAGTACCTGACATAATCTCCACTCTTCTTGTTGACACTGTAGTTGGTCAGATGCATGAACTGGTTTTTAATGTTCTTAGATGCCTGGTCATACCTCACAGTTGCAAACCTGAAAAGAGGGTCAAGATTTAGAGTGTTTCTGGAGTGAGTTATATGCTTGCTAAATACAATCTATTACATGGACCGTTTGACTCCAACATCTAGGGAGAGGATGTAAGCAATATGACTTCATCAAATGCAACCTCTCCTGACCAAAATAAAATAAAATAAAATACTATTTAGGGCCACAGTCAGACACGTTTCATTTATTTTTCAGTGCTCCATTTATTCTCTTGGGAGTTTTCCAGACCTAACAGTACACATGCTAGGCACATTTTTTTCTTGGCTGCTTTGATTCTGGCTAGACAGGCCACTTAGCTTTAGACAGTGCCACAGCCCCTTCAATTTCACACTGGGAGCTACCATGAATACGTAACATCCATCAGTCAGTCCTGGGAAATGCATGCACACATACAGCAGGTATGCTACATGTAGACATCACAGCTAATATTCCCTGAAGTCTCTTACAAACACAGTTGAGTTCTTCTGTACTCCAGCAATGCCTTCGGAAAGGTTGACTGCAGGAATAGATTTCTATCACTGCTGACTGTAAATCCTACAGCTGTTAATCCTCTTTCTCAAGAATAAGTAAGAAAGCAAGGGACAGAACCTACAGGCCAGATCAACTTGCCCAACAAGGCAGCATCTGCTCCAGGGTGTTGAGGACTATGCAACTCTTCCATATCCCAAAGATGTCATCTGACTTGCGCAGGAGGAAAGGACAAATGAACTGCAACCAGGAGCAAGTCACAGAATCACAGAAGTCACTGCTATTTCATCTAGTTCGTTAGTCTGAAGCCTGTTACGGTCAGTAATACCACAATTTAATCAGCCTGTTATTTAATATCGACATCAGTGGTGACTTTCCAATTAAAAGGCATTAATTATCTGGACTGCAACCAAGTAATCCATCAACACTCTCTTAGCCATACCTTGTCATCATAGATGTTTGCACTGAAATGAACCAAAGAACCGATCCAACTGAAAAGCACAGGTTTCAGTTGGAGAGATTTTTAATTTTTTTTTTAATTTTGCTTTGCTCTGAGAGAGCGAAGAAGCAGAGAGAACAGTAGAGCATATGACTACAAATGAAGTCTGTAAGAATTTTTTTTTTCAGTAGCCATATTCTCTTTGCTCAGCTACTCAGCTTCACTTTATCTGCACTGGTAAAAGAGTGAAGAGTGTCTGCCACTGCACAGCATGTCACCTAAAACCATCCCTTTTGCACTGAGCTGTTAGCAAATCAGATCAGTTCACCACGCAGAGAGGCTTGGGGTAATAGAACACAAGGGACAGCACGAGCCCCGAACATGTACAGGAGTAAGGCACAAAATTGCACTCAATCTTACCAAAAGCATGCTTCTGTAGGAAGACGTTGAATGAATGCTGAAACAACAGACGCATGTTGGGGAGGAAAAGGAGCTTCCCACAACCAACCTCTAGCACAGCTGTCCATGCTACCCCTTTGTCATAGCTCACACTGTGCAGACAGAGGGGAACTGATCACACACGTCTATCAGGAAAAGGTCAACAGAAAAATGTGAACAGCAGCCAGGAAGAGTGCAGGACTGTTTCTTCTGATGGCTACGCCAGTTTAAAGCATTTAAAATTGCATCTTGCGCAGAAGTCACATTCTAAACATGTAATTGCGCAATCAGCCTTTCTCAGTCTAAGGATGTACTGCACCTAAAAGCTCAGTGCCTGCTCACGTGAATGTTCCAGCCATTCTCCTTGATTCACTTCACAAATCGTGCAGCCACAGGCAAGTCAGATAAGTTCACAGATCTAACTGACAGAACACTTGAGCAAATATAAAATGATACCAATTAACTCTCAATCAGATACAGACACACACTCTTCTGGGTATGATAAAGGAGGTTGTTAGGACGCACAGTCAGAACAAAGTAGCGTCTTCACAAACAGCCACTAACTTGAAATAAAACAAGTGTTAAGCAGAGAACAATACCACTTGTGGCCATGTTTGCAAAATTCTAGAACCACATAGACCTGCCATCAAGTGTAATGAAATAATTTTCTTATCCTCTATGACATTAGTTCTTTTTTCACAGTACACTTTCAGGCTCAGATTTTGGATAAAATACTTTAAACAAAAGATCAAGAACAGAATCCAGGCCGTCTGACTAGCAGAATTATCAGAAAGAAGAAAAACAGTCAACAAACCCACAAACACCAAATTCACAGCTGACCAAAAAAAATTATATAAAAAAAAGCCAGTCCAAAACAACAACAAAAACCCCATGCCTCCATCTTCTTCATTCCAGCTGTTCTCCTATAATACAACAGTTTAAGATGTTAATATCTGAGAAGAGATAAAGGGGAAGAAGATAAGGTAAAGTAGAAGTAAAACACGCTATCCTAAGAAAAGTAGCAAGAGTGAAAGAAAGCACCAAGCCAGGAGACCAAGTCATTTCCAAGACAGGAACAGCGTATTTTTGACAAATCTTCAAAGCAGGAAAAGGAAGGCAGTGATCAAAAAATGGAGGAGGGACAAAGGGAAGGGAGAATCTGGATTTACAATGAACTTGACAGAAAGAAAAAAAAAGAAAAGGCCAACTCCCTTCACTTTGTTAATGCCATCTCTCTTTATCTTTCCCTTATTGTTTTCTACAGTTTAGAATAAACTGAACTATACAAGAATATCCAACAAGTTGCACAATAATCTTTTCTGTAGAAAGAGCTGCCAAAAACCTCACTTCTCAGTGAAACTGAAGCCACTAATGCCCTCAGTTGATAGCCATTTTGAGAAATCTCCACTCCACTCCAGGAACAATACAAGCAAATTCATACAGATGCATGTCAAATTAAACTTATTTTTAAATACACAAGTGGGAGCCGGAAAAAAAAAACACCTTCATGAGGCAACCGAGTGGCAAGTTTTAAAAAAAACACCAGCATAATCTTTCACCATATTTCTCTCAGCTTTAACTATACATGAAGTTAGAGCACTTGGCAACAAAAAGTAGCTTGGAAGCTTGGATTCCCCTTCCACAAATTTCCACAGCTTAAAATATTAGCATTTCTTTTCAGTTTGACTGTAAGTTTCCTGGATTTAGCTCTTCTGCTTTGAAACTACTAACAATCCTGTCACGTATTTGATTCTTAATCAAGACCTCATTGTCTTCACCATAGCCATCATTTTTTAGCAGCATACTGAAAGCACCTGTCGGTAATACAATTTCAGCCAGGTCCTGGAAGACACAGCATAGGCAGCAAGCTATTTCAGAAAGTCAGGGCTCCTTCACTACTTTCAAGCAGTGCACAATTAGTTTTACTGCACTTCTGTTGTTGTCGTTGCCGTCAATTATGCACATGATCAGAAACATGAGAACATCAATCCCTAGCAGATACGATACTTCTAAACAGCAGTTTGTTAACTTTCAAAGGCTTGTTAGCTTCCTTCTGCAGAGACCATCCTGATTTATTGGTTGGTCTGAGTAGCATTCCCTAAGAAAGATGTTACATAGGATTTACATTTCCATAGGAATTGATGACTCAGAAGAGATTCCAGTGTACTTTTATTGCACTGTACATAAGTACAATACTGGCAATAGCCCAAACCTCTCACAAGAGGTCAGCACTCGCTTGGAATGGCAGAGCATTACAATCCCTAGTTATAATTACCTTCAGCACTTTATAGTTCCACGGCTCTTTCTATAACACATCACTACACTTTTCTTCCAAAGCAGTAACAAGGCTATTCACCTGCCGTGCTTGGTCTCCCTAGGAAGGAGACTCGTATGCTACAGAATGTCTTGCTTCAACAAGAAATTAGACATTTTTAGATACAGGTAAGCTCAGAGGAACAGGCCTGTAAGATTGGAAAGTAGGAAAATTTCAGTGTTTGTAAAATCTTCTTGCAAAACCTCCCGAGATTAGAATAAACTTTTATTAAGTCTTTCAGTCTTTTAGAGGACGATCAAGCTTCTGCCCATGTCATAAAAAGCACCAGTAATCCTTTATAGATCCAAAACATATAACGTTTATCAACTAAAAGATAAGGGCCAAGATCCTATAAACAGTTTAAAAACTATATGGGAAGGTGTCACAGAAAGTAAAGGCCAAGTCTGACATTTTCCCTGTAACACAATTTACCATGAGCACATGCTGCAACATTCTGTACAAGCTATTTTCCTAAGCACTAAAGGCTTCATGCCCAGGTATCTCATATTGCTACAATCCAGCCAAACAGTGATGAAGGCACAAATAACTGAAGCCAGGATAGGACTGTTTCCTAGCCAATGTATTACTGGTAGATGCTGCTATGTGGGAGCCTGCAATCAGCCAGGAATCCAAGAATACTCTGAAATTACAGGCCAGTGTATCCACATGGGGAGGCACATCTTCAGCCAAAGGAGGCTATTTTATCAAGCGAAAATCTTCAAAGATGCCATCTTGTGCTCGCTACCACCACCCCCTTATTGCTCTGCTTCAACTCACTCTTATTTTTCCGCTGTTGTACTGATCCTGTCCAAGCCAGCAACTACGCAAAATGCTTTGTGTTAAAGAAAGCCAACACACTCACTGTTCTGTATGGCTGGTAGGTAAACCGGTGTGTCCTGAGCGGTTCAACTGCTAAATTCACACTGCTTTGAATTCTTAAAAAGAATTTTCCAGTCTAGTAACGGGTGAATTTTCCACTATTAATTAGACAACACTCTTTGTAACCTCAGTGCAGCGCAAGCAGATACGATATTTCTTCTATCTCATGTAAAACATAAGTTCCTTCCGCTAACAATGTGAAATCTTACAGAGATGGTCATAAAAGGAATTTCTGCTGTTCTGCATCCACCACCAAAAGGATATCTGCTCTGCTTTGGTTTAAGCTCAGATTTGTTTCCTCCACAACACAGCTTCTTAAGCACAAGATTTCATTTGACAACAGCTGTTGGTGGGGGATGGAAACAGACAGGAAGTGGGAGGAATGGTTCCCTCCCACAGCACTAGCCTGGGTCACCTCCATGCTATACGCTGCAGTGCTTTCACGCTGAGAGGTACCTGAGCACCATCATACCACATTCTCCCAGCTGCTCTTACATAGCATTTTTTTCCCCTTTCTTAAATCTGCCCTCCCAGAGGAACAACCCACACCACTCATGGCTAAGCTCTGGCCAGCAGAGGGTCCCTTCTGGAGCTGGCTCTGATCTGACATGGAGCAGCTGCTGGATTCTGCTCACAGAGGCCACCCCTGCAGCACACTGCTACCAAAACCTTGCCACATAAGCCCAATATGACATCACACACATACTATTGCTCACAGATGTAACTGTTTGTATTCACTGCTCACACCAAACAAGTGAGAGAATCACTTTCAACAGCTTATTTCCCTGGCCTTACTACACTACCATTCTCTCAGACTCTCCCCTCCTGACAAGTCTTGCTTTTTTGAAAACCTGAAAAAAGGGATAAGTTAACAAAATTAGGGACATCTCCTAGCATGATATACAAGAGATTAGATTCCAAAAGCTTCTAGAAAGAACCATTCTGAGGGAGTTTCTTCCCCAGGACTGCAGCTGGAAACAAGAAAGGTTAAACTGAGGTTGACTGCGCGCTCCTCAGTTTCCACTCAAATTGCTGCCAGCAATCCAGCCTCCTGGGCAGAAGCAGCAGCAGTCAGACAATGAACAGTCCTTGCAGCCTTCACTCCTTCCACTGCAGCTTCTCTTTCCTCAGGACAGAGTAGATGCCCTTTATTTCTGAATTCAAAGTCTAGAATAGAAAAGCAGTGCTCGTATATTCAACAGTTCTGACAGAACACACCTCCTTGCATCTCAGCTGCAAGTCACAAAGACATATGCCACCTCAAGCCAAAGGCAAAAACTAGTTCCCTTTACCTGCAACTATACAGTGCTCACCTTCAAGAATGCATTTGCCTTCCCTCTGGCTGCATTTTCCATTGGATCACAGAAAGGGGAAGAGTAATCAAAATTAAGCAGTGGCAGCATGGCAGTTGTGGCAGCAGCTGGTCTAACCAGCAGGAACAAACATATAAAGGGAGAAACCCATACTAATTCCCTCAGAGGAATCCAGGAAAATCTGCAGTCACCAGATTAACACTAAATCATCAAGAAGTATCCCAGCCCTTTGCCTCCCTGTCACGCAACACACTTCCCTTGTCAAAAATCACCTTTCACAGTGAGATATTGAGCCACTACTGCCCTCTCTCCCCACCTTGTAAGATCACCTTCAGCAGCCCACCTACTCCACAAGTGACATGCACAACTTCTGCCTCTTGACCTAGCAATCTAACAAATACATCACAGAGCCTGCACTTACCTCCAGAACTTCCCAAATTCACCATACCACCCCAAAGTTTTATTTGCCCCAACTCACATCCTTACACTGCCCTCGTACAAACAGCCTACCATTCAACTACTGCTCATTTGGGCAGGAAACTACCCGAGGGGTTGCACATTGCCCTTATTCTCAGTACTACTTAGGGAAATGAACTGACCACAAAGTGAAGTTCGTCAGATGCAAGTCAATTTGCAAATACGTAAACTGGATCATTAAATATTTACAGAAGTTGTTGCAGGGGTTTGCATAAAACTTGGCAGCTCTGCAATGCTTGAGACATCTAGCCAGAGCCTGGGAAAGGGGAAGGAGAAGAGAAAAGACCCTGGGGTGGGAGAAAGGAAAGAATACTTAATCCCTTTACTCTCAAACAAGTGCTACAGAAAAAGCACACATTATGACAGCCTTTTCCATGACTACACACTGGGCTCCTGCCTAAACGTCCTGGAAATAACCAGTACAGTATTTCTATAAGCACGCTCCTCACATCTTTTACTTGGAGTCACTTTCTTAATCTATTTTCCTTTCCCTTCCCCCCTCACCCTCCAGTAAATAGATTCTAACTTCCCTGTTAGTATACTGGCTGCCATTTTGTTTAGGGAATAGGCCACAAAGAAGTTTGTTTACACCACTGGTGGCACCGTTCTCTTTATGGCTCTCAAGAAACTGCTGCTGAGCTCAGGACCAAAAGAGCCAAGCATCCCTGAAGTAATTGTTCAGTGGACAAGAACTCGTAGCAGAGAACGACAATTACTTCCATTTTAAACAGTTCCAAGGTCTGGGTTCTAGAATGCTACCCAAAAGTCTGTTCCTTCGCAGCACAGGTCAGAAAAAAACAAGAACCCATAGAGAACATCACAATTTCTCACCAACGACATTGTTCATTTAACAGCATCTACCTGATGCATAAGTTAGGAAGAGAGCAGGAATAGACAGCAAACCTTGCAAAAGATAAACAAAAAAAAAAAACAAAAAACCAACAGAAGGAGTTTCCCCAGCCAAGATAGATAAAATGATGCAAGCAGTTCTATGTTAAAGAACAAGATCCAGGAGCAACCTCACCAGAAATGGCAGAGAAAGGAAAAGACTTGGGGGTTTTGTATTATTTTCATGCTTTTTAAAAACGTTTTCAGAACAAATTTGTGAGTTCCAACACATGCACTGTCCTTAGCAGGTTTTTTGAACCTAAGGAATATAAGGAATCATTGCAAGGGTATCCGTGCACTAACAAGGTTGCCCAGAGAGGTTGTGCAGCCTCTATCCATGGAGATGCTTAAAAGCATCTGGACATGGTTCTGAGCAACAAGATCTGAGTGGCCCTACTTGCACAAGTGATTTAGGTTAGATGATAACCAATCCTCCAATCTCAACCACTCTGACAAAATGGCACCTGATATGGAAGTGCATATGGTGTGGAACTGAATTCCTCCATGCGGAAAAAAACCTACACCTACTGACATTCATTGATGCTTGCGGAGCATCTGTGGAGACCAAACAGTGGATGTGAGCACGGTGAGTGGTGTGTTTCAGCTGTGGTGACAGCGAGTCGCTTTCTCCGGTACAGATTTTTACAAGTGCAGTGCACAGGCTCTTCTTCATCACTGGTAAAAATGCATAACTAATGGCAGTGACTATGTAGAAAAATAGAGCAAATTCTCAGCTACAAAATAGCATGAAGTAGTGCTCTTTGTATCTGCTGTGGTTTCCACATGAATAAATAGAAGGTTGCTCCAAAAGTGATGCCTGTGTATATACATGCATATGTGGCGTGTGTATGCATACTATGTATTTTCATCTACATGTATATATTTGTACATTTATGTTAATGTAATATTACATACATAGAGATTTATTACACACCCCCACTGTGTTACAAACAGCAGCAGCCTTAGGCCCAACTACTTAATTTTACACAAGCAAATTTAAGGTAAACAACAGAGTCTAAAATGAGGTAACAGGTGTCTGTATATATAGTAGATTTTTATTAAGAAAATCATATCAACTACTTGCAGATGGATCTACCCTTCCCTTTGGTCATTCAAACCCTGCTTCTCTTAACAGAAGGAAGCAAGCAGTAGAAACCCTCCTGTCTGGATGCACTGGCCCAAAGTCCAGAGGAGATGCCTGGTGAAATGCTGCTCCACAGCTCCTACGTGCCCGCATAGAAACAAAACGCACTCCTTCAGAAGCAGAGGCCTGATAGGAGTTACTGCAAGAGGGGACCAGGCTGCTGCAGCACACTCTGGTCTAAGCACAGCCTGTGAGGTAATGTGAATTTCTTGGCTCATAGCAAACACCTGAATTCCTTGGAAACCACAGGAATCCAGCAGAGAAAAGGTAAATATCCCAGCGGAGCCAGCGCTAATTAGGAAGCCAGGCTACCAAAGGAGGGGTTCTGTCATGGGGTGGTGGGAGCTCAGGCAGCAGGAAGGCAGCCCGTGGCAGCACTGGAAAGCCCAGCTGCCACTCTGTCTCAAAGTACCCACCCTGGAAAGTTTTCTCCCCCAGCTGCTGCTCCTTGGGGGCCTTTACAAGAAGGCTTGGTTTTCAGCTCAGTGTTGCGTTTTTTCCCCCCCCAATCTATTTTTCAATTTCAGTGTAAATCTGACTAACAAATTCCCTCTGGACTAATACCCTTCAAGCCACTCAGGCTCTGAAGTGCGGCCACCCAAATCTTGCAGTTTAGGCAAGAAAGAGGCTATAGAGAAGTATCCTGAAAACAGGCATTTCACTATGAACTCCTACCACTACCAGGTGCCTCTTTCAGCAGGCA
Organism: Alectoris magna; assembly: GCA_030625065.1. NCBI lineage: Eukaryota > Metazoa > Chordata > Aves > Galliformes > Phasianidae > Alectoris > Alectoris magna. The sequence continues at coordinate 21,848,163 of CM060565.1, forward strand.
CCAAGCAAGACAGGACCAGACTGCTTCCCATCTCACATGGAAATACCTAGGAAGAGGGGAAGCATCCCACCCCTAGCTGGTAACATGGGCAAGAAGCAGCCCGTACTGTTGGAGGGAGCACTCCCCATGTGCTCTTCACATGTACTTCAAGCACAATAGACTTGCTATCCTCATCTTTGAAGTATGCCCCTCCACAAAACCACACAATCCACAATTTCAACAGCTGCCATAAGAACAGCCTTGGGACTTCCACCTGCTAACGTCCACATAACTATTCCTTGGGTACGGTGAGTCATCTTAAAAAGCATTTTCTGAGGTCAGCCTGTAATTAAGACTCTAGTTTATTAACACTTCACTTCCTATCTATACTAGGATTTAAAAGGTACATCAATAAATATATTTTATCACATATTTTAGAAGTCAGACAAAATAATGTAGGTTTTTAATGTAAGATCAGGTGATTGGTCATCCACAAAGATGGCAAAGGACCTGGAGCATCTCCCCTATGAGGAACGACTAAGTGAACTGGGTCTGTTTAGCCTTGAGAAAAGAAGGCTGAGAGGGGATTTGATCCAGGTTTATAAATACCTGAGGTGTGGGGGCCACAGTGGTGAGGCCGGACTCTTTTCAGTAGTGTGTGGAGACAGGACAAGGGGAAACGGGACAAAGCTAGGGCATAGGAAGTTCCGCACGAATGTGCGCAAGAACTTCTTTACGGTGAGGGTGACGGAGCGCTGGAACAGGCTGCCCAGGGGGGTTGTGGAGTCTCCTTCTCTGGAGATATTCAAGACCCGCCTGGACGCCTACCTGTGTGACCTGCTGTAGGGAACCTGCTTTGGCAGGGGGGTTGGACTCGATCTCTGGAGGTCCCTTCCAACCCCTACAATTCTGTGATTGAGTTATACACTTGGGCAAACCTGGACTAAGCTTATCAAGAGTACCATTCATTCTAGAATATATGCTTCAGCTGGTCAACTCAGATCTATAGCTTCAATGCAAATGCAGAGTTCTCCAGGCTGCCAATCACAGATGATCAATTTAGATTATGGTAAGACCAGAAAGGTTATATTGTTATGAAAAACTGAAACAGAACCCATTCACACTACCTTTCTTAGTAAGTCTCCATTAGTCCAATATCTGATGATTATCTAAAACTATGTACTAAGTACAGTTTATTCTGTGGGGGAGAAAGTAGGTAAGTAGCTACAAAAGGAACGTTACTAAACATGGGCATTTGCAATACGCTTTTGGAGGACAAAAGGACAAAAAACTCTACAGTCAACATCTGCCAAAAAACTGCCTTGAAGAAGAGAACTTATACCACAGCAAATCAAACTGTTGTTCAGTATTTCAAGCACAAATTGACCAGCAAGAGCTGAAAGCTTTGCTATCTATCTCTGGGTATATAGCCTTCATATCTCCTTCAAAGGAAATTTTCTCTTCACTCTTTTACATGGAAAGTTAAATATAGTCATCCGGGCTGGTTCCATAGTCCCTTTCTTCTCCTCAGCATTGAAGCCTCACGTTCCTGTCTAGATCACATCTTGGCAAGTCTAGCTACGCCAAGAGAAACCAAGCCTAGGGAAGTATCTAGTTAAATATCAAAACACAAACATACAGTATCAAATCTGTCCCTTTGCAAGAAGATCATGCATGTTATGATTTCTGATAGCACTTCTTTTCCAGCAGAGGTTCCATCAGTAGTCAGTACTTAAGTTCCTGAAGTAGTCAGATTCCTCTATTATTAGAAATATGCAAAGCCTAAGACTGGAGGGAAATACTACCTCTCAGACAAGCTAGAAGAAGGGAACAGGGAGGAAAAAAAGAGCATCTCAGAAGAGCAACCCAGAAAATGCCATTCCAACTACACTTCAGACTACCTATGCTTTCAGAAAGCAAAGACCATAATTCACTATTGCAGGTCCCTAGAACAGATTGCTTTGTTCTGTTGGTGGACTGCCCCTCATATTCCTTTAGTGCTGCCTTTTATTCCAGGCCCGTTACCTCCCTATTCTCTGCTACATATTGCTCTCACTCTCAAGCACTGTTTTTTTCTGAGTAAGAAGTAGCAACCAGGTTCCTCTCCCAAAGGTTAAGGCATTTCCCTCCCCCTCCACCCCCCCCACACCTCACAAAAATTTTGTCCCAGCTTTAAACCAAAGCGTTACACCACATGAGGCAATAAAGGAGTCTCTCCCAGCAGTGAACACTACAGTGTTAAATGGTAGGCCAAGCTGCTAAACAGGAAGCCAAAATCCAGTAGCACAGAGATCCTCACCTCCCACCAAGAACCTGAATCTGGAAATCCAAAGGGTGGGAAAAATCCAGTTCACTAAAATTGTAGACCACTAGTGCCACCTGCAGGACATACAGAGCACCCCACATCAAGTTTCCGTCTGGGATGAAAGAGAAACAGGCATTTTTGGCAGATAAACCTCCCCTCTGGGAATCTTAAGTATCTTTCTTAAATGCAAAAGAAAGTTGACATTTCCCAGGGAAAGGACAGTAAATTAGCTAAGTTAACATACTTGATAGTGTAGAAATTACAAGTGCTGACAAAGTTTAAAATACAATCTGAAGGTATTAAGACTGCAAAGATCAACAGGTTTCTAAACGTTTTATTTGTCATTATATGGAAACTGAAAAGGTTTCTCTTCATCTTGTAGGCTCCTGTACCGAGAGGATGAAGAAGGGGCACAAAGAGTACAAAATGGATTCAAGAAGAATCTCATCTTTAGAATCAACACTTCAATAATGGTGTGTGGCCATTCCACTATCCAAAGTTGAAAACCTGCTTTATTACTTCCTCATGTAATCAAATCCCTCGCTAAAAACCCTCTAAATCTATACAGAAAAAACTCACTAGACAAAATGCAATGAAATATAATCTTCTAAAAAAAAAAAAAAAGCAGAATGCCAGAAGTAGCACTACCCTCTCTTATTTGCTACTAGCACAGAATTACAGAGGCAAGCCAAGATGTCTGTTGATCCCAGAGTGCACATGCGCTAAGGAAATAAAAAACTTCCCCTACCTGGCCAATCCTTCCTCATAGAGATAGATGACAAGTGGATCATAGGATGTAACCAGAACATACAGGCGTACATCAAATTTGAAATCTGAAATGAAGTTGTCAGAAATCAGTGACGACAAATACCTTTCATATATCATTACCAGTTGAGAAAATACAACAGAATCTAAGAGCTATGGGAGGAATAAACCATTACCTGCTGCTGACATGATGCTTGAAGCCTTCCTAACTGAAAAGCTTCCCAATTTCAAGGAATTTTCCATTTACTTTTTTTTTCCCCCTGGTACTAGTGTAAAATAGACAACTCAATCAACTAAATTCCTGCAAAGGTTGCAGAGCTCTTCAGTTCCCAGAAACAAGAAAGAGTGCATGAAAGCAAGAGCGATTCCTAAGCATACTCACCATCTATGAGCAGGGGGTTGCTGATGTAACGAGAAACCAGGATGTTGTCTTCCAGTACAATTTGATTTGGCTACAAAAGAACAGAGAATCCAGGGGTGAGAAAACAAGGAGGCTCAATGAGTAACGAGATTACAAGACCAAACCTACCATCTTCCCAGCTTCCACGTCCTAAAACCGCTTTGTATCAACAGTTATGTCAGAGGGTGGGGGTAATATGACCATAAACACCTGCCCTCACAAAACAACAATGAAAAACCGTCAGTCACAAAACCCTTTAGGTAATTAGATCCCATCCAGAAGCCTGAGAATGATTACATTAAAAAGATCATGGGATCTTCCAGTCAAGTACTCCTTAGAGTGAACTGCAGGTTTAACAGCCACATGGCAAAATAACATAAAATAGGCAAGAGAAAGAAAATGAGAAACGGCTGTTATTGTCTATTTCCAAAGTGCTTAACCAGACACATAGAGGAGGGATTTACTTAGAAGGCATTGGAAAGAATATGTTACTACTGCTAGTGAAAGAGTCACAGGTAAAGAAAATGACTCCTCACCTTGTGATCTTTATGGCTACTATCCAACCCTTCAGACTACATGATACCTTCTACTGAGGGTCAGTTCACAGCAGGGGCTAAGGTATGACAAAGAAGCTACCCTTGTTTGTAAGAACAGAAAGCTCTATGTACACCAAATACACATCACAAAGTCATGGGACCTGTTGAAAGACTTGTACAGAGCAAAGAGTAAAAGCTTTCCCTCCTTGTAACCAGTTTTACCTACTAATGGTAACAATTTCTTACAAAACAGTTTCCAAGAGAGAGCACCATCACCCTGCCTTTGTTCAGTTTTACAGGTATTCAGCTTTATCGATGTAAGGAGCAGGAAACTTAGGTATATACATGTATTCTGTATAACACGAGGGAACAAACTCAAATTCCCTCAGCACACCACTAAAATGACAGCCTGTTTACTAAGGACCAGAGAAACTGAGAGTTTTGTTTGTTTTAGAAAACAAGCCACTGCGATAAGATTCTAGAAGACACTCCCTTAATAGAATCACACTGAAGGAAAATGAAGCCTTTGGGCTAAGCTAGCTGAAATGTTTCTGGAACAGATTTACACAAAGGGAGACCAGTCCCAGAAGGGTCTTTTTCCCAATTCATGGCCAACTGCCATAAAAGCCTGAGCTCATTCTTCTCTTTCAACCAAAGAAAAAGCTGAGTGCAGCTCTGGAAATACTTACTTCATACACTTGGCAAATTGCTCCTCAATTTTATGGGAAAGGATCCAGGTAGAGAACAGATGAAGCAGCATGACCCCTTCCGTGCAGGGGAGGCTAAAGAGGTTTGAGTCAGTGAAAACAAAATAACTCACCAGTCAGTTTTGCTGCTGAGAATATTTATTGGAATATCCTCAGATATTCTGGATCCTACCCAGATATATTTGTTACCTATGACAACCTAACCCCTGCAAAGTCCCAAAAAGGCAACATAACACTATGACCAACATTCTGAATTCAAAGAATAATCCTCTTTACACCTCAGTTAAGGCACACTGACATTTAGGTAACAAAACTCTTAAGACTGATACACATCCTACTGAGTCACATATGGCTTCATTTTAGCTGGTCTTTTTCAGGGTTGAGAAGAGGACACCATTTGAGGACTGTCTAGGTTGCAAAGGGCAAATAACTGAAGAGAGTTCTGGGAATCTTCCTAAAGTCAGCCTACTGTCAGACACAAAAGAAAGTATGAAGCAGCACAGTTTCCCATACTGTCTCGGGAAATACAAACTCACTCCTAGTAAGCCAAGACTCGAAAGCACCATACAGATTGCAAGGTAAACACAGAGTACAAAGAAATAGCTTGCTTTTGATTACACAATATAGGCCAGGACAAGCCATGCCAGCTGCTCTGGAGTGTTAAACTGCACACCAATGCACTGTCGAAGTCCAGAGCATGGCCATTGTCTGCTCAGCTGTTTCCATGTCCCTTACATGGAAGCTGACATAGTTTTGTAGACAAAACTATAGACTAAAACATAGTTTTAGTGTTACTAAAAAGTAGTGGTGACGCACTGGAACAGGTTGCCCCGAGAGGTTGTGGATGCCCCATCCCTGGAGGCATTCAAGGCCAGGCTGGATGGGGCTCTGGGCAGCCTGGTCTGGTGGTTGGCAACCCTGCCCACAGCAGGGAGGTTGAAACTAGATGATCTTTGAGATCCTTTTCAACCCAGGCCATTCTGTGAATGAATGAATCAAAATGATTACTTTTCATAGATAGTACTTACATTGTTTATCAGGTAGACACCTCGACCCCTGGAAGAGGCCACAGGCTTCACTATCCATGGGCCTCTGTCCTTAGAATAGGTACCTGGTTAGAAGAAAACAACATAAGTCTGAAACACCTTCCATTTTGCTTATTTACAGAGGAGTAAGAATGTTGCCTACAACATGAGACTTCAAGAATTCCAGGAGGAGATCAATCTACTGTTTGATTTTTACTCCTTAGGAATCACTGCAATAATTACTGACACTCTACCTGCTCTGACAAAACTCTTTTCTCTGCCCTGTAACTCATCTTGTCATTTCTCTTCTGTACTCCCAGACACTAGTCAGGAATACTATGAAGCCAACCATCAACACCGTGAACAAAGAAAGCTCAGTTCTGGAGCCCTAACCCTCAATCAGCTTCTTGAGAACTTACACAAGCATGGAATGGGCAGCAGAGTAAAAACAATACGAAGAAATTGTGTGGGTTTTTCAACTGTCTTTCCAGTTCCATCAACCACTGAAGTGATCAACTAACTAGAACACTCAAGAGTAATACCCTTCCCCCCAGTCAGTTACTTTGCTTTAGGTCTGGGTATCATTAGCAATTCTTAACTTACTGCAAAACTCCTGGTACTCCGCTGGGAGGATAAAGGTCTGAGGTAAGATATGGAATGTCTTGAATCCATGGGACAGCTGCATACGACTGACATTCTTGTAAAGTCTGTCCTTTCGTGTCAGTTCATATGACCTGAAGATCCAGAACAAGAGACTTGTTTGTTTTTTTTTTCCCAGCATAAAAAAAAATAATGACAAAACAAGAAACAAACCAAAAAAAACCCAGACACACTGCAACAACCTATTATTAAAGCATCTGCAGTCCTGTCAGAGGCCTCCGCCTTAATCTGCAGCTACTCTTCTGTTTTACTTTCTCTATTCTATAGATGTCTTAATAACCATTCTCATCTGTAGTACCTCTTGCTATGCTTGAGAGGGACTGAAGCAAATAGTTATAATGGTGCTTGTAAACTCATTTGTAAATCGGTGGCGTATAACTACAACTAAGAACTCTAAGTCCTCACATACTAGTATTTGGGCTATGGGCAAGCACTTAAAACTCACGTATCTCCCTCAAATTCTCAGAACGTTTAGAACGAAAACAGTGTGTAGCACAAGTTCAGTCTGCTGGGACTTTAAAGTATGACAAACACCTTATTCCTTTTTTAAAAACAAACACAAAAAAAAAGCTATGCTTGCATTACTACAACCCATGACAAAGACGTTCAACAAAATTTGATATCAAGACCTTACCTGGGGAAATGATTAACTTTCTGAATATCTGTAAGGGAACGCAGCAAGTAGGGCTTCAAGTGTGATCCCGTCCACATGAGATTATAATCACTGCTATTAGGGTGCACCTAAAAAAGAACAACACAAGAAACCCACACATAAAAACCATGGAAATAGTGAGAAGCACCACTGTTTGTCCTACAGACTGCACCCTTGCATTTGTGGCACCAGAGCAATTCCAGTTTCAGACAACTTCCTCTATCCACCTATAACATTAGGTATTAGCCAGATTCTTGTCCTAAGCTACTATACGGTGATACTAGAAAACAGTTCAGTTGTGTTGTTTTTGTTTTTTTTCTAAGCAGGCTTATAATTCTGTTCTTTTTATAGACTGTCTAAATCCAATTTATAAAGCACTTTACATTTTTCCAGGAAACTTGGGAGATCAAATTCCCCGACTTTTCTTCTGTATAAGGCAAACCTACCACCCAAATGCTTCTCTCAAATTGTCATAAGCCACAAGCAGGACATTGGCTAGAGCAAGGCAGGCGCTAGAAGAGAAAAATAAAACACTTCAAGAACATTTCTGTCAGCTTGTAAAGGCTGAGAGGCGAAACCCTTCAGATCTTCCTAAAGGTAGGAGGCGGTGCTCTAAAGCAAGAAGAGAAACACACAACCTTGATATCCCTTTTCTCCCCAATTTTGCAGACTTCACAACATATTTCCTATCTGACTGACAGAACACAGAGGGCAGGGGTAGAAAGGAAAAAAAGAAAAAAACCATAAACGAGAGTCTTGACAAGGAACTTCCCAACTCTAAATTCACATAGAAAAAAAGTATATGTTCACACGCTTTCCAGCTCAGCACTCACCTCATGGAACCCATGTGCAGTCAGTATGCTTCGGACGAGGCGGCTGTCAGTTCGTACAATCTTATAGGACAAGTGATAACGCTCTTAACAGGGAAAAAGACACAATATTAGAATCTGCACCTAGAAAAAAAAACTAACTGAAGTAATCTGTGCTACCAAACAATAAAGAAGTGTACCAGAGGACTTAGTACAGCTGCACTTAATCTACAGCGAAGCATCCACACAGTAGCTGCATGTAACAGGCAAGGAGCGGGGGGAAATGCCTGTATATCTCTTGAAGCATTAACTATAACGATGGCATTGAAGTAATTTACACCTGTCCTCAGGTATAACATTGCCATGTCACTGAACCCTGTTGTACCAAAATGAAACCCATGCTAACAAGTGCACAGATCTAAGTGTTGGGGTGAGGGGTTTTTTTACTGTTGTTTTGTTGGTTTTTTTTTTCCTTTTCTTTTTTTAAACTGTTCTTTACAGACTGCTTTACAACACTTCAAAGAATGATTTCTTCTCAACTAAAGACAGGGATTTCCAGCCAAAACACTCGTGCTATATACCCCTCCTTGATGTGGCTAGCTAAGAAGTGGTCATACAGGATCGAAACAGGGATATGATTTAGCGGAGGGTTGTTGGAGTTGGGGCACTATGGTTGGGCTGCAGTTGGACTTGGTGATCTTTGAGGTCTTTTCCAATCCGAGTGATTCTATGATTTTAAAACAAAGCACTACAAATTTTTGTTCACGTATCGTTAAACTGCTGGTTATTCTTCCAATACATAACCAGGGAAAAATAGTAAGAAATAAAGTAAAGAGAATAAGTGTTAGGTGAAAAAAAATAAATAAATTAAAAAGTCATAAAAACAAATTCAGTAAGCAGCACTCAAGGTATAAGATACACCAAAAGTTGTGGTACAAAAGGATTTGTTAATCCATAGGAGAACATAAAGAAAGTACATAAAGAAAACATAATACCCACATAAAACATAAATACCCACAGACCTGGGGGTACTGATTGATGCTCGGCTGAACATGAGCCGACAGTGTGCCCGGGTGGCCAAGAAGGCCAACGGCATTCTGGCTTGCATCAAAAACAGTGTTACTAGCAGGAACAGGAAGGTAATTGTCCCCCTGTACTCGGCATTGGTGCGGCCGCACCTCGAGTACTGTGTTCAGTTTTGGGCCCCTCACTGCAAGAAAGACATTGAGGCCCTGGAACGTGTTCAGAGGAGGGCTACGAAGCTGGTGAGGGGTCTGGAGCACAGGCCTTATGAGGAACGGTTGAGGGAGCTGGGATTGTTCAGCCTGGAGAAGAGGAGGCTCAGGGGGGACCTTATAGCTCTCTATAACTTCCTGAAGGGAGGTTGTGGTGAGCTGGGGGTCGGCCTCTTCTCTCGTGTAATCAGTGATAGAACTAGAGGGAATGGTTTCAAGCTGCGCCAGGGGAGGTTCAGGCTGGACATTAGGAAGTATTACTACTCGGAAAGGGTAGTCAGGCATTGGAATGCACTGCCCAGGGAGGTGGTGGAATCACCGACCATGGGAGTGTTCAAGAAACGTTTGGATGTTGCGTTGAGGGGTATGATTTAGCTGGGAAGTATTGGTAATGGTTGGACTGGATGATCTTCTAGGTCTTTTCCAACCTCGATAATTCTGTGATTCTGTGATTCTGTGATAAAGAAAGTAGAGGCAGAAATCACAAAACCAGAACAGAATCACTTGAAAAAGATACTTTACAAATGACTTCAAACTAGGAAGAGAAAGATGAAGATTAGGTTAAGCCTCAGGGAATAAGTTCTACCGATAAAGATAAGTCTAAAGAAAAGAGTACAGGTATTATCCAGGACTGCATAAAGCTCTAGAGGAAATTTAAGAAGTTGTGCTATCCCATAGTAAACTTGTTCAATTGCAAGAAATCATCCACGGCCTGAGGAAAAGCAGAAACATACCGCACTTCAATAAGAACACAAGTTACATTCACCTTCAGCTTCTGCCACCACTAAGCATGTCTGTAACACATCAAAAGGATCAGGAGTTTCTACACACAAGTCACCTCCACCCCTTACCCAAAGGAGCCAGGACATTAGAAAGGGTGCACCAATTACCAAAGGAAGGGAGAAGCAAGGGAAGAAAGAGGAGTCAGCATCAAAAAACCCGGGAGGATTTTTAGCGTTTCCCCAACTCAGCACATCTAGAATGAGTTCCCAGCTGCACACACCCACCAGTACTAACTCTCGCAATCTGGAACGACTCTTTATAATAACTTTGCCTTATATAGAAGCTCTCCCTTATTTGACACTAGACAGGTTTGGTCTCCTGACGGCAGAGCTGCTACAACAGCAATCATAGACTTATGGCCTTACTCAAACTTGCCAGGCTCTGAGGCACAGACTTGCTATTAAAGCTTTCTACTGTTATTGTCATAGTAGGCGGTAATTAGTGGGGATGGAAGCTCCATTTCCTGATGAAACCCTCCTAAAACTCACTGGAAGGATTGATTTTAAGTTCTCAGCAACCGATCGGTCAGTTTATCTTACGGTCATAAGTAGCACAACCTTCAAATCTGATTTGCAACCAGACAGTCCTGTCTCAGAACACCTTCAGACCCATCAGAAGGGCAAAGATAGGCACGTAGCACAATCTAAATATACAATAAACATTCACCGACTAGCCAAGCATTTCTGAATGTCTCAGTGCTCAGAGACAATAATCTTGTAAGTTCCTCCCTAGCATGCCCTCTTCCCTAAAAAGAGAAGGGAACATCCAGGTAAGAGATTTCTGCTTCACGCCTTGAGGCCAAAAGCTGTCAAATTGCTGCACCCACCTCCAATTAGGCGGAGGTAGCTGTCGTTTGTCAGAATGGCATCAGCATGAAACACGAAGATGGGGATCCGCCTGCAGCCGCCACCAGTCCACCTGATGCATGGATGATCCCTAAAACAGTGAGATAGTTAGCACTAGCAGATGCTGAACCTCACACGCACGCAGTGGTGTGATGCGGTAGTTCTCCATGCTTGCCCATGCTTGCCCAGCTAGCCCACAGGCAGGACACGCAGACAAACACGCTAAGCACTCTGGTGTACTCAGCTATAAAATGAATCTTCTAAACCACCCCATTCGTAGGTAGCTCTTGCCATTTTAAATAGGAACTTTGCTTAATTTATATTGATTTTTATCAAGTATGATTGGGAAGAAGCTCTACAAATCCTCACAGCAACATGTTCTCTTGAATTATAGCCTGAGAACAGGATCTACAGTTCAGGATAGACTATAATTAATGATATCCACGCAGTCAAACCATACGATGCCAATTCTGGTCTCTGATTTAAAAAAATATGCAAACTTGTCCATACTTCCTGCTTGTAATCCGAGACTCTGAGATAAGCAAAACGGCACTCATGCAGAATTTGACAGACTGGAAAAGATTTGGCTCAACACAATCCATGAATTTGTCTGTCCCCCCTTTTTAAATTTCTGCCAAATGCAGTGAAATGCGAGCCCAGAATTCAACAACGATGCCCCCGGCCACTCAAGGCTGCTGCAGGTTCCAACACAGTGATCCATTCTGCCTAAAACATCAAGTCTACATTGCAAACTATCATGTCCTCGTTAAGGACACGCACACCAAAAGTTAAAAGCTACTATATAAAAGCCTAAGATGACAGAAAGCGAACCCGTCAACCTGCTGAAGCAAATAAAGCTTCTTATTGCTCCCTGCTTATGGAAACAGAGCCATGAAAAAGTTAACAGACAACAGAAACAGAGGGGCCGGGGAGATATCTACATCTATCTACACAGATGAAAAAAGAAACTGAAAGATTGGCACAATGCTAGACAGATGTATTCGGCACTTGAAAGCATAAGACTATCGTTACCAAAGGTTTGGAGACACTACAGAAGACAAAACACATCCTTTACTTACAACATAGGAACAGAGATAAAGGACAACAACCTTCTGATGCTGTGATAAGTAAGTCCTCTTCAGCGTAACCTTGATCCTCTTAACCAAGTTGCCCCCTGACAAACCAAGTTTACAACCCCACCACCTGCTTCTGCTACCTTCAAAAATAACTGAAGGAGTGCAGTTAGCTATTCTGACTGGAAGGGACCCAGGAGGATTCCAGAATTTACACTGCAGGACAGAGCCTTACGTAAGTGGGAAACGAGCTGAGGCAACAGAAGGGGACTTTATGCTAAGCCTGCCCTGAGGATTTGCAGCAAGGCTACCAAGGCTCAGGCAATCCTCCGGGAGACAGTCATTCATTCCTAGTGTGACACTTGGTCACTTCACGCAGACACGTTCTAGTTGAAGGCAGTTCTCGAGCTATTCATCCATGAGGGCCTGGCAACTCCAAGCCAACTACTTAATATAAAGTATTTCTCTACAAGGGCACTAAGGCACCGCTGTTCGCAGCTGGACACTGGGTCACAATACGCACTGATAAGAAAACAAACAAGACATACTAAAGTAGGCGTAGCTGAAGCAGAAATGAGATTTCGCTTTGAGAAAGAGGAAGAGAGCAATTCCTTCCCAAGCAAAAATAAAAACTACCAGAGACGGAACAGACATATGCTAGACACTAAGAGGAACCCCAGGAACCAAGGAGAAATATTAGAGCTCTCACAAGGCATTTTTTTTTAAAAACAGCACATAACGTTATGTTCCAGTCCGCTGTGAAGTATATTTCCCTTCTCTTATGGGAATTAAAAAACTAAACAAATAAAGAAGGACATGAAGGACATCATTTTCTTATGTATCACCAAGGAAGTTCCCAGTTCAGGAATGTGACAGAAAGAGACCAAAGAAATCAGAATGTTTAGAGCAGCCAAGGAACAGCTGCGCGCCCGGCTCTGATGAACGTGGTGCTTTTAGACTCTAAATGTATGCTGTCTGTCTACAGCTCGTAGACATGACTGGAACCAATGAGCTCCTCCATAGGCAGGACCAGGGGAAGGAACACAGCAAGAACTAAGAAGGAGTTTGTTCCCCACTTACTGCAGCCCATCTCCAGGATCTTCCTCCTCCTCCTCCTCCTCCGTGGACGAGCCGCTTTCCTCCAGTCCCCGAGCCATGCCCGCCGGCATTTCCTCTGGGCGCTCTCATGCAGCCGGCTCGGCGGCCTCAGAGATCTCTCCTGCAGATCCGAGGGATCTGACAGCAGCTGTTACCTGCAATAAGAATTAACACCCTGTGCGCTCAGCCGGACCGGGCAGCGAGAGCCGAGGGCAGCACACCTCCAGCCGGGCCGCACTGCCCGCGGCACTCCCAGCCCGCGCCTACCACTCCCACCCCCCCCGCCCCACAGCCTCACCCCGCGGCGCCCCAGAGGCGCGCCCCGCTCGCTCCGCGCCTTCCCCACGCTCCAACGGCCCTCCAGTTTGGGAGCAGCCCCCGGGGCGGCCACGCCCGACGGGGCGGTCGAGCCCCGGCCTACCCCGCAGCCCCCGAAGAGGCGCACCCGAGAGCCACCGCGCTAGCCCTCGCGCGGCGTGACCGACTCCTTGCGCGCCGTACCCGCTCCGTCATAGCCCCATCGACACGGCCCGGTCCGGTGGCCACTCCCGCCGCTTCCCCGTTACTACAACAACCGGCGGCGGCCGGCCCCGCCCCGCCTTCACTGCTCGTGCGCCACCGGGGCCGTCCCTCCCGCTCCAACGCGCACGCGCGGCGCTTCCGCCTCCCCGAGCGATCGGCAGCGCGGGGGCGGGATCGGGACCCGCGCGGCGCGGCCTTCGATTGGCGGAGGCGGCCCTCGCGGCCGCGTGGCGCGCGCATGGAGCGGCAGGCCCGCAGCCAATGGGAGCGCAGGAGGGCGGCGCGGGTCCGGAGCCCCGGTGCGGGAGCGCGGTGCGGGGCCGCGGCGGCGGCGGCAGGATGAGCCGGTTCCTGAACGTGTTGCGCAGCTGGCTCGTCATGGTGTCCGTCATCGCCGCCGGGAACACGCTGCAGAGCTTCCGCGACCACAGCTTTCTCTCGGAGAAGCTCTATACCGGCAGCCCCGGACTCGGTAAGGGCTCGGCCTGCAGCCGGCGGGACTCCCTCCCCGGCGGCCGGAGCGCTCCTCACCGTGGTTTTCCCCTCCCTGTGCGCAGTGAACGGGCTGCAGGCGCGGACGTTCGGCATCTGGACGCTGCTGTCCTCGGTGATCCGCTGCCTGTGCGCCATCGACATCCGCAACCAAACGTACGTGGGCGGCGCCGGGCGCGGGCGGGGGAGCGCTGGCTGCCGCGCTCTGAGGGCCGCGTGTCGCTGAGCTCGGGGGGGGGTTCCGGGCAGAGCCGTGCGGGGCCGGAGGAGCCCGCTTCTGTCCGCGCCTCCCTGGCCCTGCGGCGCGGTACCGCCCACCCGCGGCGTGCCGGCGGTGGAAGGCGGGCAGGGAGCCGACGCCCCGCTCCGTGCTGTGGCTCTGGCGGTAACGGCAGCGGCAGTAACGTCGTTGTTTCTCAGGATTCTCTGTGTTGCCCTCGGACCCGCTCCCTTCCCGCAGCCGCGGCTCATAGGGGATAGCGGAGCGACGGTGGGAAGATGTCCCGGGTGATGCGCCCTTAGTCAGTCCCGTCTTGTCGACCCGTTCCTCGTCTCAGCCAGTTCTCATCCTGTTTCGTGTGCCCACCTGCTTCCTATGCCAGCAGCGCCTTGCTCTCACTCTGCTCCTTCGCTTCATTATCTGCCTCCAGGCAGATAATGCCAGTGACAGCACACCACTGAACACGGCCATTGCCCAGTGACCTTTAGTACCTCCCTGCACCAGGGACCAACTGCCCTCTGTGCTCCACAGCGAGCACGAGAGCAGGCAGAGTCTGGCTTTGCTGCCTGTCGTGCTGGTGCTGTGAGCGTGCTAACCCGTTTCTTTCCACTCCAACAGCCTCTACTACATCACACTCTTTACCTTCTTCATGGCCCTTGTTCACTTCCTCTCTGAAGTCTTCATTTACCACACTGCAGCCTTGACAATTGGAGTTATGGCACCCCTCATGGTAGCAAGTAAGCAAAGCCCTGCATCCTGCTTCCCACCCCCAACCTTTTGTGGAGCTCTCAGCTCCCTCAGAATGATCTGTGGGGCAAGAAGGGGGTGTTCAGAACGTCCCGTCTGTGCAGCCTTTTTTTATGCAACTCATGCTTTATCTCCATCACAGGTTTCTCTATACTGGGGATGCTGATCGGGCTTCAGTACCTAGAGGTAGAAGCACTGTCAGAAAATAAGAAGAAAAACTGAGGCTGAGCACACTGTAAAGGCCAGCGTCATCTCCTGTTCTCACTGCCAAACTTCCACTAAAGCTCTGAGCTTCTCCAGGACACCAGTCCCAGTGGCAGATTGATGTTGGACTCTGTCAATCATCCTTCATTACTGAGTGTTTTAAGTTGTCCAGGCAGCATTTCAGCTGACTGGTATCAAAGACAAGCCTCCACAGGAGTCCATCCAGGCTTGCTGGGAGCTCTTGGTGACTGCCTCCCTGCAGGAGGGCAGGGAGCACCTCGGGCGTACCCATGAAAGTGCTAAGGTCTGCTCCTGGTGCACCTGTGGGGAGGAGGTGCAGAGCTGCCCAGGATCCACTGAATGCTTCGGGCAGGAAAGAGAAATGTGTGCTGCCGCGGTCCAACTGTGTAACTTGCATGTGTGTGTTCTGCAGGGGCCATTTCTAATAAATGACAGAAAACTGATGGATGCAATGTCTCTATTTGTGCTACACAGCAGCAGGTAAATGCTCCTCAACTTTGGAACAAGTGGTTTTTACTGCATGTTGTAGGACATGTTATCCTGCTTCACAGCACACGTATTGTTCACTGCGTCCCTTCCACCAAAGCTCCAGGTCTGACTGAACACATCACACATGCTCAAGGAGAGTTGTTGCAGCTCCCACTGCTGCAGCATTCTAGTGGCAACAAACTGCATGCATCAGGAGCAAGGATTGAGCTTCTTTTGCAATGAGCTGTAACTGTAGCAATGAGCAAATGGGAACAGGTTGCTTAGAGCTGGATGAAAGAACGTCCAGAGCTGATGGGCAGTGCACAAAAGGTAGGAAGGAACCAGCAGAAGATACTAGGGGGGAAGCCTATCCCTGTGAGAAGAAGGGGGAAAAATAAAAGGAAGAAAACCATGTAACTGTAGCAGTGGGCAGAGAAATCATTTTTTCTATTCTGCATTTCAGGCTACTAAAAAAAGCTAAATTGAGACAGTTTCAGCCCTATAATACAAAAACGTCATCTTTCATTGTACTCTTGAAATGTTTTTATTTCATATAAAAATTATATTTAAAAGCCATTTTAGACCACATCCTCAATCCCAAACTATAAAAAAAAAAAAAAGGCATTTTTTAAAATATATTTTCATCCAGTCTGCATTTTTCCAGTAGGGTATGTGTATAAAACTGCATGATATTGGTATAAGGACACTTGATGTCTCCACCAAGGGATGGATGCTGGAAAGGAAGGAAAAGGGTTTTGAAGGTCTACATTTGTGATTGGGAGATAAACACCAGCATACGAGACAGAACTGTGGGTAAGAAGGCTTCTATATTACAAAGTGGAAGCCTCCATAGTAGAGCAAATCATTATTCCCACTATGCTGAAAACACCTTGCCATTGCAGCGCAGGGCAACATTGCCCTGACAGGTCATCTGATATTCCAACAAAGGCTTTTGTGTAGCATAAAAAGTTGCAAAAGGCACTTCATCACTAAGGAGGAAGATACGATCCTCAGCCTTGAGAGCTTGTGCTTTGAGTCACTGCTGCTGCTAACCCAGTGCTGATCTAGGCTCAGGCTGTAGGTGCAGCACTAACCCTTGCCTCTAGTAGGAGATCTATCGGTCTCTCTCAATTATTCCTAGTATACAGGAACGTTAAAGCAACCCAAGTGAATTCAAGGTGCACCTTTATCTACAGCCACATACAAAAAACTGGCACTGGCCACAGGAGTTGCACTGCTTTGCACTGATTGGCTGGTGTTGTGCTGAAGCTGCTACCATCACCTGTGCAACATGGAGGACATCACAGGCACTCAGTGCAATCCCTTTTCCTGAGAGTCAGGTCACAGCTCTCCCAGGGCTGCTCACAGTAAGCGTTGTCCAGCACTGGCATTCTGTGTCATTGCTTCCCTGGGAGGGGAGGCACTGACCACATGCAAGGTGCCACCCTCACCTGCTCAGGACTTGCCCGGAACTGGGGCTTTTCTGAGAACGCGTCCTATTCTTCCAAGCATACATGGGGTGAAGGGGAGCAGTGACTTGTCCCAACTTTTCCTCTCACTCAGCACAGTTTCCAAAACAGCAAGGTGCAGAGGTATAACTGAAGGGAGCAACTCCCTTCTTGTTTCACTCTGTCATGCTCTACAAGCAGTTCCCAGCTGTCCCCGATAGAATTCACGTGTAACAGGATGGTTTGGGTAGCAAAGGTGAGAAAGAGGGCGGGGGGGTGTCCCGCATCTCCCAGCTCTGCCGCCCCTCTTTTTCACAGCTTTGACTCCTCAAGGACTATGGGAACAGCGCAGGCTTCTGGCATCACTTTCTGCAAGTCAGAGAGAGAAAAAGAATATAGTTAGGATCCTGGGTGGCCACACTTTGGCTTCAGAGACCAGCAGGCCGGAGGCTGGCTCATTTCCAGCTCCCCACTAGTGTGCGCAAATCACAGAACCATATAATAGGTTGGCTTGGATGTGACCTTTAAAGATCATCTTGCCATGGGCAGGGGCGCCTTTCACTAAATCAAGGTGCTCAAAGCCCCACCTGACCTGACTTAAATCCTCCAAAGAATCACCACTACCACACTCTGACAGCTCAACCCAGGAGTGCACCTGGCTCACTCCTCCAGAACATTCCAGCGCCCAGACAAGGGACACTGTGGGCAGCGGTGCAGAGCAATGATCCCGCTTCTCTGAAGCTGCTTGCTGGAATTCTCAGATGATGTCACAGTGATTTGACATCAAAGTGGTGAAGTTGCAGGGGCAGTTCTCTGGGCAAGGGAAGAAATGGGAACTCTTCCTTCATGCCATGGAGAAGGGCAGTATCTGTGGGAGCCCCAGAGAAACTGCACGCTGTGCGCCCTCTGTATCTTACAGCAGAAGGCTCAGCACAGCAACTAGCTCCAATCCTGACTTTTCTCTGGCATGTCTGACAGCTTCTTCATCTCCCTGACAGGCTGCTGGTGCTGCTCACCTTCAGGACTTTTCATTCCCTCCTCACCCCGCTCAAGGCTGGCACTCTGCCATCCCTCTTCCCCATCCCCAGCTTGGACTTATGGCTGGGATAATTCCACAGCATGGTACAGATAAGGCCTTCTTCAACATTCATTGCTTGTATCCTAAAGTGCCACAAGAAATGAAAGGCAAAGCTTTTTTTTTTTTTTTTCCTTCCCTAAATCCTCTGAAAGAATTAGCCCGATTACCTGAACTCTCCTACAATTTCTTCCCTTAAAACAGAGGCAGCTGTACAGTCATTTCACAGAGAGAAAGCAAGGGCAACACAGCTTGCTGCCAAATTAACGCAATCTGGGGCTGCATAAAACAGCTGAACTTCTGCAATTCCAATTCAGCCTGCCTGGGTAGGGCTGGATCAGCCCCTCACACTGCACCTTTGAAGGCTGAGGTACGATTAGACCTTACGCTTCCAGGTCCCCCAGCAGGCTTCAGAAATCTCTCCAGGTTCTGGCTGCTTACACTGAGAAACCCCAACTATCACTGATGTAGAAGACAGCATGCAGACCTGTAAGGGTAAAGATGGGTCCTGTACAGGCTGGACTCTGAGTTAACTCACTGTGGGGCAAGACTGAGACCTGAGGCAGGAGTCAGAGGTGCACAAATAGGTTTGTATCCCCAGTGCTGTTTGAGATAAGCCCAGGCAGCAAGGAAGCAAGAGTTACAAAACAGTTTCATTCCAAGTAGCTTCTTACACAAACAGCAGCTGAAAAGGTTTTGGAGAGGTCAGCAGCAATATCCAAACGCAGAGTGAGACCAGAAGGGCTTCAAAGACATGCCTGGAGGCAAGAGCCAGGAAGCACAAAAAACTCCCCATCAGCAGGAGGGGTTGCATGAAGTAGCGCCAAAGGTAGGAGCAATGGGAAAGCTGCATTTAGGCTTGAGAAAAGCCGTGAGTCATAGAAGCACGCCAGCAGCTCTGAACAGGCTCCCCAGGCACCTTTAGGGACTCAGCACCACTTTTGTGGTGTGGAGCTACAGGGACGATGTTTTAGGATATCAGCCAGGCCGCCCGGCTCCATGCCTCGGGGCAGGAAGGCTGCTCCCATATGTGGGAGACACAGCACTAGACAAGGACATGCAGCCATAGCTTTGGGAGGAGAAGGCTGCTTGCCATACAGTAAACACAGAGAAGGTGCAGGGAAGTCTAAGGAACAGGAGAGGGCGCACACACTGTGTCTACTATGCAAAATTCCATCTTTTTTTGTTTGTTTGTTTGTTTTGTTTTTTTACTGGCAGTATTTCACTAGAGCTGGAGCATGTTCCAGCTTGCAAGGGACTCCAGTATGCTACAGGAGTAGAATGCCTTCCCTGGTGTCCTGGCCAGCCTCTAAATTGCACTGTCATTGGGATGAAAAGGCAACATGGTTTTGGGTGTTCCACTGAGATTCATCAGACCCATCTTCATACTGGGCAAATTCACAACCATCAATATATGGTACCGAGCCTTGACTGAGCCCTGACCTATCCAGGACATGGTTTGAGAACACAGCAGAACTTGAGCCTTGTTTTAAGCAAATCCCTTATTATGGCTGCATGTCTAGGATGGCCACCGACCTTCTCAAAATCACCTACACTCAGCAGTGCTGAGTGAGTACCGGCTGGTAGGGTAACTCTTCAAACAAAAGTTTTGAATTTTATTGTAATTCAAAAACCAGGACAAAGCCAGAAATCACTTTTCCGCCTACAGTCTGCTATCAAAAATAGGCTCTTGATGCACACACACAAACACCAAAAAAAAATCTCCTACTATATGAAACCAGTGTAAAGTATCCTGAACACACTTCAATTCAATTTGCTACATTCAAAGAGAGCTAGCAGGGCCCAGTCCAAAGAAAAAGACAGTCCTGCCAACTTGAGATCCTGCACAAGCAAACAAGTAGGATAGCTTGTTTCTTAAAAAGAATACACATAAGCTTACAAGTATTTCCAAAGAAGTGTTGCTTAAGAGCTTTCTTGTAGAAAGGCACATCCGACTCAAAACAGTTACAAAAATCAGCGAAGATGCTTATTGCATAATGTAAAGAAACAATAATGGACAGTTTGCATAGATGCTGGGACCCAGAAACAGATGAGCACAGGCTGTACGCAGCATAAGCATGACAATAATATGGACCCCAACTCAGCGGCCTCTACTGGGAAACCTCAAGGCAGATGTTGGAGTGGCCTCAGATACACTTACAGTAAATGTAGCCCATTTTACATGATAACGAGTCTCTTTGTGGGAATTTGATTCAAGCGTCCTGAGATATAGAAAGCAAACCCCGCTGATGCTCTCGGAACTGACACAAATGGGAGGACTGTAGGAACCACATTACAGATTTCTCAGTAGAGGACAGTGTTCACAGTGCCATTTAGATCCATTACAAGTTCAACTGCAACATCTGTTTAAATATAACCTTAAACAGAAAAAAGCACTGACAGAAGACAAAGTGGTTGTAAGCACAAGGCAGGTCCTGCAGGTTGGATGCAGTCACCAAAAGCTCTGACAGGTGGCTGCCTGGAAGCTGTGGCTCCTGGGCAGACAGTGAAGGCTAATAACAACAACTCTTTTCATTGATGCTGTGGCATTAACACATTCCTCTTCCCCCTGACAATGTCAGCTGCTCAGCCAGATTCTAGACTTTCTATTTCATCATCAGAAGATACGACTTGAAGATCTTTCTGTGTTAGAATTAGCACGTGTACTTTTCTTTTCTGTATACACTGGGAAATCAGGCTGTTACAGTCCTACTCTGCACCAAAGCTGAACATCCAGTTAGAAGCTGTGACGGTTCTCCACCCAATCATTTTTATTTTCACACCAGGAAGATTCAAACCTTGCTAGGCCCAATACTGGATGACAGGTCCCACACAGAACAGTAAGTAAACCATCCACCTCTACCATGGGACTTCACCTCTCTTGGGTAAATACCAGAGAAAACACACGGTCATCAACAGGACCATACAACCAATAGTACAGCATTTCAGCAGACAGGGTGCACAGGTCCACAGCTCTGCATCCTTTGGAAGCTCACATCTGACTCTGAAGGTGTCTCTCCTTGCAATAGCTATAACACAGCATGCCTGAGCCTCACAATGCCTGTTTTGCAGCTGGGATGTGAGCAGTAACACTGGCAGTTGTACCAAGATAGGGCCATTACCAATGAAGGCAATAACATAAGCTTCAGCCATCAAAAAAAAATACCAGTATACTAGAACAGGCTTGCCCAGCGTATGCAGCTACAGCTTCTCAGCTACTCCATCCCAAGCAAACATGATAGATGTATGCCAGCTAAAAAAGCCACAGACATGGGGACAGCTTTAGAAGTGCTCAGCCCAGAGGCAAATCTTGCCCAGTGTGTGCAACTACTCCTCATGCTTGCATCAAAGTGTGGCAGCTTCACACTCCCTGTAGCTCATGCCCAATTTTAGCGGGTTTTAGTTGGTTTTCTCCAAGAGACTCTTGGGCTTCTGTCTGTCAGTCCCACAGATCGTGGCCATGAGATGATACACACATTTGATGAGAAGCATAGGGTAGCCCAGCTCACCTGGCAGAGCAGCCAGCCAGCACACAAAGCAGAGAACAGTGAGTAATAAAGCACTACACCCAAAGCAACAGCTGAGAAAATGCCAAGTGCCACTAAGATTCACAGACAGACATGCACAGAGCTTTATAATTTTCAGGTGTTTGTATACCAGAAGGCACCAACCCAATGACTTTGTTATTGATTGAGATGAAAGCCAACTCTTCTACAGAGCTCCTGCTACCACTTCCAGCCAAGAATCTGGATCGTAAAAGTAACATCTGAGAAGGGCCTCCAAACACCATTTCCTCTCCTCACTAACTTACTGTCAATTCAGTTCCCAGCTCCAATATCAGGCTTTGCAATGCTGCACCTCTTTGAATGCCTCATCCAGCACCAGCTTGGTGGGTGTTCACTATTCTGGAAAGCTGTCTTATCTTTCCTCTCAAACCTGTACCCAGGAAGGGCAGCTCTCAGCACTCTGAGCTCGCTCTTGTTGTCACAGAAGTGTCATTGGCTTGGTGCCTGTGCCACCCGTGAGCGTTCAGACAAGCAAATTAGTGTGATTCTCCTACCTTCGTATATGAGCTAGTGAACAGGAATGGGAATTGATGGGATTAGGGTTACAAGCTACAGTCCATAAGCCGTGATCTGATTGCTGCCTTGAAGTCTCTGTAACAACAGCCACAAGTCAGATCCCAGAAAACATGGAGGCAAGTAAGGAAGGGGAGGGGAAAAAAAAAATTAAAAAAATAGAGGAACAGGTAAGAAAGAAACCAGTACAAACACCCAAGCACAGGTAAGTCAGCCATGCCGTATGGCAAAGCTCCAGTGTACTGACACCATCAGAACTCTCCACAAAGGCAGCACACAGTGGCTCTGCCCACCTGGTTGAGGGATCCATAATAACGTGAAATACCAGGTTCAGCTTCACTTCAGTAGGTCAGGCAATCAGGGCTGGTTGTTAAGCCTGAGAAATAACCTGGATATGTTCAGCCATTTGTAATGGAGGTGGAAGAGGTGTCTATCTTGACTTCCACAGAGCATGCGTCAAGGGAACATGCTGTTATTGAAGTTTTTGACTGATGAGACCTACTACCTCACACGCATCCCTCTGGTTCTTACTGCAGTCAGTTTTGGAAGCTGTTAGGATTACAGAAGTGACCTGTACTACTACCGCTCTGGTCTCAACACCTCCTCACCAGCAGCAAACTCTTACAACTTTATTTTATATTTATACAAAAAATACCAGAGGAGTACAATTCATCTGGCAAGAGAAATACCTGACAAAAAGGGAAAGGGCCTTACTACCACCAGGTGACACAACCTTGACGTTTTCTGAATCTTCTACAAACATGTTATGAATTAACTGTGTCACCAGCACCTCTCATGACAACCCTGCTGCCAGAGGGCTTGAAGAGAAAGGATGGCTTACCTTAAATTTCATCTTGTTTCATCACTGCTTATCATGGGATACAAGCAGCTCGACGTGTATAAAACAGACTGCTTGTTACCCTAGCCCAGCTAAACTAAGTCTCTTCCCATTAACTCCACTCATGCCAGGATTCCAAGAGAGCAGCAGTCTTCTAGCTTAGTTGCATAGACCCTGATGCTTACCACTCCTACAATCAGCCAAAGCTGTCAGCCCCAGAGCAGAAAAAAAGCAAGAACTGTTCTTAAGTTATGACAACAGGAGAGGCTACTTTACCCAAACTAAGTATATTTACACCCTTTTTTTTTCCCCCATTCTACTCTAGAACTTCATGTGCAACAACTACCCACAGCAGCATCAACTCCCCCTACACATCCTACTTTCTGCATTTATGATCAGATAGTTCTGTAACAACAAAACAAACAAAAGGCATATATTTTGTAATTGAAAATCCACCTTCCTGAGCAGTTGGTTGGAGTAGGACTGCTTCTTGGACCTCTTGGTCTCTCTCCAGATTGGCTAGATTAACTGGAGAAAAACAGCATTGTCTGAAAAATCCTGACTTGAGCCAGCAGAGAACTGAGCTTATTCACTTCGCTAGTCATGGTTGCTGATGGCTTCGTGAACACTGAATGGACATCTCTGCTAACATCCTAGAAAGGGAGCCCAGAGCATTAAGGAGAAGCACCCCAAGAAACCACCAATCTTCTCCCTTTCCCCACAGGGAGAGCTTCTGAGAGTATCCACTGCAGTTCATTCACTGGAGGCCCTCTCCCACATGCAAACAGCTGCAGTGATGGCAACATTACACCTCTGGGTCCTGCTACCCTGCCTTCTGACACAAGCTAGAAGCCTTGCCTATGGCACCACATGAAGTGTAAAGAGCTACAATGCTCAAGCCCCTATTTGGGTTTTGCCACTCACTTTCCACCTGTCCTGAGCAAAGAACTCCACTTTGCAGCTAAAGATAGGGATGAAGAGAACAACCCGCCCCTCTAGGGAGCTGGAAAAATAGTTACTCAGCTCTGAACAAGGCAAAGGTATGGTTAGAGGAAAGAAGCCAGCACAGCTCTGTCCCACAGCTGTCTTTAGCCGAGAACAGCACGTGTAAAGCTCTGCAGACTCCCAGAAGATCAAAGCCTAAAGCGTCTGCAGAACGTTAGAAGTAAGCCAACACAGGCTCCTAGCAGCTGGTAAAACTGAGATTACAGCCACCTGTCTGAACATGCCAACAGGGAGCTTCCCCACAGGCTGGGCAAGTGGTGGGACAATGAAATAGAATCACAGCTACAGTCCTAACTCAGAAAGGGGCCAGCTCCATTCCCGGAAGGGAGAGAGGCTGAGGTCTGTTCTGAGCCAATAGCAGGTGCACAGCAGAGACTGAAGGGGGATTTACTCACTGTATGTTCATTTTCCACATTTGCCTGCTGTCTTCGGAGATCAGCCCTAATGAATGCTTCAACAAAGAGAGAAAGAAAAATGTGAAGGTAGTTTAATTACCATGCAGATCCCAAATCAATTTATCTCAGACTCAAAGAGGTAAAGAGGCCGCAAGGGAATGCATAATGGTGGGCAAGGGAAACCACTGTCCCGAACGAGGAAGACATCACTTCTATATGGTGCAATAAGGAGTCTCTGTCCTTCCTTTTTCAGAAGGTACATCTTGGATGTACCCAAAAAGCAACCAGGACAAGGAGCCTTGGATCATTTTGTAACATAAACCAGCTGCTTCAAAAAGTACTGTGACATTGCTATGGGGCTGCTGTGTGGGTTCTGCCCTTCCCTGAAGGTAATGCCACCCCCCAAAACCCTTCAATTTACATGCCAAGCCCAAGGGAAAGAGTTGCAGCAGAACACCGAGAAATTTAGTTACCTGTCATAATAGACCCCAGGAACAGGAAAGAACAAAGAAAGAGGTTTCCTGCCTTTGTCCCAAAGTGATCAATGATCTGCCCTTGGCTGATGGTGAAGGCAATACCGAAGATCTACGAACAAACACAAGGTCAAGCTGTATTGTTATAAAGCGGCCTGAACAGCTTCCCAGCTTTACCAAAGTATCAGAGCATACAGGCCAGACAAGCTGTTGCCCTTGCTAGGCTCAAGTTTGGTTATGAACACATCCAGGGATACCTCCTTTCAGTTGATGGGAAGAAGATGACCCTTAAGGCTGAAAGCCCATCTCTAGGCAAAAGGCAAGACCTCTCTCACTGGACTGCTAGGAACAATGATGGAAAAAGTGAAGATGACTGTCATCCTGATGGACGTTTTTCTTAACAGAAACAGAATGGGTGCCAGCAGACAAATGCCACAAGGACCGTTACTTTAAAAGCCAGGTTCTGAGTTGCTTAGATCTGCAGTGCGCAGCAATAATCATGGAAAAGAAATGGGATTCAGGGCTGGGAACTACGGTTTGATATCTCTGCCCATAAAAAAAGCAAGAAAAAGGAAAACACCACCAACCTGTGCTGAGACATTAAGGAGCCCTGATGATGTTCCTTCTGATTCCGGGTATGTCAACTCTGCAGCAAACTCAAAGCCCAAGGGAAGGTACCCTGTCATGAAAAATCTGTAAAGAAACACACAAAAAAGAAAACTCGGTGACTGCTAGAAAGAAGACTGATGAGGCACAATGTAGCACAGATGCCTGCTGGGATGCTGGACTTACTGCATGGGATATTTCCCATATTATTGCCACAGCCCACACAGCTGTCCGACTCCCTCTTTGTGGCCTAGGTCTCCCTCCTACCCACAAACACTTTTGCTCACAGCCTCGGGCATGGAGCCAAGCCAGCAGGGAGCTGCAAAGAACGAGGTAGTAAAAGCAGCATCTCCCAAAAGCAAGACAGAAGGGCATCACCCCCAGCACAGTCCATCAGCCAGACAGGCCTACATGCATTTTCCTTTCGTCCTTATCCCACGTGGGAGCCACAAGCAGGCTGTGGCTCTCCCCAGTCCCTTCTAGGCCACGACTTCTGCCTCCCTCCTCATATCCTAGCAGCTCAAGCATGGAGGAAAGCAGCCTGTACATGAACTTACCCCAGAACACCTGCAGTCACAAAGACCACCCAGAGGTGGCCTAGGTTCAGAGTGAAAGTGTAGACTATCATCCCCACTAGAGACATGATATAGACCACTAGTGTTGTCTGTCTGCAAGGAAAAACACGGTCAGTGTTTTATATAATCAAATTCTCTTCTTCACCCATAGATCTTGGTATGTTTTGCAGCACACAGTAAAGAAAAAAGCTGTGCAGCTCTCACACACTCCACACTCTGAAATAATCAGATCTGGAGGGCAAACCCTCATCTAGAACAGAGGGAAAACCAAGGATGTCGTTTCATGTGTATTTGTTTTCCAGGGCACGGCAGTGATGCCACTTTTTGTGTTTCAACTAGCTTCTACATTTGGAGAGGTGAAATGTAAGCTGAATAAGAAATTGGCTCGAGGATAGAATTACAGCTCCCTGGCTGTGCAGACCAGGTCTGAATTAGATGGAGCTTCTATAAACAGGAATCTCCAAACTTCACACAAGTCAATGCCAAAATACATGCTTATCATCATAAGCCTCCAGGTTGCATATGTGATCCTCAGAAGCTTCATCTCTGCTAGCAGGGACAGTTGGCACATTGGGAAAATTGTTTTCTGCATCCCCAGCCAGTTTTGGTCTCAGCGCAGAGGTCTGATGTTAGTTTCCCAGGCTTGTGGTTCAAGTTTTTGAAGCAGTTTATAACTGATTCACTATTTCTTGACAGTTGTCCATATTTGCACTTCACTCCTCAACTCCAGGCAAAGAAGATGAATGAGTTAGTGACCAGATGTGGTCAGGACCTTGTTTCATATTGATGCTGTGTCAAGCTGCAAGAAGGAAGTTCCCAGAACACACAGTCCTCCACTGAAAACTAGGCTGGCTCAGAGAAGCAGGCAGCTCTTGCAGTTTAAAGCGAGTTATGTTTTCCACTGGAACTGCAGAATTTGGGGGGGGGGGGGGGAGGGAGAAATGGAGAAATCTTTTCTATCTTGCCATGGATACCACACATTAGCCGGCTCACAAAAACAACAAGCTTTCCTCATTAATCTGTATCCCTCAGTCACTAGGCTCCAGCAGTACAAAATGAACTGACAGTGACCTGGGAAAGAACAAGACTGCAGGCTTCAGGACAATGGAAGTTACACACCAAGAAATGCCCTAGATGTGCACACTGAGTTCATCCGTACTTGCCACAGTCCCTAACAGACAGTTCTGAATGCAACTCCTGCTGCAGGAAACAGCCTCAAGCATACAGGCAGGCTTCTGTTAAACAAGACTTTAGCAAGACTCAGCTCCTCTGAGTACATCATGGATGACACAGAGACTCAGTGCTAAGCAAGGCCTAAAATTTTGCATACAAGCAAAGGGCTTAGCCAAGACACAGGCAGATACTGGGGCATAGGGAAACAAAGGAAACTCTGGGGAAAGACACCAAGGCAGGGTGTTTCTCATGAAGTGGCCTTTTGTCAGCACATTTTCTAGTCAGAGGACAAGGAGAATGCTCTATGACTCTAGGGGCACCAGGGCATGGAAGAATGCCTTGTTTTGCATGATAAGCTTCTTATCACCGCCATAAATATCTTATGGGAAGGATAAAAACATGAAGAAACTGACTCACAGAGGGCATTTGTAATAAATACCAGGACACTGTGAGCTGTTCCCATGATGTCCCTACAGGGACTGGAAGTTATCCTCAACTGGGACAGGTACAGCCAGTCTCCTGGAAAGGATGCCCAATGCAGTGAGCATGTGCTCAAAGTTACATGTCCTGCTGCATAACCTTAGGACAGCTGGGCAGGATATGGTGAAGGCATGCCCACTAGGCATCCCACCAGGACTAGCCTGGAAAAGGGTTACAGCAGCAAGCCCAAAAGGCAGAACAGGACAAGCTGGCCACTTTTTTTTCAGTAGAAACTCAAATATCCCATTCTCTACAACGAGAGTCTTCCCTCCTTCCCACAGATTTTAACATACTTCAGTCCTGCAGAGACCCAAATTTAAAATATCACTTAGGTCCTCTACCTGGTCAGTGGAGAGAGATGGTTATTTCTGAAACAAATGTGACAGTAGAGAGCACTGTCTGGAACTGTTAGCTAGACTGAAGGCCATGTGAACATTGCTCTTAAAAGCTAAGTTCAGCTGAAGAGAAGCACTGACCAAAGGCCTCCAACTCTAAGGCTCCCCTAATAATTGCCAAGGTACCCAAAGCAAACAGGCAGTCACCAGGTGTCACAACCCCATCTCTCTTTCCAGCCAGGAACCTGAAGGATGCATAGGAAGTTCAATTTAACGTGGAGTCAAAACCTTTCAGAACTTTTCAAGAGGTGCTCAGCTCTCAGTCAGCTATCCCAAAGGCAGCCTGAGCTCTGGGACAGTTCACTTGCACATTTGTTTGGGTCAAATCTATGCCTGTTAATTCCAAAACTAAGAACAGTGATGGGGCTGCTTCAGGGACTTGCCTGCCAAATAAAAGCAAGAATGCAAGGCCATTTGGTGCCTGAGCACAACAGATGGAGAAAGCCTGACTTTGCACAGCCTCACCCCTTGAAGGAACAGTGGGACAGTGATGATCAAACATCCACGAAGTGTTCCAGTTCCTCGTGTTACTAATCTCCTCCTGCTCCTCTCAATCACAGCTGGATCTCATTCACTTGCTTTTCTCTCCCTCTCTTTCTGAGCTGACTAAAAAAAGGACTTGACATCTTTCCTTCATGATTTTCATGTGCTTACCATTTCACTGACACTATCAGAGCAGTGCAGAGAAGGGGGAGGGTACCTGCCTTGAACATCTGGCATCTTGACAGTTTTTTAAATAGACTTTTAAATGAGGCTAAAAAAAGATTCTGTAGCATTCAGGAAAAAAAAAAAAAAAAATGCTAGTTCCACAGAAATCCCACTTAGTAGGCTGCAACAGAGAGCAAATTCTTAGCAGTTTTTCTTCACTTAAGGCTAAATCTATTCCTAGATATTCTTAGGAGCCCATTTTTCTGCACTCTCAGGCTGCTCTGCCCACCTATGTGGTCCCTTCAACGTATCCAGGATTTTATTTTCCTTCTGTGCTCCCAAACTATGAGTTCCAGCTCTCCCTGGTGAACCACAAAGTTCTTCAGCCCTCATGCTACTACTGAGCTCCATTCAGAGAGAGTCAGGAAGACCATCCACCCGAGCAGTGCCAATTGAGGCTACCTTACCACTAATGCCAGTCTGGAAAAAGACAAGTTAGATTGCACAGTAAGCTACTGCAGTTCGCAAAAGCTGCGTTTCCATTTCCTAGGACTGCCAAATGAGAAGTAAACTCAATGGTACGTGACCTAGAAATTGCTACTGGTCTCTCTATTAGTCATTTGCTCCTGTCCCCTATCACACCCCCAGGAGTCCTCATGTTCCATTCTTTCTTGTCAAAGAAGCCCAGTTCCTCTGCATTTCTGAACCCATACTTGATTACAAGGGCCAGAGGCCACTTCAGAAGCTGCAAGCCTTCAGCTTGCCAGATTCTCCTAAGTAGCCCACAAGATACCAGGCAGTTTAAAGGCAGTGGTACCCCCAAGGTGAAAAGCTGCTGCAAGGAAAATACCTCTAAAGTTGTCTTGAACTCATCACCTGCATATCACCAGAAAAGCCCCATCCTTCTTGAGCTGCTCAGACAAGTTATAGTACAGTTCTCAAAGCCAGCAGACAGATTGGAAACTGATTACATGGATCCCCACATAAAAAAAGAGAGGTGCTCTCCATTCCCTAAGATACCCTGTAAAGAAGAATCTGTCAGCAAGATCTGAGTTCCTGAGGAGTGGGAGCTGCAGGACACCCAGAGACCCTTCGCTGTCTCCTTGAAAATGGGCATGGTATGCTGCCCAGATCTGCTGTCTCAGCTCACCAAGCAGTAAATCCAGAACCACCCATCCACAACGTCATCACCCCTTCCCTCGCTTCTGCCCTGAATACATTAATATGCACTCATACAATGCCTCTGGGCACTGGATTAAATGTGTCTTTCATTAAACAGGACAAAGATGCACAGAAGCTGATTTGCAAGGGCAGAGAAATGGTCTGGTACAGTCATGATTCTGCTTGTGCCAAGAGCTCTCTCATCCCTGGCAAAGCAGCAGCTGAGCTATCTTATCTCTCCCCTCCCCCATGTTTCCCCTAGGGAGCACTAGCACTAGACCTCAATATGGGTCCATCAAAGAGTAACATACTGCCCCAGACTTCACTTCTTACTGTCTGGATTCTCAAAAACTATGTTTTTTTCCCTGCAAACCTTTCCCAGCAATTCAGTCTCTGGACTACCAAGCTGCAACTGCAAGAGTTGCTCCCTGCACAGAGCGGAAGAGCACAGTCACTAGCAGCACAGAGGCAAGAGACTTACTTGTATGTTTTGGTTCTGTCCAACCAGAGGCCAGAGATCAGAGCACCAGCCATGCCCGACAGTACGATGGTGAGTCCAATCCTGCCAGCATTCACCTCCTCCTTCTGTGGTAAGACACACAAAAACACAGGAGCCAAGTCATAGCCAACGACAAGTGAGGTGTGGAGAACCCAGACACGAAGAGACACCAAAGTTAGTGTCCCATACATGACTCCTCCTGTTAACAAGCTAATGAAAAGCAGTGTTTGCAAGAACTTTTGGGTACAGGCACTTCTCTATGGGCCTGCCCAGAGAAAATGTGAGTGCACTGGACAACATGAACAGGCACCCTCACAGAACTCAGCATAAACTCAGAGATGCTTGATATCTGGCATCAGGATTTGGGCCACATCAACCAGGAAATCGTGGGACCCACTATAAGGCAGCATGGACAAGCTCTCTTTGGCACTCTGTCCCAGCAGTAAACATCACAGCAGCTCAGCACCTGGAGCACACACAGCCTCCAGGTGCAGATGTGCCAGCAGAAATCACTGTCAGGAACAGGGCAGAGACAACTGCTAGGAGAATCTCAGAAGAAAGTGCTTATACTTAGGTCATTTAGTGTATGAAGGAGTTTTCTTTTTCAGAGCTCCCATTCTTCACAGAGTGCTGTAAAGAACAAAACGAAATGATGGTCTCTAGCCCACCAGCCAACCCAGGTCAGAGCCAGCCAGAAGTGTTGCAGGCTGCAGAAGCACTTTAACCCAGGCCAGAAGCACCGTACTTCTCACAGACTCTCCTTTGGCAGCTGATAATGGACAACGGCAAACATCAGAAGGCCACAAGGACTGGATGCACTTACTGGGTAGTGATGGATCACCATGCGGTTCAGCAGAGTGGACAGGGAATAGAAGCAACCTGCATTCAGACCTGAGAGGAGGATAAAAATGCGGCATGTTCAGTCTGCTGCTATTCTGCTGTGTAGAAATGCATCGAGTTCATTAGGACAGCAGTCTACAGCCAGACTGCAGAGTACCAGGAGACACGACAGCTGGACAGGCCAGTTACTGGCAGAAATGAAGACCAATGACAACTGGATCTCAGCATGCAGTAGGAAGCACCCAGCAATGTCAGGATGGCTCTTACCTGAAGAGCTAGAAGAAAAAGCCATGCATATTTCTAGTACTGACAGGTCATGCAAACCCTTCACAGGGTCTCAACCCTTCCCTCACAGACAGAGGCATCTTCAACAGTGGAGCTGAGTCTTCTCAAAGCAATGGCAAACTATCTGCCTCAGCATAAGGTGAAACTCAGGACCTGAGATTCAATTAACACCAGTGCCACTGATCAGCAAGGTTTCCTTCCCAGAGAACCACCTGGCAGCTCTCTCCCAGCTAACAGTAAAGGACAGCTTCTCCAAGCCAAGAAATACCAGAAGGCAAGAAGGAGCAGACCTAATGGCAAGCACAGACAGCACTTCCCCAAGGCACCTGGTGTGTGCATCTGCATGAGGAAAGTCTTGCATTTCTACAAGATACCACTGAAGCCTGAAAAATAAAAAAAAAAACAAACTGTGAAAGTAATCGCCTTTCAGAAAGGGAAGTTAGATTAACTGTTAGAGGCGTCAGCCACCTGGTGAAGGTTTCTCAGTATCACCCAAGGTGAGAATGGAAACTGTTGAGGGTGATACTGGTCAAGCTGTATTCAGACACCCGGCTGCAGTACAGATGCAACTCTGATTGAGTTGAATGCCTTCCCTGAAGGGCATGGAAAACAAGAGTGCTTTTTTTTTTTTTTTTTTTTTTTTTAATTTTTATATTTTTTTCTAGTAGACAAGCATATCCACATGGGTGCTGGAGTAGCAGTACCACAACGGCTACACTCTCACCTTGGGTGATACTGAGAAACCTTCACCAGGTGGATGATGTCTGTAACAGTCAGCTCAACTTTCTTCTCAGAAAGTCATTTACATTTGCAGTTAGTTTCTCTTCAAGGCTTCA
The DNA here is from genome assembly GCA_030625065.1 of Alectoris magna. NCBI lineage: Eukaryota > Metazoa > Chordata > Aves > Galliformes > Phasianidae > Alectoris > Alectoris magna. The sequence goes on from CM060565.1 coordinate 21,880,520, forward strand.
GTGAACTTCGGAGGGGGAAGGATGGGGACACAGTTTTCACTACTGCAGCTCACACATTTACAGGCTCCATAAAGCGGCATGGGATTTTAAAATTCTGGTTCAGATGCCAGAAATTCTGACAGCTCAGATACACGTCAAGTTCCCACTTCCTGTATTTCCTCTTTCAGCCTCAGCTAAAAGCAAAAAGATAGCAATACATGGTACAGAAGTGCAGTCTAGCAGGCAGTGCTTTGACAACACCCTGAAATCAAACTCCTGCTTCCCTGCTCCCGAAGCGTTGGGCAATCCCAGACCCAGCCCACTGCCCTACACAGCTCAGGAAGCAACCAAAGAAGCCAAAAGATTAACAGCTGGAGGGAAGATCTCACTCTGTTCACACACCATCCTTGACAACTTTAAGCAGAGCTAACTTCACAGCTTCATGGAGCAGAACAGATGAATAATATCTTTGAGTGATCCCATAAGCTGACTGCCTGTGGCAGCGGTTCCTGTTCCAAATGCATGTATCAGGAAGAGACTGGAGAGGCAAATAAGCTGAGTGACTTGCTCTTTACACATGAAAAAAACAACTAACCTTTTTCAAGAGTTACCTAGAAAGGCTGGAAACTCCTGCAGCCTTGGAAGCTGGCTCTTGCAGCACCTGACTAGGGCAAAGCGCCCCATAAGAATCCAATCTGGGTCCACCCCATCTCCACCTCTGGAGCACCCAGCTTACTAGGAGACACCACAAACTGCAGTGCTAGGTCATGGGAGTGTGGCAAATCAGAACAGTCCTTCTACCCACCTCAAAAGTTGGGCACGAACATAGGCCAGTCATTTATGTACCTAATACTTAGCCAAGAGGACAGCAGCCTGCTGGGGACAGCCAGACTCTGGTAGCTAATGCCATCAGGATGCCAGCTCCACAAAGGCTCTGTGATGCATGGGATTTCGAAGAAAAAGGAGGGTAATCCTAAACTGGGTAGAAAGAGATGCTGAGTTGGCACCAGCGTCAGACAAAATACTCTAAGAATCAAGACAATGCGTCCAATTTGCATTTGTGAAGGCTGGCAAAAATGTAGGCATTTTACATGTCACAGCTGCTTGGTGAAGTTCCTCCACAAATTATAGCCAGCTGTTTGAAATGCCTGTAAAATAACCAAGAGATGTTTCCAATGGCGCCCGATCGCCTTTGCAGATGAGGAAACCAGAACCAATAGCTGCGATAAACACATGCGAAGGTCCAGCCTTGCCTGATTCATTAGTTATGTTACCATGGTTTTCTTGTAATGCGCTGCATAAGAACATTTTTGAGACCTCACAATGTCTCCCATATTTTACAAAGGCCAGAAAGGGGAAGTTTATTGCCTAGGGTTCCTAAAGGAGCTCTTACAAAGCCTTTGACTAGATCTGAATTCTCCTGTAACTAAGCAGTGTATTATCTACAAGCCAGATTACTGGTCTTCCTCTTCACTTTCATCATCATCTAGAACAATGATTCCTTATGCAGACCTCATTATCCTGCCTTCTCATCACTGCCCCTTTCCAAAGGCTGATTTTTTGGAGCTGTCTCATCATTGCCACTTGACGCCCCCTTCCCAAGCTTTCCCACCCTTTTCCTGCCTACCGCCTCTCTGCAGCCATGTGCAGTTCCAGTGCAGAGTCCAATCCAAGAAACTCAAGAGCTTCTTCATGCCCACTCCATGTCACGACTCAGCTTTACTGAGGCAATGCCAGCAGTCTTTGGGAAAAGGCAGCCTGAAGGTTTCCCAGATAAACAGTTCACCTGCACTAGCACTGCTGCAGTGCCACCAATGCTTCCACCACTGCAAGTCTTACCACATGAAAGGAGCTGGCAGCTGCTGGTAATATCATTTTATCTTAGAGATCTGCAGGCCTGTTCTGACCTGGCATCCCATGAAGGCCCACATTCTTTCTAAAGCCACGGGAGATGAAGCAGCAGGCCATTTCCCGCTCTCTCCCCTGTTGCACACTATGCTAACACAAGAGCTAGGAGAGGCTGCAGATATCCGTGTTAGCTAGGGAGGATGACTCAGTTGTGCTCACGTGGCTGCAGATGTCTTAAATCTTGGCCAACATAACTTCTGACTTGAGTAGGAAAAACTGTCCCCATTTTTAAAGCCAGACAAGTTAAAAAAAAAAAAAAGTTTCACTGCTTAGTTCCTTCTCTGAGTAACAGTCACATTATCTTCACTGCCAGCAGCTTTAAAGTCAAGTTGGAGACTGACATGAGGCCGCCACAGGGAGGAGCAGAATAAATGCACAGACCAGCAGGAAGAAAGGCGGGATTATGAGGCAGTGAACACTCCACATCATTTGTGACTGCCAGGAAGGAATTATCCCAGGGAGATCAGATACTAAATATGCTCTTCGTATTGAGAGCCTGCCTCTCTCATCTAGGGCTTGTTCATGCCTATTAAAACTAATGCTTTCCCCTTTCTTTTTCCTGAAACATAGATGCAAACCAAGTAGATGACACAATCCAACTTTCAGCCAGCCTGCCTGAGTCTGTTTCTTGACAGTTTTTTCAACCTCCACTTTCATAGAGGACACCAAGTACTAGAGAAAAACAAACAAAACACAACAGCAGTTGCAGCGTAAACCAGCAGAGCCTAACAGTAGTCTGAGGGGTGTTTCTAGAGAACTGTTGCACTGGGAAGGGAGAGGAGATTTTAACAGCTCCAAAGACCATCAGCACCCTCAGCAAGAACAAAGCCACCATGTTACTCTTTCCAATTGGACATGTCACACACAATGTCCACAGCTGAACACAGAACCACAGAAGTTCAAGTACTAGTTATCGTTCCTCATGAAAAGCTTCCACAGTGAGCAGGTAGGAAGAGGGGACAGACCTCTCTGTGGACAAGCTCACAACTACCATACAGCCAGACGCAGGCTGCAGCAGCCTTCCCTGTCACCACTAAAGAGAAAAATACTTCTGGATAGGACAACTCAGCATCAGGAACAGATTCAACACATCACACTGCCCTCAGAGAAATACAGCAAGACTGCTGAAGAGAAATAGCAAATTCAGTGTGTAAGAACAGATGGCAAAAGAACATAGTCTCCAATCCTTCCTTCTATTTGCTTTATAGGAATTGCCAAAAAAGCTGGAGCAGTCTGCACACCTACATGCTCCACATCACCTCTGCTGGGAAGCCTGGCAGTCATACACTTTCCTTGGAAAATAACTTGCACTCAGCACAGTGACTTGCACTCAAACACAGCTCCATGTTTCTTAAGTAAACACTTAGATTAGTCCAAGTTACTAATGAACTAGGGAAAAAAAAAAAAAAAAAAAAAAAAAAACCACACACAAAAACCCCATAACTTGATAAGAAAATCCCCTGAACAGAAAGCAGTCACAAGCGGAGAGAAAAGTAGTGAGGTCGTACTGTCCCGTGCATGCTTGCCCTGCTTTTATTCTTCCCCAGGCATTTGCTTGTAACCACTGCTGGACAGACTGCAGTGTGAGAGGGACCCCTGGTATGCAACAGTACAGCTATCCTTATGTTCCCCTAACCCTGCTCAGCCCAGTTACAGCCCTGGCACAGCACAAAGAGAGAGGGAGAAGCTAAGCATGTCTAGCAGCACAGAAGAATAGCCAGATCTTACCGTAAGTGACCATAAGCAGCACAAAGTTGGCATTGCGAAGCAGGCGGAGGATCGACTGCACGTAGGAATATTCCTCTGTTGGTCGTGCCTGGATCAGGGCCTGAGCTCGGCTTGGAGGGTATGGGGGCTTCTCTTTGAAGACTGAAACCAGACACAAAATAGACCTGTTTGCACCAGTGCAACTAGGGAGCATGAGTACACACAAAGAGAGAACTGCTCAAGGGACAGTACTGGGGCTAGTAAAATTAAATGTATAAAAAACATCAGCATCCTTCAGCTTTGATTCTCTGTGCACAAACTTATCCAGGAACAGGAGAAGAGAGTGTCTCTGCAACAACTTCTGTCACTGGGGAAAACACCTTGCCTTCAATTAGCAAGTTGTACAGGCATTGTTTGGCAGAAGCAGAAGAGTTGGCAGGACTAATAATGTGGTCTGCAGGAAGGTGAAGAGACAGCTGCTAAAGTGTTGTGTGCAAAAGAAAAATGAGAAGAGCCATCTGACAAAGGTGGTCTGGTGCCCCACAGTGCCCAGTGCTTAGGAAGCCCATGCTAAGTTTTACGTCAAGCCTGGAACCTCTCAGTCTGGACAAACTGTCTCTAAAGTCACTATTAAAGTAGTGTTCAGGAATCCCCATTATCGGTGATACACTGCTGTACTAGGGGAGACACAGTTATTTTGGTACCTTGTCTACTCACTACCCCAGAACCATTAAAAATCTACACCTGACTCAGCTACCAGGCAACACAAACAAGCCGGCCAGAGGAATCTCTTAAAAAATAATAATTTAACTATTTAGCAGGCAAGCTCTGCTCTCCAGTGACCATGCCAATCTGTCATGCTAGTGTGTGAAATGGAAGCCAGACCTTTAACAGGGGGCACTGCATCTCTAGCATCCTGCTACTGCCCTTAGTGCTTTCTTTGCTCCACTCCCAAGTGGTAACCCTTTCTTTTCTTCCTGGGATCAGTATGTTCTTTCCGCATAGCCTACCTCATTCTCCCTATCCTTAAGATGTAATCAGCTGCAAGATGTGACCCAAGACTCAGCATCCTGTTTGTAGGCAAGACTGCGAACACTGAAATATTTCTATGACTGGCATTTAAAGGGATTATTTGTGCCAGGGTTTTATAACATAGGCAGTCAAAAGATGAAATGAACAATTTGGCAGGCTCGCTCACAACTCCCAACACACACCCTTCTACAAGCACCATTCACTTAGGGCTTGAAGCAGCAAGACCTAGTATTACATGACACAGGCAGCTGTGTGCAGGGACATCCCCAGATGAGTTCCACTCACACAGACAGGCTGACCTCAGGTCCACTTGGAGTCATGCATACACTTCCCACCTCCTTACCTATGACAACCAGGATGAAGAGGGCTGTCGCCACGCCTGCTGTCATGAAGAACATGATGCTTATGTGGTAAGCCAGCTTTTCCACATCTTCTACATTGGGAACAAGCACTGGAGGGATCAGAAAGCCAAAAGCAATGCCGAGCTGAACAGGAGAGAGAGGGGACACAGAGGTGACATGGAACCACAGCACTGTCACTAGCTCAGAGCTAAAGAGAAATGCAATCCTTCTCACCTGGTAAGAGCTCAACTGGGCCTATTCTAGCTTCACCTTCAAAGTGAAAATCTCCTTTACCACCTAATAACTGAAAGCTAAACCAGCTGCCCACAGCAACTAGGCTATGAGAGGCTCCTCCCCCCCCCCCCCCCGCCAAATTCCCAACTATGATGATGTTCAAGACAAGCTTTTATAATACAATTGAACAGAATTAATACTTGCCTCCAACAAAGTGGAGTTCTTGCTCTCCCTGTGCTCCTCCACACATGCTTCTGTCCACAAACACATTCCACTCCTCATCTTGCATCTATTCTGGTGCTAGCCCAGTCACTCGGTACTCTAACATGGCTCATTAAAAATGGTAGAAAATGACACTTCCAAAAAACACCCCAGTTCTTTGCTGGGTCAGTAAGTTGAACCTATTTTTCCTCATGCCTGACAAAGAGCAAGGGTTGATGTAATGTCAAATCCTGCCCACTCCTGATGAGCAAGGTATCAATCTGTCTTAGCCATTTCATTACGTTATTTCTGAGTGAGCACCCTCCCAAGACAAGGCTCACCCTAATACCTCTCACACCCTTCCCACTACACCAAGAGAACCTAGAAAAAAATCAAAGCTGAAAGCAAAGGATGTGTGCTGCCAATACTCCCTAAGTGTTGAAGTTGTGCGATGGGGCTTGGCAACTGTCCCAGCTAAAATGCTTGGCCCTGAAGGGCAGCAAGAAGAAATCCCTGCAGGTCTGTCCTCTGCTGCACCAAGAGCCCCACATGTCCAGCTGAGGAGTTCCTGCAGTGACAGCACAAGCTTCTGTGAGGACACTTGGGCTCTTTGCTGGGTAACTGTTTCTCCAGGAAAGCAACAAGGAGCTGTAGCAGCACAGGCTTTGCCGTGTTGACAGGTAGGACTAAATGTCACAGGCCTTCAGTGCCACCCCTCAAAGGATAAAGGGAACAAACAGCTGCTTTGATGCTTGGGAGCATGCATTTCATAAAGGCTGAAGTCAAAGAGCACTTATCACATTTCTGAGTACTCTGAAGAGGCCTAACAAAGCCACTTTTTGTTCCCTCTCCTGTATTTCACTTTGCAGTTGCATTTGGTTCCCAAGGAGTGTTTACCTGCTCCTCTGTCCCTTTCAGCACTTGAAGCCCTCTCAGACATCAGAAAAAAGAGCCACAGATCAGCTCAGTTCTTGCTTGCTCTCAGAGGCGTTCTGCACATTCAGGCCCATGCAGGGCAAAAGCCATTTTCTGTTTAGCAACACTCGTTTATTTTTTCCTTGTTTGAGCCTACATTTGTGAGCAGTAACAAGGCTCACACAAGAGCTTCAAATAGATGGAAGGACTGAGAAGGCACCCAAGAAAGAGATGGCTGGTGGCCATGCATCCATTCTCACCTCTGCTTCAAACATAGAATTCCAATCTCTTTTGCAGGCTGGATCCTTTGCTGGGCATTGGAAAAGCACTCACAGTGCTGATGCAGTGCTAACTGAACTGAGACAGACAAAAATATTAAAAAATCCCCCCCCACGCTGGTTACTCATGCTATGTCAACAGCCTTTCTAAGAACCACTGCCCTCATTCTCATGCTGAAAGGCGATAGGAGTATGCAAAACATGAAGATAAGGATGTATTCAAATTAAGCCCATTGCATGTACCATTTCATTATGGAAACATCAGATAGATATGAACCCATTAGCAAAATCATGACCAGCTGCCACACGATAGTGCAGCCGAACAGCAGCGCTGCCCAACAGAAGGATTCAGTGCTCGGTATTTTCATAGTCCCTGGAAAGGGTGTGTTAGGGTCAGCAGCCTTGCTCCCCAGGCAAAGAAAGCAAGGACCAAGAAAAGCAAGCACTCTGCTGCCCACTAGCCATGTACAATCGTGGCAGAAGACAAAGCAGAACAATCCAGGAGCTCCGTGTCCCTGACAAGATCAAACACATTCTGGCTTGCCTTCTAGCAAGAACTCCTCTCACTTTCTGCATGCTTTTGCAGGCATACCTCCATACTGAAGCACAATGAGGGACTTCTTTCAGAAGACCCACTCACTGGCCAGGATAAAGATCACAGAACAAATACACTCCAGGTGCTACATCTGCTGGTTGTAACAAAAGTCAGTTTGTGCTGCGTAGCAAGCTCTTCAAGCCCTTCTACTCCACCTTCTTTGAGTCAAGGAGACAGCTCTTGGCTCAGAGCTGTCTGCTAGACTCAGAGACCATATTTAACTTACAGACAAGTAACTTTCAACTGCATCTGGCCAAACTCCTCCTGCATCAAACAGTGCCCTCTCTGGGACACCATGACAGCATAGGTCTAGATCAGCAACATAAACCTGTGCTGAGTTCACTACCAGGACATCACAGGACCTTGTGGGAAGAGTCATCAAGAGGTTATGGATGTGCCATGCCAGACCAGGCCACTTTTGTGAACGAGAGCACTCAGAGGTTCAGTAAGCACAATGAAGCACAGTGAAGACGGACACCAAACCAAGAAGGCGCTTGCAGGGCAGAAGCCTGTCTGTCTCTGAAGCACATTTATTTTGGCCAGAGTGTGGTCCTCCTGCTCCAGCATGCCTGCTCAGCCAAGACACAGCCACATCAGGCTCCAGTACTGCTTCTCAGCACTCCTAGTAGTTCAGGCTTCAAGGACGAGACTCAACATTGCTCCTTTCCATCTAAGGCTGGGATCCTCCTAGCCCCTATGCACAGAGTTCCACGTGGGCCCCTCCACCCTTTGAATGAGGTCTATAAACCGCTTCCCGGAAACTGCTCCTTTGCCCCCATCACCCTTTCATTCCTGGAAGAATGGAACTGGACTCCTGTGCTAGCTGCTCCTGTGCTTGCTCTCTGCAATCACGCGCCGTCACAGGAGCTGCTGAACCACAGCAGAACACACACAGAAAATAGGAAGGTTACTCTGGGACCACAGTCCAGATTCCCTCTTTTGTCTAGCCTTTCATCTGAAAAGGGTACTGAGAATCCATTTTGCAAATTGTTCAGAAATCCTTTTCTGAGAGTCCTTTGGCCAGTGACACTCCAACAGGACTGACACAGCTCTCTCAGACACCGCTGCTGTCTTCTCAGAAGACCCGAACACAAAAGGATGTTCATCCCTCCTTCCCTTCCCCCCCCCCCCCAAAAAAAAAAAAAAAAGTAACACTTTCTCCATTGGGAATTTATTAAACTTGAGAAAAATTAGGTGGTAGATGGAAAAAAATCCCAGCATAGCAACAGTAAACACATTTTATATTTCAGGGTCACTGACATTACTAATCCCATGATGATGAGGCCCCTTTGACATCCTGAGGGATATGCAGACATTCATATCACCTTTAACAACAGAGACAAGCTCCCCACAACACAGTAAGTATTACACAGCACACACTTCAGCTTTCAGAAGGAGGATTTAGTTTTCAGCACATTGCTAGATCTGCAACATGAGAGCATCCCCACACCTGAAATGCACAATGACGTCCTGAGCTCCAAGAATCTCCGTGCAGAAACCAGGCTGCTGGCACTTCAGAAGGCTCTGGGATAATTCTTAAACAAAATACCCAGAAAGTCAACAACAACAGCAGAGCATGCTGTTCAGGTAATTTATTCTCTAAAAGTTGATAAAGAAAAGTTGATAAAGTAGAAAGAATGTATTTCCTACCTGAATTTTGTCAAGGTGCAGTGCCAACAGTGACATCACATTCAAGATTCAACTGTAATCAAGAACAGATGATAAAGCAGACAGCAAGTAGCTAGTAAGATGGTATAAATATCTCACAGTGGACAACAGGATGTCTAATTTAAGTTTAGCTGTCTGTATACTAACAGTCTGCTGAAGAATGATCATCACTGCAGTATCAGCATAAAAAGTGTAAATGAACGATTGATGGAGGAGTGAGTATCCACCTTAAAGAAACCTAAGACAGCAGCAAGAATATAGAAGCGCTACGAAATTGCAGAACAACCAGGAATATGAGCACAGGAGACCACCACATCAAGAAGGTCAATTAAAGTGTTAAGACAGAAGGAGAAAGATGCTGCAAAGTAAAAATAAATAAATAAATAAATAAATAAATAAATCCCACAACAGTGAGAAATTTTGGCAGTGGCCCCTACAGGCTAAAGGTTACGACAGGGTTGATGTGAAGGACTGTATTTTCAGATCCCATAAATACCTTTTTCTCGAGAGAACCCATAAGATGCAGCACAACTCCTGATTTAGGCCTAGGGCGGCACACCCCACAACCAATATTAGTGAATAGTTCTGCGGTGCACTCAAATTCAGCTTCCTTGCAGCAGTAGGAATAAAACAAATACACAAACAACAGTAAAAAATCCCTTCAGACCACTATGGCAATATTTAACTCACAGGAGGGATCTGCCTAAAAGGAAAGAAGCTTGTTAAAAGGAAACAGAAAGCAAAATCCAGAGAAACTTATTGCTTGCATTAAGGCTGCACAAACTGCACCTGGGGGCTCAGAGTAGGTGTAGGGAATATCATCCAAAATTTTAGAACGGGATAAAAGCAATCACAGTTAAAAAGCAAAGAAGGAAAAAAAATAATACATCAGCACACCCCTCAAAAGCTGGACTTCATTTCTCCAAGCATGAAAAGAGGAGGCAGCAAGCTGGACCAAACTAAAGTAAAACCATAATTAGGCCAAAAAAGGCTGGGGAGCAGCCTGACAAACTAAGTCAAAACTCTTCAAACACAGCAGAGTCAGGAAGCCTGCCAGAAAGGCTGCAAGGCCAAAGATGATCACCATGGAAGGAGAATATTCGAGACAGAGGGAGAACTAAATGAACTCCTGCGTCAGCATTCACTACGTGGACTTTACGGGGTGTTACCATCTCATCGGAATCTCTTCATATGGCAAATACAGTTTTATCATGGAAGATTTTAATCAATTTATTGCAATTAATTTGTTCTACGATGCGTCAGGACCAGACGGGATTCATTCAAGAGTTTGAAAGAACAGAACAACAGAAAACCCACACCACTTGCACACAGTGTACCAAACTGTTAACCAGTCTGTTACCAAATACTCTGATCAGGAATGTGGGAAGGCAAACATGAGGTGAATTTTTAAAAGGCCCTGCGTGGGCAGGAGTCCCAGGGAACCCCAGGGAAGCAGGCTGTCAGTTTGGTCAAAGTGGCAGAATTGTAACAACCAAAAGAATGAAATCTGCATGCATATAAAAGCCAGTACAACAGTTTGGCAGATATTACGATTTCAACTCAATCACTGCAAGTTTCTAAATGGAGACTTTGGAGCTGGGAGGGCTGCCTGCCCTAGCCAGGTGCTCCTGTGTTCTCATGCACCTTTCGCAAAGAATGAGGAAACAGGAGTCTAAATGCTGGCTGTAGGTCTCTCTTGGAAGGATACTCATTAAATCCTATCAAATTCAGTGTTTTAAAGCACAAATAAAACCTACACAAAGGACTTGCCTCCTAACAGCCCCACACCAAACTACCCACGAGTCCTCTAGGAGTCACACCATTCAACCCCAGGCCACTCCCAGCCATCCCACTGCACAATTCCTAATGGAGCCTTCAGTAAGCAGCAGAGCAGGAAGAAACCCCAGGTATTTATACAAACTGGGGGAATACCTCATTGAGAGAAGCCCTGTGGAGAAGGGCTTGGGGGTCCTGATGGACAAGAAGCTGGATATGAGCCAGCAGTGCGTGCTTGCAGCCCAGAAGGCCAATGTGGTTTGGGCTGCATTAAAAAAGGGGTGGCCAGCAGGGAGAGGGAGGTGATTGTCCCCCTCTACTTGGCAGTTGCGAGGCCCCATCTGGAGTACTGCATCCAGACTTGGGGCCCCCCATACAGGAAGAATGTGGAGCTCTTGGAGTGGGTCCAGAGGAGGGCCACTGAGATGATCAGAGGGCTGGAGCACCTCTCCTACGTGGAAAGGTTGAGGGAACTGGGCTTGTTTAGCTTGCAGAAGAGAAGGCTCCAGGAAGACCTCACTGCGGTCTTCCAATACAATGTGCTTCCAGTAGGAGGAGGGGGAACATCTGTTTCTAAGGGTGGATAGTGATAGGACAAGGGGGAATGTTAAAACCATTTAAACTAAGGGGAGGTTTAGGTTAGAGATCAGGAGAAAGTTTCTCAGAGGGTGGTGGCACACTGGAACAGGTTGCCCAGAGAGGTTGTGGATGCCCCATCCCTGGAGGCATTCAAGGCCAGGCTGGATGTGGCTCTGGGCAGCCTGGTCTGGTGGTTGGCAGCCCTGCATATGGCGGGGGGGGGAGGGGTTTGAAACTAGATGATCTTTGTGGTCCTTTTCAACACAGGCCATTCTGTGATATGATTCTATGACTCAGAAAGGCTCTCCTTTTCATGCAGCGCTCTAACACATATGAGAGTGGGGGACTTTGAACCTATGCTCAGTACACACTGAGCCCATTCCAGCGCCTCTCACTTCTGCCAAGGCAATGAAATGCATCAGACCTGAACCACTCACCCTGGGAATGCTGTGGAAGAGGCACACACGTATTCCAAAGCCCTGGGCACCACAGCCCCTTATGACACTCGTCTGCATCCTACTGTTTCAACTGCAGGGGCCTTCAACTGAAGATACAGAGCCAAAGAGCTGTGGAAAGCAGAAGCTGCTAGTTCCTGCACAGTATATTTTTATTTGCATTGCTATCCAGATATGCCTCTTCCATACCACTGACTAAAATCCCTAAGGGCCCATTAAAATCCAAAGAGCAAGGAAGTCGATGTACTTAAATGTAGCACAGCTTAGTTACCTTTTTTACAATGTTTTAAGAAGCAGAAAGGACCCCCAGTGAGAGGAAAAACTGAATCCATACCTCATGAAGAGATAAGATAAGGCTTAGCCTTTTTTTTTTTTTTTTTTAAATATACACTCCCACTGATATGAGATAATGTATTTCTTCAGTCTGCACTTGCACAACCAAAGCTCTTCTGAAAGTAAACTCCCTTCCTCATCATACTTCTTCTGTGGCACCATCTCACACTGTTCAACACGATGCAATGCCAGATCATGTGAACTGCTGCTTCTGGGCAAGTCCCTCAGGCTTCTCAGCCCCAAATGCACCTTCGCCCAGTTTACTGGGGAAAAAAATGCAATGCAGCAAAACAGCAGCAGATAAGAAACAGTAAAGCAAAAGAGGGGTTTCAGCTCCAACAGCCAGCTCAGCAACTGCTGGAATTCTCCATCAGAATATAATACATGGGTCAAGGACATGTTACAGTCACATAACAGAGACAGTCTCTGAGGATCCTGCAAGGCAAGTGCTAAGAGTGCCATAGGGCAGCCTCTCCCAGCAGAAACACTGCTGTCATTCATCCAACTCCCATGCAACCTCCACAGAGAAAAACCTAAAAGCCAGCTGCTTCTGTGAGAGAAAAGAGAGCTGCTTTTGGTGCCTGGCTGGGAAGGGAGCACCAGGTTAAATGAGTAGGAAAAGTTCACTTCAGATTCCAGAGCTCATTTATAGAAGCTTAGGCATTCCTGAGAAAGCCACGCCACTACTTCGTCAGCACACCCGCCCGCACAAAGCCACAGCCAGGATGTCAGAGAGCTGGCCACACAGCACTCCTTGTGATTCAAGTGCCCTGACGCACCCTGTCATCTTTACAGGAGAAAAAAGGAGCCAGGGCCGGAAAATGTCACCTCTAACTGCTGCTGCTACCAGCTCCTCTTAGCTCCTTGGTTAAATCTTCTCTATGTTAACAGCTAAACTCCCAGAAAATGCAGGGCCAGACTACAGAGAGATGGGAGCTGGATCACGACCTGTTTCTATTTCTAACAGGAATCAGATCTCATCTGAAGAGATGGGAAACCCCCCAGAAGGCAGGGAAGAGCCAAAGAGATCTAAAGTCTGCTTGAAGAAAGGAATCCCACCGGACGTGCTTCATTCTCACAACACTTCCTGGAATTTCAGATGCTGCCTTACCTGAAGGGCAAACAGTACAGAACAGGGTTAGCAGTGAGGTAAACAGCAGCGCACACAGCCCACAGGGCACTGTGGACCACCCCCCCCCCCCCCCGCCAAAAAAAAAAAAAAAAAATGGCTATTCAGATGTTGCAGACCTGATTATTCACAGAAGCCCACCGCAGCCCAACCCCTGAAGATTCTTCCTCCCATTTCAAAACAAGAGGAAAGGACCTGCCAAGAAAAAGCACCTCCTTGAATTTCATTCATGGCTTATCAGGTATTCTGTGCAAATTAGAAGGCCTCACCTCATCACTGCTAGACAAGAGATAAGAGAATGCTAGTCTCTTATCTGCTTTGTTTGGCTGCAGTGCATTTCTTTCCCAGCAAACATGTCAAAGGTGCTTTCAGGGCTGAGAAGCTGTGAATGACTCGCCCAGAGAAGCAGAACACATATAGCATCTACAAATTCTGCCTCAGGATGTTTTCTTTATGGAAGTCCTAAATCACTTAAGTCACAGAGGCATCCCAGTGGCATCTGTACAAGGTCAGACCCCACCTGAAGATGCTGCTGCGTCATTATTCCCACAGGCAGAGATGAATATGAAACAGAAGGTTTCTTTCTTCCCTGCTAAAAAAAAAAAAATGAAGAGTCAAAATTACAGCAGAAAGATCATCCAACCCTTACCCCAAGTCCAACAGCTGTTTGCTTCCCTTAGACAGAACTGCAAGAGCCAGGAAGATGATTTATTTCAATTAAAAAGTATCAGCACTGGTAGCAGAGCAATAGAAATTTTTCCACGTGCTTCTGATGCCCACTGCACATCAGGGAGACAGGGCAATGTGAGGCGCTCCTACAGCCAACAGGCCCAAGCATACACAGCACAAGCACAGCGGCCCAGCGCACACCATGCAAATCGACACAAAGAGCTGAGGAATTCCAGTACCTACCCAGCTGGCTCCAGCTGGTACACCTTAAAAAGCCACAGGAATTCAACTCATTGCTTAAACATCCTCACCGTGGTCAGGATTAGTGCCATCATGCCACAGCACCATGCCTCCTCATGCCCAAAAGACAGCAAAGCAAGCAAGTATTTCAAGGGAAGGAGCAAGACCTGCTGCTCCAGCAAGCACATCCTGCAAACACTAGCATCTCAGAAGAGCATAGGGAATCATCTGCTATACTGCAATTACAAACCCACCATATTATGCTCTTCACCGGCACTCCCTAAAACACACTCTAACTGCAGGTTAAGGAAAAAGAAAGCCTCTGTTTCTTCCCCTGTCCATCACCACCGCCTAACAAAATAGCTACTTTTCACTCACTGGATCTTCAATTTGAGGGAACGAAATGAATAGACGTTCCCTATGGAGTATGCCTTGCCTTTAGTCACTGCCATTCTTGTTTCTCTGATTCTCTAAAAGGAAAGCCTGGGTTTACAAGCAAGAGCTAATTACTGGCCTGTGGTCTCACTGATGTCAGGTCAACCCCCAGAAGAGGACCGAAAAGTCCACACAAAGTTTGCTTTTCACAACCACCAGACTAATGTGCTGCTTTTAGGACGATGTGGACTCCGCATACACATACAGCACAGGCTGAATGCCGCATTGTTTGGATTTCTTGTGCACATTGTTGACTAATTCCACCTGAATAAAAGTCTGACAGTAAAACGTTCAGTTACTTATTTACTCCTAAATCAGCACTTTTTAATGACAAATTAGATGCCTTCAACTCTGAAGATTCATTTAAAACTCAAAAAAAGGAGCCCACGAGACTGTGTGATAAGAGCAAACAGAAAAGCTTAGATCCACTCAGAGAAAGTATCCTTTTTCTTTCCTAAAGCTGTAAGCCAGCCTGCCTAATGCTGCTGCACAAACTTCAGTTCCTCAAATGTAACCCCCCCAGCATTCACTCTTTGCCACAGCATTATCTCAGTCAGTACAGAAACCCAGGAGTGTGTGGAAAGGAGACCTCAAATCTCGCTGATAATTTTGCACGCAGTAGGAAGAACCATGCTTTAGAAACTGCCTGAACAGGGAAAGCAAGTCCAATCAGAGTGGTGCCCACCCACAGCTTGAGCCAGTCAGCTGAAGGCAGTCACGCAGAGAGGAGTGCTGCATTTTAAAGTTAGGGGAACAGGTCCAGCCACGCAGCAAATGTCAGGCTGTTCTTCCCTCTTTCTTGTGTCAACATGACAGAGCTGGAGACACTTCCCTCGTGCCACACTACATCAGTATCAGCCCATCTGCCTCATGCAGCAGGGATCAGTGGGCGTTCCAGTGCAAGGGTCAGCATGTCATTTCAGTAATCCTTTCAAAACTGTGAAAAAATTACCTCCTCTGAGCGTCAGCTGACATTAAGAAAAACATGGTACAGCCTGAGCCAGTGTGGGTCACTGGCCTCCCTGATCCATCCTCACAGAGAAGAGCTGGGGGACCTTATCGTACCTTCCTCCTGACCTGGAGGAAAGTTTGCTTCTCCTTGAAGCAACTGTTTGTGGGAACTCTATGCCTTACTTTTAAGAATCAGGAAGGTTTGTTGGAGACTTCAGGGCCCAGCCATAAACACAGCTCACCTCTTTCATCCCATCTAGCAGCCAGCAGGAGAGGGACACTGCTGCACCAAATCCCAACACAACCACAGTTTATAAAATCACAGGGTTGGAGGGACCTCAAAGCCCACCCAGTCCTAACCTGCGCTGTGGGCAGGGCTGCCCTCCACCAGCTCAGGCTGCCCAGGGCCCCGTCCAACCAGGCCTTCAACACCGCCAGGGATGGGGCACCACAGCTTCTCTGGGCAGCCCATGCCAGGGCCCACTGCCTTCTGAGTAAAAAATTTCATCCCAACATCTAACCTAATCTCCCATTTTAGTTGAAAACCATTACTCCTTGTCCAATCGCTATCCGTCAGTGTAAAAAGCCGGTTCCACTTCTGCTTGTAAGCTCCCTTCAAGCACTGGAAGGCCACAGTGAGGCCTGTCCAGAGCTCCCCTCGTGTGGATGGTTCTTACCTGGCTCCTCTCTCCAGGAGGACGAGGCCCTGCATATCCCCTCCCCTTAGCACCCCAGGTCCCTGCGGCCAGGCAAGTGACCTCCTGTCCCCTCCAGGTGGCAGCCTCCAGTTACCTGGTTCCCGAAGACAGCAATGGAGCAGGCGGTGGACACCTCGCGGGAGCTGAACCAGACAGAGGCGATGCGCGAAGGCATGCCCAGGATAAAGACCTGTGCCAGGGAGCAGACCACCTGCCCCAGCACGGTGACGGAGAAGAGGTGCGGCCGCAGGCTGCCCAGCTTCACCCAGGCGCCCAGCGCGTTGAGGGCCGAGCCCAGCAGGGCAATGAGGCGCAGCCCCTTCTTGTCCAGCAGCCAGGCCACGGGAAAGAGCAGCGGGATGTAGACGAGCATATAGCTCATGGACAGCCAGTCGATGGCAAAGGCGCTCACGCCGTAGAAGCGCACGAAGACGTTGTTGATGCTGCCGTACTCGATCCACTGGAAGGCGTTGCACAGGGAGTAGCTGCTGAAGAGCAGCACCACGACCCAGCGCCGCCGGGACACCCGCACCTCGGCAGCAACCTCCGCCCCACGCCCGTCCCCGCGGGGCTTCGGTGCCCCGCCGCCCTCCTGCCGCACCATGCCGGCCGCGCTCCGCTCCCCGCCGCGCCGCCAGCACCCTCGGCCCAGCGGCCGAGCACCTGGCCGGGAAACCCCGCCCAGCCGCCCCCGCCGCGCTGACTGGCTGCCACCGCCCCTCGGCCCGGCCCGGCCCGGCCCCGGCGCGGCGCGGCCCTCCCCTCCACCGCCCTGCGCACCGCCCCTCCGGGCCAGGGGAAGCGGCGCGGAGGCCAAGGGCGCCGGGTGCTAGCGGCGTGTTGGCGGCGGTCGTGCGGGGCGCCTTTCCCGGCCGTGCCCCCGCGGCAGGCAGCCCCAGCGGGGCGAGCGTGCGTGAGCGCCCAGTGTTGCCGTCTGTGCTGGCAGACCCCGTCCGAAAGTTGAGGCGCCCGTGCGAGGCGAAGACCTCGAGGGCTGCCCCCGGCACGGGGGCTGCAGCCGAGCGCTGTGGCGTCATAAACTTTTGTGGGCGGGGAAGGAGATCGTGGGGTGTGCCTTAGTGCCTGGCGCCAAAGAGACCTCGGTGGGCGCAGATAACCAGGAATTGCGAAGGCGTGGAATCGCAGAATAATAGAATTGCTCAGGTTGGAAAAATCCAACCAAAACCTGACCATACTACCCTAGCTAACAGCCCTCCACTAAATCATGTCCCTCAGCACCACGTCCAAACGGTTCTTAAACACTTTCAGGGATGGTGACTCAGCCACCTCCCCGAGGAGCCTATTCCAGTGCTTAACAACCCTTTCCTTACTGACGTTTTTCCTGATATCCAACCTAAACTTCCCCTGGTGCAACTTGTGGACATTTTCCCTCGTGCTGTCACCTGTCACCAGTGAAAAGAGACCAGCCCCTCTCTTGCTTCAATCACCTTTCAGATATTGGAAGAAAGCAATTAATGTCCCCCCTCAGCCTCCTCTTCCCCAGACTAAACAGCCCCAGTTCCTTCAGTCGCTCTTGGTAGGGCACTTGGGGAATGAAGCCGTTTTATTTTTCACTTGGGGCGGCTTTCTGCATGTTTTCATGATGTGGCGCACTATGAAATGAAAACACGTGGTGAGGTCAGAATTGAAACATGCCAATCGGACTGAAGCAAAACAGCCCAAAGTGGTGTTTGTTTTCATCCTCACCAGGCGCTTGGTGAGTCAGCCCATGTTTTCCAGTTACTTCAGCAACATGTCACTCTGGCAGATTGCTGCCCACAGATCACTTACGATCTATAGTTCATTTAGTTAACACTGCGTTATCTGAATCATATGAACGTTACTCAGCATAAGCTTTACAGGTGTGAACTTGGTCGTGTGCTAGTGTTCAGCTCTCCAGCATTAAACAAGCAGCTCCAAGTTCACTTGAAAAAACGTGAGTGATGTCTTTAGGACATTGTATTCCTGAAACAAAGACTTAGGTCACAGGTGAGAAGGTGATGTTTCTTTGGCTTGTATTTACTCTGTGGATCACTCAAGCTTTTAGATCCATTTATTGTTAGGTTAAACTTCCGAAGTCACACCAAGCTCTGAACTAAGACAGAAGAAAGGGCAGATAAATCTGTTCTAATAAATGTGTATAACTTAAATTTGTCAGGAGTGCAATGAGCGATGGTGATGCAGAGAGCACAGAGGTGAAATGGAAGAGGGAGTGTTGCGGCCCAATAGCTCCTTTGTCTGAGAACTCTTAGAATATAACAGTAAAATGGTACAGAAAATTAACCTCTATGTTCATCCAATCTCTACAAGATTCTTGGTAATAGTATAAAGGAATCAAAGTTACCCAGGGGTAATGGCTCACATCAGTTAAAGAGTGATGCAAAAAGAAGAGATCAAGAACAGAAATAAATGGGTAACTTTTATCAGACTCAGAGGAGCATCATTTGTTAATAATCCCAGAAGCAGAGGGAGGAGCAAAATTTGCAGATGGTGAGACATTATTCTTGTGTTGCTCAAGACTAATTTAAATGTCACCTACTTTTTTTTTATTTAGGTCATACAATTTTAGGACTGTAGCTTTAGCTGCCCATAACTGCATTACATGTTTCATGTGTAAACCAGAATAAATCCAGAATAATGGAGTTATGTCCCAAATGGAAATCTGCTGCAGACAAAGAGCTCTTGGCAGCAGAAAGGCGGGAATCAGTGACCATCTGGGGCTGAACATTGTTTTCAGGCTTGGGTCACAGAAATGAGAG
Organism: Alectoris magna; assembly: GCA_030625065.1. Taxonomy (NCBI): domain Eukaryota; kingdom Metazoa; phylum Chordata; class Aves; order Galliformes; family Phasianidae; genus Alectoris; species Alectoris magna. Next base: position 21,899,402 of record CM060565.1, read on the forward strand.
GGAAAAAGTAGAAAGAGTGTAACGAGAAAAATGAGTTGAGACACTGGCATATATTAGGAATACACCGAGGACAGGCGTATTCCTTCACATGGCTAAGGAAGAAAAACGGCACACAAAGAAAAATCTGTAGATATCTGAAGGGAATAAGAAATAACTTTGGCCCTCTTCCCCCTGCCAACCCTATTCCAAAGCACCATCAGAAACAGTCTGTCATCTCCTGTTCCCTTCTAGTCCCACTTCCAGCTCCTGATTTTCACCCTGAATTCCTCAGCTTCACCAAGCCATCACCAATAGAATATTCGGAGCAGAGCTTGCCAAACAGGGAGCCTCTTACTCACAGCAAAGCCCTGTCTTTGTCCCATCAGAAGAGGCAAACAGTAAATTAAGAATGACTGAAACACAGACCGTAGTGAAAATAACAGCTGAAAGCAGAAGAATGAAAGCAGCACTCGGACCCTGGTTACTGGGGTCTGTCAAGTCAGGCAGCCCTGAATCCCCAAGACGATTTAGTCCATATTTCTCATCAGTACAGGCCCATGCTTCCCAGAACCCCTCTCCTCTGTTGTCAGGGCTGCTTGGATTTGTTTCTGGTTCTGTGAACTCTTCAATCACCCCTTTATATCATTAGCCAATTTCTGGACAAAAATAAAACTCCCGTGCTTTGCATTTCTTCTCCTCTTCACTGCCGCATCTGTTTCTACTCAGATAAACCTCCTTTTCTTCTTGAAGCAGCACAGCAGCTGCCTTTGGATTTCCCTAATCACAGCATCTTTATGTAAAAACTTCTTAGCCATGAAAAATTATTTATACTTCAGGACAACCCCTTGAAGAGGATTTGAAAGGGAAATGGATTTAGAGGGAAATCTCCTACACGGGGAAGTTGACACAAGTATTAAGAGAGGTTGCAATATTCTGTAGCCAAAAATATCTGTGAAGCTTGGAAGACACTAAGCCAAAGCAGTCAGGTCCCCAATTAAAGGTAACAGTGCAGGCCATTGGATAGAGCCTGGCATCTCTGGGTTCTCTACTGACCTCAAGGAAAGAATTCCTGACATGCTTAGAATATACTCTGCCTTGCTGACCAGTGAGTATGTGGAGCTTATATTCTGCAAGGACCAAAGAACATGCTTTGGAACAAGCTTAGTTTTCTCAATAAATGTAACTCCAGGGATGATGGCGGCAGTGATAATCCATCTGAAGAGTAATTCCTTGATGCCTTTTCCCTTCCGCATTGAATCAGAGGCCCAGGGAAGAGGTGGCTGAAAGGTGAAGGCTGGTGAGGGCAAAAGTGAGTGCTTAGGGACAGAACCATAGAATGGCTTAGGTTGGAAGGGACCTTAAATATTATCTAGTTCCAGCCCCCAAGATCCACTGGACCTCACAACCAGGAAGATCCTGCAGAGACTTCAGAAGAAACTCAGGCTCCTTTTAAATAGGAAGCATGGACATTCACGTAGGAGTCTCTTGCTCTCAAACTCCCAGCAATAATTTGTGCCTCTTAAATCTTATCATTGCACTTAAAAGATCTAATTAGCACAGTTCTCAGGTGGCTTTATTGCACTCTGACTGACGGGATTACGGTCTAGAAATGATATCAGAAGATCTCCCAGTCTATCTCACACTGTCTTTCACGGAAGGGAAGATTACAAGATCACTGTTGCTGGAGACTGCTACAGGTAAGTTAGGCATTAAACTTCTCAGAAGAAAGGAAAGAGAGAGAAAGCTGGGTGGCACATCAGTTTGGTCTGATAACAGTGGCTAAAGAATACCTCCGAAGGCATTTCAGCCTGGAAACTGCAGACAGAGGAGTATGGATTCACCAGTATGTTGCAGCAATCCCTTCCAGAGCAGCACACAGAGGGGCAAGGTTTTATGCTGGGTTCCACGCCCAGTGCTTTAGCGGTAGTCTTCAGAAAACAGCCGCTTGTATCAGCAGAGCAAGCGGCAACCCTCACACGCGCCATGGTGTCCCTGCGCTGCGGCACAGGACAGCTGGCAGCGCGGGGTGCTCAGCGGGATGCCGGGGTGGCCGTGCGGGACAAAGGCATCCTTGTTCCCCGATGGAACAGGGCAGGCTGCGAGCCCTCTGCTGGCACCTGCAGCTGCCTGCATCCCAGCAGCCGCCAGAAAGCAGGGCCCGGGGCGCAGTTTACAAATGCCGTTAATTATTTTGATTCCCTAAAGCTTAATGAATCTTTCCTGTTAGATTTCATGTGTAAAGATCTGGGGACACGGCGATGGATAGCTACATTTATAAAACTGCAGCGTGCAGGCCCCACAGCATTCAAAACTGCAACATTTTCCTCTACGCAAAGCGCAATGGCTTGGATGTAGAATCCAGTATCTCATTCAAAGAAGAATGCAGACCTCAGAATGACCAAAGCTGTTCAGGGAGTAGCTTCAAACCTCAAAAAGCCCTGGCTCCTCAGATGTGCTGACTGCTGCTTTGCCCACACCTTGGGACACAGTGCGTTACGGTACCTCTGCACAGCCTTCTGCAACAGCTGTCAGCTTGCTCTGCCCGCTCTCTGATCTGGTTGGATGAGAACCGGCTCTAATCCAAGGGCTGTGGTTACCATGCTGCACTGCTTCGGCTTCTAAGCCCATCTCTCAACCTTTGTTTGCAACAGGCTGCAGGGACAGGCGCAGCTGTGAGGACAGCCAGGCAGAGCCTCTGTGGCTCTGTCACTGAAGCCACTGCCCGCCTCCTCTGCTGTGCACCAGGCATGCCCGTGCAGCCTGAGCATCACTTCACCCTGTGCAGAATAGAAGAAAAAGGAGACAGCAAGACTCAAAACTCAGCCACAGTCTAGATTTACATCCCCAGTCCAGATCAGGGTCACAGATTAACCCCGAATAACAAACGCTCGAAGTATAGAAGCCCTTCTTACTCAGCATCCTCCATCCTCATCACAGTGAGTCATACCAATGACAGAAAAAAAAGATTTTCATCTCCTAATGCTTACAACTGGCATTAGTTAGTTGATAATTGAAGAGTGCTGGAAACATGCACGGATCAGTGCCAAACTCAGGCATGCTCTTCTTCTTCCTCCACTTCAGCAAAAAAGAAAGGACGGGAGCCAGGGTCCCACACCATCACTGTTGTGGGGAGAGAAAACTTGGCTGGGTCTTAAGAGTGCTAGGTTGGGTCTATGAATTCCCTACAGTTTGGTAGGTGTCTGGTTAACCTGAACAAACTTACATGTACAAATGTTTCTGCCTCAGTGCTCAGATCACCTCTAAAGCATTAATAAATAAATTGGCAACACCGTGGCAGAGCAGGGACATGGGGCATGCCAGCACTGTCCTGTTTTCTAGGAAAAAGTCTCACCATTTCACTCTACACTTTGCTTTTTCTCTTCCCCGCAGTTCTTGATTCATAAAAATACTTTGCCTCTCAGCAGGGATTCCTGATCTTCTTTGATCTCTGTGTACTGAAATATTGCCATCCATTCTGCACCTCTGTGTGACAAGTGCTGCTTTGGAAAATATACTCATTCCTTCCATGTGCTGTTGCAGCTTCAGTATGCAGGAGATGCTTCTCCTGCTGATGCGGGCTGGCAGCACCAGTACTTTGGAGAGAGGCTTTGCAAAAGGAGCTTATAAATACTCTGGAGTCACTGCAAAGTGGGCAGCACAGCTGCTGAGCCTGTCCTTGGCCAAACTGAAAGCATGTGCCCCTCCTTCTTTTCTGACTCCTTGCAAAGGGGTCTTGGGTATCACGCCTTCTGCCCCCTGAGATAATCAGTTCTGAGGGAGGACATCACAGTGATGACGGATGGGAACAAAGCAGTCTGGTGCAGCAGGATGGGTGTACCTGCCTTGGGCTGGCTCTGTTCCTCCTCACCTTGGCACCTACATATTCAGAACCTGCAGACCAGTGGAGGAAGATGGAGCAGGAAAGGAATGCCAGGCATAAAAGATTGCCTTGGGCTTCCCATCTGCAAGATACATGCAGCTTACGTCAGCACCGGGTGTCATGTTTTTATTTATCTAACCACAGAAGCAGCCCTGAAATGCTGAGACCGAGTGCTAGTACAGTGCTGAGTCTGTGCTTTTTGAGGGGATGTAAATGAAGGAAATTACTGCACCCTCCATAGTCTGAGATTTGCTGCCCTTCTGCAGTGTTGCCTGAGCGCCTTGATCCACAGGAGGTGCTAAGGATCTGTGAAGGACATAAAGGACAGCATGACCCTCTTGTCCCTTAGCTCCTCTCTCCACCTCTGATCACACCAGCATTTACCACATAACCTCCACGCTGTCCTGCTGCAAAGATATCTATTTGGAGACAGCTGTCATTAGGGCTAGAAGAGAATCGTCCGCAGCAGCTGCCACCCGGTGCCACCTTCCCCCTGCCCTCACTACCCTCAGCCCTCACACACCAAGCTTTCTGCTGGCCGTGCCCAGGAGCTGCCCACAGCAGAGCCCCAGCATCTCTAGAGATGCTCTCCTGGGAAGCATCCTTCCTGAACCTGGAGCCAGCTGTGCAATATCAGAGCTAATCAGAAAGGTTTCAGAGCCGGCAGAGCTCAGCCTTTGCCCAGCAGAGGCCAGCACAAACGCAGCATTTCCTCATTCTTTGCGAGGAAGAACAACCTTCCCGCCTGGAATTCCTCCACTCAAAGAGTCTCACTGCAGCTGGGAGCCCTCATTGCTGATTTGGAAGAGCTCTTCAGCAAAGAACTGCATCCTGCAGCAGAAGGGCACTGACATGGACACAGGTTGGCCAGGTAGCACCAGGCCCAGCCAGCCCCATGTCTCCTTGTGCACCAGGAGCAGCAGCTCCCTGCTCACACATTGTGCGCTCAGATGCTGGCTGAAGGGCCAGTGGACCTGAGCAGAGATAATGTCCCAGGCTGTTTGGGTGCAGATATCTGTCTCTCAGGGAGCCATTCCTCATAAGAAAGGAAGTCAGCATCTTAGATACCCAAAAAATAACCAGAAACGATGGAGAGGTCAAAACCCACTCAAACCATGAAAAGCATCTTCTGTGATCAGGTTTTTAAGGGCGGGCCTGGGGCAAAGACAAGTCAGATTGGGAGATGCTTCCCTTAGCGCCCATGCCTGGCATTGGGCCAGCGCTGGATGAGCGCAGCACTGCTTGAAGGGTGCCCAGTGTGCAGCCCTGTGGAGGCAGGGCACCCTGGCTGGTGCTGCCAGGACTACTGTTTATGTTCCTGAGAGGATGTTGTTGCATACCCGTCTCCCAGTCTCAGCACTTACCGCTTATTTTCATTCTGAGTCGCAGCAGTAAATCGGAGACATTACCAGTAATCTAGCAATGCTGTGGGCATCTCGCAGAACCCCACCCAGGCTGCAAGATCTCAGGCCTTGACAGCTCTGCAACAAAAATATTGCCTTCATAGCTGTATGGCACACATGCATCAGGCTGGGACAGATGGCGATTTCTCATTATTGGTGGTAATACTGCTGTAAGTCAGTGCAGACTTTGCTGAGGCTGTTGCATTCTCCATCCTCTGACCCAGCATAACCCAATGAGCACAAGGGCATCAGAGCCCTAAGCAACAGCAAGTGAAAAACCCAGGGCCAAACCCACAGAAGCTGGAGGAGCAGAAACTGAGTTTTGCAAACCTGAGCTCCTGAAGAGCTCAGGTTGTTGCTGCATGATCTTAAGGGCCAAATTCCTGTGAAATGCAGCCTGGGTGGCTCCAGGCAAGGCCTACGCTGGGAGCAGCAGCTCTGGCCACGGTATAAAGGGATAACGTGAAGCTTACATCAGCAACACTGCTTGTGATACCCTATGCTGAAAACATAGCAGCTGGTGTTTCTCGGGGAGAGCAACAGTTGTGAGCCAGCATTAGCATCAGGACCTGCACTGGCAGGTGGACTTTGGCTTTGTGCTTGTGCTGATAGCCAGGCTGGGGAACCTGGGGTGCAGAGACTGCCTGTACCACCAATACCTCCACTTGTCATCCCCAGCAGGACTGTGCTGCTCTGCAGAGCATGTCTGATGCATCAGCCAGATCCAGCCCTACATCAGGGAACAGCCCATCTCCCCCCAGACCCTGTCCCCACAGACCATCGCTCTAGCAATGAGATGAATGAGGTGAGTTTTCCCCCCACTACCACTCCAGCTTCCCTGTGTCATGCAGGACCTTCAGAGTGGCTGACCCTGTTTTGAAAGACAAAGCATGAAGCATTTTCATTCTTTATTTTACAAAAATAAACCAGTTTCACCCTGGTACTCTGTGTCCCCCAACCTCCCCCTCCACCCCTGCTCTCATTCCTGTGCCTGGAGCTCCTCATGCTGCATGCTGCAGCCAGCCACTGGCACAGGGGCAGCCTGCGACGTCCCCAGGCAAGAACCAGGGAACAACTGATGCTCTTTTGTGAATTCCTCCTCTTTCCAGGATCCAAGCTGGAAACTGCCTGAAGATGCCTGCTGGTGGCTCTGCCATTTCTGCACAGGGAACAAGCCTTGGACAAAGTCACTCAGAGTACGCGCTTTGAGAAGGGGCGTCTGTCCGTCTGCCCCTCTCCAGATGGAAAAGTGAGCCCCACAAGTTGGTTCTTGGCCGCCCCAGTGGGCTCAGTGCTGGAAGCGTGGGGAGCTGATGTGGGGCTGATGGAAGGAGTGAGCAGCATAAAGCACCTCCGGGGGTGGTGGTGGGGGCGATGCCAGGATGGAGCAGAGCGGTTCGTGGGAGCTCAGCACTGAGGTGAAGTGCTTCATCTCCTCTGTCAACTGCTTGATCTCCCGGCGCAGGGCTGCGTTCTGCCTCTCCAGGTCTTCACTCTCCTGGGGAAACAAAACCACGGGGGCTTCCTCAGCTGCAGGTGTGAATGGGGAAGGGGACGGGGAGTGGGGTGCGATTACAACTGGGGCTGTAGGAGCTGCCCTGCATATGATCAGAAGGGGTCCCAGGGCATGATGCTGCAGCATGAAGGCATGCTGCAGCATCATGCCCTGGGACCCCTTCTGATCATAGAACCATAAAGGTCGGAAAAGACCAAAGATCAACTAGACCAACCCTCAAGCCACTCCCACCACGCCCACTAAGCCATGTCCCTCAGTGCCACCTCCCAGCCCCTTCCAGGAGGTGCTCGCCAGGAGCGTGGCCGGGGTCTGGTGCTTGCGCCTCTCAGCCCAGCACTTTCCAGAACAACACGTTTCCGGCAAATTCAGCACCGAGCGGCAGCAGGGCAACACCCCCCTGCAGCAGGCTGGGTGCGGGTGCGATGCTGGCGGCCCGGGCTTACGAGAAGTGCGCCCGCCCAGGCTTTCTCGCTCCCTCTCACGCACATGCACGCTGCTGGCCGCTTCCCGGGCCGTGCGGCCGGGGGGGAGGGTGCGCCGAATAACCGCCGTCTTTAACCAGAAAACCACCTGCCACAGGAAACCTGTCATTGCCCTGGAAAGAGAAGACTCACTGCTTCCTGCTAGCAGCCGGGGAAACCAGCGGCACGGCGGGGAGGAGGGGGGAGACGCCTGAGTCAGAAGAAAAGAGAAACCCGGGCCTCGGAGATGAATTATTACTGATATTAATGAGAATAACAACAAAGGGGCTATGCTCGGCCTTGCCTCAGTGATCCGGAGCAAAGCACGCCCTTTGCTAGTGAGAGGTGGGCAGCTCCATGTGGGGCATCCCAGCGGCAAGACGGAAGGAAGCAGGGAGCGCTCTGGGAATTCAGCCAAAGCAGGACCCAGGAGAGCCGCGCCAGATCCCCGGCGAAGGGAACCTGTCAGATCTCCACCGCTGTGCTGACTGCTGGAGGCACCTGCTCTCCACACGCAGTGGAAACGTACCCAGCGCTTACGGCACTAAATGGGCATCGTCTCTGGGACGTGACAGAATGTTTTGTCACTGACGTAAGGCCGTGAGCTGACAGAAATCACCTTGTGGCCAGGAGCTCCAACGTCACTGTGACCTGTTCCCCTCAACACCAGCTAGGATGCCTGGGAGCAGGTGGAGCTGCTGGCCCCTTGAAAGCACCTCAAACCCAACTTTTCTGGACAGAACTGTGCAGAGGTAGCATTCCTCACATGCAGAGTCCACCAGAGACAGAGGGGACTAGGGATGAACTGGAAAAGCCTTAGCAAAAATTCACCATCCACCCTCTACTTGCCTCCATGTGCTTCTGCAGCTCATGGGAGAGGAATGAGCCTCTGTTACTGATGCCATCTGAATGTTTATCTGCCAGGAAAGTTGTTTCTTGTCTGTCCTAAGAGCAGCTCAATTCTTGGTACAAGTCAGGATTTTCCTGAGGGAAGATGAGAGCCCCTATCCACCTCCGGGATTGCCTAGGACAGAGCAGCAGGCCCAAGAAAGTGTCTGTCTCCACCCCCCGAAGGTGCAGCTCCCAGAGCCATTGCTGCTGGCAGAACTAACGAATGCAGGCAGCCCAGGGCCATGTCACTTCTACCAGGATCATCCACTACATAGGAAAGAGTGAGATCTCTGTTGTAAAACCAGCTGCAAGCGTGGACTGAGATCACAGTGTGAGAGGTAAGGCTCAGGAACAACATCTCAATTCTTTCCAAAAATGAGGATTTGGGAAAATATGAAGACTGCTAAATCAAAGGATGTTTTTTTGAACGTGAACCTGACTGTCACACTTCAAAGGGACAGCATACTTCAGGGACAAAGATGGCTCTGCACGCTGCAGGCCGCATGCTCTGCATCCTGTTCACCAGCAGCCCAAAACACACAGGACTGCATCTATCAGTGCAAAATGCAAAGGTGCTTGCCCTTGTGTTCCAATACTGATCGCATGCTCCTGGCCAAGTGCACACAGCAAGAAGTGGCCATCCCTCCTGAAATGTACGCTCCTGATTCACCACACTGGGAGGAGATGCAGAGTGCCTGTGGTACCACAGGGTAGAACGGGACAACAGGGGTGAAACCAAAGCAGGGAAAAATCCATGATGTGCAAGAGGAAATGCCTCCAGGTACTGTACGGTGTTCAGATGTAAGAAGGGATGCATACCCTGCCATAGGGATGTTTTAAAATATTGGAAAATGATTAATCGCATTTCATCAGTATTATGCAGCATTTCAGAAAAGCTTGCTTGTACACTGTTGCATTGCCAAGCAAGTAACAACATGAAGCACGAACCTGGGAGCACCAACCCTAATGAAGCCATGCTTTCGAAGAGCTTCTGGCTGAGGCATTTAGAAGAAGTTAAGGGAGGAAATTGGTCATGGCAAACTGAGAGATAAAATCTTGTTATCGATATTGAACTGCATGCTAAACTAAAGGCTTCAGTGGCCATCGCCGTTTCTGATGGGTGGTGACAACAGGACCTGCCGGACATGAATCCTGGCAGCAAAGACCCCATGGGAAAGGCAGACATGATACCAGTGACACAGAATGAGTCATCTTGATTGAGCCTAGAGAGGAAACCTGTAACATCTGGTAGATGAACCAGAGGATTTCACTCTGGACCTGCTGAAGGAGGAGTGTTGCTGGGCATCTCGGTAGAGGAAAGCTGCCCGTGCTGTTAGCACTGCCTCCAACACCCTGCCTTGGCTCCGCTGTTCCAGTTCCGGCTCAACCAAGTACCTCCGCTCCAAGTCCCCCAGGAGAGAGCACACTGTCCCCAGTGTGAGCCCTCAGTGCAGGGAATGGAGAAGGCTGGATGTGCTCACCAAGTGCAGTGTATCTGCTTTCTGGGTCTGCCGCAGGCGACTCTTCTGGGCAGCAATCCGGTTCTTCTCCCTCCTCTGGACTTTCCTCATGTCATCAGAAGAGTCCTAGGGAAACATGAGGCATGAAAATGACTGCAGCGACCCCCCTTCACCCTGCTTCTGCTGGGCTGGAAATGGGGAAGGGGACACAGCAGATAACAGCCTTGATACACAGGCCAAGGAACACATCCTCCTCAGCACAACGGTAAAGTTCTGCATCAGGGACATGTGATGCTTTTGACATCTCAGATGCCAGGAGAGGCAGATCTGATGCCCTAACCATCCTGGCACTGCTTCACTAAGACACTGGCCAAGGATACGACTTGAGGAACATGGGTAAGGACTTCTCCAGAAGAGAGAGAATTTGTGTTCCTTGCTCAGAAAACCTTTCCCTTCTCCACCTCTATGGTGAAACATGGCACTGCAGTTATTCCAGCTTCTTGGCTAATTTGTCTTTCCAGGGATGCATCCTGTGCTTTCCTCCTTCCATCCCCGTAGGTCCCAAACCCTCTCCCCACCACCCTTCTCTGTCAGCCTTGGATGGTTGCAGACCCTAGTAGCATGGTGCAGCTCACTATGACACTGCATGCTTAACTAGGCGGACTCTGACTTTTAGCCTTATCCCCAGATCTCCTTTGCTCCAGCTCTCCCATCCCTGTGTTTGCTCCTTTCTGCAGTCCCTTGGCAGCAACATCAACAGTGCTGCCCGTGGTGCTCCTGAGCCCCTTGGCAGAGGGGAGCTCAGTCTTGCAGTGCAAGGTCAAGAGCTTCATGCAGCAGCCCTTCTTTGCTCAGATCTGGTCCTGCTGCTGCCTTCTGACAGTTAAAACCATCATACAGATTCTTTCATCTTCTGTTTTCATATGGTGCTGCCTCTTTTGTGGACTCTCTAACATTCGCACTACTGCTCCCCCACAGGACTATGAAACTCAGCCACAAAAGTTATCTTCCCAGCCCATCAGTCTGTCCACATCCTCTCCCCCCTCCACCCCGCCCAAGATCTTTTCTCTTCTTTGAACTTAACCGTTTTATCCTTGCCTTCATTACCCTACCAACTTCATATGTGGTAGATCCCAGGTACTGCACCAAGCCCAGTCCCTTAGCAGTCTCTGTGCTTCATCCTCTTCTCCACCAGGATGCCTCCCCATCCCTGGCTGCAAGCCTGAAATCACCAGCTCTAATCATCCCGGAGATTTCTGATCAGAGACTCGGGTAGGTGCTGGTGTTGTCAGCACTAGGCAGGTGGCAAATGATAGCTATAGTGAAGGTGATGGAAATAACTTGGGCTTGTGTTAGTTTCTGCTGGCCAAAGACCTACCATTAACACACACACTGTGCAATAACAAAAATTCCCTCAGCCAAGCATCATTAAGATGAAAACCCTCTGAGGATGAATAAGAGAAGATCAAACCTAAAGCAGCAGGGTATCCCCAGGGCCCTGAGTGCTCTGCAGGGCAGTAGGAAGCAGGCAGGTCCCGCTGAGCATCCTCTCAGTGACACTGGAGTCTGCACACAGCCTCCTACGTGGCAGTTAGCATGGGGCCCACCACACCCAGGGGTCCCCCCTTGTCCTCAGCACAGCCCCAGCTCTCTGGGCTTCCTCTGCCCCATACCCCGGTCAGTGGGCACTGCTCCCTGCTCAGCCCCACATCCCACTCTCTCCACAGCAGTTCCTAGAAAGCCCCACCACAGCACATCATACAGGCAGCAGCAAGGGATGCCAGGCTTCCTCCTGGCTGCTCAGAGCCACCTGTCAACCTGAAGGAGAGCTGGGAAGGATCCCTATTTACCTGCTTGCTAGGAGGAGGGGACTGGCTGGAGATGCTGGAGTCGCTGCTGTCGGAGCTGTGGGGCATGGCTCCTGTCTCTGGCTCCCAGGACCTCCTCGGCTTCCTTTGCACCTGCGGTGTGCCTGGCTTGCCTCTTTCTCCCTTGATTCTTCCTCCGCCCTGGAGTGCTCACTGGGCCGTAGCAGTCCCCAGCCCAGAGGCACACTGTCCTCCTGCCCCGTGCTCTGCTGCTTCCTCTGCCTCTCCGCTCTGAGCTCTGCACCTTCCTTTAGGTCTCAGCCTCCTGTGGTTTCTCAGAACCTAGGGGATGTAAGCTGAAAGTCACATGGCCGGAAACTTTAAGACGAAGAAGAAAAGTTACAGAAGAAGAAGAAAAAAAAAAAAGAAAAGAAAGAAAGAAAAAAGCACATCTGGGAAAAATGAGCTTCAAAATAGCCTGAAAAAACCCCGAAAAACACCTTCAAGCAGTAGAAAAACAGCAAGATGGGTTTTCTCCGAGACAAACAGCAGACTTGTAAAGGGAAGAAAAGCCCCAGCCCTGGCTGCGAAACCAGGACCCTCAAAGGAGGGCAGCGCGGAGGAGGTGGTGTCGGGAGCCCCAGAAACTCCAGGGCAGGAGGAGCCACACACCATAGCCTTATGAGGGCAGGAGGAGGTCCAGAGCTGGTGCCCTCCATCACCCCAACCCTGCTGGGAAGTTCCAGGGCAGCCTCCCTCAACCCTTCAGCCCACTCTCCTGTCCTGCCACCCCCAGCACTGCCTGCGCAAGTGTCAGGGGAGACCTGCATCCTCAGCCAGTGTCACCTAGATGCTGCTGGTGCTATGGCTTGCGTGTGTGGGATGAGCCAGGCCCAGATGAAAACAAAAAGCTGAGATGGAAGAACATTAGGAGTTGTTGGAGGGAGCGGGAGGGTCCTGTAGACCCAGCAGCTAGAGCTGAGACCTGATTATCACTCCATGCCACAGTACAAGCTTGTCCATCTTGGGTACATGCAGCTGTTGTGCATGGGTCCTGGCTCCCTGCCTGCTCCCTTCTTGCCCTGTCTCACCATAGCCAGCATCAGAAGATGTGGAGACAGGACCATCACAGCATGATCAGAGCTGTAGAGCTCAAAGGCTCTACAGCATACTGGGCTTGTTTCCTTGCTGTTTGCCCTCTGAGAGCACTCTGCTTCGGGCATGGCCCCACAGCTGCTGTGCTTCAATTTGCCCCACCTGCAGCTCTGCAGATGATGGTGTGGGAGCAGGGAGAGAAGCAAGACCATTCCCTTCCCAAACAGCTTACAGCATCAGAGCCAGAAGGATGAGCGGGGCTGTGTGCCAGCAGGTTGTCCACCACAGACAAAAGTGCACATCCTCAGAGTGGCTGGGTGCACACACGTGCTGTGAAGGGCAGATTGAGAGCGAAGCATGAACCCACCCACGGTAACGCACTACTGTGGAAAGCAGTGGTTCGCAGTTCCCGGTTACCAGTGTTTCAATTCCTTCTGCTTTCTGCACAGGAATATCAAAGCCCAGCACAGTGCAGTGCTGTACCCCAGACCCAGCAGCCTGTGCTTTCACAGCCCCAAACCCATGTGAGTGCCCTGTGCTACGCATGGTGAGTGGGTGCTTGAAGCGGGGCAAATGCCCCCTGAGCTCCAGCAGTTTGGGGCCTTGCCCGCTGCCCTGGACAACTTGTACCATGCCCACCTCCCTCTGGTGAAGGACCTTTTCTTAACCCCCCACCTGACCCTCCCCTGATGCAGCTCCATGCCGTTCCCTCGGGCCCTATCGCTGTCATCAGAGAGCAGAGCTCCCTGCAAAGAGCCGCAGGCTGCCATGAGGCCTCCCCTCAGCCTTCTCTCCAAGTGGGGGTGCACAGTCTCTATCTGTGAGCACAAAGTTTGCTTGCTCAGCAAGAGCCTGCTCCTTGTGTTGCCTCTCCCAACACCCAGAGCTTCTCAGAGCCCTGGGAACGGGGCACCCACAAGGTTTTGGTGAGAAGAGGGGCAGATTCAGTGCTGCCAAGCTACCGCTGGCAGCCAAACCATTGAACCATCACTTCACTCGCTGCCTCACTACACTTCCTCTGAATGCTGCAACCCCGCACAGTGCTTCTTTTGCAGGAAGCACACTGTTTAATTCCCATTGTCCGGAGGAAACCCACACTCCTCTGGCATCAAGCACATCTCATGGATTACCTGAGCTCCCATCTACCACATCAGTAGTTCCTTTAAGCCTTCCTCAAAGGCTCTACAAGCTGCTGTTGCCCAAGGCAGGATGCAGAAAGCTCCTTCCTCACTTGTCTCATCCTTGGGCAAACAGGCCAAATGCCCTCCTTTGGCAGCCAGCAAGCCCAGCAGCTGAGAAGTGATTCAGCCAGGGGCAAGTAGTTGGCAGGATGCAGTTCTGGAAGCTGGGAATTCAGGCACAAGTTGGGCAATCATTTCTATGGAAACTCATTTGATCCTCAGAAGGAAAGTCTGGAGCTACGCCTTAGCTGGGCTCTTCTTAGCAGCCCAGGGCTGACAGAGAAATCCCAGCTGGCAGCCTACCTAGGAGCCATGCCTCATGCCTGTGACTTAAATGCACACTGTGAATAGCATCCCCTGATTTTCTCTCTGGGATCATTGAAGTTTCTTGACATTAATTTCAGCAGCTGTAAAATCATTATCAGCAGCACTGGATGAGCTTGCAACAAGTGTTAGGTCACTGCCATGCCAGCAGACCTACAGAGCAGGGATATTTCTTGGAGAAGCATAGGAGAAGAATGGAGCCATCTGGTTCTGCATCAGTCCCTGCTGAACAGGAGTGGGCCCTGCTGAGTGCAGCCCCATTATCTGCAGTGTGCAAGCGACGTGAGGGCAGAGAGCTGGCAGGGACTGGAGGCTGGGGGTTTGCATGACCTTGGCTACCAGAGAAATGGTCTGAGAACAACAAGGTGCAACTCAGCAAGAATAAATGCAAATGTAAAGCAACGCGAGGTGTATAGAGAAGAAGTGGGGAATAACCAGCTAGGCGGCAGAATGGCAGGGAAAAATCTGGGGGTTACAGAGCCGTCTCAAAGCAAAGCGTTGGCAGCAGCGCACAGCTGTGCAAGCAGGCAGACAGCAGGCGGGTGAGGAAGGCGAGGGGATGGCTGCCCCTACCAAGGTGTGGAAAAGCCCAGAAGAAAATAACCCACGGGGTGAACACACCAAAATCCTGTGTGAAGAGGAAGGAGAGAAGATGATGGGTCTTCTCTCCTTTTCTTGGCCTAGAAAAGAGAACTCCTGGGGGCGAGTGGAGGGCGGGGGAGGAAGGAGCCGTGTTTGATATGCTGTAATGGAAAGAGTGGTCAGCTGTTTTCTGTGCAGCCGGCACTGGGCTTAAATGGCAGTAAGAGAGATTCAGGTCAGAGGCTGAAAAGAGGTCAAGGTAAGGAAGGCAACACTGTCCCCTTCACATGAAGTGGCGGGGAACAAACCTTTGTCAGAAATGGTCCGGGTTTCATCCTGCTTCTGTAGGACAGGCTGGAGAGAGATGCTCCCAGGGTTCAAATAGGGTGACTTATTTACAGAATGACTACTAAGAGAGCAGATTGTGCATTCGCCAGGCTTTAACTGCAGCCAGCCCCCGCACCTGCCCATGCACACTGCTTTCTCAGGAGAGGAGACCACTGCAGCTTCCCCATAAAACTACCGCATCCCTCTCACTCATCTTCTTTGCGTGAGCACTCAGTGAACAGCACTATTTAAAAAGCCAGCATAGAGAAGTTATCAACGTCAGCCTCCTGCAAACCGTGGGGGTTGCTTCTGCTCCACGTGTAACATTTTATGCAAACACTTTCTCACAATACAATCACAACAATTTGCATATCATTCCCCATTCGTGTTCAAAGACTCTTGTGTGGGATTCAGTGCTGATGAGTGAGTGGTGGTGGTGAACGAAGGCCTCACACTACCTGGCAAGTTTCTGCAGCACAGCATCCCATCCCAGCAGCACAGGCTAGTCCTGTCTGCACAAGACAGCTTGTCTCTGTCCTAGGATTATATCACCTGTGCTGAGGTAAGGGGGAGCAGGAGACCCAGGCTACAGCAGGGGAGCGAGGGCTCTGTCCTACCTCGTTTATCCCACAAGCACTTTCAATCCACAATGAGCACAACCTCACCATCTACAGGAGATACATCCCAAATGAGGTATAAATGACAAGAGCTGTAAAATCAAGCACTCAAAAGCACAGAAAACTAAGAATTAGCTCCCTAAAGCACGCTGTATTTGCATTTGTGTGCAATGTACTGTTCTGGGCTGGGCTTCATAGCTGCAGTACTCACGGAGGTTCCTTCTGTGGCATTGCTGCCTTACCTTTATCCAGGTGGTTTGATTCCACTTTGATGTCCTGCTTTTACATTTCTTCACATGCTCTTCCTAGCGCTAATCTCTTCCGCATCCCCAGATGAGTGCTCCAGGACTGTTAAGGAAGTTGTTTCCTCATCCACCTTTCCACATGAAGGAGTAGAACTATTCCTATTTTACAATTGCAAAATGAGAGATAAGGAGGGATTTAGCTCATAAGTACTCATTAATTTTGAACATTTTAACCAACTAGGAACTAAATTTTCAGTGTTTCTGGCTCAGTGTAGTAATCCATTTAACCAGATCCCAGTTTCTGATGTCTGTAGATGCAGCTGCAACCTTTTAGATCTTCCACAAAGCAGACCTGGCAAATAAGGAACACATGGCTGCTCCCATGAAAGACTTGCTTATGCAGCTCACCAGGTCACTTTGGGGCAGATTCAGCTCTCTCAGGAGGCACCAAAGGTCTGCCCAGGAGACCTCCTTTCTTTCTGCAGTCCCTTGTTTCCTTGCCTGGTAGGAGTGTCAGCCCTGGTAAGAAAGCAGGCAGCCCAGTAGGCCGGCTCTCAGTCCTCTCCAGCAGTGGTCCAGCCTGACTGATGAAGCTGTGGTCATCTAGGGCAAAAAGCAGAGGTGATCACATGTATGAGACTACCACTAGGTTGCCCAGGCAAAGCCATTTCTGGCAGTGTATAGCTCTTCTGTACCTGTCTTTGCCACTTCTATGAATTTTTTTTTAATGTCTTTGGTGTGCTTTCTGTGTGTCCCTGTCTATGCATCACAAGAAGCAAGCTATAGAAACTAATCTCCACGTTTGCTCTCCAGGACAGGCTTTCCCAGCAGGGTCTGGCCTCCAGCACACACCAGAGCTTCAGTCTGAGGGCACAAATAATGTGCTCACACCAGGTTTCTGAAGGAATCAGACACAGGACTTAGCAGCTCATAAGCAAGCACAGCACTCGGGTGTGTGCTTACATGCCTCTCTAGGTCAGCAGATTACAAAACCCAGTGTACTACTGAGAATCTCAGAATTGCAGGAGTTGGAACAGACCTCCAGATCGAGGCCAGCTCCCTGCCAAAGCAGGTTCCCTACAACAGGTTGCACAGGTAGGCATCTAGATGAGTCTTGAATATCTCCACAGGACACTCCACAGCCTCTCTGGGCAACCTGTTCCAGTCCTCCGTTACCCTTACTGTAAAGAAATTCTTCCTCATGTTTGTATGGAACTTCCTACATTCTGATTTTATGTTATTGCTCCTTGTCCAATCACCACACCACTGAAATGAATCTGGAGTCACCCAATTGCCTCCCACAATTTAGATCCGATCCCCTCTCAGTCTCCTCTTCTCTAGGCCAAACAGATCCAGGTCTCTCAGCCATACTTCACATGGGAGATGTTCCAGGTCATTTATCATCTTTGTGGTCCTCCGTGGGACTCCTTCTAGGAGATCCTTGTCCTTTTTTTACTGGGGAGCCCAGAACTGGACACAGTAGTCTAAATGTGGCCTCACCAGGGCAGAGTAGAGGGGGAGGATCACCTCCCTTGACCTGCTGACCACGCTCTTTTTAACGCATCCTGAGATACTACTGGCTTTCTTGGCCACAAGGGCACACTGCTGGTTCATGGCCAACCTCTTGTCCACCAGGACACCCAGGTCCTTCTCTGCAGAGCTCCTCTCTAGCAGGTCAGCCCCTGACCTGTGCTGATGCATGCTGTTATTTCTCCCCAGACACCAGTTGCTTTCTTCATAGCACCCAGTCCCTTTCTCACCAGGAGCAGACCTGACCACCCAGCCCACTGGATGACCATGCACCTGGGGCTCCAGAAGGCCTCTCCTCCACCTGTCACTGGTAAATCAGGGCTTTTCTTCTTCCACTGACAAGACAGAGCCCACCATCTGACCTATCCAAGTGCATGGACACAGTGTGTGCAGTGGCACAGCTGCTGTCTGACGGTTTGACTCACCTCGATGGCAGTATCGTTCAGCAATGGTGGGAAAGGCCCAAAGAGGAAGGGCAGCGACCCGTTTAACCAGAGTGGCTGATCCACCCAGGGCAGGTTACCGGTGCTTGCAGGGGGCTGCAGCCCCAGCTTCCTTTATGTATTTCCAGACCATGAGGCAGGAACGATGCATGGCTGTGCGGCCCCACACACCTCAGGCCCATGCTGATGTCACAGCGGGTCCAACAGAGCAGCAACAATTTTGCTCCTAGGGATGACTGCAGCTTGACAGGGTCTGATCCTCCCTGGGCACTGCTGCCATGGCATGGGGCACAGGGGGAAACACATCACTTGTCTCCTAAATTAATGCATGACTCCTTTCAGAGAGAAATGTTCATCAAGCTCACCATCACCATCTATCCAGTCCTCCCAAGGACAGGGCACAGAATGTTTGGGGCATGTTCTTGCAGCCAGCAGACTCCAAGACGCCCTTCTCAGCAGGGAATGTCTGAACAGCGGGATTGCTCCAAGCACACTCCCAACCCAACAGCAGCTTCTTCACTTTCTCCCTTTTTTCTTCACCATTTCTCCCTTTCCACCCCATTTCTCAGGGCCTCATGCCCAGCAGTGCCTGGGAGGTGGGACATGGAAGAGGGGCCACAGCCTCAGCCCCAGAGCGAGGAGCTCCTGCTGCTGCTGGCAGCTCCCACTGTAGCTTCAAAGAGGGGACAGAGAAAGGCAGAACCTCCTTCCCTCCCCCCTTCAACTGAATCCCAAAGCACGTGTCCAAGAGCTGTGTCATTTCCTAATTTTTTTAATCCAAACTCTTGGACCTGAGTTTGGGCATCCTCATTTTTCATGAGTACCTTATCCTCAATGCTCTGCGATGCCAGCGGGCACCTTGTCCACCTGCACAAAGCAATTAGCTGCTCTCTGAAAAGTGTGTCAGTTTACCAGTTTGAAATGAGTTGTCTTTCCATTTCTTTGAACATCTTGTGAGGGGGTGAGCAGAGGAACAGACTTATCTCTAAGCCAGGCATTGCTCTATACATCTCTAATCATGCGGCATTTCATTAGTTTCCGCTCTAAACTACTGGGACTTTTAGTCTCCACATAGGGAAATTTTCCTATGCCACAGATTGAGGTCAGTGCCCATCTTTGGATGTCTCCCATTTTCACAGTGGGGCAAGTAGAAGTGACACAAAACACAAGACAAGGTGTCCCACAGCCATCTATACTGCTGTTATAATAGGATGGACATGCTCTCCCGTTCCCATTCCCTAGGCTCCTTCCCTCTTTCCCCACTGCTGCACAGAGGCTAGATACACCAGGTGGGCACCCCCAGTTTGAGCATGGCTTTGAGCCCATTTGCACCCTCACCATGCTGCGTGGCTGACAGCCAGTGCTTGGCCATGCTCTGGAATGTGGTGAGGAGCAACACCAAGGTGCAGCAGCCCTGGCATGTGGCGGCCATCAGGCAGGGAGATGCCCATGCACTTGGCTCTGTGCAGGCAGTGAGACCCAGCAGGGCACTCTGGCACTCCGTGCTGCTCCTAAAACCTTATGCACATCAGCCAGCGACCTGATGGCATAGACTGGCAGCAGAGTGGCTGCAGGTGGTCGTATTTCAGCTGCCCTGCTGGGAGAGGCCCAGCCAACGCCTCGCTGGCACCTCAGCTTGCTACACAACCAACATCATCTGCAGCCTGGAAGTGATGATGAGCGCATCGAGTCACGTTGCTAAGGGGAAAGATCTCCACCAAAAAGGAGAGATGCCTCCTCTAGCAGATACCTACAGAAGTGCAGCAGTGACTCTTCCCGGTACCCAGAGGGTGCGCCTGTGTGGCAGATCCCAGCAGCCATACGCTGAGAGGCACCTGCTGATGCCCACATCCCCACTCCAGCACACTGCCCTGGCCAGCTCACAGGGCTACGGCACTCAACAGCACTGCACTGTGCGTTGCCAGCAGCGACCAGAAGGCACACGCCGGCCAGTATGGAGGCTCCACCAGCACCGGGGCGTGCACAAAGCCTCACCGCCCACCCCCAATCCCCCCCCCTCACCCCCCCCAGCAGCCCCAGCCTTGCTGCCGCAGGTTTCCAGCAGATCCTCTTCAGCCGGCGGTGCTGCTGGAATCGGGGCACTGGCGGAGCCGCCACAGGAACTGCAGCGTCAGGAGTCAGGACTTCCCCAGACAGCGATACAGATGACAGCTCAGCAAGTTCATTCTGCAGAAACCAGATAACATCAGCTCAAGGTGGTGGTTACTGGCAAAGGATCCTGTTCCTGAAGCTTCATCTGAGACGTGACAGGCGGCAGCGAAACCTCGCTGTCACACATACCCAAACTCTGCTCTTGCTTTGAGCCACATGGGGCTTTGGAAGCAGCACCGAGCACACACTGGGTGCTTCTTCTTGCAGTGCTGGGTCTGTATCCTTGCTTCCTGGTGATGTCTCCAGGCTGGAGGAAGCAGCGGGTGGGTTCTCCCGCTCCCTGCAGCCATGCCATGCTGGTGGCCCCGCTTCAGTTGTGGGCTGTGTTGGCATCGCTCAGCCAGCACCACGTGAACCAGTTTCCGTGTCTCTTGGTAAATACCAAGGCTGGGGATTTCTAGGGGTTGTTTTCCAGCCAGATGAGTAGAAGAACCAATAAAGACAAAGATAAGTGAATACCTCCCGGCCTCGGCTCAAAGGGAAACAAGAGCGGGTCATTGGCAAAGGTTAGCTGACACCAATCATCACAGCGTCATGGAGTCATCCCAAGAAAAGTAACGGCCCAATAAAGCTCTCCCCAGAGACTGAAATGGACAGAAGCCCGTGGGTCCCAAACGGGCGTCGGGTCTCCCACGGCCGCGCAGCCCCTCCTGCTGGCGGCCCCTGGCAGCGCCGGGCTCGGGGTACCACCGGCTGCGTCCGGGTGGACAGCGGGCTGACCTTCGGGAAGCAGCCTTCATCTTTTCAACGTGAAACCCCCCATCATCAGCCTTCGCGTGGGACTCCGGTGGAAGGATGACACCACCACTGTGCTTTGGGTTTAGGAGCTCCATGCTGGCTCAGAGCAAGGAGCAGGCTGGCCCAGCACTGGATGCTGAATGAGGGCTGGACTCAGATCTCACACTACGGGCCTGGTGGGTTCACACCTGGAACGTGCTCCTGCTTCTGCATGAGCCCAAGAGATAGCACGGTAACACACCACTGGGCTGCAGTCCAACCAAGTGCCCTGGAAAAACAATGCTTTAAACTGAGGGGCAATCTCCTCGGCACTGACCAGAGCGCAGCAAAAGGCTGCTCTGAAGACATACAGGAAACAGGCACATCCTGTCTTGGCACTGCTGGTGCTCAGAATGCTTCTGCCTGAGCCTTGGGAGGAGGCGCTGCACGTTAAACCAACACAGATCCACCACTCCGCTGCTGCTGCCTTTGCTGTCTGCTGCCAGTGTGCTTGGTTTCAAGCAAATCTTATATTCCTCTTTCAAGCCAGCTGTTTTCATAGCGGGAAGTTTCAGTGCAGCATGGCTGTTGGCCAGAGAAGGGCCATCCATCGCCTGCGCTGACTGCAGTGCCCAGGCTGATGGCGTGTG
Source organism: Alectoris magna (assembly GCA_030625065.1). Classification (NCBI taxonomy): domain Eukaryota; kingdom Metazoa; phylum Chordata; class Aves; order Galliformes; family Phasianidae; genus Alectoris; species Alectoris magna. The sequence goes on from CM060565.1 coordinate 21,920,683, forward strand.
GGAGTCACACAGACTCTGCACATAAGGATGAGCACACAGGCTGTCCAGGTGAGCAAGAAGCGTGCGATGGCTGTGGTTGGGCCATCTGATGTCCCACAAGCAGCTTGCTCTCACCAGGAAAGAGGAAACTGATACATGGAGGAACCTGGAAATTCATTACCTTTAATATTCTGCAGGGGAAAATAAAGTCCTGAAGAGAGAAGCAGGCCTAGAAAATGTTCTGCAGCCTCTTTCAGCACAGCTCGGTGAGAGCCATTGCATTCCTTAGAAGTGCCAACATTGGCTCACTTTGAGAATAGGGTCGGGCCTCAGCCACTGCTGCAGGGCAGAACGAAGCACAGAGCAGAGCTGTCCAGCTGTAGTGGGAGCCAGGCCACACACTGCCTTTCTTCACCAGCTTTGTTCCAGATCCCTTCCTTGCACGTCCCTCAGCCCACGTCCCACACCTCAGCCAGCAAATCCTCCTATGGCAAAAACTGCCTGTACCAGATCCAACATACCTTACGCTAAATAAGGCAGCTGACAGCATTCTGGGAGGTCCCAGAGACAGTAGTTATAGAAAGGGAGGGGAAATCCAGGAAGAAACAGGGAAGGGACTAATATTAGCCATTGCTGGAGGTGGAAAAGGAGACTGCAGAGAAATAAACGTGCACCAGAGAAAAATTTATGCTCAGAAAAGGTCACCTGCTATGCCCTTACCACATTCAGGGCAAACTTATCCTCTCCTCAACAGTACTTCAGCATTACTGGCTGGAATGTGCATCTGTACCAGAGCTCACAGTTTGCATCAAAGTCTCCTCATCCACACTGGTAAAGGAACTGGGATAGGGTTCACCACGGCTCCTCTGAGACACGGTGCAGGACACCACCACTTGGTGGTGTTCCACACATGAGATGAAGCCCGCCCTGCCCACAGCAAAATGCCTTCCCACTGCCTTCATATGTAAGACTCGGAAACACACCTATAAAGTGACAGGCGTTGGTTATACACCTGAAGATAACAATTCCTGCAGTCCCAGAAAGCCTTTTTGTCCTAGCACCTGAGTGCCACCCAGCTGATTACCTTCTATCCTGCACATCCCTGTGCTTGACACTGGCAGGGTTCAGCCTTATCAGAAAGCTGGGATCCAGCAGAGGCCCACAGGTCCTGTATTCTGCCTCCTTCCATGAAGGGATCACCACCACTCTGACGCTGCAACAGCTCCCCTTCCTCTTTGTCTTCCCTAAAGGGGCTCAAGCTGTGGCACTCGTGCTTGAACCCACGAAGAGGCAAGGATGAGATCACCTCCCACATCTCCCTCCTGCCTGTAAATCACACCCTGCCTGCCCGTTAAGGCACAACACTGAGCTACTGCTCAACTAACAGCTGTTAGAGCCACCTGTGATGTTCCCAGCATCCCCAGATGAATGCCCTCCATACAGCTAATGCCAAAACAGCCCTGGGATCAGCCTCCCACATGGCCGGCACAGTCAGAAACCCCATGGCTACCATCATGGAGCTGAGCTCCATCCAGAGCCCACCACGGCCCGACCCAGAAAGAGCACAGGAGCGCACAGTACATAAAGGTAACATTTACTGGGAGATACAGAACTGAGTATTATGAAGGACATACATGGATGGAGGCGGCAGCGGCAGCCCTGCGGGGGGCTGCTGGGCTGGGAAGAAGGAGCCGCTGCCGGACAGGTAACACAACGGAGATAACTGCGGCATATGCGTTTGTAACAAACAGACCATCGTAACATACATTTCTATGGGATCACATCTAGTGATTATATAAATCCATATAGAGATCGCTGTATAAAAACTTTGTAAAAAATATCTTTTAAAAAAAGTGTAAAAATGTGCATTCAAAAGCACGGCCAACACGGACAGCTGGGCTGTAAACATTATACTGAGAGTGTGCTTGTGGGGGGCGCCTGCGCCACCGGGCCCCGACGGGCCTGCCACCGGACGGGGCGCGTCAAGTGTCTGCGGTTCTGCGGCTGGGTTCCGTGCCGAGTGTGCGCCGGGAGCGGCGGCAGCCTCTGGGGATGGCTCCAGCAGGCCACGGTCCCTGCGCCCCACGGGCACGCTGAGGGCTGTGGGGAAGCGGGCCGAGTGGGAGGTCTTCTCCCGCCTCCTCCTTCTCTGTGTGCCGTGGGTCCCCAGGGCCACAAACGGGCTGAAGGGCTGTGATGAGGTATCACACAGAGGTTGCCCTCACCCGCGCCACCAGCCCTGCTCCCGGGTTCAGCCACGGAGTAAGACGGTTGACAGATTCCCAATATTCTCTGTCCCCAAATTTTTTTGGTCCATAGTTCCCAAGGAAGCCCACCGGGTCCTGGATGCACCAGGCCTCGGTGCGCAGTTCTTCATACGGTACATACATTAGAGACCCTGGAAGACCCCGCGCCGGTCTCCTCCTCCAGTGCCACACCTTCACTTCTTCTCCAGCTGCTCCAGCAGCGGGTTGGCTTCACTCTCAGGCGTCTTGACGCTGTCTGTCCGTACGATGCAGGTGGGACGGTGCCGGTTCAGCATCAGGATCAGCTGCTGCCTTTCTTGTTTCAGCTCTTCTATCTGGGCCTTCAGTTCAGCGTTCATGAGCTCCAGGCGCTCAGACTCCTAACATGGCAGAAACACAACCACACGTGATTGCTCCATGAGGACAAAGTGCAAAGAGAAATACTTGGCCAACAAACCACTGCTACTCGGCCACTGCAGCAAAGGAGCAGCCTGAAGACATGCCAAGACATCAGGCTTCTCCAGGCAACTCCTACCCAGTCCATTACTTGTGTCAGGTTAAGGAAATAGAGCTATATCCTCAGACAGGGCTCTGCTGCACTACAGCAGCCCCATGCCTGGCTGCTTTCCACAGGTTGGGAGGATGTTGGGAAATGAACCCGCATTTTCAAATTTTAAAAGGTTCGCCTCCCTGTCTGCAAGGACCTGCCCTTGTGGAATGATACAGCCACGTCGTCTGCCGGTATCCCACCAGTCCTTACCGAAAAGCAAGGCGCTAGAAGTGGTTTTTGTCTTGAGGCCACCACCAGAGGGCATCTGGCCTCTGAATGAGGAAACCTCCTGGAATTCGGGCAGTGGGCCAGCGGGCATCCAGCCCGTCCTGTGCCACGCTCACACAGTGTTCCTGCTCCAGCACAGATACAGAGAGTTATCAGAGCCCTCTGCCCGAAGCCCACCTCCAGGTCAAGGCACCCACCCGCTGCAGGAACTCTGTCCTCTCCTTCTTCTTGTTACGACATCGCGCTGCTGCTACTTTGTTTTTCTCCCGGCGCCTTTTCCTCCTCTCCTCTTCCTCATCAAGCTGCAATGAGATGCACAAGTCCAGGTCAGAGCATCAAGGGGGGGCCTGGGAGGAGGCTGGGAGCCCCTAGCAGCCCTGACACTACTCTCACCAGCAGGATGGTCCCATCCTCACCAGGAACCAAGCATGTTGCTGCCACAACAGCACAGCTTGTCATATATAGACATCTAGAGACACCATTCTGAGTATTCAAAGCATCAAACACATAGCTACGGGCAGGATGCAGAGACACCTGGAAGAGATCCCAGCTGAGCCTGTTTGTTGCCCACTTCCAGTGCACTTCCAATGCTGCATCCTCCGTGCTGGCCAAGTCACCAGGCCGCTGCAGCAAGGTAGGGACAGGTGCTGCATCCCTGCTAAGGATGCAGGACACAGCAGCACTGCCTGCCATGACTCAGTTGCTCAGTGTTATCTGATTCAAACCACACAGACCAGGCTAATAAACCCTATGAGCTGAAAACCCATAATCAAAATACTTATGGATTTTTACTACAAAGCCTGTGAAAGTGGCCTATGGCATGCTTACAGCCGAGGACTCAAACCAGCTCCTCCTCAAGAAAACTCTGAGTGCCAAAAAGTCCTGCAAATTCAGCATCCCATGGCACTTTGGGACACAGATACAGGAGAAAAAGACCCTCTCGTCATTAAGACCCACAAACAATAATCATGCACGTTTGGCCTGGCACTCTGAAATTTGAGATTTCAGACTGCGCTGCCTTGTTCCTAACAATTGACATCCCACAGCATACTCTTTTCAAAGATAGCAGCAGAAACATTTACTTTACAGTCATGTCCGCAGCCTACTTGCATGTTCTTTAGGGGCAACTCCAGTCTGACAAGGCTGCCTCCTTTCTCTAGCACTCCCCAGGTGAGTGTGATTAGAAGGTATCTCCCAGGGGAGCCTTTCACAGCACACACCATTTGAGCAGCCTAATTGCTCACCCCTGGGCTTAGGGACCTCAAATGGAGCTGTAGATCTCCAGTACAGAGGCCACAAAACGGTGGTGAAAGTGAGGGCTGCTTAAGTGTCCCGGACAAAGATATGCTGGTGGTGCCTACAGGAAATGAAGGCTGCAAGGGCCATCATCCAATCCAGGCAAGCTGCTAACATTCTTGTAGTCCAAGTCCCACTAATCAGAATATCTCAACGTGACATGCAAGGATGGGATGAAACACTGCCTGGGCAGAACTAAGCAAGCTGCATGTCTAATGTTTAGAAGATAATGCCCAAGTTTTACAGCACTAACAGCTTTTGCATCTGCTGTAACTTACTTCCCAAGCATTATACCAAATTTGCAATGTTAGACAGAGAAAAATAACATGCAAAGTCAGCACAAACTGCACAGATTTCTGACAGCATTGGGCTGCAATCACTCCACTGCCACAGCAGAGTGTGGGGTATTGTGCACTACACTTGGGAGAACCACTGAGAGATCTGCATTGATGCCCCAAAGGCCGGTGGCGGTACTGAAGAAATGACCAGGAAGGCCCTAACTCCATGCCCTGCTGCCTTGTCGTGGGAGAGCAGGAACAGTGCAGCCCTCACTGTCTCTCCAGAAATGCGTACCACATTTCCACACCCAGTTGCTCTGTTTTGTAGCAGTCAGCTAACTCTCCCCTGTCCCCTTCAGCTTACCCAATACCTCACAGAGCACAACAAAGGGTCATGTCCCTTAGATAGAGCCTACAAGGAGGTGAGCTCCACTCAGATAGCAGAACTTGAACTCTTGGCTCCCCTTTCTGTTGCCCACAGGTCCTGTGACTTCAAGAAAGCAGCCTTCTTCCTTTCTACTTCTGTTTCAGCTCAAGATGGTGACATGACCCCGGTGCTAGGACTCAGCTCAATTAGAGGCACAAGGGAAGATGATGGAGCATCACCCCCCATAACATGTTGTAGCAATCAATCTGCAGGTGAGCCCAGTTGGTAGGAGGTTTTGGGTTGCCTCCTGAATTGCTCCAGCCAGCAGCATCCAGGACAGAGGCTGGCATCAGCATTGTGAGAGGCAGGACTGCTGCCTCCGGCCCAGGGGACACATTCTGTGCGGGTTCTGGAGGCAGAGGACTCTGGCAGCACCTTTTCATAGCTGCCCCAAGAGGAGCACAGGCTGCTCAGCAAGGCTCCCCACCTCCTCCACACCAGTGCCCAGCACCCACTGGGTGAGCTCTGCACACCCTGCCACAGACAGACACCCTATGCCAGGGGATGCTGCTGCCCACAGCACAGAAGAGAAAGCTGCCTGTCCACCCTGCACAGAGCAGGGCATGCTGGTGCCCAGGATACTTGGGCTCCCACTCCCTGCAATAGGAAAGCAGCTGCAGGCTGCATTGCAAAACTATGCGTGGGTTGCTTCTTGGCTACTCATGGAATAAGCAGCCACTGCTTCAGCTCTTCCAGACTTTTGCTGCAAAGCCCGTGCCAGGGACACTCCATTTGCCATCCTCGACTCCTTGGCTCCACAGGCCACGTAGGGGAGGAGGAGGCTGCAGAGAAGGTGGGAGTCCAGGGGCTGTCAGTGAATTTCCCCTTGTCTTTCCTCCACACAGTGTCTAAGCAAGCAGCTTAGAGCACATTAACTGCTTACAGTGGGGCAGGGCTACCTTGCCTCTGTTATGCAGAGCTGGTGGGACAGCATGCCCATCCCCACAGGCACTGAGGGCAAGCAGCTGCTGCAGGGCCAGCTCTGAGGTGCCCCCGAGGAAAGGAGCTGTGCCCTGGGAGGGCAGCACACAGCCTAAAGACTCTCTTTGTTTCACAGAACATACAGCCATGTGAGTATTGGTGCAGTATTGCCACTGTTTGGTGCATGACATCCATGCCAGCAGAGCTTTACTACAAGCACTGCTTTACTATAGGTATCAGGCCTGCGGCTGCATCCTGACCACATCCTTTTCCAGGGCCAGCATGTTCCCAGCCAGCTGCAGTGCTTCTCTGGCTATTGCAGATTAAAAGCTGCAAAAGGAGTAGCAGACTGGGGCCTCAAACTGAGGGATTTCTGTTTGCAGGCAGTGGGAGATGCAAACACTCAACAGCAGTGAGGATCAAGGAGCCAGCTAAAACATGAGCCAAGAATACAAGGAAGATGCTGTGCAGCACCAAGGGCGCATGTCCATCAGAGATGGGAGGAAAGCACCACACAAGCCCTCCGATAGGAGCCTTTGGACTCACCTCGCTTTTCACAGGCTGGGGTCTCTTCCCGAGCTTCACCTCCAGGAAGTGGAGTGGTGAGATCATGGCCCCAATGTTGCGGATGTCGGCGTATTTCAGCTCCTCGGCTGTCAGGGCGGTGCCAGGCAGTCCTGTCAAGGGGCCGAGCCCTGGCAGTGCACCGGCCGTCAGGGACGGGTCGGGAATCTGCCCGGGCATCATAGCAGGGGCAGCAGCTCCGCAGGCTGGAGAGAGAGCAGGACACGGCCCGTTACTGCTGGCTCACAGCATGGCACAGAACTCCATCAACACAGGGGTGGCAGCAGGGCTAAGGGGATGACTGTCCCCCTCTGCTCTGCCCTCGTGAGGCCGCATTCGGAGTACTGCATCCAGGTCTGGGGCCCCCACACAAGAAAGAGGTGGAGCTGTAGGAGTGGTCCAGAGGAGGCCATGAGAATCCTCAGAAGGCTGGAGCATCTCTCTTGTGAGGAAAGGTTTGGGGATCTGGGCTTGTTCAGCCTGCAGAAGAGCAGGGAGCTTAAAAGCAGAAGAAAGACCAACTTTTTACATGGTCTGATAGCAGTAGGACAAGGAGGAATGGCTTTAAATTAGAAGAAGGGAGATTCTTTTTTCACTCAGAGGGCAGTGAGGCTCTGGCGCAGGGTGCCCATAGAAGCTGTGGGTGCCCCACTCCTGGAGGTGCTGAAGGCCAGGCTGGATGGGGCCATGGGCAGCCCTAACCATGACACGGGTTGAGGCTCGGGGGGACTTCAATGTTCCTTCCAACCCAAGCCTTTCTGTGATTCTTATTCTTACCCACATGGGAAGCGGCCACTCTTCCCTGGTGATGACAAAGGCAAGGAGTGAGCAGAACCTGACTGACCTGCAGATTAAGAGAAGAGGCCTGCCAGGCAAAGCACCAGAGAAACACGAGCCGGCTGCAGTGACTTACAGGGTAAACAGTGATGCGGTCCCGCGGACTGCTGGTTTTGCCAAACCTTTCTCTGGAGAAAATCGTGGTTTGTCCTTTACTGAGTGTTGGTGAATGAGTAGGTAGTGGACAAGAAGCAAATGGCACTATGAAGACCACAATGTGCTTTAGGCTGAGCACCTTGGACAGGCTAAGCCTGCTGACTAGGGGCACGGCACACTGGGATCAAGGACAGAACAATGAAAAGCTGCTGAGAGAAAAGCCTGCTGCTGAGCAAACATCTCCCAGCACAAACACAAGGAAACAAAGGCTGGAAGGGAGGGGAAATGGAGCAACGTGCAAAAAACCTTCTTCTATCACAAAATAAAAAACGTACAGCTTGGGTGAGAATAGGACTGGGACAAGCTTTGGCAAGTCATTTATAGGCAGAAGAAAGCGGGTTACCAGGAAATGTGAAGAATGACTGCTAAGAGATGAAGAAATAAAATTAGACCTAAAATGAGAAGCCTGCAGAGCTGGAGCTGCAGTACCAGCCAAAAAGCAAAGGGAGCAGGTGGCTGTCGGCTACAGCATAAGTACATTTCTGCTTGCGTAACAGGCGTGGGACACTCTCAAGTGACCCACTTACAACATGCAGAGTCGCTTCTGTCCACTCAGCAAGCATTCTTCTCCTGCACCCTCAACACAACCACACATCAACGTGTTTCTGTGCTGCTCCGTCCAGCCAAACCGATACCAACACACGTGGGGAGCCTTGGGGCAGCAACACAATCCTGCCTGCACCAGGAAGCAGACGGATTGCGGCCTCAGCTCCTGGAGAGCTGTGAAGACAGAGGAACTGGCTAAGACCCCATGGAGCCACCACTTGGGGCCGGTCGCAACGCAGGATTCAACAAACATCTATGGAAAGCGATGGAAGCTCTGACAGCACAGACTGCTAGAGCCAGGAGATGCATTAAGTCCAGAGTAGCGTGCATTCAACCAGCTTTTTCTGAAGCATCTGCTTTCAGCTGCTAGGAGAGCAGGGCAATGCAGATGTTTGGTCCAGGCACCACAGCTGTGCTAAGCAGGCACACACATGCATTGCCAGGCCAGCTACCACAGTTGCTCCACGCTGGCCATCCTGAGTGACAGATCTGTATTGCCACCAGGCCACAAACCCTTGCAAAGCTGCGTGTGAGACATGAGTGATGGATCACTGAGCACATAACAGCTGAGGAAGAAGGGACCTCCAGAGTCACCTCATCCAACCCCTGCTAGAGTGGGGTCAGCAGGAACAAGCTGAAATATTAATCACCAGAAACAGAGACGTTACAGATTTCTTGGCACTGGCACATCTTCCTGCCCAGAGTTTATTTGGTGTATCTGTTAATGCCAAGGAACAGGAGATGAGGAATGCATGGGAAAGAAAGCCAATTGTACAGGTTAGTCCAGAGCACAGAAGCAAATGAAAGCTGCACAGCTCCTAGCATGGGTGCCATACAAGCCATCCTGGTGTGACAGAGCAAGGGATTTGCATCAGAGAGTGCTTCTGCCATATGCTGTGAGCGGTCATGTGCTCTAACCTGCCACCAAGGAGATCCAGGTGTCAGTGCAAGCTGTCCTGCAGAGTGTGCTCAGCAGGCAGCAGTGAGAATCAACAGGACTTGATAATCAGCGTAGTAAGCAAATGCAGCAACATGGTTACCATACAGAAGCAATAGCATGCAGTGAGTGGGAAGCAAGCCCTCTGCTCCCCTGGTCATCCTTCAGGAGCAATGAGAAAGGGCAGTGCTGGTATGCAGGGGGAATGATGGGCTGGGGGAGTCATCTGCACAGGGGCATGTCAGCCTGACAAGGAGCAGGTGGGAGAGACAGGAGATGAGTAACTTCTGGAGGAAAGCAATACGATCTGAGAAACAGATTCCAGCCCAATGGGCCATAAAAGAGAAAGTGAAAATACCTGGTTGTGACACTTGACCTCAGAAAAGACCACACGTCAACTCACTGAGATTGCAGAGCCCTAAAACAATCCAAAGCATTAATTCTTCTGCAACAATCTCTCAAGCAGACAGCTGCAATTCCACGTTTGCAGTGGCTGCACTGCACAGTGCCAGGACACGATTGCTTGCAGTGCTACAAGCTGCGGCCACCTTCCTGCCTGCCCTTCAGACCCATGTGTAGCTAAAGGCATCCAGAAAGAAGGTATCATCCTGCACTAGGCTATGCTCCAGGCAACGGAAGGTAAGGAGGTATGTGCCTAAATCCCTGTCATCTGCCCCTCTCATCCACCCCCGACTTGAACAGTTTGGGCATAACAAAACCAAAAGAAATCAGTGGCAGAAGTACATGAATTTCAAAGCCCACCTCCTGTAAATACTGCATGAGCTGCTCTAGCTCACATTAATCTGGGGCCTTGGTTCGCCTTTTCATACATTCCAGGCTGAGACCTGGCTCGAGTCCAGCACTGGATGCTTAAATTCAATCTGGACTTGAGGGACTGGATTTAATTCATTGCTTTGCATCACGACACACAGCCAACTGCATCTACATGTTGGGCTGGACTGTGTAGGTCCTCTGCTACACAGAACTCATGGTGACTATAACTTATGGGCTGGATAACGATTGTGGAAAATATTGCATTTTATCTCTATTATAGACAGTCTGAGCAAAGGAGCTGGCCCAGTACCTACCCGGCACTAAAAACTTATCCCAGACCCAGTTACTGCATTGGCAAAGCACCACTGCATGCACATGCACATCTGTGTAAAGTAAGCCTGAAGCTGTTCAAACCAAAGCATTAGCAGCCACCTGGAAGAACACGGACCTGCATATCAGAATGAGCTGAGAACTAAGTGAGAAAGAAGAAAATGACTCCTCCAAGTGAGGTCCTGCTTGAGACTCAGGAAGCTCAGGAGCATGCTGAGAAGTGCCAAGAGTCAAGTGAGACCTTGGAGAGAAATGTAAATCATTCCCAGCAGGGCTGCAACCACAGAATACAGGAATGAGGAGAGATGCCATCTCTCTGCAGAGCAGGGGGCTGTGAGAACTAAACCAGCCCAGCCCCTGATGCTCCCAAACCCAGGCACTGCCACTCACTGCTGACTGAAGGGATTCTCTCCATCAACTACTTTGTTCCAACCCAAGTCTCAGACATTTTGACCTTCTCTGGATAACACTGGAGGTAAGGAGTTATACTTCAGTCATGTTAAGAATGCCAAAGTATGTAATTTTATCTAACACTTGGTCTTACTTCTGAGGTGTTGCTCTGGAAGATGCTGACAAGCCTGCCTATAGCTCCAGCATATTTCTACCACATTCACAAGTTGAAGCAGAAAGAACAGTTCAGGATCTGAGTTTGACCTTCACACTGTAGTTTTTCAATAACCAGACTTTGCTGAATGCGAGGAATACAGCTGGTACACTGCCAGTCTATAATTCCTCTCTGGATATTTCCTTGCAGTGTTTGTTATTTCTAAGGAACAAGTACCAACTCATTTCTGTATTCCTCCACTTTCTAACACCGTGCTTTAGCTGGGATTCTTACTATACCTGTTCTTCTCATGAATTATCATTAACACCAACTTTATTCTCCATACTGAAGCAACCCTTCAGTGTCTCCTCACATGAGAGAGAAGTTGTGCCACCAGTGACACCGAGCTTGCTGGTGTCCCACTGCTGAACCACACAATTCCTGCATTGCATCAGCTATGCACTTGCACATGATAAAGCCCATAGCAGAGCAGCAAGGGGAGAGAATGTGTGCAGTCTTATATCTGACACTGCTATCCGCATGATGCCAGCTGCTCAAGTTTACATTCACGCAAGCTGCACGTTCTGCACCAATGCTATTTACTGTTGTGCCATACCATCTCAAGATGCTCCACAGTCAATGATGAGACAGAGGAGGCTTTCTTAGAATTCCAGCCTAATGATGAGCAGCTTGTGTCATTCAGTGCTCGCTTCAGTGACTGATCTTACAGCACAGATCTGGGCAGCACATGACTCCATGGCTCAACATTCAGCTTGCACTGCTTCAGCTCTGCTCCTATGCTCCTTGTCCCAGCAAGTGCTGTAACGGAGTCTGACCTTTGGCCTAATTGTCTGTAAACACTCCTAATTACCACAGTCACTTTTGCATCTTTGCTTTGGAATTGCTCTCTCTCTAATCTCAGACCCACACTATTTTTCAGCTGCACTCATATCTTTAAAAAGCTGACAGCTTTTTTTTCCCACCTTTCTTGCTGCATCTTTCAGCATCAGTGATGCACGGTTCTGTCCTTTCTCCTCAGCCATGCCTTTCCAGTCAGCAGTTTGACACCAGCCGATTCAGCACTTCGCTCAAGGCAGCACACAGCGCTCCCTGTATTCCCCCCATAGCCTGGGTCCGGCCTTTCCTGGGACCAGCTGCCTCATGGGAAGGCGCTTCGCTGAGCTGCTGCTGTCCCACACCTTTGATCAGCACTTCAGCGACACTGTCCCTGCATCCACTCCTGTTCTCTTCCCACAGTTCAAGTCTTCATTTGCTTGAGAGTTTTGTTTTGTGTTCTTCTTCTCTATGCTGATTTTGCTGCTGCTTTTTTTGGTGACACTGAGGGGTTTTTTTTGTTGGGTTTTTTTTTTTTTTGAAGGAGCTGATATTAGCACAGCAGTTACAGCATAAATCTGATGAGCGTAGGCGCAATCCACGCAGCCCAGGTCCCTGAGGGCTGTACTACACGTGCTAGCCTACATCCATGCTCCTCTGCCACCTCCTCAGTGCTATTCTTACTCACAGACTAAACCGAGCATGGGAATGGCCACCTGTGCTGAAGTCACACATTCATTTCCCCATACAGAAACAGTCTTAATTTGTACCCATTGTTCCCCAGGTCCACTCTATGCACCCTCACTTACCCAAGTGTGCTGTTTGCTCCTTTACAAATCTGCTGCGACTGTTGCGTCATTGTGCAGAAAGGACCACGACATCACAAAGCAGGTTCTGACAGCCACACTTCAATTCTGATCGCTGTTGCTGTCTTATCAGCGCTGACAGCTTCCTCAGTGATGGTGGGAGCTATTTACAATCTGATTTTCAGCCTCTTGTTAAGATGCTAGCTATAAGTCATGGTTTCTTCCAACACAAGCTGTACTGCACTCTGACATCTGCAGTGGTTGAACCAGGAGCCCTTCCTACGACCAGTCCAGCACATAACACTACCAACCTGGACTTTTGCCACTTGGTAAATGCCAGCATGGTTCTCTTCTGCCCACAACAAAAAGCTCAGCGACAAGGCCAAGCCTGCCCTGCCAGCCCTCCCCGCTGCCTGCCCACTGCTTCTAGCAAGGCTCCACCTGGGTGTCTGCCACTGCCCAACAGCTGCCATGCACAGGAGACCTGCCAAAGTCTGCCAGCCACCACACAAGCATCTCTGATCTCTTCATCAGTACATCAGCACTTCCCATACTATTACCGTTTGCACGTACAGCCTTGGAGCATCTACGTCACAGCAATCAGCCCTTCACCTGCTCATGGCCAACAGGCAAGAACTCTGCTCTGGAGATCAGAGATAATACTGCCATCCATGAGAAGCAACTTTTGGCCTGCAGAATGTATTATGGATTTAATGTAAATTTTTACTATTTCTGCTCCAGGCTATAAAGTTTGCTTGGTCTGTATGTACATTGCATCCTTCCAGTTCCTTCTCATTGGCAGAAGGATGATTTATATGAAAGCCCTTTCCTGACATGCCCAACTTCTCATGCCTCAAGAATGCAACTTTCTAAACAAAGGCAGAGCAATTTGCTATCGCTTGCTCTGAAGCATACTCACTTGCTTCTTCTCATCTACGCACATCAGGCAGGGGAGGCTGCAGGGGCCTGAGGGTCACTGGAGCCCAGAAACACTTTCACTTCAAGGTTCAGCACCCAGCGTGAAGCACCACAGAGCCAAAGGCAGAAAACCACTACCTCACATTCCCAGTGCCAGGAGTATGCAGCCACTTTTTCCTTCTGTTGTCCAGAATGCAAAGTGCTCCATTTCCCAGGGGACTGGGATCTGCACAGCACGCCTGGTTTGACGTAGGCTGTGGGATGACCTGTGGTACAGCACTGCCTGGCTTCTCCTCGTCTGTATTTTTTAAGAGCAATAACTTCCAGTGTCAAAGGCCATGCTGATCAGTATCAAGGTTGTTTGCCAACCATCAAAACACAACAGCAGCCAGGCCCTTTGGTTGTAACCTATCCTTTCAGCTGCCCATGTACTACTGCTTGCAAACATGGCCTTAACCATCACTGTGCATTTATTCACTCATCTGCTGAACCCTACACCCGCGGTGTCCCAAAACCACTGCAGAGACATCCACTGGGTTGAACTGTGCCTGCCCCCTCTCTAGCGTGGCTACAGGATTAACGAGTGTTACACAGCATCCAAATAACTTCCCCCTTGCCTGAAGACCAGTTTGAGGCATGGCAACAGTATGGCTTACCAGCTCAGCATGCCACTTCTGCGAGCCAGACACTGCAGTGCCATACTGACACCATGCTTCACTTCCATCTCCAAGGGACAGACAGCTCCTGCAACCCAGCCCTGGGTTTGCATAGCCGAAGCAGCACCTATGCCCCTCTCAGACACCTCCAGCTGCCCATCCCATTGTTCCCTCCCTTGGGTAACCCTGCAGAGCAGGCAGAGTACTGCAGGGTCTGTGAACACCCTACTGCGTAACATCTCACTCAAAACTACCGAGCTGCTGCAAGCGGACTGCAGGGCCTTGATGCTAAGGAGAGAAAGGAGCTTTGAAGGGCAGATCCTCAGGAGGTGGAATTCTAAATACATTTCTTGAGTGGGAACGGCCTGGCTCAGCTCTGAACACAGAGCTGCATGCAGATGGCAGTGTGAACACCCGAGTCATTCCCAGTCAGAAGGCTGTGAAAAGCTTTCTGACAGCAGCACAGACCTTGCTGCCTCCCTGCTCTCCTCCATCAGGGGGGCACCCATCCCCTTGCACCATGCCCAGGGACAGCCCGGTGCACACAGCTTCCTGCCATGCTGCAGCCCCCCCAGCTGCACCGCACCACCAGGTCCCACACCCGCCTGATGCAGTGACTTATTCCCATTGTGAGTAGAGAAAACAGTTGTCCTCCTCCTTTCCCAGCATTTTACTCCATCCCTTCTCAGGGCAGTAAAAAGCTATGGATTAGCAGGACGCTATACCCCCACCACTGCAATGCAGTGATTGACTTGGAGCAACCTGTAGCAGCAGGGGGTTGCACAGCACCTAGCACAGCAAGGCTCCTTGCAGCTACTGCAATTAATTACCTGTCTTTGGAGCAGACATTTGTGTCCAACATTTACAGTGCCACACTGCACACTGGTGGGCAGTACAGAGCAGGAGGGCAAAAGCTGTCCTATTCCTGCTTAGAGCAGTTGAAATGGAATCGGGGATGAGGGAACGCGCTGACCTGAGCCAGGCTGCAGCTCAGACACAGAGGTGAACAGCAGATGTGTTGATAGCCCCCAAGGCATTCCACAGCCGCATATGGGCAGGACTGGAATCTTCCCGAAGAGACAACTCTCCTCAGGCACAGAGCTCCAACCTCAGGGGACAAGGAGGGCTACAGACTCCAAAAAGCTATGTTCTGAATGCTGACATGGCCAGCTATGCTGGTCACTCAGCTACGGCTAGATGCAGGAGCCCTGCTCAGTGGGAGGATCGCACAGATCTGCAGCTCCCACTGCACAACAAGCAGCCTGCAGTGCTGGGTTGATTTCTGGGCAGTCAGTGCAACACAGCAATCCATGCAAGCAGCCCAGACAGACAGCACCAGGCCTGCTGTGCCTGCCCCATGCTGGGCTCGCACTGTAGGACACTTGCAGGACGCTACAAACCACAGCTCTCCCTGCCCTGGTGCTGGGGTAGCAAGGGCTGACAGGGCACAGCTTCCTGCAGGGAGAAGAGCTTCACATACTTGCAGTGCTGCATGCTGCCAAGTACCCGGCCCAGGCCATGCAGCTGAAGCAGCAAACGTCAGCATAGCGAAAAAGTGCACAGCAGATGCTCAGCACCACTCAGAACAGTGAAGCGGGGCACAACGCAGCAATGGAGGGCACAGGGAGCAGGAGGGAAGCTCTGCTCCTCCACAGCCAGGAGCACAGCGCAGAGACTGCTGCATCCTGTAGGGAAGGTCATGCTCAGCTGTACAGAGGAGGGAGAAGCATCCGTGGTGAGGAGCACAGCAGCAACCTGCAGTTAGCTCCCGGCCGACCTCGTTAAATCCCAGGGACCCAAGGAACTGACAGCCAACCGCTGCCTGACACAGGGATGGTTTGGACAGCGGCTCCCACCCACGCACTCACCCCCACACAGACAGCTTCCCTCATTTTTGAATCACCAAGAGTCATACTGAGGATGTGAACTCCAACAACCAGTATTCCCAGGTGTCCCCCAAAAGCACTAACCAGCCAATTCCCACTGCAGCTCAAGCAATGGCTTCCACATAGAGCGCTTCACACAAGTTGCCTCAAAACTAGCTAAAAAATCTCTGTCTGAGCTGCTGGAGCATTTGTTTCTGCTGAGCTCCGACTCCAAACACACACACACACACACACACACACGGTTTGGCAGTGGTTGTGTTCCAGGGCTGGTAACACAAGCCACGAAGCTGACTGCCAAGACAAGCAACAGAACGAGCCAGGCCCCATTTCATTGGCCACCATACGCTGCATATGGCCCTGGAAGCAGCCAGCACTGTGTTCTCACCCTCCTTGAAGGCATAGGAGACCCTGTGTTTTCAAATACACCTCCACAGGGCCTTCATTAAAGGAAAATGGAAACATAATGGGGCTCTTGCTCTCTTGGTATTTCTTCCTTTCCCCGATTCGCTCTCAAACCTATTTCCTCAGTATGGAAAAAGAAAAATGCCTCCCGGAGCAAAAGAAAACGACTTCCATTCAACTCCACGCCTGAGCGCTACAGCAGACAGCACCGAGTGCAGGGGCTCGCAGGGCCCCACTCCTTCCCCGGGCACGAGCCGGGCGCGCTGTCCGCACGGCACTGGGGGAGCGCGGACCCCCACCTGCGGCAGGTGGAGCGCAGCGCGGGCCGGCACCCACCCCCCCAGGGGCTGCTCCTCGCCACCCCCGCGGGAGCTCTGCCCCTTCCCCGAAGACGGTCCCCACGCACGGCCCGGCCGGGCCGCCGGGGTGCGGCGGCGGCGGCTCCGCTCCGACCCGCACCCGGGGGGAGGGTGGATCCCCGCAGCGCTCCCGGCCCAGCCGCAGCTCGTGCCTCCACCCCACCCGCGGGCCACCACCGGGCTCCGCCGCCCCCCGCCGCCACTCCGGCCCGCCCGGCGTCCCCCCGCCCGCGCCGCGCCCGCACCCACCGTGCACGGGGAGCGGGCCTCCGGGGTGCCCGCGGGGCCCGGCCGCAGGGGACGGGCGCGGGCTGCAGGCTCAGCCCCGCCGCCGCCCGGCGCTGCCCCGACCCCCGGGCCCCGCCCGCCGCCGGTATCGGTCCCGGTGCCGGCCGCCGCAGCCGGGGCGCCTCGTCCCGCCGCCGCCCCCCGCCGCCCCGGTGCGCGCCTCCCGCAGGCTGTGGCGGGCGGCGGGGTGGGTTGCATCAGCCCCGGTTATATAGCGGCCCCGGGCTGCGGGGAGGGGTCGGGAATGCGGAACCGGCTGGGTTGCCAGCGCCACACGTCAGGGAGGGCGGGCGGGGGAGCGGGGCCGCGGGGCGGGGAGCGGCGCGCAGGGGTGGGACCAGCCGGCGGTACCGGCACCCCCGGCCCCGCCGCACCGCTGCCCCTAGCGCCGCGCTGTGCCCCGGCCCGGCGCGTGTTTCTCTGCGCGGAGCTGGCCGCCCCGCACCTCAGCCGGGATGGAGAGGAGCCGGGAAGAAGCGGAGGGGCTCACTGCTCCCCGGCCCCGCTGCTTCGGGCCCCCATCGCCGGCACATCCCGGGGGCCGCTGGCACTGCAGGCGGATGTCAGGTGGGGAAGAGGGAGCAGCCGTGGGACCGGGGCCTTCCCGATAACTGATTTGCATGGATGCCAATCGCTTCCTTCCTCTTTCTCTCACCGCTGGCCCTCTCTCACCTGCACCTGCCAGGCTGCTGGGGAAGCACGGTTCACACAGAGCCATGCAGACCCACTGCAGGAACTGGATGCACCTGCATCGGTGCTCCCAGAGCAGCTCTGTCTTCCTGCTCCAGGCTCATAGATCGTCGCTGCCGTTCAGTTCCCACAGAGTTCCTTTCTGGGCACCATCACGCTGCTTATCGTCGACAGTCCCCCCCTCCATCAGCACATCCCAGTCCCTCCATCCGTGCCGCAGGAACAGCAAACTGGGCAGTGCAGTTGGGACTGAGCAGGAGACAGAACTGCTCAGCACAGGACATTCTCGGTCGTGCTGTCCTACTGCAGGAGACAGCAACCCATCTGTGCAGGACACAGCACCCGTGTCTTCACTCCTGCTCTCCTCATGCCATCAGCTTTCTGGTTTGGGAAAGGCAGAACACTTTCTATATACACCTCTGCACACAACTCCAGTGTTTCACTGATCTGGGCACCTCACATCAGGGAGCAGTGCAGGCTGCAGTGTGTTTTCCCATATACATTCCTTCCCCTCCCTGTATCAGATAGGACAGATTTGGTAGCACCTCAAGCTGGAAGGACTGTGGCGTGGCTGACAGACAGAACTCCTCAGCACTTCGTGCACATCTGCCTTCAGGACACTGCGGGGAGCAGAAGGTCCAGCTCTCGTCTCACACGGGAATTCTCCTTGTTCTCACTGCCGCTTATGCCTGAACTGTTCTTTTCCCAAAGTGGGTTTTGCCTCATGTAAACACAAAACATGTTTGCTTTCCAGATATAGTTTCATTTGGGCATAGGAATTCATTGAGAATTTGCGGTTTCAGTGGGTAAAAGTGAACAGAAGAGCCCCAGACAAGCAGAGTGCTGGCTGAGGGATATGCAGCGCTGGGCAAGCACAGCCGTCTGACTGGGGCTGCTCAGCTTCACCACCACCGCAGAGATAAATGAATCATGGGAACAGCAGCACCTGCGAGGGAGCCACGAGAGCTGGGGAAAGGTTCCACGGCACAAAATGCAAGAAGCTGTCAGCACTCCTCCGCATGCAGGATGGCCTCCTCCTCAGAGCAAAGGGACAATCTGCATGTTTTTGTCCCAAATAAAATGTGTGGAAGGTGAAGGCTCCTGGATGTGGGAACACAGCCCAGCAGCACTACACGGGGACCAAGAAGTTATCAGGGACACAGCGAACTCTATAGCAAAACAGAGCTGCACCAGCCCAGGAGTTCCACTGCAAGAGAGCTGCTCTCAGCCCTTGGGAGAGCTGTGCAGGAGCTCTGCCCAATCCCCTGCCTAAGGCTGGCACGTTGCTCCCCCAGTTAGCACGTAACATTGGAGAAGGAACAGAGTTCCTCACGTGCCACCCACTGACCTAAATCCCCACATCCTCATAACTCTGTGCCCCTTGTTCCCAATCCTTTCCTTTGCCTTCAGCACGGGGATCGTACGCAAATCTGAAGGGCAGTGGGGGAACCATCCGCTGAAGGACACAACCAAGTTTCAGCATTCGTACTCCTTTCAGTTGGAGTACAGCACCCACCTACAGCACAAATGGAGGACAAATGCCGCAGAGGAGGGCGGCAGTGACCTGAGTTAGGCAGCCACTGCCCTTCAGCCACCTCTGCCTGCACACTGCACCATCTCCATTGGCCTCGGCTCTAGTTTAGCTGTTCCCGTCATCTAACCCTGCCTAATTTCTAGCTGATTTTATGTATACCTTTATAAGTAACTTCCAGTCATTGCGCATGGGGAGCAAAAAGACAAACTTCACGGGCTGCAGGAGAGGATGGAGTGTTGTCACAGCAGGGAAGTGTGGGGGAAAGCAGCTGGGTCTGGGCTGCAGACTGGGCTGACTGATATCCAGCTGCTTGCCTACATAGAGCACTGAGCAGATACCAGATAGCAGGATAACTGCTGCCTATGAGCTTGTCCCTGACAGTGCTGAAGCCTTTTGGCTAAGTAGTCTTTATGCTGGACAGTTGTGGGATAAGTTATCAGAGAGGAATTTCCTTCTTATCTTTGTTGGTTAGGCATTGGCTTAGACTTTAAAGTATATAGGATGCGTCTGCCTTTATCTCCCCCGTTTTTCCCAGCAGGGGTGATGAGAAGCACACAGAGTATTCCCAATAAAGGTGCATCCCAGGCTCACTGAGTGGCAGTACAATACCATCTGGGTCAGCCCTCATCCTGCTATAAAACCACCCCTGCATGGTTCCCAGACATGAACCACTTGGAGCCTTTGGGGCCTTTGGTCTCCACTCCCTCGTCATGTTTCACCGGTGCCAGCACAGCTCCCTCAGCAAGAAATGCCTTTGAAATACCCCACTCACAACTTGTTTCAATCCCATACTTTGCCACAGTTCCTACAGCAGGAAGCACTGCATGACTCCTAGCAGCTCCAGGAGCACGACTCTCTTTGCAAAGGAAAGCGAGCTGCAGATCTCTCTGCTATGCAGCTGAGCAGGTGGGTGTGCAGAGGGGACGTGCAGAGCCTGAATGGCCATTCCAGCAATGTACCTGGGACTGAAATAAGATGTGTATCTGCAGCTCTCTGCAGCTCTGCCCTCCTCTATTTTTGCACACAGCTGCTGGTCTCTATCAGTCACTGTTCCTGACGCGCTGCTGCCTGATCAGGGGAACGCTGCTCTCTGACACATCCACGTTTCCTTTAATAACTTCCATGGCCTAAGGGTGCCTCATCTGTACCCAGAGCTGCACCGGTAGGGAGTTATCTTGGTTTTTGGTTTAGGAACTATTTGGCTTCTTTGCAGCACCCTTACTTTCCTTAGCTGCCCTACTTTCTTCCATGTTCTCAGTCAATGTCAGCCCTCTCCTGGCTTCCTACTTCCATCACATTTAAAGAAGGTCCTATCAGTTTTAGTATGTTTTTGTGCTTTACATTCTCTCCTTACCCACCAAGTTCTCACCTCCCATGTTCCCTGCTGCCATCTTTCCTGACTGACTGCTCTGGGGTTGGATGCTCACTGTCTGAAGGACACCTCTTTGCCATGAATAATTTCTCCCACCTTGCACCCTAAGCAGACGGTGGGGTTCCCTGCCTTCCTCCGGAGACTGCTGTCTGCTGCAGTGGTGTTATTAATAAAAGGGATTATGAAAAAGCTCTCCTTTATATCTACCCCAAAGCCTTCCTTTCCACAATGCTCTCTCTCCTCCTTCCCCAGTTCATTCCTTCGCCATGGCTTTTTTTACCCCACTCCCTGCATACTTCACTTTCTCACTTTCCCGACTTTCTCTGTCCCTCCCCCCGCGCTCCCTCCTTCCTCCTCTGCCTCCCTTCTTCCCTCCTCTCCTTGGCTCGGTATCTGAAATCCCTGCCCATAGCGACGAAAGGAAAAACAACAACACAACACTGCAGCCCAAGGAGGCCGGAGCACGGGATTCCTTCCGAGAGAACTCAGAAACCAGGGAAAAGAGGGAAAGCAAACAGAGAGAGCAGGAAGAAGAGCGAGGGTATTTCGAGGGGGAGGGATGAGCTGGTATTTCAGGGAAACGCGGTGGGGTTGAGAGAACAACACAGAGGGTGATCACAGCTCCAACCCAAACACTGCAGAGAAGTTCTGTGTTCTGGGGGAGGAAGCTGCTCTGGGAAGCCTGGTGCCCACCAACAGAGCCCCACACACGGTTACCCAAAGGACAGCGAGAACCGTGCAGATGGGGACAGAAGAAAAGCAGTGCCTGGCTGCAGGGAGCAGAGGGGCACCGGATGTCTCTGCAACAGAGGAGGGCCGCCTTCCCCAAGGACAGCAGGGAGATTTGCTTTGCGAAAGGAAGCGTTTGGAGGCTCTGGACCTGGGGCTAAAGGGTTAATACCCCACAGGAGGGCCTCGGGGAATCCACTGTAAATAGGTGTGGTTTTCTGTGCAGTTCCAAGAGGCATTTTCTCTCTGTACCAGTCTGGACAGGTGAGAAATCGGAAGAAGTTGGAGCCTGTGCTTCCCACCAGCACAAAGCAGGGCTGTTAGCACAGGCCTGACTGTTTGTTTGCACACTCCAGCCTGGCTGCTTAACTCCGTAGTACCCAATGCCAGGAATCGCTGGCAGTCAGCACGGTGGTCCCCCGGGTACAAGCACCTGCCTGTTAATGGAAAGCCACAGATTAATGGTGCAGCACAAGGAGCCTCAGTCAGTTACTCACTGCAGAAAGGATAAAATTGGTGATAAACAAAAGAGCTCAATACAGCAAGGATGGGAAAGGCAGCCATCTTCATTTCTCCTCCTGATGACCCTACCTCACAGGCCTGTGCCCCTCTGCCCCTGACCCCAGTACTGCACTTGAGAACAATTTCCCCATCTTCAATTGATTTTTAAACCTAGCTGGCCCCCAAGAAGGCAGGACTGAAAGATCTCTGAACTCAGCCACAAGCTCTAATGCCATCACTTATATAATCCCTATCATAAACAAACCAAGCTCAGTCTTGAAACCAATTTGGATTTTGCTCTCACTGTTCCCACTAGAAAGCTGCTCAAAGATCATACTGCTAAGAAAGGAAGAAACATTCTGTTAATCTCCAGCCTAAATTTACCCATTCCTGTTTGCTCTGGCAATGAAAAGCAGCACCCAGGCAGCGAAGCGCTGGACAAGACATAAACCTTAGAACAGAATTCAAACAAATCAAACTGAATCACAAAGAATAAAGACAAAGAATGAGAAGTGAACTGTTTGCAAAGCGATTGATCTTAGATTTGGAGATGTTCACTCCCTGGATCATTTCAGATCCTGTGGGCTTCTCAGCCCTTTACAGCACCCACATCTCTCTGGTTCCACAAGTGCTTGTTAGAGACACGATCCCACTGTAGCCTGGTACCAAACTCTTCTCAAAACTGCTTCCAGGAGAAGATATTTGCATGAATATACATCCTCCAGCCAATGCCCTCACACAGCCACAGCCAAACCACAGCCAAACCTCTGGAGAACTGCAGGTAAGGAAGGTGAGTGCAGAGCTGCAGAGAGCACAAGAGTGTCCAAAGTGCAACATACAGAATAGCAAAATGAGCCTGCAGAGGGCTGAGAGCATAAGAAATGATAATACAAATCCCCAGGAAACAGAAAACGTAGGTGTCAAATCCTCCTTCTGCCTATCACTCATGGTCACCACTGAAGTCAGAAAGAAAAGTTGTTTATATTAGGCTTTTAGTCAAGCTCCGTTTACGAGAAGCCAAAATGATGATGCTAAACCCAAAGGCATGCCATATCCAGCAGAAATATGGCTCCCCAACTTACGTTGGTAGATAGAGCTGAGACACGAACACAACACTGAATCATAGGTTCCTGTCATCTAACGGTGGAGGATAATGGGAAAGAAGACAGAGATGGGAGAAACCAGCTGCTCCTCTCGCTGGATTGCGCTGTGAATCTGTAGGCTCTGTTTGGGATAAAACAGCACTTATTTCCAAGGCAACAAATGGCAGTGTCACAAACAGCCGAGGTCCAGGAGCTGCCTGCAGGTTGGAAGCTGAGAGAAAGAACGTTTTCCCCAGAAGCACAGGCAGAGTAAAGACGAGGCGGGCCCTCATGCTCCAGGTCAGGGCAACATTTTGCCACTGTCTCTCTCTATTCAAGGCCTTTTCCCCACTCCTCCCATTTACAAGGCATCTACAAGGACGAAAAACGTGTTCTGTTGTGCCTGCCTGAGGTAAACGCTCACACTCAAAGGGAGGATCATAAAGCTGGCCCTGAGGGCTTGTCAGGGAGAAAACAGAGCTGGAAAGCTAAGACTAAGACTCAGAGAGGCACTAGGCAGGGCAGAAAATGTCACATCAG
Organism: Alectoris magna; assembly: GCA_030625065.1. NCBI lineage: Eukaryota > Metazoa > Chordata > Aves > Galliformes > Phasianidae > Alectoris > Alectoris magna. The sequence continues at coordinate 21,943,893 of CM060565.1, forward strand.
CATGACTTACTGTACAATCATCCAGCGCGGCCATGCTTCTGGAGCTCTTACAGAAGATGAAGCGCAGCTGGACCTGGAGGATACCAAGCAGGATCAAAGCTGGAGGCATAAAATTACATCAGAAGGAGAATCCTTCTTCAGGAGAGGAATGAAGCTGAGCAGGAGAAACAGGAGCGAGCAATAGGCATGAGAGACACTAATTTACGTAAGCCACTGAGCGCTACAGAAGGAATGTCCTGCAGAGGAGCACAATCAGTTCAGGAGAAAGATAGATAAAGAATAAAGCGGGGCTATTTGCTGGGAGCCAAGTGGGCCAGTAAAACATGCATGAATTCGCTGCATGGGACTAAGATGTGGGGTGCAATAAAGAGAGCGGGAAGTGAGTGGGTAAAGTCAGGGAAGACGAAATAGGAAGAGGAAGTAGGAGTGGGACTCCAATAGTAGATAGTAGAAGCTGTAATCACGGGAATAATAGCTGCATGGATTTTGAGAGCTTAGGTGTCTGTTTAAAAAATGCAGACACGGTATCCAAAACAATTGAGTAAACTGGCCTGCGTAGCTCCATCTGCAGAACAGGGATGCCCTAAGTACCAGGGGAACTGAGGACAGGTGTGCATCTCTCACACAGTGGCACAGCGGCAGTTCCTGAGAAGTTCACCCCATGCCCTTCCAGCACTCCTGGGACTCAGCTGGAGTGCTGTGCCTGTGGTGGGGCCAAGTTCTGCTCCTATGCAGCAGAGCAGGCCTCGGAACACAGAGCCAAGGAATGGCACTCTGTGCAGACAGCACCAAGAGACGGAACAGTGGGGTGAGAGGGCTGCCCTGGGAGAGTGTTCAAAACCTGTTAGTGGGAAGAAGGACACGCATATGGATGAGCATGGGAAATCCTAGAAGCGTCAGAATGTGAGGGAGAAGGGTGAGATGCAAAGGCTCCAGAGCTTACTTGTCAAGATTGTATAAACAAGAAACTGGGAGATAAGAGAGGGAAGTGCAGGGCTTGCTGTGGAGAAAGGAAGACAGCTAGCCAGGAAGAAGGTGGGACCGTGCTGAAGGATTCTCTGAAAGTCATTAGCGGCAGAGCCTCAGAGTGAGAACAGTTAATAAGTTACAGGAGAGACCTCAAGGCAGAATCAGGATAGGGCAAACAAAGATCCCACTATGTGAGGTTTCAGTGGGGTAACCTACAACTCCCTGATGAGTCTGACAGTGGAACAAGGGGCAGACGAGAGGAGCAGAGTGGCATCCCTCGAGACCCTCCAGCGATCAGCATGCTCTGCGGTTAGTGGGCTGCCAGGAAGGCCTGTGAGCCAGAGCTGTTGTACAAGCTGGACTGGACATTCCAGGAACCGGAGAAAACCACAAGACGCCTTTGTGACGTGGACAAATTGTGCGTGGAGTGGACTAGTACATGCAAATGTCTCAGCTTGTTCCAGCTGATTGGCACCAATCGATTCCCCCGAAGTCTGGGGCAGATGTGCTCCATGTAAAACTAGACTCCTCACTGACATGAAAACATGAGAAATCACGAAACCAGTTTTTAGCTCGTGGCAGCAAAAGGACAAATGGGCCCCTTATGGGCTTTTCCAAAGAGATGTGGTACCTGCATTTTAGAGTGGGATAGGTTTCCACCCTTCCTTCCACTGCTTAGTTCTGCACAAGCACCTTCCTCTGCACTCTGTAACTCCGTCGGGGCTTCCCACTGACAGGCGCTGCAAAGAAGGAAGTCTTCCTTTTGAGCATCATCAGCCCTCTGTCACTGCTGGCTGGATTTGTACTTCAGCAATACCAAGGAAATCCAGCCTGAGAGGTGGTTAGATGCTGCACAGCCAGATAACACAGCAGAGCCTCAGCACCACTGACAAGCCAACATAAAGCTTGCCCTCAGGTATGCGAGGGGTTAAGTCTACCAAGAAAATGCTTCTGCTGCATAAACCAAAATTACTTTTTTTTTTTCTCTCTCTTTTTTTTTTTTTTTTTTCTGTTGAGGAGTTCATGAAAAGGAGGGGCAAAAAGCTCCTATTTGTTTTGCCCCTGCAGGAGCCATGAAGGGAGCTCTGCAGAGTGGACAGTACAGGCACTGTGGCATCGCAGCAGTGAGGGAGCTGAACCGGGAGCTGCGAGGTGAAGGTCCCTGTTTAACAGCTTTCCGTTTGTTTACCGAAAAAATATTGTTCCATCATAAAAATTCCCAAAATAGTTCGTGTCTTGACAGACTGACTGGCAGCTGCCCAGCTCTGCAGGATCCTGCTAAATGAAAGGAAATAAAAAGAACTAATCTGGTACCCGTGGCCCAACGCTTGCAGCTTGGGAATCTGCAAAGGCTCAGGGTTCAGTTGGCCCATTAGGTACAGGGTAGGGTAGAGAACCCTTAGGTTGAGAGGCCAGCTTTACCTATGGCAAAAGTTTTCTCATGGGTGCTGGGCAGGCTGCTGAGGAAGCCACATGGCCTTCTCATGAACAGCCAGTTTCTGCTTTATTTTTATACTGAGATTTTTTTTCCCCTCTTTCCAGCTCTGCAGAGCTTTCCCTGGACCAGACAGGCTGCCCCACACCAGGGACTGACTTTCTCCAAGGTTTTAATTCCTGGGAGCTTCCAATGGCTCATTTGGGGAAACTCCTCATACAGGCATCATTTTGGACCAGTGTGGATCCTAGCCAGATTAACATATTGCTTGCTTTTCCAAAAGTCTTAGGATGACAATCTACTGTTGCTGCAGATCGTGCATCTTATCGTGCATAAAAGGAAAAGTATCAAAGAGCACATGGCACCCAAGTCAGAGCTGTTCTCCCTAGGAAGAGCAAAAAGCCACTGTGAAGCCCTGCAGCAGTGACCAAAGGACCGTGCACACTGTGACTCACAGCACAGAGAATCAGCAAACCCAGATTAGGTCATGCAGAAATTGAGCCTCCGTGGAAAGAACCTATCTACACCAAATTGCAGATGTGTCCTCAGCTGCAGTTAACTTCTCCACCGCCCATGATCATGGCATTCAGAGCAGGTCTGCTTTAGGCAGGGACAAGAGGAAATGCGCGCTTCAGATCATTCCCAGCAACAGCCCCATGGGAGTCTCCATTCCTTCTTTGGACATTTCAGCACCAGGCCTCCAAGCCGGGCCGGGATCGAGCAGTGGAGCTGGGTGGACTAGAGGGTGACTGTTACCCAGCATGATTAGGGGAAATAAGGATCTCTGAAATTGACACAGCCTCAGTCAGGCTTATTGTGGACAATCATAGAATCAAAAAGGTTGGAAAAGAGCTTTGAGCTCATTTAGTCCAACCGTCAACCCATCACCACCATGCCCGCTAACCATGTCCCTCAGTGCCACATCCATACATTTCTTGAACACCTCCAGAGACAGTGACTCCACCACCCCCCTAGACAGCCTGTTCCAACACATTACCACTCTTTCCAAGAAGAAATCTTTCCTAATATCCAACCTGAAAGATCTGGCCCATCTGCCTATTGAAGTGCCTGGTTCTTACTGTCTATTTTCATTTTGCACTTACTTCCCTTAGCCTAAAGATACCTTATGCAGCTGTGGCTGCACTCCGATGACCTCCTCCAGGATAAACAGCAGTTTCAACCACCAGCCCCCTTCCTTGTCTGTTTTTGCCGTGTTTGTCAATTTTACTTTTACATGATCAAGTGCTCAACAGCCTGCCCTTTCCATGAGGCAGGACTCCTGCAAGGCAAGGCTGGGAATCACAGAATCACAGAATCACAGAATTGGAGGGGTTGGAAGGGACCTCCAGAGATCATCAAGTCCAACCCCCCTGCCAAAGCAGGTTCCCTACAGCAGGTCACACAGGTAGGCGTCCAGGCGGGTCTTGAATATCTCCAGAGAAGGAGACTCCACAACCCCCCTGGGCAGCCTGTCCCAGTGCTCCGTCACCCTCACCGTAAAGAAGTTCTTGCGCACATTTGTGCGGAACTTCCTATGCCCTAGCTTCATCCCATTTCCCCTTGTCCTGTCCCCACACACTACTGAAAAGAGTCCGGCCTCACCACCATGGCCCCCACACCTCAGGTATTTATAAACCTGGATCAAATCCCCTCTCAGCCTTCTTTTCTCAAGGCTAAACAGACCCAGTTCACTTAGTCGTTCCTCATAGGGGAGATGCTCCAGGCCCTTCACCATCTTTGTGGCCCTCCGCTGGACTCTTTCCAAGAGATCCTTGTCTTTTTTTATACCGGGGAGCCCAGAACTGGACACAGTACGCCAGATGAGGCCTTACCAGGGCAGAGTAGAGGGGGAGGATCACCTCCCTTGACCTGCTGGCAACGCTCTTTTTTATACACCCCAGAATGCCATTGGCCCTTTTGGCCACGAGGGCACACTGCTGGCTCATGGCCAACCTGTCATCCACCAGGACGCCCAGGTCCCTCTCTGCAGAGCTCCTCTCCAGCAGGTCATCCCCCAGAGGCTGACTCCCACGGGCAGCATCCAGCCAGTCTCAGATGGAGTCCTGCAAGGCAGCTGTCACCTCCATCCTGCTTCTGCTGTGTCCCTAGGCCCTGAGTCACCCACTTCCTCTTTCACTGCTGAGGCAGGTGATGGACAGTACTGCCTCAGTTCTCCCAGCACCCTCTCAGTCACGTTTTCCCTCATATCTTATGATTGCCACCTAGGAGATAATCATCAACAGACCAGCTGGTCAAGGGCACAAGCAAAGGGTGTTCCCCTTTCATATTTTAACACTCTGGAGTTGGCACTAACGCCCATGCTAAATAAAACCAAGGTTTCAGGACTGCAAAGAGGACAAAATGCTGCTACCTTGCTCCAGCATTACCAAACTAAATAAAAGAATCATCACTAGCTGAGCCAAAGCCCCAAAATACTGAAGAGTGCTGGCCTCACCCCCCTTTTTTTTGAATGGCAGGGTATCTAGGCGCTTGGACACATCTCGGAGGAATTGCTTCTCATGTACTCCTGGATTTGGTTGTCCACTCACATCCCTACTCCAGCTCCTGGCTCGTATCACAGAAAACCCCCCACAGTCATAAATCTGCTTTTCTGCTTTCTTTGCTGGGAGATGTTTCTCTTCAAACAGCATAGGAGTGACAGAAAGTGGTGTGGCTGTCTCTGGGATCTCACTGCCAGCAAATAAAGCGCAAATTGATTGTTGCTGTACCACACTCCTCATTCAATTAAAAAATCTCAGAGAAGGAGCCCAGGAATTGAATTTACTTCTGATTCAAAGTACTGAGTGAATAAAAGCTTAAATACAGAACTTCATGGCTCAAGTAAGCCACAAGAACTCCCGGACACACACTGCCAGCATCAGAACTCCCAAGGTCCCACCCTGCTCACACCCCTGGCTTCTGCATTTGGTTCTTATCAGGTTGCTATCTGGCTCTTTATCAAGACTTATTTTACACTATTTGTTATCAGTAAATGGCAAGCAATTAGATTTGTTGTTACTTACTGCTATTCCCATCTTGCTAGACACAGGACCCCCACCCCCTCCCTGGGGAGGCACAGTTCACTTCTAGGAAGTACTTTCCTGTCTAAATTTTCTCCTTTGTTAATGCAATTCCCATCTCCTCACAGATGTTTGGAGTCAACAATCCTTTCCCCACCTTAGTCATCTTTTGGCTAAACTGGTTAGCATTATGCTCAGTCTATCTCCCCTCTCTGTCAATAGCTCCAACTACCCCCAGTTCAGGTTACAATATTTGGTGAACTGCTGGGAGAAAGATTCTCAGTCTCCTCATAGGAGAGGAAAAACACCGGCCTAGCCTGCAGCCATAACACAGCACAGGCTCCCTGTCTTGCTTGCTCCCCACTGCTGTCCTCTGAGGTTCACTCAAAAAAAAAGAAAGGAAAGAAAGGAAAGGAAGAAAGGAAGAAAGGAAGAAAGGAAAGCATTGATAACGCGAAGTCAATTCCACCCCTTATCTTTCTGGTTCCCTATGGGTAGCATCACATTTGCTACCAAGCTGATGCTCACAAGCGTAAATCACAGCCCTTTTTCAGCCAGACTGCAGCCAAGCCTGAGCCCAGGACTTAAAGCTTTATGAAAGCCTCAGACAAAGATTGTTATCTGCTTTATCCCTTCCTCAAATTGCCCATGAAGTTGGCTCTAGTGTGAGCAGGAGGGTGGGAGCTGCATACTGATCTCATCCATCACAGATGGTAGAGGAAGACCAGCCCATACTACTGAGTGCTGGAGAAGAAGGAAAGCAAGGCTGTGCATTGGCAGTGAGCAGCTGGCTAAAAGAGAACACTCTCCCTGTCAAAGCAGCTCAACAGGCCCTGCATTCACTTGTTCTCAGTATGACACAACAGCCCTGTCAATCTGAAAGTCATGCTGCATGAAAGTCTAGAGGGAAATGTTTCACATTTGTTCTCCACATCTTGGTTGGAGAAAAATCACAAAGATAATTGCCTATTGCACTCAGTCACTGGTTGACATCATACTTCACACTCCTTGAGCAGTGCAGGATATTGCTCTCTCAATTCACATGAACTGGCTCCAGTTCCGAGCTCCTCCTTCCCATCCTCCCAAGGATACTGTGACAGTGGGTGGGTCATACTAAAAAGCAGATTTGAAATCAGCTAAGCATTCTCTGCCTGGTCTCACTCCCACCTCCTCCAGAGATGCTTTCCTAAGCAGGAGGGCTGCACTGTGCTGGCCACAGCTGAAACATGAAGGGGAGATCTTTGGTTCAGGACTTGTATCTGGCTCAGACAGCGCTAGCGGTGGTGTAGGACGGCGAGCTGCAAAGAGAGCAGCCACAAGAAAGGAGCATGGGAGGGGTCCCGCGGAACTTAAATTGATTTGTGAATACTCTGAGGTAACAATGGAAGCACCATGGCTTGTTTACCTCCTCTGGAAGTGGATTGAGCAAAATGGCAGCATGGGCTGCAGAGGTCAGTGTCCCTGCAGAGAGCTGGTACAGATGAGCTCTTGCAGTCTGCCCTCAGCACTGCTACATGTGGCAGGGAGATCACAGCAGCGAGAAGAAAAAAGAGAAATAACTGTCTTTTCTGATGCCTGGTCATGAATGAAGGCCATTTCCAAGCAGACTGGTGTATATGGGAAGAAGGAGCATTAATTCCTCTCCTTTGCAGATTTGGAAAGGACTTGTGAATGTTTCCTTTCCTGTGCTCTGCCGTTAACAGTTCTGCAGGGTGATATCATCGGGGCTTTTTCCAAACTCAGACTGTCTCAGACATTACAACACCAGGTTTTGGCTGCCTGTACGTATCACCAGCTACACCCACTCCAGCCCCCTCCCTGCAACACCCCCGGGGGAACAGCGAACCTCCCAGACTCACCCGAGCTCTGCTCAGATCTCAGCAGCCGTAAGCTCCAGACTCATCTTCCAACACTGTACCTGCACCTACCCAACAGTTCTCCAAAGCAGCTCAGCTAAAAATAGACCCTAGCTTCTCCAAAGAGTCCAACACTCTGAGCCCCATTGCTTTTAAGGACAAGAGAGCAAGTGGCTTATGATGCTAGGCACCGGGATGCCAAAGAGGGCATTTGGAAGTGGAGAGTGGAAAAATGGAGAAGAGCAGCTGCCTCAGAAGGTCAGTTTCCCAAGTGCTGTAGGCCACGTACTGAGGAAATCAACAGCCCCCAGTTGAAAATGTGCTCTTGGAGAAGCCATTTACACACTGGAGAAGGGACAGCTGCTCTCTGGTCCCAGTAATCATGTGCCTGTGTTATGCACTGTAAGAAGTTCACCCCTGTTGTGAAGCTATTGCTGGACACAGCAGGGAGGAGAAGTTCTTCTCTGTGCATGGTGAGGGCTCTCAGCCAAGCCAGTTCAGTGCCAACATGAAGAGGAAGTATCGCCATTGACGTTAACGAAATTACTCCGATGTCAAGTTAGACCAAATGAGAATAGAATGAGGGTACTTCAAAGTGTTGGAGATTTGCAATCACAGAGCAGCCTATCAGCGCAAGAGGCAAAAACAATGCAGAGGGGAAGAAGTTTTAGTTTCAATTTGTCCAAGAATCACAGTGAAGCAGCAGTTATTTAAAAAATGCCTGAGCTCAGTTCCTCAAAATAGTGGGAGTTTCATTTAATGCTTACCCTGTGTGGTGTGTTAGCAATGCACTCAGGCCTTCTTCTGGAAGGAGCAAAAGTGCCAAAGGCAGAAGAAAAATAAACAAACCGAATGCCTGGGTCATTCCACTGACCAGCCCAGATGTCAGATTTGCTGCTAATAATGCCAAATGATATAACCTGCTTCCTCCCCTGCAGTCATGTCCAGGAAGGTGTGAGGAGCCCCTGGAGATGCAGACAGCACACGCTCTGGATGTGAGACGGTCCCCCTGCGCGTTTCCACTGCTGCTGCTCTCCCCTACAGATGTGCTATGTCAGTATGAAACCTCCCAGGACTCTCAGCCTGTTCCCAACAGCCTCCTCTACTCCCCCCCGTGCTTAAGGATCACAGAACTGCAGAGCTTTCTTCTGTTTACTGTAAGGAGATGTTGCCTGGATCCTTCTTGGATGGAAACTCTCTGCTGCTTCAATCTGTAGCAAACTTGGTCAAGGCTCCTGAGAGCTTTTTCCAGCCCACCGGACAGTTTAGTTGCTCCAAAACAGAACTGGTTTGGTTCAAATCCAGAATTTGATCCAACGGCTCAGCTACATTCCTGCTAGGATATCACCACTTGGCCTGCTTATTGAGCTGCCACTGATGAGAAAGACAACCACGGGCCAGTGGTTACGAGGTTCACCAAAGCTAACTAACCACCAAGGTCCAGAGCTGGCAGCCTTCAGTCAGCAGATCTGCCTTTGCTCTGGAAGCTTTCTGCTGCTATTGTTTCCCCTCTTTCCTCAGAGATTTATATTGGTAGTGACAGTGACATTGCAAAGACCTTTCCTTTCTGTCTTCTAGAGCACTTTCTCTTCTCTCTCTCAGCCTCTACGTAGATGATAAAGCCTGTTTCCCTGCAGAGATTAATTACCTCTGGCCCTTTAAAACACTTATACCCCAGAATAAGATTTTCTCTTACAGCTGATTCTGTCCTTCTCTAACTCACTGTGAACCCTGCACCATACACAGTGGCTCCAAGCACTCCCCTTCAGGAACACAGGCTAAAATCCAGCCCAAGTCCATACAACAGGCACTCAGAGAGGGACATGGTGGGCAGGTCAGTGGGAGCTACTTGATGACAATGTACCACTCCAGCAAAGGCACCACTTCCTTGCTTTAAAAGGGAAGCTGACCCCTGGGGAAAGGAGTGGAAAGAGACTCCAGTGGCTGACAGCTGCACCACCTGCCCCACAGTAAGCTCAACCTGTTCAGCCTCCCAGATGGAAAAAAAATGCCATTGTACTGCTGTAATCCCATGGTGTAAACACTGGGCACTCCAAAAGCTTTTCATCTCCTGTAGAAAGGAAGAATGGTGACCGCAGCCGGATGCCATAACCAGGCAATTCCTGATTAGAAAGAAAACACTTTTTTTTTTAGAGTGGGGCTGTTCAACCAGTGGAAGTGGCAGATTCCCCGTCTCAGTTCAGTTCTGCACCAAGTCTGGCTAACCTCCCAAAAGCACTGCTGGCAAGCACATATTATTGGGTGTGGGACAGGGGTAACTACATGAAATGAAGGGTCCAGTCTTATACAAGAGGTGAGGCTGGATGATTGCCTGTCAAACCCAGGGAGCCTGTGAATTACCAGAGCTCTCGTTTTGCCTGTGGCATTTCTGTAAACCTGCCGCAGTTTCTTGGTGCTGGTTCAATGCTGGCACATGTCCTGAAAGCACACCTTCTCCAAGCTGTTCGTTGTTCCAGGTCTGCCGGAGACTGAATCTGCTCCCCAGCCTCTGGCAAGAAAGTTTCAGATTTCCTCATATAACCCTGTAGGAGCAAGAGCACAGCAACCAGAGGGAGCTGGCTGCACCCCTGGTCACAGATGAGAGGCTACGCACTCCCAATTCAAACCAAGTGGAAGAAGGCTGCTGGAGGTGACCTCAGAGCCACAGAACACAAGGATGACCCAGAAGGGAAGCGCTGCAGTGTGGCAGAGATGAAGTAGGACTGCCTGGGGCATGCAGTTTATCATGAGGATCTCCTGGCAACAATTGTACAGCGGGAGATCATCTTGCAAAACAAAGCTAAAACCCATCCAAAGTAATGTGGCAAGACATACCATAAGGCAAAAAAAACATGGTTCCTGTTTCGGGATGGGGCTGTTTGTGCCAAGAAAAGATAAGGCTGTGGTCCCATGAACCATGGAAGTACCCAAGAAGCGTACTATATAGTACCCAAGAAAAACTTCACTGCAACTTCACTTGTCAGACAGCATCCCCTTAGCCTTTGTTATCTCACACACATGGGGGGTGCAGCACATACGGGCCAGGCAGTGAGAATGTCCCCAGAAATAAGCTGTGCCACCCTGGAAACCTGCCAGCCCATTGGTGGGCTGCACCTAAATCCCCTGAAGCCCATCGGGATGGAGGCACTGTTTTCAAGCTTCAGGTCCTGCTAAAGAGGAGCTTAGGATGCAGCCAACCAAGCAAGTCTCACACTTGGAACATGAAGGTATACCCAAGCCTCTGCTCATGACCAGACCACGTAGAATTCTTTGAAGAATTAAGAGGCACAACCTCTATGGTATGTGTAAGGATCTCGGAACAGAAAAAACAGCTGATGAGCCATATTCCACATCTGCATCTTTGCCCTCTGGCATTGCATTAATCCAGGCTTTCCCTTCACACTTCTTTCCATCCCATGCTCTGGCTACCCTGATGTATACGTGCTGGCTGCTGTACCACCACACATACCCTGTACGTATCGGCTCCTCACCAGCGGTGCCTCTGCTGTGGCAAGGTGCTGATTTGGGCCTCATTCTCCTTCCACCTGCAGAGCACCATAAAACTTGTAGAAATACAGCAATCCTGGAAATTTCTAATCTTCCCTCAAATTTGATTGAAACCATCCAGCGTCTTCAGAAGTAGCCGGAGGGGCCCCATGATAAACAGCACGATGACGTAGGCTTTGTCACCTTAGGAAACCAGCCAGGAGCAGCTAAGAGGCCCATACGCTACATCCACAGTCCTACAGGTACCTTGCTGCAAAAGAACGTGGTGAGAAGGCATGGAGCAAAGGCAGCTGCTTGCCAGCAGTGCTTTGCTGCCTTTCCAGCTCGCCTGTGCATTGTCACTTTGATGAGAAATAAACTGCTTAACTCAGCAGTGAGCCCCAGGTCTGTCTGGTTCTGTTGATGGTGGCTGTCAGTCCTCACTGAGATGATTCATGACTTGACACTATTTTCTGTGCTCCCTTCGTGTCTCCAGCTGGAGCGCCCTGTACCCTTGGCTCCCAGCCAGAGAGCAGGGTGAGAGTCTCTCACTTGTTTATAGCAGGGCCGGGGGATGTTTAAATGAGGGTGGTGATGAGAATCTTGGGAATTTTGCAGCAGACATAACTGCAGCTACGATCCTCCCTGCAGCCACCAAGCTCCACGCAGGGCACAGTACAGAAAAGTCTTTATCTAAAGAGAAACCCATTGGGTAGCTACTTCTGGAAATGAAGGCGCTCTCAGGGATACTAGGTGCAAAGCAAATTTAAGAGACATAATAATTCATGGCCTGATCTCTAAGAGGCAGGAGTCCAAAGCAACAGGATAAACCGTGCGTGCAGCTGCATGCTTTGTTGACACATTCAGCTATCCTGATTGCCTGCAGAAACAAACACTTTGATACCAGTGAGAGAAAGAGCCTGGCCCAGCACTGTGGCAAAAGCCCTTGGAAATGCACCACAGCCCAGTGCAGGCTTGGTGGTAATGGTGTCAGAGTACAATTACAGCTCTAACACAAAAAATTCCCCAGTCATTCATTTACCAAGGAAGTGCTACAGATTATTACTAAAGCTGAAAGAATTTGTTTAGATCCACGCTGTGTTTCACTGCAAATGTTTATTTTCTTTCAGCACTTCATTCAGCTTGGACAATGACACTGAGCTAATTAGTTTCACATTTTTGTCCATGCTTTTAAGCCCATCTCTTTTGCAGGATTTCATGGCTGCAGCGCCGCGGCTGAAAGCACAATGGGCAAAGGCATGTTTGCTTTTTTCTGGAGAAAGTCTTCACTTGACTTGTTGTTGTTGTTGTTAGATCAAGTGATTCCAACGAGTTTTCTATTACATAAAGCCAAAACTGGAGCACCAAAGCTGACACGGTCATGTTTCCTTTCAAAAAAGTCATATACAAATATTACAACTGACGTCCAGCTTGTGAGACTGAAAAACTTGCAAGCAGAGCAGCTCTCCTTTTCACAGGGAATCAATGCTGGCATTTTACAGAATTGCTTTCTAATACCCACTCCTCAAATGCCAGTGATATACTGGATTGGAGAAGCACCAAATGCCAGGGCCCAGCAGCACCCCTCCGATCCGTGGCTCCAGCTCAAGGTAACAGACACATCCAGGATCTCTTGAGGACTGGCTGTTAGTGATCCTTTTCTAGTAAAAGTATTTGGACTCTTTGCAGGATATCCCCAAGCACAGGAGATTTGGGAGAATCTGCACAAACAATCTCAGCATTCACTGCAGTGCCTGAAGCTCCTTTTCGCATGGGCAGTTTTGCCTGAACGTGCAGCTGAGCACTGGCTTTGTGAACACATACAAAACCCGGCCCTGACAAGCAGGTGATGAGCAGCATGGGCTCAGAGCAGACAGATGTCCCGCATTATTACACCTGAGCACCATTCCAGAGGGCAAGGGTGGCCAACATTTCCACATCAAAGGGACCAAGGATAATAAAAGGGACAGTAACAAATAGTTACAGCGCTGAGTTGAATTTCTGCTTTCATCCCACTTGTCCAAAGGCCAAAATAGCCACAACTCTCTAAAACAACATGCAATTGTCTGTTAATTGTCAGGATTCAAAGCTAATGCCTTTCTGAGAGCAAGAGCCAACCAGGCAGCAGCAAAATAAATAAATAAATAGAATAGAATAAAATCAGCCTTTCCTCCTGTGTTTGTCTACATGCAGATGTCTGGAGGAGGCTGGGCTGCTTATTTGGGGGGATGCAGCACTGAGCACAGCAGGCTTAGGCTGAGTAATCCCACCAAACAGTGACACTCTCAGCTACCTGCTTCTCCCCAGAGCCACACCTCTCCCCATAAAAGCCAGTGACACACCTCTCCTGCTCTCCTACAACTACAAGACCTCATTTTCTCTTCTCTCTGCTTCCTTCCCGCATTCTGCCCCAGCTTCCACACTTAGTCTTCGGTACTTTCTGCTGATGGGCAGTCTTGCTGTCCATCAAAACGAAGCTTTTGGAGAATGAAAGCCACAGACAGTTGGATCACAAGGAACGAGAGATCCTGCAACACATACGTGCACAATCCGGGGACCAACAGTTGCGTACATCACGAGAGCCAATCCACGCACTGGCAACAGGCGCCTGCCCACGTTTCCCAGTTATCAGCAGGCCGAGGACGGCCGCTGCCAGGGCTTCTCCACGCCCCTTGGAGACACAGCTCCGGACAGAGCCCTCAGCTCAGCAGATCGCTCCCGGCAGCAGAGACGAGGGGCTGGGTGGGGAGGCCATGCCGGGTACATTTGTAACAGCCCAGCCTCCAGTAAACTAGAAACAAAGCAACTGAGAATCACAGCCCTGAGAATCTGCTGAAGCTCTAGAAAAACAGCTCGTGCTGACTTGCCTGAAAACGCCTTCCCCCTTTGCTAAAAGCTGAAATAAAGAACAAGAGTGGGTTCCCTATAACGGACAGTTAGAAATAAATTTTCCCCCAGAAAGAGCAGCATTTTCCATAGTGGTGGCTGTCTCATCACGGAAAGGCATCTGAGACACTTCATTAGTCACTGGCTGCAGCTTGCCTCCTCACTCATCTCCCCAAAGCAGCAGAGACTGAAAATACAACAAGAAAAGAGGAATCTGTGCATCTCTTTGCAAAAGTGGAAATAACTGCAGTGGCAGTTTAGATGCCAAGCAAAGAAACCCCTTTGTACATTTTATGAGCCAAACTCCGACCTCTTCTCCAGCGCTATTTTCATCTGTAGGTAACTCCTCCAGAACACGGGGCAGGTGCAGAACTGCACCACCAAAAGAGCCGAGTTTGTCAAACAGATGTCTGTACGAGCATGTCCAAATGCTGCAAATCACTTAAGGCCGACAGTGCCCACTGGAGCCCTGGTAAAGCAGCCCACATGCTGAAAGCTTGGCTGAAGGTGAGCACTCGGAGCTCTGCCAACTGTCCCCTGCAAGGGGCTTCGGCAGCACGGTCAGCAGAAACCTCTGGGAGGAGCCAGGAGAACGGAGAAGCAGGAGGGAAGAAGGCACTGCGATGCCTAGAATATTTATTTTCGAGTCTAAAATGCAAGGTACAGAACAGACAAAGGGGAACCCTTACAAATCTGTCCCTACCCCCAAGTCTGCAAATGCAGCATCAACCTGTACATAACAGACAAAAAGAAAAACCACAGGTGAAGTACAGACAACGCCTCAGTGTCCTTTCTGCACTTTGGTAACATCTCGATGGCAGGGTTTCCGAGCTTCCTGTCACTCCACCGATCCTTGCTGTCATCACTTCAAAGCTAAGCGATGAAAAAGGACCGTCCCTTCCAGTTCTGGCGAAACGTGTCCCCAGAGCCCTCGCACAGAGTAGGGCCAGGCTGTGGAGCGAAGCGTTGGGGCGGTCAGGAGGCAGCGGCCGCCGCGGGTGTCCCCGGGCGAGGCGGCGAGCGGCGCCGGTGCCCGGCACGGGCATCAAGCCGCGGCGCGGAGCTCGGCCGCACCACCTACCGGCCGCCGCCGGCCTCGATGATCTCCGGAGGTCCCTTCCAACCCCTGCGATTCGGGGAAAAACAAGTGGGACTCGCCGAATCACTAGGTCCAGAGCTCAGTTGAAGGGCAGACCTCCTGCCATCAGCCCAAGCGCGTTCTCACGAGCGGCTCTTGGTGCTCGTGGCGGCTCTCACGAGCACCAAGACTAAGCGTCTGCTCAGGTATCTACAATGCCCTCGGTGCTCTGCAGGCTCCAAACACGACCCAAGGAGCTCACTGGGAAGAAACGCAGCACCAAATGTTCCGAGAGCGCAAGAGAAATGGCCGTGAGTCTTTTTCTGGGTGAGCGAGAAGACATTTAGTTAATCAGCTTCAACCTTCTGGGCTGGTGGGGCGCAGTGCAGGTGCACAGCACACCGCACAGCTGCAAGCCATGGCCACCACAGGACAACGTGTTGTGAGAAGCTCTCCATTAGTCTTAGCACACAAAAGATTTCCTTTTTTTCCTCACCCCTTCTCCCACAGAGCAGCTCTTACCTCCCAGATCCAGCTAACGGTACAGGGTCAGTTATCTGGAAATGACTGGTTGTGGTTTCAAGCTATGATAGATGGCACTCACTTGTAATCCCTCCCTTCCTCTCTCCATTAATACTCCTCCTCCCTTCACTTACCAGAAAATGCAGCAATGCTCCCTTTTGCCCGCCCCTCTCCTCCCTCCAGGCTATTCCTTCAGAGAATTGGCTCCACAGCTGGATTGTAAAATAATCCAGCTGTTCCTATGACAACATGTTGGCAGTGGGCAGGGATGACGCCAGCACACGATGTTGGCCCATTCACTACCAACACCCAAATCTGTTTGTTTTGGTTTGGGATGCATTTGTTTTGCTACGCGGCAGCTCTGCTGAATACACTTCTGAAGGCCGGAGGGGCAGGAGGAGCCGCCATCCCAGAGACACCAAGAAAGTTGCTGGCTCTGCGATTTACCTTTTTTATTTTTTTGCCCCAACTTTATCTGATGTGAGGATGAAATACCCTCCAGGAGTCTTGCAGCTGCACCCAATCTTTGCAAGACTTGATCCAGAGCCTGAGCTGAAAGGTGCAGTGCAAGACTTTGCATGTAAGGCTTCCAAGGAAAAGGAAAATGTGCAAGGTAGGGCTATGAAGCTTCTACTTCAACATCTCGCCTGCCGGTAGAAAGACTGACATGCAGAGGGAAGCAAATGATAAACTTGTTCCCTGTGAAGCATCAGCCAAATGCCTGGGTCCAGCCTCTCAGTCTCTGACAGGAGCTAGCTCAGGTACCAGAGGATTCGGGCAGAGACATTAGCAGAGGGATCTTACAGGGAAGGCTGAGCAAAAGGAGAGGCTGCCCCGGTATTTCAGCTATTAGACCTTCTAAGCACAGTCACATTATTAAGATCACTCTGCAGAAACCATCTACAGCTCCGCAGCTCCAAGGTCAGGGCTCCCACCAAATGCAAGGGCACTGTTTGACAGTCCTCAGAGAAGGGCAGCTTCCCCAGGGCTAACACCCTTTACTCACAGGGAAATCAACACAGCAAAAGGCCACTGCTCCCAGGACGAACAGAACAAAACATGGTGATTGTTACTGCCTGTACCTTTCCATAACCTATAACTATATGCGTTATGTCTGAAGTACTGTTCTGAAGGTCTTCAGATCAGACAGAGCAAGGCACGTAGGACAAGGCCGGACTCTACAGTTGCACAATTGCTAAGCTCTTTCCTTTTGAACCCAGGGCATTAACCATCATCACAAGCTCAACAGTGGCCATCCCCATTGCACAGCTGACAGCAAGCACCAGGGCTCCCAACGCTCTTCTTTCCACATGCTGAGTTTTAGCATTCTCCCCTTTGAGAAAAGAAAACCATGAAATGAATTACACTGTTTCTGAAGGGAGACCTCCATGGGCCACTAACACCAACGATCCATCAATCCAAGCAAGTACAATAAAGTGAACGCATCTCAATCTATACTGTCTTGGTCCTCTGACCTGCATAGTGAGAAGCTGGATGTATGAGACTGTCAGGTACAAAGGAAGCCAAGAGATCAGATCAACACCTGTAGATGTGTCTTTATTGAGAGCAAAGAGACCAAAATAACTAGAGCGCATTGTAGCAATTACAGACCTGACAAAGCACCAACGTGTATCACACTGCAGTCAACTGGCTTTGGATGGACCTTTGCCATTTCAGGAGGTACTATTCTAAAGCTCGGCACTGCCTCACCTCCGCTCTCCACAGCTATTCCCAAGTTACTCTCAGGGTCTGCCCACTGCCTGCTCTTCACCCACATAAAAGTCCCAGCCATCAGCGGCGGCAGCAACAGGCCAGTGCTGGTCTCAGAAGTGCTGCAGCGTGCCTCCCCTCTTGTGTGAAAGAAGTAAAGGCAAGTTACTTATTCTGAACCAGCTGCAGTGCTGCTGCTCACAGAGCAGGAAGCTCTACTGTACACTGACCCAAACTCTTACCCATGTCTTACTCCTAACTCCCCTTCTTGCCACACAAGGATTTTCATTCCAGGTTCAAAAGATTAGATATCAATATCATGAGCCATATTTGGACATACATTTTCTCTCGCTACCCATTTTGCAGAAATGACACAAATAACTTAATGGCAGTGCAGAAAGTGTTGAGGTTCCTTCCTGCAGGGCTGTTTTCCTATTACTTATTTTTATTTTTTATTTTTTTTACTTTAGAAGTCACCCCTAGCTTACATGCAGAGCACAACAGCCTCCTCCATATCAAACTGCCCTTCAACCTGAGTGCCACCTGAACATCTCCCCGCCAGCATACCAATACTTCCAGCCATTCAGCTATGGGCTCTGTCACTGGCCCAACATCTCTTTAAGTCCTTCCTGCAGATACGGTTCAGAGAGTCAAAAAACACACTTAGCAAGACAAGCAAAAGCAAATCTCTTCCCCTGCTTAGCACAGCTGGTGGGAGCCCAAGCCCCTTCAGCACCTCTCCCAGGTGCCAGATCCCAGCCCCATGATCTTTCTCACAGACTTCTTACAATTTCCTAGGGCAAAATCTGATAGGAGGCTGCTGGGCCCCTATATCTGCATGACGTTTACGGGATCATTTTATCCAAAGCTTCATTAGATAAACTACACCGAAGATCAGCACATACACATATTTGAGAGGATTAAAAACAAGAGATCTCATCAGAAATTATGTCAATTTTCAGACCGCACAGCTGACGCACAGCCATCCAAAGAACTCCAAGGGCAAGCCTGGCCACGTATCAACAACCTGCCCTTTCTACAAAAAACCTACCTGCCTCTATCAGGTCCTGCCCCAAGGAAGCACCTATGGGAATGTGAAAAAGTTTGGGAACGCAGTGGACCAACGCAGGCTCTTCAAAGCATGTCCCCAGCATCCTGTTTTATTTTTTATCATAAGGACCATAAGGAAAGTTGGACACTGGACTAAGTTGCCCAGCCAGGCCGTGGAAACTCCACTGCTAGAGATACTCGAAGTTCAACCCAGCTCCACGTGCAACCCACACCCGCTTCACCCGCTTTGAGCGGAGGGCTGGGGATCGGCGACCGGGCTCGCAGCGCTTTGATTCAGTAGCACTCACACAGGGCGAGTTACCTCTGCCTTCCTCCGTCAGCGCTCAGCTTCCTCGGCAGCAACTGGGAGCGGCGAAAGGCGAAGTTACGCACCGGACCGGCAGCATTCCTGTGGGGCCGCCGGGGTGCGCAGCGGCCGCAAGGCCGGGCGCCCAGCCCCGAGCAGCGGCCAGGAGCCGGGCAGCCAACAGAGGGCACTGCGCGACACGGCGGGGCTGCGGCGCGGAGAGAAAGGGCCTTCTGCACCCCCAGCAGTGAGCCAGAGCCGCGGTGACTCCGAGACTGCCTCGCTGCTGTAAACGCTGCTCCTTACTTCCAGTACCTGTGGCTGCTGTGTTCATATTGCTCAATTTTCCTCCTCAATCTCCAGATCTAATCGTATGCCTAACAAAAAATTACACTTAAGTTCTTACATAACCACATGACTCCAGGCACTCCGGCTTTAAGAAACATTACGGGTCTAATGATGAAATGCCAAGCACCTCTGAGAACTCTGCAGATACAGGACCTGAAAGGGGCCGAAGAAACCCAGGAGACGTAAACAGCCTTTTGGTATTTCACTGGATGACTTTGCCATAGCTTAGGATCATGATGCACACCCACTGCGAGACAGAACAAAGGTCACAAAGACACTTTCACACTTCAGTCAGTTCCAGTAAAAACTATGGCACGTTTGCTAAGGATATGGCTCCTTCTATGCAGACAACATGTGTGGAAATTCAGATTTGGGCCTAAGAAGCTCTGGTGAATGGATGATGTTTTCAGGACCCCGAAGACCCAGATTTAGAGGCATCTGAGCATAAAAGCACTGCCACAGGTGTCTGACTTGTGCACTGACAGGCTGGTTCCAGGCATTTCCATGCCAGCCTCTCCAGCCTGTTCTCCCAGCCAGGGTTAACACATGTTCCTGGGGTGGTAAAAGGGAATGGGAACCTCAGCCTTTGTCACTTGGCATTTGGGAACTGTGCCCCTCCCCACAGTCACTTGGTTAACCAACAGGAGTGTGGCTGGCACAGAGCAGAGTCCTGTCACCTAAGAAAGTTATCAACTCACTTCAAAGAGCAAAGATTGTATCTTAAACTGCTACAGGTAGCTCTATCAGAGTACATAATCCTGATTTTAGAGGTACTTACACACAGGTTAACATCTTTGGATTAGTTCCTCGTTACCACTGGGTTGTTTTCACATCACCACCGCATTATTCCTGTGTTCCTCCTGACCCAGCTGATCCTACTGATCACAGACAATGCATCACATCAGTTGATTGGGGTTTCTGGAGGCTGTGCAGCCCAGTCCTGCTCAAAGCTGCAGGATCTGCCTCTTGCATTGCTCTGGTATTAGCATTTGACTGATTCTGCAGTAACTTTGATTAGGGACCAAATTCAGCTGGAATTTAACCCTCCCATATGAAAACATTTCTTGTGCCAGTGTAAATTCCTGAACTACTTCACTGAGGGTCAGGCAAGTGACTATGAAGAAGCTAGGAAGGAAAGAGAATCACGCAGAGCAGAGGTGACAGCAGGAACATCCATGTAGGTTGATTTTCATTTTCCCCAAACTGCTGTTCAGTGCTTTAACTTAGTGTTAACTTACTGTTAACATGGGATCACACTCTTCACCCCCTTCATACGGTTCTGACAACAGCAGAATTAAACTTGGTTCTCACCTTAAGGCCCGGCACCAGCACATCAAAAAGAATGAAGTCATCTGAAACACCAAGAGAGACCGTACTCAGCAAATGCAACCCTATGGCACAGACGGACTTGGCAAAAAGGTAATGCTTGTCTGCGAGAGACCCCATTTTCCAGGGACCTGCCCAAATTCAGAGAATGAACTCCTTAGTGACCAAAGGACCCTTCAGTACCTGCTGCCCCAGGCTGCGAGGCATGATTCTTCCCACCTGTACTGCAAGCACATTGCAACCCAATGTGGGGAGATGGGAACAAACCACACATTTGCGTATTAGTCTCATTTGAGGTTAATGGGGAAAGTACTCAAATGCTATACCGAAAATCTCATGGTAAAACAGAACAGAACACTTTTATCATTAGGGCCCATAAGGAGGCTAAGTGATCCCCAGGAGGAAATTGTTATATAATATTTTGTCCTCATAAATACAGACGATTATTTCAGTGCGTGATGTATCTCAAAAGGAAATACAAACCCTTGGTTAAGAGTCTGGTCTTCAGCACGTTCCGTGTCTGATCATCTGCAAGACACAGTCTGTCATTCTATATCCAATAATTAAGCTGTTCATATGACAAGACTGAAGCTGTGAGGTCATTACCTCATGCAACTACACGTGCTTTAAATTAGCTATGGTCATCAACACGTGCAACGGTTCAGCCCTTTAGCTGTGTCTGATACAACCGCAAATAAAAACATAGCATACAGAGGAAAAATAATGCGGATTTTGGCCCTAAAGTTAAAGTGGTTTGGTAGGAGATTTTGTTGGGTTTTGATCGCATGGCCTTATACTCAATTCCACATATCTAACAAATGGACTTGGTTTGCACTTTGATCACAAACACAGGGACGCTGACAGTTTCAGAACTGTTTTATTTATAGCTGTTCTCTAGAACTAATCAGCAAATAAGCTGTATTTACTTTTGCCGTGAAAGTATTTGTGAAGTGTTTCTCATATTGGAGGTAATAAAAATTAAGAGGAAAAATAAAATACTTCTAACTCTGAAGTGTTGAAGCCCTCTTGGCAAAGACTATTTATTTATATATTACAGTGACAGGCTTATCAAGAAACCACATTAATCCTGTTCAGGTATACAGAGCAAGAACACTGTGCTCCTGTCATGCCTTTGCACAACAAGGAGTAGAGCTATGACAAATGGTGTTTCATTAGCAAGGCCATTACAAATTCAGGTCTTGACCAAACGTCCTGGGATTAGGAGCCAGAACCGACACTCAGCGAGGCACTTGCCCTCAGAAGGCCCCTAGACATGTAGAGATGTATACAATACACAAAAACTCCTCCCAGATTAGTGTTCCTGACCAGGACCATGCCTTATGGGGAAGGGAGCTTGTTTGAGTGCCACTGTGAAGATCTAATAGCTGTAGAACCCACCCCAGCAGCTTGCCATGCCCCTCAGCTCAGCCTTCAGGGTGAAACAAAGAACTTGAAGATAATCAGATACAGTAGCATATTTTCTTGCTTGGTTAGTTCATCATATTTGTCTCCAAATACAGCTACCTACCTACCTACCTTTTGGGGAAAGAAACCAGTTTGTGTTTCCCGCAAATTCCCACCAGTGTGGGGTAGTTTAGCAAGCCCTAGACACCAGGATTCATTTTGGAGCACCCCGAACACTTTACACAGCCACTGCAATACGGTAAGTAAAGGACTTGTCACGAAGTAGGAAATGCAGTATGAAACCAGCTCAGACGCTGCAGCGTGACCATGGAGCGTGGGGGTAGCCCAGCCTCACCCAGCCTTCCCACACTCCTCTTTGGAGGCACACTACGCCCTGAACCATGCCCACACACCACCCTGGAGATTGCTAGTCGACACAGGCCACAACCATTTCAGGTACCAGGATTATTACTGTGTAACAGCCAGCAAGCAATCCCATGCTCATGCTTTCTACCTACCCCCAGGCACAGCTAAGGAACCCAGGCTTTGGCACCCAATTACCAGGAACTTGCTGTCAAACTGCAGCGGGGAGGATCTGCAACTCCTAAGAATAAAGCTGTGAAGGTCTGAATTCTTTGAAAGTTTCAGAGTGAAATCCTTATCTGTGCTGAAACCTCATTCTTGGCTTTGTACTCAACTCTTATGTAATGGCAGCAAGTTAGTTTATCTTCCCTTGTGTCCTCAAGGTTAGTGACACAACACGATTAGGTCACATTACTGTTCAGTTGCATTGCCATACAGCACACTCACATGCTTGTCCTCTCAACTGTGAGTTACCAGCAATTCCTCCTACAATTAGAGTTCAAACACTCCACAGCAGGATCAACATCATTCTTATGCGGAAACATCCACTCCACTTCACAGCTGTGCCAAAGTGATGTGTTACTCAAAACCCTAACAACCTGGAACTATCTGAATCCTGCAGAGTGTAAAGGATACGCCTCAGGTCTGACACTGCTACTCTGTGGCCCTTGCAATACCACTACTCGTTCAACACAAATACTTAGTTTTTCAAACAAAAACCGATACATACTGCATTATAAGGTTGTTTCACTTCCCTTAACCCCTAGCATGAGAAAACTCAAGCTGGGCTCTTTAAAGGGAGCTATATTCTCACTAAACAGAAGCTGCGATGCAGTCAGAATTCAGACTGCTTTAAAGTTGAGCCTGGTTGTTTTTCACCAACAGGAAAAAGTTACAAAATATGTGTACAAAACAAAACCCGGTCAGCAAATAGGAACTGAAAATCTGTTGTTCTGCAAGCCAAAGATGCAGGGGAAAAAAAGGAACAAGAGCTCCATAATTGGAAGTAATAAAGGTGCTGTATTGCCCACATGTTAGTTATGACCTTCTTTTGTTTTCCTGCAGCATCCTGTTGATACAGCATTGAGGTCCCTTGTGGATATCCGCTGTTTCCGTATCAGAAGAATACGTGTCTGCTTGTTTCACTTCAGCACCTCGCCGGCTCACCAGTTTACCCACTGTACTGGAAAGCTGGCCAGAAACCGTAAGAACAACTTAATCAGCAAAGGATCTGAATGGGTGAAAATTGTGGACATATGAGATCACATCTTGTAAGAACTTATACAAATTTCAAATACTACCTCAATAAGGAAGCGCGGAGTCAGAGTGAAAGTGCAGCTAACTGCTTACCAAACAATAGAGACCAGTCAGGGTCACACAGACCAAGTTTCCCTTTCTCAGACTCTCCTCCTCTGCCATCACCCACAGGCTTCTGCCACTGGCTGGCAGCAGGCACCCAAAGGAGGCTGTAAGGACAAGGCAAGGGTGTGATACTGCACCTGTGCAATATCCCCCCAAAGCCCCAGAAATTTACAAAAAGCAGAACTCCATCAGTCAAAGAGGACAGTACTCATTGGCTTTTTCTTCTGTTCATTTCCTAGACTCCTCTCAAGTGTAAGAAAAGTGCTATCTACAAAACCATGCAAGTACCCACAACACAGAATGAACCCCTGTATGCTTACCTCTCATTTTGCCCATGTTTCATCCAATGCCCATTAATTCTTGCCAGATATCTCCCTCCCCGGTGCCTTTTTAAGGCGGAAGAGCCCTCATTATCTGTTCCTCACGCAGGAGCTGCTCCACAGCCCCAGAACATCGTTTGTCTGCACCTCTCAGAGCTCCACATCCTTTTGAAGGGAAGCTCAGAACCACACACCGCGGGTCTGCGCTGCATTTTGAATGCTGCTCCCTGCTTTGTTCTCTAGCCCACCGTCAGCACCCAATTTGCTTATTTACCAAGCCTTGAGCCCAGAGTCACACAGAACCATTATTATGCCAAGATCTCATCCCCAGGCGGTAAATCAGCTTATAGGGGGATTCTTCACAGAACCACTGGAGTTGGACGGGACCCCTGAAGGCCGTCCAGTCCGTCTCCCTGCTCTGGGCAGAGATGCCTGTGCTGGTACAGAACTATTTCTTTCTTAAACCCTTTTCTTCTCACTTACTGAGCATCCACCAGCACCGATGACTTTTTGGCAGGCTTCCTGGCACGACTGAGAGGTTTATTGACAAAAGAGCAGCAACACAAGCAAAAGAACCTGCAGAACGCACGCCTAAGGACGCAGGTGCCCGCTCACTGGCTGCACCGAAACCTGCTCAGCACTAAGGGCTCCCGGGCAGCAGCAGACGCCCACCGCAACGCCCCCGAGCCGCCGTGCCAACGGCTCCTCACGGCGCCCTTCTGGAACCTTCCCGCCGCGGGGCCGCACGCGCAGCCCAACGTCCAGCGCGCGCGAGGGGAAGACGGCGCCGCCGCTTTGCCATATATGGGCAAGGCCGGAAGCACTTGCGTCACGGCGCTGGCTCGTAGCGTCTCCGCGGGGAGCGGGACGTCACGTCCCTGACGCGCCCGCCGCGCGGCGCCCTGGCAACCAAACAGTAAACACGGCGGTTCCGCGCAGGCGCGGGGCGGCTGCGGGGTCGGGCGGCGGCGCTCCCCGCCGCGCTGTCGGGACGGGACGGGGCGCCGCGCTGCGTCCGCGGTGAGCGGCCCGCAGCCCCTGTCCGGGCTGTGGCTCCGGGGCGAGCTGCAGCCGGGGACCTCGCGGTGCTGCCGGGTAGGGTGCCGGTGCCGGCGGGAACGGCCCGGCCTCCCACGGGGGGAGGCGCGGCGGGGCTGAGGGGATCCCCGGCCCGCCCTCCCCTGCCCGGGTCACCGCCGCACGCCTGTGCTGTGTTCCCCTGCAGAGGCGTTGCGGGCCGCTCGTGCTGTGGTACGGCTCTGCCTCTTGCCGTTCGTAACTGCGGTTCCGCTTTTCCTCGCGTTGCAGCTTCGCTTCTAAGAGCTAATTGCACCGCTGCCCTCAGTGGGATTAGGAGCACGGCGGGAGTCAGAAGTAACGCGAGTGTTACTCGCTTGTCTTAACGTCGTGCCCATTGTTATGCTTCACCAAGCTGTGCGCCGGTATCTCTGTGATCCATCAGATACAGCCCGTAATTGAGGCACCTGTATTTGCATTTAATCTATCCCAAGCGGAGGCTGCTGCACGGCTCCCTCTCATGGCTCTGCTGAAGTCAGTGGCAAGATCTGTGCCAATTCAAGTGAGTTTTTGCTCCGCAGTCCTCAATACTGCGAAATGGATACATCGGCCCAGTGACAAGCCGTACGCTGTACCCAGCACAGCATCAAAAGGGTGGCAGCATGGCAAGGCGAGTCATTGTCCCCTTCTGCTCTACCCCTGTAAGGCCCCATCTGGAGTATTGCGTCCAAGCCTGGGGCCCGCTAGTACAGGAAGGGTGCGGAGCTGCTGAGTGCAGAGGAAGCCGCAAAGATGCTCAGACAGCAGGAGCACCTGTCTTATGAAGATAAGCTGAGGGAGATGGGCTTGTTTAGCCTGGACAATAGAACATTCCGGGGAGACCATGCTGTGGCCTTCCAGTACTTAAAGGGAGCTTAAAAATGGAAGAGAGACTGATTTTTTACACAGGCAGATAGTAATAGGTGGGATAGTTTTAAAATAAAAGGGGAGAGATTTAAATGTTGGGGAAATTTTACACTGAGAGAGTGCGGAAGCCCTGGTGCAGGATGCCCAGAAGCTGTGGGTGCCCCATCCCTGGAGGTTCTGAAGGCCAGGCTGGATGGGGCCCTGAGCAGCCTGAGCTGGTGGGGGACAGCCCTGACCATGGCAAGGGCTGGGACTTGGTGGGCTTTGAGGTCCCTTCCAACCCAAGCCTTTCTGTGACTCTATGATAAGGCAAAGAGCAGGGCGAGAGCCTGGGATTAAAGGAGTGTGATGCAGACACCGACACTGGCACATGGTGGTCACTGTCACCGCTGCTGGAAGGAGCAAACCTCAGAGAGGCTGCAGGAGGACCATAGATCAGAACACAGCCCAAGGTTCTGCTCAGTAATGGGGAGAGGCGGTGAGGCCAGGATCACCCCACTTGCCTCCAAGGGATTGCTTGGTATTTTGAGGTCGCTTCTTTTTCCTCTGCTGAACATGCAGCTCACTGAATTCTCCAGCTAGGAGCCCAATGGTCTTTTCAGCAGCAGATATGTTGTGATTCCAGATTTCCCGACTTCACCGAGTCACTTGTCTCTTGTAGCTACACCTACATAGCTACACTACCTTCTGGGGTCAGTGCCACTGTGTGTTTGCTGTGCCTGGGTATTGTCCTTGTAAATTAGAGCGATGCTGCAAAAGTGGCTGCTGCTGAGCAGGTGGCATCTCAGTGGCAACCAGGGTCATTCCTTGTCAGCTGTCAGTGCTGCCTCCAGCCGTGTGTTGAAAGACGGAAGCAGCACAAGTGATGCTTGCCTTTGCACAGCGCGGGTGGTGTTGAGCAAGCCCCAAGCAGAGCAATACGCACTGCTGAGATGAGGTACATCCTGTGCGTGTTCTGGTTGGGAAGGGGTGAAGAAAGCAGAGCTTGCAGCCATAACCAGGAAGACTCCGGTTGCACAAACCCAGTCCTGAATGCTGGTGACCTCCAGAGTCCTGCGGAGATTTCTTGAGCATGCTGTCACACAATCCCAGAACTGTAGGAGTCAGAAGGGGCCTCTTGAGGATCATTGAGTTCAACTCCTCTGCTGAAGCAGATTCCCTACAGCAGGTCACACGGGTAGGCATCCAGGCAGGTCTTGCATATCTCCAGAGAAAGATGTCAGGCACCTCTCTGGTCAGCCCACTCCAGTACTCTGTCACCCTCAAAGTAACAAAAGTTTTTCTCAAAGGAAAAAGCAATCCTCAGCCAGCTGCATGTGCCAGCACAGGTGGCATCTTTGCCATCATCTTGGAAATGACATTCTTGATCAAGAGACCAGAGCAGAAGAGCCCCCTGCACACAAAGACACTTGCCCACCAAAGGAGCAAGTTTTGCTGTGCAGGCAGCAGGAGGAAAAGAGAGTAGCAGCCCCTTTTGATGAACCAGAGAGGGGGCCAGGCTGCACTGGCAAGACCCTGGTGGGGAGAGTTCCTAGAGCTCATAAGCTGCTTGCCATAGCTTGCATTCATTCAAGGACCAAGAGAACTGATACAAAACACTGGGGAAATGTATTTTGTCATATGCTATTTTGTTCAAAGATGTGTGCGTGAGCATCTCTCAATCCCTAGATGTTCAGTAGCTGCTCCTAGAGGAGCAAGCCCAGGACACAAAGAGCAAGGCTACAGTCCCAGCCCTCCCTGTGTGGGGGGAAATTGGGCTGCCAGCCACACACAAGTGACAGAGCAGATCCCAGCACGGAGACAGCCTTGGCGGTTCAGGGCTGAGACCTCTCCTACTCTCCATTCCCTTGCATGTCTCTGGTTCATTGCAGAAAGGCACGGCAGGCAGTCCCAGACAGACAGAAGGCCAGAGGAGGGGTGGCCCCACCAGTGGGTGGGAAGGGCGTAGGCACAGCCAGGCCTGACTAACACATCGGGGCAATGACGGGTCTGCTCTTAATGGTTTTCCCACCCCTATGCACCCTATGCTTACGGCAGCTCACAGCAGTCAGATTTCGGTAAAGCCCAACCCCAAGCAGAGTTCAGGGAGCCTCATTGGGGTCAGAAGGAGTAACGCAAAAGCTAAAGCAAGGACAGCTCCAGCACTCAACTTAAATGCTTTTATTGACAATGTCTCTGAACAATAATAAGCAAACAATGCTTAAGTTTCATCCAAATTCACTTTCCACATGTCAAAAAAGACCTCAAGGTAGAAAAAAATAAAATAAAAATATAAATATCTGAGAATCCATCTTAATAAATAAATTAAAAACACAATAAAAACGTTTTCATGGAAAACTTATGTCAGAACATTCAGACCACCTCAACAACGCATGATCAGTAAAGTTACAATGAACATCGATGTAGAACTACAGTACATGGATATAGCTATTCATCTACCTACTAGAAAATAAAATAGAGTCTCTTTCCCCCCCGCGTAAGATGGGTCGTTGCTAAGTCATCAGAACACGATATTGCCAGGAACACAGTAGTTATTGTTAATCAGCTGCACTAGATACAAGTTGGAGATACCCAGCACCAGGTTAATTCCAATCATTTAAAACCGAGGGATTAATTAGTTAATGCTAGTGATACTAAGGAGGGGGGAGTCACCAACCCAGCCATGTGGGACATGCTACAGACTACCAGCTCTCACAGATGGGCCGTTGGGGACAAGACAAACTCCATGCGGTTTGCTACATCTCTGGAGGAGGTATGGGCCCAGGCACTCCATCAGGCCCCGGGCCTCAGATGGACAGGGGGGTGGCGGCGGCAGTGCCCTCCCCAGGCCCGGGAGCCCCGGGGGGCATGGCAAGTCCGTGGGGGTGCATGGGAAGGGGAGGGGGCCCGGCAGGTCAGTCAGCGTGGGGCGAGCCCCTCACAAGGCCAGCAGGGTGGGGGAGCTGAGGGAGTCAGATGAGGGCTCGTTGCTGCTGCTGCCCTTCCGGTGCGCAGCAGCACAGCTGGGGAAGGCGTCCGCCTCGGGGTAGGTGAAGACAAAGGTGGAGGTGTAGGTGCTAGGGCACGGGGTGCAGGTCACCACGGGGGTGCAGAGGGGTTCCAGCTCCCCACTGCTCCCGGCGCCCAGCGGCTCCCAGTCCGACGCGTAGAAGGAGGAGGCCCCGGGCAGGTCCATGTCAGGCACGGAGCGGGAGGCCTCCCGCGGCCCCGTGGAGAAAAGCAGCTCGTCGAAGGGCTCGGCCTTCAGCTCCAGCCCGCTGCCGCTGGGCTCCTTGGGCGGCACGGCCGGCGGCGCCTCGGTCATGAGCGGCAGGGCGAAGGCCTCCTCGGCCGCGGCAGGGCTGGGTGCGCCCAGGTCCAGCGCGGTGGCGGCCGCCAGCTCCTCGGAGAAGCGCAGCTCCTCGGGCATCTTGCAGGCGGGCCGGTGCGCCGCCAGGATGAACTCCAGCTTCTCCTTCTCCTTCAGCAGGTTGGCTATCTCCGCCTGCAGAGCGGACTTCTCCTCCTCCAGCTGGTCCGTCTCCTGCGGAAGTAGAGAGCAGGCCGTCAGCCGGAGCCAACCTCACCCGCCCGTCCCCACCGGGGGGTCCCCGCCCCGCAGCCCCCGGGATCCCGGGGCAGCACTCACCGCCTGCAGCGTGTCGGTGAGCTCCCGCCGCCGGTTGCGGCACTTGGCCGCTGCCATCTTGTTCCTCTCCCGGCGGATCCTCCTCTTTTCCTCCTCCTCCGGGGACAGCTGCGGACACACAGGGCGGTCAGCGCGTCCGCCAGACCCCCGCCCCTCCCCGCGTTCAGCCCCAATCACCCACACCCCCTCCCCTTAGCCCCGCACGCCGCTCACCTGCTCGACTTTGCCCCTTCGTCCGATGCTCTGCCCGCGGCCGGCCGGCGCCTTCAGCACGGCGGGGCGGGAATAGGCGGCGGGAGGAGCGGGCGCCGGAACGCCGTAGGGGTGCCCGCGGTTCTGGGAGGGGGCGACTGAGGAGATGAGGGTGGGCTGCACCAGCCACTGCAGGTCGGGACTGGTGGAGATGGCAGTCACGGTGGGCACGAAGTTGGCGCTGGACACGGCCAGGTCGGTGCAGAAATCCTGCGGGACACAGCGTGGGGGGGGAAAGAGGGGGACGGTGAGGGGGGGGGCTGCGGTCAGTACTCCCCTCCGGGCCGCTCCCCGCCGCCCCCGGGGCCGCGCCGCCAGCGCCGCTCCGCACGAGAGCGGCCCGATATAAATATCTCTGACGTCCGCGCTGACGCAGACGCCGCTCCGGAGTCTCCTCAATGAACTCGCGTTTTATCAATGAAGCCGCTTTACACACCCGCCGCAACGCGCAGCCCGGACCCCAGCTCCCCCCGCCCGCCCCGCGGCGGCACCGCAGCCGCTCCCTACGCTGCCCCCGGCCCGGTTGAAGCCAACCGCGCCCCTCGAATCCCGCACCGCCCCGACCCGGCCCGAGGCGCGCCCCGCCGCCCCTATCTCCTCCCCAGTACTCCCAGCACCGAGCCCCGCGGCGACCGCGCAACGGCCCTCACCTGCGAGTTGACGGGGGAACCCATGCTGGAAAAGGAGTCCGCCGGGGACGGATAGTAGGTGAGGCTGTCCCCAGCCGGGGAAGCGCTGCTGCAGCGGGAGGAGGGCGCCTCGTACTCCCCAGCGAAGCCCTGGTACATCATGTCGGCTGTTCGCGTGGCCGTGCGGGGCCTTGCGGTGCTAGCGGAGCGCGCTGCGGGAGAATGCAAAGAGGGGCCGGCTGCGTCCCTATGTCCGGTCCGCGCCGCGCGTCTCTGCCTCCGCTGTCGGAGCTGCCTCTGCCGCTGGAGTATCGCTCGGCGTCGCCGCTTTATACCCTGCCGCCGCGTGAATCGTCTACGTCACGTGGGACGCACCACGTCCGCCCGCGGGGGCGGTCGCTCTGCCCGCGTCCGCCTCGCCCCACGCGCCCGGCCCCGCCGCTCGCCCCGCTCCGCCGCCGAGCGCGGAGAACAACGGGGCCGCGGGGCGGAGGAAGCGCGGCGGGGCAAGGGGAGCGCGGCGGAAGGGGGCGGGAGGAGCGGCTCCGGGCTTTCCCCCCCCTCGAGGAGTGGTACTGCCGGGCTCGGGAACCCACTGACGCAGATATCCTTATATGGGATACATCCTGTGCGAGGGGGCGTGACTGACGGGAAGAGCTCCAGGCTGCGGCCAAGTGCGGCGCGGGACGGGACGCGGTGGGACGGGGCCGCCCCAGCCCCCCCCGCGTGGCGCCCCCCCGCAGCCGGCACCCCCCGCCCCGAGCGGCCCGGCGGGGGCTCCGTACTATCGGAGCCGGGCGCGGCCACGCGTGGGGTGCGGAGGGGCGCGGCGCCCTTCGTCCCCGTGCCCTGCGGCGGGCGGGTGCTGCGTGCGGGGCTGTCGCGGCGCGCGGCGGGGACGCGTCCCCCCGGCGGGATCACGCACACGGAGGGCCGGGAAGGAGTGCGGGGCGGCCCCGGGGCCGAGTAGCCCTCGGAGAAGCCCCCGGGAGTCGGGACGGGGGCACGGGCGGGGGGCACCGGGGGAGCGGCGAGGGCGAGGCCCGTCCTTTCCTCCAGTTTGGGTTTTGTTTTGATCCCCGTCGCGGCGAAGCCCGGAGACACCCACCCACGGCGGGGATGTCGGCAGCCCTGGCTCGGGGCAGGCAGAGCCGGCGGCCAGACCGCAGCCTCGCCTCGCACGGGAGCCAAGAGATCGCGGCTATAGATAGTAACAGGGAAGCTGCAGCGGCAGCGTGTTTACAGCAACAAACAGAGCCCGCAGCGCAGTCTCCAAGCAGGAGCGTCACCCGGGCAGGCTGGGATCCTGCTGGCAGCCTCTCCCGCTCTTTGAGCTCACAGGCTAAATGCAGCTCCTGATGCCGCTGCCGCTGCCGCTGTTGCTGCGCGAGCAACCTCCGTTCTTAGAGATCTGGGCCACGGGGGCGGGAGAACTGGGCCAGCTGCTATTTCTGCGCTGCCCGTCAGCGCCGAGGGGACAGCCAAGGACTGCCGCAGCGCACGGCCCCGCCGTTCCCGGGCGAGGGGCTGCTGAGCCAGCTCTGCTCTCACCGGCTCTGGGCCTGCCAGGGCTGCTCCCTCCCTGGGACCGGCCCAGACCCCCGCCCCTCGCTCTGGCCACAGATCGGAGAGCCGTCCTCGGCGCTGCTGCAGGAGGGACGTGCGGATAACAGGCGATGCCGTGACCCCAGCACCGCCGTCAGGTCCCAGGCAGGCCCAGGGGCGAA
The DNA here is from genome assembly GCA_030625065.1 of Alectoris magna. Taxonomy (NCBI): domain Eukaryota; kingdom Metazoa; phylum Chordata; class Aves; order Galliformes; family Phasianidae; genus Alectoris; species Alectoris magna. The sequence goes on from CM060565.1 coordinate 21,975,494, forward strand.
GCGCCGTCCGCGTCCCCTCTGGCCAAATCGCACCCAGAAGGAGGCTTCTGGAAAGCAGGGGGGTACCCGCTCCACTGACAGCCCCAAATGTTTTGGGGCGCCCGTGCAAACAGCGCGTTGTTGCCATCTCTGCTGGTGACCCAGGGCACTCTGTTTGTATCAAACGGAAAGTGCTCAAGTGCTGCTGTGCATCTCCAGCACGTGCCTCTGAGGCAAGGAAACCGAAAACACATGACGTGGGTTTGTTATTTGCTCCAGACATGGGGTGCGCACGATGTCTCCACAGCTAGTGTGAAAAAAAAAAGAGGAAGCAAGTGGTACCACAGGGCTGCACGCAGGCGAGGCACGAGCCCTTTGCCCAGGTCACGGCCGTGGCCCCATGTGGGCATCACATGCACCCAGAGGGGATCTGGCCCTGGGTACCCAGGGGAACCCATCTGCCCGCCCCCTGGCAAGCTGCTTCCTGTGCCCTGGTCCCAAACACCATGCAGGAACTTGTGCCCACTTCTACAGGCCACCCTAAGCAGGGCTATAACAGCCTAGGCTTGGGAAGTCACAGCAGAGAAGTGCCCAGGACACACAGCCCACACTGCCTCCTGGGGCAGATGGCAGCCGTGCCTGCATCTGGCTGTTCACCAGGAGAAAGTTCATGTTGCAGTGCAGCCCTTTGGCAGCCAGCCGACAGCTCTGACCCACCCCTGCCCACAGCACAAAGCATGGAGCGGCTCCATGGCTGGCTCTGTGCTATGGGCAGCATGGAGAGAACCCAGCAATAGGGACACCGCTGTGGGCAGCAAAGCATGCCCACGCCATCAGACAATCCATGCGACCACTGGAACGCCCGCTGCAGTATGGACTTGATGGGCTGTAATGTTGTCATTGCCGGTGCCCTTGCTCACAGCGTGTGTCACCAGCACAGCACAAGGAATCCCCTCCACCTGACTGGCTTGGACAAAGGCTGTAGGGCTCTGGAGCAGTCAGAATGGGAGAGCAGCAATGGGGAGGCTAATGGGGCAGTGATGGGGCCTCCCACTCATTGGGCAGCCAAGCCCCAGTCGTGCTGCAGCTGTGGCCCCACCACCCAGCCTGGGAGCTGCCAGGAGGCTCCCACCTTTATTGCAGCGCATACCCAAAGCAAATTATAAATAGTAATTAATAATCACAGCAGCTAGGTGTGTGACGGGGACATCCTGAAGAATAAACACTGTGATTGGAGACATCCCGGCATCTCGTGGTCGCACAGCCCCATGCCATCAGCTGCCAATTACCGCAGACTGTGCCATTGATCTCTCCCACCCAGCCCCATTGCTCTGCCCGGCGCCTTTCCCTGCACTGTGCTGGCTGCAATGCTGAGCATCCGATCCCATTCCAAGTGCTGACAAGGCTGCACCTTGCTCACAGATGGTGAAGCTGAGTGGCACTTTGCCCATCGCCATGCTGCCCTGTGCCCTGACAGCCCTCGGCTTGGCCCCTGGCAGCAGTAACTCCAGGAGTAGCATTTTATAGCCTGGAAGATCTTAAGCACAAAGGTCTCCAGGCTCCTTGCGCTGCCTGCACAGAGCTGGCACAACGTGGCCCCTTATCTCCGCGCTGTCTGGAAGGCGACGGCGACAGGCGCGTCCCGCAGTTATCACCCCAGGGCACCGTTCGACCTCGAGAGGAGGGGAAAACACCTGGAACGAAGTGAGCAGACATCTGAGGAACTGCTTAGTATTTAGAAGTGAAGCCTCTGCAGTGAAAGCTCCTCTTTCCTGCAGTACCAAGTGGTCATGGTGCTTACACAGGGGTCGAGGGGGCTGGGTTGGGCCGGGGGCCCTTCCGTGTGCTGCTGGCACTGTGGCTCTGGAGGGAACTAGGACAAAGGTGGCGGAGGAGGAAGTACTGAGATCAAGGAGAAAAGGGAGGTTTTGCTTTGGGCGGAGACCAAATGAACCCGACTCAGGGAAAGGGACAGGATGTTGGGGATTGTTTGGCTCAGGATAGAGAGAAACCCTCTAATTGTTTTGACTGGGGAGTGCTCTGGGGAATGGCTCAAAGGGACTTCCAGGACAAGGGATCACAAGGCTGAAGATAGCCTGGAGGGAGGCAAAAGGAGCCTGAGGCTTTACCACCACCCATTGAAAACCCTTGTTCTGGGGGAGGAGGGCCCCACATCACCTTTCCCAGTGCTACTTGGGTGCCAGAGAGCAGCACATGGGGGCTGCTCCGCAGGACAGCTGTCACCTCAAACACAGCCTCTTTGGGCCCAGAAAGACTTCAGTTCCTGCAGTGTCTGGCTATTGCAGGGAGAGACCCCAGGAATGAAGCACAAGAACAAGCAATGAGGGATTTGTCCCCCTGTGCCTGAAGGAGAAAATATGGGGAAAGCTCTAGGAGAGTAAGGTTCCTCAGGGGGTATTTAAGAAATGTTTCGAGTACAAAATTCAACGTAATTACAAGGTTTGGGGTTAACAGCACCAGTAAGAGATGCATGCTCTCTGGTTTGATCCTCCCCAGTACCCTGGCTTGCCATGCAGTTTGGCCTGGCTGGGGGGAGGCTGCTGCTGAGAGGGGGAACCCTTTGTGTGAACTCGGGCTCACGCCACCATGACTGCAACAACTGCCAAGCACAGGAGATGTGCAGTTTGGCTGAGGCGCTCTGCTCAATCCCTGCACAGTGAGCAGAGGCCCAAGCGCTGCTCGTCACTCCCAGTGGAGGGTAGGGACACTCGCTATTAGCCAGGCACGTCCGTCTGCAAGGTCAGACAGAAATACACCCCTAAAAAACAGGCGGGCCCAACTCCAGCCCCTCACCGGGAGCACCGCCAGGCTTCCAAGGAACCGGGCTTCCCCGGCCTTCCTCCGGGAACCGGAGGACTCCCGTCGGTCTGGGGGCACCGAGCGACCCCGCCGGGAGAACCGCGGTTGCCCCGCCTCGGGCACGCGGCCTCGTATCCGGCGTCCCTCGCCGGGGCCCACCCAGGCCGCGGCGAAGCGGCGGTCGGACGGCAGCACGACCCGACGGGCCGCCCGCCGCCTCGGCCCCGCCTCGCCTGGCGCCGGGCTCCCGCCCGCAGGCCCGGGACCGCCGCGGGAGGGGGCGGGACCGTCGCTCTGGCCCCGCCCGTCGCCCCTCCCGGCCAATCCCGGCCCTGTTGCTGGGGCCGTGCCGACCGCCTGACGTTGCCCGGGAGACGGCGGAACGTTGAAAACACACAAACCTGTTGACGTCGGTGCGTGGTTTCCGTAGTAACGGACAGGGGACGTCATCGAGCCCTCCCCGCCGGAGCTCGCGGGCGACGCAGGCGGCGGCGTCAGCCGCTGCGGGAGGGGCGGAGTCGCGTTGCCTTGGCAGCGGGGGAGGGTGAGGTTCGGTCGCTATGGCAGCGGGAGCGGCTGTTGTTTGTTTGGGAGGCGGCGGCGGCCGGGGCCGGGCGGTAGTTCGCGGCAGCCTGGGCTCCCCCCGGCGCTCTGCCCGTGCGGTCCCCGGCTCCCGGCGGGGTTTTCCCCCTGCTTGGCTCGGTCCCGGGGCGGGAGAACCGCGGTGCCTCGGCCGCCTGAGGTCGGTGCATCCATGGGTGGGGAGTTCACCCTTAGCCTGAACGGCCGTGTCGGGGGAAATGGGCCCGGGGTAAAAATAATCCTGCTGAAAAACTGTTTATTTTTAACCCGGGTCAGGTGTTCAGCCTGGCAGCGGGCTGCAGCAGCTCGGCGGTACCCATCACCCAGCCTCTGCAGCACGGGTGTGAGCTATGTGGCCAGGAGAACCCCAGTAACAGAGCCACAAAGTGAAAGGGAGAAACCAAGCTGTGCCCTATGACTCACAACAGCCTTGTCTGGCCCTGAGGGGTGGCCCTCTCCTTCCCTGCCCTCCTTGTGTTGCCTCCTGCAAAGCCTTCCAGAGCTGCCAGGCATGCTTTGCCCGGTGCCCAGTGCGGTGTTGCTCCAGGTGTTGTGCAGATGCCCACCAGAGCCCAGGCTCCTTCCCAGGGAACTGAGCAGTCCCTCTGGCAGCCCCCTCCCTGCTGCAGGGTGCCAGGTGCCCTTCCCTCTGACATCAGCTTCCTCCCCTACACCACACAGCAACCAAAGCCCTCAGAGGTGAAGCCCTGGGCCGGGGACGCCCACCCACAGGCATTTCCCCAAGCACCTGGGCCTGGCGGGGCGCTGACGCCATTTAGGGTCTGCCCTGAGGCCTAAGTGCTGCGTCGGCGCCGGGTGTTGCACAAGGAAAGCAGTAGGAGGGAACTGCTGGGCTGCCCGACCACGGCAGCGGGCACCCCCGGGGCTGGGAACTCCCAGCACCCGCTCCTGCCCTGATCTGCTGAGGCCAGCAAACTGGAAGGCAGTTGCCAGCCCAGCCCTCACTAGCAGCCAGGCTGCTGTCACCACTATTGGCTTTGCATCAGCTCTGTTTGTTTTGGCAGGTGGAGGGCAGCGGGTTCAACCCCAGCCATTTTATGAGCTCTGGTTCCTGTCCCACGCCCGTGTCTGCGAACACGGTGTACATTGAGGATCCCCTCGCCTTGCTGCCCGGGGCAGGAAAGGGTGGGGCTGCAATTAGTGTTTGCTTCCCAGGGGCAGGCCCGTGGTGCTGCCTTCCGTCAGGCCACTGCTGTGCGTGCAAAGAGCTCCGCATGGTCATGGCCGCCATGCGGAAACGCAGAGGGTGGGTGGCCAATGGCAGGAGCGGCACTGAGATGGCTTGCAGTTAATTCAGCAGGATTGGCGTGCAGGCAATGGGGCTGTCAGCGTAGGTGCTCGCCAGAGAGGCCAATCAGCTTGATGCCCTCTGTGCATTGCCTCGTGCCCGATCCCTGTCAGCTGGGTAGCCATGCTGTGCCCTCTGTCTGTTGGTGACCTCAGGTAGCTGCCATGTTGCAGCCCTGCCAGCCGCAGGGCCTCACCCAGGGCAAAGAACGGGGCTCACCTTGCAGCGCCACTTCAAGCCCAGCCCTGCCCTGGCTGCTGGTTCCTGAGTCCGCCCTGCCCTGCAGCATGTGGGCCAGCTGGGCTGTGACATGTAGAGAGAGGCTCAGGGGGTATGGGGCACCCCACAGCTGATTCAGCCGTGCAGCCTAGAGTCCCCCTGCAGCCCTCCTGCCCGAGCTGTGTATTTCTACCCTTTCCTTGTGCTGCCTGCAGGAGGACGGGCTGCTGCCTGGCTGAAAACTGAACGCTATCTTTTGCCAAGTTACTTGCCAGCAAGGGCAGCTGCCAGAGTCCCTTCTCTGGCCCACCCTTCAGCCCTCCCCACACAAAGTTGCTCTGTTGTGCCACCTCAGCAGAAAACCCCTTGCTGCTGTCAGTTAGCACCTTGCCATTTGAGAAAGGTGAAACAGCTCACAGCAACGTCAGGAGGTGGCTGAGTGCTGTGCCAAAGTGCTGGGATGAGCGCACCCACAGCAGCCAGGCCTGGGCCACCAAGGTGCTGGTAGTCACCTGGGCCCACATCAGCTGCCGCAGGTCAGGGAGGAGCTGAGGAGCATGGCAGTGCCCTGAAGCCCAGTGGTGAGCTGCTCCTGCAGGAGGGCAGCCCTAGAACAACAGAACCCAGTCCCTTTTCTGCTTGATCAGCTCCAGGAACTGGCTTGCCACACAGGTTAGTGTGCTGTTGTGCCAGCACCATGGGGAGGATGTGAATGAGTGCTGAGGAGTTAGGGTCTCTCAGACCACTTCAAAGAGCACCAAAATGGTGTAACCATGGCCACACAGAAGCCACGAGTTAATGGGGCTCCAATTATATGCAGAGCCTTTGTTAGTCCAAGCCTGATGCTATTCTGTGCTGACCTGACTTGCTGTGACAGATGTTACTGAGTGCTGGTTTTGAGGTACTGGGGGGCATGCTGCTGCTTTCCCCTCCCTTCTACATATCTGGGCACAATGACAGTGGCAGACAGAGCTGACAGGGGATGGTGACCGGCTGCTTTCCCATTCACATTTATCCAGATCCTGTAATATTTTCACTTCTGAGAGCCTTTTAGGGTTTATTTTGTGCACCTCCTGTACTGGTTCTGGTGTTTTCAGTGACCCCCGCATGGTGCACAGCAGCTTCACCCGAGGTGACAGCACCTGGCCATGAGCTCACACAGCCAAGCCCTGCTTTTGGGCTGAACCCACCCACCTTGCAGGCTGGGCTGCAGCCATCCTCCTTGCACCAACTTTTCTCTCCCTCTCCACCCCCCGTGTTCCCCCCCTCCCGTCAAGGGGACTCTGCGTTGTTGTGACTGTTGTGAAACAGCTGAACTTCCTACTGGAGCGGCATCCCTGCCTGCCAGCTGGTACTGGCCACTCACAGTGCCTGCAGCACTCAGATCCTTCCCTCCTCCTTGCTGACGTGCACACATGCACGCTACTGCATGAACTCCTGGTGGTGGCTCCAGCCCCCGGTGGTTTTCCGGGGGCTCTGGAGATACTGTCCCAGGGAGCACGTGCCAGAGGGAAGTGACCTCGAAGCTGATGATCCATCCGCCAGCATGGATGAGGGACATGCAAGGTGGACACGGGTGGGCAGCTCTACTGTCATCTCTCCGTGAGCACATGGTGCGATGAGGGTGGCACAGCTCCGCGCCCTGCAGGTTGACTTGCCCCGGCAGTGACTGTGCGAGGCGCGGAGGCTCGGCTGCCTTCCAGGGAGATGACTCTTTAGGAAGTGAGTGCGTCCGGCAATGCGGGAACTGTGTGGGAGCAAGGGGTGCCACAGCCTGAGCTCAGGGGCCATTAGGGAGAGGGTAGCTGGAGGCAAAGGGGAGCATGAAACTTCGGGGAGATCACTGAGGAAAACAGGGCTCAGCTGTTTTCAGGGGGGAATGGGATCGGGGGAGCATGTTTGGAGCTAGGGAAGGGCACGAGTCACGGCTAGTGGGCTGTTTGCAACTGCATCGTGACACGTCATAATTACTTTAGCTTCCAATTCTGCATTGTGCTATTAAATTTGCTGATTGCGCAAGAAACAAAAACAAGAGGCATTCCCCAACACTCCCTCCAGCGCATAACCCAGATGTTGGCAGACCTGCGTGAGCCAGAGAGGGGAGGAGAAGGGAGTCCCAGTCACGTTGCCTCCTTCCAAAAATTCCAAACCCAGCAAGCCTCCAGCCCCCTCTGCTTCCTCCCAGCCTCAGGCACTGGAACATCACTGACAAAACCACCAGAGGAGCCAGGCTCGGCTCCCTGCGGTTGGGAAACAGCCTCTGCGTGGGGCCGGGTGCTGCTGTGAGTGCCGGGATCCCCCCGCACCATACATGACGTGGGGGAGCCGAGCTACTGGAGAAGCCCCAGGGATTACACATTGACAGCTGCCGCTGCTACCTAACGGAGCTGCTTCCACACCACGTGGGGGGACGGTGGCGGTGCCCACACAGAGTGCTGCTGTGTGGGTAGTGCCTGTACCTCAGGTATCGACACGGTGGGACCCGAGTGCACGTCAGACTTGTGAAAACCACACAGAAGAGCAAACACCCCATCTCACCCTACAGATGTGAATCTCACTGCCACAGGATCCCTCTGCATGCTTGGGGACACAGCTGGATGCCACGCGTGTGACAGCTGGATGCCATGTGTGTGGCACATCTGGATGCTGTACACATGCACAGCTGCATGCCCCGTGCACAGATGCCGTGGGAGCTGAGGAGAGCACCCGAGTTGATGTTTGGTGGCAGCTGCTGTGGGGAAAGAAAAGCAGCTCCTGAGCAATGCAGGTCATGGCAGGATGCTTTATATAACCCAGAGCCACAGAGAAAACCAAAATAGCTGCCTCCCCACTGCTCAGTTAGTCTCTTCCATCAAACATGGATAAAATTAGAGCAGGCGGTGACGTGTGCCTACGTCTGCACAGGGACTCCAGGGAGACAGAGGGAGACGGCTCAGGGCTCTGCCATCAGTGGCACGGGCTGCCAGAGCTTTCAAGTAAAATCCACCCGCCAGGTTGGCTGCGGGGACAGATGTATGGATGCGGAGGTGGTGGCAAGGGCCTGGCTTCATGCCTCACCCCTTTTGGGGCAGCCCAAACACCTGGACACAGGCTGACCCTAAGCAGGGGGTGCTGGAGCAGGAGCATTTCTCTGAGAGCTTTTCATGTTCCTCGGAGAGCCAGCAGCCAGAGCTGCTGTTCCCTGAGGGTGACCTGTATGGGCCGGCCTCGCTGTGCCTCTGGAGACTGTGCAGCTCCAGGGAGCCCCCCGCTCTGTAGTGCTGATTCAGAAAGCGTGCCTGGAGGCTCAGGTCCTCTGAGAAATGAACCAGAAAAAAGAACCAAGCCATAAAGCTAGGTGAGAGCCTGCAAAACTATTGCTGCCATCTGTGCTTATATACGCAGATAAGGCCTGAGCCCTTCACCGATAACAAGAGAAACTGCAATTGAGACTTTTATTGTTTGGTTTACTGGTCTGAACGCAGAGAAGGGAGCCAGGAATGCAGCTGTCTGCCCTGCAGAGACATTGCCCACCCAGTCTGTGACCTTGGGCACACCTTTCCCTGATGTTTGTGTGGATGTGTGGATGCTTCAGAATCCCACTCTCGGGCGCTAATTTCATCCTCTTTCAGCAGACGGGGAAGGATTTGGGAAGGTGGGTTAGTTAATATTTATTGAACACTCTGAAGACAACAACAGCTCTGGAGAAAGTCTCTATGTTAATTATTATTTAGGGGGAAACAACGACAAAAAAGGACAAAGGTTTAAAATTCCTGGTCTGAGAAACATGCTCCCACTCATGAAGTTAAGTTACACCCTGTCCTCTGGAGCCCTGCCACCTTCCCCCCAGCTGTCACACAGCACACTGGGTATCTCTGCTCAGAGAGGTGCCTCCGATCCCAGCCAGCTTCTCAAGACAGGCGTTGCAGATATATATAGCAGCACAGCAAGGAGCAAGCCAGGCAGCAACAGCAGCAGCTCCTCACTCTGGGATCAAAAATACCCCATGGCACACACAGAGCAAATGAAATCTGTTCATCTTCTACATGAGCTCCTGGAGTTGAATAGCTCAGTGGGAACGAAGGGAGAAATAGTGAGATGAGAGGAGGGTACCTGTTCTACATGGTGGATCCTTCTACACGTTGTCCTGTCTGGGGACTGCCAACAAGACAGCCAAGCCCACCTGGGAGCTGCTCGGTTTTCTCAGGGACATTCTTTGCTAAGTCTCTGTCTGTGCCTATGCCTGTTATCTTATCTCACTGATAGCTGGGCTCTCTGAGGAATAATGCTGGAATCCAGGGGTCAAACAAGGCCATGCAAAACAATCAGCACATTGCTCTGTGCTCTGTGATCTATTTCTCCTTTGGCTTGTGTAAGACCAAGGGAAGTATGCGTGTGCACATGCACGCTGGGGTTCAAGAAGTGGCATGGGATATTTTTGTGTACAATGAAGCAGTTCAAAAGGGGTGTCTGGGAATCAAGAGTCTTCATGTGACTGTATACCAAAGCCCACCTTCTGTGGGTTGGTGCTCAAGTTCATGTTACTTCTGCAGCACCCACAGCCCCCTGATTCAAAAGAGTGAACACAGGAAGCATGCGGTCCTTTCAGCTGTAGCTCCCACTGCATTCGTCCATGCCTCAACCTGCACCCTAGCTCTTGAGAGGTGAGAGAAATAACACGTGAACACTGAGTATCAGGGGCACTTGTTAAAAAGACAGGACAGCTGGTGATAGGGGCTGGGATTCCCCCAGAGCTGCTCAGTGGGCTGGTATTTACTGCTATGCTCTTGGCTGCGATCAGATGAATGGGGAGCAGGATTAATTTGCAATCCTTTTTACGTCACTTGATGGAAGACTTAATGATGGGATTTCCCTCCAGTTATCCTGGGGGAATTAGAGTTTATTTAACGAGCTCTTGCCTGGCATCAGTCAAGGAGCCTTTCTCTGGCTACTTGAGTCTCCTTAGAAGACTTTTAGGAATACAGATTCTTTCCTGTGGCAAGAAACAGCGTAGCACAAAAGTGGTCTGAAAAGGATGCTTACAGCAAGAGCATCTTGAGCATCTTTTCCCTCAAACCTTCAGCACATTTCTCTTTCATAACTGTTCTGTAGCTCAAAATAACCTGTCCTGGTAGTTGGTGTTACTTGCATAAAGAGGAAGCTGATGCCCCCAATGAGGTCAAAGGGAAGAGCACCCTGTCTAGACTAACATCCTTGGGGATTTCAGCCTTGGGCTCCTGGAAACTCCCCTGGTCCAGAATTACTGTGGTGACTCACAGCCACTTGCACAAAACTAGCACCAACACCAGAACTGTCCCACAACCTGAAAACTCTCTGTATCCCACTCCTCATAGGAAGGCTGCTGAGGGGTCTTCACATGCACACTGCAAGGCAAAGGAAATTTCCACTGCTCCTTCACATGACCGACCCTTATCAGTTATTCCCAGCCATGCTGCAGCATGGATGAGAACTATCCTGCACTTCCTATCCATCTCAGTCACCTGGTTTTCCCTTCCCTCTGTCTGGAAAGCCTTGCACTGCTCAGCAAAAGGCCTCTACGTGAACAGTCTTTCCATCTCAGGTGCTGCATGCAATGGTCGTCCACGTCTTTGGGGCTAGCTAAGCCCAGCCCATTGACAGGGCTAGCAAGGCCCATCAGTTTTTGGTGTAAACTTTAGGAGGGACTTTTTGCCTGTGTGCGTTTGTGAGAAAACCAGTACCCTTGAGGTATCTCCCACCTTGGTTTTGAGATGCCTCGTGCACCCACATCCAGCCTGGTGGCCCAACGTGGCCTCACAAAAGGAACTCTGCAATGCAGAAGTTGCCCATCTGCACCAAGTGGCTACAGAGGTTGTGGTTTTGGTGAGCCATCCTGCTCCACAGAAGTCTTGCCTTAGAAGAGTTATTAATATTCCCATTGCCCACGTGCCATGCTGACTAGCTTCCAAGGATAAGTGCTCTTCTCATGTGCCTGTGGAGAGAAGGGACTTCCCAGGCCTAATTCAATGCTTCCCATTCCTGCTTTCTTAAAAACCAATCTCTGCCGAGGATAAGAATATGTCCTGCTGATTCAGTGTTCATCCAGCCAGCTTCTCCTTTTCACAAGGGGAAATATTTATAATCCAGCATTCAAGCCACCACACAGTGCAGCTGATGGAAGCCATCCAATAAACATCCCATCTAACTGCCTTCTTTGCTGCCAAGCCTCCTTCCAAGCTCTGGTGATTTGAGTGGCATTCAACTGTTCTATTGTTGATATATATGACTGTTTTTTAAACCCTTAGTTAGGTGCTGATCACTCTTACGAGTTACATTTTCTTCATGCAATCAAATAACCAGCAAGGCTGTTCTGAACATGTATAAATGTCCTCTGTTTATTGTTACCAGGTGATATAGGGATATTATCATTGAGAAATAGTGGCTCCATAGTTACAGCTGAGATTAGTTTCGTGGTTAAAATAGGGCTTCGTGCTCTCTCCTATCTTGGTGTTTCTTTCCCAGCGTTCTCGCACTCGCTGCATATAAGGAGGACAGATCTGAGAACAATCAGATGCAAATGTTAAATAGCTGAGAAGCTAAGAATTATCGAAGTCAGCCCTTGAAGAAGTACAGCCTCTGTTAACAAACTTTTTTTGACATTTAATCATCACCATAATAGAATAAAGACTTCAAGCTTCCTACACAGTAAAATGTTTACTGCTATCATGTGCAAAGCCTACACAAGAATATTTATTTTTTAAGTTCTGGCTATTTTTTACAATACTTTTGACGCGATTGTTTCTCTGGAAAGCTACATGAACAATTCAGTTCAGAATTGTTCTTTTAAAAATGCTACTCAAGTCACAACTTGTCTTAGTTGGGGATCATTTGGGAAGAGTTATTTTTAAACACACTTGTACACGAGCCTTTCCTCATACCTGCTCACATACTCCTTACAGTTGCTGTTTCCCCACACCTTGGGCAGCCATCTTCCTTGAGTGCAGCTTTGGCAGCGTTCCCATCAGGAACAACTGAAGGGCAAGTTTTGTGCCCAACTAGCACAGCCAACCGGCCCTTATTTAAGGTGCTATCGAGACATGGTTTTTTTTATTCCACTCGTTTGTTTCATGGGTGAGGATACTGCTCCAATTTATGCAGAGCAGCAGCACGCAATAAAACAGTTGATCAAACTTTGTTTTCAGCATAAATTTGGTTTGAAGAAACCTAAGGTGGCATTTACTCCCGTCAGTTTTAGATGTCCAGTTCAGGGTGCGATTCTTGTCTCCAGAATGAAATCTTTATTTCCATGTCTTGGAAGGGGGCTACAGCCCCAGGCTCCATCAGATACAGGGGCCAGAAGAAACTCAGCTCTAGATTTTAAAGAAAAAGTAGGGCTCTTGTCCTGAGACTGCACCAGACTCCACAAATGAAACAAAAATTAATGGTATGACATAACACTAGAGGGTTTGCCTGTTAAAATGTGACGGTACCCCAAGCCTCCAGTTTTTCGGACTTGAGGCTTACGTAACTGAATTGCATGCAATGCTTTGTACAGCTTCTTAAGTCTTTGTAAACAGCAATTTCATTCCCTCTCTGAGCAGCAGGCATGTTCCTTGCAGAGGTTAAAGGAGGACAGAACCAGGCCTGGAGGGCGTGGGAGCTCCGAGGTGGGCTGCCCATTGGTGTCTGCGGAAGAAGTTTTTCCTGAAGCAGGTGCTGGCTGTAAGCTCCTGTGCTGCGGCAGCTGGAGAAATAGGGCTTGGAAATGGAAAGAGGAACAGTACTGAACTTCAGGAGGGCAGTGGGTAAAAGTTCCCAGGAAATAAAGTGAGGATTTCCTCAAAGAGCCGGGAAGGAGCCTTGCAGGCCTGCGCTGCGGCTATTGCTGGAAGCCTGTTTGGCACCAGCTAGGAGCAGGGAGCAAATGAGAAGTACTGTGAATGCTTGGTTCCTCAAAGTAGTTGGTGCATGATTGAATCTGCACTATCTTTGATGAAGGATGTTTCACTTCCCCAAACAAACTCATGTTTTAGATTAAGTCCCACATAGATTATTTCAAGCAAAACTCAGTGAAATGGAAACAGATGCGTATAAATACGTTGTAACAATAGCTTGTATCTTCATACAAAATGCAGCTAGAATTACCACGTGTGCTCCTCCTGTTGACGCCTAATGGTTATTTTGCCCCATGCCTCTCATCAAAACGTGATTTCTTTAGCTGTAAGATCCGAACACCGTATCTGAAGCCTGTGGGACAGATTACAGGGGAGGCAGAGCAGTGCAGTGGTGATTTATGGCTGTTTAGCTACTGCTTTATTTTTAGTTGATTGGATTATGTCGCTATCTGGATTGTGACCATGATGGTGCCTGTGATGGTTACATCTTGGCACTGAATTCAAATACAGCCCCTGAAAGGAAGAAGCCTTGCACTTTCCAGAAGTGAGTGAACAATTTTGCATGTTTAACTAAAACATGGAACGGTTTACAGAAGTTTCTCAGTAGCTGGTAGTAGGTTGCTGGGTGCAAGGTAGAATGCAAAAGAGGGTACAAGTCGAGAGCAGTTTTTAAGAAGAAAACTGTTTAACTTTTCATTGTGAAAACCAAGAAAATGCTAAGATGCCAAAGCAGCTGACACAGAGCAGGAAAAAAAGACTAATTGCCTCGTTTGTACACATTCCAACACATTGCTTCAAGGAGACAGACAATTGTTTTCTGCAATTCACTGTGGATAAAAGACATATTTAAGTGTGGCAGGAAAAAAAAAAAAAAGGATTATTGCCAACAATCTGTTAACTTCCTCTTCAGTTGAGAGAACAGTTACAGATTTTGTGGGAAACGCTGCATTTTCTCACTAACCTCCAAACTTCAGAAATACTGATATTTTCCCGATACTTGTTTGTGAGTTCAGGGTTGAAAGCTAAATAATTCATTGCTTTCTTAATTACTTTCAGGACAGCAATGAAACAGTATTAGGGATATTTAAAAATATAAAATGTGTACCATAACAAAATGGTTTAAATTCTGTCAGTATGTCGTGTTGGTAGATAATAAAGTAATACTTTCTTTGGGTATACACTCATTTGTCTATAGATGAATGGTAGTGAGAAATGATACCTGCTTTTACCTAATTGCCGAACTCATACAACGTGTAACACAGCAAATTACACTAAAATAGGTCATGGTTTCATCCTGAAAGTTGTGTAATGAGTTATCAATCTCTTCTTTTCATCTGTTAAGTGTTTCAGAATTACAGGAAGTATTACATTTTGCCAGCTTTGAATATGTGGAAATGTTAAGGCATGTCCCTGCAAGACTGTTATTTCTAAACCTGTAGCTGAAAGGATCTTAAAATGCTTTCCATCTGCTATAAGTTACTTTGCGCACAAATTGAAGATTGCCCCATTGCATTTTTAAGCAGTTAGAGGGTGAGGAAGTGGGGATTTTAAAGAGACTTTCAACAGTTCATAGAATCATACAACTGTATTGGAAGGGACCCTTAAAGGTCATCTAGCCCGACTCCCCTGCAATGAAGAGGGACTACTTTCTTTCGCAACACGCTAATGCACTAAACCACGTATGATACAATTTTATAATTAGAACTGAATGTGTGTAAGGCAGTATAAAACGTAATGTATTACTACGTGAGAAGCTAAAACAGAAACGATGATAAATTTGTCAGTCATAGTTGTAACTCATCTAAAAACGCACCATGATGAAATGGACACAATAGGAAGGACTTGTTAAATATTTTCTCATCAATAGCTGACTTCATATTTTGGCTTTAGAAAATGAGGTTACTTCAACATGAATGAGACAATTTCTCCAATATTTGCCCCAGCAAGTAAGACATTATTGAATGTTTTAAACTTGCTAGAAGACTGGGTGCATACCATTGGTATAAGGAATGTTCAGCATGGACAGATTTGTCGTGCTTTGCGTGTCTCATCGGGAATTTGGTGGTAGCACATTACAACATTTCATATCTTCATATTCTAGTAGTCTATATTTCTTAAAGCTTGTGAAATAGTGTCTATTTCTGCCTTAAGTGCTGCAACGGAAGGAATGTTTTCATTGTGCAAATATACTTTGACATACTGCAGAAACAGCTAAACATTTATTTATTTTTAAGGTTGAACTTCAAACTAATGCGATTGTCCAAGTTGGGAAAGGTTTGCAAACTGATTAATAGAAACAAAGATGTATTGAACTGTGCAACAAATGACCAGAGATCCCATTTTTTGATCATGAAGTAATGGACTGAATATTTGAGCACAGCCGATCTTCACACAGAAGGTATGTTCTATGCTAAGGAAAATTGTGTTGCCCTCAAATATTGTTTAAATGAAGCTTGAGAGGCTTTTATTCATGAGGGTTCTGTTTGCTATTGCTATTACTGCACTGTCTGCAGTTCCATTTCCTCATATGGAGAGCTTCATTGTACTGTCTCAGTAAACAGGAGCCTATGGATGCAAGAGAGCGGAGCTGTTCTTTAAAATGCTGTGGGCAAGGCTTGGCTTATCCTGACCTGCATGTGAACACTTAGGCATGAAGTCCACTGGTTTAAGCCTCTTAAGACTGAGATTTGCAGTGATTCTTGATTACTGCTTGTCGCTAAAGACAAATTCTTCTCAAAGAGAGAGGAAGAGCAACATTTGGGATACAGAAGTAAAAAACAAAACTGTTTTTTTTTTTCTTTAGTCAAGCTAATAGAAATAAAAGAGTTTTGCCTGTTTGTTTAATTTCTGGCAAGGTAACTATTCATTTCTTTCTTCCCACCTTTCCTTGCATCTCAACAAACCAAAACATTTGCAGCCAACTCCAGGAGCTGACCACAGGCGTGTTCATCATGACCACATATTTGGGAGTATTTCCTTCTTGCGTCAAGGCAAGTTACTCTGCAGCGCACAGCAAAGGCCATAGAAATGAAGAGGATGGGATGGAAAGGTTATAGCCCAAACCCTGACATTCCTCAGGCTTGTGTTCAGCCTTTTGTCTCTGCGCTGCCCTGTGGGAGAGCAAGGTGCCAGTGTGCAGCGGGATGCTGAGGAAGGAGAGGAGCAGCAGCCCAAAGCTGTGTGGTTTGGTGTAGTGCAGCTGGTGGGTTACGTAGTGCTACCTTCCTAAAAAGTAAAATGCCTCAAGTACACGACATCAAAATAATAAGAGTAGAACTAACGATATGCTGGAGAGGGAGGAAAAGAGCCTCCAAGTCATTTGAAAACCATCACCATAATTTTATTTGCTGTCAAAAACACCAGCATGCTTCTGTCACCATCGTATGGTATTTGCACGGTGTGGATCCAAAGAAGCGGGACCTGATACAACGCTTTTTTTCTTGGCTGAAGAAGACGGAGAAATTACTCAGGAATTTATATATGTGTAAAATTAGAAAGCAAGTGCATCTCCCAGTGAGAGACTTGGGAGGCACCCAACCTCAGGGAAAGCCCTGTGAGCTCGTGTCTGTGTATCCTTACTGCGCACCTCTGTATCTGAACTTGATATCTGTTTTGATAATTCCTTGAATGATATCACAGCCCGCTGGTAAGAGATCTGCTTTCACACGGAACTGCAATTGCCCCAAACGGACGCCGACAGGACGTGGGCCCGAGCACCGGCCGCTCACCCCAACCCCCACAGCGCCTCAGCGGACGCGCGCGGGGCAGATTCGAACGCCAACGGCCGCCGGGCCCCGGCCCCGCCCCGCGCCGCGCGCCTCCGCCGTGACGCACGCGACGGCGCGGTCACGTGTGGCGGAGGCCGGCCCGTCGCACCCGGAGCCGCCGCCATGCCTCTGCCGCCGCCCGGCCGCCCCCGCCTCAGGCTGGCCCCGCTGCTGGCGCTGCTGCTTCTGGCGGGCCCGGCGCGGCCCATCTCCTTCCAGCTGCCTGGCAAGGCGCGGAAGTGCCTGCGGGAGGAGATCCACCGCGACACGCTGGTCACTGGCGAGTACGAGATCGGCGCCCCGCCGGGCTCCTCCAGCGGCCCCTCCGCCAACCTCAAGGTGCGGTCACGGCGACGCCCGAAGGAGCGGGCCGGGGGCGGGCGGGTGGAGGGCGGCGTGGAGGCCCCGCCCCGCTCCGCTCCGCCGGGCCGCGCCGCGCCGCGCTGACGCGCCGGTGCGGGGCGGCGGGGAGGCCGCGTCCGCACAGCACTTCGCGCGTAGGGCTGCTCTCGGAGCGGCGGCGTGGGGCGAGCGGGGCCCGTGATAGGCCTTGGTGCGGGGCCGGCCCGCGGGGCTGTGCGCTGCGCTAGGCCGTGCTGGGCCGGCACTGATTGGCACCGGGCGGAGGGAAGGACCGCAGTGACGTGGCTCTCGCGGAACTACCTCGTGCTGTGCGGCGTGGGCAGGGAGCAGCGGGAAGGAGGTCTGGAACGCCTTCTGTGCGGCTGTGCTGAGCTTATCCTGATGGCTCACAGGGCTTAGTGACGTACTCTGGCTTGCCACCGCTGGCACGGCGGAAGGAGGTATCGGGGTACAACCTGAAGTACCATTCTGCAGCATAGGGGAAAGGAGAGCAGCATTGAGAATGTTCCTGTCGATGTGACAAGCAGCTATTGAAACACACCTCGAGTATTTTCTGCCTACAGTCTGTGTTTCTTCACATTTCCCAGCTAGTTGTATGAGGCCTGTTGCTCCGTCATTGGTTGTTAACAGCTGTCTGTCTGCCTTTTCTCTTTGTCAAAGCTCCCAAAGCCTTAAAAGTTAGCACACAAACACTTGGTGACAGGGTGGGCTGCTCAGAGCCCAGAAGTGTGAGTGTTACACGGTGAGAGTAAGGAGGAGCTGCTGAAATCAGGCTGCCTCTCCGGCACTGCACTCAGATGCTTGGAGGCATTGTGAGGTTGGCTGCTGTGCTTGATTATGGACAGAGCAGGCCGCTTTGGAAGCCTTTTTTTTTTTAAAAAAAACACATACTTTTCTGCATCTTGCATTATTCGCAAGAGGAAATTTGTCTGTGTATAGACAGTCATACGGCTGTAATGCTTTACAATCTTGCTCTAATATTTGCCTGTTAAGGCGTATGTATTTCAGCTTGAGTGGCCTATTCCTGCCTCTTTTGTCAGGTACCCTCATTGCCTGTTGTCCCTCCATGGCTCCATCTCTATAAAAAAAGGCAAGGTTTGCAAGAGATCTTGGCAGGTGGCAAGGCAGTGAATTCCATGCTGGGGTCTGGCTTTGCTGCTGAAGCAGGTATCCGAATAGGAGTGCTCACAAGAGGAGTTCTAAAATCAATTTGATGTAAAATAAATAAATGTCCTGTACTATTCCAAAAAGCTACAAAGGAGAAATAAGAGTCCATGCTATTCCTGCTCCCCTTCTTATGGCTCAGGTATGTGGTGGCTCCCTGCACGTTGGGCCTGCTGGACGTACCGCAGTCCCTGGGCTAGGTGCATCCTGCTTTTCCTTTGTGTCTTTTTTCTGTGGGGAGGTTAGCTGTGGGCATTGTACCTGCAGGTGGTCTCGCTCCCCCCACACTGGACAGCTGTCTGCAGTCCCTGGATTGGCCACGGAGCGTAGGTGGCTGGTAGTTAATTTTGGCTGCGTTTGGTATGATTCCTGTCCATGGGCTGAGCTTTGTGTTTGTGATGCTCCAACACTAACAGTGGCACCCTCTGTTTGGGAGGAATCTGCGCAGTCTGCCAGCTGGCTCCAGGAGGGAGGCCCATGGGTGGCTGACGTCTTGCTCGAGCCTGGTCACGTGGGTCAGTCCCATTGTTGGGACTGGTGGCTTGGGGAATTGCTGGGCTGTTTGTCAAGGGCGAACAATGCCGTGTCTGTGGAGGGTTGTGTTACTGTAAATAACGTTTGAATATCATGAACAATCCTTTTCAGGTCAGCCTCTCCCCCTCAAGTGTTCTGGCTGGGTTATTAGCAGCTTCTCCCACCCCCGCACGCCCAGCTGAATGGGCATTTGGATCATTTGGGTAACAGCATTCAATATTGATGGAAGCAGATAGCAGAGCTTTGGCTGTCCGAAATCCTGTTTATGAACAGGCTGCTGCTAGACCTATAAAGGACAGAAACTGATCAAGCTGCACAATATCCTCTAGCTAAAGATTAGCTCTTGTCCATAGAAAGCCTCAAGGGAGCAACATAATGGGGTCATTTGAAAGCTTTCTTTACTGTGTCCTTGTCGCCATTTCTTGGGACTGAGAATCCACTGTGCAGATGATACAATATCAGCCCAGATGTACCATCAGTATCTTGGTTAATCAGGACTACACTGCTGAATGGTGTGCAGTGACCAAAATCCAAGCTCTTTTGCCATGGCCAAATGCAGGCAGTCCTGCACTGCAGCGGAACCTGCTCACTGGAGCTGAATGCTTCCAGTAGTTTGGAGGCTTCCAGATAGGATACGGCCTGTGTATCAGCAGCAGGGCTGCCTGTGCTTGCCTGCGTTGGGTGGATGTGTATCTGCATGCTGCTTCAGTATGGGTAGAGCTCTGGAAAGGAA
The DNA here is from genome assembly GCA_030625065.1 of Alectoris magna. Lineage (NCBI taxonomy): Eukaryota > Metazoa > Chordata > Aves > Galliformes > Phasianidae > Alectoris > Alectoris magna. Next base: position 21,994,817 of record CM060565.1, read on the forward strand.
CTGCAGTGCAGCAGTGCTCCGTGTTGTTCTCAGAAGCTGACAAATACCACATGGTGCAGGGGAAGCTACAACAAAACCCATAACAGACAATTATGGAATACTCTGTACGTAAAGGAAGTTTTTTCCTGCTGTGTTATACCCGAAGGCTTGAGGGTTTATATCCATTATTTTTTTGTCTAGTGTAGCAGCTCTCATCCATCAGAAAGTTCTGAATCCTAGTAGGTGGTAGGCCTCAGTGGTATCCTCTGGGGAGTTAATTAGGTGCTTAGATAGGAAAAGAGGAGTGTTTCCTGAAAATCATGTTAGGTATGTAGCCTTTCTGTATGTTTTTTTTTTTTTTCTTCTTCTTTCTTATGGGAAAACAAGATGTTAGATTGCGCAGTTGTTTGTCTGTTTAAGGTGGAGGAGAACGGCCTACCTCTCTTCCTTGTACGCAAAATACTTTGTGTACCTCTGTCTTCGATGCTTTTGAAATTACTTCCAAGCTTTTCAAACGTATCTGTCCAGGGAAACTGGGATACATTCCAGTGGAAAACATGCTGTTGATTTTCACACAGTTTTGTAATACCTTCATTTTTTTCACCCAACTTCTTGGTCAATGTATTTCAACTGACTGGACCTTCTAATTGAGCGCAGTAGTTCTCAAGCCTGTGCCACGTAACGTGTGTCTTTTTTTACTCTCGGTTGAAGCGTTTTTGTAGACCTGCTGTTTTTACCTTTTCTTAGTAGTTTCATAGATGTGGTGCAAAGCAGTCATTATTCTGTCTGTGCAGTCTGAATTGTCCTCTGAATTGGCCACTTTGATGGATGTTGGCACCCAGACCTTCTGTAATTCAGGGCTGCACTGATCATTCATTTCTAGAGAGGTAGATGTGCCTTTCTCTATCTCATCTCGTGGGGAGTTAGTCTTTCTTGTCCCATAAGGTATCTCTGTATTTGTCACTGTGGGAATTTATATATCTTGCTTGCAAAACGAAGGCAGTAGTTGGCACTTCATACATCTACAGTTCCTAAATGTAGTCTGTATTCAGATGTCATAAGAGGAAAAGAAATCACTGTGGTTTTCGGTTTGGGGTTGGTTTACTTTTTTTTGTTATGTTTCTTTTTGTCTGTTTTGTATATTTGTTTTGATGTAAGAGTCAGTGATTGCCTCAGAGGCACTCTGATTTTGTCAGCTCGCTGAGGATGAGTAGGAGAGGATTTGATGCAGTTGCCGGGAGGGAGGAAAACTGAAAAGCAAAGTATCTGATCCAAAAGGGAGGCTAGGAGAACTCTCTTACTTCTCATGCTGCCTAAACTCAGTAGTGTGAGCCCACAGCAGTGAAACACTGCATTCCTTAACCTTGTTATCTCTCTTACAGATAACTGACTCGGCGGGGCACATCCTGTATGCTAAAGAGGATGCCACCAAGGGCAAGTTTGCCTTCACCACTGAAGACTATGACATGTTTGAGGCCTGCTTTGAGAGCAAGCTTCCTGTGGGTAAGTGAAAGAACCATTGGCTGCCTTCACCCTCTGATGAAGTTTGTGTAGATGTGGATATTTGGATTAGTGGTATGTGTAAAGTCATTCTGAGCATAGTCTGCAGAACATTTTGACTTTTAAAGCTGTGTTTCATGAGTTTGTGTGTATTTTCTGCCGTGCAGAATATCTACTGTCTGTGTTGCATTTGGAAGTTAAGTATTCCTCTGTGGCTGTTGTATAGAGTGCTCAGGTTTCTTCTGTAGCAGGCAGAAGAAAGGGGAATTGTGTGTTCCTCCTACACAGGTTACCACAGTTGCTATGAATGGTGGTAGTAAGGAGTAAACACACCTCTCTTGTTCTTTTCATGGTTCTTGCCATCCTGCAGTCAAGCAAAGACAAAACAGAATACCCTCATCTCCGGGACATAGCTTTTCTGTCCTGTTGACCCACTCCCCTCCTTCAGGTGGAATGTAATCTCAATAGAATGAGTACTTTGCAGTGATCCTGTTAGGATAGAAAATGTTTTCTGGAGTTCCTGTGTATGTACAGAAGAGCATGGCCTTAGTTTGCACCCATAACTGCCGAGCGGTCAGTAAAGGGAAGAGGAAATGAGCAGGACGTCAGTATTGCCTTTGTGCTGCAGGGATGGTTGCCTAATGAGCACTGAGGCTCGTTTCCTTTGAGCATGACGCATGTGCTGCTTTGAGTGGCTGGGCTCAACTTCAGGACAGATGTGCTGAAAGCAGCTGACATAGGCTCCAGTCTCGTTTTCTTTGAGTAAGTATGTGCAAGTTTGTAGGCGCTTGCATCTTCTCACAGTCACTGTCAGAGTTCTGCTCCCTGGAGCCACTTCTCCCATGTCTTGTCTTGGAAGATCTCAAAGTTCTTTACAGAGCAGTCACTAGCAGCATTCCTCCTATCTCTTGAAATGAAGCATCTGTTTTGCTGTTGTGCTCCATGTATATAATATGCAAATAGTTTGTGAGCCGAAGAGAACTTTTCAGAAACAGAAAGGTATCTTTACTAAGAGGCATCTGGCTTGTGGCACCTCTTCTATCATGTTTTTCAGATAAAGCAGTGACTTCAAATGCTCAGGGTTCTGCTTTTATTTCACTGTGAGGGTAGGGCTTCTGAATGCTCCTTAACACATCAAGACATGCAGGTGCCAGTGACTCATGTGGGAGGGTCACTCCTGCTATGTACTGTCCAACACCTGGGAGTTTGGGAGGTCTCCAGACAGACCAATACATCCTTTCTAGCTTCTGTGTGATCATGCAATGAAGTGGGAAAGGCTTCTTTCTTTAGCTGTGTCTAGACTCTTTATTTCAGTGTTTGTGACCAGGGGTTTCTTGCCTAGACTGAGCTTCTTAACAGTTCTTTTGATTCTTTCGAATGTTTGTTCCTTGTCTCCCTTGTCTTGTTGCAAGTTCATATTAAAGCTTTTGGCACAAATGAGGATAAAATATTTCTAAGTCCAGCTTCTACTTGGTGACCAGTGGGGGATCAAAGTGCCAAAATCTAGAGCTGTTCAATTCAGCAGCTGGATCCTCTTCCGAAGGCTTTCTCTTTAGGTCCCTTTGAGCTACCGGTTCCTTTTTTGGACCTAGGGGAGGCCATAATCCTTGCTAGTGGTACATACTGCATGATGGGGATCTCCAGATTTCCCATGCCTGTGTTGGATATCACAAAAATGTTGAAGTCAGTGTGGTGGCACTGTAAGGCCTGACCATCTGCAGGACTTGTTTAAGTTGATTAGGAAGAGGAAGTAGCCATGTCACAAGAAGTGCCTTGTTCCTCTATAATACGAACAAGGGAGTGAGGCGACTGACTGAGATGTTTTTTTCCCCATGTTTCTCTTCAAAAGGTTTTATTTTTTCATAGTTTCTTCAAGTAGGCAATCAGGACTTTTAGTGCTCTGGCTAAGGAGGATGTTGGTGGAGTACTGGAAGAGGAGAACTGTTGATAGAGGAAGCCTGGAGCCGTTGGGCCCTGAAGGATCTAAGCAACTGGGATTTCTCAATCCTTAACCACAGAAATAAGGAACAGGAAGTGAGAAGGAGATGCTGTATAGAAGGTACATATTATGAGAGTGCAGGAGGTCTTAGGGTGGTTCTTGAATCCAAACTTACCCTCTTCTAGTTAAAAGCCATTACTCCTTGTCCTGTCACTACGCTCCAGGATAAAGAGGCCTTCTCCATTCTCTTTAATTCTTTGTTCATTCTGTAATCTTTAGTTTCCCAACCTTGCATTTATGACTTATTTATTCTGCCATTTCTCTGCGAAACATTTTTTATATCTGGTCCGACTAGCTTGTTTATCCTTTGACTTGGCAAATTAGGAACTTCCTTAGTCTCCCAGGATACAGCTCAGTGCTTGTTTGAGATGGCCTCTTGAGGACTCTGAAGTGGGAGGTGTGGGTATCAGCTGGATAGTCTACTTCAAGACCTCTGGTGGTTACTGTTTGTTTTTCCTTTGCTGCTGATCCTGCTTTGCTCTGGTGAGCTCCGGCTGCAGGAGAAGCAGGGAGTTACTGAGGATCTGCTGGGTTTAAAGGAAGCCTCTTCTTGTGTGTTATACTCAGAACACTTGTGGAAGTGCAGCTTCAGTTTTTCTAGGACAATCCCTGACAATGTTAAAGTCATGCAGAATGTCTGCTTTCTGTCCCTTTGCACCCAGCACCTCATTTTATCTGCTTTCTTTCTGCCTCTTGGCATCTCTCCCTTCCAGCCTGACAACTGAACCCTTCCAGTTCTGTTCTCCCATTTGCTGGCCTTTTCATCTTTCTCATCCTTTCCTGGAAGCTCCAGCCGTCCACCCAAGTTGCTGTGATTTAAACATAAAAAACCCTCTCACTGAACTGTGTGTTTTGCATTTTTTTCTACAGCTACTGTTGGCCACCCTGCCTACCAGACTCCAGGCATGCTGATATAAGGCATAGGTGGTCAAAGCTTATTGGCTGGAGAAAGGAGCACTGGGTGGTTGTAGTCAATGTGTCTGTTAAAGAGCAGTGCTGGGTTTTAAGTTTGTTCTTGCAGTAAGTGACCTTGTATAAGAAAACCAAAAAGTTCCATCCTAATCCTAGTTTATCCGTTAGTCTCTTATATAGCTGAGTTTGACTTTTGGGCTGCAGTATCCCTTAGGAAATCTAAGAAGTTGATATGGGCCATGTTGCTAGAAGATTATTCCATGTGCTGGTAGCAGTAGAACATGGAAGTGATTCCACTCTGGTGTCGGAAAAGCTGTTTAGTGAGTAGAGAAAAAACTTAGAGGTGCTGTACTGAAGGTCTGGGGATACGTTCCTAGCTCTGACTGGAGTGACCCTGTGTAACTTGTACTTTGAATTTGTTTGTGAACTGAGAGATTTGCCACCTGGCAGTCACCTCAGGCAGTGTGAGTATTGGACATGCTCCTGGATAAAGGCTCTGAAGTTTGTAGTGCGAGTGAATTCAAACGTTGTGCTGTTCTGGCAGCTAGCTGAGGACAACCATATACCTCAAAGTGCTGGGATTTGGGAATGTGTTATGTACAGAGGTTTCCTTGGTGGGTGGTATAGTGGAATATGATTCTCAGGTCAGCTGATGTGCTACATTCTTTAGAGTATCTTAAACGCATAGCCTCTCTTCTATTTTTCTTTCTTGTGAGTATTCTCAGATACTATGGTTTGTAGCCATTTAAACAAACAAACAAGAAAGCTGTTAGATACAGGCTTCCATAGCCTCAAAAGTTAACCTGTTGTGCTGTTGACTGCAACCTTAATTAGTCTCCTGACGTCTTGAGATTTGCATTAGCAGTGTGGATCTTGAGACATCTGGTCAGTTCTTTCCCTGAAAAGACATTTCGGAAAAGATACTGCCTTAATCTCTGCAATGCTGCAGCATGAGAAGGTCAGTAGTCCTCATATGCCACGTTCCTCCATTAAAGAAGCTTTCTTCCTTCTGGTCTAAATGTAAAATCATTTACAACTCCGGTAACCTTGATAGGTTATTGGTACACTTCCTGCAAGGAAGAACGTGGGCTTCCCAGTTGAATATCAGTCCCCCAGTGACTTGCGTTTAGCCAGGCTGTCTCATAGCAGCTGGTATTGCTCTTCTAATCCTCTGCAGTTTTTACAGCAACCTGCGTCCTACACATACTTAGCACTTTTGGTTACAGCTTGTTCCCATTATCTTTGGGAGGCTCTCTTTCTGCCAGAATTTATTCTGAAGTCTCTGTATTTTTAGGCTGGACTGTGCTGCCTCCGCAGTTAGCTGCAGACATGGAGGGGCGGGATGTTGTGAGTCCTTTCTCAGCGCTGGGGAGAGCTGGTGATTTCCTGGCAGGCTGACTGTTTCACACAATGAATCCTTTCATTATGCTTCCAGGAACAGGGAGGATGCCGGACCAGCTCGTGATTCTGGATATGAAGCATGGAGTTGAAGCAAAGAACTACGAGGAGGTATGTCCCCTGGCTGCCTGCTCTTCAAACTCCCCTTTCCCAGCACTCACGTGGTGCTATTTGTAGATCTGGGGCTCATGATGGGAAGCTGTTTTCCCAGCGGTGATGAAAGCTTGTCTGCAGCCTACTGTTCTAAGTGAAGCTTTGTATGCAACAGGGGAAAAAAAAAAAAAGACAAACATCAGCTAAAATTCATTTAGTGCTCTGTGAACTGGAGCCTAATATATGAATATTTTTGCCAGGACAGTGTGACCCAGCTTCTGGGCATAGGTATTAGGAGCAATGAGATACTGAGATGTGCAGTGTTCCCTGCCCCAGCATTGGAGAGCATTTTAGGTTAGTATCAGATCCTCTTAAAGGTCAGGTTGCTTTGTTACTGTCGTTACCTTCGTTGAAGTAGGATGTACTGGCTTGACAGCCCCGAAGTGGTACTTGTGCATTTTTAAGAACTGGCAGTGCATCAGTGTGAGTGAAGGTATTTGGCAGAGCAGTAGTTGGTGTGAGATGGGTGTTTGGTTTGAAGATGTGACGTTGGGAACAGGCATAAAAACTTAAATGTTTCCATCTTAGCAGGACATAGCTTTCTTAGACTCAGGAGCAGCTGTGCAGAATAGCAATTGCTTTGAGGCTGGGACAGTCTCTGGCTGGTTTGGATGCTGAATTTTGATGACTGCTGCTATGTTTTTTGCTTGCTGGAATTTGGGGTCAATAAGCTTTCAGAAGAGCCTGTGCCTGAGAAAATTAGAGTTGTCAGTGGAGAAAAATTCCTGCAAATGATTGGTGTGCTCACTGCTTAAAACAGCCTGGGAGATGTCTGAGGGAAGAAAGCTGGTAGCAAAGGAGGCTGCACATAGGAACAATTAGAAAACAAATGAATTTCTCGGATGGTCGTGCAGGCCTTTTTATATCCTTTTGTGTTTTGGAGTAGCTGTTCACCCATGGTTGGAGCCCATCCTACATGAAGAATAAAAACTGCTTGGGGTCAGGAAAGAACAAAGCAATTATTGGGCCAGCTGCCTGACTAAACCAACTGTTGAAGTATTACAAGATGTTGAAATCTTACAGGATAACCCCTGAGAGTTTTAACTGGGAAGATTCTGGTGACTGCATTTACAGAATCTCTTTAAATCAACCCTGCAGCATACTCTTGAGTTACATTAAGGTAGTGTAATGTACCTCTTGAGGTACGTTAGGGTAGTCCTCATTAAGAAGGAGGAGTGTTACCTAGAAGCATTGTTCCAACACAGAATGGTTCCCTTTGGTACAACTCAGTACAGCTTACTGGCTATACTGATAAAACTATCTTTGCGTAAAAGCAAGTGTGCATTACGCTTGTTTCCAGTGTAATTATATCAAAGGTAAAGGTCCAGGGACAAACATGGGAAAAGAAGAATTTAGATTTGCAGTCCCACTTGATTGCAGGTCTAGACATTGCTAGCATGCGTTCTTGATTTTTGAGGACCTTTGGGTGACAGACTGTCCCAAGCCTTGTTGAGCATTGTGTCTGCAAGGGATTCAGACTCATCTAGTGTTTGTATGACTGCTGCTGATGTTAAGTCACGCTGTTCTGCAGTGTGTTTTCCTCATCCTCTGCCCCAGGCTGCTGTAGTATCCATGCTTTTTAACTTGACAGGTTGTTGTGAGGTCTCAGGGAGGATTGTCGGTGACATGTCGGTGTCATGCCTGGAGTCCTCTCCTGAATTGCTGTCTTTTTTGGGCTTCTTGCTTATGGTGTTTGTATCCTGTAATGCATCAGTGATCTGCCCTCCCCTTCAGGTCCTTTTGCTGAACTGCTACAAGAAGAGTTGATGAAGAGTTGATTGAGGGTCAGCGATGCTGACCTGCTTGTGTATGGATATAGGCAGTGGGAGGAGGGATAGTGTCCCAGTGTGGCTTCATAAGCTTTCATAGGTGCAGATACTCTTGCAGCAAAGCAACTTGAAGATGTTAAGGTTAGGAAATCTTAATAACCTGCTGCATGGCAGTGCCAGACCTTAGTTCTCTAGGATACAGAAACATAATTTTCTCCACTCAGTGTGTAGAAATGAAGGTAGGAAAAAGTGAAAGGTCTCTTCAGAGAACACCAAGAAGGCTTGGGGATTGAGGTTCTTTTGCAGGTCTACAACTTGTTGCTGATTCTTGCCTACGGTCTCTATGCTAGGGAGGGTTAGACTTTGCGTATTGAAGTGGCCCTGCTGAGAAGCTCAGTGGCATTGTTGCCTCAGTTGTTATACTGGCTCAGATGTTCTTGTGCCTTCCAGGATGGTGTTTTGCCATCGCAAGGCTTGGGGGTCTTCTTATAAACCCTTGGAGCAGCTGTGCACCTTGGCTGCTCTAGAGACAAGAAAATTTGTATCTGAGAGTACTGAAATTAGCTATCCAGTGCTTCTACCTATACATATTAAGAGTAGCTGAAGAGAATGCAGGGCGGAGCACGCAAGCCAAGTTTCTCCCAGTGGGCCTTTCTAGCCTTCTGTGAATATGGAAGAGCGCCATCTGAGAGGATAACAGAGCCGGTCTGCTCTTTGTCAGCAGTGATGCCTGAGGCCATGTGCATGGTACAGACCTGCTGCTGTAGCTGTGTCAGCAGAGTCCAGGCCATAGGCATCCTTCCGCCAGTGCTGGATCTTTAGCAAACCTCTGCTAACAGGTATGAATCCAGGCCGCGGAGTTTTAGCTGTACAGCCTCCTGACTTGAGAACAGGAGGATTAGGATGATTTTAACCTGCTGTTTCCTACTACCTCCTCATACATGCACTCCAAATAGATACTGCTGTGCTGGCAGAACTGTAATATATGGCTCACCTCAGCATAAAAATACTCAGATGACTGCTTGAGGGCCTGCTGCTTCCCAAGTTCCGTGTGTCATGTGTAGACCCTTCAGTGGAGTGTCTGATTAGGTGGCATCTCTTGAGATTGGTTCTGAAGCCTGGGACTGTTTCCAGAAGCAACTTTGGGATGTCTGCTCCCCGAGCGCCATCTACTGCCTGCCTGCGAGCGTCTGGACCACTGAGAGATGCCATCCCGGCCTCATTTCTGAGTCATGGTGGTGAGACCAGTGCTTCAGAGCCAGTCTGACCCAAACGTGCTCCGTTCATTCTCTGTAGCATGTCTTTCTTGCACTGCGTTATGTTATGACATGGTGTCTGTCGTTCCTGGTGGGGGCATTCATAAGTAGTGACAAATTCTGCACAAAAAACAGGATTATCCAAAACATACATTGTAACAGTGGCAGGATCTGCAGTTAGCTTCCCTTTGTGCGGTGCTTGTGTCACCAATTTTACCTAAGTTTTAGTCAGGTGACAGCCACGACTGGGACAAAGTTATAAATTCAGCTTCAAATAGTTACTGTTGTGGACTGTGCTGATTGAATTTCCTGTTGATTATTCTCTTAGATACAAGTCTGTAGCTTGCAGGTTGCATGATCTGCACAAAAATGATGTCCTATAAAACCAGCTTTTATGAGGGGAAGCTTTTTAATTTTTTTAACTGGCTTAAATGGAACCCATCTCATACGTATTCCAACAGCGTCATCTGGTGGAGTACGTTGTGGCTGCATGATCTCTGCTCTATATGCCGCTGCCCTTGAGGCTAACAGGATAAACTACAAAAGCCCTGGGTGCCTGTGGATGTAATCGAACCACTGCTGTCAGGAGTCAGGCTGCCCTGCCTTTCTAGGACACATGGCAACATTTAGCCTCGGTGCTAACATGCAGTGTGCATGTATAACTATACTGCACACACATGCAAGTGACAGTCACTTGCATCTTGGTCTGTGTCTTCTGTTCACTAAAGGTTTAGCCATGTGGCAGGCTCTTCTACCCACTCATCAAAAACAAACTGTGAATAAGCTAAGTCTAGGCTGAATAAGGAAGAAATGTGTACGTATGCATACTGTGCTCTTCCACTGAGTAGGAGGGATAGACCTAAGTGTGCTTTTAAGAACAGGTGGGAGAAGTGGTAGTGTTTTATGCAATGGTAGTTTCTGGCTCACAGAGGTGTTACCCTAAGGGGAAGAATGCCCTAGATCTGGAGTATGTAAGAAGGAGTGGTTCAAACTGGCAGTAAAAGCTCATGTGGGAGTTTTCGTTTTTGGCTTAGTGACTGTCTGACTATCTTGTTTTCTAGATTGCTAAAGTGGAGAAGTTGAAGCCTCTAGAAGTAGAACTGAGACGCCTGGAGGATCTTTCAGAGTCCATTGTTAACGATTTTGCCTATATGAAGAAACGAGAAGAGGAAATGAGGGACACGAATGGTAAGAGGCTGTGTGTTCCTTCAGAGGTCTGGAGCTCTAAGACCCTCATTTCCATTGAATGTGTTACAAGGATAGCATTTGGAGACTAAGCAATCACAGTGGTCTCTGCCTATTCTGTTTCTAGTAAGGGAAAATGCTCTGATGTTTCTCTTCTTCTGAAGCAGTCACCTAGTCCTGTGTGGCCCATTTCTAGAAAGCTTTTCTTTTTTTCTTTTTTCTTTGTTCGTAATGTGAACTATTCTGTACTATTTAGTGTTACCCTTTAACCATAATTTTACCTTGTTCCCTCTCACTGTCTCTCATTCTTCCCTCTGCATTTATTCTCAAGTACTGCTGGTGCTTGGGTAATTGTGCCTTTGTGTCATTCAGTGTCTTGTCTCTGAAGGTTTTCAGAGGTGGGGAGGGAAAATCCTGGGAATGTTGCCCTCCTAGGGAGCATTTTATGATGTCAAACTCCCACGTGATGGTTTTTTTGTGTGTTTCAGAATCAACAAACACCCGGGTTCTGTACTTCAGCATTTTCTCCATGTGTTGTCTCATTGGACTGGCCACCTGGCAGGTATTCTACCTGCGTCGTTTCTTCAAGGCCAAGAAACTGATTGAGTAAAGGAACAAGTCCTCCTCCCCCTCTTCACAGCCCCAGCTGGACACTGCTGGAACCCAGCCATGTCCTCCCGGAGCCATCTCACAAATGACACCTGCTGACTGGAGCTATTCTGCAGGAGCTCCCCAAAAAGGGGAGGGGAGCATAAACATTGGAAGCAACTGGGGACTTCAGAAATCCTGTTGGATATTAAGGGTGGGGGAGCTTGTGATGGGTTTGGGGATTCCTGGGGCAGCGATTAAATAAAAATGATTTTTCTAAGACAGCTGCAGCGAGCTCTTGCACTGTCTGTTCTCCTCTTATAATCTTGGCTTGATGATGTCTCCCATCTGTCTGTGACTGTAGCGTTACTCTGAGCCGCCTGATCCAGCTGAGCGTATTAGGTGCCCTGCAGCAAGCACCAGGGCATTGTTGGGGATTCCCCGTGTTGACCAGCTGAGATCTAAGCCTCATGCAGATAAAGGTGAGTGCAAAACAGTAGGTTCATCATTCCAGCATGGTCTGTGGTTGGAGGAAGGTCCAAGGTTTGGTCCCTGTCATGGACCTCGGTGTTTCTCCCTGTGGGAGCTGGAGTTTTTATGCTGATGGGTCAAGGCACTTAAGCATATGATGATTAGGTCTGGAGGAAAGGGGAGCCTTGGAAGGAGGGCTTGGTAATGTGTTTGAGCTTGGAAAGGACAAGCCGCTTTGCTCAAATTGGCTGTCCAGCCTTGGTCCCGTCCTTATTCCATGTGTTTGTGTTGGGTTTGCCTCTCTCATTCCAAAATGATGCCGCAGGTTTTCTGAAAGCTGTGATCATTGGTGACCTTTTGTGCAGAGAAGCGGCCTCAGTTAGATACAGTCACAGAGCAAATTGGAGCGGGATATGCTAAGAAACTTGATCCTAAATTGAACCGGAGATTTTTCTCATCTAGCAGTGTAACATTTATTCAGCAGGCAGGTGGCTGAACCTCATTTTCTGAGACATCAAAGCAAGGTGGGCTGCTGTCACTGTTGTGTGGCACAAAGGCCTATACCCTACTTTGAGGTCTGAGGATGCTTTGCAGGCTGGCAGGGGAATTGTTGGAAGGACATGAATGAACTTGAAAAGCAGTGCAGAGTAGGAATACGTTAATGCTACATCTGAGGGGTGTGTGAACTATGCCCTCCACAGAACTGTTACTCTGAGCGGTACCGTGGTGAGAGCAAGCAGCCATTCATGGTTTCTCAGCTGTCCAGATGCACTTATGTTGAATAAGCGAGGCTGAGGAAAAACAGGCAGGTTAACTTCCTGGAGTTGCGTGCTGCAGTTTTTAGGCAGTGATTAAAATTCTTAAGCCTTCTCTTCATTCCTTCAGAGCAAATGGTTTGGCAGCACAGCTTTCTGGTCTCAGGTGCCTCGATCCTTCTGGCATGGGAAAAGGTTATCATAGCCCTGGGCCCACCCTACCATGTTTTAAAAAGGAAAAAAATAAAAAAGCATTCATGATTTATAACTTGAATCTGATTTATTACCAGGAGGGAAATGGTTGTCCAGGGTGAAGCTATGGGAAAGGGGGTGAAAAGATGACATCCAGTTGTCTAAATAAGTTAGTGCTTTGTCACGGCTGAGATCCTGGAGTTGTTATTTCTACTGGCAAGTGCTTATATTGCTTTTCTTTTTTTTTTTTTTTTTTAAATAAAGCCACGTGAAGAATCCAAGTCTGCTCCTCTCCCTTTGCATCCACACTATCCTTGCACACTTTTGAAAGCTGTTACAGTGCAGAACAGCGGTGATGCCACGGGTCTGAATTACAAGTCATTTAAGGTAGCTTTAGGTCTTAACAGTTTGAAGCCTGTAGATCTGCTAAGGTTTTATGATTTGTTTTTATACAAGTTGAAAAGACAGAACACACAAGAGGCTTTCCCTCTCCTATCGATTATGACATCCTCTCCCCGTCCTTATCAGAATACAAAGATACCTTTTTCTCAAATGTGGTGGTGAGGCCTTAAGTTCCCCAGGTGACTGTTACGGTATCATTGTTGCAGTGCTGCAAGTTGATCCTCACTGTGCTGGTGTGGTTATGGGGAACAGACGGGCACTATTTGGGATTGACCTTGTAATGACAGGGTGGGGGATTTTTTTGATTTTTTTCAAATAAAATTTCTTTGGGGAAAAAAATTCACTTCAGTTGTCTTTGTGTCTTGTCCTCTGTGCATGTTCCTACTGACTGCTGTTTCCTACAGGCTGGGCTGTCGCAGGAAGCAGAAGGAGCACAGACCCCCGGCATGCCTTCGGGTTTCTCCAGCAAAAGTTCATTTCTGAAGAATTTAAGAGTTAAAGACGCTGGTGGGGTGCCAGGTGTATGGGTTTCTCCTAGGAGTGGGATTGGCACAAGTGCCGGTCATCCCAAAAGGTGTTGCTAATAGAAGTTACCTTTTGTTTCCTTTTTTCCCCTCCATTCTTCCTAATCATCTTCCTTCTGTGTAGAGATCTAGAGATTGCCAGTTTGTTTCACGCATGGCTGATAGTGAAATAGGGCTGGTGCCATAGGACACGAGGTTCAGTTTTTCACTGTCAGTTCCCAGGTTCGTTAAGACAAATTACTGTCAGTTTTGCGCTTGAGAGGAAAATTTAACTTGTCAGGCAGATGGGTTAGTCCTTGTGAGTGACAAATGCTTAGTGAAGGGAGTGATTAGGTATTTACTTGCTTCTGCTGTCAGATCACCTCCGCTGAGCCAGTGATCCTTTTGTTGTGCGGTGACCAAGTGAGATGTCACATGGCAGAGCTGAGGCCTTGCAAGTTCTACATAACTAGGTGGTAATATCCGAATTTCAATAGCGGAAATTCCCAGATCTTTGGATAAGGATTAATGTCTACAAGTTCTTGCTTGGATGAATACTTGAGTGTGTGAAATTGTACAGCTGTTCCCGTGCGGTAGGTTGGAGGTGGGGCTGTGCTGTGCTGTGGATGCAGAGCAGTCTGTTCATTCCATTTTACTTCTGGGAAGTGGGTTAAAGTTGAGCTATTGCAGATACTTGGGTCCAAGCCCATCTTTGTGTGTGACAGATGCATCGCTAGTAAATCTATAATTGCCTGTGGCAAACTGCATCAGAGGTTTTCAGCCTCTTCCACCCACTTGTCAATGTGACTAACAATTTAATTATCACACCGCTCACACAGCGCGTGAGCATTCCTCACTAAGGTATAACGCCGTGTTCCCCTCCTGCTCTGTCAGCATAGCTGCTGTGCGCCTGCTGTGGGAGGAGAACATTTTACACCGCTGCTCATTTCTTGCAAGTTGGTCAGAGATACGAGAAACGCGACACCTGTGCTGCCTCCTAACTGGCAAGATCAGTGTGTTTAGCCATGGAGCAGCTGCTGAGGGACTTCTGACTCAAACTGGTTTGCCAACTGGTTGGCAAGGTCTATGGGGGATTCCTGCCCATGTGTTTCATAAGGTCCTACTGCAGAGATCCTGAGAGAGCAGTGAGGCCTCTCTTACCTGCTGCAGATTTATGAAATGAATTTGTCTCAGTGCTTCAGCTGCGCCCTCTGCTGTGCTTATTTTGCTGCAGTCTGTCATAGCTCTGCCGGTATTGTTCGACTTTCGCACAGATCTGAACTGGGTATGTTTCTTAGAGCTGAAAAAAGCTGGGCATATGAAGTCCCTCGCACTTCAGGTTGTTCCGTCTGCTTCCTCTCCCCACCCTGAAACATTTATATCAGGGCCATCCGCTCATTCTTTTTTGTTTCTACCCCCAGACAATCACCAGTGCTGGTGCGGTGGCTCTGGGAGGCCTGCCTTCCTTGGAGATAGAGGAAAAAAATACACGTTAATATTTCTGGGACCTTTCTGTAAGCCTGGGAACTGCTGAGCCCAAGCTTTTGCCACAACACAGAAACCCTTTGCATTTGTTAAGCGTTTGCTCCACAAACTGCTTTGCTCTAAGCTGGAAGTTGTTTGCACAACAAGAAGCTCTGTCTCAGCTGCAGCTGAAGTGACAAACTGTCTGCAAAGTGGTGGCCGTTGATTGCTCTTATATTGCAAGTGGTTTGACTCGTTTTATTTCAGTTTTTACAATAAAACATTGAATAACTTCCTCAAAAAAAGCAGGGATAGAACTACTCTTGCATAGCTCAGTCTCACTTCTGTGGTTTCCTCTCACTTATTTCTTTTCATAACTGATATGCCTGAGGTGCTTCTGCCTGAGCTTAAAAACTGACTACATGATGTGATCTTTCCATAAGCTGCACCAGGAGGTCCAGTTACCTTTAAGCACACGATCTGTTCTCCTTGTTCTCTGGGGCACGCTATCCCCATACCTGCCACACAAATGAGGCATGCAGAAGAGAGGGCACCTTTGAGTTTTCCTACTGTATTGCACTGCAACTTCAGTTTGGTTTGCTGCAGAGCTTTACCTCTAGGTGGTTTTTCTACCCATACCAGTTGCTCATTCTGCTATATATGTATTTAACTAGAGTCTCATTGTGTTGTTGTCTTAATTGTAATTAACCATGGGGATGACTCTTCATTTCTTCCTTCTCAGTATGGGCTGTACTTTCCTTATGTTAGTAATGTAAACAGTATACTGCCTTGACTGCTGAAACTCCTTAATGACATCCTTGATCTAAGGCTCACATTCAGTATGGTTTAGTTTAAATAGCAGTGTACCTACCTGAGTCCAAATTTATCCTCGTGCAATGTTTAGCAAGAGACAGAATGGCATGTTACCTCTAGACCATGTGGTTTCTTTCAGTTAGTGGTTTAATTAAAAAAAAAAAAGAAAAAAAAAATTAAATTGAGGTGCCTACACTTCATCCACATTCCAGAGAATCTCTGTGGGCAGCATCTGTTTGTATTTTGAGCTGGAAGTGACCTGCAAGGGACCCATCATTGAGTCTGACTCGTGGCTCCACACAGCATCACCCAAAAATCAGACCGTATCTGTTGCTTGCTTTACATGCATCTTGCTGTAAGACTTACTGCACAGCACAGGGAAGCCAGAAGTGTGTGTGCAGTGGCTGCACCTGTGGTAGGTACTGTTGTGGTCATGTTATGGCAGCTGTGTCATTGTTGCAGGTACTGGACAAGATAACTGTACTTTTCCAATAAGGAAAAGGAATGTTGACTTTTTCAGTCAGTATTCTGGTGTTATACAGCTGTTTTAGGCTCTTTAATCTCAGTTCCATGAGCCTTTGGAGCACTGGTTTTTATTGATTACTATAATTATTTTTTTTGTCCATGTTGCATTTAGAAAGGTACTCTCTTTGCAGTGGAAGGATGGAATCCTACTTAGCAGAATGTGTCTGAGTTTTTTCATGTACAAGTTCTTTTTTTTCCCCCCATAAAACCACAGTACCCTTTTTACTACTTCTAAGGACACAGTATCTGTATGGCAAAGGTAAACTTTAGAGGACAAATTATTTTTAAAATAGAAGTTTATAATGGAAATGCAGAACAGCTTTGTAACGTGCACCCCCTTGGTTCACACTGAGCAATAAAAACCTTCCCCAAGGTATGAGGTGGAAGCCAACCTGCTCTGTTGTATCTGGTTTTAGGGACTTACCCCTCAGCTCCTGCAATCCCCTGTGAGTGCAGGGTCAGGTATCCAAAAGCGATTTTTTCTCATCATGAAGCTGCTTTCTGATCAGTAGCAGTGGCTGTAGGGCTTTGAAAACAAAACGCCAGCATCATGACAATGTGCATTACCTATGAAGAAATCAGACTGTTTACTTAAGGTGAAGGTTGCCGATATTTTCTTATGACAGCGCAGTTACTGACATTCTGTCTCTATAATGTTATCTATGAAGTTTTCAGTTTTTCATCTCAGAGAAAAATGCCACAACTCTGGAGTGGCACAGTAAGGGATGGGTGTTATTTGTGGTGTGAAGCGTGAGTCCATCACAGCTGACCTCATCTTCAGGGCAGCCGTCTGAGCTTGGCATACAATTGCAGTTTATCATCATGTTCTCCCAGGAACAATCATTTTTTCAAAAACCTGTGCTACGTGTAGTATATTTAAGGAAAAAGCAAAGATGATATGTCTGATAAGAAATAATGCCCTTCTTTTGGACACGAATCAGGTACTTCAGAGAACGTTTATCAAAACGTATCTCGCAAGGTTTCCGAGAAAGCAGCCCTGAAGTCTCGACTTCGAAGGGGACAGACCGACTGCTCCGTCCAGGACTTGTTTCGTGGGCCAGACAGGCCCAGAGCTGCGCAGTTACTCCCCGCACGGAGCAGGCCCGGCCTGGAGCGCCGTCGACCCGCGGGAAGGAGGCCCGCCCCAGCTCGGCAGCCCCCGCCGGAAGGCCGGAGGCGCCCCGCGGCCACCCTCGCCTAGCGGCTCCCGGCCCGGGCCGGCGGGGGCGGGAGCGCGGAGGTCGGCGGGCGGCAGGAAGCGGTTCCGGGTCGGCGGCGGGAGCCAACATGGAGCCCGTCGGGCGCGCGGGGCCTCGCTGAGGGAGAGGCCGGGCCGGGCCGTGCGGCGCCGCGCCGCCATGTCGCTGGGCGAGTACGAGCGGCACTGCGACTCCATCAGCTCCGACTTCGGTAACGAGTCCTCGGGCCGGGGCGGCTCCCGCGGCGGTGGCTGCCTGCCCGGCGAGCAGGAGGAGCTGCACTACATCCCCATCCGCATCCTGGGCCGCGGCGCCTTTGGAGAGGCCACCCTGTACCGCCGCACCGAGGTAGGCCGGGCCGGGAGCCCTCCGCGGCCCCGTCCTCCTCTCCCCGCCGGGGGTTGCGCAGCCCCGTGCCCGCGCCGCCGCCGGGCGGACTCCGAGGGGCTGCCGCTCTTGTACAGCACCCTGCGGGTGTGGATGTACGATTTTCCCTTTATTGAATCGGAGCTCGTTCAGTCCACGGAGACGAAACAAACTTTGCTTCCTTTCCCCGGAAGCCTTGTCGTTCCTTTTCCTGAGTGCCCCCGGCTAGAAGAACGGCTGCAAGGGCGCCGTTCTCAGTGACACACAGCACAACTCGGAGCTCGTTGTTGCAAAGAACCTTTGTCTGAAATCTGTAAAGGCGGGAAAGCCTGTCTGCCTTTCCTGAAACTTTTAATTTCCTGCCATAAAGACACGTTGCTCTCTTCAGAGTAGCATGTGTTTAATTAAAAGATGTTTTTGTGTTTCAGGATGACTCACTCGTGGTGTGGAAGGAGGTGGACCTGACCCGTCTGTCAGAGAAAGAGCGTCGTGATGCTTTGAATGAAATCGTTATCCTTGCTCTGTTGCAGCATGAGAACATCATTGCGTACTACAATCACTTCATGGATAACACCACGTTGCTGATTGAGCTGGAGTACTGTAATGGTGAGGTCCTTCCTCTTACCAAAGCAGGCTGCCGCATTGCTGAGTTACCGTCTTACACAGCCTGCAGGGAGCATTGCTGGGGTGTCCTCTGGGGGCAGAGGAACAGTAGTGGATTCTGCTGCTTCCTGAAGAAGAGATTAAAAATGGTTCTGGTTGATTTGTGCCCCTGTAGTCAGTGTAGACAGTTCAGTGGGCAGTTTCTTGAGCATTGAGAGCAGCTGGTGCAATGGGAGAAGTGGGTTACTGGTAGTATGCGCTTCTAACCTGCCTTCTTTTGTTCTTGCAGGAGGACAATAAGAAAAGAGTATGAGGATATTTGGGCCTCTCTGCCAGTACAGAGTGGGGCTGTTTTCAGTCACATAATCACCAAAGGAAGGAGTCTGTTTATAAGTCAGAGCTTGAAAATCTATTGGCGTGCTGCGATCAGGCCTTCTTCCTGCCTTGTGCTGCCAGCTTCTGTGTTGACTGTTAAAAAAAAATAATACAGTCCCACTGCTGGTGGAGAAAACTTTCAAATTTCATCCAAGAGTAGATCAGACGGTGGCATTTGCAGCTTGCAGGGTAAACAGCCCTGGCTGGGATGGAGAGGAAGAAGGATTTGAGACGAGTGTCTGAGCCGCAGCTGCTTTTAGACAGCTAGAGGTAGTATGTGGCTGGTATTGCTAGAACAGGAGGCTGACTGGAGCTGCAGGCTGCTTTTTACGTGGTGGGCGGGACAGCTCACCTGGTTAGCTGTCCTCTGTGTGTTTAGGGGTTATCAGCTTTGGGGTTTTTTGGTGGTAGAGACATACTGTGGCATCGTCTTTGACAAACAGCTTTTCCCAGGACTGGCTGAGGAAGACGGCAAACCTGCACGAAATGTTTCTGCCAAACATCCTTGCTGGCACATTGGCTAAAGCTGGTTTTGCCTTTCCAAATTCACTGCTTTTCATTATGCTTGGTGGAGTTCAATGGAAAAGTAGGGAAACGTGAGCTCCTTCAGGCACAGTTAGCTTTAGGAATACTCTGTGAGCATTTATCAGCCCAAAATGTCTGTATGCTTGGAGCCGTTACAAATTAATCAGAGGATTATGGAGAGACAGTGGGTTGTACTGAGGTCTGTAGTGTATGTCAGTGGTTCTAAACTGCTTGCTTTGCTGTGAGACAGTAATGAAGAGATGAGTACGTGGCCTGCCTTACCTGAATATCTATGAGTGGCACAGAAGTAGGGATGTGAAAAGGAGAGAGCCTCATTTACGCTTAAGATTATGATGTTTGCCAATGGTTGTGTTTATAGTTGTACCTGCTACAGCATACGCTTGTATTTTTTACAATGTCAAGCACAAGATCATTTGTAATTCTTAGAGTACAGCTGGAATAGTTGCTATGGGACACTTCTCAGAATCCCAAAATATAGCTGAGACAAAAAGCATAGCTGAATATCCAAAGTCTCTGCTGTTTAATTAGCACACCCTTTCTGGGGGTCTGGTGAATATTAGCCCCACTGTACAAGTGAGCAAACTAACCTGTGCAAAGTTCTGTCTGTGTTCAGTGGTACCATAAGATTTGGATTTATCATGAAAATAACATCATTGAATACACCTGAAACACATCTGAGAAGAAATATTCTATAAAAAGAGAGAAAACAGAAGAAAGAATAGAGTCAAAAAGTTAGATGGGATCAGATGGAACAACAAAAAAAGTAATTTGGTTCTGTTTTGGTATGTGTGCAGAGAGCTATTGATCATCTGAATCAATTAGAATTTATCTCCTTGTGAAGGGTTGTGGTGATGTAGTACTTGGTGAGCTGCACTTTGGCTAAGAAAAGCTGCCAAAAAAAGATGGTAAAAATATTGGAAACGAGGAACAGAAAATGCTGAAAAGCTCTGTATTCTGAATTGCAAGGAAGGAGGTTCGTGAGAAGTGGCAGTTTAACTTTGCTTAAATTGTGAATGTGGAGAGTCACTCGTGGATCGTTTACATACATGAACATAAGGCCGGAAAAGGAAATGTGGTGAGAGATCATAGCGTGACAGAATGAGAAGAAATTAAGCAAAGAGAATCCTGACTGGAATATCAGAAAAATCTCCGTACTGCAGAAGTCTTGTCTCTTCAAGGAGACAGAGCAGCCATTTTTTTGGGGGGGACATGTACAACAGGACAGGCTCAGAAAAACAGCAGGAAGCTGTCTTGCACTACACCCATGGGTATAAAACGGGGCCGGGTGTTCTGTTACTATTAGGATTTAATATACAGTAATTGGGAAGTGGAATAGCAACAGGATATGGTCAGAGATTTGGTATTTACTGGTAAGACGTTAATCTGGCAGAGTCTCACTGCCCTCAGCACTCCACGTGATTTCTTTTAGTGCTTCTTTCGGTTTGTGAGTTGCCTTGAAGAGGCAGCCTTTGCTGCTTTCAGGCTCCCGTTGGTTGTGCTACTGTTGTCAACAGTTTGTGAATCTTTCATCAATGTATTTGACAGCTCAGATGGAGAGGCAGCTCAGATTAAGTGGGGAAAGGCAGTAATTGGTGTTTTCAGAGACTTCTGTGTCTTACAGTGCTGGTGGCTTTTTTTGGTGTTTCGTTGTTTGTGTTTTAAAATATATATATATATATATACATATATATATATATATATATATGTATTTGTTCTGCTGAAAACATAAGACTTAATCTCACGTGATTTGGTGTACAGGTTAAATGTTTGCATATGCCAAGAAGCTGGGGAAGTTCTTAGATGGAAGAACTTAATTTTGTGCCTGCCCAGTGTAAGTGGAGAGCATGGAGAGAGAGCTGCAGTGATTCACTGGGTCTTTTATGGGATTTGAGCATTCCCAGCGGTAAGGTAGCAGAGTAACTGCTGCCATTAACTAAGATGATCCTCTGTCTTTCTCACTCACTTATTGTTACAGGAGGGAATCTCTACGATAAGATTCTGCGTCAGAAGGACAAGTTATTTGAAGAAGAGGTAATTTGGACTGGTTTCGGGAAGCAGTGGGGCTGGCTTTGTGTTCTGGAGCTCTGCCTGGTGATCTGAGTGTTTATGCTCTTCCATATCACTGATGGGAATTTTCTTTGTAATTCTGGTGGTTGACATCCTTCCTTTCCTGTTGAATACTGCAGACATTTATGCACAATCAGAAACTTGTTATTTTCATTTTTGGCTATATCTAGACAAAACAAGCTTCCTAGTGAGGAATAATGAAAGAGTGCACTCAGTTGCCTTTTGTTGTCCCATCATCTTGGCTAAAAATTCACTTTAAAATCTTTTTTCATACTTGCTACTCAGTTTACCTCTTAAACATTTTCTGAGTTCTTTTCTGAGTAATTATCCTGAAGCTATCTCACTGCGGACTTTTTTTTCCCCACACATATATTCTGCTGTTTCTACCTCATTGAGATGATGGTTATACTTTACTTCTCTTATACAACGCATTTTAAGGCCTCCTGACTCATGGTGAATATTAAATGATCTCAGTTAAATTCTAGAGAGCTCAGATGTAGATCTTTCCTATCTTGTCATTAACTGTCTTTGCTAATTCTTTTAACTCATTGAATTCTGTGTTGCCTGTCAGGACAGGCGCTGTGAATGGCACTAGAAAATTCAGAGATTTCCAAAACAGGAATTCCTGAAGGTAATGATATGCTTTCGTATTGCTGAGAGAGGAATGAGTGTGGTTAAGCCTCCTTGCTGTGCCTCTCTGTGACAGGGATGTCAAGTTTTTTTTTTATTTATTTTACGGGTCTTTTTTGGGTTATTGTTTAAGCCTCACGTAAGACTTTTATTTCTACCTTTACAGATGGTGCTTTGGTATCTCTTCCAAATTGTATCAGCTGTGAGCTGCATTCATCGAGCAGGAATTCTTCACAGGTATGTGCTGCATGGCAGACAGCTGAGGTAACAAGTGCCATTTGTGATGTGAGTGCACAACTCCTTTGAGTACCCTTTGCTTTTGTGTTTAAAGGAAGCCAAGAGATTCTCTGTTCAAAGCCAATCTGCCTAGATGTTAAATATCACATCTGTAAGGATTTTTTTTGTTGGACTAGAAATTGTGTTCTAATAAACATGACAGAAATTTTGTATCAGAAAATGGAGTAGCTCTCTTTGCTGCACCTTTGTGAACAAAGAGTTAATTCATATGGGAAAGGAGTGAATTGGTCCTTTACTGACACAGCACATAAATGATGTTTGCTAAAGTGGATAGGAAGAACAGTTACTACTGGCCGAGGGCACTTCACACCCACTGGACAAGTAATAGCTTGAGACCAATGATTCCTGGAGGCCGACAGCTATGGAGACTCTGTGTTGGTGTTTTGCCTTAAGGTCACTGAGATGAGGATTTGTCCCAGATTTGGCTAAATACCATGTTATTAGCCTGTTATTTAAGGAAGTTAGCAGGTAGTGGTAATTTAGACATTGACTCTAAGATTTTAATGAGAAGCTAAGTTATCTTTCTGATGCTTTGCCTGTTTGGGAGGGGTAAATTTCATTGCTTACGTGTGCTTAAGAGTGCCCAATGTGTGGGCAGAGTGAGGAGGTGGTGACATTCTGGAGAGTATTGCATATATAGACAGTGGTTTCCAGCAAGGTTGGATCACGTGCTGCACAACATCCTTCTATAATGAACAGAGCTGTGTGAGGATGCTCATATCTTTGAGACAGCATCCTGGCTGCTGACAGTCTGAATCTCTGGTTAATCATCAAGTCTTGGTAATGAACAGTTAGTACCTTATGCTCAACAAAGCGGTGCCTAAGTTTTTTGACCTAAAGCAGACGTTGTGTCTGTGCTGCTTTGCAGTGATTTCCTGCTTTCTGGTGCCCATCTTTGCAGCTGGGGAATGCGTGGCCCCACATCCATCCATAACAATGAACTGAACAGTTATTTAAATGTTTGCAGTGATTTCTTTCTGCTGCAGACGTTGTCAGAGTGATCCAGGACTTTGTGATGCCCCAAGGGGACGAAAGCAAAGTGCTGCTTTACTTGATATTGCCCTGATCTACACAGGGAAGCTAGGTAGGAAAAGGAATGTTACAGAGTGATGGCCATGGGAAGCGTGGGGTTTCCTCTCTATATCAACAGCGTCTTGTATTGTTCTCTGATTCTACCTGTAACTCATTCAATCTGGAACAAAATACTTTCAGTGAGACTTCGAGTGAAGCATTTTGTTGGCCATCAGCCTTTTGCTCTTTGGGATATAGTATGTCATGTTATAATTTGGACTTGTTCCTGAAGTGTAAAGTAGAGGGATGTTACACTCACATTCTGGAGTAGCATCTGTTTTGCACTCTCTGTTTATATTTGCATGCGTACATATTCATGCAATTTTTTAGCGAGATCAGAGATTTGGTTTGGATCCACTCATAAAAACAGGGAAAATAAAACTTGTTCAGTGACCTTCAGCTGAGAAGTGATTGAGAGGAGTAAAAGAGAACCATCTTTGCTCTGTGGCCTTTGCAGAGGTGTTTGGAGCCTGAGCTTTTTACACTGTGTTGTGGTTTTGTGGGCATCTGATAAAATATGGCTAACTGCTGTTATAGCCTTGGTGCCTGGGCTCAGATTGCCTTTGGAGAGCCGTCTGTGTGAGAGTTTGCTCTTGGAGTAGCAGTTACCTTATGGGGGAGCATGGTAGTATGTGGGAAACTGAAATCTGGAAGTATATTTCAGCCGCATTTCTCTTTCTCCTTCTAGAGATATAAAGACATTAAATATCTTTCTAACCAAAGCAAACCTGATTAAACTGGGAGATTATGGGTTGGCAAAGAAGCTGAACTCTGAGTATTCTATGGCTGAGACTGTGAGTATATGCTTTCTTTTGTGCAGAACTGAGGGTTGGAGTTTGTTTTTTCTTGCTTATTTTTCCATTTCATCTCTGCATGCCTTGCAGGGATCAGGAATGCTCAACTTATTTTCTGTGTTTTTCCTTCCTCTTTCCACCTAACTCTGATCTCACTGATAATGGTGTATTTGCTGATGTGTTGCAGCCTTCAATTATGCTTGCTCCCAGGTTATCTTTCTGAGGTTTAAACTAAAGATAGGTCACACTGTGGGCGTGGAATTGCACCAGAGCCAGCATAACTACGTTAGAGAGCACTGGTCTTTCTTTAGTACCTAGGCACTGTGCTTCCAAAGGTGAATCTACGTAACATGGAGGTGTTGCTGTTTGAGGGCACAGAGACAGCACAGTCACATCAATATTTCTAACACTCTCCCTCTGGGCTAGTTAAACCCAGTTCAGCAAGTTAAGTTAACCTGGTCATGCTGCTGTGCTAGCAGGACTATTTTGGCTCAGCTGGGTCTGAGATAGCTTGGATCTATTTCCCTGACATTGCACTATGCCATAGATACGCCTCTTTTCTATTTAGGCTCTGAACTGAATTACAAAGAAGCAAGAGAGGTGCTTCTTATGGTAGATGTATAGTTTCTTGGTAATGCTGTTGGTGCGTGGGAAAGCTTGTAGAAAAAAATAATTCTACGAGAAGGCTGTCAAATTTGGCTTTGTTCCAGACCATTCCAGAAAACAGTTTCAGAGCCATGGTTATGAAACAGGATAAGCTGTATTGCAGGCACCTGAATGGCTTGACTTAGATTTCCCAGCTCCGTTAATTTCTGTGATTGCGCACTAGAGTTGGAAAGGGAAACATTGTCTGGATGTCTCCTATCTGCTAAAGGCCTTTATTACAGTTTAGGATGCAAGCCAACCTGCACATCCCCTTACCAGGCCTTATTAGATTTATGTAAGCTATTGGTGCTCTGTTAAGATGTGCAGCCAGATGCTTGCCAACTTCCTTCCAGAATATGAGCACTATTGTGCAGTTGCACAGTAAGTGGGACCTCAAGGCCACTGCATAAAGCCCTTGCTAAGCTGGGCTGTAGCAAAAACATTTGTTTTGTCTCATTTTTCGTGGCTTACTGACTTTCAGAGCAACTGCAGTCTGTGCTATGAACTTTTATTATTTTTGCCTGTGTTGGGTATATTCATCTATACAACAGCTTTTTTTCCTCCGTCCTATTTTTGACTTACGAAAATCTTTTCGTTAGATGTTTCCAACCATCTTTCTTTTGTACTTTCTGGCTGTGCTCCAGGCCAGCTGTTCAATTTGTGGTCTAATGACCAGTGGCAGTCTGCAAGTTGTCTGTTGTAAAATGAGTGCAAACCATGTTATTGTTAGTATTTTTCATTATAAAATTTGTAACAGTCAAATTATGAATTTATAAAATAGGTACATCTTGCTTACTAAATGTTTGTCTCTTAATTTGTTACCCTTCCTCCCAGTTACCAAGGAAGATATAGAAAAATATGCCTTACATTATCCTTTCCTTGAAAAAGATGCAGTGTCCTAGTTCTTTTTGTGGTATTCCATCTAGCTGAGGTTCTAAGCCTTCCTGTGGTTAGGACTTGTGCAGCGATGTAGCTGTCATACTGTGTAAAAGGAAATAGAAGGTAGAATGGAAATGGTACACCGAATGCCTAACAAGCACTTTCAGAATCTACCAGTCTAATGAAAGACAGCCTTTGTAGTCCTTGGAGTTTTGTGAGAAAGTTGAAAGGGCAGCTATAAATATTTCCCCTTTCCTTAAATCTCGTCTTTTTGTATTATTTCAGTGTCTGGTTGCTTGCTAGGAAATGAGCTCAGTTCATGGAAGCTTAATTCTTACACCTTTTAACCTGCTCTTTGTGTATCACCTTTTTGTGACTTTGAGCTTTACCATTATTTCTGTTATAGCTGGAAAAGCTTCTCTATTTAAGTGCTGGGTTCTTGGATTTGAGGCAGGGGGCTTAAACACTGTTCAGGAAAGCCCACTTCTGAAGTGTCAGCCTTTCAGGTAGGACCAGTGCCAGCTTTCTGCATACTGACCCCAAAGTAAACCCTCCTTAATCAAGAGACAAAGTAGCCTTTGTCGGGTTGGACCTTGTCATCAGAGTGGCTCCATAGGTGCAGGCTGACTTATCTGTTAGAAACTTTGCTAGGTCCCTTTTCCATTAATCTCTTGGCAGGGTTTCTGTATAGCTGGTCAGTATGTGAAGCCTAATTACCCTTAACTGCAGTATATTTAAGAGAGGAGCAAGTCCTTGTTGTGCTGTTATGACTGCTGTTCTGTTGAGAACCATGTACTACATCAGAAGGTGAGCAGAGGTGTTTAGGATCTTGTTAGAAATGCAGGCACAGGCTTGTGGGTGAGGGAGGAAGAAGTGTGCTGCTTGTTCCCATCCCTCCAGCACATGCTGGGGGGGATGTGTAATCTGTATCACTAATGCTGTGTCAGAGCTTTGTTGAATCCTGATGCTCATGAACCTGTGTGAACAGGTGAGATGCAGAGCTTCAGAACTGAAAATTGCTAGATTGTTTCTGATTTTTAAATGTTCTTTTTTCCTAGCTGGTAGGAACTCCTTACTACATGTCTCCAGAACTCTGCCAGGGTGTAAAATACAACTTCAAATCAGATATTTGGGCTGTGGGCTGTGTCATCTTTGAGCTTCTTACTTTGAAGAGGACCTTTGATGCTACTGTAAGTCTGCAAACCAGGATGGACTGAATAACCTTATTTTTATCACTCTGAGGTACACACTTGGCTCATAGCTTTCTTAATTCATGTTTTTCTTTCACTGCTGTTTAAATCTGCTGATGAAGAAACCAGTGGCCTGGGAGTGCCAATAGCAGTCAGAGAAATTGCTTGCAAGATTTTCCCATGGGTGCTTCCATGGCCTTTGCCAAACCCATTCCTCTCTGGCCCCTGGGTTTCACAGAATCACAGAATTGGAGGGGTTGGAAGGGACCTCCAGAGATCATCAAGTCCAACCCCCCTGCCAAAGCAGGTTCCCTACAGCAGGTCACACAGGTAGGCATCCAGGCGGGTCTTGAATATCTCCAGAGAAGGAGACTCCACAACCCCCCTGGGCAGCCTGTTCCAGTGCTCCGTCACCCTCACCGTAAAGAAGTTCTTGCGCACATTCGTGCGGAGCTTCCTATGCCCTAGCTTCATCCCATTTCCCCTTGTCCTGTCCCCATGCACTACTGAAAAGAGTCCGGCCCCACCACCATGGCCCCCACACCTCAGGTATTTATAAACCTGGATCAAATCCCCTCTCAGCCTTCTTTTCTCAAGGCTAAACAGACCCAGTTCACTTAGTCGTTCCTCATAGGGGAGATGCTCCAGGCCCTTCACCATCTTTGTGGCCCTCCGCTGGACTCCTTCCAAGAGATCCCAAATTACCAGATGCTGTATCCTGTTTACCAGATGCTTACTACAGACTGTGTCCTGGTTGTGGGTGAAACATCCTTTCCTCCACAAGAGGGAAGTGTGTGATTGTGTACTTGGGTTTGTTTGTTGTTTTTTAGCATTACCAGCTGTGTCCAACATTGTGTAGAGAAAATACTAAGCCTTTGGATTTTACAGGATTTAGTCCTGTTGCCCTTTCCCAAAGATTGGGTGCAAGAGAAGAGTTGTCACGCTGGCATGGAAATGGTAAAAGGGAGCATAGCTGGCTGGAACATGCAATTTGACTGCTTGTGAGATGAGATGGGGAAAGCTGCAAGCTGGAATGGCACAAGATCTGTAACCCTTAAAAGAATCATGTGAAAATACCATAACTTCCTGGCTATAGAGTTCACATCAGCTATGCTACTGTGTGGTGTTTTGTGCTGTGTAGGAGCTTGCATACAGAGAGGAGAGTGTTCTCCTTTGACTGTTAGAAAATTTGATGACAAGGCAGGTGTCACCAAGTCCTAACTATCAGAGGTACCAGCACTGCAGTACTTATTATTCGGTTTCTGGAGAACCTGGAGACCGAGATGTGTCCTGATCAGAGAATGATGAAGAGAATAATGGAGGCCAGCACCACCTCTCCCTCTGGGCACAGTACATACACCATTCAGTTCCCTTACAGCTGGTTTCTGTTTTGTGCCTAGAATCCCCTGAACCTTTGTGTGAAGATTGTTCAGGGAAATCGCGCCATGGAAGTTGATTCCTCTGTCTACTCTTGGGAGCTAATCCAGATGGTGAATTCCTGCCTAGATCAGGTTGGTGAAATACTTAATTTTCAGACATCCCTGCCCAGCTGTGCAATTCAGATGCAAAAGGGAATGATGTGCCTGTTTCAGCATGAGGGCTGTAGATGCAGGGTAATCACTGTGAGGCCTGAGGCATCACTAAGGCTGGGTTTCTTCCAGTTGTCTTAGGACGCCTTTCGGTTCTGCAGGCTCTGGAGGGATGCTGGGCTTGCTGTGATGACAACTATTTTACAGACTCGCAGAAGAAATTATTTTCTCATGCAGTGTTACGGAGGTGGAAGCTTCATCTCTGTACAGTCTGGCTTTCTGACCATGACTGTAGATTTCTATAGGAAATAATTTTTTTGGAAGCAAGGGTAGTGTGAATATATTCAGAGTGGGTAAGTCTGCACTCAAGCATTTATCCCAATTCATTCCAAATATTTAATTAATTCCTTTCTCTTTTGAAGGGAGGCAGGGAAGAAGGTCCATGCAACCTTGTACCAATATATCACTGTAGATGATGAGCATTTCCCAAAGAATGACTTACTGTTCACTTCTTTCAGGATCCAGAGAAGAGACCCACTGCAGATGAGCTGCTTGAACAACCCCTTCTCAGCAAACGGAGGAGGTAATCGGATAGATGGTCTTGCCTGAAATCTGATCAAGCCAGGTGGTAGAAAGAGCAGGAAGATTTGTACAGACTACTGGCATTTATAATTCTGAAGCAAAGTCCTTAAGTTAATTTGTCCTCATCTGAGGCAGTTTTTGAAGTATACTTCATCATCTTTAGGAGAGAAGCGCATTTTAGCTTTCTTGTTTTCTGGTCAGTTGCTCTGCCTGTTGAGGCATGGTATGGTGAGAAAGATACCTGCATTTCTGGTCTTGGGAACTGGTATATTTAGAACCTGGATGCATCTGTCAGTCCTTTGAGGAATGCTAGTTTCTGCTTTTCAGATGTCCGAATGAAGTGGTACGTTTAGACCCTCGCAGGATCATTGAAAAATGCCTTTCATAATACATATCTCACACAGTGTAGACACATTTTTTTTCCTGTACCTCTTTCTTCCTGAGAGAGTTGTACTGAAAATGGTTCATTTTAACTTAGTTTGACCACCAACCTGCACGCACTGTCTTTTTTTAAAGATAGAACAGTATTTTGGACTCTTTGGATCCCACTTTGGTTGCCTTGGGGGCAGTAAGCTTAGTCCTTTGTATTTATATTGTTTTACTTGGTGATCAATGAAGTTTGAGTTTTGTCTTGCTATATGCACCACCATAAATCTCAAACCCTGATAAAATATAGCCCATCAAGGTAATCCTAGTGCAATATGGGTATTGGTTGGTCAAATTTTGGAATACATCTAGTTTGTTCTCAGCACTTCTGGAAGTTTGTTCGCTCTGTGGCACATTACTTCTGCCCTACTTGGTGTATTGCAGTGAGCTGGTAAACAGCTGTCGTATTTCCTCCAAGACAGAGCAGCAGTTTGTAGGAAAGGAAAGCAGTCTATGTGTGTGCTGCTTATCAGTAAATTGCTTTGGGAAATGTGGTGTTGTTTCCTAAAATGCTTTTTGTCCTTTGGCAGAGAGATGGAAGAGAAAGTCACACTGCTCAATGGGCCAAATAAGCGACCAAGGTAATTATTTTGGCACATGTTTGGAAAGGAAGTCTGGGTAGAACAGCTCACTGGAGAGGAACTTTGCTGATAGTATTGGTCTATGACAGCCTTAATGGAATAAAGTTTTAAGGAAGTCCTTAAATGCTAGTATTTAGACATGTTTGATATATGTTGTACATCCTACATTGTACTCTGCCTTTTAGATGCACATGTATGGCTGGAACCATACCTTAACAGGTCTTATACAGCAGTATAATCTGTCCTGTTGAGGATGTAGTCTTCACAACCTAAATATCTGAGGCTGTAATGCAGATTTCTGCTTTCAGGCAGATTTCCATGAGCAGGAGAAACATGACTATCTGAATGCTGAATTTGAAATGGTTACCTTTCATAGAACTGGATATATGCAAAAGTTCTGCTTAGTGAAGGAGATAGCAGTACATATCACATGTGTACAGTTTCCGTGACTTGTATATCTGTTGAATTACCACATAACTTAACGTTTCTTCCTGATAAACTCGAGCACTTTATGTGAGGTTGTTCCAGTTCATGAGTTGTTCACAAACTGTTTGATTATGACTTCCATTTCGCAATCTGCTAGTGTATTGGTTCTGCAGTGAAGAGTTGTATCTCCCCCAAATGGAATGCCTGTCATTTAAATAAAATGGAGATGGGGGAATTTAGAAGCTTTTGAGCAAGATTTCGTGACTTCTTTATGAATGAGAACAATTCCATGGCAATTCATTGAAAGCCCAGGGGTTCTGTTGTTTTTAATGATATCAAATTGGATCGTAGGCTTTCTTTAACCCTTACTGGAGGCTGTTTTCACTACTGCTCAGAGGTGTATTTGATCCTGAGCCAGTCTATAACAGTCGAGGCCTCACAATGAATGAAGAGAGCAATTTGTGAAAATACAGACTGTGAATGGTTGTGAAGGTCTGCAGCTTGGGCTTGGGGAGACCAGTAGAGAGAGAAAGCAGTAGGAAAATGCATGATGACAGTGATGTCAAAATTATTAAAAGCATGTGTGTTTTGGGGGGGGGGTTCTTGTGCAGGTCGAGTACTGTGAATGAGGCTCCCATTGCAGTGGTGACTTCACGCACTAGTGAGGTGTATGTTTGGGGGGGCGGGAAGTCCACCCCCCAGAAGCTGGATGCCATCAAAAGTGGCTGCAGTGCACGCCAGGTGTGTGCTGGTAACACTCACTTTGCTGTGGTGACAGTGGAGAAGGAGCTCTACACTTGGGTGGTAAGTGAGAGAAACTGCAGGAAGGGGGGATGGTGGGAAGGGAAAGTTAAAATCCACCACCAACCAATCGTGAGCATGTTAAAGTTGGATGGGAAGCAGCCTGGAAATAGAGAAATTTGACTGCAGCGGACACTGCAGGAGGCCATCTGCTTTGGCAATGACTCAAATCTCCCAGGACAAATGTGCTTTTGGGTGAAGTTTTCCATCATGCTGGGAGGTGCACTGGTTGTGCACCTAAAGATTGTAAGTGGTAAATGTGTGGGCCCAGACATCAAGTCAAACATCTCTTCTGCTTTCTGGTGACCAGAAGTGCAATGAAGGATTTGTGGTATACTGTTGTCTTTGATGTCACTTGCTAGATGTTCCTGCAAAAATGCCCACTGAAGTCTTTGAGCTAGCTATTAGTATTTTAGTTTTGGCTTCAATGCTACTCAGAGTTGTTGGGGCTTTTTTTTTGTTTCATTTTTCCTTTTTTCCTACAGCCTATGTAGATCTTTCTGCTTTGGTGACATTTATGTAATGGGTTTTTGTTGCAGCCATTAGGGTTTAGAAATGCTGATTAAAAAGCTGAAGGATGAATTGTACAGACGTGGATTCTGTAGCTTGGCAGGTGAGAAAAGAGCAGGGATTCCTCACCAATGCTTAAACCCGCCAGCTGGTGGCCTGAGACCACATCAGTCATTTGTGCACAACTTTTGAACTGTGCTGATGTTTAAAGTGTTGCCACTTAGCTAGCAGTCTCTTCCCTAGAGTATTTAATGCTTTCTCTTGTCCTGTGCTGTCTTCTTTTGTTCCTTGGAGACACTGTAATTCTTGGCACTGTGTCAGGAGTTGCAGATATATAAACTTACCAGATGTTTGTTTTTTTTCTTGCAGAATATGCAGGGGGGCACCAAGTTGCATGGGCAGCTGGGGCATGGGGATAGAGCATCCTACCGGCAGCCGAAGCATGTGGAGAAGCTTCAGGGAAAAGCCATTCGCCAGGTGTCTTGCGGAGATGATTTCACAGTATGCATCACAGGTGAGACATGGAAAGGTACTACCATCCCCTCACTTTGCTATGCTCTGAACTTGCTTTTAACTTCACAGAAGGTCAGCAGAGCAGCATTATGCAAAAAGGAGAAAGTCCTGGGTGTTACCTAACTTTCAGTTTTGTGGACTGAACATTCAGTAGTGGAGATAGATGGAAGTCATTATATATGAAAAGATGTTGACTCCCAAGAAACCTGGATGATTTTTTTTTCCTAAGGATGCGTCTCTTTTTGATGATGAAAGTGATGGTTCTGCACAACCCCTCGTGGCTGTGCAGCATCCGTACTCTTATCGGCGCATATGTTGCTTCTCACACATACCTTGTGTTTAAAGGCAGAAGAGCCTGAATCCAAGGATCTAAATGTGTTTGAAACATTTTTTTGGATTGTGTGAGGAAAGGGTGCCTCAATTATGACAGAAGCTTGGAGAAACACAGGTTTGACAGGGATGAGCTCGGATGCTCAGCATGTGGAGGACCTAGTTAGGGAGTGACAGGGTCAATTTGTGGGTTTCTGCTACAAAAAGTGATAGGTTCAACCTAAGATTTTTTTTACACTGGTGGCCTGAAAAAGGTGTATGTTGTGCTGCATGATCATCCATCTTAGTGTGATCAAGAAAGAACTCCATAGCCTCCTGATGACATTATTCTGCACAAAAAAAGGCAAGTGATTAGAGAAAGAAGTTGCTTTGGCCATGTCCTAAGAGATTAATGTGCAGCCTAATCAAATCTCTGTGTGCTAACTAAGCTTCTGTTGCCTCCTTCAGATGAGGGCCAGTTGTATGCATTTGGCTCGGACTATTATGGATGCATTGGCATTGACAAGGCTTATGGCTCTGAAGTACTTGAGCCCCTGCAGCTGGATTTCTTTCTTACCAACCCTGTGGAGCAGGTCTCATGTGGAGATAACCATGTGGCAGTGCTGACCAGGAACAGAGAAGTTTACACGTGGGGTTGTGGAGAGTATGGTAGGTAGAGTCTCCCTGGAACCTAAGGGCACTGGGGCATGCCTGCTCCAGATGGCAGCATGGTGCGGGTGTGTAGTGCTTGGCCTGGGTGAAGGCTGTTTGGCATGTGCTGTGGGACAAAGAACATTCTGTCTTTGGGGCTTTCTTTCCTTGTGAGAATGGGAAGTGGGACTGAGCCCTTGAGACCTTTCTCTGAGAAGCTCTAGGGCATCACCTGGCTTTCTTGTGAATAGGGCAGTCATTCTGTGAATGGGATTCGATTACTTTGAAGATTGGCGGGCAATCTGTGTAGGGAAGTGGGTTTCTAGTTCTATGAGGAGATTTGGGACTAGGGAGAGACCACAAAATTTCTTAGGGGTGGCCCTTTCTTACTGTACTGTTTTCACTGATACAGGGCGCTTGGGTTTGGATTCGGAAGAAGATCACTATACACCTCAGAAGGTAGGACCGTGACAACTTCTTCCCAAAATCTGCATGGGCCTAACTCCAGATTTATTGCTGTTTGGAAATGTTAGCTGCCTGAGGCTCAAGCAGGGTTTTTGTTTTGTTTTTGTATGTTTGTTAAGGTATCATAGAGTTTGCAAGGGTTTTATTACTCACTTCATTTTGCTTCATTTATCCCTAGAGATCATGGCAAAGGGATGTGCTACTTCCAGACTAGCCAGCATCATGACTTAGAACTGATCTCCAAGCTGAAACTGGAAATGCTGAACTTAGTATTATAGAAATCATAGGAAATACCAAATTGCATGCCTCAGGTCTGTACAGGAAACTTGCAACACTGCAAACAAATGGGAGTCTTTGAATTTCACTTAATGTGTTAAAGATGAGTTCGAAGTAGAACCCTCTTGAAACATGGTGCAAGGGATAATAAAAGTAAACCCACTGAGGGTTAGAAACCAGCAAGGGTGTGCCTGGTAGCCAAATTTCTGCAACCACACAGTATCATATCCCCATAGCACAGACCCAGCTCTGCTTGGCTACCTGATGCTGCAGCTCGTAGATCTCAGCTGACTGGGATGTGTATCCACCACATTCTGGTTCCTCTGCTGGATCAGAGGTGTCTGCACACAAGATCTAGAATGCTTTGAATTTCTGCACTGCTACCAGAATTTCAGTATGCTATAGACTTTATGGTATTCTCGCACTTGTATTCAAAGCAACTGAATTAGGTGCTGTTAGTGCCCAGGCTAGCTGAGCCGCTGTTTTTTAACCCAATATGTTTTTCCTATGCTGGCTTCTATGTAGCAGTGGTTGGGATTTTGGTTTTCTCAGGGTATGTTTCTTCCACATAGGTGGATGTTCCAAAGACTTTGAACATCGTATCCGTTCACTGTGGTTGTGATGGGACCTTCCTGCTCACCCAGACGGGCAAAGTGTTGGCGTGTGGACTCAATGAGTTTAACAAGCTGGGCCTGAATCAGTGCACATCAGGGATAATTAACCACGATGTAAGTGCGTTTGGGTCCCTGACCCCAGCTTCCAACAGCCAGTAGCACATGCGTGAAGAGAGGTCCTGCAACAAGTTTGTTAGGTTTGTGCCTGTTAGTTCCAGACCAAGACAATGGATACTGGTGTTGTGGGAGGGGCAAATTATTCCTCAGCTTCCTGTCTGCCCTGTGGTCTTGTAAGATCTGAGGTGGTGAAACACAGTGAGCTGCTCCAGTGTAACTGGAAGCTGGCAGGAGTTTTCCATACCTGTGCTGGGAGACTGTCTAGGTTGACGTGGTCTGCCAAGACCTGCTTGAGTAGGTCTTAGCTGATGAGTGTGTGATCCTTCACTCTGTGCTTACCCGTGTGTCTTTTCTCAGACGTACTGTGAGGTACCCTATGCTACTTCCCTGACGTTGGCCAAGCAGCTCTCCTTCTACAAGATCCGTACCATTTCTCCAGGGAAGACACACACAGCTTCCATTGATGGTGAGCCACATGCATTAAGAAACAAGTACTACTACTTGCTTCGTTCTTTTATGTCAGCTTTGCCCTTTCAGCCTGGCTTCTCTTGGTGAATTGGCGCTATCAATGCAATGATTGCCAGCCCCTTGACCTTGAAGATTATGTTCTTGGTATCGGGGCTCATGCGTGCTCCAGGAACCAAGATTTCCCGTTCCTCAATTGAAACAGCAGCATCAGCTGCCAGAGTAATCTTTATTTTTTCTTTTTTTTTTTAAAAAGAGGTTTTTGAAAAAATTATGGGAAATCCACTGTCCTCTGGGATAGTGAAGGAATTATTTATGACTGATGTCACTTGAGCAAAGCCTAACTCAGCCAGAGGAGCTGGGGAGGTGTTTCCAGGCTGAAGCTTTTCCTCTCGAGGCAAGCACTGTTCCCTCCCAGTCTGGCTGGCTTCTTAGCAGAGTCCTTTCTGGTTATGGGCTGGTGCTGCTAGTTCTCTGCATGCATGGCTGCTTCCAGAGTTGGGCCCTCGCTGTGACTGTCTCCTCGTTCCTCCTCTCAGAGCGAGGCCGCCTGCTGACCTTCGGCTCCAACAAGTGCGGACAGCTTGGTGTTGGGGACTATAAGAAGCACCTGGGAATTAACCTGCTGGCAGGCCCCCTGGGGGGTAAGCAGGTGATCAGGGTTTCATGTGGAGATGAATTCACCATAGCTGCTACTGACGGTGAGTGGGTCTCTACGAGGTTGTGGTGGGTTCTTTTGAGCTAGATCTGCAGGGTAGTTAACTGGCTCCGACTGTGCATTTCTTAGAGCCCTCCCACAGCACTGCTCTGAAATTTAAAAATAAATAAAT
The DNA here is from genome assembly GCA_030625065.1 of Alectoris magna. NCBI lineage: Eukaryota > Metazoa > Chordata > Aves > Galliformes > Phasianidae > Alectoris > Alectoris magna. The sequence goes on from CM060565.1 coordinate 22,030,438, forward strand.
AATTAAAGTCATCCTAGATTGGGATTCTGCCCCAGCCACACTGTCAGTGTAGCAGCAAGCATTTTCTGCCCCTTGGGCTGCAGTGCCGGCTTGCAGGATGCCTAGTAGGTTTATTGCTTTGTCCTCCCATTGGTAAAATGGAGCTGGCTGATCAAATACTTCAGGACAGCAGTCACAGAAGAGAGGCTGTGATCCCTATAACAATTACAGGCTGACAGGGAGCAAGCATATTGAGTCTCTTGAATTTCTCTTTTCCTCAGACAACCATATCTTTGCCTGGGGTAATGGTGGGAATGGGCGTCTGGCAATGACACCAACTGAGAGAGCACATGGTTCTGATATTTGTACCTCATGGCCTCGGCCAATATTTGGATCTTTGCATCATGTTCCAGACCTGTCGTGCCGTGGCTGGCATACCATCATTGTTGTTGGTAAGTGAAGTTTAGGATTAAGTTTTGAGATCTTGATTATGATGATGTATTACTTGCTAGAGACAAGGCTGTAAATCCTGCCTGGGAGCAGGCCGAGTGGCTCTGGGGAATGTGGGAAGCTGCTCTGAGCTCTAGGCCTCACAGCACTGCCATCATGTGCTGTTGGCAGGAGTTCCTTTGTTTTATATCTTTCTAACCAAAATGATGTTTTTTCTCCCTTCAGAAAAGGTGTTGAATTCTAAAACCATCCGCTCCAACAGTAGTGGCCTCTCCATTGGTACTGGTGAGTAACTTGCCCTGGGGAGCTGTTCTGAGTTTGGCTGTTCATTTGACTGTGCACAGTTTGGTTCTGCAGCATAGTTTCTCTGGGTTTGAAAGGCTTTGCAGAAGAGCTTAAAGGGAGGAAATGCAGTTGCTGCAGTACCTGGGAGGGAATGCACCAGGATGGAGGGGTGGAGAGAACTAAAACAGAGAGGAAGCACATAGATGCAGCAAGGCCTTTTGGAGTTGAGAATCTTCAGTTTGACAAGAAAGAGCTGAGAAGAATTTGCTGAAGGGGGCTGGTAAGGGAAGGGGGGTTATGAGGCAGCTACTGGTGAGATGGAGTCCAGGTTCTTGGACCTCTGGGAGAGGCCACAATGCTGCGAAAGACTACTGTGCACAAGCTGTTGTGGGAAGGCCTGCAGGGAGTGTTAGGAGATAAGCAGCTGTCAAAGAAGATGCCACCAGCATGTGCTTTCACCACTGTGGGTACACAGCCCCAGTTTTTCTGCTCCAGACAGGTTTTGGTGACAAAGGAATAGCAGAGGTGGGAGAGTGTAAACTTGTTGTTTTGTGTGCTAGTGACTCAGAGCTGCACCACTGGAGGAGGAGAGGAAGAGGAAGATGAGCGGGAAGCAGAAACTCCTGATCCCAGTGGAGGCTTTCGGGGAACCATGGAAGCAGATCGTGGGATGGGGGGCTGGATCAGTACCACAGAAGCCAAGGGAGGTGACAGTGCTGACATCAGCTCCTGCCCTGGCTGGCTGAGGAAGGTAATGTGGTATTTTAGAAATGCCCTAAAATGGGGCTTAAGGCTGAAGAAAGGCAAGTGGTTCTACTTCTGCCTCTAAGGGATGCTTGGGAAGGTTCTCAGATCTGTGGTGTGTGGGGGGCCTGTTAGGTCTAGCTGTCTTTTTTTTTACCACAAGAGGGTGCTGATGCACTGATTGAGGAGATTAGGTCAGCTTTGGGATGGCAGACACCTAACAGTCCTGCTTTGGTGTTTCCAGGAGCTAGAGAATGCTGAATTCATCCCCATGCCTGACAGCCCTTTTCCTGTGAGCATGGCATCCTCAGAGCCTGAGAAGGAGACTCTGCCTTACCAGGAACTTCAAGGACTCAAAGTGGCCCCCGAGGAACCTACTGGGTTCAACAAGCCCAAAACAGAGCCCTGGGTAATGTTATTCAGGTCTTTCATAGTGAATGCTTAGCCAGAAGCTCTTGGGACCATAAATGGTGATGTTTGAATTATGGGGAGAGCTGGGAAGAGGGTGTTGGACTGCCCTAATTCATCTGGATGAGGGAAAAGAGGGTTGTTGGGAAGAGACAATGCTGCAAAGAGAACATTTTACAGGAATCTAAAATGTGAAGCTGGGACTTGGCCAAATGGAAAATAATGAGATCAGTTATATGGAAAAATGTGGTAAATTTAATAGAAAGGAAAAAAAAAAAAAAGAGAGAAACATGGAGCCCAGGAGCCTAGCAGAAAGTAGAAACTTAGAAAGTAGAAATTGCTGTGATATATAGGAAGTGGGACTGATGTAGGAGATTGCTGTTAGACTGTCTCATTCCAGGAGTTTTCTGCCCCAAGAGGAGGTGCAGATCCCAGGCTTAGGGAAAGGGGTTAGACCAGGTTACTTTTGGCGAGGACAGGATCAGCTTTCCCAAACGAGGATATTGGTGGCTTTTGTACAGAAGACATAATGATTAGTAGCTTGGTGACCTGGCTGCTACAAGTTTGGGAGGTCAGCAACTCAAACGAGATGATGCATCCTGCGCAGGGTTTCTTCGGGGCATACAGAACTGGCCTAAAGGTTCCTTCCCTTCCACTCAAACTCAGTCTCTTTTTGTCTCCTGCAGCCTCCTTGCCTGAGTCCAGGCTTGCCATGCAGTGAAGGTAAGGCTGTGCCTCCTGTTGTGGGCTGCATGTGCAGTGCTCTTCAAGCAGAGGTGGAGCACCTCCGAAGCCTGGTCTTACAGTGTCTGGATGACCAGAAGAAGCTGCAGCAGGAAACCCTTCGTCTGAGTGCCCAGCTCCAGAGGTTCTGCAGTGGAACAGGGGGAATGCAGCAGGTGAGGACCCATCACCAGAGTGCACATCCATGCTCAGGACTTAGTACCCCGATCCTAGTCCTGTGTAGGCTGCAGAGAAGGAAGCAGCTTTTAACAGACCCCTCCGTAAGAGTAGAAGTGTGTTGCCTGATTCTTGGTCGAGCTGCTGATTCAGGCTCTGCTAGTAACAATGGGAATGAAGCCAAGAAGCCGGTTTCCATTGAGGACAGCCCAGTTCTTGAGGGACCTGGGATTCCCCTTTATTTCTCCTGGTTAGAAGAGATCAGTAGTCAGATATTGTGGAGAGTCCCAAATGAATGTGGAGAATAGGAATCATGCCTTGTGCAGCTCCTAGCTTCTTTGCAGCTAGTCCCAGAGCTGTTAAGAGGGTTGCTGTGTGTTTTGGCAGGTGGAGGTTCATTCCAAAGGAACCCAGACAGCCAAAGAGGAGATGGAAGTGGATCCAAAACCTGACTTGGATTCAGATTCTTGGTGTCTCCTGGGAACGGACTCGTGCCGCTCCAGCCTCTAGTCTCCTGAGCCCACTGGGATCCATCTAACTTCACAGCACACTAACTGAATGCAGAGAGCGGCTTTCCTGGCTTCAGGTCACTCACAGACAAGGAGTGAGGCCGGAGGCTCCAGAGCAGCATCCATGTACGTTTGATATGAACTAGGAGTGATTTTGAGAGGGGAAGGGCCTCTGAGCTCTGGGCCAGCTCAGTGATTGAAGCAGCAGCAGCTCCTTTTTGTACCTTATCTGTCAGTTCTGCACATGAAGCAGTATGGCCCCATTATGGTGACAGCTCCGGTAGCAGCTTGTGGCCCTTTCATTGTTTCACTGCTTCCTGGGAGCTGCCTTTGGGACCCCAGTATTCATCGCTGCATCTCTGAGAGGAAGAGATGTGTTTTGTACTGAAGCTGGCTGAACCTTAACACCACCTTCACTTGAGAGGGGTGAAGGGCTAGGATCCTGTCCCTGCCACACAGTAAGGCCCAGACAGTGAGGCTGCTCCCCTCTGCTCAGGGGCTGAGGGAGCAGAGAACATCTCATTCTGGAGGCAGTGGAGATTTTCCTGTTAAGGGAGATAATGGCAGGCAGCATGTCCCTGGCCCCGAGGTGCAGCTTCTGGCCATATGGCTATGTCCAGTGGCCTGTACAGAGAGTTTAAAGGCCTTATTCTGGGTGCCTAGAGCACTCCAACTTCCAGGCAGCGCACAGAGATAAGTGAATCGGGTGCAGTTTCTGACAGCTGTAGCAGGGACTGATTGAGATGGGATCTCTGGTACTTGGTTTCAGACCATCTGCTTCCCAACCAGATGCTGAGCGTCTGGTCCTCAAACTAAGTCATGCGTTTCTTGCTCCAGCTGTCAATTTGGTTTGGGTGCCAGAGCTTCTGGTTTCTTGGCATAAGCCTGTAGCTGCTCCCTGCTTGGCTTCTGTTCTGCTTAGCCCCTGGTGTGGGTGTGGGAAGAATTGGTATTTTTCCACTCAATGTTGTGATGAAGCTGGAATGCATTTTCCTACCCAGAATAGGTCATTAATGCTGTGGTCACACGATGCAGCCTTCCCCCATGACCACGAATGATCAAGTCTCTGTCTGGAATTCACCTTCTTTCTAGAAGCAAGAGGTTTTCCCAAAGTAAATTGGAGATGGGAAGAGGCATGGTCTGATGCTCAGGGTTTCCTCATTTCCCATTAAAGAATGAAGTAAATTTTATTTCCCACAAAATTTTGAGCAAACTGATTTTGAACTAAGCTTTCAGGAGTGGTAGGATGACTGGGAGAAGCTAGCCTCCCCCCACCTTACGTGAAGCCTCCAAGGAATCCTGAGTCCCTCTCACCTTTGCTGTGAGAGTGGAGTTACGATTTCAGTAAACAGTCCCCATCAAAGGCTTGTCACTAGAATTGTCTTAGGTCAAATGGAGTTGGTTATCCTATCACCTCTTCTAGATGTCTTTCTTTGAGAGACTGTCCTTTGGGTGCCAGCATTCCCCCTTTGTGTCTAGAGGTGGATGCCAAACCGTTCTCCTTGCAATTTATGTTTCTGAAATACTTATTGGTGCCTCTTGCTTGCATCTTGGAGCTGAATTGAGTGCAGTCTCTACAGCGCAGTCTCCAGGAAAAGGATAGTACCCACGTGCCTGTCCATCCCTAATGAAGGAAGGCAGGAGGACAGCCCTCCTGGGAAACGGCATCAGGTGCTCTGGTGTGGCCACATTGCTTGGTTGCCCTTGTGATTCTGCCCTCCTCTCCCCTCGTGTGTGTTGGAGCCAGTTCTCAGGTTAGGGGCCCCGCTTGAGGGTTGTTGTTGCATTTGGAAATGATCAAGTTGGTCATGTTGCAGCAGTGCCTTTGAGGAGCGAAGAGTTGAGCCTGAGCCATGTCCAACAAACAAGCACCAAGCTGATGGGAGTCGCTCTCCTGCAGTGCACTGCTATCCTCATTTCTCAATGCTCTGCAGTTGGGAAGCTAGGTGCACAGACTGGATTTCCCCTTGGATCTAGTGGAGAATTAGGGTCCTGACATAGGGTGCCCTGTGCTCCACAATCTCAAATGTGCCTTAGAGGATTCACGCTATCCAGGTTGTGCCTGTTACAGACCACAGATTTCACACCAGCCAGCTATGCAACCAAAAAAGCAGTTTAAGCCAGCAGCACCTTAGTCATGGGCTGAAATTGGAAGGGCAAGTGGGCAGAAGTGCCTCTGAGCAGTTTCAAATCCTTTTGACTTCTCCCCTTCTTGCAGTGCTAGCTCCATATGTGTCAGTCTCCTGCTAGTATTGCTACTGAGTTGTTATAGTGGAACACAACTTTTGCCTGCTCTGACACTCTGGCTGAAAACTAGTTTGTCGTTGTCTTTTTTTTTTGAAAGGTTAAAGGGTGGAGTGGTTTGGAGTTTCTGTTTAAATAAATGTGTAAACTCATTTGCTTGTCTTCTGACTTCTTTTTGCAGAAGAGTAAGGGGAAACATGCATATATTATCAGAGGCATTATGTTGTTTGATATGTTTTCTTCTGTGTACTGGAAAGGGGACCAGAGAACTTACAGGTTCTTCACTATGGGAAAAAAATGTCATGTTTTCTGATTGTTAGGAAAAAGAAAAAAAAAAAGAAAAAGGCCCTTTTCTTTTATTGCTGTATCTCCTAGTGACGTCAGGGGCCCTTTGTGTGTGTGGTTTTTCAACAGTTTTAATGCCAAGTGGGAAATGAGTAACAGGAAGAGAAAGGTTCACAGGGAAGAAGCACCTGTTTCTCTTGAACACTTTTTACTGAGCATTAAGGTCTACGGAGGTGAAAACCTGACCAGTATCAGCTCAGCAAACTGTTCCTGCATAATGTACTTAATGCCTGTCACCTCTAAGCTTTTATTGGGGATTTCTGTAAATTGTGAAATGCCTGGAGAGGAAGAGCTGGGTCAGAAACTTAACGTTCAGTTGAGAATCAGAAAGTGAAAATGCAGCACGTCTCAATCCCAAACGCAGTGTGGGATTGTACCACGGTAGAGGAAGCTGAGCCAGATGGAGTAATATAGCTTGGGCAACCCTAACTGTGACAGCAAAAAAGTAGGGTAAATCTCTGCTGTCTTACTTTACCTGAGAAATTAGCTCAGCAATACAGGGTGAAGCGCTCAAGGCTAGCTCTGGAACAAACATAATGAAGGAAGTCTGATGATTTAATTTCAATAACTACTTTTGCTTAATCTACAGTTTCAATCTCAGCATTAGCTCCTTGCCTGATACTTCAGGAAAGTCCCCAATTGATCAATTTATTTTACAGTATCAAAAGCCTTTCTTATCTACCCCAGTGACCATTTGTTGACTTTTAGGATCCACTAAACAATCAAAAAAAAAAAAATACTGCAAGGAAAATGAATCAATACTACAAGACAGGCAGCGGTACTGAATTTCTTAACTACCCTTTAATTCGGTAACATTAATTCAAGACTGTGGGAATACAGCTTCCAGTTTGTTCCTTTCCTACCCCTTTTTTGTCACCTCTTGCTACCCTCTATTACCCTATGTTAATAAGTTCTGAAGTTAAAGCATTAGTCTTATTTTCCAGTCAGTTTGGATATAGTGAAGTCTTTTCCCTTGTTTTGAGTCTGTTTTTCTCTCTTCTCTGGGTTTGTACATTCTTATACATACCTGGCTGACAGTGCAGTACTGACCCTTTCCGGGACCTTCATGTTTTTCTAGGGTGTGCCACAGGATTGGGATCTCTGCCCACATGTCTATAGGTCAGAAGCACTCCAACTTCTTTCAGGAGTCTGGTCCACCCATTACAGGCTGGAGTGTTTCTTCAGATTCAGGTTTTTACTAATCCAGTTCAATCTGGTTGCTTTTTATCTTTTTTTTTTCTTTTCCTCAGGCTCCTGTGAGGAGCTGGCACTGTGCTGCTGAAGGATTTGCAAAAGGAGCTGCTGGAACTTTTTTTGTTCCTTGTTTGCTTCCTGTTGCAACTTTCTCATACAAAGTAGTTGTTCTTACTTTGAGAACAAAAAACACCCTTTGACCATTTTAAACAACTTTTTACAAAACAGAAATAGTCTAATATTAGACTAGTCTGAAAATGAGAATCTGGAAAAACAGACAAATATGCAGCAATTGTTACCAGTTTGGAGCAGATGCCTTTCTGTGAGTCTGTAGGACACCTATTCCCTCTAAAGACCTTTTAATAGTGTGTGACAAACTAAACCCTCCAGCGTAAGGCCAAACTAACCAACAACTCCCTTGCACCTCCCTCAAGAAGGGGCATATTTTTGTCACGATCACCGACAAGTGCAGCATACAAGATGGAAACAAATAGATGACTTAAAGGAGGGTTAAAGCCCTGTTTCAGAGGTCCCTATTACCTCGGCCTGCAAGTAAACTCCATCTTTTTGATATTAAATCTAGTTGTTGATTTACCTGTTACGCTGCCTGTTGTGAAGTTCCTTAGTGTATTGCTCGGTTATTTTATTACTGTATTGGTTTTTAGCTGTAGTTGTTCTTGTATGTTTTAGATGGAAGGTAATTAGAAGCTGTGTTACAAGTCAAGGGGAGGTGGCTGTGGAAATTCCTTCTCAGCTCCTGAAAGTGATGCACTGAAGTATAGAACTATCTCTGGTTGTTATTTGCACTTTTTATCACAAGCCTGAAGATGGAAATGAAGAACTGTGAGACAGAGCATTTCTTTCTGACTCTTGCAGTACAGTCCCTTCCGTGATCTTCTCAAACTCCATCCTGAAACAATGTAGGTTCCTTGCCTCTGCTAACCTAGTTGGAAGGTTTTTCCATGACCTCACTCTTCTCCTGATTAGAAAACTAATTTCCAGTCTAAGCTTATTCATGGCCTATTTTTTGATCTTGTGTGGCATTATTCTTTAATTGAATGTTTATTCTTCTCCTCTTTCCCAAGTCTGAGTCCCAGTTATTGTATGTAGTAAGCAATCACTTCGACATGGCTGCTCTGCTGCCTGAAGGGCCTGGCCAGTACAGAGCATCTCTGCTGTCCTATGTATGTGAACTGGCGTATGGACCTGCACAGTAAGTGCTGCTACTGCTAGCTCTTCTACCCCCCATGAATTTCTGATCCTGAGGTTCACGTGTTGAGGAAGTATTTAATAATGTAGCATCCAATTCTCCTAATTAAACAATGTCATCAGTTTATGTCCAAATGATGCTGGATTTCTAAATGGTAGTGTGTTACATTCTTCTGCTGGTAGGAAATGGTCATTAATTAATAAATTGTCATTAATGTTCCAGAAAATCATCTGAGTAAAACTCTTGGACTGATGCAGAACAAGTGCAGAATAAACCTGCCTTTGCAGCTTTCAGTATTTAACTGAAAGCACTTCAACAAGTGAGAAAAAGCAAGATAAATAATCAAGAGTAGCTCTGGATCCTATTGTCAGTCATAGTCAGGAGGGTAAACACAGCAGTCTGTATGGTGCTTCCCAAAAGCCCTAAGTGCTTGATAGTATTGTAGAATGTAAAGTCCGTTCTAGGGCAAAAAAAGGGAACTCCACACCTCCCAGTTCTTGTAGGTAATTAAAATAGAAGGGCTATGGCAGCCAAAACCACTGTCACTGTTTAAATGTTCAGAAGCGAACACCTGCATTTACAGAGCAACAAAGCATACAAAAGGCAAATGCTTTCTTTGGCCCAGCAGTTTGTCTCATGCACAGCACTCCTTTTTGCTTTTATGGAAGAAAAATAAAAGCCTGCAGCCAGTGATGAGCTAAAGGAAAGCAGTTATCTCCTCATCAGAGAAACTATTTTCAACAAAAAAAGTTAAGTCTCTGCAGCCTACAAGAAAAGAACAATTCTTAAGGACCTTTCTGATGGCGTGTTTGCTGCTTTGCTTCATGCTGTCAGCCTGTAACAACAGCCTTTCTTCCCTGCTCAGCAGACTGAACAGTGACATCCTTACAGTGTAGACCGGGTCTTCCTGTTGAGCTCAGCTGCTGGGAAAAGGCGGCCCTCAGAAGGGCATCACAATCCAGCACACATACTTAAGTACAGAAACTTTTATATTCTGCCTATATGTCCTGAACTGTTTGTTTACTGTAAATCTTGCTCAACACTCACAGCCAGTGTTGAGAACAAAGAAAGCTGCCTTATCAGCGTTTCCTCTGTGGGGGGAATGGGGGTCTATTTTTGATGTTTTTGCATTTGGGAATGTGCGTCTCAGCTACTTGGGGTGCAAAGCGGCGTCTGCAGTAGGGGCAGGCAGTGTAGTCTGGATTTTCAATGGGAGGCAGTGGAGGCAGGTCAGACACCTTCCCTCCCTTGGACAGCACTTGTTGCACCTGCCGGGCGTGGCGCAGGGTCTGGATGAAAGCCTCGTGGTTCTGCCTCCAGTTGTTCCTTCTGGGTGGCTTATTCTGCAGAAGGGAAATGCAGTCAGAGCTGCAGGCACCGCTGTCAGCCTCCATCCTCAGCCTTGCTCTCAGGGTCCAATTCTAGACACCTCTCTCTGAGCATTCTCTGTTGATGTAAAACCCCCCAGGGAAGCGGCATCCCACCAAGCACAAAGGAGGGTTTGATGGAGTTACTGATACAGACGTCAGTGCTTAGAAAAGAGCTGGAGAAGCAGGCAGTAGCACCAAGGAAACCATTGAATGGCTTAGGTTAGAAGGGACCTTAAAGATGATTGAGCTCTAACTCCCAAGCTATGTGCAAGGTTGCCAACCACTAGACTGAGAGAGACATTGCAGCTGCTCTGAAGGAACAGACCTGCATGTTTCCACTGCCCTCAGATTGCTAGTCCATTTTATTACCTGCTTTTTCAGTCAGTTCCCCACAGCCCTCTGTTGTCACAGATCTTTACCACAGCAGAGCCAGTCTGTCCTGATAAGTGTCCTGACTACAGCAAGGAGCGAGTTCTCTCCAGGAGTACCCCCATGATGCATTACAAAGACAAGTCAGTCAGAAATGACACCTCCTCATCCCCTCCCCCCCAACTCAATCTGATTTTATATGGATCCACCTATTCATCTTAGCAAGTGCCTTCCAGAGGCAGTGGCTGGGTTGTGTTCCTCAGCCCTGTGTACTCATGAGGGTGCTCATGTCTAAGAACTAGATTTCAGGAGGAGAGGAAAGTGAGCAGTGTGTGTGAAGGCTAAAGGACTGCAAGTTACCTGAGGTCTCTCTGAGCTCTTCCACTGCTGAAACTCTTCCAGGTCTGTGCCCCTGGCTCTGGCCTTACTGGAGTCAAATGTTTTCCTCTTAGGCCCTTGGCTCTTGCTGCAGATACTCATGTGTTTCTTGAGCCTGGTGCAGAGAAACTTGCGGCCACAGAAGCTGCACTGTCCAAGTTCCCCCTGCTCTGTGGGGCTGGCAGCCTGCATGCACAGCATCTCTGCAGGCAGGCGGTCATCATAGTCTGAGAGAGCAGAGGAAGAAGGGACACGTTTTAAGGCCAGCTCTGAGCATGAGGCTAAACCCTGCACCGATATGCAGTCTCGAATTTTGTTGTTGCTGGCCACCAACCGTTCCTTCTTCAGTTTCCCCATAGCCAGCTCTTGGGGATGGAGAGTAGTGCCAGTCTTTGGGACAGTGACCTCTGCAGTCTGCACCCCACCAAAGTCCCCATCACCCATCCTGATGGTAAATCTTATATTTTCTTCTCCAGGGTGCCACATGGCCTTTCGCCTGCGAGTCCTCTCCACTGCTCTGGCTCTTCTCTCCTCTGCCTCCACCAGCTCCTTCTCTCTTTGAATCCTCCTAAGTTCCTCCTTTGTTCTCCTCAGCTTCTCTCTGAGAAGAGCCTCTTTCTTTCGGATTTCCTCTTCCAGGGTCCGTCCATCTGCCTCCAGCCTTAGAATATAAGCCAGGTCTCTCCTGTAGAGAGAGGAATTCGACTGTTTAGTCTCTGCAGTCCAAGGAGGGGGCACTGCAGCTAGCTGAGGCTTCCCTGGCAGATGCCTTCCTTTGCTCTTTGAGCTAGTCCTACTATTTAGAGCTTCCTCCATGTATGGGGAACTTCCGAGCTGTCCTGTGTTTACTGCAGGAAGGCTCCCAGTGTTGTGGTGAAAAATTGGTTTCAGAGGACAGGAACGATCCACTCCTTCTTTCCGTTTGGCTACTGATTTAGAGGGCAGAGTCTTAACCTGGCTGGCAAGATGCTTGTTTTGCAGCCCAGCTGAGCTAGAGCCTCCATGCTGGGAGCTGTGCTTATTGCTTTCTGCAGAAAGAGAATATGAATAGCTTTGGCTCTTTTGGGCACGGGGATTCTTCAGGCTTTCCTCTTTGTCTGATAGGAATTCATGCTGACAACTGTTCTTTAGGTGTTCTGGAGGGGACAGATGTACTGAGACTTCAGGATCATAACTGTCTGTCACTGGGAGCTTAGCAGCTGCCACCACAGAATCCACACATGGAAACAAAGCCAGCTGCAGCTCAGCCATTCAGTGCCTGAGAAAGAGCCTGAGGTTAGAAGCAAAAATCACTACAGAATGTCATCCAAAACTGGACAGATTTCATAGAATCATAGAATCCTTAGAGTTGGAAGGGACCTTCAAAGGTCATCTAGTCCAACTCCCCTGCAACAAACAGGAATGTACACAGCTACATCAGGTTGCCCAGGGCCTGATCCAACCCCATCTTGAAAGTCTCCAGGAATGGGGAATCAACCACATCTCTGGTCAGCCTGTTCCAGTGCCTCACCCCTCACTGTAAAATACTTTTTCCTTATATCCAACCTAAATCTACCCTCTTTTAGCTTGAAGCCATTTCCCCTTGTTCAGTCACCACAGACCCTGCTAAAGAGTCTATCCCCTTCTTTCCTCCCCTTTAGATACCAACAGGCTGCTCTAGGGTCACCTCAGAGCCTTCTATTCTCCAGTCTGAACAGCCCCAGCTCTTTCAGTCTGTAAAATTTCCTCCCAACAGTCTACACCTGTAAGGTAGAATATTGGCATAGCTTTCTAACTTCTCTGGGTTCTTTCTGAACCCTGTCTTGTCACTGTAGCAGCAGAAGCCAACCGCATTGCCAGGGAAGCAACTATGCCCTCAGGGAGCTCTTCCCGAGGCCCGCCCCTACAGCCTGGGCGCCGCTCGTCAGAAGACGGCCCATTCCGCTCACTCGGCCCCGCATGCCGGCGCCGGCTGCCCACGTAGAGCCTCCCGAAGGAGGAGCACAGCTTCAAGGTCCCTGAACCGCCGCCCCCGCGGGGGACGCACGGAACACGAGGACCTGTGGGCCCGGCACGGCGGTGTGGGAGGCGCCCCCACCATTACCTGCAGAGTCACCCGCGGCGCTCCCGCAGAGCTGCTTCGTCTCCCGCCTCGCTCATCTGCGTTGCGGCCCCGGGAGCGGCAGGGCCGAGCTGAGGGCAGGGACCCCGGGCCCGGCCCCGCCTGCAGGCCTAACAGAGCAGAGCCGAACTCCTGTCGCCCCGCGCTGTGTTGACCGCTGTTGCCTGGAGACCGGCACGCGGGTGCCACTTCCTGTGCCGCTCTCGCCGGTGAGCTGCGTCTCTATGGATCCTCGGTTGCGCTCCCCAGGAAAGGCGTTCGAGGGGTGGGGGGACGCTCTGCTCGTTGGAAGACTTCGTCTCTATGGCTGAGTGAAGGCAGTCGGCCGAAGGGAAGGGGCAGGGAGGTGTCATGTATTATTCATGAAGCGGTTAGGAACGCCCCGCCATCCCTGCGGACCTTGATCCTCATTGGTCCCTGTGTGGCACGCTGCGCGTGCGCCGTGGGGTTGGGGGTTGGCGGCTGTGGCCGGTGCAGGCTTCGCTGGCCATGGCGGGGAGCGAAGGCTTGGTGTCTGTGGATTACGAGGTGTCGGGAAGAGTGCAGGGCGTCTTCTTTCGCAAGTACACCCAGGTGCGCTGCGGGGTGGTGGGGACGGGGGCCCAGGGATTCCTGGGCTGGACCGGGCCATCTGGTGCGGTGTGCGGTTTGCAAGCATCGCGCTGGCCGCCGTTGGTAGCTCTAGCAGTCCGGGGCCATCTGACATCTTCGTGTTGTCTCCTCAGAGCGAGGCCAAGCGGCTGGGGCTGGTTGGCTGGGTGCAGAACACGAGCCATGGCACCGTGCAGGGACAGGCCCAGGGCCCGGCCGCCAGAGTGCGGGAGCTGCAAGAGTGGCTGCGGAAGATCGGGAGCCCCCAGTCCCGCATCAGCCGGGCCGAGTTCACCAACGAGAAGGAGATAGCGGCGCTGGAACACACAGACTTCCAGATACGGAAGTAACCTTGACCAGAAAGCAGCCAACCTGGGGCAGGGGTTGCCCTCACCGAACATCCATCCTCACCTCCCGGCTGCTCAGGCAGCTGACATCCAGCTCTAGAGAACTTTATTTCCTTACATTTCTAACTTATTGGTTTGTTGTACTGTTGTGTAGCACTAAAACACCCTTGTCACTTTGACAGGCGGAGCGTGGCTCGGTGCTGTCTGCACTGATGGGGCTGCCCAGGGGCACAGCCTCTGGTCCCCAAAGGCCTGTGCAGAGCGAGGTCTGAGTGGCAGTACTGAGTACTGTGTGTGATTGGTGTAACACTGCGCTCACGTGAAGGAAACTGCAGAATTGGTGCCAGCTGTAAATACTGACAGCAAGATTGTTGTGACCTAAATGTCTCCAAAGCAATTTATTTTGTTCTTTACTCGCATAGAAGTTTATTTTTATTAGAATAAAGATACTTGGAGCTTGCTTGAGTTGAGTGTGGCTGTCTGGACGCGGTGGCACCCTGTCAGGGTCAGTCTGCCCGCGCCTTCCCTGTCCGCACGGGAGCGGGAGAAAACTACGGTTCCCATCACGTACCGCCCGCCGGGAGCCACGGTTCCGGGTCGCAAGCCGCAGGCCAGACGCAGGCGCGCCGCGCGCATGCGCCCTGTGTACCCATCCCGGCTCACTCTCTGTGATGCTCCGCAACGGCTGGCGCGTGCCGGGCCCCGCGACGGTTGGGCTCGAGCCGCGGCCGTTGCGGGGCCTCCCCGCCCCGCCCCCATCCCCGCGAGCCTGGGAGGGGCAGTGCCGGCGGCGGGACGGGGAGCTCGCGCCCTCAGGGCCTGCTGGTTGCCAGGCCCAGTAGGGCGAGCGGGCTCTCCTTCAGTGCGCAGCCTCCCCCTGCTCGCCGTGTTCCTTCGCTATTGTAACGGGAGGAGAAAGAGGTAAAAGTGAGGGGATGGCAGCTCTCAGCCCAGCCCTTTGGTGATGCTTATTACTTATTTGCGAATCTAATGGGAGCAGAGGCCCTGTGCTTGCAGGCCGTGTGAGGTTTGGCCTCAGTCCGGTCAGATTTTCCTTGAGTTATGCTGCGTTTGGGAAGCAAGTGTGCTGTTGGATGCACGGACTTGGCTTCTGGCCGTGTGCTTTGGAGGCACCAGCTGATGTGTACTCAGAGGCTGGGCCTTTAAATACCAGGAAAAAAAAAAAAAATAAGCCTTCAATAATTTCTTCATTTTTCCTTCTTTTTCCCCCCCCCCCTTTTTTTTTTCCCCTCCCCGCCTGTGCAGCTGTTATCAAGAACACGAAGCTGTGATCTCCCTGCAGTTTGCCGAGTTTCTCTCCTACCTGCTTCTGACATGATCAAGCACTTGGCAGAGGATGTGCAAGCCAGGCTGCGCTCTGGAGTGACAGTCACCTCGCTGGGGCAGTGTGTTGAGGAGCTTGTCCTCAACAGCATCGATGCCAAAGCAACGTGTGTAGCTGTTAGGGTGGATTTGGAAGCTTTTAAGATCCAGGTGGTGGATAATGGCTCTGGCATGGGGAGAGAGGACTTGAGTAAAATGGGAAAGCGGTACTTCACTAGTAAGTGCAGCTCAGTGGCAGACTTAGAGAAGCTGACGTTCTACGGCTTTAGAGGGGAGGCTGTGGCAAGCATAGCAAACATGGCCAGTGTTGTGGAAGTTTCATCTAAGATCAGCAAGACAGCAAAAACTTTTGTGAAACTGTTTCACAATGGGCATGCGCTGGAAGTCTGTGAAGCTGAATTGAGCAGACCAAGTGGCGGAACAACAGTGACCGTGTGTAATCTGTTCCATCAGTTACCAGTCAGGAGGAGGTGTATGGATCCTGTGCTGGAGTTTGAGAGGGTGAGACAGAAAGTAGAGGCTATCTCGTTGATGCATCCCTCTGTTTCACTTTCTTTAAGGAATGATATTTCTTGTTCTATGGTGCTTCAGCTCCCTAAGACAAGAGATGTTTACTCTCGTTTTTGTCAAATATTTGGACTGAGCAGATCTCAGAAGTTGAGAGAAATAAAGCATAAGTCTGGGGGATTTGAGATAAGTGGTTACATCAGTTCTGAAGGACATTACAATAAGAATATGCAATTCTTGTATGTGAATAGAAGGCTTGTTTTAAAGACAAGACTACATAAACTGATTGACTTTTTATTAAGAAAAGAAAGTGTCATTTGTAAGGCAAAAAGTGTCCCTGTGAGCAGACAGGGTTCCTCAAGTCCTGGTCGCCTTCGTTGTAGCCCAGAGTTATACGGGATCTTTGTTCTCAATGTGACCTGTGCGTACAGTGACTATGATGTGTCTCTGGAACCTGCAAAAACTCTGATCGAGTTCCAGAATTGGGATGTTCTTCTAGCTTGTGTAGAGGAAGGAGTGAAAATGTTTTTGAAACGAGAACATTTATTTGTTGAACCTTGTTGTGAAGACATCAAAGAGTTTAATGAGGATAATAATTTTTGTTTGTATAATGCTCCAGTTATGAAATCCACACTCCCTGAGGATAAGAGCATCCAAGAAAACTTTAAGAAAGCGTGTGATGAAGTTATAGATTCCTATGAAGTGTATAAATTGCAATCGAAAGATGTCAAAAGGAAATCCACGGTGGGAAAAAAATCTTCAAATCCTCCAGAGTCAAATAAAAATACACAGGAAACTGAAATATCCTCAAATCGGAAGATTGCTGAACTCGCTGGTCAATGTAGAAACAAAGAAGCAGAGATTCCACTGCCCAAGAAAGATGACACCACTTCTAATTTCATTGTATCTGATATGTCAGAACAGGAGCCAAAAGACACAAACAGTTCCCAAGAAGCGTGTGATACTCATCTCAAATCTTCAGAAAATCTCCATTCCTCTTTCACTGAAGGGGTCAGATCAGAAATAATAAAAATAGACAGTTGTGGTGACTTGCAGTGCTGTGCTGAGAATTGTGCAAAAGATGTAGGAAACCAGCAAGACCAAGTTGTGCAGAAAAGCAGTACGGTTTGTGTCTCAAATAATGGTTTTACTCGGTGGCCGTCTGGGAGAGAAGACCCTACTGAAACGACAGGGGAATCTGAAACTGTCTATGGAAGTTCACTGATAAGACTACATAGTGTAAGAGAAGGCGACAGGGAAACAACTGAAGTGATAGATAATGCTGGAAGAGGGGCTGTTGGTTCAGTACCAGAAGAAGTGCATTCTCACGTAGGCCTCAAAACATGTGTCATGCAAAATGAGCCACCCCGTGAGCATAAACAAACAGAAACAAATCTTGCATTAAACGTGCACATCAGAGCTGGCCCTGTCAGTGCCAAGCATACCTCCAGGCACAAAGTGAGTTTGTCAATTCAGTCTTTAAATGCTAAGTGTATTTCCAGAAATGTGAATAAAGAATATATACCTCTCTGCAGCAGAGAAATAGGCACGGCTGATGGAAATGAGCGTCCAGAGAATAAAAGTTTGCCGAGTCAAGTGCATGATGGGAGAGACATGTCCGCTGCCACCAGTAAAACACATTATGAAACATCAAATGTATCAGACTTGCCGCTGGTGACATCTTCAGGTATTCCTCACAGTAAAGCTGTAAAAAGCCCTAGAAGACAAATAGCTGAGCCAAGATCACAGCCTTGCAAGAAGCTGAGCCTGTCTACGCAGCTGGGTTCATTAGAAAAGTTCAGGAGATATTATGGGCGTGTCAGATGTACGCTACCAACACCATTACCAGAACAGAGTGAATTTCAACTCCCAGTTTTTAATGCACAAGCTAACTGTGACTTTTCAAGGAGTCAGAATAACAGTGATGGTCAGTTGAGCATTTTTGAGACTCCAACTTTGGATTCTAATAATAATAGCCATGTTTTGAGATCTTCGGATGAAGTTTTACTCTGCAGTGCAGAAACTTCATTGGACAAACGAGCCCTTTGTCACAGTCCTTTGACACTGTCTGATTACTCAGAGGTTAGTAAAAAAACCACAAGTAGTCAAAGATCTCCAGGATCCCTATCATCCAAACTGTGCCAAATGAAAAGTGATCACCAAGCAGTAAAACAGCTCGGTGAACAACAAACAGATTCAAGTAGAAAAGATAACCACTCTTTTGATCTTGAATCTTCAAATAATGATTTTTTGTATAACCCTTGTCAAAGGTATAAATCCTCAGTGGAAGAAATGAGGGAAGGTCGCAGCATTCCTAAGGGAGATGCTTGCCTGCCATCAGATGATCTGAGAGCAGAGTCCATGAAATGTACTGTTAGCCTGTCACCACTCAGCAGCACTGAAGGAGAGTACACAGTCTCTGCAAGCAGTGTTTTACCATTTCCAGCAAAAAAAGATGACACTGACATCATCTGTGAAGATGAAAGTATATTGGATGAATCATCAACACAAAAAGTGAAAGATGCTGACGATCACTGCATGATCTTCCCGAGTAACTTGGCATTCTCTGCAGACAATTCAAGTACAGGTGATCCCAGAGATGATTTGCGTAGTTCAGACTGGCTGCAAGATTTTGATGCTTTGTTGGGTAAAACAATCTACATCAATAAAGCAACAGGACTGAGCACCTACAACACTCCTCCTGAAGAGTTTCCAGCTGCCTGCATTAAAGATTTAACAACAATGGCTGTGAACGTTGTCTCAGAGAATGGTAAGATGATTTGTTGTTGTTATAAAAATGGGATGAGGAAAACGGTATTTGTTCTGCTAGGTGCGTAGAATATTTTGCTGCCTGCACCTGACACTCATACTGAAAAATCCACTGCCTTACACATAGCAGCTGTTCGGAAAACAGAATGTGTTGGTGACTATGGAGACAAAACAAACGCGTTAATGTTAAGATTTTAAAAGGTGGTTTTTGATAAAATAGTGAAAAGAAATGTCAGCACTTAGTTTTCACAAAGCATCGTGACATTTACTGTAATCACAGTCATATCTAATTGCTGTCATATACAGAGGCTGCTCTGAAACTAATTCCTCCTGTTTTATTATGCTGGCCCATGACATCAGAGTTGGATGTTGATGGTAGGGCAGAAGAGGTTGAACCTTTCACCAGTATTCCATTACATGTTGTTGCTGTAAAACAGATTGCAGCAAAGGGGCAGTCTGATAAAATGGTTTCTGACATGGGAGTGCATATGAAGCTAAGGGAAGGAACTGAATTCCTCCATGTGGAAAAAAGTTGCACCCATTGAAATTCACTGACTCTTGCTGAACGTTCATAGAGACCAAATGGTGGGTGTGAGCACAGTGAAATAGTGGGTGGTGCCTTTCAGCAGTGGTAACAGCAATAGGGTGTCACCTCCACCAGTGCAGATTTTTTACAAGTATGGCAGGCAGGCTCTTGTTCATTGCTGGCAAAAATGCATAGGTAATGGAAGTGACTATATTGAAAAATAGTGTTTTGTAGCTGACTTTGAATTTCAAAGCCACTGACTTATTAACAATAGCATATTGAACACAAGTTTAGGGAAATTACACTGGTTGGTATCAGATGGAAAGACATAGGAATAATTCATATCCTCTTGCAAAGGATCCGTATCCTTTGCAGAGGAAAAGGACCCGAGGTTGTTGGTTAACACTTGGCTGAACATGAGCCAGCAGTGTGCCCAGGTGGCCAAGAAGGCCAATGGCATCCTGGCTTGAAATAGAAATAGTGTAGGCAGCAAGAGGAGAGAGGTGATTGTCCTGTACTCTGTTGAGGCTGCAGCTTGAGTACTCTATTCAGTTTTGGGCCCCTTACTACAAGACACTGAGGCCCTGGAGCACATTCAGGGAGGGGCAACAAAGCTGGTGAGGGGACTGGAGCACAGACCTTATGAGGAGCAGCTGAGGGAGCTGAGATTGTTTAGTCTGGAGAAGAGGAGGCTCGGGGGCGACCTTATCACTTTCTACAATTCTCTGAAAAGAGATTGTGGTGAGGTGGGGTTTGGCCTCTTCTCCCAAGTAATTAGTGGTAGGGTGAGAGGGAATGGCCTCAAGATGCACCAGGGGAGGCGCAGGTTGGATATTGGATATCAGGTTGGATATTAGACCAAAAGAGTGGTGAGGCCCTGGAGTGGGCTGGTCAGGGAAGTAGTGAAGTCACCATACCTGAAGGTGTTCAAGAAATGTGTAGATGCAGTACTGAGGAACATGGATTAGTGGGCAACATTGATGGTGAGGCGGATGGTTGGTCTAGATTATCTTAGAGGTCTTTTCTAACCTTAATGATTCTTATGGTTATCCTCCATCTCCATCTGAGCAGTGGCTGTCTGCCATCTTGTCTAGTCATAGGCCATGTACTCCATGTGCCCAAGAGAAATGTAAGATTTTGTAGGTTAGACTTAGGCATCTTTGAACTTATTAAGCTGACCATTACAGGAAAATTGTATAATGGTTTTTTTTCATAATCAAATGACTTTCTGAACAATCTAATGTTCTGCATCAATATGATAATATAATTGAGTATTCAAGTATTCTAATTGTATATGGTTTGCATGTGTAAAGTAGAGAAGTTATTCTTGGCACCTTTTCTGATGTTACCTGTCAGAATAATAGTTCTAATAATATCTCTACGAGCTCTGAATTCTAACTGGCCTTTGGACAAGAAAATCCTAACTTCATGAGCAGTGTATGTCCTGAGCAAGGATTTTCCCTGCAACGAGGAGGGAAATGCTTTTCATTGTTTATGACACATATGAAACATTGGACTCCTGTTCACATAAATGATAGACGGTTCTGTGAACTTGAGAGATCATATCTCTGAGACAATTGCTATAACAGTTCTATCAAAGTCTGAATGAGATGGTAGTCTTAATCTTGTCCCAGTTCACCAGGAACCGCATAAGGGCATCTTGCCCTGTGTGAGGTAAGGGAGTCTGTGGCTGAGTTTTGTGACAGTTGGATGCTGAGTTACCTTCCTGTGCTGAACTGCCAGTTTGGGTTCTTGAGAGGATTCTCAGTCCCCAGGGCAGAACCATTACCGGGTTTTTATGGGATAAAGCCAGCAGACAGGAGTTGATGGACTGGCCACAGGACCTCATAGAACCTTTTCCTACTGAAAAGCTTATCAGCACACAGCTTTTTTTTTTTTTTTTTTGGCTTTATCACTCTGCCATATTTCCTGAATGCACACCCTTAATTTCTTAGTAGAAAGGAACTGTATTAATTCATTATTATTTCACAAAGAATAGAAATCTGAATTGTACCAAAGGAAGGGTGAAATGTTTACCACTGTGCTGGAAATCTGAGCCACTTAACAATCTTGATAACAGTGCAGGTTTGTAATATCATTAAATCATTTCTGGGCAGGTAGGAACATGTTGTTAGACTAACTTTGATAGCTCACGTGGTCTTACTGGCTTGTAGTTTTCGGTCTTACAAGGTGCTGATAACTGCTGGTAACTACTGATGGTGGTGGCAATGGATCGGCAGCGCTGCCACACCTGGAAAGAGGGAAGTCAAAAGTGTTTTGATTGCCTGTATGCCCTCTCTTTCCTCTTAGGATAACACTTCTGATTGCATTAATTCTTGAAGTAATTTTTATGTGATTAAAAGCGTAGCCAGTTTTTAAGAGTGACAGTCTTGCCGAAGCCACATTTCCAGCTGCAAGTGTATCTGATAATTCTCAGTTTTTACATATGAGCTGCTATTTCTTAATGCTAGATTGCCAAATCAGCGTAAGAGTCTAATTTAGCCCAGGGCTAAGCATACATTCATTTATGAGAACATAATTGTATAGCCTTTTGTAATTTTGCACACTGATGAATCTGCAGAAGTAAATCTGTGTTGTTTTTAGGGTTTCAGTGCAGGTGCCATCCCTTTAGAAGTGAAATTGTGCAACCCTTCCTTCCTAGACCTCGAAAAGAGAAGACTCTAGCAAGCCAGGATCAGAGAGGTAGGGCCAGCTTTCCAGGACACAGTGTACTGCTGTAAAAACAAGTCAAAGAATTCTCCCAGGTGTCCCAACAGGAACCCAGAATTACTCAAGGTCTGCTAACAATGGGACTGTGTGAGTCATCTCAGATCTAGAACTGGAAAAAAACCTCTTTGAGGGTTGAAGGCAGGTTAGGGGGTACTTATTTACAGATTAAATACCCAGCTCTTTGTTGAATGATGCCAGTAGCTTGAAGAATGATTACCTAGTCCCTTCTTTGTACTCATTCCAACCTTGGAATGTGAAAAATAGCTTCAATCCACACATTCTTTTTGTGGCAGAACAGATGAAATCACCTTTTTGGTATGTGGCTTTGTACAGAAGCAGTGGGTAGCTAAATAGGTCCTTCATTTGTTTTTGTTCCCTCCTCATTTCCAAGGCCTGTAGAATTGTGCTGCAGCATGCTCAGGAAGCTGCACAGGGTCTCTTCTAGATAAAGCAAACAATAGAGAAGCCCACTCTCATGCTCCATTATTTATCTGTACACTCTCCCGTTTTATTAAAGGAAAAAAAAATGTGATTATACTTGTGTGAGGTGGAGGTACCCAATGTACCTTCTGCTGACAGCTTATGGTAGTCCCTGTATTGTCTGTATGCTCTTTCCCAGGTGGTGAAGGCGGGTCTCTGCAGTCGATGCTTTCAGGATGGGATAATCCTGTTTTTGTTCACTGCCCAGAGGTAAGCATTATTTTGCATCTCATGCTAACACAGGAGTTATTTTATCTGAGATGGGGACCAAAACTGCAAGTATTGTAACTGTTCTGTATAATTTATTCAGTGATATTTTAGACTACAGACCTTGCAGTTATGTTTTACGGGTGGTTTATATGTAAGTAAGTCATTTTTATGTGTGTATTCAAAGTTGGAGAGGCAGGTATTGGGCTAATTTTTTACCTTCCATCATTTCAAAAGCAAAACATTCTTGTAAGCTGTCATCTTCTTTACAGAAATGTTCGTCTTAAAATAAAAAAGTTAGCAGATGGCAAAATGGTAATACATTGTCTGTCCTCTCTGTGGACAGAGTAAAACAACTCATCTTTCTCCTCTGGGCTGCAATGGGTCTTAAACATTTATTTTACTGTAGTTGTTTTTGTAGCCAAGCAGGACTATAGCATGTGAAAGGGAAACAATGTTGGAACTTTTAGAAAGACTTCCTTTGTTGTCATGAGGCAGCATTATCTTTAATCATCATGTTGTAAGTGTGTAAACTTACGTATGTAACCATTTCCACCTGCACACAATGGAGATGGAGTCACAAACCACCTGCTGGTGAATTTTTGAAACGGAACAATTCTGTTCAGTTGTTACAGTGACAGATTCTGAGTCATTTCAGGGTGATACATTTTTTGTAACTCAGTCCCTGGGAGCTTACCTAGGCTGGTAGTCAACATCAGGTTTTCTGATAGGTACTCACAATTAGCTGGATGCACTGAAGTTAGCAGGTAATACCCAGATGGGAAGATAAGCGGGGATGGAAACAAAGGGACTGCCGGGTTATAGCTCTAACTAGGGCTGTGATTGAGTGGAAAGCTTGATTTGTCAAAATATGAAGAGCTATTTCCAGAATGTTTTTTCCCAAACCTGACTTCCCCCCCCCCCCCCCCCCATATTCATCATAGGTAGCTTGAGCCTATAAACTATTCATGTAATTCACTTTTTTTACAGATAGCTGTTGATGTGACCAGCGGTCAGGCTGAGAATCTTGCTGTGAAAATTCATAATATTTTGTATCCTTATCGTTTTACCAAAGACATGGTTCATTCGATGCAGGTACAATATGCTCTATTGCTAGTTTTCATGCTATACTTCCCACTCAGCCGTTGGGATTTTCTAATGTCTCTGCCTTGTAGGAGAGAGGTATCCAGGGAAATAGATCATATCCTTAGTTTTCACAAACACAATCAGAAATCTTTGTGTATGATATCATCAGACACACATGTCAAGCCTGATCTTAATATCTGGATAATCATCTATCTGCAAAATGACTAAAATTACTTGGCTGCATTGGTCAAATCAAGAGGCAGCCTCATTGCTGCTGCTTTGAAACACTGTTAACTAAATGATATTTCAACAGGTGGCTTTTTATATGTCTCGTAAATATTTGCTAGTTCATATTCTCCTGAAATCTATGTCTTATGGTTCTGTATTGACTTTAGAAATTTAATTCTTAAGCAGAGTGGTTTCAAAAGCAAATCCTAGATTTCCTGGAAGGACTTGAAATTTCCTTTTAAGATTTATATCTGCTCTGAAAAGTGATTCTTAAAAATAACACTGTAACATGAAGTCTGGCTATTTTAATGCTCTTTCATTGTATATTTTGATAGTTAACTTAAAAGTTCATGTGAATGTATGGCTTCAGCTTACATTCTTTGCACTTATAGGTATCTTAAAGTGAATTCTCTCCCTCTCTTATGTATTAATGACTAACAGGTTTCAAACTGGCATTATTCTCATGCAATGAAGTTGCTGACTTTGAGATTGCGAGTTCTGACTGGGTGGGACATGGTAATATTAAGGTCAGGGTGGAGAAGGATGGAAATGATTCTCCCTTCTTTACATTGCATGTGCAGGAATAACAAGAGAAATAAAGTTATTACAGGAAACAAATTATGTTTCAAAAAGACAGGAGAAGAAAGCTGTAAAACAGAAGGAAAAAAAAAAATAGAAAAAAATCATTAGTGTCCAGTATCCCTTCAAAGAAATCATCTATTCATTTTTACCTAGGAGGTGGACAATACGTGTGTTGTAAGACAGTGTTCACAGTGAGCTCTGTACCTGTGACTCAAGGAGACTCCTTCCTTATTTTGCATCTGTTAATTTAAATATAAAAATTAGATACTGGAAGCATGATGCATTGCTGCTCAGTATTCCATCTGTAGATCTGGTTGATGTATGCTGCTTGGGAGGAAGGTGGAATCAACTTTCAAAAGCAAGTTAGGTATAAGAAAAAGAGTGAAGAAATTGCTTCCTGGTTACTACTGCAAATGATTAGCACAAATCCTTAAACACAGTTCAAATTATAAAAGGTTGTTTATATTCTGCCAGCTGTGAACAGCTTTGATTCCCAGCTCCAGGCTTCTACACCACCACATTATCCATTCTGTAAATTTCCACCTTAGTAGTTCTTGTGCTTGTAACTCTCTTTCAAAAGACAGATTCAGAATTATTTTGTTGGACATTTTGCAACTTTCTTATTTATTCCAGACTAAACTGTTTCATGACCAACTATGGTTGTTTGACCTTCTTTTTGTGTTGTCTTCTAGCCTAAGTAATTGCTGTCTTTTCCATATTTAGCCCCTCATTGCATTATAAAGAATACTTACGTAATTTCATAGTGTTGGTTTTTCTAGGCCAAATTCCTTCAGCCTTTCAGATTAGAAAAGATGTATATCTAGTCCCCCTTCTAATGCCTCTTCCTTTTACCACTGGGTAATGATTGTTCTGAGTATCTTTCAGGTTCTTCAGCAAGTGGACAATAAATTTATTGCTTGTGTAATCAACACTAGGAATGAAATGGATAAAAAGGAAGGTAAGAGCTAATGTAGGTATTAAGGTAGCTCTCAAGTGCACTTAAACTGCAGAGAACACAGA
Organism: Alectoris magna; assembly: GCA_030625065.1. Taxonomy (NCBI): domain Eukaryota; kingdom Metazoa; phylum Chordata; class Aves; order Galliformes; family Phasianidae; genus Alectoris; species Alectoris magna. The sequence continues at coordinate 22,055,341 of CM060565.1, forward strand.
CCTGCCTTTATTGTTTCTTGCTTTGGGATGATACTGTGAGTAGAGGAAAATGTTAGACTTCACATGAAATTTCTTGGATCTTCTTTCTCTTTATTTTGGATGCCGTTTAATGTTCCTATTGCCTTCAGATTAGTATTATAAAAATAGATTATACTCAAATTACCAGCATCTTTCAGACTGTGTTCACAGTGTCTGGATATATTTGTTGCTGCAGCTTACTGAATCTGTGTAGAAAAGGCTTTCAAAATAAGAAATTTTTGTAACATTTTAAAGACAGCATTAAACAGAACCATTCTTGGTGACCTCAGCTGTCGTTCTGAAGTTAAATGAAGACTCCTATACAGAAGGTTTTCTAATTGCCCTTAATTTAAATTACTCATTTGGATCATTTAATTTCAGTTCTGTCGTGACTTTGTTCTGCCAACGGTCTTCCCCTCACTTCACACCTGTAAAACCTACTGGTATTTATCTTGTAAATGTGGCCTCTAGGGAGCGGTCATTCTTCTTTCCAATCTGTATGGTCGTTGGGTACAAAGTTACCTATGTTTAATCTCTTGTGGTACATTTTTTAGGTGGAAACCTCTTGGTTTTGGTGGACCAACATGCAGCTCATGAACGGATCCGCCTGGAGCAGCTTATTGCAGGTGAGAATGCAGATGGCTTCAGGAAAGATAGTGCACAGAAATGTGTAAACAAGAGCTGTCTTAAAGGGAAAGCTCACAAAGTTGTCATAAGGATAAATCTGGGCTGTATGGAGCCAATAGAATATTGATTTGTCATCCTGACCTTGATCTTGAGCAGAGTGCAGCCATTCAATATTTGTAGGAGTCATAGTATTGGCAGCTGAAAATTGTTACAGCGTTTCCCAAAATAGAAAATATGCACCCTACCCACACAGACCTATCAAATTAAAATAGGCCTGATGTAATGAAAGAGTAGGAAGACAGATAGGAAAAACAATGAACAGGAAATAGAAAAACATCAATAAGAGTATGTGATTATGCTGTGAAGAATAAGACATGGGGTGCAGACTAAAGAGCGTAGTTTGTTTGGTTCCTTTTTAGCTGAATACCACACTTGAAGCCTAAAATTTTTACATTCTGAAACTGTTTGCAAAGGGATAATGGTCTTTTCTGTAAGCCCATTAGCCATTGGTTTCAGTGTTAAAAAGTACGACTATCCATCAAGTACTTAAGAATCACTGACTTTCTCTTTCATTGAGAAATACTGTGCAGTTCCTGCAGAGAGGTTTCCAGGAAATCTGCTCCTTTTGGTGAGGTACTGAAAAAAGTTGAAGACTGAAGGGAGAGATGCTTAATGAATAGTATTTTAATGCCATTTATGAGAGATTTTTCTGTGGAAAAATCGCTGTGTGTGAGTTGGACTAAATATATCAGTAGGTTTTTCTTGCTATTTAGGGTGACTCTTTTTTGGAACCGGTGGGAAAAAAACAAAGTGGCATTAACCAACTTCTCTCTTGGGACTAGATGTCTAGTTTGGGACATTCCCAGTCCTCCACAAGTTTCAGGAGAAGGCAGTTTGTGGTCATTTTTAATCCAAACAGAGAATTACATGCCAAACCACAGGGTCGTTGAGGGCAATGCCTGCATAAGTATTCAAAGAGGCATATTTCTAAACGTTTCATTCACAGATTCCTATGAGAAGGAGGCTACAGCATGTGGCAAGAAGAAATTACTGTCTTCCTCCGTCTCTCCTCCTTTAGAGATTGAAGTTACAGAAGAGCAAAGAAGAATTCTATGGTTAGTAATGGCCAGCAGTGCTAAACTTTGGGGGAAGATTTCAATATATTGCTAGTTACCACATCTGTTGATTATTTTCGGAGCAGAAACCAGTTGACTGTATCTATGCTGTGGAAAATAGGTGTGCTTCTTGGGCACATCATTACATCTCAAAGCAAAACCCCATGGTGTGGGATCCCTGTGCCACTGCACTATTCTGTGGTTTCCTTGGCAAACCAAACTGTGATGCATGAGCCAGAGAAGTGTCCCAGAAGTCTCCAACAGATCCTGCTGTCTGGAGACCAGGACTTGGAAGCGCGCAGCGGAGTGCGGTGCCCATAGTATAGATACAGGAACTGATTTAATAGATTCTGGAGAGGAGAGGGATGGGCTATGGAAAGATTGTATTGTGAATCCGTCAAAAATGCATTCCTTAATTCTAGATGTCTGCCAAGACTAACTAATGAGCGCTGTTTCCCAAATGTTTCAGGATGGTGTACTAGTTACCATTAGGAAATTTAACTTTTGTATTGCAGGAGTTTAGAACTAGATACAAATTTATTGCTGGTCCGTTATACGCATACTGAACACTAATTAATCATTTTTATTTCTTCAAAATATCCCTGACTGCCCCTTGCCACATGCATTTGTGTTTGTTTCTTTTTCCATGTTGTTCTTCATGTTCAGTTGAAGTTCTGTGCTAACTTACACAGGTTTCCTTCATTGTTATTCTCAAATTCCCCTTTTTTTGTGACGCCTGTGGCAAACTCAACAGCCTTTAAATCACTCTTCATTAAAATTGCTGCTTATTTTAGGGATACACTTGTTTGGTGGAATGTCCTTTTTGGGTGTATTCCAATCACAACAGTATCACTGGTATACGTTTGGTAACTCTTCTGTGTAACAATGGCAAATGCCAGAAAAGTGAAACCAGGAAAGTGTAAAGCACCATTACGTACCGCCTGCTGTATGAAAAATGTGAGAATATAACTGTGGCTGCTCATAATTCAACAATATTTGGATGCCTTTGTTTCTATCCTTTAATGACATTCTTGCCAATATCACAATATTTTTAGTGCCTCTAGGTCAACTCTGAATTATTTTTACACTGATCTTTGAATATCTTTATATCTACTTTTGATGGCCAAAACCGAATACAATATACCAAATGACAGCATCCCACTGATTTCTGCAGCAGCTTTGCAATTGTTCCCTTGTCTTCTGTCTATTACATCCATACTCAGTATTTTGTCTGTTGGTTTTGGCTACTGCTGGCTCTGCTTGCTTACTGAACTGTCATGACAGTGAAATACAGAGGGGATTTTTGAATTTTTACTTTTTAACGTAGAAATCACCAAAGTGTACACATATTTGATAATGATTACTGACAGTTTCTTCTCTTTTTGATGACAAGTTCTCATCTGACCGTAAGCTCCAGTTTTTTGTGTATTTTTCCATCCATAGGGTGACACATGTCAGATTAATTAAGGTTGTTCTTTCCTTGGCTCTCTTTGCCTTACTTAACAGGACATGAGTTCTTTAAACCAGTATAAATCTCTTAAAATATTTTTCTGTCATAAGCATTTGCTGTTATGTGTCAATTGAAATCACTGGTTTTTAGGCTAGACTTAAAGCAAACTTCGTAGTAGATAACTTTAATGTTTGGAGGATGTGTAGTGTTCCTACTTGTGTGATAAGCTGGTAATTCTTCCTTGAATCGAACATTTTGTGCATCTTTAGAAAACACAAACTTATACATTTAAATGAAAACCTCCCTGTATAGTACAGAAATATTGTATCTAAATCTTGTGACTAAGGAACATACAATATGCATAGTTGATTGGAGTGAAAAACGTAGTAGAATGCAAAGTAAAAGGGCAAAATCAACTGGAATCTCAGGTACAGTTTTCAAGATTAGAAACTTTTAGGAAGAAACACAGAGACTGCACAAATATCCACTTAAGCTGTGAAGAAATAGCTGCTTTTATTTCTGTTTTATTTCTGTTTTGGTTGTTGTTGTTGTTTTGTTTCATTTTGTTTTTTCTTTTTCTTGTTTCATTTTCTGTTTTTTGTAGGTGCTGCTACAAAAATTTGAAGGATCTGGGCCTTGAATTATCGTTTCCTGAGACCAACAACTCCTTGATTCTAGTGAAGAAAGTGCCACTGTGTTTTACAGAAAGAGAGGCCAATGAACTACGACGGAAAAGACAACCTGTCACTAAAAGCATTGTGGAGGTCAGCTGTGGATATGGATCAAAGCAGTTTGTGATACTGGCTTTTTTCTGTGTTAATGACCCAAGGTATAGCGTATCTTTCTTATAAGAGAGACAAAGAAGTCTCTTGGCCAGTGTAGGCGCCATCTCTTTTAGCAGCTAAACAATCCTATAGTTGAAATTCCTGAACTATAACAGAAACGACAGAAATCTGTTTCAGACTTGAAATAGTGGAATAGCAAAGAAATGTAGTAGGTAGTTCAGATGTTTAATCGGTTTTCTGCTCATCCTTCCCAAATGCTTGAATGAACAGTAAAACAATTCATACTGCTGATACAGAAATATTACTTGTTAGCATTTAAAGTTGTTTTAATGAAATCTCTGCACAAGCTATTCAGCTTCCTAAAAGCTGTTGTTGAAGAAGAAAAAAAAGCTGTTTGAAGAAGAAATCACTGAATGGATTGCTTGCAGTTTCTATTGTAAACAATTCTCTACAATCTTAAGCGCATCAAGGGCTCTCCTTAAAAATTGTTTCTGGAGTACTGTGTTCAGCCAGTAGGCTGAGCCATTGTGAATCAGTCTAGCCTTGCCGCTTATATTTTTCTATATGAAAAGATGATCCAATTGCTTTTTCCTTTCCAATTCTGCTAGAAACAGGGAAAAGTCAAAGTGCACTCTCCAGTGTGCCAACAGTGCTGACAGTAGTGGAGAAGGGTTTTAAAAAATAGGCATACATCTGAATGGTACCTAGCTGGAGATCTGGTCTGTCCCTCACTAGCAGTCTTTCATAGCTGAAGCCTCAAGATCTCATGAGCATTTTGGCAGAGCTATTCTGTGACACTTTTTGTTTTAACAAGGACTAGGTATCACCCTTTTGTGATAAAGAATTCCTTATATCTTAGATCAGAAACGAAATCCACATTGGACTGTCATTCAAAGAAGAAAGGGCAATTATGGTAACATGTATTCATTGCACTCTGAAGTATTAGAGTTCCATTACACCCTTTTTATATATTTTGTATACAGAGAACATAGAATAAATGTAATAGAATATGTCTTTAAGGAAACCGATGCAGAGAAACCAAGTCTGATTCAAGATTCAAGTCTGAAAAGACTTGGGGAGATCGGGACTTGCACCTGGATCTTTCACACTGTGGTCAGTGTTCAAACAACTGCATCATTTTTCCTGGGGTGTATCTGGAACTTACGTATTAAATTACACACAGATGTGGAGAAGAGGGATATGAGCAGTGAAAGTGAGAAATACCAGCTTACTGTCTTACCTTTTTCTTTTCAGGAGCTTATTCAAGAACAAGTTGAGGTGAGTAGCTATCTGCTTCCGAAGTTGACTGGAATAATGCAAAGCTTATTGAAAGAACCAGGGGGAATAAGCATGTTAAGCACCAAACGAGATGTAGATTTAGGTCATTTGAAGCTCATTCTTGTTACAGTTCTCCTTATTCTTCATCTTAAATGGAATGTAAGATGATGTTCTCTTACTAATTTTAGCTAGTGCAGACCACGAGAGGAGCACGAGGGACACTGCCTCTGACATTCCTGAAGGTGTTAGCTTCCCAAGCCTGCCACGGTAGGGGAACTGTACTTTTCTTTTATTCTTCCATTTTTTAGCCTTGCTGTTTCTATATGACATAATTCCTGGGGTAGTGGTTTCAGAATGTTTTTGCAGGAATTGCAGGGTTACAGACTGTTTCATAGGGATGAGGAGATAACAGCCCATTTTCATGGTGTGTCATTGCATTCTAAAGAAGTCTCATGGCTGAAAGGCAGGACAGAGATTGCAGATAGCCTTGTGAATCTGAGGATGCTAAAGATAACAGACAGTTCTTTTAACGTTCTGCTTTAATCTCCTCTGTATGCCATTAAGTGCCCATTTGTGAGAAAGGACTTTGTGGCAGGGTTTGCTTTTGGAACTCATGCCTGTCAGTGGCAAGTGTATAGAACTCATATCAGTTCTACAGAATTGATAAAGGCTATCTTCTGATTTTACTATCTTTTGACACATGAGCTGATTGCATCTTCAGCCCTAAAAAAAAGTCTATTCTTACAACACTATCTGAAAAGCCAGAATCTAATAATCCTACAGTCCATCTGAATCAGATTAGATTAAACAGTTTAGGCTTCGGGTAGCTGATCATTAAACAACAGCATGGTTAACTGAGCTAAGCCTTAAGCCAGCTTTTGCTGTTAGTCTGTCTTCCCTGGGAGCTGCCTTACTTTCTTTGTAAGTAGCAGCTGTGGAGGGAGGTCTGTTGGGTGGTTTGAATTCTCTCTGGCAGCATGTGCAAGAATTTTATGTCCTTCCAGGAGCTATTAAGTTTAACGACAGTTTGACTTCAGAGGAGAGCTGTCGGCTCATGGAAGCTTTGTCATCTTGCCAGCTGCCCTTCCAATGTGCTCATGGAAGACCTTCTATGATGCCCCTTGCAGATATTGACCATCTACAGCAGGAAATACAGGTACTGTGTGGGGTACTGAAAGACAGCAGCATGCTCTGGATTATCAGAGGCATATCATGTATGCATGTTAGAAATAGAAGCACCACTGCTGATCTTGAACTTTTACGTAGCTGTTATTAGTAAAATAAAACTTGAGAGAATTAAGCCTCTGTTCTGCAAAAACTTTGGCAAAGATCTTCCCATGTTCCATTTGAATGGTTGCACTGACTTGAATGGAGTCAACTAGTGTTTAAAGTTGAGCATGTATTTAAAGCAGTTACAGTTTATGAGTGTAAAACTTTGAAAACATGTAAATGCGGATACTCTGCCAGGAGCAAAGATGCTAAAGATTAAACACCTACTTCCCCAAAGTTGAAGGTGCCATAAAGTGGGGGGAAAGAAAGCAAAGACGTAACAACATGAAAAAAAATTCTAACTAGCTCCTTCCCTTTTGCAAATAATATACTACAATAAGTTATTAAATTAGCTTCTGTTGGAAATCGTGTGGGACTTTGAATTAGACATGAAAAAAACGGGAATGTTTCTATTAGAGAAAAGAATATGGAGGCACTGAGGTTAGTTTACTTACGACTTAGAGCTTCTTAATTTTTCTCCTTCCAGCCTAAACCTAACTTGGCTAGACTGCGGAAAATGGTGCGAGCATGGCAGCTGTTTGGAAACAAAAACCCTAACCAAAAAAGGTAAGACTGCAAACTGCAGACTCCATTAAGCGTTGGCACAATCCAGGTTCTCTTGTTAAACAACATCTTGTGTGGAGCAGTGTTCTCAATCCAGCCCAGTAACCAAAGTTTTGCCCTGAGCACTGACCTAAGAAAAGACCAGCCAGAAGAACATGGCAGAAGCCCACTCCTGAAACATGGAGAAGCATCTTCAGCTCTAAGGAACTTTGTTGTAAACCTGAGTCATATGTCAGTGTTTGACTACCGATGTCAAGAAGTTGCATCCAGACACTTACTGCAAGCATGGCAGAATTCCATGTAATACAGAGACTTTTAATTAATGTATTTTAAAGTGTTTGAAATGGAGGAGTTATTTATTAATAAAATTAATTAAACTTTCCTTAGGTTTCTGACAGTGGTTGGAATGAGGACTGACCAGCTTCTTAGTAAAAACAGGTTTGACATATAGGCCTAAGTAGGCCTAAGTCTTTTTAACTAGGCAATCACTGACACACCCAGCTGTTTTCTCCCACCTCCCTGCAGTCTGCATTCTTGAGTGAGTGATTTCTAAATCCTAGCATAGCCCCACTTTCTCAGTGTACAGAAACAACTAAACAGCTCATTGCATTTCTCACAACAGGCAGATGGTTTTTTTCCACGGGTTCCAGTTCTATTTTGTATCACATTCTAAGCTAGGCAGGAGATGATTATTTTAAAACAGTAAAAGATACATTTTTCTTTAATCGCTGGTATCTTTGTTCTGTGTAAAAAAAAACAACTTAAAAACAAATCACATATTGACATCTGCTGTTTCAAAAACAAAACAAGGAGTGGAAGCTTCTTTCCTTTGGTGTCTCAAATGTGGTGTAGTATATTAGCATACGTTGATAAAAGGGACTAAGAAATGATTGCGAGAGCCTGAGATTTCTAAGACGTTCTATGCTGCCCCTCACAAAAAGCATGAACTTTCAGAATGAGACAAGATGTTCGCCCAAGAAGAATAATTAGTCACCCGGCAGTGAAGGAGAGGGAAGACCCTCAGACAAAAATAAGAGAAGCAAGAACTTGAATTGTGCCTTCAGATCCAGAGGTGAACAAACTTGCTGACATGACTTCTGAAGTCTACCTTTCATCAAGAATGGAATTTCTGTTCCAGCTGGTTTGTGTTTCAGTAGCTTAACAAAATTTGTCCAAAAGTTCAGTTTTGAAGCACATGGTCACTGGCAATTACATTTCTAGGTGAAAGCGCGTCTTAATCTTACTACTACAACACAAGTACAGGCAGCTCACTGCGTTCATAAAACCCCGATTATTTAAGGAAACTAATTCTGCATGGAAAGTGATTAACACTGAGAGCACTGTAAACAGCCTTTATTGCAGCACACTTTGAAGTAACAGCACAGCTGCCCCAGAAAATGATGTTTTGCTGTTTCAAAATTGGTTAGCAGCTTCATGTGGCTTGTAACAAAGCAGTACAAGAACTGTCTTCTGTTGCTTTTTGGTAGGAAAGATTGCACCGAGTGTATTCCCTACCAGTTCCCAACAGCAACCCACCTTTGCAACATCTGATTTAATTAGCCGCTGTATCTTTCTAAAGAGAAAGACAAGACAAGTCTGGACAGTAATATGCTTCTCGGTGTTACAGTTCATAGTCATCTGGATGGTAGAGCTCACTCATGAGGCGGTAGATGTAAGAAGGTGCATTACCCCCAATGTTAGAAATGAAGAGAGTAATGAGCTCTGGAGGGACATAGTCAAACACTGGGCAGTGAACATTGATCTTTGCCAGGATCTCCCCTGAAAAGTGAAGAGCAGCAGTATTAAGATATAAGTAAACCAAAGAAAGTATATTTAGCGTTCTGCACATCTTCCCGAGTTCCTGGAGAAACTGGTTGGGCCCATGACATCCTGAAGTCCTTACTGGGATATCGTGAGTCCTTTTGAACTTCCTCACCGATGCCTCTGAATTATAAGTATACAGCAATCTTGGATTGGAGCAACATCCTCTGCTCTTTTGGTAGTTTTTACCAAAAACTTTTATAGTAGTCTCAAATCCTCTCTGATGCAGATTTACTAATTCATAGCAAGCCTGCTAATTTGGAATTAAAATACAAGAATCCCAATGCTGCCAAAGTTACCACCTAAACAAAAGCCGAGAAGGCCAAAACAAAAACCTGAGCCAAACTTGATTTATTAGTTTCAGAAGTCTATCACACAAAAATGTGTCATTTGAAGTAACATTCCTACCTGAAAGGGGGAGACTGAGCAGCCACCTTTCTAAAGAGGACTCTGGTGTGGAAAACTCACTGCAGAGATACCTGATCTGACTTGAAACTCTGAGTTTCAAGAAGTTATGTGAGCTGTGGGAAGAAAAGCAAGCTGCCCTCATTGTTGGGCATCTGTTGCGTCCCACAGGAAATTGCTACCTGTCTGGCACCATTATCACAATCCTACAATAAAGTGCTGAACAGTGCAGACCAGAAGCAAAACTAAAAAATGAGCAGTGTTCCCAAGAAAAACTTTTCTGTATTCTCTATAGTAAAAAAACTACATATAAAACAGGATGGTTCCCAGCACTTTTTTTTCTTCCTTAAGATAATAGGAAACTATTTGGGGTCTTGGACGGTCTTACATTTACATTTTGTATTGAATATTAAAAAACAAAACAAAAAAAACAACAAATGAATATAAAACAACCATTGCCTGGACTAGCTTGACCAGTACCTTCTGTGAATGGCAGCACTTCCTGTGGTGACACAAACTTGTGGAATGAATCTTCTTCGTTAGGGAACTGAATGAGACAGATTACAAGAAGGTCAAGGAAATAAAGAGCATCTCATTATCGTAGTGAAAACATCCTGGGTGCTAGAAGGAACTAAAGCGGTGGAAGAAGATTTGCCAGGGAACAATAAAGCTCTTTACATCAATCACATAATACCCGTGCCCAGTACTTCAGTAGCATCTACAGTGAAAGGTTTTTCCTCAGAGCTTCTAGAACCTCCTGTGGCCTGTCTGCCCTTTTGCAAAGCCTAGGGAACCAGAGCAGAGATGTGACTTCTCAGTCTGCAATTTAATCTGACAACACTGAAAATACTGAGCTTAGGAAACAGTAGAGAGCATCTCCATTAACCACTTCTGTAGGCACAAAGGATCTTTCACTACTAAAAATATATACAGAAGAAAAAGAATGATGATGTCACTCTCTAGTAGCATTGGCTCACTCATCTAGTAGCAACCTTATACTCTGTGCACCTATTACTCAGCAGATTTTGCAAAGAACTGAGCATTGCAGGGAGGCTTTGAGACCTTGACCTGTGCCAGATCTGGGTGAAGATCTCCTATCTGAATTAACAGCACTACATGGGGGAGATGGCTCATCTACTAATCCTACCTTGGGCCATGTGGTGCTGTCCACCCTAAGCTTTCACAAGCAAAGTATCACCCCGTTATCTCTCTTTAAAGAAGGTGCAGAACTGAAGAGGTGTTGTGCTTACCTGGGGTGAGAGCTTGAACATGGGGGCACACACAATGAGTGGCGTGGAGTGGTGTTTAGCTGCTAGTGCCAGAGTGTGAGTGCCACTCACAGCAATCAGCGCACCATTGGCCAGGATTGTCTTTGTACCAATGATAACCTTAAAAGACGAATTAGTATTAGACAGCATGCACCACAGCAAACTGAGGAAGCTGACCTTCCTGGCTCACACCCTTCTGGATAAGATGGAGCTTGTCAGAGCAGCCAGCAAGCAGCTGGATTTGCAGGGCATCTGGATGCCTGATCTGTTTCATGGGGCACTGGCTCTGCACCAATACGTTCCTCTCCCAACAAGAGCACAACTCCAGCACAGTAATGCCAGCACAGAGAATTTCAAGGACAAACATATGTTCTATTGCAGAGACTACCATGCAGCAGCTGAGTTGTGTTCCCTGTTCTGCCTACAAGCCTACAAAGTAAGCTTGTGCAGGTGATTCGATTGCTCTCCTCGCTTGAATTCTTGCAACTGTTCTGAGTGTTTGCCATTAAGGCAGAAAATCCCATCACTGTGCTGATAGAGTCATCACAAATATGAGGGACTGCATTTACAGATAGGGATCTCCTCCCTATCTGTAAACAGGGATTATTACAATTTTGAGTATCACTGAAGAAAGACATAAATCACAGATAGATAGGATCTGTAACTGATTTGGGAGGCCGAAGCACCAAACCTGCCCTGAACACCCACCAGTAGCAAAGCCCTCCTTACCTTGTTGACTCGAGACATGACAGCAAAAATAGCGGCATCACTCATGACTGTAGTTTCAATGTTCTCTTTAGATAGTCGGACGGCCATTTCATGACCCTGAAAAGAGGGAGAATATAATTGTGTCCCTGAAACCCAGCTCCTGCACTGCAGTTGTAGAGACATTAGCATTCAATCCTGTCCGAACTGCAAAAACATCAAGCAGCAGACCACAAATACAGCCCTCTGACTGAGGGACGGAGAGTAGAACAAGGAATTGTCTTTAATCTTTCAAATGCAGAAACATTCCTGTAACGTTCCCCTCGCAGATGTTCTGCTGACAGCTTGTCTCCAGATACAAGAGTATGTGTGACAACAGGGCTTGGACCTTACCTGACAGAAAGGTGCACACTCTGCCACGATGACCTGGAACTTCCGTTTGCGGGCAGCTTCCTTCAAGAAGGCTTCAACAGTGCGTGAGTAGCCAATGGTCATGATCACCTCATTGGAATGGATGTGCTCCAGTGCCTGCATGGCAATGTTATCCGTGGTGCCCTCTGTAAGAGAATGAAGCTATGAGTGGAAAAGAAGTCAGGAAGAGCAACATCTGCTCAGCTTGCTCCAGTAACATATTTTACTAAAGTGATACTACAAATTCTGGTAGAGCAGAAGCAGCTTTTCTCCCCATTCTTTTCACTAGTGAAGAGAAAGCAAGAAGCCGGCCCTTGAACACCCTGTGCTCCTGAGAGAAATGGCCATAATGAAAACTCCATCACTAGGGAAGTGGGCTGGGCCAGCACCAGACAAGCACCATATCCACATGACGGAAGTTCCAGTTTTACAGTCCAGCAGCACTACAACTATGTGGAAAGGAGATATGGGGCAACTGAGGCTTCAGGAGGGGCACTACATGTCTGTTCTGTTACAAGGTTGTAGGATGAGAAAAACATATCACAGTACTTCGGGCACAAGGGTGAAATAATGCTCATAGGGATTACATCCAACCTCGGCAGATTGCTGATATTCTACTTCACAGGGCTCAATTTAAGACTTCCCAGAAGACGAACAGCATAGGCAGACACCCTTGTTTGTTTCTGATGTTTCTTTGAACCAAAAAAAGCACAGCCTACTCCTGTTACACACACTCCTTCAGATTAAACCACCCAGTTCTTCAGTGTCATCTTTCCAGGTAAAAGCAAAAGGAAGCATCAGCCTCATCCCATAAAGATCTCTGTTCATGAGCCATTTCAGACCCACTCGTACCTAGCTCTATTAGCAGCTCACTGATAGCTTCAATAACGTTTGCTCTGAGGGAAGGATAGGGAGTGCTGAAATCCTCGCTCAGTCCTCCAGAAGTCAGAAGTTTGTGCAGGGAATCTTGCTGATCACTTTCCTCACTGCGCCCATGAAGTCTGCAGAGATAAAGAGCCCTTCAGCCTCAGGAGAGCATGCAGGTGTAGAGCATAACACAAAGCAGCTCCTGTGCTAGCATCCTCACAGCACAGCATGTGGGTGTGAATGGAGAGGAAGGAAAACGGCATGCAGGGGTCATGTCACACCAAAGAGCTTCCCTAGCCATCTCTGGCAGAACCTGAAGCTCTGCTGGTGAGCGCTTCCCAAAGTTGCATCCAAGTGCAGCAGGTAAAGCTCACAGCTACTGCTACAGTGGAACAGACCCTCCTGGGGATGCAAGAAGTGGCGAGGTCAGAACCAGCTGCTCTGAGGAGGGGAGCTTATGCATCCACTAGAGGAAATGCCATCAGCTACTTTGAAAACTGCAGGTCCATTGGTACTGGTGCCGTTCCCTCTATTATTAAGCTTCCTGAATCCCTCTGTAGAAGATGCTGGAACAGTGGGTGATTGATAGAAACCAAAGTGATCTCACAAAAGCAAAACGCACTGCAGGAGCCTGCTCTGGGTTCCTGGAGGGGCAGAGAGAGCACAAGGGGCACCTCACCGGCCATACTCCTCCCGAATGACCTTCAGCACACGCCGCACCATGTTGCCCACGGTGGTCTCAGATGGCTGCGCTGCTGTCATCCGCCGGCCCTCTGTCCGGATCAGATCCATCAGCTCCCCTGAAAGAGGGGACAGCCTCGGTTATAAACTGCCTGCAGCTGCCCCATGCATGCGTCAGACCCGTTCATCCACCCCAGAACAGCCCTGCACCCAGACACTGACACTGGTAACACAACGCCAAGGCAAAGCACAGATGCGTGCAAAAAGCAACGCCACAGTTTGCTCCATAGGATTTTTGGGTAACATGAATCACCTGCATACAATGCAGACTTGGAACTTATGAAAGATCATAAGTGGTGAGTATGGAGAAAGGGGAAACTCATCTGCAGGTGAGATGATCATCTCACCTGCATGACAACGCTGAGGTTTTATAAAGACGTTTACGTATACCCCATGCACAGGACGGCAAAGTCAGAGGACGCTGAAATTAACTACCTAAAAGTGTGGGAGCCACATCCCAAGAGGCTTTTGCTAGGAACCGCATACAGAAACAGCTTTTGTTGACAAAAGAAGGAAGCCTGAGCCCGCCCCCAGCCCACGACACAGCTCTGACGGCCCCGAAGTTGGCGAGGATCGCGGGCAGACGGCAGCGGAAGGACACAGGCGATTCAGAGGGAGCCCGGGCCACGCCAACCACGCTCGGGACCCCGCCCCCACAGCTCGCGGGGCTCCCCGCTGCCGCCCTCCCCCTGTCAGGCCGCAGCCCGGCCCTCACCGGCCCATCCCCACCGCCCGTGCGCGATGATCTTTCGCAGTAGTGACAGCGTCTGCCGCGCCGTGTCCTCGGAGCGCGGCCTCTGCCCGCCGCCTCGCAGCCGCGACACGAAGGCCTCGATCTGCTCCGACAGCTCCGACCCGCGCTCGGCGGCACCCGGCATGGCGGCGGCCGCGACACCGCCGCACGGACGGAGGCAGCGCTTCCGCTTCCGCTCCTCTCCCACCCCGTTGGCGGACACCTCGGCGCTGCTCCCGCCCCGTAGCGGCGCGGCCAATGAGAGGCGCGGGGCCGGGGCCGGCGGCGCCCTCGTTACCCGGGAGACGGGCGGCGACCCGGACGCGGGCGGCGGGGAGAGTTCGCCCGCGGCATTGACTTTGGAGCGGGCCGCGCTCCTGGCGCAGGGAGCCAAAGCAAACCGGGAGGGAAGGGCGCAGCTCCCGGCGGCCCGGCCCTTCCCGCTGGCAGCGCCTGGATAAGGCAGGAATGCGGCTCCGTCTTGTCCGCTTCCCGGCGCGCCGCGGCCATGGCGCAACGCTGCAGCGCCGCTCTGCCCCGCCGCTCTGTTGGGCTGAGGAACCAGAGCAGGCTGCCAGCCGGACACCAGCAGCGCCTCGGGGATGTACCGCGGCCGCTCGTGCCCGGCGCCCGCGCTGCTCCGGCGTCCCCCGCTGCTCCTGCGTGCCGGCGGACGGCCGAATTCCCTGAGCGCCAGGCGGTTACACGCCTGGGTCTGTGCTGGAGGGGTCCGCCGCCTTTACACGGGAGGGCGCCGCTCCCCTGTTGCCCCTCTGCGCAGCCGCACTGCAGCCAGGCTGCGAGCGGTGCCTGCCGCTGGGTGCCGGCACGCAGACAGCGCTCCCACGCACGCACCCTGGGAGCGGGTACGCGGGGAATGGGCCAGAAAAAAAAAATTCATTGCGTTGGAGCTTTCCTTTGTTTGTTTACTTATCTGGCTCATAAACAGAGCAGCTCTCCGAGATTAGGCAGGAGGGAGCAAGAGGAAGGGAAACCAGCCCGGGGGTTATGACCTCCGTGTGGATGCCGGGCTGTTTACATTCCCTGCTCCAGTCCCAGGAGCTGTTGTTGCAGGGCAGTTTCTTCTCAGCCCTTGCCAGGCTGCAGGGTTTGTGAGCTCCACGCTCACGCTGCCCGTTCCCTGCAGCACGTCCCACCGGGCACTGCCACCACAGCCGGCCGAGGACAGCTGCCAGCCCTGTGTCCCTCGGGGGGCAGAGTTCTGCTTTCAGTCCGCTGCCCCGTATTTCATGAATGAAAGCCTCTGAATGGGGATTTGGGAGCGGTTAGCCTGCGGCCGTGGTAGCTGAGCCGAGCCAGAAGCTGTCTTTCTCTGGAGAACTGGAAGGCACACACCGGGCTCTGGCTGCTTGGCAGGACCGTGGCTGAGGGACATCTGGTTGTCATGGGTCAGCAGCTGCTGCCAGGCTCCAGTGCGTTGGTCTGAGCACCCAGGAGGAGTGAGAAGGAGGGAGGCGAAGCATGGGACACTTGGGGGGGCAGCTGGAGAGCTCTTGGTGTCCTGGTATATTCAGTAACATCTTGCTGTTTAGCAGGCTGTGGAGGTGGGGAGCTCCTTGGTGGGTCCTTGGCAGCTCTCCAGAGCAGGAGCTAAACTCTGCAACTCCTCTCTTGTGCCACAGACAGCTGCCTCCTGCACGTCATGCCTCCTGCATGTCTCACCCCCTTCCCTCCCCTGGCATACCCAGGTGCTCTAGGAAGACTTGGCTGCAGCGGCCTCCCAGCTGCCGTGTGAGCAATGCTGTGAGTGAAGGAGCTGACGAGGGGACAGGCTGGCTGGCAGAGCCAGGCAGTTGCACACGCCTGTGGAGGAGCTGGGGTATGGCTCATCTCATGCCCAGCACGATGCGCTGCTCCTCGGGAGCTGAAGGTACACTGCGTAAGTCCATGGATGACACAAAACTGGGAGGAGTTGCTGACTCCCTCGAGGGCAGAGAGGCCTTGTAGAGAGATCTTGAAAAATAGAAACGATCACCAACTGCATGAAGGTTAACAAGAGCAAGTGCCTGATTCTGTGCATGGGACAGAGCAGGAGCATGAGAGGCTGCAGAGCAGTCCCACAAAAAGAGCTCTGGGGTCTCTGCCTGGCTGCAAACTGATGATGAGCCAGCATAACGCCCTGACAGCCCAAAGGGCCAACTGTGCCGTGGGGTGTACCGGGCCCAGTACTACCACCAGGTGAGGGAGAGGTTGTCCTGCTCTGCTCTGCGCTGTGTGGCCTCAGGCTGCCCAGGGCTGTGGTCATGGCCCCACGCTGCCAAAGTTCGAGGGGCAATTGTATGATGCCCTGAGACATAGGGTTTGAATTTTGGGTGGACCGCTGTGGAAGCCAAGAGTTGGGCTCGGTGATCCTTGTGGGTCCCTTCTAACTCGGGGTATTCAGGATTCTTACTTAGGGGTGGTGACTGGACTACTTTCATTCTGCCTGATGAATCTGCATTTATCTTTCCCTGGGGGCCAAATGCAATCCCCTGAGTGCCGGTGTGAGGGAGTAGAAGGCAGCACAGAGGCTGGGTAGAGTCTGGGAGCACTGGAACATCGTGTGCTAGGAGGCTGTTTGGATTAGAAACTCTCTGCGGATCAAGTGGGCTGGATGAAATGCCAGGGAGGGGAACTGGAGTTTGCTGAACTCTAGTAATTGGACTCGTCTGTAACACCCGGATAAGAAAAGTGAGCTGCTCACGCTCAGCACAGATGAAGGGAAGGAGCCAGCACGCGGGAGCCAGCAGATGCAGCCCAGTAGGAATAACAAGGCAGCTGTCTGCACAGCAGTGATTGTACAGGCTGGATAGGTGACATGGGGAAAAGGAGCATAGGGTGACTGCTGGGTGCCAAAGGTTTTTTCGGGCACGAGTGGCAGAGGAGCAGTTCAGGACTGCAAGACACACGGTGGCAGGGGGAACACAAACCATAGCCTGAGGAGATGGGTTCCCCAGAGAGTCTCTGGTCCATGCTCAAAGGAACCACCCCGGTCAGCAGCTTTGACAGCCACAGTGGCAGACATGGCTGTGCAGGCATGGAGGCAGAGCTATAATGAAACAGGAGTGATTCTGTTGAAGAGCTGGGGGAATCCAAACTGGTGCTTTCTGCTTGTTACTGGGAACAAATTGTGTCACATAGTAAGCAGAGGAACTGGAAATGATAGGCTGAACCAAGTGCTGAGCACATGGTGAATACTTCAGCTTCCAGGAAAAGAAGACGAAACCCCCAAACAAATAGCTGATGATCAAAAGCAGGTATGTGAATAGCTGGGAAACACAGCTCTGTGCGTCTGGAGAAGCACGAAGACATGGCCTGAGTCATCAGCAGTGTTAACATGCTTGAGATTCATGGCTGACTCCGCAGGTACCAGGAGGTGTTCTGCTGCCCTTTGCAGATGAGCCTGGCAAAAACTGCTCCATGAAGCGGTCATCTACAGGGAAGTGCGGTTGGAGTGGACAGCAAGAAACAGGCGGGGTTTGCTGGGGGTGCTCTGAGGGTGGGGTAACAGGACCAGCTCAGTGCCTCGGGTTAGCAAAGGGCTGGGTACAGGTCGCTGCTCAGCAGCTCACACGCATATGCACCAGCTTCTGCCTAGCAAAGAGCTGACGGCCCACCCTCACATCAGCACAGTGCCCACAGGCAGGCCCAGCAATGCTGATACGGTCTTTGATCCCTCAGGGAAACAAGTAGGCGGTTCCGAATCCGGTCCCGGGATCATCTCTTCTGCCATCACATCTGCCACTTGCCCCCTCCTTTTCAGAGCCTTAAAATAGAGGCCGAGGCTGGGAAGTCGCAAGGTTTTTCTAGACTTTGTTGTGGAAGCGGCCCACGCTCATGCCCCCAGTGGGCTGTGCAGGCTGGGCCGTGACCCTAGGGTCAAGACAGAGAGGCACGGGAAGCTGGCACTGCAGTGCCTGTTCTGGGCAGGGAGCCCCGCTCGCCAGATTGTTACTCTGCCATCATTCCAGGTCCCTGCTTGGGATGCCAACAGCTGGAGGCTCCGGGTTCAAAGGCCAGGCTGGCCAGGAAGAGTGAGGGAAGTGTGGGAAGCCGGCTGTCATGTAGGAAAACAAGCTTGAGAGAGGGCTGCGGGAGTATGCTGCAGGGATGGTCAGAGGATGCCGGCCCAAGCAACACAACCAGCTCGTTGGGCCTTTGTAGCCAGAAAAGGCATCAGTGTCGCTCAGCGCTAAGGGGAGCGGGTCAGAAAACTGGCTGGCACTATGCAGGTGGTGGCTGGGTCCCATCCCTGCTCAGAGGGCACGCCGCCGTCTGGCTGGGCCGGGGAGGAAGCGGTGCTGGGGTTTGCTGACGTGCATCACTCCATGATGAGCTCAGGGGAGTCCCCGAGTAAACCTGGCATCACCACCGCTGCTCCAGGAAGCCGGGGCCTTCGGGGGAGACAAAGTGCGTCCTAGCTGCTTTGCGGTCACCGAGGGTCCGTGACACCAGCAGTCTGGGCTGCTTCCTGGTCACCGGCCAGCTCTGCGCAGTTCCTCCGCTCACGCGCTCCTCTCACTGCAGCTGGCTGCCGGGCTCGCTTTACTCATTGTCTGCCGCGGGTGATGCGAGCTATTCAGCGGCTGCCAGGTTTCAGGGAAAGAGAGAGATGAGCCACCCCTCCACCCACGCTCTGGGAAGGGCTCGGGGACGAAGCCCTGCCGATGCACACGTTCGCTCCTGTTGGGGTGAGCCGAGTGCAGAGCCCGCACACACCATCCCCGCGTCCCACTGCTGCGCTGGTGCTGTGAGCAGAGGTTGGGAGCAGCCCGGGTTGCCGCCCGCTCTGCACAATAGCAAGCTCACTGCTCCCCCTCTCCTTGTGTGTTTGCCTTCCAGAGCCAGACAGGGGCTTGCCGTCACTATTATTTTGCTTTGTGTCAATATTATGACAGCTAAAAGCAGGAGAACTGCATCCACATGATAAGCAGCCAGAAGCTCTGGGCTGGGTGTGGATCGCATTCGTTTGGCAGGAGAGGATGCCTGGCAGCCCCTGCCCGCAGCTGGCTGAGCCGGGAGGTGGCGGGCGGTGGCACGCAGCAAGGCCGGCACGTGCGCCGCTCCTCCCCGTTAGGCTCCCACTACCTTCATCCCAGGGCTGATGAAGCCTGCGTGGTATGTCCTGATGGGACATGTACACAGAAAGAGCTTTGTTCTCTAGTGGAAAGTCATATCCAGCTCTCATTCAGCCCTGTTCTCCTGGGGGGGCTGCTCCCAGACAGCAGTGGGGTGTGCAGGATGGGGGCTGCGTGGGGGCTCTCAGCAGCCCAGCACAGGGGACTCCTGCCTGGGTACAGCGACCACACACCCCATGGAGGCTCGGTCTGGGAAGCTGCTGAGGCAGCACTTACCTGTAGGCACCCACGTATGCTTGGTGCTGCGGTTCAGCTCCCTAAGCCTCACCCTGCTCCTGCAAACACCATGTCCCAGCGTGTTCCCACCAGCCGGCCAGCACGATGTGCTCTCCGTGACTTCTCCACCGGCTGCCATGCACTGCCCTGGTGCTGCCGCGTCACGACCAGGCTGGGAGACGGCCAGCTGGCATTAACCCTCCCTGCTGCCAACATCACCTTGCCCACAGCTTCGCCTCTGTGGGAATGGGGCTTGGCCTCAGTGCTGAACGAGGCTCACACTTGGCACAAGAGATGCTGAGCTGAGCAGTGCCTGCCCGGCGGCTCAGGGCCCTGGGACTCGGGTCTCGCTGTGTCAGACTGCTGCTCGCTGATGGCATCGCCCCTTAAACCTCCAGTGGGATATCAGTGGTGTGTGGCTGCACTGCTGGGATTGCCCTCGTGGGGCACATGCTCTGGGACAACCCTGGTTTCCCTGTAGCCAGCCCAGAGCCCAGTGCCACAGGCGGTGTGCGTGCTGAGCCCCGCTGTTCTACCAGCACAGGGCAGCCATCAGGTGCCTGTGGCCTTGTCAGCTCTACAGAGGCCACGGGTCCCTGGGGAGGCCAGGTCCATCCCGAGGAACCAAAATAAATAGCAGAGTTCCTGCCACGTGCAGCCGGGGCTGACTAAGGGCAGCCGCTTCCGCCTGCTTCGGGCAGCAACAACAGCCACAGTGTTCAGTGTGCGCAGCACGGCCCATTTCCCTCTATTGTCAGCCTGCTGCTCAGCACACACATCCCCTGCACACCTGGGCTGGGAGGAGAAACCACGGGGCTGCCCGTGGCCAGGCACAGGAGGCCAGACCTGGCCAAGCTCTGGGGAGTGCTGTGGGGCCCAGGTGTCCGCAGGCCTGTTCCCTCGGGAGAAAAGCTGGCAATGCAGGGGTACTCTGGGACGAGGCCCAAGGAGTGCAGTGTGTCACATCCCCGTGATGTGTGGCTATGGGGGTCCCGTTGTGGTGGGGTTCAGCACCGTCGGCTAAGGCTGCTCAGGCACCACACCATGCGGGGCTCCAGTCTGGGGAGGGCCAAGGGGCAGGGCTAAGGGGGCCAGAAATAGCTGCAGCACAAAAATATGGAGCTGAGGTTTCCAGGGTGTTTTCTGAGGGCTCAGTAGGTGACGCAGGAGGGCTGGGAGACAGTTGACTTCACAGGGATGTGGGGATGTTTGTTTGGGCTTTTTTCACCTGAGATGTCAAAGGTGAGATTTTACAGGGGCAAAGACTCCCATGGGGGATGTTGATCCCAGCACAGGGCTGTGGCAAGGAAGACAGCGCAGTGGGGTGAAGCTCTGCTAACAGAGCAGGGAGGTGGCACGGGTTTGCTGTGACTTACTGGAGACAAAGCTCTTAGCCTGTGGTTGCCACATCTGTCCTGTCTCCGTGAGCCCCCAGCCAGTCACTGAGCCCTGTTCCTAAGGTCTGTGGATCTGGAGCCCCAGGGAGGTTGTGTGGCAGATATCAGGGTGCAGCTATAGCACTGTCCCCAAGCCCTGTCCTGTGGCAGGGCCCTGCTGGATGCTCCCTGCTTGCAGGAGGATGTTGCTGGTCACAGGTTACTGGCGTCCAAATATTATTTTCCCAGTCTGCTCTGTGCTGCCCAGAAAGGGGATGCTCATCCCAGGAATGTAAACTCTGCCCAAGGCCTCTGAGGAAATAGCTTCAGGACAGGAACAGGATTGCCCTCACAGTGAAGGGCCGGTCTGTCCCCCCCTTCAGCCACACGGCCCCAGGGAGAGAGAGCCCTTTGCTCCAGCACTGGTGCGGCCTTGTGTCTGAGGGGTGGCCCCAGGAGACCTTCCTGCAAGGATGGGCAGGCAGCCCCGGAGGCCCCGTGTGCTGACGACCTCTGCAATAACACCGCTCTGCCCTCCAGACTGCGGCAGCTCCTGCACATGGCAGGGGGAAGCACTTCCTTCGCCCCCACCCCAAAGCCATCCACGGAGCAGCGGGGTGCCCTGGGCCCAGAGGTGCTGGAGGGCAGCACAGGCAGAGGGCACCGCACAGGGACGACTCCTGCTCCCGTAAGGGCACGGGAGCTCCAGCAGGCACTGAACGCCTCTGCGGTGGTCCTGAGCAGCTGCTGTGCTGCTGAGTGATGGACTGCAGTGCGCCCGGCCCTTCATCCTCTCTGTGTATCTCCACAGCACCTCCCTGCTCGGTGCCAGCACCTCCCTCATGCGCTCGGTGGTACCAGCACGCGGGGGGGTCCGGCTGGAGCCTGGTGCCTGCTGGCGCCTGAGCCACCACCACCCGTATGGCCCCACGTCTTGGGGACAGAGCACATGGGGCAGGGACGTGCCACAGCGGTGCAAGGACGGACCCCACATGGAGGAGGGCCGGGAGCCCCCGCAGCCCCGCTGCCCCCCAGGAAGCAAGGATACGGGGCCCGGCCGGGACACGGAGCCCATCCTTACCCAAGACCAGCAGCCCACGGGGATCGTGTTCCCCGCTGGCATCTGCTCCCTCCTACCTCCGGCAGCCACAGTTTTCTTGGCCACCGGGGCTTAAAAATAGCACAGAAAAGGCCAAGTAGCTCCTCCGGGTTTAACCTCGGCGGCGTGGTTTGGCCCGGCCGCTCCCAGCCCCCTGCACGGAGCCGCTCCGCGGCCACCGGGCCGCTCCCCGCCGGCCCGGCACCCCGCTCCTCCCCGTCCTCCGCTTGTCGGAAGGACGTCGGTGCCGGGCAGAACCGGGACCACTCCCGAGCTCCAGCAGCTGGGAGGTGGGCGGCCCCGTCGCTCCGGGGACGCGGCCGTTCCCGAGTCCCCCGGGGCAGGGCACCTGCTCCTCCCCGCGGCCGGAGCGGGCCGGGGCGGGGGCCGAGGCGGGCGGGGGCGGAGCGGGACAGCGGCGGTGAAATAGGGGCGGCGGAGCGGGACGCGCTCTCATGGCCCGGCGGCGACGGAACGGGCTGGCATGTGGGGGGCGGCGGGGCCGAGGCGGTGGCACTGAGTCGGGGTCGGGGCGGCGATGCGGCTGCTCGGAGCCTTCCTGCGGCTGCTGCTGGCTGGGGCGCTGGGAGCGCCGTCCTCCCCGGTGAGAACCGGGAGGGAGGAACGGGGGGGTCGGAGCGGGGCCGCCGCCCGGGGCTAGGGCCGGCGGTACCGCCGTGCCGCCCGTACAAAGCCCGCCTTTCCCTCCCTGCAGGCCCCGGAGGCGCGGGGGACAGCCGGCGCGGAGGCGTCCGGTGAGTCGGCAGCGGGCGGCGGTGCGGGGCTGCGGGAGGTTTCCCGGCTCCGGGCTCATCGTCTCGCAGCTCCGTGGCTCGCCGCGGTGCCACCGGGCCGGTACTGCGCCTCCGAGCGATGCTACGGGACGGCGCAACGCCGCTCCGCCCCGGCAGAGCGGCACCCCCGGGCAGAAACCGGGGGGAACAGGCGGGGAAGCGGGCGGCAGCTCGCCTGGAGCCGGGGCTGTGCCCCTGCTCTCTGCCGGCCGGCAGCGCGGCCGCCGGGGGTGAGGAGCCGGCAGGCGGGGACGGAGCCCCGGGGCGACGGGTGGCTGCGCGAGGTCCGCAGCAGCGCAGCGGAGGATACTTTGGGAACACCGGGGGATCCTCCGCATCTCGCCCTGCGATGGGGGGAGCGCTGCAGGGCTCGGCCCGGGACCCTCTTCCCCGGGGCACACCTTAGAAGTCGCCCGGTTTCTTGCAGTCCTGACATTTAAGGAGATCTGGAACCGTAGCTTTTGCCGGCCTCGGGAGCAGCTAGTGGATATCATTACCGAGTTCCCCAACGAGGTGGAGTACATCTTCAGGCCCTCCTGCGTCTCCCTGCAGCGCTGCGGGGGCTGCTGCGGTGATGAGGGGCTCCGCTGCGTCCCCGTGCAGACCAGCACGGTCACCGTGCAGGTGAGCACCGCCCCGTGAGGCCGGGGGTGGCGGTGGGCTCTTGGAAAGCTTTGCACTCGCGGCTTCCCATCCTCATGGTGCTGCAGGGGACCCGCACAAGTGCCCAGCCCGAGGGGTACCTACGCCTGTTCTGTGCGCTCGTCCGGGAGGTCGGGTGAGACCTCTGGTGGCGCAGACCTCTTTCTCCCCTTCCCTCCCCTCTCCTCAGTGCACGGTCCATAACAAGAGCTGCTGCCGCCGCCTTTCTGCGTCCCTGTGGGGTTGGGGTGTCCCTGCGGCTTGCGATCCTGCCAGCGCGGATGGCAGGGAAGTGCCAGCAGCGTGGCAGCTCCCGTGTGCTAGGAGATGCGCGCAACGATGCTGGCAGCAGACGTGGGATGGGCAGGGTGAGCATGAGGGGCCGTGGCTGTGTTCACGGTGAGCAGGGCAACCCTGCAGCACTCCCACTGCGCTGCCGGTGGTCGGTGTGCTGCTTCCCTGCCGTGGGTGAGGGACTGGAGAGCCTGCAGGGATTGAAAGCACACCAGAAAGCAGGAGGGGAGCTGCCCAATAATAATAATAAAATCTTACTTAGGGCAAAAGTTTAGAATGAGTAAGAGGTGGTGACCTGTGCCCTTCCTGGGCTCCCCAGCACAGGAGGCATCCAGCTGCAGTGCACAGTGTCAGCGTGGGTCACAGCACGGCTGAACATTCCCAGAGAAGCCCCTGAGTGTGCGGGTTGCCTCCCTGGCTGTTCTGCAGGCTGACGTGCGGCAGGGCAAGCCCTGCACCCCCCCCCCAGGACAGGAGGCACCATTGTCTGGGCTGCGGCCCAGTGTGGTGGGAGGAGTGGCAGCAGTGGGAACGGTCTGGAAAACTGGGCTGGGAGAGATGCCCTTCAGAGAAGGAAGATGTACAAAGCGGTCAAATGTGTGAAAGGTCTTTGTAAAGGCAGAGACAGAATATCTGTTCTAAGGCTGGGAAATCCCAGCAGGAGACTTAATGCAGCCCGGAAGGCACAAGGAGGTGTTAGAGAGCCTCTGGAGCCCCAGCCCAGCTGGGGCTGCTGCCTTTGGGGGCGGAGGCCCTGGTGCCGAGGAGTGAGCCTGCCCCGTTGCCTGGCTGAGGTGCTGGGGTGGTTGTTGTCCAGCACTGAGTGGAGGTGGAGAAACGGTGCCTCGACTGCAGGCTGAGAAGTAACCTTTGTTCCTTTCAGCTTGTGAAGATAAAGCCCAACGGGGAGGCACCCTATGTGGAGGCACCCTACGTGGAGATGTCATTCACTGAGCACAAGCAGTGCGAGTGCAGGTAGGGCTCACTCTGTGCTGCTGAGGCCCCGCCAGCCCACCTGCCACCCCTCCACGGGGCAAGGGGACATGTTGGGGCCTTTCCCATCTCAGCTGTGTTGGGTTTGGCTGGAGCTCACGGCCCCAGGCTGCACTGTGTCTCTGCAGCGTGTTCCCTGCAGCCCAGGGGTGTGGTGTGCTCCAGTCAGGCACTGAGCACTTGGTGAGTTGGGGTGCCTGTGCCCCCATCCCCTCACCTGCCTTGGCATGGCCTTGTGTGCTGCTCTGGGCACAGGGTAAGGTGGCCCTGGAGCAGCGCACCCAAGGCTTGGGAGAATGCTCTGTGACTCGGCACAAATGAGCATGACTGTAGGCCAGAAGGCTGGGCCTTGCATCTCCCTTTTGGGCAGCCTGCCTGATCCGAGGATGGGGATTTAGGGTTTATGTCTGAGCTTAAATGCATGGCAACAATCTGGCAAGGGCATGCAGCACTAACCTAGGACAGATGCTTATCACCACCTGTTGGCCCGGCACATAGTTAAATGCAGTGGGTCACTGCCCTTTGGTCTCAGCAGCAGAGTGTTGCAAAAAGTGGGAAGCATATCCTGCTGGGCAGCACAAGCCTTGTCCAGAACAGAGTAAGGATCCTGTGCCAGTATTTCCCTGCAGCGGTGCAGGCAGTGATGCTGGAGCAGGCCCAGAGGCTGTCCTGCCCCATACTGGCTCTGGAGCTGTCTGTCAGTGGATGTGTAAGGAGTGGGAAGAGGCACATGTGCGACTTCCCCCTGCTTCCAGCTGTGTTCTGTGAGGGAATTTCCTGAGCCTGTTGTGGTTTCCCTACATGGGGTGATTCTTGGGGCAGCACTCACAAGTGCGCATTCTGGCTTCACGTCTGTCTTGCACCTGCACAGCCTTTTGTCTTCTCATCAAGAACCCTTCTGTACTTTTACATTGCTCCTGTTCTTAAGTTCAGTGTAAATGCAGTGGATGGAGCCTAGCCGTGGCTCACATAGGAGATGCTTGAGCCACGGATGCTGTGGCTGGTGTCATCCAACCACTGCTGAAGCCCGGGGTGTCACCGAGTCTGCTTATCCCCCTGTCTACTATGGTCAGTGAGGGGCCGAGAAGTGGGAAGGAGTCACTGAGTCTGTTTTAAGGATGCTGGGGTGCTTTGGCAGCCCCCCAGCAGCTCCCAGCTGGCACTGCCCCATAACCACCCCGCTCTCCCCACAGGCCGCGGCAGGACCTGGCGAGGCCGGGCAGGTAAGTGGCATTGGGGCGCGCCGCTGCTGGGGCTGCGGGTTCAAGTGCCCACGTGTCAGCCTCTCTTTGCTGCTTTGCTTTTGAAGGAGACTCAAGGGCCGAGGTAAGAGAAGACAAGACAAGAAGAGACGTAAAGACTGCGAGCTGTAAGTGAGCAGGGCAGGCATGGGTGGTGCCTTCTGGGTTTGCTTCTTGGCAAGGATCAGCTGCAGTCAGGTGTTAGGTCTTTGGTGCTGTGAGTAGAGCGGAACAAATGCAGGAAGGAGCAGGGCAGAGGGGACAGCACGGGGCTGGGGAGATTGGCCACACACCAGTCCACGTACAAGTAGGCCTCTGGCAGGGATACTTGAAGCTGGCTGGTCCCACCCAGGGTGGGGATGGGTGGATGGAGCGGTGAGTTGGTTGCATATGGCTATATTGCCTGCACAGACCATGCTGAATTCTTGATCCATGAATTTCCAGTTCCAGCCTCACCCTGCTGCCAGCCGCGTCCTTACTGCAGTCCTTGGCCAGCTGCTGTTTGGGTTACTCCTGTCCTTACCCTCGCTGTGTCCTGCTGACTCTTGCAAACAGTCTGCTGGGGCTGCAGAGCAGGCATTTCCTGGGGATGAGCCTGGTGCTGCCACTTTGCTGCTGTTTATACCCCCCTCTGTCTGAAGTGTGCTGCTCAGTGCTCTGCCAGCACCTGCAGCCCCACACCCCTCTCCTTGCCATGAAGCCCCACTTCTCATGGTCTCTTCCCACAGTCTGGTGTTGGGGCTGGGCATGGGGAGGGCTGTGGGGCAGGAGGTGATTCTGGTACTGCAGAGCCCAGTGGTGCTCACGCTGTGCTGTGCTCCCCTTGCAGATGTGGCACACCACGCAGGTAGCCTCCGTTCTGCCCCTGGCCTCGCTCCTGCCTCCGGAGCTTGAGCCTATGGCACTTCTGCCCAGTGCGGGGACGTGTGGTGCCCCTTGGAGTGACAGTGCTGGGGAGCAGGACTGCAGCAGGAAGGAGCCAACGAGATTTATGCTTGGCCTGGGTGGGAGCGTATCCTGGAGCCAAGGACTCTCTTGCCCTATCTGCGCTGCTTGCAGTGGGACTAAAGGACCCAGAAGGGAGGATGATGAGTCGGAGCTACAAACCATTGCTGGAGGGCATCTTGGGGCTGTGAGGAACAGAGCTGTGGGCGTGCTGCTGGAGCTGGGCACAATGTGGAGCAGGGGTGAGCAGGGCTGGAACCACAGAACTACTGTGTCCCGCAGGCAGAGGGGAGGGAGCACAGCTGGGATGGGTCTGAATCTGGGCAAGGTGCAGCCCAAAAGGGTGTCTGGGGGGGAGGGGAGCTTGGCAAGCCTTTCTGGTAGGCACGGGGAGGAATTGGGGTGCTACAGAACCTTCCTGTACTCACAGCCACATTCCAGCTTTGCCCTTCTGAATAAAAGCTGGGGGCAGACCCAAGAGCTGGGTGGGTGCCTCTCCTTTGCAGCAGCTGGAGGGCCCTTCCCTGCCAGTGCCCAGACTGGAGGTGGGCTGGTGGTCCCAGCTCTTGTGGCACTCGTCCCATCCCTGGTGTGGCCCTGCTCAGACTCCCTCTGTTTTGTGGAGGTCTGGTCCCATCTTGCTGTGCCGCAGCTCCCCCTTGGCCCTGGTGGGGCCGATGCTGGGGGCAAGCTGCCCAGGGGCTTTCCTACCTGGGAATTGCTACCCATTCAGCTGGCACAGTGGCACCGTCTGTTATAGGGAACACCCTGGGATGGGCAGGGAACTGTTGTCCCCTGTCTGGGGAGCTACAGGCACTCATTTTCTGTTTGCCCCAGTAGTGAAGAAAGGGCCAGGGCCACGATGGCACTGCAGCCCAGCCAGGCCCACGGACAGCCCACGCCCTGGTTCCTGCTCACCTCAAGCACTGCCCCTGGGGCTTTTCCATCCCACCCACAGTGCTGGATCTGGCTGCCGTGTGCATTCTGTTCCCCTCAGTGGTGCACAGACCCTAAGGACAAAGCAAGGAACTGATAGCATAGAGGTTCCTAGGCCCAGTCCTGGATTCAACCACCCTCTTCGTGACTGTGGAGCTGACTCTCCAGCTCACTCAGCTTCCGACGGCCCCTAACAAGCCACAGCTGGGGTGTATTTCTGCAGACCAGAAGCAGCTGTGTGATGGCTCAGCTGCTGCCCGCAGCTGAGGAGAGATGTGTCTTATCGTGTGCTGGGTAACCGGAGAGGGCTGCAGCACGGGTGGGGGGTGTGGGGCAGCTTCCCCAGGTCTGCTAGGTGGGGGTCCTGCTGTGGGCACTTTGCTGCGCTGCGTGTCCCTTTGGTGGGGCTGGAGGTGCTGTGAGCGGCAGGAGCCGCGGGCAGTGCTGAGGGACGGCCCTGATGGCCGGCATTGTTTGTAACAGTAAAACTTTCACCGTGGTAGTATTATGACCTTTGAGAAGGAAACTATGTAAAAACAAGACTGTTAATTAATTTAAAAGCCTGTCAGGTATGGTTATTGGGGTTAAAAACCCGAAGCCCCGCAACGTGTGCGACAGCTTAGTGTTTCCCTTGCCCTGCTGCTGGCCGAGTTCCTCTCGGCGTGAGGAGGCCGGGTCCTCAGCTCGCCTACCCCGGGGCCGTGCCTTATCCCTGCAGGTGAGGCGGAGCCGGGCCGTGCGCGCTGCAGCCGGCGGTGCCCCGGGGGAGCAGCGGGACCGCACGGTGCTATCGATGCCCGTGGCCCGTGGAAGCTCCGGGTGCTGCGGAGCAAAGGTTTGTTTAAGGAGGCCTGTAGGGCCGGGCTGCGGGGGAGGGTCTGCGGGGACAGAGCGTCGGCTGAGAGCGGGCTGCGGCGGGGCTACACGAGTGCGTGCTGTGGGGTGTAGCCGTCGTGGCGAGAGCGGATCCCGTGCCGGGAAGCTCCCCGCATCACTCGCAGCCGCGCACGATCCTTCTGCGGGTTGACAGCAGCAGCTTCCGGAGGCCTCGGGCTTTCATCGGCTCCCAGGTTGCTGCTAAGGACCTTCGGACTCCAGAGCTGCAGAGCTCCGCGCGCACCCGTGCCCGCCCCACCGGTCTCAGGGTGGGAGCCCCCCACGCGCCCCGTGCCCACGCGCGCGTCTCCGCGCCGAGATGAGCTCACCCGCGGCCAATGGGCGGGCGGGGCTGCCGCCGGGCGCGCTCCTGCCGAGCGCCGATCCCGAGGCGGTCGCGCGCAGCCCCGGCGGGGCGGGGCGGGGGGGCAGGAGGATGCCCGAGCCCCGCGCCGCGGCTCCGCGCCCCCCGGCCCCATGAGCCGCCCGGGCCGGGACTACCTGGTGGAGGCGGCGCGGCAGCTGCGGCTGGCGCTGGAGCGGGACGTCAGCGAGGACTACGAGGAGGCCTTCAATCACTACCAGAACGGCGTAGACGTGCTGCTGCGCGGCGTGCAGGGTACGGGGCGAGGGGGAGGGGGCGGTGCGGGGTCCGGAGGGTCCGGGCGGGGCCGCCGCCCCGTCACGCCGCCCCGTCACGCCGCCCCGTCACGCCGCCGTCCGCCCTCCCTCAGTGGAACCCAACCGGGAGCGGCGCGAGGCCGTGAAGCGGAAGATCACGCAGTATCTGCGGCGCGCCGAGGAGATCTTCACCTGCCACCTGCAGCGGGCGCTGGGCGACGGCAGCCCCGGCGGCGCGGTGAGCCCCGTGCGGGGGCGGTGCCCTCGTCCCCGTCCGGGTGACGCTCGCCGCGTGGTGGGGGTCCCTCAGCCCCGCTCTCCCCGCCCGCAGGGGTACAGCAGCCTCCGCCTGCGGCCCGTCAGGACGCTGCGCTCGGCGGTGGACAATCTGCGGCGGTGCCGGGTGCTGGCGCTCATCGACAAGGTGCGGCCGGGGCGCGAGCGGGGATGCGGGGGGCCCCGGCTCGCCCGGGTGGCTCTGGGGGTGAGCGGTCACCGCGTCTGATCGGTGCCGTGCGCTGCCCGCAGGTGCAGGTGGTGCAGGACCCGGCCACCGGCAGGACCTTCGTCCTGAAGGTGGGTAACGGCTCCGTATGTCGTCTGCCTCCGTCCCGTGGTGGCCCCGAGGCGGGGCCCTGCAGCGCGTAGGGCCGAGCGGTCGGTGCTCCTCAGCTCCTTTGTCGTGCAGCTCAGCGAAGAGCTGCTCGAGGAGCCTCCTCTAGAGCCTTCCTGATCTGCAACTGTCCGCTCGCCCCTCTCGGCCGCCTCCTGTGAGCAGGAGGGAGGAGGTTCTCTTCACCTGTTTGCTTCTCTGCTGGTCCCCTAAAAATAAAGGACTTCAGAGTGCTGCCACAGCCCTCTCGGCTGGGTCCTGCCCTGCCAGGGCCTGGGAAGCTAGCAACCTTCCACCCTGTAACCCCCAATAACCTGTACTGTACATCCTCAGAGCCTCCCCAAGTCCTTCGTGGAGACCCGCGAGCGTCAGACCATCATCCCACATGGTGTCCCCTTCATGGTGAAGCTGCTGTGCTACTACGCGAGTGAGGACTCCATCTTCCTGCACCTGGAGCACGTGCAGGGTGAGTGCCGCTCTGCCTCCCGCTCCTTCCCCAGCCTTAATGCATCGGCTGTGTCTCTGTGGGTTAGGTCTGCCTTATCTGCTGGCACAGCCCTTCTCAGAAGGACATATGGTTAGAGATCAGACCGAAGAGAGGGGACGGCAGACGGGGAGATGATAGGCAGGGTGCGTGGTGTGGTGCCTGTCTTGCTTTGTGCCCCATCACTTCTTCTCTGCTTTCCAGGGGAGACACTGTGGTCCCACCTGCGTGCCAAGTACCGCACTCAGCAGAGCCCTTCCCCCAGCTCCAGTTCCCCGTGTACCACAGTCCCCCCAGCCCTGCGGGGCCATGGGGGAGAGAACAGTGAGGACAGCGCCCAGGGGAGCAGCCAGGGCTCTGCCGACCAAGCTGCATCCACTCCCAGCCCCAGCCTCTGTGAGCAGGGTCTGGTCTTCCACTCCCAAAACTCTGTGACTGCTGGCGAGGCCAAGGGCTGCATGTTGGCGAGAGTAGCTCCCCAGCATGAGGCCAGGACCCTCAGTGGCCAGACTGCCAGTCTGACCCATGGTCGTGCTCCAGCCCCATCAGGACTCCGCAGGGCTCCGGCCTCCTTGGGGCATGGCTGCACGGCCTGGGCTGTGAAGGAGGAGCAGGTGCAGTTGTGGGCAGCAGAAATCCTCTTGGCCTTAGAGGGGCTTCACCAACAGGGCGTGTTGTGCCGGGACCTCAATCCCAGGAACCTGCTGCTGGATACAGCCGGTAGGTGGAGGCTGGCCGCTGGGCTGGCAGATGGCTGCTCACCCCATTGCCAGGAGTCCCGGGCTTCCTGAGCTTGTGGTGGGAAGATGGGGAGGTTTGGCTGTGTCTGAAAGCGTGATCTGAGATTTCCAAGAGGTTATTACAAGAGGTGTTTCTGGAGGCCGCAGGAATATACTGCTTCTGCTCCTGTGTGGATCTGTCTGCCTGGGAAATCCTGGCACAGGGAAGCTGGGAGCAGCTGAGCTGTATTTGAGGTTGGCGGAACTGCCCTTGTGCCCCCGGGGTCTCCTTGAGCCTGCCCATTGCTTCAAGCCATGGGTGCCTCCCTAGGCAGCTGGAAAAGTCTGAGGCAAACTGAAGAGCCGCGAAATGCTTAGGAACAAAAATGAGTATTTTGCAAGGGGAAAGCCAGCCTTCGTCCTCTGCTGTGCTCCTCGCTGATGCCGGCACCGAGGACTATGGACTGGGCCCCCCTCTAAGCAGCCTGCTCTCAGCAGGGGATGCTCAGTGTCCCTGCATTTGGGACAAAGCAGAGGCCATGCGTCCCAGCTGTCCCCAATAAGGGCTTGTTGCCAGCTGAGCGGCTGGGCCTTGGCTTTGTGCTCTGCCAGTTTTGTCCTAACCTCTTTGGTGCTGGCCTTCAGGTCATGTCCGTCTCACGTTCTTTGGTCAGTGGACAGAGGTAGAGCCACAGTGCTGCAGCCAAGCGCTGGAGCAGCTGTACAGTGCCCCAGGTAAGGCTCACATCCACTGCCCAGTGCCACTGACCGGGAAGAAGGACTTCTGCATGCAGGCCCAGCATGTAACAGCCTCAGGGCTGGTGCCCAGGCCCAGGCTCCCCACTGCAAGCCCAAATCCCTTCACTGTCTCTTTCTGCAGAAGTGGGAGGCATCGCAGAGCTGACCGAAGCAGCTGACTGCTGGAGCTTTGGGTCGCTGCTGTACGAGCTGCTGACCGGAGTGGTAAGAAGCAGTGGGGCTGTGCAGCACTGGGATGGGGGCACAGAGGGGACACCCCAGTGCAAGAACTCCTGTCTAGGAAGGGGCTGCATTTCAGCACTGGCCCCATGCTGCAGTGTTCCAGGAGAGTGGTTCCCAGCGCACTGCGAGCTGAGAGCCTTTGATTTTAACCTTGCCACGTTGGGACGGGGCTGGGTGGTACCGAAGGCTAGACAGGGTGTAACTGCTCTGATCAGTGCCGCTGCTCACTGTCACCCTCTGCCTCCTACAGCCGCTGTCCCAAAGCCACCCAACAGGGATCTACCCCCACACACAGCTGCTTCTGCCTGAGGGTCTCAGCCTGGCGGCTACATCACTACTCACTCAGGTACGGACTGAGGAGCACAGGGATTGGGGATTAGGCTTGAGGCGGGCCCAAGTCAAGCCTAGGCAGCTTTCCCAGTGCACCCATCTTCCCCAGCTTTTCTCCCATGTTCCTCTGCAGCTCCTGCAGCACAACCCCAAACGGCGCTTGGGTGTAGGAGGAGGTGGAATCGCCAAGCTCAAGTCCCATTCTTTCTTCAGCACCGTCCCCTGGAGCAAGCTGGTGGGCTAAGGAGGGGGGAAGCTGTAGGGGCTGCGTCCCACCCAAAGCCTGTGAACCTACTTGGTGCCTCCGCCTGCAGTGGGGGGAGGTCTGCTTGCAAAGGGGGAGGGCACACATGAGGTTTTGCAGCCACAAACCTTCTTCTGTTGCTGCCTATGCTTGCTAGCATCTTCAAGGGGAGGCTGAGGGTTCTTCCATTAGGACCCCCGGTGGAACGGAGTCTATGCCCTAAACTTCCTCTGTATCACCCTTTCCAGCTGCTGTAGAGAGGCCACGGCCCACTGCTTAGCGCAGTGCTGTGGGGTCTCTTCCCTCTGGTTTTATCTCTGCTGCTACTGCAGTTGATGTCTCCCATTATTTTTTGTGGCTTCCAGTTGTGTCTCCCGGGGCTCTGCTGGCTGGTACCTGAGCCTGGGCTCTGTGCCATTCACCAGCTGCATGTGTGTGGTAATGCCTGCTGCAGGTCAGGGGTGGGATGGAGCCCCTGGCTCTTCTACTCCTAGCTCTGTGAAAAGAATAAACCACGTGTGACTGCTTGCAGAAGTGTCCTTCTGTTTCTGAGTCAGCACTCAACCCAAACTGCGCTATGATTTTATGATGACTGATGAGAATTAGCACAGCTTGATTTGTTGAGTATCAAAGTAGCTCTAGGTTGAAGGAGTATCTAGCATCGTCAGTAGTGTACTTCTGATTCTCTTCTCCCCATGACCTCCCACTGCCCAGGCTTCCCAGTACTAATTAACGAGCTCCTGGCAGCGGTGAAGCACTGTTGCAGCTGCTGGTTCCAACTCTGGCTGGGGCCAGCTGCAACACGCCGCTCCTCGCCCAGCCCCTCTCATCTTGGCTCCTGGGCAGCAGCAACAGGGCTCGGCCAGCAGAGGGAAGCAGAGACCGGGAGAAGTTGAGCTTCTGCAGCGCTGCGATGCAGCGGTCAGCAGGACCGACCCCACAGTCTGGCACCTACACAATCTTGCCATGCAGCACCCTCGCTGTCACCCAACAGGGTCACAGAAAACGAAGCTCCAAGCACAGCGGCTGCTTGAGCCTCCTACAGCAAGCTGCAGCAAGGCAGACTAAATCAACCATGTTGTCCTCCTGGATTGGTGTAAAAGCTTGTGTGGTTCAAAGGTCCATGCTCTAGGCAGAATACAGGCATTGCTTTATATCCCTTTTCTCACTGTCATGATTTACAACCCCTGTTGTATCAGGGAAAAACCAACCTGGCTCCAGAACCATACTTCGAGAGCTTGCCCTAGTTCTCGCTCTTGGCCATCACACCACTTAGAAAATGCTGGGATTTCTTTGCTGCTGATAGGCAAAGAAATCAGGAATAAGATGCTTTCCAGCCCGAGCCTCATAGTTTCTGGTAAGAAACAGTTCTGTGCCAGAGGATTTGAGAACAGGAGAGTTCAGAGCCAGAGAAACTTCCATTTACTATCACCAGGGAAAGACCCAGCTCCAGTCCCCTTTCTCTCACTCTCAGATAACTACCTCCCCAGACACAGCCCACCTTGCAGTTGTCGACCAGTTTTATTTCATTTAAAATCCGCTGTGTTAAATATTTTAGTTACACGTTCTGTGTAGAGGGTAAGAGTAATAGACTCTGCAGGCACTAGCAACCCCCTCACTCCCCAGTACATGTGTGCGCTATCAGATTAAGGACTGTCCCCCCTCCCCCCAAAACCAGCAGCCTTGGGCTGGGATATACATTACACTTGCAGACCAGCCCCCCCCCCCCAGCTCTCTGCTGGTAGCAGGCCAAGCCCTCACACGCAGACCCATCCATCAGTTCACTGTGATTCAAGGACAGCTGCTGGGCTAGTGTTGGGCATGTCATAGTGAAAGGGTGGCCTCCCATCCCCAGGAACAGTGCTACCTCCACAGAGATCATGGGCTCTGCCCACCTGGCCAGGAACACTCATGTCTCAGTGGCCAGGCTAGAGAGAGACAAATGATCTCCAAAGGAAAGCAGGGGAGATGCAACCACTGCATTCCAGTCCGTGGAGGGAGTGTAATTAGGGCACTGCCAGGGGCACAACACCTACCTCAGCCCTGCTCTGATCAAAAACTCTGCTGCAATTGGCCTGGGGGAACCCAGGCTGCCCTTGCAAGACAGATAAGCGTGACATATTTTCAAGCAAAATGGGGACAGAACAATAGCCTTTCCTCTCCCTCCCCTCCCAGAACCTCGGTGCTAGGAAATAAAGCTGAAGCCACCTCGGAGTGGCAGGAAAGGGTACCCTAGCACAGCAGCAGCAAGCACTTTCCAGTGGTATTGGACAAGCTAGAGGTGAGAGTTTGGTGCCGTGAGGGAGAGGATGCCACACAGATGGCTCCAGAAAGGCAGTGCCGTTCAGTGGTTGGCCCACTGCATGGCAATCCTAGTGAGAGACGGAACCATCCATTAAACAGAACAGGAAAGGAGGTAGGAGCTATCCTCCCAATTCCCTCTGGGACATCTCTGATCTCAGGGGTGGGAGGGAGACTGGAATGGCCCCAGCCAGTTCCTGAATGCCCTGCGTTGCGCCCCTGCTGGTGCTGCGTCTATGCCCTGGGTGGGTCGTGTGGGGGTGTGGCTGCTCTACAGATCAAGCAGCAGCACGCGGGGATCCTCCACCGCTGCCTTGATCTTGCGCAGGAAAGTCACTGCCTCTCTGCCGTCAATCAGCCGGTGATCATAGGTCAGTGCCACGTACATCATGGGCCGGACCTCGATCTGAAGGGAGAGAACAAGATGGGTACTGGTGCGCTCAGCTGTACTGCCCGCAGGACACCTTCCTCTCAATCTAGGGAAGAGGAATTCCTATCCTGAATCAGGGGCTTGGACCGCCGCATGGCAGAATTCACACCCATTCATTCAACCCAGGCACCAGCACTAGCTTGGTCTGCACTGCACAGCACTTGGTCCCTCTCTGGAGCTGTCCTCTACCACAGTCTACAGCCCCCTCCTCCTTTCCACACCCAAGCAGGTTATTCAGCTGTCCCCCTTACAAACTGGGCAAGGCTCTGGTGCACATCTCAGGCAAGTACCGGTGCCAGCAAAGTTGCCCTTCGTCTTTTAGTCTCTGTTCCCCCTTCACAGTGAAGCCTTTCAGAAGGTGACATCACCCCCCTCCTAGAAACAGCATATGGGGCATGATTCTTATCCCACAGAGCCCTCCTCTCTACTCATTGAAACCTCCTGTGCAGCTCCACCTACCTTGCCTCCCACAGCCACAGGCCTGTCAAAGATGGCATGCATGCCTAAGATAGCAGACTGTGGTGGGTTGATGATAGGTGTCCCAAAGAGTGACCCAAAAACCCCTCCATTGCTGATTGTGAAAGTGCCACCATCCATGTCTTCAATAGCCAGTTCATTCTTCCGTGCCTAGAAAAAAGGTACAGTCTCAGAAAGCCACTCAGAGCACAAATGACAAAGGACAAGGGTTTGAATGTTTACCCTCTCCAGGAATAAATGCTGATGGCCAGACCTTCACTTACTTATTTGTTCATCTGAAAACCAGCAGCAATTACTTGAAAACACGTTCTGTTTTAAGACTCGAATATTTGCTGTCTTTGGAGAAGGATTTTCTTGCCTTTGATTCCAAATCCTGCTTGTGCAGGCAACAGAAAAGAGGGACTTATCCCAGGGCAGTTCAGCCTTGGCCTCTAAAAAGGAATGGTGAAGACACACCATACCACTAATACATAGTGGGAAGTCTTTCAGAAGGGCAACAAGTAGATAGATCTATCCTCTAAGGCATGGGCACAGCTACAGATGTAACTGGATCGTTCCCTACAACATAACTCAGTGTGTCAGAGGTGACGCCACAAAGGGACCAAATCAGCTCACGCCTATCCAGCACCCTCCCAGTCTTTTCCAAAAACACTCCCAGCTTTTCTTACCTTTTCCCCCAACTCATAGATAGCACGCTCTATGTCAGCAAAGTTCATATTTTCTACATTCCTAACGACAGGGACCACAAGACCCTAGGAAGAAGCGAAGTGCACAGTCAGCAAATTAACAGCAGTGACAAGCAGATAACCGCTATTGGGCAGGAGCCTGGCCCAACCCAGCGCCACTCCTGCCTCCTGCTCAGCCTGCAGCAGGTGGTTGGCACAGCTCCCTCACATTCTGCCAGCCTGCCAGGAAACCTGGCACAGCACCCACAGAGGCCCTGTACAGTGAATGAAACATTGTCTTTGCCTATAAACACATCATATAAAAACAGCCAGGACTGTCGGTACCCCCAGGCCACATCCACCATAGTGAGTGAGGCACTGGGCAGCCGTCATCTCTTTCTCTGTGAGAAGAACAGAGTCCCTTCATATGGGTGCTCCCCTAGACTTTGAGAGCAATGACAGAATTTCAGCCCTGGCCAAACCTCCATCTTACAATGGAAAGAACTAATTCAGCATGCGTTCCATCCCATACTCTCCCTTCTGCAGGAACACCTGTTTTGAGTAGGAATATGTTTTACAGAAATGGTGGGACAAAACAGCAGAGTTAGTCAGAACATACAAAGCTTTTATTGTCCATACCATATTCTCACAAGTGCAAGAAAAACAGGTTTCCCTAACTCGGCCCTACTCAACCACCACCAAGATCTTTATTGACCCTGTTACTACACGTTTGAGCACAGTGGCAAAATGTACTTTGTCCTTCACCTTCTCTCAAAACCCACCTCAGCAATCCACGATACATCAGATGTCTCATCTAGATGAGCAGTCCCACCAGTAAGATTCTGCTGCAAGCTGTCTTGGCTCAAAGCGTATAACCACCCCAGACCCAAGGCTACAGGAACCATGGCCAAAGCACCCAAGGTACCTACCCGGGGAGTTGCTACAGCTACACTGATGTCCACATAGTCCCTGTACACAATCTCTTTGGTCGTGTCATCGATTACTAAAAGAAAAGAAAAAAAAAAAAAAAGCCATGTTATACATACAGTACCCAAAGATCAAAGGCTCAACAGGCCAGAAATAGCCACAAATTGTAACAGCTTGCTCATCTATAGGAAGGGAGTCCTCACTGCTTCTGTGGGAGAAGTATCAGGATATACAGAAAGGAACCATAGTACATAGAAGTCAGTGCTACTCATACACTGTCTTGATTATTCTCATCTTCTGGGTTTGAGCAAACACATTTGACACTCACCAGGAACTGCACTGCACCTGCAGCAACTACACCAAGCAGCAGGCTCAGCTTTCTTGGGGCTAAGACATCTAGCATTCACAGTCCCAGTCCCAGCCCCAACCCTGGCAACCCCTTGCTAATAGGATGCTTGGCAACATGTACTCTACCTACGTAAGTGGCATTAGCAACATCAGCGACAGCCTGAAGGACTTTGTCCTCTCTTCCCCTTATATTTGACTTGCTTATCCATGCCAACAGCCCTGCCTTGGACTGGGCCACCTGCTTTTGCCCACTCTGACACATTCATTGGTAAGATGCGCGACTCACTGGTGAGGGTCACCACTCACCTGCATTCACAACAGGCTGGTCCTGCAGAGCAAAAGCTGAAGCTTTGACAAAAGCTGACATGAAACCTAATTTCAGGTTGTGCTTTTTCAGGAAGGGATCCTTGTGTACAGCTCTCATCTCCCGGATGTTGCTGCAAAACATGTTGCAACAGTGGTCAGCTGGGAGTCCAAGAAAACGCCATTCCCTCACACTGTAATACATCTCAGTGCCATCCCAAGGACTGCAAACTTGCACTACCAACTGGCAAACTTCCAGCATCCTGAAAAATCCTTTAAATGGCATAGATGAAACGGGCTGATGGTTGCTCTAAAGCTCCTGCCAAAAGAACTAACAGGAACTGCTCCTGGACCCTATACTCAACAGGACAGGTTTACAAGGCTTGTACTGCCATGCACAAAAGCAACATGTGGCATGGCACATTTCCTGCTTAGACCTGATAAAGCTGCAAATACTCCTGCTGAATCTCTGGAGCCACCACTGATATCAAGTGTGGCACAGGAAAAATGCTAAGAGAAGAAAAGATGCAGGTAATGATAGAGGTAAAAGACTTCAACCATTGCGCAAACCCAGCACCAGCCAGTGCAGCGACATCTCTGAACCCCACTCTTTGGCTCTGGGAATTGAATGAATATGAAAGAATTCTTCCCAGATGCTATGAAGCCAAGTGCCAGCTCTGCCATAGTCTTCAAGCAGGTAAGGCCTGTTTATCGGAACTGAGAATGTTTACAAAATTAAACGACCTCTGCCTATTCTAAGCTAATACAGATGCTGTGGAATTACTTGGT
Organism: Alectoris magna; assembly: GCA_030625065.1. NCBI lineage: Eukaryota > Metazoa > Chordata > Aves > Galliformes > Phasianidae > Alectoris > Alectoris magna. The sequence goes on from CM060565.1 coordinate 22,094,180, forward strand.
TCATCTCTCCTGATTCCAGAGACCTTAAGTCTTTGATGAGACGGTTTCGGCAAGGGGCACAGGTCTCTGCGGTTTAGAGTGTTTGTTTTCCTGCACCTAACCTTGTTTAGGGCTAGGATTACTGCCCAAAGGCATTAGTGCCTCCCAAGACACAAGAACAGCAGCAATGAGAACAAGGTTTGCTATGAAAGTGACTCATTATGGCTTACTCCTTTCAGATGCTGACCCCCGACGGGAAGCAGGAGGCCCAAGCTCAGACCCTCATGAGTCCTCAGCACAGCAATCAATCCAAACCAGATTACCAGATGCAATGAGAGCCCAAAGCCAGTGTAAAGCGACACCTCAATGAACCTCAGAGAGGAGATAATGCTGAAGCACTTCCCCTCCAATCAAGACTATTTTGCCAACCTTATTGTTCTGAGACCCAAATATTTACATGTTTTGTCTTAAGGAGAGGAATAGGATTTCACAAGGCAATTTGATTTGGGCACAATTTCCCCCTAATGCACTGTAACATAAGCTGCCCACCCTCCAAAGCCATTAGAGTGCTCAGTCCATGCAAGCACTTGAGTAAGGAGACCCCCACCTACCAAGAGGGGAGGGAGAAGGACCTTGGTCTGTGTCTGGAATGCTGAGCCATCTGACAACACGGGCTGCAGACCTGTACAAGGCTCATTTGAGAAGCTGATGAGCTCTGGGGAACTACCTCACAGGTAGCCAAATATGCCCACCTCCAAAAGCAGTAACCTGGCAGATGCTTTTGGGGTCTCCTAATAGCCACTGTCCAAATGACAGTACTCACTCCCGCTCTTCTGTTCAACATCCACTAGTCCTCCACTAAGAACCACGTAGATGAGGAACTGGGTTGCCCCTTTAACAAGCAATAGATGACTCTAGAAGAATGAAAGGCCATCAGGAAGCTATGCACCCCTCCTGCTGCAACACCAGCATAGCTCTGATGAAAAGGCATAGGCTGGGGAAACACCTAAGGAAGAGGTGCCAGAAGACACCGATAGTCTTTCAAAATGCAATCAGCAAGGTCTCCACTGCTATTTAAAGATGACTGCCTTCATGTGTTTCCACTAGCAAAGGTTAAAAACAAAAGGCCTGCTCCTCACCTCATATCAATCTCGTTGAAAGTGGTTAGCATGGCACAAGTGTTCTGAGCCTCCTTCAGCCGCTGGGCGATACGCTGACGCATCCTATTCATTTTCACCTGAAAATGGAAGAGAAATAAGCAGAGGCTGCCTCAAGTTCATCCAAGAGGCAAAACACACAAGAAACAAAAAAAAAGCCCTTTGCTATCTGGTTGACCAGTAAAACAGCTAAGGTTTTCACCTCAGGTCTCCCTGAAGAAGGAGCACAGCAAGCTGAGGAGTTGGTCACACAACAGACCCTCCCAGTTTGACTAAAAGTTCATTTGAAACGCAGAACTGAAATGCATCACAGTAGAACTGCTTCTGACCTGTGCGTTTCTCAGAAACGCCAAGTACAGTCAAATTTCCAGCATGAGGCTGATATAAGAGCAAAACAGCTGAGAAAGCAGACTGCTCCATCAAGTTTTCTTAAGAACATATAAGGTAGCTGCAGCACCCTCAGCCCTTTGCTGAGGGCTTGTGCACAGACCAGGTAGATCACATGGAGCCATCTGTGCTCAGTCAGCAGAGCTGAGGACAAGACTTTTGCCTAGAAAAGACCAACATGAGATCAGACCTGGCTCTCTCCATGCCACCTCCAAGCGGTCATCTCCTGTAAAGCATTTCCCAATCTGTCAGCTGGGTTTGAACAGATATACACAGATCAGGTTATGCCAAAACAAGTCATTGCCCAGCAACAGAAGAACCAGCAAGGCCCTTATTCCCACAGCTTACCCTATGCTCTGATCTGGCACCTTTGCTAGGCACTGCCTCCCCAGGAGGGGCTGCCACTGGAGCTGCAGCCGGCTTCACTGCAGACACTGAGGGGTAAAGAAGACATCAGTCAAAAAGGAAAACCAGGGGCTGAGGGCAATGCCCTGAAAGATAGAAGGCCTGTTTTAACCACATGCTTAAGGTGTCTAAGCAGCCTTGAATTGGGCTGGGCAGACTCCAGGCACAGCAGAGTTCTCCAGAAAGATGTATGCACGGAGGCCTCCGCTATATGTGCCAGCTCATTGTCTTCAACTTTACCAATTCTCCCCACGGAAAAGAGGCTTTAAAATATAGAAAAGTGGCTCTTGCCTCACCTGGTTTGCTGTCAATGGGCTGAGCTGACACAGGTGGCACTGGTGGCATTGTAGTGGGAATTGGTGCTGCAGGAGGAGGAGGAGGAGCTGCAGCTACAGGTTCAGGTGCTGCAGGAGGAGGAGGAGGAGGGGCTGCTGCTGGTTTGGCCTTGGCAGGAGCAGCTAAAAGAAAAGGAAGAACAATTATCATAGGAGCAACCACAACTTCTGCTGCCAGGGATCCCTGAGCCCAACCAACTTGACAGAAGTCAATCCTCTAGCAGACTGCCTTTATACTCTCTACACTAATAAACTGATAGGAGCAACACCATGTGGATCCCATGGTGTTTCATCTCATCAACAGCCTAGATCTCCTCACTGTGCAGAAGACTAGATGCTAAAGAGGGTGGAGAAAGGAGATATGTTAGGGGAATTCTCAGATAAGTTTAGCTTAGTACTGCAGTCTCCTCTAGAATAAGTACAAGGCAAGTTTCCCTCTCAGAAGGACTACAATTATGGTTTTTTTTTGTTGTTGGATTTTTTTTTTTTTAACTCCTCAGGACCCCTCCAAAATGCCTTGCTTCTGTCTTCAGAAAAAACAAAAAACTGGTTGAAATTGGAAGGTAAGTGCAAGTTAAACCCTGACTTACCTCCAGTTTTCCTGAGTTTGAACAGAGGTGTCCCCCCTTCCACTTTGCCACCATCAGGTACCAAAAGGGCTTCAATCACACCAGCTGCTGGGGCTGGAACTTGCACTGATGTCTGTAAAAAGGAAAGTCTTTAAATTCTCCCAAATACTCAATGAGGAATGAGTGCCCAAGCAAAGATGCCAATAGGCACACGCACTGTAGTCTGACACAGACAGCAGCTCTGTCCCGCACCATTTCCACCAGTTTGCATGCCCTCCAGCAGGGTCTTGTGCCAACACTTAGAAGCGTGGGAGATGCTGGCAGTGGATCACATAGTCTGATCTTCCTGCTTCAAGGTACAATGCAGAACTGACCTACTGCCAGCACCTTCCTGACAGCAACACTGGAAACAGAACTTGGCAGGGAGTTTTAGCACAAACTTCAAAGCCTAAGAGTATTTTAAGGGGTGAGTAAACTTAATGGCTAAATTTAAAATAGCCTGAAGATACTAAATGACTGCAGATTTCTCCCGTTTAAACACAAACGGGTTTCCAAGCTTAGAGCGTCCTAACAGGAGGGAGTGATATCGCAGCTCCTACAAACATCAGCTCTACTGATGCTTAACCAAGTGTATGAGGAAGGAAGAATTATCAAACAAATCTCACTTAAGGCACAGCCTGCTTTCACAGTAAATGAGAAAAGTTTGTCCCCGTGAAGTGAGCAAGAGAGGCAGGCAGGGTGTGCAGGCTCAGCTGGAGGGGAGCCATACAAGGTACTCACTAGAGAACCAGAAAAAGTTTTGGTCCAGAGAACTCCTACCTTGTCTGTTTCAATCTCACACACCACTTCATCTTCCGCCACTGTGTCTCCAACAGCTGAATGATAGATATGAAGACCACTGTGAGGAAGGAGGTGTGCTCCGGCCTCCCCTCTTAACCCACAGCAGTTTCCCACTAACCCAGAATTTTCTCACCCCAGTTTTCCACACGCTCTAAAGAAAAGTGTAACTCAAACTATCTACTGCATAGAGTCCAATTCCAATTTAAACACCTCTCTTCATCCAACATTACTCAGGACAGAGGAACCGAAGCAATAATTGCAATCCTTACTCCATAGAAGAACTGTAATTAACCTGCCTTGTTTGTAACAGACTGAAAATACAAGGTGGTCTGTCAGCCAGCTAACTACAGGCCATCCCCAAGCTGTCCAGTGCAGAAGGAATGGTGCTGAGAATTGCAGGGAAGAGGAACTACTTACCTTTTTCCCACCTGACATCTCCTTCTGTGACTGACTCTGCAAAAGCTGGGGTGTTCACTGTAACCACGTCATCCCCTGTGAGAGATACAGACAGACAGACTTGAACGCATTCAGAGCTCAAAACTTTTGGCACCTCTTCATTCTTGTCACCAGGACTCTAGGAGAGTGAGTGGACAAACACTCATCAAATGTTGACCTTCTCCTTACTTCAGTATTGACTAAGATTTGAACACAAGAGAAAATCCCACCTGATTGTAACTCACAATGTGACAGAAAAAGCAGACAAAATCTTCAGGGCTCAGTGCCCAACCAAGTGTGACAGCAATGAATTTAGACCAAGGGTGGAAAAGGCAGCTTCAGCTGTTGTTAGAACAGCAACGGGAGCCACCCCACTGACTCCTGCCTCTTTACTTACTATGTACTGCTGTGGTTCTGAAGTAACGGACAGCGAAGACACTGGAGCTATTTACTCTGCAGAGAAAAAGAAAATAAGATGAACACAATAATAAGATGAACACAATAAAAAGCAAGTTCCTGTGGAAGCTGCCAACACCAGTCTCAAGCTCAAAATTTACATTTGCTTGTTTAACTAATCTGAAGGCTGCTCAGCTGTTCACATGTATTTTTTTCCAAGGGACTCCTACTTACTTGATCAAGGGGCAAAAATCCCACTAAGAAGCATGGAAACAATTCAGTAGTGCTCTCAGAAATACAGTGAGAAGTGACATTTGCGGAATTTTAATTCACAGAGACATCCCAACATATCTGCTGTGTTTTAAATACTGGTAAAAGGTTGACTTAGTCAGCCTACTGCATGCCTAGGATGTGATCACAGGAACCATTTTTTAACCTCTAAAGAAAGTCTGAAGAAGAGAAAGCACTACAAAATGGCAATGGCAACACATCCAAGCAACAACTGTTTCCCTCCACCATGTCTCTTCACGGGGAGCTGGCAATCACATTCCCACAGGTGTTTTTTATTCCTGTGGATACTGTATTTGGAAACTTGAAGCAAATATGCTTTATACAGGCTGCCTGGTGCAAGCAGACCAGTGTATCAAGCTCTTATGGATGCACTCTTAAGATTAAAAAAAAAAAAAAAAGCATTTGTGGAAATAATGAGACCATCTCAGCAATGCGGACCTTGTCATATGAACAAGACCTCCCTGAGCCATTCCACATCTCCTGCAGGAGACCACCCCTTCATGTGTACAACAGAAATCCTACTGGGAGGCTACCACAGAGCAAATGATTCACAATCATATAAACAAACGCAAGAAATCGATTAATCACTGCTCTCCTTATTACTGCCCATCCCGCCTGGACATCTGATTCCAGACAGATCTTATTTTATCAAAACATGACACGGTTCCTTACCTGCAAAAGCCAGAACCCAATTTTTTTTTCCTCCACGCTCCTATGAAATGCACAAAGATTTTCTGACAGCTGACTTCATCCTGCCTTGCAGCTTCCAAATGTTATCAGGGTTAGAGCGCTACATATCACAGCTCTCCTATGGATACTTACATGAGCTTCCTGCTGTCAATGTAGACCAGTCCCTGGCTGCCAGACACACCTGTGAACGAGAATGGTGTTACCCACAGGAACATCACCCAATCCTCAGGACTGCTAAAACCTCAGTTGCTGGTGAGCTATCCCCACCAACACAAAGGGAATCCTAACAGAAGTAAGTGGCAATTCCCTAAGAGTTGCTCTCTAGAACCCTCACAATTGCATGGAACAGTAAGGGGGAAAAACGCCTTGAAAACGGGGTATAGGGCAGAGCAGCAAGTCACTGCCATCCCTCTTCTCTCTTCACCCACTGACCCAAGAACAATTCTACTTCATAATTCAAAATGGGGAATATACGTGCACAGCTTCTCAGGGTTTTCTAGGCATCAGTGACCCCTTGCCACACTGCTCACATGCCCTTACACAGCAATTTTTATTACTTACTGAACTCCTGTCCTTTGCCTCTTTCAGGGCACTGGGCCTATTTCCAGACTGATCTTAAAGAGAATCAGCATAGCAATTGTAGAACGTAATTATTTCAATTACACAACACCAGAAAGAAGCAGCGTTTCTCCACTCAATCTTTAAGAAAGGTAATACAATATTGACACCATCCCCTACTGAAAAGCTAATAACGCTGGAATTCTATAGCCAGGAAAGATAAGCAGAATTAACTCATTTCTCAAAGCAGACTCAGGAGTAAGTGATGTAATCCCATACAACGGTAGCAAAGCTCTGAGAAAACACAGTTTAAACACCAGATGACTTCATGGTCATATTTACTCTGACATTTCAGTTAACATTCAGCCATATTTTCAAAGCAGTTTATCAGGAAGCTGGTCTCTGCAACAGCAAATGTGTCAAGCATTACAATGCTTGAAATACAGCACTGCTGCTGAGAAATCTTTACCGCAGGTGGATGGATTGGGTGGCATTTACACTAGGCAAGAGAGGCACTCACATGGGAACCTGTTTCTTTGTTGTGTGATAGAAATAACTCCCAATAAAACCAATTATCAATTTCCAGAACCGGCTCTGCCTTGGTAACTTGAAGTGAAATACAAACCATAAGACTTACCAGACAGGGAGCGTCTTGCCAGAGTACAGTTGCCCTGTCAGAGAAAAGAAGAGTCAGTACTGCAAAAAGGCAGACCCATCCTAGAGAGACTTTGGTTTTCCTAAGAGACCTGGACAAGAGAAGGGCTCTACTACTCCCACAGTCACAGAACCTAGCACTTAGCACCTATTTTTTGGTTGTTTAAGGCTATAGAGCCTTTGAACTCCAGAAGATCAGAATTTCCCTTAACTCCTGCCTTCAGTGAGCTGGGGACTCCACCTCCTTGTGACCTTTTTCTTCATACCTAGTAATCATTGACTACCTTTCACTGGCACCAAACCTGCAGATCTGGAGAACCAAAACATTCTTCACAAGCCATAGGAAAATACCACTATACTCAGGACTAAAATGCAATTAATGATGGTTTTAACAGCTCAAAGCGTCCTAATCCAGCAGCAAATACAGAAGGTAAAAATTAGATGTCATTCAGAATGTCTGTTTCAGGATGGAAGTTTATGTGGAAACCCCAAATTCAGTATCACCGAAACAAGAAAAATGCAATACAGCTGATCTTAAATACCAAAATAACTTCTGGAGATGTGTGTCACAGACAGCAGAAACATCAAGGACCAAAGAGATATTTAATCCTGTGCCTTATTGGCTACAGGACTGAGTGGTATAACGTGCTAAAACACATTCAACAAACACTTCACATCATCAAAACTATTAACGGTTCTGAAATTGGCGCCTTGGCAGTTCAATTATCCAAACTCAAGGATGGATTTGGCTTTCCAGACATTAATGTGCAGTCAATTCATTGTCTACGGGCAGCTCGACATGGCTGCAAATCAGCAGTGCTGAGGATGCACAGCCCAGCTGCTGTGCCAGCAGGGATCCAGCAGAGCCCATTAGCTGCAGCACCACTCCATGCAGCACCCCTCCTTGGGACCAACATCCTAGAAACAAGATTCTGCAAAAGCAGCAGGGCCTGTGGAAAAGGGAGAGCAAGGTGTAGTGCCATCCTGAGTGCTACACAGCTTAGCCTCAGCCCAGCACTGCTTGCATAGATCCAGTTCATGCAGAGACAGTCCTAAGCCAGGATCACTAAGATAAACCCCCTGTTAACTCCATCTGGTCGTGTGCCTAAAGCACCACGATCCTCAGCACGTGTCAGCACCTGCATTGGTCAAATCCTCTCCAACTTCTGTAACATCTCAGATAATACTGAAGTTAATCTCAAATAAAATGTCAAGGAATATGAGCTCCCCTCTGTCCGTTAATGTTTTCCTGGGAACTCTATAAAGTTGCAATCCGAGCATCCCAGACAGTAACTCATTAAGAAAGAGTACAGACCCAGTGTAAGCTTACTATAAGGTTAAAAAAAAAAAGTTTAAAAGGTCTGTGCTAAAGTAAACAGCTGTGAGAAAACACATTTGCAGCTCTCTTCCAGGAGAAGCGCCAAGTCTGTGAGCTACAGTTGCTGTAAATTAAAGGAAAAATGGCATTGCTTTGCCCTAGGCAAGAAGTGAGAGAAGAGCTCTAACGGTCTGAGAAGCTGTAATGAAAGGCACCAAGATGCTCTCTGCCTTGTGTTCCACAGAACTGCTCTGCCCACCCCTAACCACTGTGTGCCAGCATATGCAGCTCTGCAAGACACCCAGCAGGCTTGTTTTCCAATCCCTTTTTCCCTGAAGGAATTGCTGTGATTGTACCTGTTCCTGAAATCACCCGGCTAAGCGTGCCATGTGTCAGGTCTTTGGTAAAATAGGAAACCTGTAGGTTTCACCAGCTGGTGTTAGCACTCCAGGTCAGTATAAAGAAGCAGCGCTCACTTGGAGAAACGGGTCTTGTTCTAATTTGCTAGTGACTCACACAGTAAGTGATTAATACTTTCCCCCAGTTCCATATGACTTCTCAGAATTGTTTTTACACTGCTGTTATGTCAAAGTGACCCCAGCATGTGCCACCTCAGGCCACACCTTAAAGGAGCTGTCACCTTCTAGCAGGTCACCACACGCAGAAATCAACTATGGCGTATATCTGCTAAGACAACAGCTTGCGTGCCTGCAAACCCCTTCTGCAGCGGTGGAAACAGGGAGCAGGTCAGGGCAGGGCCCTACCTCAACAGTAGCATGCAGCCCATTGCACAGAGCCGCAGTGAGAGCCTAGTGCTGAGCACCTCTGACGGCAGCAATCATTTTGCCAGCCCCGGCTTCTGCAAAGCAATGTGGCTGCTGCTTTACTAGCAAGGATGGATGTAAAGCACTGCTGTTCACAGAAAACCCACCGTGTGTCTTTAACACAATTATATATAGCACAACAAAGCAGATGCAAAGATAGGAGGGAGATAACAATTCAGAGTGGGTACGGGGTACAGTTACTAAGACAACAAGCTGACAGCTCCTCCAGCATGTGGAGGGGATCAGCAAGGGAGGAAGTTCTTAATAAACTCTTCCCCAGAGAAACGCGAGGATTTCACCGCCAAAGTACAGATGACAGCTCCCCATCACACCTCCCCTCTTCAGAGCCTCTTGTTCCTCTTGGGACTGCCTTGGGCCACCCTTCAGCTGCTGCATCCGACTTGTCTATGCAGGAGCCTAAGCGGCATCTGCATGATTCCTACTTGATGTATGAACCCAAATCCCTCCTTCTTCTTCCCAATCATTAAACCCAGCCGACCCCTCTCTCCACGTGCTGCTTCCTGCTGACTTCACCATTCTTCCATTCAGCTGGACACTTCTGAATTTTGCCCACGTCTGTTGTTTTCACTTCTCCCAGCAGAGGCCTGCCACGCTCCAGTATTCCTTTCTACAGTTCCCCCAAGCCCCATGTTATCCCCACATCACCACTTACTCCCCACATCCCTACTCCAAGAGACATCAAGCTGCCACTACCTCCTTCACCTCTCAGCGTACTGCTTTTCCTCCACCTCAAGCAGTTTAACCACAACTCGCTGCCCACCTGCTGTTTAGCTGTGGCCTCTCTCTTTGCAAATCGGTTTTGAGAAAGTCCGTATTCTCCATCTGCCTCTCCTCCCTGTTCTGCATAATTACACAGCACCATAACTGCTGATAAAAAAATAACTATCATTAAAATGCCACTTAAACAAGCACAGTAACCAGCGTGCCACTACAAAACAACGTACACCGTTAGGAACATAACGATACACACGCAGTTACAAACTGTTTACAGTGCACTGTACACACGTGTGCGCGTGTATCCGTGTGCATAACGCCAGGCACGCTAACAGACCACCTGCAATTCCTGAACCAAAGCGGCCGCCAGAAGAGAAGAGCCGAGCGGAGCGGCAGTGCCGAGGGCTCCCTCACAGTCACGGCGCCTCCACCACCACGGACTGCCCGCCCCGCTCCCGCCCGCCCCGGACTCAGCACCGGGGCCGCGCCACCCGCGGTGCTCCCGCCCCGGAGTTGCGGCGGCGGGGCCGAGGCGGGCGCGTCCCGGTGCCCTTGGCGCCGCCGAGCCCGCTCGCCCAAGCGTCGCGGCCGTCCGCCCCTCGCCCTCCCCGCGGGCGGGCCGCGCTGGGCCGTACCTGCCGGAGGGTGCGCACCGAGCGGCCCAGCGCCCGGCCCAAGCAGCGCGACCGCCACAGCAGCAGCATCACGGCGGCGGCGGCGGCGGGAGGAGCTGGAGGGCGGACACCGGATACAGGCCCGGCGCGAGCCGGAAGTGCGCAGGGCCGCACCAAGCGCTCCGGCGGGGGGAGCGGGGCATGGCGTTAGTAGGGGGGGCTGCGGAGCGGGGGAAATTGCTGCTATCTCACGGGCCGGCTGTCGAGCCCCGCCTAAGAGGTCTGCCGCTGGCTGGGGCGAGCGGGCGGGCGTCCGGCTCTGATGTGTGGCTGGGCAGCCGGGGCTGGTGTTCACCTGGGTGTGCACGGTCCCAGTTCCTGACTGTTGGTGGAATCCGGGTGTGGCTTGCTGCAGAGGAGCTGTTCTGGTGGTCTTTTCTGCTCACCTTGGCGCGTCCTGGCATCAAGAACGCATAGGACAGAGTTGCTGTCAGCTTGATTAGAAATAGGCAAGGAGGTCACCTCCCAACTACAGGGAAATAAGTCTGGGGAAAAACAAAACAACAGGCCACACATAGAAACAAGCATACAAAAACAGGCAAAAAGATATAAGTAAGCTTCATTGAAAAGGAATATAGCAGGTCACAGAGAATGTAGAGTGACCTGATGTGATGCAGTGAAGACAGAGCCGGGCTCTTTCAGTGGTGCCCAGTCCCACTCCCGAGATACAGTCCATGTTTTGAAAATGTCTGAGAGTGCCCCAGTTACCTTCTGTTTTCTGCCTACTTCCAGGCAAGGAATGGCTGTTGAAATACAACACAGCTTACTGCAGTCTCTGAGAAGTAGCCTGGGAAAGTCAGAACTCTGTCTGGCAACCAGCATCTCTGAAGATTACACATACATCCTTAATTTAGCTGTTGGTTAATAGTACATCAGTGGTAAACTGCAACCTTCAAAATAGTCTCCTAATATAAATTAGCAATGAATATCCTTGGTAAGATTTTCAAAAAAAGATTGAAGAAAAATCAATAGGGTGTTGTCTCTGTGGCTTCAGAGATGCTCTGACTGCTTTAAAACAAGGCAGCTGTGCCAGAAAGGCTCTCTGCCGGGGTTTTTTCTGCAGTCTGTCTATAAAGGGCTGAGACCCTTCAGTAGGACTGCTCCATGTCAGCTGCTTTTAACCATAGCCACTTGCCTACCAAATGAATAAAATAAGCATCACAGTGTTTATTAAGTACATGGAGGCAAGGTAGATGGCAACCTGGAAATGGCAGAGGCGATTTGGTTTTGTCTAGCTCCAGGAGATGCACTTGGCCTCCCACACCAAATGTCAGGCAGCTCCACCCTGGAGCAGAGGTTGGGACTTGCCAGTGTAGGAATATCTCTAGAGCGTCCTACAGTCAGCAAGGTACTGACTTTGCACAGCATTGCTGAATGTCCCAAGTTGGAAGGGACCCACAAGGATCATTGAGTCCAACTTCTGGCTCCACCCAAAATTCAAACCCTGCATCTGAGAGCATTCCCTAAATGCTCTTTGAACTCCATCAGCCTGGAGCCACGACCACTGCCATGGGAATCTTGTTCCATGCCCAGCCACCCTCTGGTGAAAAGCCTTCCCAACTGTTTCCTACATTGTGGACCCCTGGTATCACCACAGCGAGGAACATCAGAAGCACCTTTAGCAGGAATTGAGTGCACCTGAAGCTCCAAGCCATGGGTACCACTTGCCTCTAGCCTGGTATATATACGTCATCTAATGAATGATTAATATTCTTGGGTCCTAGATGGATGCTGTCAGATCAAACTGCAGCTTCCCAGCTCTCTCAAGGTTGTGCTAAGTGGTGGGATGATTGTGCAGTGTTGCATGGAGGATGTTGGATGGAGCTCTCTGCTCCAGGGATTGCCTCTTCATGGGCCTCAGCCTCTCAGCTGCCACAGCATGGCCAAGATGCAGAGCCTGACAGGCATTGCGCAGTGCTCTGCCATGATGGATATGGGAAACTGATGGGCTGCTCAGCCTAGTGCTGGTGATGTCTTAAAAGCTGATCATTTGACATTTTTGTCTGTCTGAGGTATTTTGCTCAAAGTTGAAGCTCTGCTTTAAGTTCCCGATGTCCTTCTTATCTCTGATAAACAACCTTCCCAAGATGGGACGTTTCTCTTCAAAGATCCAAGACTGCCATAAATTGGACCCACAGGGACAGCATTCTTCAGATGAGGGCACAAGTCCAAAAGAGGAACAAATCAGAAGAGACTAAATGTCCTTGTGCCCAAATATGGATAAAGTGAGGGGTGGGATGCCTCCCCAAATGATCACTGAAGACCCCCGCGCAAGCACAGAAGATTCGAATATGTTCTGTAACCTTATACTTACATAAACGTATGAATATGTAATGGATAGGTGTCACTTATGTATTAGGTAGGCATATAGTGAAAACTTTTGGCTATAAATGGAAGCCAGCATAAAGACTCAGAGCACTTGATTTGTGGGAATATTCCACCTTGTGCCCTGCCCAGAATAAAGCAATGTCTCCTCTCCAAACACTTGTCCTTTTTAATGTGTTTTGGGAGATATAGAATCAACAGCGTTGTTATCATTTCTGTAAGCCTGGGGGATGCTGAGGCAGGTGGCCGGACCCCTGGACATCCATCTGCATATTCAGGAGTTGTTCCCAGCCGGTTGGCTGCCTCCAGCTACCCCACTCCCTCTTTATAGGACATGGGCGTAGCAGGAGGACTTGCCGGGTGGTTTCTCCAGCATCCTGCAGCACCCAGCACACATCCTGCACCTTGGCAGCCCAGGTGAGTGGGGCACTGAGGGACACACTTCTTGGGCTGGGGCCCTTCACTGGAGGCAGAAATAGGGCAGCTTGGGAAGGCTGTGGGGTGACAGGCTGCCCAGTGCATGGTGCTCCCAGAAAGAAGTGGATGGGGAGCTCTGCGGGGTGGCTGCTGTCTGGGGAGGATGTACCTGCCTACTTCTCTGGGCAGCTTCGTTTCGCTCCTTGTTTTTTTCTTCAGTTTGGAGAAGCATCTGATTCTTTTTACTATTTTGGAAGACTGCACTGGTAAAGGCTGGTAGCAGGAGCAGGAATGGGAGCACCCACCTGCTAACTGCAGGGAGAAGACCCCATTAGTGGGAGCAGTTTATTTGGGCCAGGACATTGGGGCAAGTCTGGATACTGATTGATGCTGGAAAGCCCCTGGCTTCTCTCCCATCCTCCAGCTGAGGCTCCCTGTGTGGAAAGTCTGAAGAATGAATGAGATATATGTGTACCTTGCATTTGCGGTGTGGCTTTACCATAAGCAGCTGTTACTCTGAGGAGCGGTGTGTGGCTGAGGGTGAAGCAAGCTGTGAAAGGGGCTAGCAAAAGCTGCCGGCAGCCGGGCCTCGTGCTGACCTTGGGCAGAGCAAGCAGCCATGCTGCTGGGGAAATGGAAGGCTTGCAGCTGGGAGGGAGGGGAGGCTACATGGACAGCAACAAGTGCTGTCAGGCAGCCTGGAAAATGGTTTATCACAGAACAGCAGCAGAGGATCCAGAGAGGTGTGACAGAGGAGGGGAGAGGGAAAATGGTCTACCAAAATGATGGGACAGTGCAGTTTACAGGGAAGACAAGCCCAAGGACCTGCACTGGAGTGATGGGTTGTGGTGCGTGATTTTCCAAAGGTAGAGCTGCTCTGCCAAACACCAACCTGGAATAAAGGTCTAAATCTAAACCTGAAAAATGCCAACCTGGAATAAAGGGCTAATTGATAACAGGCGACCTGCTGAAAAGAGTGAGTAGAGGCTTTTTTTTAAACACGACTCAGTAATCCAGAGGAGGACTTGCTGCAGAGAAGAGCCATGGGGACAGGATATTAACAGCACTGAAAATGATCAGACAGATCTGGATATAGGTGAAAGAATCTCAGGCTCTTAAAAGATGGCTCAAAAAGGCATAAACCACTTCAGGCATGCAGAGCTGATGCTAATTAATGTGGTTGGTGAAGCAGCATCCCGTAGGGATGGTTACTCTGTAATGGCCCAGGACATGAGCTTTTGCTGTTCCTGTTTCAAAGGTATCAGAGCGAGCAAGAGGAGGGGTGGCTGGCTGCCTGCACTCAGTGTGACAATTTTAAGCTGGAGGCTGCTAGCTCAGGAATTCTTCTCTTCCCCAGTAATCCCCATCCCTTTTATTCTCTGTTTTAACAAGCCCTTACCAGTGCTATCCCAGCATGTCCTGCTAGTAGCGGTCATACTATGCTTTTTCTGATTCTAGCCCTTTGCTGTGCCCCTTCCCACCAGCCCAGCACAGTGGGAAGGCAGATGCTGCTCATCCCCATGCCCTCAGGGCTCTGACTGCTCCATGCTGTGAATGCCTTCTGTAGAGCTCTGGCTGCCTTATTCCTCGGCACCCTGACAGTGCTCAGTGGCAGCTGCAAACACGTTTGCCTAGGTGCACCTAGAGGAAGGCTCTATCTGGTGCTCAGTGCCTTTGTACCACAGTCCATGAGCTCAAAGGGGACTCTTGCCAAAGGTGATATCCCTTTCTGCTTATCGCTTTGAGCCTATGCCCCACACGCGTGAGGCTCCTGTTTCCTGGGGGCAGGGGAGAAGCTGTGGTCAAGGCACAGTGAGATGGATCTCCAGCCCCTCCAGGGCAAAGCTGTGGTGCAGAGAGCCCTCACTTTGGACACATTCAAGGCCCAAACCATTGGAAGTGGGATCCAGGCACCATAAATGCCTGCTGTCAGGTGGGAGCTGGGAAAATCTGTCATGTCAGCATGCATGGAGGGTAGTTGTATTTGGTTCTGCCAGGTGATATTTTACTCTTTCTTCAGCTCTGTACCTCTAGCTGGCAGAAGCATCGCTGGGAACGCCTGCCAATCTGTTCCTGGAAATGATCCCCTACCAGCTGCAGGGTAGCTCACTGGTGCCCAGGCAGAAGGAGGACATGAGGAATGGCAGGACTGCCCCTGAGCAGGACAGAGGCTGTGTTACCACAAGGCACAGCCAAGAGCTGAAAACAGAGCCCTGTTTCCAGAGAGACTCTCTGTTGCCTTCCTCTAGCTCATCCCTCGTGTCACAGCTGCTCAGCCACACAGCAGTTAGCAGGAGCCTGGATCCCTGCACACTTCTCCCTTCCTCTGCAGTGAAGCTGCCCCAGGGCTATGAACTTGGTGTGCCTCTCAGAGAAGCAGCACAAGCCCTGGCTGTCACCAGAACCTGTGGCCCTGCTCCTGTGCCCTGTACAGCTGATGGGGAGCAGCTCTCTGACGAGTACCTACAAGCCAAGAGGGCTAGGGTGGAGAGCATCATCCAAGGCATGAGTCTCCCTCCAGCCCACCAGGCCTCATACATGGGCATGGAGGGAGGTTTGGGGCAGGGCAGGGAGAGGGGCAGGGAAGTGCCCCACAGGGGCAAAAGGAAGCCAAAGGTGCCCCAGCAGCAGGGTGCAGGGGTGGCTGGGCAAGGGGCACCTGCCACAGGCAGCCCCCACACAGCAGAGTGCCAGCAGCTGAGGGAGCAGCTCTGCTTTCTAGAGCAGCAGCTGAGGTATCTTCAGGAGAGGTTCTCCCAGGTCTGCGACTCTGGGGATGCTGCCCAAAGCCAGGAAAGTGCTGAGAAACTGCAGCTGCTTCCTGGGAAAGCTGGAGACAGAGTGGGAAGGGATGGTGTTGCCACCACCCACCATCCACATACTGCCACTATCTGGGAGAGCATCCTGGAGGTGGATGGGCCCAGTGTGGGGGAAGACGAAGAAGGCAGAGGCAGTGCAGGTGTCCTGCCCTCAGTGGCCAGGGTACTCTCTCAGGCCTTGAAGCATGAGCTGGCTGGAATGACATCCCATGTGGTGGACTCCGTCTTGAAGACTGTGTGGCCAAAGGCAGCCAGCCATCCCCTACAGCAGCAGCTAGAGCTAGGGCCAGATGCCAGGGGAGAGTGTTTTCCTGCTGGGAAAGGCAGAAAACCACTTGCTAAGGCACCCTCCCCGAGCACCCTGGGCTCACCTCGGCCAGAGGCATCATCACTATCACTGGGGAAGGGCTCTCAGGCCAGATCCTTCAGCCCGGAGGCCCATCAGGCACCCAGTGTGGGTCACAGGCCAGGCTCAGCTGCCCCAGCAGTACAGGACAGTCAACTGCTGGGCCAGCTGCTGGTCTACACCCCACACAACCACTGGGGCAGCCCTACTGCCTCAGAGAGGTGGCCCCTGGAGCCCCCAGATGCACGCTGGGCAGTCACCAAGCTGCGGCCATTGGCAGTGAGGCCCCTGGGCCCTAGCATGGCGGAGGGGAACAGAACACCCCTCACCCCTACCTACGTATCCTTTGGGGCAGATGGAGCCCGGCTCCTCAGGGATGCTGATGGAAAAAGGCAGCTCTCCACTCCACTACTTAAATACCGAGGGGTCAAACACTGGAACAACCTTCCTAGAAAGATGCCCCACACCTGTCAGCATCCCAGAGGCATTTGGACAATGTCCTTGTTAATTTAACTGTCCTGGCACAGGTTTCCCAGAGGCTGTGGAGTGTCCTCCTTGGAGATCTCCAAAAGCCACCTGGATGTGGGCCTGGGCACTCTGCTCTGGGTGTCCCTGCTTAAGCAGGACCCAGAGGACCCTCCTCAGTCATCCCATGACATCAGGGTACAGATGGGCTGTACCCTGTACGGATGGGCTATGGCAGTCCAGAGCTGCCATGTGCAGGCTTTCCTTGACTCCAAGCCCACATCTAGGAAGCGCTGACCCCTGGCCACCTGAAGAAGGCCAAGCTGATGTTCTTCTTCACCCGCTACCCCAGCTCGGCTCTGCTGAGGTCCTACTTCCTCGATGTGCAGGTAGACCTGCTGTGGGATGTAGGGTGGAATCAAGGGGCGTGGGATTTCAGTGCTGGTTTGTTGAGAGCCCACCTCTCCACTGTGTCCGGACAGTTCAGCCGCTGCATCAACTCCCAGCTCATCAAGTGGTTCAGCAACTTCCGTGAGTTCTACTACATCCAGGTGGAGAAGTTTGCCCGGCAGGCCCTGCTAGAGGGTGTTGCAGAGGCCACGGCCCTGCGCGTCTCACGGGACTCGGAGCTCTTTCGCGCCCTCAACATGCACTATAACAAGGGGAACGACTTCCAGGTGAGGGGCCGGGGTGTGGGGCACGGGGACCCACCTGCTGGGACCCACCCACCCATCTGTCCGCAGGTGCCCAGCCGCTTCCTGGAGGTGGCCAGCCTGACACTGCAGGAGTTCTTCAGTGCCGTGCGGGCAGGCAGGGATGCAGACCCCTCCTGGAAGAAACCTATTTACAAAATCATCTCCAAACTGGACAGCCACATCCCCGAAGTGTTCAAAGCTGCGGGCTGCTCCCAGGAGTTGCCCCACAACTGATCTGCCAGGCAAAGGGCCCCAGAAGGTTTTGGGTAACTGCTGGAGGGGGGGAGGGGAAGGCTGGCTGTGCTGGACAAATCCTGGACTTACGGCATGCATTGTTTTGTTTTATTTCTGTCCTATAAGACAGGCTCCTTGGGTGAAGTTTGCAGTTCGCCCCAGGCATCAGGATTTTGTGCTATGCGTTTCATTTGGCTGCTCAAAGGCAGTGGTGGAGAACCACAGAGGGAACATGGAGAGGAAGCCAAATGCCTGGAGCCTGGAAATGGCTGCTCTCCTCCTGGCCCTGCTCCAGCTTTCCCCAGGACCTGGGCCGAGCCACCTTTCTCCTCATTTCCACAGGGCCACAGATCAGGGCAAACAGCTCTTTTTGTTTACAGAGTGGGCAGAGCTCCCAACAGCGGGCATCGTTTCCTTGGCACGGCTGCTCAAGGCGCTGTGCCTGCTCCAGCAGCACTCCTCAGGCCCTGCCCAGAAACAACACAATAGCGTCCAAAGCAAACATTTGGTGAATTCCAGTGTTTCAAAAAGCCCATGAGGATGGCTGGCCCTGGCCGGGAGACATGAAACTGCTTGTGTCAGCCAGAACAAACAGTCCCTTCCCTGCCTCACCACTGTCCTGTAGAGGAGATGAAGCTGGACAGCGTGACTTGTGTTGGAAGGGGTCATGCAGTGTTGGAAGCGCTGCGGGGTGCCTGCTGGGTGCTGGAGCACAGCAGAACGCATGGAGAGGAAAATCGATGCTGCACAAGCTGGATGGCAATGCCTCATGGCTGAGCAGTGCAGCGCAGTGTGGGCAGGCTCCATAGGGGCTGTGTTACAGTGGCCCTTGCTATTGTGAGTGGGGTTAGCCACATTCCCCGTCTGGGTTTGTATGTTAATTGCTTGACGTTTGTATATTGTGCAACTCCCACTCCAAATTTACTCCATCTATTTTTAAATAAATACAGCTTACGTTACCACTTTACATCCCCAGAGACCTCTCCAATAACTTTTTCTCTAGAACTTTACCCTGGGAATTTCTTGCATTTTGTTGGGAAAGAAGAACCCCTTGAGAGAAGGGCTTCAGTGGCTGTGCTGTTGATGGTGTGGTACATACTTTCATGCAGCCTGGTGGTGCTCATAACACAGCAGGTTTCAATGTTTCACTTGAAGACAAGTGCCTGGCACACAGGAATTTCTACTGGCAAAGTGTGCGTGCTTGTAGGGCTGGGAGAGAGGGAAGAGATTGCACCCACCACCATGGCAACAGTGACCTCCCCATGGGTGAGTGTGCTGCACAAGTTGCTTTTCCATTTTCCACTAATTATTCAATGAAACCATGGGAGTAGCATGCTCACATCTTGCTGACTCAGTTCTACCTTTAAAGCAAGATCAGCTATTTCTCTGTATCCAAACATCTGTGATACATGCATAACGTCCCCATTACCACCAGTAGCCATCTGCTCTGGGAACAGTCCTGCATTTCCAATTGCATTCCCAGTCCCTCCGCAGCACTGCATGCAGTCCACAGAGCTAACAATAGCAGATATTGCTTAAGCCCTAAATACTGCCTCCAGGCTAAGTGTCATGAGGCCGCCGAGAGAGGGAGATGTAACCACATCCATGTCCTTAGAGCTTAACACTTACTTATGTCTGTTATTATGTACCGTAAGAGCTCTCATTACTCACACAGAGCTAATTAGAGCTTGAGGAAGTCCTTGCTGAATGCAGAGCCTGGGTGCCATAACAGCCTGGGGGGGAACTGACAAGCAATTAAAGATCTTGCCTTATCTTTAATGCTGCTAATGGCCTGGGTCCATCTGCAGAGCCTGAACTGGCCCCTGAGGTTTCCAGCTGAAGCAGGGGTTCTTGGAAAGGACCTTCCCATAGACAGCACCCTGGATACAGCAGCTTTCTCCGCGGTGAGCCAGTGGCTGATGGTCATGAAATCTCACCATTTGCTGTCCCATTATGTGCACTCTTGCTTAAGAGTTCAGAGGGTAACTTTCACTTTATATATTAGTGTCAAACACCATTCCTGGTTTTGCTGTTCCAATAAAACCTGCCCTACAAACACTCTCTGGGACTACCGCCCATTGCCTACCAAGCAACTGTAACCACACAGCAGCGAGTTCAATTGGTACGAGCCAAACGTGGCAGCCCCCTGCTGGTGCTCATCGCTCAGGCTTTTGTGGCTTCCTTACTTGTTCTATTGGATTAACAAGGATCAGGCTTCAAAGTGCCAGCCTGTAATGAACAGGGTCAATCTTTTTTTATCTTACCACAACTGCAGGAAATCAGGAAGCTAAAGGCAACGATGAAGCGGCAAGCTTGAAGAAGAGTATGAAAAACACATGACTGAGGAAAAAAATGGAAACTTGAAGAAAAGTATTTTACTGAATTACTCAATGCATGTCATAATTCATTCATAGCTTTATGCAAAGTACAGATATCATTAAAAATACTTTTGTATGACAAAACTGGCTAAGTTAGATATCTGACAACATAAATGCATTCGCGCATACCTACATCCCTCTCCTTCTACAAAACCAGCCCTCACCAGGCTCCCAGAAGGAGGGCAGTACACCCCACAGCTTAGGACATCATTCTCCCTTTCTAGCCACCCAGACTGTAAATAAGAAAAAGGGAATGAGGACCACCCTCGGGAAACAAGGTTTGAAAACAAGGTGAGCTCTTGATCAAGGGAAACATGAGGCCAGCCCCACGTGTCTGCACATCTGCTAGCATCCCCATGGCTGGCAGAGCAACCTGTGTTCAAATAAAAATTCCAAGAGCTCTTTTAAAATAAACAAATAAAATCTTTAGGAACAGTAGCTACAGTTACAAAGAGATAATGCTTTAGAAATTGAAATTTTAAAGCCACAGCACCCAACTCCCATGAGCAATCATTGCAAGCAGTACCGAAACCGTTCATGTAGGGAAGTGTCACGGGCTATGGCTGTGGCCTCAGCAGAACAGCTGATCTTCTCAGCTTTGGCAGCCCGTGGCCTCAGTGAGGCTTCTCAGTGTGTTGTGTTTCTTTTGTTGAAGGCTGTGCCCTAGCACAGCACTGCGAAGCTCGCGCTGAGCTCTGGTGCTTTTCACTTGTGCACCCCGAACTTTAGGTAAAGGCAGGTGCCCCAGAAGAACCACTAGAAAGTGCCGTTTGTGCACCTGGGGCTGGCCAACAACAGCGCCACTTGAATGGCACAAACGGCTGCTGAAACTGAGAACAGGCAGCTCTGACGTGAGCAGGACCTAGCAGAGCAGCATCGGGGAGCTGGAAACACCATCTTGGTGAGTAGCTCTTGCCTTTCCAAGCCAAAGCAGGGATGCTTGATTGGTGATGAGTGCTCTGTTTCAGGAACATCGTGGAGCTTTCATTATTAATTGAAAGTAATGGAGTGACAACACTGTACTCACCCATAGGGTGGCACTTAACTGGAGATCTGCGTTATGTGTGTGAGCATCTTCTGTCCTGCGATGTAATCAGGATTCTGGCAGCAGTGCTTTCTGTGCTTGAATTAGGATCCCAATTGGGAAACCAAATCCTTGAGGATGGTGGGTTTACCTAGGAAGACGCTGCATTTCAAGTTCTGGAAGGAATCACCTCACTCCGGAGGGAATTCTTTCTGGAGAAGTATTTCTGAGCAGCCACAAGGAAGACTGTCAAGAATCAGAGCCCAACACAGATGTGGGACTATCCCAAATACTATTCTCAAGACCTGTTTCTCAACAAATGTTGAACACGAAGGCCTGAGTCAGCAGCCTGCCTGTTACCATCATGAGGTCTTCCTTCTGCCCCGGAACAACTGCATGCCCTGCTGCATCAGTCACAGCCACGCACCAGGCTCAAGAAAGTCCACCTGAGCCATCTGCAGTTCTTGTTGCCTGGAAGCCAATGGCAGCAGCAGTCTTCGCAGAGCAGCTCCTCTCTTTGCAAGCGATGCTGGAGCCAGCATGGGAAGCATTCTGTGTGAGCATGGCACCGACATCACCCGAAAACAGCATGTAACGTCCCAGAAGTGAGTTCTGAGTATTCACTGGCCCTTACACAGTCCTCACAACATGCCAGATTTTGATAGTTGAGCAGTTTGCAAAACTCAGTTCACCATCTCTCAGATCTTTTCTCAATAAGTCTTCTGGTGCCAGCTTTTACTCAGTACATTACTGAGTGGCCACGTCTTTGCAAGCATTAAGTGGCTTCTTCCACTGCAAAAAGACCACAGAGTTAAGAGCCCCACACACAAAACACAACAATGCACATTGGAAGTTAAATCTGAGAAAGGATTTTTGGACATAAAAAATAGCATCAGTTAAGAGAGCTGGGGAGAGGAAGGCGGGGAAGATACACAAATGCAAGTGCTGTAGATGTAGCTCTGATATCATACAGGTGTAAAACAAATCCACAAAAGTAATGGGGTTGTGACAAGGCAAATACGGTATTACTAAAACTCAGGTCCCACATACGGAAGACCTGCATACAGAAGTCCTAAATCCCATTACAAATAAAGGAGCACTGAGAGTAACAGTGAGAAAGGTTCTGTGCAGAAATCTCTTTAAAATCTGTTTTCCCTGTGAAGGATTTAAGTAGGACTGTAGTACTGGGAAAATTCCCTGCCACAACAATGCAATTCTGTGCCACTAAGATGTAGCGCACAAACAGTACCAACCATTACGACCACAGCACAGCTTCAGGTATGCAGTATGCCCCAGCCAATTGCTACGCTTCTCTCCAGTATCACCAGAAGTAGCATTTTTAATACTATTTTCAAAATCTTTGTCTTTTTTCACACAAAGTCAGGGAAAAAAAAAAAAAAAGAATCTGACACAGAATGCTGAATTCCAGCTCTTGGTTTTTCATGTCTTACTGCCCTTCTGTAATCTCCAGAACTCCCTACAACACTGACAGCTCTTGGTTTTGCTGTTACCTTACATCACCTTTGCCAGGGAAAATGCTGACCATGTGCCTATTTGTACAATATTGTAATAACTTTAACTACTTGAAACTCAATGCAATTTTACCAATGGAGGCTCTCCTTCTTCACAAGCGGTGTATCAAAAGAAGGGAACGATGAAAGCAGCGCTGTTTAAAAAGAAGAAAGCAACCTACGTATTGCAAAAAGCTAATGAAGTTTCCACAAAACAGACTCCATTGGTACATTCAGTTGTCTTGAACTCTATTCTCTCCAGGTCTATAGGAGCGTCATAGAAAGTGTGGAATGGGACAAACACACCAGACTGAAAGTTGAAAAACAATGGTGGGGAAGGTGATGGAGGCCCAGCCCTGCTGCACTGGACTAATCCAGCTCGAAAACTGAATGTAAAGACAACTGGTTTCAGCATCACACTTTTATTTAAGTTTTATATGACATACAGATAAGTTGGATCTTACATTTGATCATGACTTGTAGAAAAATGCAAAATATATAGAAAATAACGATAACAAACCTAACTAGACATAAGCAGAGAGGCACATCGCTTGCCTCTCCTGAACATCTATGTTCACTAGTGTCTTTAGCTGTTGAGAAGAGACTTTCTTCATCTTGATGCACATAGACAAAGACAAACTAAGACAGAAGAAATGCCAAAGTAGTCCACAGAAGGAAAATAAATGCTGCAAGAGATAAATGACACATCTTAAAAAAAAAAATAAAACACTTAAACTAGAAGAATCCATATACTAAAGTCTCGATCCAAAGGATTCATCTGAATATGAGACTGATTCAGAACTAACCGCATAAAGAATATTTTCCAAGGGAATGGCCCTTACAACCAAGCTGTCTGTGACTAAGAACACTCCGATGAAGCACTCCTGCACAAGTGCAGTCACTGCACCACCAACCCTGGACTAAACATCAACTGCGCAGATTTACAAGTAATGTCTGTTTTGGAAGTTCTGTTTGATTCGGCATGGTACACAGCTGTCCACGAAAACAACTCGGCACACGAACTTGTTTACAGAATTTATCACCAAAAAACATGAGATAGGAGAAAAAAAATGTCTGAATAAAGAGAACTTCTGCAATACTCCAAGAGAAAGGACAGTCTTCTGGAGACCACCCAAGCATAGCAGACACTACCAAAGAACTTCTCTCCAGAACTCAGAGTGCACCTGGATGCTACTGGATTGGGCATGCAGAGGGTGGAGTAATTGTGGCTTTTATGATGGAATTCAAGAGTAGGATTAAGCTGCAGATCCCAATAAACCATCAAAGAACACAAAGTGTCAATGTGGCATGGGCAGTGTTTCCAGATTTAGCAAAACACAAATCGTGCCAGTTAACTTCTGGATGCTACTTCACTGCAGCATGTTATAAATCCAGCTTAGACATGAAAGAAGAGTGCAAATCCACAGCACTGAGATGACCTTCTACAGCCCAGTACCGGGCACAACTGACAGAGGTGGGCTGGAGAAACAATTATCATTGAGGGTCCCAGGCTTCTGAACCAGAACCAGTCACTTCAGGCTTTAGTGAAGCGAGCCTATCTTTTTAACCAGATCTTCGTTTTGCTCCAGGTTTATTTGTGAGTAAGAGATAGTTGCACAGTGCCAGCGCACTGCCCCCAGCACAGCATACTCACCATGACTTGCCCCTACAGATCTGTCAACAAAGTGATTAAAGGGCCTCTGAACCATCTTCTCAAACAGCATGTATGTGGCAATGAGGCAGTAGCAGACAGCCTTGTAAGACTGAGGAAGCTTATACCCAAGTTTCTTTAGGGCCATCCCTTCAGCTTTATAGCAGATTGTTGCTGCCTGCTAGGAGAAGGGTAGAGAGATACAAACCTTTATATTCCTAGAAGTGGAATAAGGAGATTGTAAACCCCTTGGAAAAGGGTATTCACATTCCTCAGCAATGAAGTGCCTACTGCAAAACGTGCACTACATATATCATACATTGCGCATTTCAATCGTCGTCGTTCAAATTGTCCACATCAGTGTTTCAAGTATTTCCCTTAGACAGACCTTTGTCTCAAGCTCCATTTCTCATTGATGCGAAGTTCTGTGCTTAGATAAACAGGAACAAGCAAGGCTCTTCTTCACAAACTCCACAGAAACAGCTTGTTATTGTCCGCAGCTGAGTGTCCTATGGTGATGCTTTTGAAAATTAATGTTTTTACACTTAGAGGTGATACAATGCCCTTCTAGCCTCAACAGAATGTGCAGTCAATTCACGTGCTGCTTCTGCATGGAGTAACTGCAGGTGAGTATTGGTCTTCCAGCTCTTGCAAAGGAAGTTGTCTCAAACATAAAATAAGAACACAATGTTTCATTCATAGTAGTTAATTAATATTTTATCCTGAAATTGGACCAGAAGTGACACTTCTGTGCTGTGGTATGGATATTCATCTTTATTTTTTCTTCATTCCAAGAAATCATTTATTGCTTTGTTCCAAGAGAAAAGAAGATAAGATCAAGGTAGAAATCTTGGAAGATTTTAAAACACAATCGTTTATCGCTACAATATACTTAGACTCCACAAATCAAATGCAGCTACTAGCAAGTTAAGTCCCAATTTTCCCTAGATGTCAGCAGCTGGCAAGTGGATATAAGTTGGCAGGATATAAAGAGATAATTTCATTTTGATACCTCTCGTTTAGGTAGAATGAAGATCTTGTTCCACATTTATGCAGCATGTAGCTTTAATGTGCAATGTTTAACCACTGAGGTTTTTTCCATGGAAAAGTGGTAGCTTTTTCTTTCATGAAGTAGAAGTTAATAGCTTAAGATTGTAGTGGGCAATATGAAACCACAAAAATAAAATGATGGAAATAATTTCAGACTTATGTTTTTTTCTCCAATTAAATGCTAACGTGAAAACAAAAGTTTTAGTGCCATGTGGTTGTCATTACCTGAAAAATCTCAAGTTCTGTGAGATTCAAACAGAAAAGTACAATGAGATCTATCAGATAAGTTAATTTGTCCGCATCTTCTTCAAATAAAAGGATTTGTCAATTTCAGTTCAAAGGAAATGGAAAAGCAAACACCCCAAAGAACACCAGAAGTCTGATCACTTGCACAAGAGTTCTCAGCATCCACAATGAATGATAAATTGAATCAGTGTAGGTGCCCATCATTAAGGCTATGTTTTCCGTGCTTTGAACAGCAATATAATATATTCAGAAGAAAGAAGCTATAAGAGAAAAGGCTTCTACCTGGATCAGCAACAGTGGTCAAGAAAACTGTCCTTGCCGTTTATGTGACATGAACATTGAATAAAAAGATAATTTTTAAATGCTGCTTTGGATACCTTGCATTCCACATAGCATGTAGTGCCAAACCAAAGTCATTGCTGGTACTACCTACCTGCCAAAACATTTCTCCCCAAGAAACATTGCAGTTACAATTTCCCTCTAAACAAGGCAAGGTTGCAAGAACTGGTAAACTGTTAACAACTGAAGGGGTCTTCATGTATTCCTGAGACATTAAGCGTTCAAACAAAGCAACTTCAGGCATGAATATGGAGCTTAGACTGGATGGTTTGCATGCCATCCAAATAAAGTATGTCAGAAATTTCCTGCGTAAAGCCGAACATCCATTTATATGCTCTTATCCCAACCAGCTGAGGAAATAAACGTAGTCCCTGTGCACAAATACAAGGGAAGCAATATGGAGAAAGACTTGAATGATTCAAATTCTAAAATACAAACCCAGAGAAAGGTCTAGTGATTTCATGCGAGTCTTCCATGAGTTAGAAAAACACAAGGAAAAAAAAACAACCATCCAGACAGCTTTAAGGATTTTCATTTTAAGTCCTACATTTCTAATTTATCAGAGACTCCTGACTAGAAATCTAATGCAAAGTGGAAAACATCAACTACTTTTCAAAACACTTTTAGTTATCTCTCAGTTTCCAGTAATTCTCCATACTGTATGTGTGTGACAACAGTACTACTTATGCTTACCTTGTTTAAGCAAAACCATGAACACAAGAGTGTATTCTGCTCCCAAACAACATTAATCAGCTAAAAAGTGATAACACCTCAAATACTGTAATTCATTAGCAATTCTCCAGCCAACGTACATCAGGAAGGTCTAAGGCTCCAGGCTGCAGACCCAATAATACAGAAATTTTTAGAAGCCGTAGAAAGATTTCACAATTACGAGAACAATCCAGCAGTGAGAATGAAACAAAAGAATTCCACCGTGAAAAAGAAAGTGATCGATCTTGAGCATAGATCAGAAAAGTTACGTGGAAAAGTTGCATGAAGAATGATTTTGACTCTCACTTGTAGGAGCGTATGAGCAAAAGAGAAATCTACTTTGAGTCAGACTTCATGAGCAATAAGGATTGCCTTTTAGGCTCAAAGAGAATCGCACCATTCATACTTTACATTCTAAGGAATTTGTCTCTCTTCTCATTTCTACTACAAGGCAACCAACTTTAATCAGTGTTTCACGGCAACTTAAGAATTCAGATTTCTTGTCATCCACTTACAATTCATGCTGTAGACACGCAGATCTCGATTTAAACGACCATCTCTGTTCCTGAACCACTTTATCTTAGGGTATGCAGGTTGTATTGGCGCAGTTTGATCCCAAACTGTCCGCAGTTCAAGTGAGTACTGCAACTTTGTTTCCCAAAAGCAATCTGGGAAACAATAAATAATGAAGAGAGGCATAATAAAAAGAACAACACACCTACCAGCATCTGACTTCTTGAAGACGCAGACCAGGTGCATTTGCCACATAAAAAGACTCTCAGCACTGCTTCTCCTTTCCAGTCAACAGACACTGAATTACAACACTCCAAGAGAGACAGTGAGTTTCAGCCCAGTTAAATCAGTTAGTTAGCTGGTAGAATTATTAGGAATTTCAAAGCAAAAAGTTCCATTTGTGTTCATCCCAGACCAACCATTCTTTCCATGTCCTGAGGTTTGTTCAATGTCGTGTTTCCATAATTTCATGGCAGTAATATTAATGAAATTGCACCATCTGCTATGGGAAATTGAGTCCAAAGGGCGTGTAATAATTCATGATAGCCACAATAAATAAATGTATTTATATTGGCAAAGAATACTCTTCTTCTGTTAGCAATGAAGTCGTTCAGGGGGCAACATGCTATCCTACAGGCTGAATTACTTCATTCCTTTGAAAAGGAATCTCAGTGTTCCAGATATGCTCTCACGTTGGAAAAAACAGATTTCAGCTTGAGGTCTTGTTCTTCTAATTTCAAAGCACACTAACCAAGAGACCATGCTTCTGCCGGAAGTATCCTTTCCAATGTAAATTACAAATCATTATTCTTCATAATCAAAGGGAAGATAGTTAATCATTGCAGTTAATCTTCATAATCAAAAGAAAATAGTTAAGGCAATACCTTAAAAAACAGACATTAACAACAACATACTGTTTACAAGCAGGCAGGCAAGGAAAGCAGAGATCCAACTTGTACCAACTGCCTGAGATCCAACTTGTAAAGACAGGGAACTAATAATGCCAAGTGGGTTGTCTATGTTGATGCAAACATTTAAGAGACAACCATGAAACTTCCAAACGTGATGTAACAGTACATGGTGGATTTTTACTCTTGTGTACCATAGTCAGGCCGATATGCTTAATGAGCAATCCTAGAGTAAAACATACAAGGTGGCTAAAGACAACTAAGCTCTATCACTATACTCACATCATGTCTTAGGTTGCAAGTTCCCTTGTAAAAAGCCCATGTATTTTTTTTCCATGAGGTAGGTAATTCCAATATTCTTAACAAAGCAGATAGTCTTGAGAACAACTGAAGTGCTGTAAGAAATTGTAAATCCCAGAAAACACTCTTTAAGCAGTCAACTTTGCTTAAGAGGTAGAAGCTCAATTCTGCAGCTTCTACCTGTGACTTTGTGCAAGGCTGCATTTTTAAATGTGCTGTGCTACACAGAAACAGTCCAATTTGAAGTTAACACAACTGCATGCATAGTCAAAGATGGATCATTATTTAGAAGTGACAGATGCAAATTTTCCTATTTAGCCAGCAACGAAAGTAGGCATTTTGTTCTGGTCAGTGCAGTGAGAGACTCTAATGCCAGTATCAGAGAGCAGATGAGAAACAAGTAAATCATGATCGAGCCTTCCTGGATTCTATAGCAAAGGTTTTTCCAGACAAAAGAGAAAGCATTGATCATCAAGCTCTGACAACTATAAACCTAGTTGGACAGTCCCATGCTTTTCTCAGTTCCACCAGCAGCAAAGACAAATTTCTCATTTTGGTTTAATACCTTCATTCAACTAAGAACCAGAGTATGTGGAATCTGTTACAGGGCAAAATGTTATTTTCTTTGAGAGCCACTTTGCATAAAGCAGATAGAAAACCGACCTGCTAAGCATTCAAACCAAACGAAACAGACGGTGAAGACCACTTAATGAGTTCTAGGTGGCATGGCAATGGAAAAATGCAGAACTTCAGGGAGCCAGGAAAAGCAACGGCAACAGCTCCCAAGCTGTTATCATAGATGAAATTCTGACCTAAATTTGAGAATTTATGCATTTTCTCCTTCTTATCAGAATAAAGCATAACTTTACATGCAATCTCCATAACTTAAAATCTTAACTGCGATCACCACAAACAAACAAACAAAAAAAAAAAAACACCAAAGAACCCCAGCATGATCCCTTTGAGTGTTATCTGCTGAAATACTTTTCAAAATTGTTAAAAGTAGTAAGTACTTTTAACTAAATATTATTTAGCTTGGAAGGAAACTGTCAGAAAGGACCTGGTTTAGGTTTACCACCAGAAATACAGATAAAACAATAATCAAAGTCAAGAAATGGCATCAAATCATAACACTGGGGTGTCACAAGAACTCTAGTGTTGTTGCAAAGTACTTACAGTAGGTTGAAAACCATTTGACGTGTACTTGAGAGAGAAGCTTTCCTGAAGTGAAACGTGCTGGATTTTCACACTAATACACAGTCTACTATCTCTTGTTAACTATAGGTTTACCCTTGTCAACAATTCTCAAACAGAATTCAAAGAACACTTGACGACATTTAAAAACAGAGTATATATGCTACATCATAGTGTACAAACAGAAAAAGAGCACAGTCTCTACATTCCGTTTTTGTATTCAGGAAGCTAGATTTTCTCGTATTAAAAACATACAGGGCATAACACAAGTTCATATACTCATGCACTCTTTTCCAAAGAGCTTTCAATCGTACAACACAGACAAAGCTGATAAATGCCTGATAAACTAAGCCATTAGAACGGCAAACAGAACCACCCTTTAGCATCACTTGCTCTTCTTAATGGCATAAACTACTGCCACAGCAGAAACAGCTGATTTTCCAGCACAGAAAAAAAAACAAAAACCCACAATATGATCGCTCAGCAGAGAAACAAAGAGGAGTAAAGAAGTTAATTCAGGAATTGGTCTGCACCCCTCAAAAAGATTAGGAGAAAGATTTCAATTCACCGCTAGAATAACAATTATTTTCAGATTTACACATCTTGACTGGTTACAGCACTGTTAAGGCAAGGTATTTCCTTCCAAACTTGAGTGAACAAAGTTTTCACCAGCAAACCTGTGATACCGTGCAGAAGTGGTACACCACCAGCTACGAAGAATTTTTATCAGTTTTAATACTGTGGAGTATTATTATTGTTTTTTTTCCAGCAAGTTAAACATTTATTAAAAGAACAGAGGGTTATAATATTTGGTCTTTGTTGCTTCTTTTAAAGACATTCCTCTACAAGACAGTAGACTTACGAATGGAATGAAAAGCCCTGGTAAGGAACAGCATTCACTAAAAGACACAGTCAGACCAGAATGAAGTTTCTAGGCTGCTCTCCACAGAACTCTGTAGTATCTGTTCTCAAGTTCGGCATTAAATAAACGTTCTTCACGCATTACTACTTTGAGTATTTCAGAGCCATCCGAAACAAGTTATACTCACGCAGTAATGGAAATTTGACATAACTGACAAACTAGGATCCAGAAAACGATCATCTCTGCTCTCCATGGAGAAAGAGTATGGTGTAATTTCTAAACGCCAGCAAAAGCTGAGGCCTTACTAGAGCTGTCTATGAGAAGAAGAGCAGGTGATCAACCTAGAAGACAGGACACATTCCAGAATACGAGCACAGCACCTCTTCCAGGTATGGACAGGTCTGAGTACTGTCAACATGTGAAGACACAGACCACATTAAAAGGTGAAACAAAATCCATGCTATATGGTCCACCAAGAACACAGAGTTTATAGTGAAATTTATTGTTCTGCTTACTAATACAATAAGCTACAAGGTACATACAGTATAAAACGAGAACGGCAATAAAGCAAAGGTGGTAAAACATTCTGTGACAGTACAGTGGAGGTAACATCCATCTAATCCTTCCACTTTATCCCACTAACAGCAGCTAAAACTACTGACCCTCCCCCTCCCTCCCCTCCAAAAAATATTAAAAAGTAAACTGTTTCTCTCATTTAGGAGCAGCGGGATTATTTTGTTTTATGAGGGCACTGGGTATTCGCCAACATCTCAAAAAATTGCTGAAACTAAAACAACAAATGAAAACAGTGAAGGTGGGAGTGACATGACCCATGCAAGATGCTCATGACACCTTGGTTCACATCTCCTCAGAGTAAGCGGCCTGTAAAGAAAGGAAAAGTTTGTTACACCAAGTAAAACAGCAACTAAAATGGACAGTTAAGATACAGCAAGCAAAATCTGAACTAGATAGGACTGGGCACACAGCTGAACTATTCTTAGTGTTGTAACTATTCCCGTTAGCAGGTTTTGGAGACTGAGAGCTGACAATCTTTCTCCTTTAGGTTTTAGATGCTGTACACTGAAAGCGCACAGCTGACACCTACTATATCAAACAATCTTGTCCAGGAGAACTCTAACAGTGACATGACCTGCAACCTCAATGCTTCAAAAACAAACCAACCAATAAACATCAAGGCCATAAACATGCAAGATGACCGAATACATACCTTAAAGGCACAAAATTCCACTTAACCACTTTTTCATATATACTTGGTGCGGTTGAGGGCTCTCTCTGCAAGATGACCACTTTCATCTGTTATCTTCTCCCAATCTGTTTGTCCAACAACAAAACCAATGGCCCTTTTCCTGTCTGCATCTTTCTTTTCTTCTAGGTCTGCCCACCGCACCTACGGAGAATGTACTATCAGTTGGATACTCCCTTTAAGAATTCCTGAGATACATCTACGCTTCCTTCCCATTGCAGATGAGTACAAGAATTTGAATCTGCACTTAGTTTAATACCAACAGGTACCTGTTAATTTGTTTTCTGATGAGTAAAGACAGAAACTATGCCAGTTGTGCTATTTTTAATTGAATATCCTGAACACACCATTAAGTAGAAAAAAAAAGGTATGGAGGATTAGCATTTTCTGTTTCAGTGCTGTAATTCCAAGAGCAGAAAAATCAGTACAACTATTCTTCTATTCAACACAACACTTTCTTCAGGAAGAATTGAAGATTAATTTAGTGTCTTTGTTTCTGTACAACCTGTCTTTCAATTGCACAATGGAAACATCGAGAAGGCTACAAACTATAGGAAGACAGCATAAAGAGCAACTCAGCAATGAATGGCTGAATAAGAGACTGTTTTCTTCTCTATCCTCTGTGGTAGATTTTTATGGATGTCTTTCCACTAAAAAACTTCTTCATACATTTTGTTGTCTCCCATCTTTATAGCTGCATCTGTTGCCTCTGTGGCTCTTCACAATCATGCATATCACCTGCACTTGTCCTGTTCAAATACATACAGTCATTCCCTCACCCACAGAACCAGATAACTGATAAGGGGGAGCACAGCAGCAGGGATGGAGGAAGGAGATGATGAATGGTTGTAGTTCAGACACTCAACAGCAACACACAATTGCAGTATGAGAAAAACAGTAGCTGAAGGACACCTCTCCAAAATCCTTGACACCCATCATCTGGACTGGTTTGTTACTTCAGGACATACTCTTAACACCTTTCTGCCAGCACCCTCCCATTCAACATCTACCTGAATTTCCTCAGATATTCATACTGACAAGCAACGTTTGCTTTCTTCAACCACAACTTCTCTGCAAATGTCTTAGTAACTCCATTTCTCTCACACACACTGTGCAGTATTACCTACATTTTCTAGTTGACCTTACAAAACAAAACAGAAAACTCAAACATGAATATTTAGCTCAAATTACTTCTAGTAGCAAAAGTAAATGAACTGCACTTCTGATCAACTCATTCACTAAATAATAAGAATGATGCCATAAAGACCAACATTATTCATATCAGCTTCAGCTTCTTAGATCCTGTGTCCTGTACAACATACACAATTCCTAGTCAGTTTTAATATAGAACTAGCTGTAACTAAAGAGTTTTGAATACATCTATCATTCTTTCTCTCTCCCTTTCCTTACATTTTCCTTAAAGTTAACACAATAAGCTCGACACACTCTTAGTCTTATGTTTTGTTTTATGCAGATTACCACCATGTATGTTCACAGTGGATAGAGATGGAAATCCAGGCAGTGGAATGCATGTTTGAACATAATGTTTGCAGCAGAAATTATGAGTTGGAAAGCATAGGTGATTTTGTGATCTGTAACTGGCAGTAAATGTGCTTCTTGACATACAGTATTGTTTGTATGGGTACAAACAACATCGTCCTTTTGCTTTTAAGCAAAAATTCATGGGACATAGGAAATCAATCATAAACTTCCAAAGATTTATTTATAGTTACTGATGCTGGGTATGCTTTGAATACAAGCTTGTATATTCTTTTTTCTGCCCACGTAATGGTAGTTGTGATAGTAAACCTAAGATTTAAGAATACAGGACAATAGTAATGTCCTAGCCGCACAAAACGGTAAGTTTTAGCACGTTGTAACCAGTCAGACTTTAAGATGGAATTCTGAAAATAAAAGCTTTTATTTCTATTTTGGAAAACAAACAAACAAAAACCTCCTCCTATTACATCTTTCATCCTCCACCAGGTAAGGTATGTGCAGGAGGTAACTCCTACAAGATCTAACCAATACGAGACCTACAATAGCTGGCATTTTTTTCCTCAGCTGAACCTTTTTGAAAGTAAGAACAGTGTATTGTTTCTCTCTCTACTTATTATAAAACCTACCAGAAAGTTAGTTTAATAAAATAATCATAACCTTGTCTTAGAATGCATTGTACGTCACAATATCTCACCACAAAACATACTGCGTAAGAAAAGTACTCTAAAGGCCCCTCCGAAACAAAGCACCTTCTTACTAACCATGAACTAGGACATGACTACATCCCTCCATAGCCATGCCATGCAAGTTTAACCTTCACTATCTGCACCTCCTCACTTCGTTACAAATAATCTGTTTAACTCCACACACTGCTCTCAAAAACTTTCTCCTACAGAATTTAATTGAACATTAGAATGAAAAGGGAGTCGATAAAACACCCACAGCCATAGACACAGATTGACTTCACGTGAACTCTTTTTCACGGAGGTTGTTCAATGGTCATCTACAGGAAGTTATTTGAAAATGTATTACCCTCTTCTTTCCAGGTTCAGAAGCACGTGTATCATAGTCATCTGGAAGCTGCAGATAATCTTCCATTCTGCTGGCAATTGCTTCCCAGTCACGCTTCCTTTTAGTGCCAGTCCGCAAACCATCCAGCTTGTCTGAGAACAAACACAGAGCCTCAGAGTTAAAGGAGATTTTTTTTTCTACAATTCACACAAACATAGACGAAGGTGGAAACAGTTTCAAAAGAATGAGCAGCAGAACTTGTACATCCAGTTGTCTTGACAGGTAGAATGATGAGAGTTGAAATAAACTAGAAGACTCAGCACAATTTTCAAGTTTTATTGAACTTTCACATTAACTGCGTGGCAACAACACTCAGTCTTGTTATTTGCAGGAGGGAGAAAAGCTTGCTTTTTTTGGTGTTCAGAGCATAAAGAGTCTGTCCTTACAGATACAACAGAGCCACCCATAGCTCTTTAAGGAACTACAGATCCACTTGTTGGAACACAATACTAAAGGCGTAGCATCTTTCCCAGACTTGTGCCAGCCATGGCATACATGCAACATCAGGGAATAGGTGATAATCATATAACTTAATGCATCAAATACAGATTTTTGAAATACCCTTTCTGCAGAACAAAATCTCCCCTTAAGCCTTGACCTCCTTTTTTATTTCTCCCCAAAAGAAGAACCACCACCCCCAAAACCCACAAAAATGTCAGAATCTTTTGTTGCACGGTCAGTCACAAATATCTGAAAAACACGATTGTCCAACAGTCAACACGTTCTTCTTTTTCTTACTGAATCAATAAAGGCATTAGGAAAAACGATTCTAAAATTTCGTTCCTCTTTGGATACTTATTTTCAGTGAAAAAACAACATTGTCTTGAAATTATATGGTAAACTGCTTTTAGAAGGGAGACAAAGGAATTACTCATTTTAAGATTATGAACAGTAAGACATGAAAACAAAATCTGGCTCCACAAGTCAAAGTAAATCCTAGTACTTCTGTTGTATGCTGCTGTTCTATAAAACAGCAACCAGTATATGAAGAAGAAATAAAAAGCACGGTAGTTGTATTCTGTGAACCATTTCCAGTGATATCAGTAACAGTGCTCAAAAGTCAGCGATGTAATTAAAATTACCCACAAAGGCCTCTGAAATAAATCAAATACACAGCAGTATATTTTCTGGAGACCAGAAGATGATGTTCAAAAGTATGTATTTAAAGAAGATCAGTTCAGAGATGAGGGTGGTTTTGTTTTTTTTTTTACTTAATATAGAGAGAGAAGGTGAGGCAATGGCGATGTAAACATGCTAGTAAAGTTTCAGTGCCATAAACTGGTGAAGTAATTTCTCCCTCATACAGCTCAAATTTTTTTTTTTTTAAGAATCCACCTCCGCCCCATTTCCCTGCAACAGATACAGAATTTCTTCTAAGAAAACATTTTAATCCCCCTCTGCAAAAAAGAACATTTAAGAAAATTCTGTGCAGAATATTTCTATCTGTTACATGGTATCTTGTTACATGATTCACTTAAGATTCTTCTTTTGCTCTAAGTTAAATCTGCCAAATTTGAAGCTCAATCTCCACAGAAAGACGGCACTCCCTCTAGAAGACAAAATCAATTTACACAACATTCCTGTTACTCAGCACAGAACATCTTGCACTACACCTTAGTATTACTCTCAGACTGATCCACGTAGATCATTCACAGAACAAGAGTTTCCAGAAAAAAAAAAAAAAAAAGACATTCAAAGGGATAGGAAGAAACAGAGTGAGGAGCATGTAGGAATGTGAAGAACTGAGAGTTCAGGAGCTCTGTTCATGTTTATGCATAACTCAGACACAATGTTTTTGGAAGACAACATGCTCTAAATGCAAGTGTATCTTATTACCACTGTGGAAGAGTTTGCCCTCCCAAGTCCCTGTTGCACACAAACAGATTGAAAATACTGCCAAGAAATGTGTAACTCATTACCAGAGTTCAAGAGACATTCAGGATATGACATCCCCCCTTTTCTTTTTGCCACTGCTACAGAGAATTTATTTTGTTATCTCCTTGTATGTTTGAAGTCGCACAGCCTTTCCAGAGAGATCCGCTCCCATCCATACCATTGTGGTTCACGTGCAGCAGACACACTCTAAGGTGATATGAAATGCCTACCACAAAACATTGCAGAGCTTTTTTTTTTTTTTCTTAAAAAAAAAAAAAACTTTCCTGAAAATGAGACAAGGTGCCATTTTGTAACAATGGTGCTTGTGAATATTTATGGTAGATGATTACTCAGTGTTAAACTGTCAAATTCTTGTACCATTTTGATTTTTAAAACAATGAAGCAGTAGCATTTTAAAATACCTATAGAACTTAAAAACTCACCTTGAGAATTTTAATAATAAGGTTTCCGTATTATTATTTGCTCCTTCAAAAACTGAATTTATCAATTGAATAAATTTTTGCCGCTCTTACATGAAAACCACAGTGTTTTAAGCAGAACGTTATTTGCATCCCAGAACAGATTTTACAATGGTATCAGAACTTCAGCTATAGCACAGCTCGTTTCACCTTTCACAGAAGCTTGTCCCACTCGCAGTTAAGCCACACTTTGAAACAGGATTGCACTGAACACTTACAGTCAGATTTTAAAAACACCGTTTCTGAAAGGTTAAGACCCTGTGCATAGTACATGCTAAAACTGAAGTAGTACTGACTAGATTTTAAAGTAAAAATGTGGTTGTGCAGCCACAACACATAGGAAAACAATACACCAGCACACAGGTCAGAGGAATGCATCATTCCTGCCAAAGTAAATGTAAATGAAAGCAAGAGCTCAGGGGCAAACAGTATGGAGACTGGCATAATCAGCATTGCAGCTAAAAGAACTCAACCTTTTCAGAGGCTTATCACGACCAGTAAGATCTTGCTGTGTTCTCAAGTAACAGTGTCCATTGAGAAAGAAAACCAAAAGGCAAGATGAGACTTACAGTATTGGTTTTTGGATTCTGCACTAAATGACTTGTGCAGGCGCATGCCTGTTGGGACTAAGGCAATAAATCTAGTGGGCAGGCCAGCTCCCAGGAAATAGCCCAACTTTGGAACGACAAACGCATACCGCACTTGGTGTGCCTTTCAGGAAATAATTTTAATAGGTCATCCATTGAAATGGGCCTGCAAATTAAAAGAATCATACTTACTTGCAGACTACAAGTGCTTATAAAGCATACCCAGAGCTAGAAGCTCTCTGACCTTGCCGAGAGATTTTTCAAAAAACCCCAGCATTCATTACATGGAGTGTCAGGCTTTTAAAAAAAAACATCTTCTGTCAGAATTTACCTCTAATCTATCGCTCTACATTTGTAAATAGGAATCTGGAAGGTACTTACGAAAGTAAAACTGCAAATACAGATTTAATAGAAAGAGCTTTGCAGCACCTGTATCTGCGACCTGTAGCCAGCTAAAGTTCAGTTTGTTAATTGAGTTCTGATGGTTAAAGGATTATTTCAACAGTCTTGCAAGCAATTTATTTTAGAATATAATTAATGCTGCTGCTGCTCACTCCCAATTTTACATTTATGTTGAGACCATATAAAAATCCTCTTGCATTTAACATTACAAAGTTTTCCCATAGAAAGTCAACGCAGTTCTCTGCTTCTATCTATTAGCAGTATTTGACCATGAGTGAGGAAAGCTTTGACCTGTACATTTCTGCTGCAGCCACAGTCCCCGTGTTAATAAAAATTAAACGTAAAACTGTTTTAGGACACCCTCAGGACTTCCTAATTACATGCATGGGATGAGTTGAAGTTCACTGCATGCAGTATAAAACATCTGTTCCTACTATTCAGTGTTTACAGGACAGTCTATGTCATTTAGAGCAACACATAGCATATCACAGCCTGGCATTCTTCAACTATGAGAAGTTTGTAATGTGTTTTTTTTCCCTACTCGAGACATAATCTTAAGATATCAAAATAATTAACTTTTAAACCAAGAATGTGGAAAAATCCTTAATTCTGTCTTCAAGCACCTTGCTGTTCGGCATGCCAGAGCCACTGAGGCTCCTGCAGTTGTACGGCAGGTGCCACGAAGTCCATATATACCACAAATACTTACATCACTTAAAAAAGAGTACAGCAGTAAAAGAGATGGTGCAGCTTAGCAGTTAACAGCAAGAGCTGAAAGGCTGCTTTATGTAAGCCAGAACTTCAGTGCTATTCCTACAGCACAATGGTGATTTTGGTTACTGGAAAATAGTGATGCACAGGGTTGTACCACGCATGCAGAAGTAGACATTAAAAAAAAATGTTAAGACATGCTGTATCCCATTCAGGTATTCGTTACTTCTAGTAGACGTGACAGAAACCTGTACCTTTACGTG
Source organism: Alectoris magna (assembly GCA_030625065.1). Lineage (NCBI taxonomy): Eukaryota > Metazoa > Chordata > Aves > Galliformes > Phasianidae > Alectoris > Alectoris magna. The sequence continues at coordinate 22,132,567 of CM060565.1, forward strand.
GATTTCACTGATAAAATCTTGACTTAGTAACATCACTGTTCATTAGAAAAATTTTAAAAACCCACAGCTAAAAACTCCTCCCCAAAATTTACGTGTTCCATCATACCCAAGGCACCTGCATTTCAGCCCAAAGGTTGCTTTTGGTTTTAACAGAATTGCAGCGTTAGCACTTACGTATAATGCAGCCAGCAGCACTAATACAAAGTGCAGTAAACACAGTGCCCTGTACTCCTGTAAAGTCCATTCTGCACCCCTACTAAGAAGCATTCTATTACTCCCCTGGAATTTGAAAAGCATAATAAACTTCTAAAGTATTAGCACATAATTTTTTGAAAACATAATAATACATATGGCATTTTTGCCCACACACATGCCATTTTTGGAAAGCAAGATGCAACTTCAATAGTTTTACTTAAATAGTAAGTATCCAAGAAAGTAAGAAATTACTAATGACATTTAGGCTTGAGAAAAACATATGCAGTATGAACAAGAATGTAGTGTAATGTAAATTGAGTCTTTGCTTTTTGTAATATGGAGATGAATAAAGAATAGAAATACAGTTTGTTTTCAGTTTTACAACAAAATACTTTCCTTGAACAGATAAAGAACAATTAATGAGTATATAAAATAGTGACAGCTAGAAAGTCATAATTCCTTTGCCTCTGGCAACAGAGATAAATTTCTTTCTTCCGTATAAAGGCTTTTAGAGTTTCAGACACGTGTAGGAGACCAATACATTTATTTGTCTTTATAAGGGAGACACAGTAAAAATGAAAATTAAAGTCTTGCAAATATCATCAGATACCAACTATAAGAAACAGGAAAAAATAAATACCCACCTAGCTTTGCCTCAGAAGTGTCCATCTCCCATTTGCTTTTCGGAATGTAACCCTAAATCATACACAGAGAGAAGCTCGGAGGATTAGAGAGAGACACACATGCATATCACTTTTGAACTGGAAACAGTATTACAATGGGAGCTTAAGGTATTTCTTTTTGTAAGACACAACTCATTATCAGATGAAGGAAACAAGTTACTCAGTATTTCAGAACCTCTGCATCCATTTCTCTTTCAGCAATTTTAGCAGCCCTTGCACATCATTGCAAGAATGCTGCTTCCAACATAGAACTCCAAAGAAGTCTAACAGATAGCAATGATGCTGCGTGCACCGTTACTAGATTATATAATCCCAGGTGGCAAAGTTCCAGCAACACAATTTATCAGGTATTAAGAATATTCGAAGCTTTACAAATACAAAAGATACCTTAGTCACATGCTTAAAAGAATGCATTTCCAGATTTACTACACACAAGTTTCACGTAATCCTTTGATTGAAATGAAATGAACATATTAAATTCTTTTAGAAATGCTCAGTCCACAACAAAACTATTTTTCTATTTTTAAAAAGTCAGCAGCTGCTGAATCTCTGAGATTTAACTATTATTTTTCATTTAAAAATAACCCTCATCATATTTCAATGATTCCTTCCGAACACTCCCTATAAATAATTGGCACATGTTTTATATGTAACTATCTTCAGCCAGTTTATTCCTTGCAAATGAACATAATGATATTAAATTTGGCAAAAGGTATTTACTTCAGGTATTTTCTTGTAATTTATTTTATACTCTTGGACAAATAAATCCTTATTGCGCAATATCTTTATAACTCCTTTTAGCTATTCAGATTTGGTATGAAACTACATGTGTTTCTCTGCAATTGCACAAAAAGCCCACTGTAGCAAAGCCAAACCCTTTCATTGTTTTAAGGTTTTTTTAAGAGGGAAAAGAACCACTCTAGAAGATTTCAGCAAGAAAATAAACAATCCACAGAGCAGTTTTAATTTACTAACTTGTTCCCTGCTCTATTTATATGTTGTCTCCAGTATGAACACAAACGTATTAGTGAACGCTAGGAGTTATTAAATCATAGTGCACCATCCCAGAGAGCTACACTGCTTTTGGTTACATTCAGCACTGCTTTTCCAAAATCCTTGTCAGATCTCTCTTCTATCAAGTATACCTCAGTGATTTGAGATTATCAGATTTCTGTATTTCAATGTTTGTTAATTGAGTCTGTAATTAATACAAACTAAAGTAGTTTGTGCTGCAATATTTCACTGTGACAGAAAACATTCAGGCATGTACGTATATTTCTATTTTTACACCAAGTTGTGCATCAAAAGTTTCTCAGCAAAGTTACACCACAACTAGAAGCCTGTATTGAACAATGCAAGGTGTGATACACTGGTGAGAACGCTAAGTTAAATGCATCAGTAAACCATACCATCAAGCACATAAAAGCAAGAATTGTCTGAATGCTTCAAACAGCCCTAGAAGAATTGACAATAGCAACAAAAGAGTGACTTGGAGGGTGTGAAATGCACTAACGTGTGCTGAATCTGTGTAGTATCCAAGTCCTCAGATAGGATAGAAAAAGATTGAGACCAGATGGCAGATGGAGCTCCAGACCTCTCTTTTTCCACAGGATTAAAAGAAGTGCAGCAAAATGAACTGAAGAACCCTTATTGACTGTTCTCAAGAAGGTGACAGATACCAAACACAATGTACTGTTCCTCCTTTCTGTCTGACATACCTCTCTGAGATTAGCCAGGTGACTCAACAGTAGAGATTATACACAGCAGATAATTCTTTGATATTTATCACCTCTCACGAATCTGAACAGAAGGCATACTTATATGTAGATTACTTCTAGTTATTAATAATTTGCATAGTTTTCACCACCATGGTTTCTCCTTGTCTCATAAAGGAAAGGCCTGTTCTTATAATGTGCTGTGCAACAGAACACTCCCCAAAGCCCATAAACACACACACATTTATGTACAGATTTCTCTCAAAAGCTAAAGACAACTTTCTTTTCTACACATAACTTGTCTCCGAGAAATGAGAAACTAGCAGCCATATTCTTGTAAACATGGATGCATCTTTAAGAACTTCTAACCACATCTTACGCAGTCTCATACTCTGTCAGAGAATAATTTAATCAAGAGAATGAATGAGTCATACTGCAAAAATACAAAAACAAAAACCAGATGCTCATTAAAATCCACTCTTCCTAAGTTTTATTTTTCTTATTCTGGATTTTAAGTGATTTCTAGACTGCCACTCCTGACGAAACGTGTTTTGACCAAAAATTGGACTCTGTTCATCCCAGCTTTTTCTTACTTCCTGTTGATTGGAATTTAACTGCTTGGTTGCGGGAACTAGGATCTGACACTCTCAACTTTTTAAGTCCTGATCAGTTGTAGCTCCAACACACACCAAGAAGTTACATTCGGAAGCCTTCTAAATACATACTCCAAAGAGTCGTACCACAGGGCAATTCTCTAACCTTCATCCTTCCAAGAGATCTCGTCCCTCAGCTTGGAAATACCTACTGACAAAGTCAGAGTGCTTTGGCAGAGAAAGTATTCTTCATAACTGTTATCATATACTATGACAGCTGAGTTCTTTTAGACACATTAAAAGAAATAAGCTAATTGAGCCCTTGCCCATTCTTCCCATCTCTCCACTTGGTTTGATATTTAGATAATCTGGAAGAGAGAGCTACAGTGCACTGCAATTTACAAACAAATGCCTGCAAGAGGTATGTTGCCATGTTACTCTGATAACGCTGTTTGTAGAGTACACTTAAAGGTGATTTTAAAACTTCGGTTCGGAATAACGGTATTTAACACTGAAGTTGTCTTAGAAATGTTTAAGGAAGAATGACTAGAAATGTGTGTATTAAGATGGCACTACTAAGAATGGCAACAGATTGGCATTTACAAAACTCTCCCTTAGACATACTAACAAGCATTTTGTTAGAGATGGCTGATGTGTCTCCTACCAGTTCACTCTCTTCTTCCTCTGTTGTATCCTTTTTGGCTTCTTCTTTCTGGTCTTCAATATTTGCATCAAAATCCTCCATCTCCACCTGTTACAAAGCACAAGCACAGACTTAAAAGGCTCTGCTTGGCTTCTAAGTCTTATCTTTTAAGCAGGGTAAGCTGAAGATCCCAAGTTCAAGTAGAAGAATAAAGATGCGATTACTGTAGTAGTTTATCTCCAGAGCTCCTGATATGTCTCCCAAAGATGGATGCAACAACACAGAAAGATAGCATATTCAAGATGCACATTATGACAAACCGTGAATGGAAAGAAAAGGTAGCATATTTATACATTAAGTATAATCTGCTAAATGCTACTTATCTACTTCTCTGCACAGGTCTGGATTTCTCAGAGCAGGGATCCAGAAAAGCTTGCTCATTCTTCACCTATTTTAACCACTAATCATTTCTCAAGTTTTGATCCGGTAACCTGGAAAGGAGCCAAGCTCTAAGAGAGCAAAAATACTCTTTAGTTGGTCCTAATAGTTGCTAAAGAACAAAGTGGTTTTAACTCTTCCTCAAAGATGCATCAAATCTGGGATCTAAAAAAATGCCTCACAAAGTATTGTGTGCATTTGTGTTTACATATTTGCTAAGAATAACGGAGTACACTTATCTGACAGCAATGTTGGCTTTCTACAGGGCCAGCTGCCCAACCTGTTGTGATATCTTCCTCAGCTTTATATTTTCAGAATAGTCATATCTCCGTAACTTGTCATTTTAACAACCAGAGATATTCTTACCTCCTCAATAGCAGCATCTTGCAACAGAGAACGAATGTCCAGGCGCATCATGTGACGTGGTGCTGCCTCCCAGTGATCAGACATCTAAGAAAGAAGAACATAAAAATGACGTATTTTCAAAAATGCAAGAAATTCAAAGGAAAAAAAAATAAAAATCACAAAAAGATGAACCTGTTCTTAAGTCACTTCAGTCAATCCCATGAAATAACTACCAGTTCTTCTTAGAAGAAAGCTGTAGGCATTACGTAGACTAAAAGAAACCAAGTTTTCCAACAACAGAAGCAAAAAAGCAACAAAACTTGTAATCAATCCTATGACTCCATATGTATACAGTTACCCTGCTGATGTCCTTTAGCTTGCGTCCATGAATATTCCTCTTGGAACAGGTCTGGTTATCTGCACTCATTTCAGCCAAGTACACCTAGAAAGAGGAAGACATTATTAGATACTGTGTATTAGATGCCATAAATCAATTTTCGGAGCTCTTTCTCTAACCGGTGATATAGGTCCAATGTTGTAAATTCTAAAAAAAAAAAAAAGTAAATTTGTAATTTTAGATCACAGCAGTCTTCCTTAACGTGGGAAGGTCTTTGCATTCAGAAGTCCTGAAATACCAGCATACAAGTGTTAGAAATTTCAAACAACTTTAAGACATTTACCTCAAAACCCTTGGTTTTTGCTGCACTCCAAAACTGTTCAAAATGCCTCACTCTATCATTGATAGCATCAAGGATAATGAAGGGGAAGAAGCCATCATCCAATGTCTTTTTGAAAGTTTTAAACATGCTGGTACGATAAGTCTCTTCCATATCAGCTTCATATTCGTATTCCATCACCTGGTTTAATGACAGAGGCATTTAAGAATGAGGAAACTATTAAACTACTAATACTCACCTGTTGAATATTCTGACCATGAAGTATGAGAAAGTATGAGAAACCAGCTTTCAATTATTCACCCATTCTGCCCTTAATTTATATGAGGTATAGTTATACTAGCCACATTAGGAGTTGGACACAATGATCCCTATGTGTTCCTTCCAAATCAGGATATTTTGACTCTATATTTACTTGTTTTGAAAAACAAGTCCGAAACCTCTACATTCTTCCAAAGCAAAAGACAGAAATTGTGATTGCTCTGTGTTGTGCCACAATGTCTTGCTTCTTTGTCAGAATAAACAAATCAATTAAAAGTACCTTCTTTTTCACTTTTTTCCCTGTATCCGGGTCTCTCTCTTCCTTTTCTACTTCAGTGATGAAATAGTCATCCAGGCTGAGCACCCTTGGTGCAGGTCCTCCACACTCTACTTCCTTATCCTAGGAAGAAAACAAAACATACACTCTAGGGTACTTACGCAAATTTCATTCTGTTATGCAAGATATTCAAAATGGTATTGGCAAACTGCAATTCCTGGCTCTATATTCAAAATAAAAAGAGAGCAGTATTCTTCACGATTGCTAATAGTGGACAGGATTTACATTCTACACAAAGACATAGAATGTGAAATAACAACAGATTTGAATTCTAGATTCTGATCTTGCCTCCTCCACCAAGTCTGATTTCATTTTTTGCCTTGGTATACTTTACAGAAAGAAAGAAAAGAGCAAATAAAGCACATGAAAAAAATAAGCAGCACTACACAGTAAGCAGTGGTTTACGTACCCTGATGAGTTTTGCTACATGTGTCTTTCCGCTGCCAGGCAACCCTCTCATGATGATTACAATCTGAAACAAAGATCAAGTAAGACAAGGTAGGAGACTACTACATTCAGCAATGTCATATTATGTGCCCTGGACTCACCATTCTGCATATCACAAAGCAAAGCCAGTACCATGCTTCACTGCCAGGTTTTACAAACAAGGTTGTGATGCACGGAAGAAGTTCCATAGGACTAATAGTAAGATTATGTGATGTTAGCTTTCTCAGCTCATGCTGCACAGACTGGTATAGAACTCGTTACAATAAAATTAATTGAACAAATCTTGCATGCATGTTTTATAGGCTGAATCTTGTTCTGTTTTTATTAGCGTACTGCCAACTCTGACTCTGGGTAAAACCAAATCTTTCCTTTGATAAACCAAAAATCCAAGAAAAGATCTTAGAAGAATATAAAACACATTCACATACTAACTAATAGGAATTTCATATTAGTTCACCTAGGAGGTTTACACCTCCTCTGGAGTCCTTAGGGCTACGTTACAACACTCTGGGTTGCAAAGAAACCAACAAAATTTAGAGAGCTTCCTCAAACATAGTCTCCTTCCCAACATACCGCACTCGTGAGCTTTTTAACCGAATACAGACTTCACAGAAACTGTTGCAATGCATACGCACCCTCTCTGGCCTGCTATCTCGTCCTGGTGGCTTCAAAATATCATCTACATTTTTAGATTCTGGCTTCCTTTCCACTCGTGGAGCAGGTGGTGGCTGACGGGGCATTGATGGAGCAGAAATAGGAATCCTTTCCTCAGGGTAATTTCTACGATCACCTTCAAATTCCAGTGATTGGACAGAAGAATTTTCTTAGTTAAGAAAAATTAAATAGTTTTAATAGAGTTTTATTACTTTAGGATAAATTCATGGATGTTTCCCCATAACAATTCTAAGTTCTAATTTTGAAACTACTACTATCAAAAACATTTTCAGCAGAGAATGAAACTGCTTTCCTGATCTCATCTCCACTGAGGAACAAAATTTTCTTACATTACCCAAATAAGTTTTCACGAATTCTGTACTCTTAATGAAGAAATACTGCAAATCAATTGATCTTTTCCTAACTCCACCTCTATTAATCTCTATTTCTCATAGTATTTTAGCATGTCTTCAGGACTGAGACCGTACCTCCAAACATGGACGGCCCATGATCATACGCTGGACGATCTGTCTTTCTTTCATATGGTGGTCTGTCAAATCCACCCCTCCTGGAAGAGGGATGGTCTTTCTTGTCACGGTAAGATGGAGTCCTTGAAGGCGCAGTAGGAAGAACCCTGCCAAAAGAGAATTCTGTATTTTCCTAGAATTGCTACTATGGACTCCAGAGAAAAATAAGCATGTACCTCAGCCAAAATGGACAGGCTGATACACAGTATAGCTTGAATCACACTGAGTTCAGTAATGTTCCAAAACTACATACCTATCATCTCGAGGATGACGCTCTTTTTCAAATCTCTCTCGGTCATAGTCCACAGAACCGCGGTCTCTGTGTAATTCCCGCTCTCTCTTGAAATCCCTGTGATCCACATTTGAGTTGCCCTGACGCTCAAAATAGGGCTCACGGTCTCTTTCTCTGTTGTAACGACCAGGGTGCTCTGAAAAGAGAAACCCATGTAAATCCAAACTACTGAAACATACCCCAAATTTATTATTTTTGAAGGATAAACAAAAAACAAAAATGCGGGAGAAGCATATAGAAATACATGATGCTGGGGCTAAAATGAACTTACTTAGCCACTGAACCTCTTTTCCAAACTGTGAAAGGCAACCAAATCATGTAATCCTACTTAAAGAAACAAACTAGGTTTTTAAAGTGGCTTGGTTATTGACTGCATTACTCCACTGGACAATACAAACGGTTATTTTGAAGTGTTTTTGAAGAAAATAAAGTGGCTCTAGCTCAAAGCAGAAGTTACTTAGTTTAAAATACACTTCCAGTGCCTTACAACCCTGCTGAAGAGCTAACCAATGGTCTGAGAGGTAACCAAGCACTCCCTACCTTTTTGAAATGCTTGCCTCTCTGGTAGAGGTTCTGGACGCAGGGTTACCCTCTCCCCATATGGAATCTGTTCCACTTTACTGGTGGTTATATCTAGTTAGAAATAATCAGAAAACAATTTAGGTCTTGAAATACCCTTTTTCCATTTTTTTTCCTCCGTCACGAAAAGCAATCAGTCAATGGCATTAGAAATAACTGAAATGACTTACCAAATTTCTTTTAATAGATAATGTAAAAAAACCCCTACACATAGATACAGAATAGCATGGTTTTTTTAAAATCTGAAATGCATATGCATAGCATATCTTAACAACGGGACTTAATTTCTTTGGATGAGTTCAGGTAGTACGTGCAGTTAGATCACAAACCTTAAGATTCCACGAAGGTTTCAGTGACTCATGGAACTTCTGTACTATTAAGAATATTAACTAACTGACATGCTCACTTTAGATTCCTAATGGTCAGTTTTTTGTAAAACAGTTTTTTGTAAAGCATCTACTTATGGCTTCAATTCTTACTTATAAGGTAAGTATGGCATCTTAAAGAGAAAAAACGCTCTGTAAATGACAATTCAGTTTATGAACTTCTCTATGATGCAATTTCCCTTTTGTTAAGAGCTTTAAGAATGAAAGAAATTGATTCTATTAAAAACTAATATGGAATTTTAGTTTTCATAAGCTCAATACTAAAAATCATAGCCTTTCACTGCTTAGGTGTTATATGCCTGTTAAGCATTCTTGCTCCTCAGAACAGGACACTGGTTCCAGAGGGCTCTAAGTACTGTCAAAGAGGGAACTTCATATTCACTGAGCAGTGTATAAACAACACAAACGTTTATAACTTAAAGCAGAATATAAGTTGCTCCTCAGAACTGTAACAATCCAAAACACTTTCTAATTGTTATTCCCATACTCAGCTATTACAGGGATTAAGGGAAAGTATCAGTATCAATCTAAATACAACATGTTGATGTGATCACATTAGTTGGTGTTTGTTAGAGGTAGATTCCAGTTCACGCGGAAAAGCACATTATCACATCATTACAGAAAACATTAAACTTAAGACTGGAGGTTACTGAGACATTAAAAATTGCATTGCTTGGCGTTAGATGACAACATACACAGCTTAGATGTCAGCTGCAAAATGTATAAAGCATACGTTGTGTGGCATGCTCCTTCAGAAAGAAGCTAACGGAGCTGTCTCTCAATTTCAGAATGAACATGCTCACTGTAATACTCACCTCGTCCATGGCCGTAATCCACAGTTTGCTGAATTACAGGTCCTTTAGGAACCGGTGGAATAACTGGAGGCAGTGTTCCTGGTACAGCTGACGGAACAGAGGTGTGAGCAGCAGGTACTTTCACAGGCGAGGATACTGGTGGAGGCATCATTGACTCCTGTTTACGTAATTCATATTCCATATTTGCTCCTTTATCTTCATTTGTATCCCAGAGTCCGTGGAAAGAATCCTCGTCCCAGCGTTCCTGTTCCACAGCAGAAGGTGATGGTTTTAAAGATTGACCATGACTTGGGGTTGTAGTTGGAGTAGAAACTGGAGTATGTGGCCTTGTCATAGCTGTAGCAGGCCTTGTCAGTGGGGCAGGTGGTCTTGTCACTGGGGTGGGCTGTCTGAACAACACGGGAGGCTTTATAATAACAGCAGGAGAAGGTTTAATAGCTTGGGCTTCTAATGGTGCCTCTGAAGATAGCTGAGAAGAGACCTAGATGCAGAAAGCACTTTAAATAGAGATCTGTCATCTAATCTTCTCTCATCCTAAGTCAGTAAGCACAACGGCAATCTATAGTCAAATTATATAGTACCTCCACCAAGGTGCTATAGGTAGGAGGACAATATTTCAAGAACTGGCAGCCTCAATTAATGTAGTGTTTGTTCATTACATGAATGCTTAAATACTATCTTCTCCTTAAAAATAACCATAACAATTTAAGCTCCAGGACACCAATCTTAGTTCAAAAGTGTCTATAGTTTTATTCCCAAAGATTCCTGCTGTCAGTGAGGAGGCTGGAATAGTCTAAAAGTAGGGCAACTTGATGAGGCACAAAAGGATTGATAAGGCCAGCTCCTTTCTGGAAGCCACTGGAGAAACTCCCAGAGAGCAGCACCACCTGGAAAACTCTTAATGCAATCTGGTCAGAGGGAAGGTGTTGCCCAGTGAAAAAATAAAATCCCTTCTTGAACCCAGCATCCTCATGGAACTGAGGAAACATGTACTGTATCACCACAGTCTTTTCAGCATCACAGTAGCTGCCAAGTTACAGGCAGCCTCATTAGCAGTATGCAATAGAACTTGGAGAATGGTTGTAGGTACAAGCAAAGCTTTAAGATCAGAGACACAGCAGAAATCTTAAGAAAGGTAATAGTTGTTGGAAAACCTCTAGGCAGGTGGGTGAAGTATTCTGAGATACAAAATACCAAAGTTAAGGAGTAAAGTCACTTCCTAGAGATGTCGTCATGTTTGCGGTTCTTGGTAGGAAATGTGTTCTATTACTTGACTTCACAGACATGGTAAACAAGAAAGAGGTCAGCAAGGCAAAAAGAAAACTTGTACTGCTTCATTCACAGCCTAATGCTTCTCTGGGAGGAGGGACAAAGAATGTTCGGCCTGGCCGGGTCGGGATCATAGGCCAGTACAGCCAAATTTATTGGTATCGGTAACTTTTGGGCTAAGACATCACAAAAAATAAAGTCTGTGCATTAACTCAGTATCTCCTTGGACATATATGTAACAAAATTGTTTATTTTAGGCAGGCTTTATAAATGCGAGTAAACATGACTGCAGAAGTTCAGTTGATTTCTGACCTGCTATGACATATCAAAATACAAATTAAAGCATCTAAGAAGAGTTCTCAAGGCCAATCATAAGATGAAATAGCAGAACAATAGATTACATCACAACAGGAAACAAAGGCATGAAGGTGCACGCATGTAAGCTTTCAAGTACTTCACAATATTCTAGATGGTAATGAAAACTCCAAAACAGCCAACAGCAAACTAACGCCCACTTGATCCGATTTTCTGATGCAACTATCTTCAATTTTATTTCCTCTCAACCTCTTCAAAGTATAAAGAGCCTTTAGAGCAGGAAAAGTAGAGCAATCTGGTATTCAAATACAGTATCCCCACCCAGCTAGGTGGAGAAAAGGAGGGTCTGTCTTCTCAAGAGCCTTACAAACTTACTTTACAAGAGCTCACCTCTTCTTGCACATCATTCTAAAGCAATCTAGACTGTCAAATCTCATGAGCTACTGTCTCCTGTGGGCCATGCTTGGAAGACACAGTGAACTGAATGACTAAAACAGGCTCTGGAAAATCTAAAGAAACCACAAAGTTGTTTTGCCTCAACAAAAGACAGACAAAGTTGTAAGGACTGTTGGGGAGGTAATTCCACAGAGAAGTTTGATCATCAGAGCACAGAAGTTATCTGAAATACACACGGATAGCAATTACTGCCAGCATGTTACACAGTCTTGAGATGGATTTACCTGAAAGGCACCTGGCCTTGCGCCTGTGTTCTGCGATCTCGGAGAGTCCTGCGTGGAAATGTCAGGTTTAAACTCTTTCAACTTTTGCAGCTGTTCTTTTTGCTCTCTGCACATGAATCACAAGAAAGTTGTATCAGTCTGCTGCTTAAGTGAGAACATGGCATTATATGGTCAACACTGATTGAGAAATCCCTGCTTCACATCCACCTTACTAGCCGTTGAGATACTTATATATTAGCTGCCTCCTTCTTGACCACAGACTTCCTCTGAACTTGGCCAGAACTACTCTGATTCAACAGTAAAGAGCAAAGTTGGATTTTTACTTCCACCAACATCTGCACATGTGAAGCCCCATGGATATACCTAAGTGCTCTGGGACTCGCTAAGGTTGCACACTAACAAGACTGAGGCCAACACAAAGCACTACAGAGATGCCAACATTTAAAAACAAAGTGGTAATGTTAGCTTTCATTTTCTTGTTTTATGGAGCAGAAAAAAAGGACAGCAGTGAATACTGCAATTGCCAGATTACAAACTTCTATTCAATATGCTTTCCTTTCAGTTTTTGTTTGCATTGTTTTCTCTGGCTTTTTTTTTTTAATTTTTTTAATTGTAGTAACTCTTTGTTCATACTAATTGCATGTATCATGGTAGTGCCCAAAAAACAACTTAGAGCAGGATCCCTCTATCCTAGGCACAACATAGGCCATCCTGGCCAGTAATGCTTCTGTTCAGCATCCAATGCAAGGGCAACGTGGCTCAAAGAAAGGGCTCCCATGTGCTGCATTAGTGCAAAGATTAGAATGAGCAATTGCCAGTGCTTATGTCTTCTTTATACCAGGCTTACGAAAAGTAAACCACATGATAAATACAGAACAGTATGCAGCACCAACTATGCTGTCATATTCACAATAAGAACAAAGCCAGATGAAGGCTTTACCTTTGGAGGTGAAAGCAATTATGTACCATACTACTAATGCAGCTCTTGGATAAAAAGAAAAAAAAAAAAAACCACCAAAAAGAAAAAAAAAACAAAAAAGCAGTCTCCTTAACGTTGTTTCTACCATTCAGACTGGGGTTACCTGCTTGCAAGAACCTGATGCAAAGTACCTGTGTAATTAATTTTAAGAATATCCTCTTATCCCATTTAAAAACAGCAGTATCAGTATTATAGTGTCAGTATTTGTATTTCTCCTCCTTATCGACTTAGACATGCATGACTACTTTCTTACAAAAAAACGTTTTCATTTCTATGTTTAAGTATTTCAGCTTGAATAAAATTATTCACTTATGCAGTGGTTCACAAGGTACGGTTCTACCCTCTCATTTTAAAAATGACTTTTCTCGCATTCCTGCATGCAATTAAGGCCTGCCATATGGGACAGATGCTTAGTAATCTTAAGAGTTTGAAAACAAAACGGCTTCAAGAAAAATGCAAAACGTCTCTGTATTGTTCAACGTGGTTTAATGTAACGGTGATAACTAAACATTCACTTTAACTGCTCATTATTTTAGCACATCTTGCCTGTGAAATTAAAACTCTTGTCAGTGCTAGGTATCGATCCTAAGTTATCTCTCAGTAACTCACAAGTAGGATGAGTCACACAGACCTCTGTCTCATTCACTGAATACAGTGGAAAAAACTTATCTTTCTGGTTTTCTCATGAATACATTTGATGCGCCAGCACCTGTGCATCAAATTACAAAGAAAACGTTTGTACAGAAGGTGTGTGTTCCCCTCCTCCTACTGCTAAATCTACTGAATCCTAGGATATTTCTGATGTGGAAGAGGATATTATTCTACTACTTATTTTAAAGTAAATGCCTATTAAATCACTAGGGAGTTTAACACATGCTTTCTAAAATGAGATTTTCATAAACTTTCTCATTTTGAGTTTGCCTTGCATTCATATCCTCCTGATTATTTGTCACTGCTCTTATGTTGATCCTTAGAAGGAATGTCAACCAAGCTGGACAAAATTATTCACTGAAGATGCTACAAGTTCAAACAAGGGAACATTCTAAAAAGAAAACAAACACACATACTATGCTTTAATTTAAAAGTAAGCAGTATTCCAAAACTAAATAGGTTCCACTATGTGAAACAGAAATCACTCCAACATAGATCTTCACATGATTATTTGAAACAATTACCATACTCATCTGAGGATAACAGAATATTGCGAAGTAATTATCAACAAGCTCATTTGAGAATAATGGAAAGGTTGGGTCAGGTGATATGGACAGATCTTGAAAAGTAACTAATGACAAACGCCCTATTCAACAGGAGAATGCTCTGTTATTTAAGAAAAAATAAGTTCATCCATGAAAGCTGTGATACTCTGAACAACCAGTTCCACATGAGCTTCTGCTGCCATTCTACGGTGAAAAGAAATGAAGTCATTAATGTGTAAATGGAAGAAATCAGGAAACAAGGACCATCTCCACAGAAGCACAAAACTATTCTGATAGCTTTGCTTTATGGGCCACCTGAGGTGGGAATAACAACATACTTAAGGAGCAAAAATTTAAGAAGCACCATGCAACAGGTTTGTTCTCATGGCACCTATCTGGCAACTCCATTAGTTGATGAACATCCAAAAAGGAGGTTCCAAGAGCTTGCTAAGGTAATGAAATTACATCAGGACAATGTTTTCTTCCACCAGACGATTAACATTGTTCTCAAGCTTGGAAAAGCACATAAGTGAGATGACTCCTGGAACTGGAAACAGACTGATGTCAAATAAGGCTTCTTAGTCATTAGTTTTACAAATACACGAAGTGCATTCCCCCAGCATAGGAACTCAGCTTTACAATTAGTACTACTTATGTGTAAAGCAAAATAAAAAGAGAGAATACTTATAAATACATATTCTGCGCTCTTGAAACAGGCATGATGAGAGAAGGGAGTAAACAGTTTAAAAAACAAAACAAAAATGATAAAATCACCAAAAACTCAATCTGAGAGGCAACTCATTGCTGATCAAGATTTTGAAAATTTCAATCTGTCCATTTAGACAGTTAAAGCTACAATATGATTGACTTGCCTATTTAACAGCTGAAACTGGATGTGGATTCACAATCCCTAAGAAATCTGTGGCCGTCAAAATTTAGCTACAGCCAAGAGGCAAACACAGAATATTTAATTTGCAGTGGAAATAAAAAAGAAAGATAGGTCAGAAATGAGACAATTCATCAGAATGTACTAAGGCATGACATGAAACATTTATCATGAAGATGTCCAAAGGGAAATTAACATCCCCCACTCAATACCATACAATTGAAATGTACCAGCTCAGAAGTTCAAAATTCTAGAGAACACGCAATAGCATGAAAATGGATAAAAAAAACCATCTACTTATTTTTCCTCCCAAATGTGACAGGCAACTTACCGAAGCATTTTGAGCTCCTGGGCAGCTTTCAGAATTATTTCATGCTGTCTTTGGCTCAGGACCATCACTCCCCCCAAGGACTGTTCTGAGTCCAGACTGGAATCTGTTCCCAGCATATCGGAGGAATGCGAAGGTGGAAGAAGGGCTGAATCCAGCTGACCATCCAAAGATCGTACTCTGTCTCCATCATCTGGATACCACCTATCTGACAACCGTTCCCTCTCCCAATCATTCCTTTCAGGAACAAAGTCTTGTTTCTCCCGCCACGTGTCATATCTCTCTGGATACTCTCGAATTCTCAGCTCACCTCTGTCTCGGAGGTCTCTGTCATAATGATCTCTATTCCTATCGTCTCTCCACCTGTCTTCGCGGTATCTGTCCAGAGGTGGAAGGGGTGGTAGTGGTGGTAGTGGGGGAATATCCAGGTCACGATTCCCCATTTCTCTGTCATCCATAGGTCTCATGTCCCAGTCTCTGTTATCCCATTCTCTGTCCAAATCTTGATCATAAATGTCTGAGGATCTCCCAGTTCTATCTAGATCTCTCTCTAGTTCCCTCTCCCTTGGCCTTTTCCAGTCATCCCACCATGAATCTCGTCTGTCATGATCAGATGACAAATGAGGTAGTGCTGGTAGTGGAGATAATGGAGGCATTGAATGGTGAGATGGCAGTCTGTCGTCTCTATCATACGGATCTACAGAATCATCCTGATAATCAGAGTTGTGATCTCTCCAGTATCGGTCTCTTTCCCAGTCATCCAAATGCTCATGCTCCATTGAAGGATCATCTCTACTATCCAAAGGAAATTCCTCATGCATTCTCTCATCTTCATGACTCCAAGAACCCCTGAGTGTCTCATCTCGATGATAAGGAGGCATGTTGTCAGGGTCATCTCCTAGGTGACTTGGTTTATCCATATTGCCTCCTGCTTCCCTCTCCCGGCTATCTGCCCTCCTGACAGGACCCCTCTCACGACTACCCGCCCTCCTGACAGGACCTCTCTCACGACTCCCTGCTCTCCTTACAGGGACCCTCTCCCTGCTGCCTGCCCGTCTGACAGGGACTCTTTCCCTGCTGCCCGCCCTACGCATGGGCTCCCTCTCCCTGCTGCCTGCCCTCCGCATGGGCTCCCTCTCCCTGCTGCCTGCCCGCCTGACAGGGCCTCTTTCCCGGCTGCCTGCCCGCTGTCCCCTGTCCCGACTGCCTGGCCGCCCAGTTAGCTCTCTGTCTCGGCTAGACATCACCCTCTCCCGGCTATCAGACTGGCCACCCATCGTCCTCTCTCGGCTGCCAGATCGTCCATCTGGCATCCTCTCCCTGCTCCCTGACCGCCCATCTGGCATCCTTTCCCTGCTGCCTGCTCTCCTGAACATGCCCCTGCCACGGATAGATGCCTGCCTAGCCTGCCCTCTGCCTCTGTACACGTATCCTCTGCCACGGCCATCATCCATCCTGCCCATTCCCCAGCCATGGCCATCATCCATCCTGCCCATTCCCCAGCCACCGTCCATTCTTCCCATTCCCCGGCCACCGTCCATCCTGCCCATTCCTCGGCCATCCATCCTGCCCATGCCTCTGCCACGGCCCATTCCCCAGCCACGGCCATCTCCCTGGCCTCTGCCCTGTCCTCTTCCTCTGTTTATATGCCCCTTACCTCTATCTTCATGCATAAAAGACCCTTTCCCTCTGCCTTCTGGCCCAGGTAAGCCCTGGGTACTATCTGACTCAAGCAACTGACTGCCTGTGGAATCCAGATCCTCATTTCCTGTTACAGGGGTTACTGCACCTCCTGTCCTTGCAACACCTGACTGCAAAGCTACAGAGTTACTAGAAAGGGATGTTGAATTCTGGTTTGGAATAGGTGAAGTACTTGCTTTGGACTCTTCTACTTGCTCGTTAGGATCATGTGAACTCCACGTCCACTTTTTAGGAGGGTCTGAAGTAGCTTCTTTGACTTCAGCTTTGGATGGTTCCTGTTGAGTGTTTGCAAGGTCTTCATTTGGCTCAGTGGAACTGGTACTCTTCACATCAGGAGGAGACTGCGTTCCGCTTACAGTCTGCTGATTGCCAGCTACGTCTGTAAAAGGCTCTTTGTTTTCTGACCTTGAGTCTGTTTGTGACTGCTGCTGTCCTAAATGAGGCCTAGGCCCCCTCCACCGTGGACCACCAGGTCGAGAACCATGTGCATGTGATGTATTTTGGGAAGTATAAAATTGTCCTGCTGGTCCACGTGGGATATTGCCCCATCTACTCGTATGCTGTCCATCAGTATTCTGTCGGTCAAAACGTGACCTGTGTCCTTCTGAGCGCTGGGAGTCAAAACGTGGCCCTCTCGGTCTTGAGCCTTCAAATTTGTCATATCCTCTTCCTCGAGGTCCATCAAATCTATGTATGAAATAAAGGCAATTTTACTCAAATGAATATGTCAAACAAAACTCTAAAATAAGATTTCACACCTCCTTGATTTAATTGATGTACATTAGTGTGCCTTAGAACCAAACCCATTTGAACCACTGCAGAAGCATGGAGAAATCTCCATTTCAACACTGTACAATGAAGACATTTAAACTAGTTGCAGACCCTAAAAAGGAAACTTGACTTAAGTATATCAGGATTTAAATGTGACTTTAAAAAGGGGAAAAGAAAAAAATCCACAAACCTTCCAAACTTGATTGAGAAAAGTTTCAGCTTTTCAGTTTTGTTGAAACCAATAGGTCTTGCTGAACTTTTGCCTTAATACTATGCAACAAGCTTACTTAACTATGGTGATGAATAGCATACAAAAAATCTATACATACTTTCAGAAAGGATCTGTTTAACACCCTGTGATATTAAGTTCCATGCAAGACAATATGCCTAAAACAAGTGCATTTTTATGGCATCTCTTTTTTTTTTTTTAATTCCTTTTGAGAACACCTACAATCGCCCTCACTTGAACAAAAGAAGTGAAGCAAACAAGCATAAAGAATAATTCACACGATTATATAATAAAAAATCCAACCTTTAAGCATATGCACAAATACTGATTTACCTAACAGGCTACAACAAATGAAATTCATTTCACACAAAATATAGAACTTGTGCCTGAGGTCAAATTGCTTGGATGTCTGGTATTCACACAGTTGTGTCTCACTGGATATCAATTCATTATTGCTTACCTACCAGCAGCAGTTGATTTGCTGCAGAAATTAATGTTTCCGTGAACAATTTACTAAATTAGATCGTTCACACAATGTCAAAGAATTTTAATAATCCTCTTAAGATTAAAAAGTAGAAAGCACATTTTCTTTTGGAACAAAACTGCCTTTTGTTTGGGGTGAGGGAGGTCAAGATAAGCAGGATGAGGAACAAAAAAGCAATTGTAAAGCATAGTGGCAACATATCTTAAATTTTAAGGATCAGCGTTTACATGGAAGGTGTAACTAGAAGAAAAGTTTGAGTACTGTAAGATGGACTTCACCCCCCAAATTCTGAAAATGAGTTTAAGGAAATTCTTTACAGATTTTTGAGAAACGTTAATTGCTAAAATGGAGTGGATGGGTGTCTCCTCATACATCCAATCATTTCCTGTGACTTTGGGATAATACCAGTTAACACACTACATTTTTAATTTATCACAAGTTCAATTAAGAATGTATTTCTATTGCTGTTACTGAGAACAAATAGTAAACAGATTTTTGGGAAGCCATAGAATAGTCATATAATCACAATACAGCAATGCTCAAAAGTTACCATGCTATTTAAATACTTCAAGCGTCCTTAGAAATAAAGGCATTGTATGCGCTTTCAAGAAATTCTTGCTTATCCACAGCCTACTGTCACACAATACTGAGCTCTCTCAACTAATGAACAAGTAAAAAAATGATCTGAGCTAGCAAATTATAAAAGCAGCCTGTGTCTAACTGTACAACCAACACATGGATTTCTAACCAGCGGGACCACTTTTTTTTTTTAACCCACAGAGAGACAGAAAATTACTAAAGGTGATAGAAGATTGATTTATGTTGCTAACACTTCACAAGTTAGTATTCATGAATGATCACTCTGGAAGCAAAGACAGTGCAAATGAACATGACGATACAATTGTAAAAATCTAGCAGAGAATGCAAGGATAGAAACAATTTAATGGAATAAAGTGGTTTTGGTTTTTTTTTGTTTTTGTTTTTGTTTTTTTTTTTTTTGTTTGTTTTTTGTTTTTTGGTTTTTTTTAATTCAGTAGGCATCACTTCAACCAGCCTTGAACTAATGATCAGACAGAACAGATGTTGTTTTTGCAAACTGATATCATGTCAGTTATGGAAAGGAAACAGTTCAAAACCAAGATCTTAGGTCAAAGCATGTAGCAGATACAGAACAACATAAAAGACACAGAACACTGACTTTTAGAGTAAGGCAGCAGACCACCTACTTGACAAAACACAGATTTAAATTTCAATAAAACTCTACCTTGATGAAGACAGTTATCTTCAAAATAAAAACTATCAGATGTTATACAAAACACAAAGAATCCCAGTGAGCAAAGGCTCAAATCTTCATTTCTTTCCTTCTTTCTCATTTATAATTGTTTGAATGCTAAGTAATGCTACACATGTGGAAAAGCACTGATTTGCATGCAAGACATAGACCACTGCTCTCTTATCAGGCAGCCATTTTGGAAAGTGCAGTAAATAGGAAAATGATGTAGCTACAGAGCTCTTTCACACTAAGAGAAGTTAAAGAAAAAGCACAGGTGAAGCACTCTTAGTTTTTTCATTTCTTTGTGCAATCAATGGATTTGGACTACAAAGAATAATTGTTACTCTTCTAAAAGCTAAATTTCTAGTAATAAGCTATGATAGTATATTCAGCTGAATAGATATCTGAATACTCTCCTGAACCCCTTTCAGAACGCGCGCATCAAAGCATCATCATTTATAGCAATGATTTTAAAACAATCCCTCAACACTTTTCTTTAGATATTCCTAAGTTGTGTTCCAAGTACCACATACGAAATGCAGTGAGCTTATGTGGCTTTTCATGAAGGGTCACTCTTCCAAATGCAAGATGCATAAAATATTTATAGCATCCTTCCTATTTTCAAAAAAGAAATATTATGCCTCCGAGAATTAAAAGGGAGCAGCACGCCGAAGCATTTTACTAGAGAAAGAGGAGAAAAAAAAAAAGTGTTCTGCTTTAGGAAATGATTAGGTGAACAGCATTTACTTATCTTTGCTTTAATCAGATAAATACAGGCCACAATGTGCATACATTAAGAATGAAACCTCTGCCAAATACAGCTCACGTGACTTCAGGAAAATCCGAGAATAAGACATTTCATTTCTTAATATATCAACAAAATGCATTTAGCCTCAAATGTGTATAAATCAACAAAAGTATCCTTACCGAGGACCTCTGGGGCCTTCAAAACGTGCTGATCTGGGAGGATCTGGAAGTAATCCACCTGATCTCACTGGTTTATCCTGCATGGTCGGTGTGTATGTAGAAGACAATGCAGAAGGGGTTTTCAGCTCCCCACATCCTTGCTCAGTTTGTTTATTATGGTGAACTTGAGACTTTCCGTGGTCTGAAGAGCTGAAGGATGAACTTCCTTGAGAATGGTAAGCTGAATACACAGGTGAACTAGATATTTTTGATGCATAGGTACCAGGAGTGGGAAGCAGAGCTGGCCTTGGAGTTTCAGTAGATTGACTGCTTTGAGAACTGGATCCTGAAGGGACAGAGGAGTTGGATAACTGAGATACAGAAGATAGAGGAGGGGGGACCAGTGGAGGTGTAGTTGAAGGCAAAGTTGGAGGCATAACAGGAATGCCACCCTGAGCAGATTGGGAATATGGAACAAATGGAGGTGGAAGTGAAACATTTGCAGGATATTGATTCTTCAAATTTTGAAGTGAGCTCACTTTCTCCTGCAGATGGGACTGAGTGACCTTCATCTGTTCATCCCAAGCTTTCCACTGTTTCTCATACTCCTGAAGTTGGTCTTTATGAGGATATGTTTGAAGCTGATGCTGCCACTGTTGGTTCATTGATCGCTCCCAGTCTTTATGAAGCTGCTGGAACTGTTTCTGCTGTGTTTCATAATGCCGCAGCTGCATCTCCACTGACATCGTCTACAATGAGAATATAGGAATAACTTCAAAATACCATTTGAGTTACCATCAGAACCACACATATTAGTGTCACTCAGCCTATCACAACTTCTGACTTGTGCAGATACTTGGGGAAGAACTACAACTAAACAAAAGCAAACTCTGATGCCTAACATCAATTTACACATTGATGTGTATTTGGAGGGTGTTTATGTATAAAGACTGTATTTTGTTTTATACAGAGAAGCTGAAGAAAGCTATAACCAAAGGCCTTCAAGGTGTGTTATCACTTAACGCTAACAACAGCTACTAAAACCCAAATCAATCTTCACACTTCCAATATATACAGTATATATAGGGTATATCTCAGGGTTTCAATTTCTAAACCTACTAACCTGCACAGAGTTGCTTCAGCTACAAGCAGTTATTTTTCTTTAAACCTTTGCCAGATGACCTGATTTGCACAGTAAAGTCAGTTTTTCCTCAGGTACTAATACTGATGGGCTTGGCCTTTTCTAAGATTTTGGGGATTATACTTCCAGATTTTTTAAACAGACAGCCCAAGCTACAAATAAATGCTTAATGTACAAGCTCTTCCAGTTCAGAAAAAGCTGGTTCAGCTAATACAGCAATCAATGTCTACTTAAAAGCTTAAAGGTTTCAACGGTGATATAATCGTCCAAATTTGTAATTAAGACTTTTACTTCATCACTGTATGTTTTTCAAAACTATGAAATAGGGCAGCTACCAATTTACTTCATACAATCACCTGCTCACTTTCCCCTGAATGATTTCCAAAGCAGGAAAACATCAGAAGCTGAGTAAGGTCTGTATTGTATTCAACTCTGCTCCTGTGTCACTCAGATATGCCTGAAAATCTTAAAAGTGTAAACTCTTATTTTCACTATCCTACTAAAGATTCGCTGTCACCTCTCAAGCTATTTTTTTTTTGTTCTAAAGTTGAGTGATAATAGGAAACAGGGATACAGACTTCTGCCCATGCAGAAAAAGTAGTTAGATAGATAAGCCAAGCATGAGAAATTATTCAACTACTCTTCAACTACTCATTTTTTCAGCAGACCATTAGTGTTAGGTCACCCACAAAGTATATCAAATACCATCTCCTGAATGTTTCACCTGTAGATGTGGAGGCTGTTGCATGATTTGTTGATACTGCTGTACTATCTGCTGCAGCTGGGCATGCTTCTGCATTATTCTCTGGTACTGAAATCCAACTCGGTGATGGGGATGCTGCTGCCATTGAGCTGCTGCTGCTTGCAACTGCTGCAATCTCAAATCTTCCTCGGGGTCATCAGGAGGATCAATATTAAGCTAGAGAAACAGGCAAATGCTATAAATAAAGGAAGACTGCTTCTGTCAGAAGAGAAAAACACTTGTTTGCTACTCAGTTTACAAGAATCCTCTCAGCTTTCACTATCTTATCACTCTGTATTCCAGTGTTCTGATTTTTATCTCCTTTATTCTTGTGTAGTCTGATCTAAAGGTTAAACAGATGGGGATTAGGCTTTTCATACATACAGAAACTAACAACAGGTAAGAGATTAACACAGATCTGCTCTGTGCTGCTCACAGCAAATGCAGTGAGACAACTGTGCATTTTCATGAAACACAGTAATTCTAAGTGCATAACTTTGCTGCTTGGTGGAAACCTGCATATCGTAAGTGGAGCACATGTTGCAGGGCAGCCTACCATGCTACAGTAATCTGCTCAGACATTGAAATAATGACCACCATCCATTACATAGAAACTATCATTAAGCACTCTGACAAAATACTAAATACTCTGTACAAAGTTATTGGCTTCCAGACAAACTATAATACACAGAGAGAAAGAGAGCCAGAACAGACAACCAGCAAGAGAAACACTGAAAACAACGTCTTAAGTACAGCATTCCCCATTTACAGAGTACTTGATTTTGCACTTAGGTGTCACAACGTGTTTCTCAGAGACAAAGATAACAGTGCCGGAGAAGGTGCAAGTGAGTCAAGCTTGGTGCACGTGTGGGTGTCTGTGTAAGTCTAAATAGGAGGAATGTATTTTTTAATTTACTGCTGCAGCCTTAAATGCTCTTTTAACATCGTTTTCCCATGTTTCTTATTACACAGTACATGAGAATTTGACGGCAACATTTTCCTGTGTTTTGTCCCATGTAACACAACACAACAGAGTGGCATCTCTCTGCAAAGCCTACCTGAGTTTCAGTGGATGTAAGAGAAGACTCATCTTCCTTAGATGACGGAGGCAAGGATTCATTAAGCGGAGGAGGTTCAGACTGAGGAGTTGAAGCACTCATTTTCCCTTCTTCAGACTTTGCTCTCTGTTCAGATGAATCCTTCCCTACTCCCGTGCCTTTCGTTTGCTGCTGTCCCTGAGCATGGGCTTTTGCTCTTTGCTGTAGACTAAGCAAGTGCTGCTGGTACCAGTATTGCTGCTGTTCCTACAATAAACAGAAATTTTCTAAGACAAATGGCTTTCAAAGGAAAAAAAAACCAAAACCCAAAGAATTTCAATTTATGATAGTCAATAATAAACATGCAGAATAAAAATATTCTAGAAAAATGTTTATATTTGTTTTGAGAAAAAGCTCACTTCATTATCAACAGTATTGCAATGAAGGTAAAAAGATTTAACCAAAACTCAGACAGTGATACATGAGGCATGGAAGACATAGACGAATTTATTTCCTGCTCCAAAGAGCTTTCAATTAAGGAAAATAAAAATAAAAAGCAGAAAAATGACCAAGTACTGGAGGCATATGGTAAGTATCATGCTTACTAATTTTAGTGCTTTTTATTCCTAGCAAATAAGTGTCTTTACTAAGAGACTAACTTAAGGAAAACGTAGGGGAAAAGGAGGACAATAAATATGAGCAGGGGAGCAGTAAAAAGAATAAAATGTTCAAAAAAGATGACAAACACGAACAGAGAACACAGACCAGAAGTGTGAAAATGATGGCAGAGTAATTGTGGTGGAAATATTTGAATAAAAGTTGGGATAGGGAAAAAAAAAATCCGAACCAAAAACAGTGAAGATTACTTATAAACTGATTTCTGATTACTCTGAATTACTCCAGTACCTAAAAAGGACCTACAAGAGGGCAAGAGAGGAACACTTCATCAAGGTGTGCAGCGACAGGACATGGGGGAATGGTTTTAAACAAGAAAAGCGGGGACTTAGATTAGGTATTAGGGGGAAACTGTCTACTCAGAGGGTAGTGAGGCCCTGGCAGAGGTTGCTCAGAGACCTGAAGGTGCTGTAGGCCAGGCTGGATAGGGCCCTGGGTAGCGTGATCTAGTGGAAGATGTCCCTGCTTATGGCAGGGAGGTTTCGAGGTGATATTTTAAGGTCCCTTCCAATCCAGACCATTTTGTGATTCTACAATTAATACTCAGCAGCTGAAAAAGTAACTAGATGTGGCTCCATCCAAAGAATTCTCCACCTAAGATGTGGCTCATCTTTCAGTTTTAAACGTTTCAGGCTACAATCAGAGTACTGTCAGTACATGACAGCAGCTTCAAAGCACTGCGAGATGCCACTAACGTAAAGAATAACAGACTAAAGAGGAGTATCTCAACACTTACAGGACCATGCACATTGGAGAGACCCAAGCAGGAACCAGCAGCTCTCTTCCTCTTGTAATAAGGAAATACCAGGCATAAATCAGACTAGCAGGACACAGACTTAAAGCTGGTGGGAGGCAGCTCTTTACCTGACATAGCCCTGTGCTATGCAAGTCCCTGCCAGAGAACTGCAAGCAATGAACTGCCATGGAGTCAAGGCACAACTGCATAAGCTCCAAAAAGAAAAAGCCTCCAGATTTTACAGATAAAGATACCAGTCATGATAAGGGCAGCTCCTGCATTTAAGAGAAGTATCACTATTCACTTGATTCATGAATTCTTCCCTTAGCATCTCCTTTTAGTCACTGTTAAAGTCAGAATAATAAAACACTATACTTCTAGTCTGACCAGTGCAACCATTCTTATGTTCTCATGTCAGTTCCACCACCTTTGAGAATCTGCGACTGCTCTGCTTTGATGTCCTCTGTCCTTCCTTTCTATCCAAGCATACACTGATGAGAAAAACAATTTATAAAAAGCCTCCTCATAAGCCAAAAAGAATCCAAATGCGAAAACAATCTGATGTGATTTCCCAAAACTGAACCATGCAATTTATCTTTAAACGGGTTTAGGAGAAGCACAAGCTTCCCCTGAGACACCTGACACTCAGAACTGGACTGCAGGTTTCCACTGAGAAAAGCCTAGCAGACACAAACATACCAATGCGTTTTTAAAAAATACTTCTGTAAAGGCTGCACCTTGGAGATGAGGTCAGTAAGTTCCAGCGTGAGGGAGGAGCACACTATACAAAAGGCGTTTACATTTACCCCTCTCAAACAGCATTGTAAGGTGACTTAGAACAACAGTGCTGGATGCTGTGCTTCTGGAGGAATGACCACTGAGCACCTGTCCCACTGTCACAGAATTCTCTTCATCCAGAGACTCGAGAGATCCTCTTCAAACGATTGGATAAAAGGTTGAAAAATCACAGTACGACCAGTGATGCACACAAGGACATTCACACACAGCAATGTATCCTGTCTCATAGTTTTCACAGCAGATGAAGTCAGTAATGCATGCCCTACAGACCCTAACAGAGAAGTGAGAAAAAAGTGAAAACACAGGTTTCCGCAGCTCCTAAACAAAACAGAAGCACTGATGTAATGTAGAAGAGTCCTGACAGCACGTTCAGTTATTTGAGCACTTACTCCATCTTTGGCTGACCAAGAGACTACACCTATTGCATTACAGAGGCTGAAATTGGCTCCACAACTGATGTGACCACAACACACACCACCAGAAGCATGGTTCTAGGGAATACAAGCCTCCACCGCTGAGGGATTTCAATGCACCCAGTTCTCTGCATGTTACAGTGGCTGTACAGTCACGCTGACAAAGACTCAAAATTCTCAGTAATCTGGTTTTCTCTCCTCCTAACATTTACGACACTTCTGGCTACATAATGGGGGACAAATTACTTCACTGCTCAATCTCATGTTTAACAACTCAAGAATTCAGCAGCACCTTTAATGCTATTCACTTTCAACATCTGACTTGTCAAGGTTTTGGTATTAAATATGAGCCCCATTGGTATCCCTGTAAGAGATTAACTGGCACTGTCTGAAGTCTTTATAAGATCACATTTGTGAAATAAAAGCACCCCGCTGCTAGGCAGGGATTCATTATACGGTACAAATGTAAAAATGATACAACTCCATCGCTATTTCTGTACGGGTATGAAATTCTAATGGATACAAATTAAAGATGTCCAAAGAACTAACTCAGTGACTTCAGTCTAATACAAGATTTCTATAAATTTTCTTCAAATCAGAATCTAAAGAACTGATCAAAAACCTGTGTATTTCGAGCTTAAATAAAATCCATTCACTCTCAAGAATATTTGTGCTTTACTGCTGCAGCTGGACCTACACAAGCTGACCCCAAAGTGCTGCAAAAGCCCCAGCAAGACCAAGTGTGGTGAGCTGGGAGCTCCGCACGCCTCAGTCCACACTTCACCAACAGCACTGCCCCCGACTTCATGCATACAGAACTGCACTGATGTACTCACACTCGGACTAATGTTTGGCAGTCATTTCGGCCCTAGTGCACATGTAAAAGTGCACAGTTAACTGTAAGAACCACGTATGAAAACTACTATTTCAGAGTATTCCCTAAGAAGCTCTGTAGCATCTTATAGTGGAAGATCAAACCCATGTGGCGGACAGCATATTTCCAGAAAGTCAAAGGGAACGGGGTACCACAGCGGGCAGACTTGTGCAGCTTTAGGCACAGCTGGTAGGATCGGTCACAACTCCACACTGACCAGATCGACCGGCTGACATACGGTCCCCGAAGGAAAACCGACAGAAGAAACCACACGACACACGCCACAGGCTCACACGACACCGCTGCAACCTGCGGGAGCCGTACGGAGCCCTTACCTGGGGCGTCATTGTGGCCGGGTCGGGCTGCGAGGTGCCGCGCTGCTCCGTGCCTCCCTCCGCGCCCCCCTCGGGCAGGGCGGCGGGCGGGGGGGTGAAGCGAGGCTGGGTGGCCTTGGCGGCGGGGCCGGGCGGAGCGGGCTGCGAGGGAGAGGCCTGTGCGGGCAGCAGGTAGGGCTGCGGGGGGGGCAGGTAGGGCTGCGCGGGGGGCGGCAGGAAAGGCGGCGCGGCGCCGCCCGGGGGGGGCTCCAGGTAGGAGGGGGGCGGCTCGGAGAAGGCGGGCGGAGGCTGCGAGGCCTGCGGACGGGGCAGGTAGGACTGGGGCGGCGGGGAGGAGGCGGGCGGCGGCAGGTAGGGCTGCGCGGACAGGTAGGGCTGCGCGGCGGGCTGCGGAGACTGCG
The DNA here is from genome assembly GCA_030625065.1 of Alectoris magna. Classification (NCBI taxonomy): domain Eukaryota; kingdom Metazoa; phylum Chordata; class Aves; order Galliformes; family Phasianidae; genus Alectoris; species Alectoris magna. The sequence continues at coordinate 22,160,320 of CM060565.1, forward strand.
GCGGCGACGACAGCTCCATGTCCATGGGCACGGGCTCGGAAGGCGCGGGCTCGCCCCACTCGCCGTGCCCGGCGGGCGGCTCCGCACCGTCGCGCTCCCGGGAAGCGGCCGCGGGGGGCGGCTTGCGGGCGACGGGGGGCGGCTCGCGGTGGGAAAACTGCTTCTGGTAGCTGCGCACCGGCGGCGGCGGCACGGCGGGCGGCGGCTGTTGCCAGTCCGGGAAAGAGCCGGGCAGCGGCGGCGGGGGCAGCCCCGGGGGGGGCGGCCCCGGCGGCGGCGGCGGCCCCAACAGCACAGACTGCAGCTGCTTCTGGTGCATCTGCTGGAGCTGCTGCAGCTGCGCCAGGTGCTGCTCCTGCAGGCTGAGGAAGCCCGAGGTGCCGCTGGGCGGCGGCGGCGGGGCGGCGGCGGGGGGCGCGGGGCCCGGCGGCGGGTAGCTGGGCAGCGGCATCGGCGGCACGGCGGGCGGCGGCACGCTGGGCGGAGGGATGGGCAGCGGCGGCGGCGGGATGGAGGTGGGCGGCGGCGGGTAGTGCCCCGCCGCCCCGTAAAGGCCCCAGGCCGGGTACATGGCGGCGCCGCGGGCGGCCGGCGCGGAGCGGAGCGCGGCGCTTCCACAGGCCGCGGCAGCGGCGGCGCGGACGGCCCACGGCGCCTGCGCGGGGCGGCGCTCCGCCCTCTCGGGCAATAGAGCAGAGCGAGAGCGGAGCTAGAGCGTCGGGAGGCGCCTCCTGGCGGGCGGCCACGTGACTGCGATAGGGCGCCGTGCCGCCGGCGGGGCACGTAGAGAGGGAAGGAAGCGAGGGCAGAGCGCCGCGCCCGCGCTTCCGCCCGCACTTAATTGGGACGGCCGAGGGAGGAAGACAGCGGCGGCGGGGCTGGGTTGGGCTCCATAATGTGTGGTGCGAGAGTGAACGGCCGGGCAGGGCCGGGATTCCACCGTCCGCCGAGTCCAAGTCCATAAAACTCGAACAACCGTTCTGATGTTCCACCTCTAGTTCATGGCTGGAGTACTGAGCACCTCCCCCCAGTGAGAAAGAACAGGAGTTGAGGAGTCCAAAGCTTTTCAGGCAGGAGGAAGGTTAGGAAAAAGCTTTGTCCTCTTAGGTGGAAAAGCTGAGCTTTGTGCTGAAATGACACATCGTGCAGATGTGAAGCTATGAGAACAGCTTCCAACGAAGTTTGAATTTAGTTATGAGACCGCTCTTTGGGAAGACCACCCTAAGACAAACACGCAACTCTATTCTCGTGTCCTTTCATTTTGTCTAGCAATTGTAAGCATTCTGCTGGCAGTCAAGATGTTCCACAAGTTCATCGGGCTGCTGTGCCTTTGACTTCTTCAGCACCTAAGAGACTTCTGTCAGATATTAACCATAAACAACAGTTTATTTCTCCTCCGGTCTCCTTCGGTTTAAGTTAACTCAAGTTATCTGCATAGGGAAAATTCTGGATAACTTAGCTAAACTGAAGCAGTCGTTTAGAACTAGGATTATTTTGAAAACCAAATAAGCAGATCTAATTCCTACAACTATTTCTCAATCCTTGATTGACAATGTGTGGCCTTCAAGTGTTCATGGCAATACCTTTAGCTTAAAAAAATGTGACTTCAACTGAGAGAAGAAAATGAAAGAAACTATTTTGGAAATGTACAATTTAACAGTGTCAAACTTCAGGCTGGTTGGTTACCTTCTTTCTGTCTGGAGATGGAGAAGTGTCAGTAGGGTATTATTTCAGGGATAAGACAAGTAGGTGAGCTTGCAACAAGCAAAGAGGGCAAGTCTGATGCGTTCCCAAAGTTTCCTGCAACATCTTGTAAAGGCAGGTGCTAGCATAAAGGTTATTAGTGTGTTGGGGCATTTCCCAAGGACAAGAAATTATTAGCAGAGGAGAGCTATTACTTTCACTGTGTGCTGCCTGCCTTTAGGGATGTGAGATCAGCTATTCTCTGAAGACTGCACTAGCATAGGGTATTGCAAGATATAAACTCTACTGAAGTTTAGTCTTTTTCTTAGTTATACCAAGAGTATCAATTTTCCCCCTTTTCTCCATATCCCAACTCCAGTATTTTGGCCAGGAGCCACACTACAGCATGTGGGCCTCAGTGACTCTCAATTTATCTCCTGTCTCTGTCTTAAAACAGTTCTCACCACTACAGAGGAACAGAGATCAGAAGAGCAAACTAAAAATAAAAGCCTAACGGAGAAGATATGAGAATGCAGAACACACCTTCATGAAGACAGATGTATTGCTGCTTAGAATTATTTTTTCCACTGCCTTTCTCCATGTGCTTAACCATTTATTTCCCCTCACTCTTCTGACTTCCCATGTTACTGCCAACGCTGCAGGTCTCTGTGAAATCTGTTCTGATTTCTCCCCACCTACTCTGGTACCAGCCTAAACTAATACCTTTCAATTAGACACTTTCCTGTATACGGCAGTACACTCCTCTTCCATTACATGAGACTTTAAAGCACCTAAGTATCACACAAGAGAGAGAGGTCCATCCTAGACCCAACATCTCTCTGCATGTAAGCAAAAGGGCTGGGCTGCTGGCTGACCCAGTAGACAGACTGTGAGATGATACCATCATACCTTAAATACAAGGTGCACTGGTAAGAAGAGATATTAAGTATGCACTAAGCACCTACAAAAACAAGGGAAAATCTGCTCAACGTACAAGGATGAACTGAGTTTAGGGAACATGAGCGGGACACAACTTGATTTCATTCACTGTATTGAGGTACAGTTGAATAAAAGCCCAGCAACTCTCAATTAAAATCTACAAGACAATGGCTCCAGAGAAGGAAATCTACTGATGCAGACTTGATTGCTTTCCCCCAGCACTCAGATTCCAATTTCCTTCTGGGGAAGATGCGAAGGAGTCCACCAAAGGAATACTCATTGTGCTGCAGATGCAGGGATAAGAACCTTCTAAAAACCTCTGTGGTTCCACTCTCAGTCATAGTTGGACTAACACCAGTATTTAATTCAGAATGGTGAAACACGTGAAACACATCACCATGTGAGAACAAAGAGGGAGTTTGGCACATTCTTGATCATAGAGTTCTCTTGTTCTGATATCCTTCTCCTAGCTATGGATTATCAGGTGCAGTCAGAAAAAGGATGAATAAAAACAGACTCTTCCGAAAAGTTATTTTTTCCTAGAAGATCAAGGCTATGAAGTCAGTCCAATATCCTGCAGACATGGTTCCAGTGAGGAGGAAAGCAGGAGGGCTGGGAACAAAAGGACCCTTATGCTGGCTCAGAGCCCTGGCATTCATGGCTTGGCTGGACAGGTTAGAACCGAGGAGCTCCATAATCATCTGGCATCCTCTCAATATTGTATCTGCAAAAGAGAGGGAAAACCTGTTAAGACAATACATTCTGTGTTGTTCCCCTCTTAGTGCAGCAACAAGCTTACAGGAAGACTGAACATAAAACACCTTTGCTGCATTTCTATCTGCAGCTCAGAACTTCAAGGAGAAAAATATTACCTCTAAGAAAACTAAAAAGTCTTCATTAAGTTACCTCTGTTCTTCACCTCAAACCCTGCACAGTTCAAGCGTCAAGAAATCATCAACTGTTTTTGTAAGAACTGACCTAGGATTTAGGAGAACAAAATCCTGTCCATTCCTCTTGTGACACATAGGCAAAATGAGTAAGGGTGAAGATGTTTTGAGGGAAAATATTCTATGCCACCTTCTGCTTACAGATCAATTAAAACCATGTATTTATAGCAATTAGCTTCCTCATTTCTGACATGCTTCTGTCTGCATTTTAGTAGACCCAGTTTCCACTGGTAACAGACCTGCCTCCCAGCATCCCTCCCATCCCATCTGAAGACTTTGACCCTTTTCTCTCCACGTTCTTATTTGTTTCCGTACCATGCTACCAAACATATCTACCACACTTTAAAAGGATTTGACATAGGTTCTATGCAAGACAGAAGTTCTGAGTTGTACATGATGCAGAATGAATATTAAAACACGATATGACAAATGAATGCTTCAGAAGGAATGGGAAATAAATTCAAGCAAATGTTGTTACAATATATCAATGGTCCTACTGTATAGATCCATTGCTTTGAAACTGCTGCACCAGCATCCTTCCAAGTTGCTTCAGCTTTTAGCTAAGGAGCAAATTCAGTTCCTTAGCTGAGGGAATACAAAATTTCCGAATATAACATGGAACTTTTCCTCAAGGATCTGTAGAATACATCTTCCTGATAGCCCTGCTGCTATGCAAGATGTATCTACAGAAAGACTTGCCTCAAGGAAAGAAGTTTGCAAGGTAGTGAATATGTGGACTGCAATAAAAGCAGGTCTGTAACATGTCTATCCCAGCAGCAGCTATACCTTCACAATTGTGTGAACACAAGGCCCTTTACTACAACCTGCGCTATAGACAATGCAGGAGAGAAGTACACTGGAATAGAGTCCATGTCAGACAACGATTCTGTCTGGCAGCATTTCTTTCTGTCAAAAGTCCCTTACCTGTGCCTGGAAATATACATTATGGGCACTCCTGGAATTTTTCGTATTCTCCGCTTGAGCTCTTTATCCACTGTGGCTACAATATAACATTTGTGCTGAAAAAAAAAGAGGCAAGCCTGAGTCGACACTGGTGCAAAAAGCCATGCAAAATCCTCAATTCAATTAGCTTGTTTAACAGGAGACGGCTACCTGTCAATAGCGAGGCATTTCTAGGACTTGTAAAGAATTCCATAACAGAATAGTAATGTCATTCTGACTCCAAGAAACATTTGAACTCTGTTCAGTTTTTACAGATGACAGCTTTCCCATTCTAGATGCTTCTTGATGCTGTCTTGCACCAGAACTCTTGGGGAAGACTGTATCCTCCTCTCCAAATAAACTTGTGCTAAGTATTGAAAATGTCTCTTTATGAGATTTTACAGTTACTTTGCTGGAAACTTAAGTCATCAGTAACTAGCAGGGTTCACGAATTTTTAGTATGTTAGCATAGTATGGGTCAATACCTGAGTGACTCTCTGTACCAAACAGTCATCTGCATAGGTTCCTTTGTGCATACATGGCAAACGTTCAAACCGAGGGTCCTTGGCAATTCTGTGGGGACATGTATGTGCAGCATCACACTGATCAGACCAGAAATGTGTGGTAATACAGAATGGAGGAAAACAGACACTCTTTTCTATGATGTGCAGCATATCATCCTCTAAACAAGGGCTAAAGCCATGGAGCAAATGGTTCCAGTAAATTGAATTGACGAGCAAACAAATAATGCAATCTGCCTGATTGTTTCTTAGTACTTTAAATCGGTTTCCAAACTCTCTGTAACGTTATGTTCTTGCCTAGCAGAGAAAAATCATTCGAAACAATTCATGAAGCACTAGGAGAAATTCTAGATCTTGCTGCTGATCTTTTGTACCTTGTATCTTTTTATACAGGAACACTTCCTTTCTGAAGGGGAACTTCAAAGATGTTTAGGGGCTGCACTCAGATATCTTACAACTCAGCAGCTCAAAATAAACGGTAAAGGACAATACATCTGAACAGTAAACCTTGAGAGCACAAACCATCCTGGACTTGTTTTGTAGAGATCACACAACAACACAGCTCTACATTACCAGTACATGCTACCTACTGCAACAGGAAAAACATGAAGCATAAGCGAAAGGTTCCAAAAAACCTGAGTCATCTCTTCCTTTATTTTCATACATTTTTACACTTAAATATTTAGAGAAAAAGAAGAAAATGTTATTTAGAAGGACTCAGGGAAAAAAACATTTATAGTTTGATATTGTACCTAGTATACAGGTTTCCAAAGTGATCTAAAACTGAACTCAAAGAACCAAACTTAGAAAGCCAGAAAAATAAAACCAAGTTCAAGATCTAAAATCCATTTGTACAAGAGCACCGTCATGGCAAATTTATTTCATTTCTTTATATTAAAATATAAAGTTCTAGAAGCAGAGAGGAACACTGTGCACATACCTTAATGCCACACGATACCTCTGTCCCAGCTTCTCAATTTCAGCCATTACACAATCTGTGATACATGGAATACCTACATGCAAAAATGACAGCATTAGAAGCCTGTATTTGAACAAAACTGTATTTCTTTACAGATCTCAACAGCACAGCTCAGAAAGTTATATGTCATGAAACTCTGTAACCCATTGTTTGGGGTTCTAAACTTCTAAGAACTGCTAAAGATACAAAGGGATGAAATGTAAAGCCATTGAGCAGCAGTTGGACAAACCCATGGTAATTTTAGATTTTTAAAATACCAGTGCTTTACCTTTGTTGAGATTAGTATTTAAAACCACTGCCTGCCTGAAGACAAAGATAGTCTCAGTGCTACCACAGGCCATCCCCAACAAGCTCTGTGATTACAGTACACATTTCATTAAATATTTCTGTTTCCCCCAGTTAGTGTGGTGAGGCCAAATAGGTGATTCATGGGCACATTGTGGCACCATGTAATCCAGAAGCTGCAAGTGAGGCAGACACTCACACTTGGCATAGAGGCAATCCATCATAGACTGCACAAGGTCCAGCTTGGCCTTGATGGAGAAGTTGATGAAGTTGGTATCCACCAAGATATGGTAAGGAGGCCCCAGCTGTGTGTTGTACTGGAAGAACAAACAAGAGGGGTGCTGGGGGCTGTAGGGAAGAATACAAATCAGTTAACTGTGATCGATATCACACCAAATCCTACAACGAAGGAGGGGTACGAGGCCGACGCCCTCCAGGAGGACGGCACGGTGGCACTTACACCTCCCGTTCCTTGATGGCGCTCGGATCCTCCTTCTTCTTGGCGGGGGCCTTGGCCCGTTCTTTCTCGTTTCTGCAAGGAAGTATACGCAACGTTGGGGTGGGGCAGCAGCGTGCCCCAATGGGACCCCCGCGCCTCCGCAAGGGCCGCTAAGCTGAGGGACGCCGCCTGAGACTGCCTAGCAGTGGGCTACACTCACATGCGCTGGTCACGCAGGCTGATCATGCGCTTCATCACCGCATACTTCCGCACCTTCTTTTGCTTTCCCTACAAGGAGACACGGGCGCTATGAGCAAACCTCAAGACCCAAATCCCAAGACCCAAAGCCCCCAGCCTAGCCCGCCTCACCATGCTGCCCACCGGTACTGCCAGCACTTCCGGCGCCGCCAATGTGCGTCACAGCGCCCCGCCCCTCTGGGCGGACCGGGAGTGGCGTCGCTTCCGGCCGCTTGCAAGGGGCTGGGGTTTCGGCGCTCTGTCAGCGGGGATCTCGGTAAGGGTGCTATCGGTTTGCGAGTGGGGTGAGGCGAGGCGGGCGGCACCACGGAGCGTATGGGGCGACACCTCGGGCTCGGGGCTACGAGCGCCGAAGTCGGCGTTCTGTGGCTGCTCCGCTTTTCGCTCGCTGCTGCCAGAGCCGGGCTCGGGGTTGCCTCTCTGAGCCGGGGGCCTCCCGAGGCCCGGAGCCACTTCTGTTCGCGGTGACGAGCACTGGGCTGAGCGGAGGAGCAGAGGGTGCAACTCTTTAATAAGCTCGCTGGGTTGACTGTGCTGGGAAACAGCGCCGTGCTGGAGGTGCTGTGCTGATGGACAGCAGGGACGTTGGTACGTGTGTTTCTTTGGAGTGTCTGTGGCCCTCAGTCTTATTAAGGTGTGCTTTCTGCTGGCTGTGCAATTTGACCTGTAAAAGTCCTTCTGCACGGGGAAGGAAAAGCTTCTAATGCCCTTGGAATTGGGTTCTGGTGCCCCGTGCAGGATGGCTGAGGCAGGCCTCGTGGCTCTTATCTTCATTGTAGGTTTTTCTGAGGTTACTGAAACCTCTTGGTATCTCCCAAATGTGGCCAGCTCAGTTTGGCATGCTGGTCACGAAATCAGCTCTGTAGCCCCAATATACCATGTGAGAGATTTTTCCTGGCCCCGGGGAAGGTGCAGCCCATGGGAGAGCCCTGCAAAGCAGCACCTGCTTCACCTGGGGAGCGGCTTGCTGTCCTCGTGGTTGCTCATCTGCAGTGGGAAGTCCTTAGGTGGCTGACTGAGGTCTCTCTATAATATTTTATTTTATTTTATGCTGCCAGTATTTCTTTGGAATTGTGTGTAAATGCACGTGTGATAAATGCTGGCTGTGAAGAGGGAGGTGCAGATTTGTTTTGTGGAGACCTTTGTCACTGCTGTGGCTTTTGTCCTTGAGGGCTGAGTCTGCCCTGTGCCTTTTGAGCTGACTCTTCAGTCTTCCGTGAGTGTATTTTAAAGCCAGGTTTCCATTAGCGTTTCTATTTGTCCTTCTGTGCGTACTTTAATTAATGTGAAAAGATACTGCATCTTCTTGCTTGAAGGAGAATTGTCTTGTGTGTGGTGTGTGTGGCATGAGACGCAGTGGCTGCTGGTGGATGTTTGCATGCATGGATGGGACGTTCTACTCAGGTGTGGAGTTCTGTCATCTTAATAGTTCTGAAGCAACACCAAGTTGCAGAAAGGCTTTTAAATCATTTTTAAACACCAGCTGGCCCTGTAGCTGTAGCCATGTGAATGTGGCATCTTTGTTATAGCTCCTATGCACAGATACATTGGTGCTGCTTCCTGGAGCTTTGTGTTGTGTTCCCTTGACTTCACAGTAGTAGTAACGCAAACAAAATTTATTCTTGTTACTGATCTTATTTTCCTTTCTGCCTTGAGAGAGGCAATGACACTGATGTTTGTCTTACGATTCCTGGCTTCTATCCTAATTGTGAAAGGACTTCTCCTTGAGACAAACCACAATGAAGCTTTCTAAATCCTCATTTTCTACGTAGGTGGCGGGAGACTGTTGCTTGCTGTGTCCTTAAATCCAGATCACTGGGACCTGTAGGTCATTTCAGCATTTCTCAGCCTAGCTATGATGGCACCTTATGTTGCTGCTTTTATGAATTAGATTCCCAGGTTGTTAGCTGGCAGTTTTTAGCACTGATGCTGTTTTAATTTAGCGGTGTATGCTGCAGCTTATCTTGAATACCAGCTACTCACAGCTAGGAACTTTACCCAGGGAGCATCCTTAAAGCTGCTGCCAGCATGTGTGCTCGAGGGAAGCCAACTGTGCCATGGCTGTTTCATCTTTGCTGGTCGCCCAGCTTGATGCCTTGCCTACCACTTCACGTGGAGATGATAGAATGAGAAGTGGCTGTGCTGACTGAGAGAGATGGCTTGCTGGATGCAGGGAATCATCCTGAAATCCTGCAATCCCACCCAAAAGGATTTTGTTGTCTTCAGATACACCTGTAGTTGGAATTATAGCTCTTTCCTTTCTGGAGAGAGGCTGTTATTTGTGGTGTGTTCTACAGAAGGGAGTTATGGGCCTAGAATAGTATGGGTAGGTGAACCCATGATGTCAGTTTGATGCTTTTTGGTGACCTGAAGAAGCAGGTTCTGTAAGATGCTGGGGGGGATCCCACAGATCCCAAGGCATTGATAACTTTGCGTGAAATTCTGCAGCTGTGCTTGGAGGAATGCACCTCTTTCACTGTCAAGCCACTAAGGGGCACTTTCAAGCAGACATTTGTAGTGCACACAGGCAAGCACTGAAGGCTCTGTACTTCAATGTAGTCTTGGAGGTATACTGTGAAATAACTTAAACATCAAAGAAATTGCTAATCTGTGATTCTTAATATACAAAGATAAGAGTTTATAAACTGGAAACATTATTTAAGAGGAGAATAAGAACTTATGCTCCTGAGGACTGCAACACTGTTCACTCAGCCAGAGGAGAGAAGAAAAAAAGCAGTGTGGGTGGGACTCTCCCTGGGATGTGGGGGAGGAGAAGGCAACAAGAATCTGCCTTCTGCAGCACAGTCAAAAATGTACTCATTGTTTTTCCAATGAGTTAGAAAGCTTAGAAACTGAGTGTGCAAAAGCAGTTGGCTTTTGATTATTGGGATGGAGAGAAATAAGAGAGATCTGAAGAGAAAGGTGAATGAAGGGGTATCAGGGAAGTAGTGACAGCTGATGGGATGTTATGACAAGCAAGAGGAGCACATCACTGACATCCCTGCCAGAGGTGGAACTCTGAGAGAGCTGCTGCAGTGAGCCTGGGTCCATTCATTTCATCCTCGCTCCCTTAAAGAATCTGTGTTCTGAATGTGTGCATACTGACTGTGTAGGCTCTGTGGCTTGTCTTCTGGCGTATGTTCATGCTTTTAGATTTTATTTTTCTATTACTTTATTATTTTAGTTATTATTTTTGTTAGTTTACATTATTTTCATTATTAAAATCTGAATTCTGACAGTAAGCTGTGATTTAGGGGACAGTGCTGCTGAAACTGAAATGCCTTCTGAACTTGTTTTCTGAACACATAAAACGTCAGCAGCAAAAATTAGTTTAAGATAGTTTAAGGTGTCCTGTGGCATGTGAAGGCTTGGAACCATAACTGGTTCTCTGTGCTTTGAATATCTTAGAGCTTCTTGGCTGCCCTGGGAAACCCATGAGCCCTATGAAACCTGTGGAGACAGGTTATTTATTTGCTTTTATTTCCATCTTGAGCCTTCTAGTTTCAGCAGATCATATGGAATGGGAGTGTTACATGGAGACTGAGAACATGTTGAAGCCAAGCACTTCATTGTCTGTGATATCTTCATAGGGTTGCTTCTGTGGATTTGACATCTAGTGATACTCTTGCAGTGCACCTCTCACCTGTTTGTACAGAAAGATCTAACATTTATTTTTTCTTCTTTATCCAGGGAGGCTAGCAAACTACAGGCTACAGGGAGCTGTGCTTCAGGGCAACCTTTTTCCACAAAGAGGAAGAGATCACTGTGCTCAGGTCCTCACCTTTCAGCAGTTTTTCCTGTGATGCAAGTTCCAGGAGTTCCGTTTTCTGTGTCAGTCTTTTCTATGGCCTCTTTGTGCTGACATTTGCCCCACTGTTGGGCATACGGAGGAAGGATGCTAAAGAATGGGTCCCACCCTTTTGGTTTTTAGAACATGGGCAGTTGCATAAAGGTAAGTGATCATTCTTTAGCCAGGAGAATGGAGTGTATGTGGGGGGCCAGCAAAGGGTATTTGCTGGGCTGGAAAATGATGGCAGTTATTGTGGCCCAGGGGGATATATGCCTCATTTAAGCCTTCTGCATGCTGGTGTCCATTGCTGCTGCTGTTGAGATGACTGCTGAATAACTCCCCCCCTTGTGTATATATTTTTTCTTTCTTTAAAGACAGTGTGAATGCACAATGTAGCTTCTCACTAACTGAATGGTGACTTGGTGAGCTATATTGGATGCATTAGTGTATGCCAAGTTGTTTGTCTGATTGTCGCACACATTCGCTGCTGCTGCTTGTTCCATCTGTCAGCTATGTCTTATCAACCATGAACATGTTGTTCAGGGTGTAGTCTTTTTACTACATGTTTGTTTAGCACCCCCCTCAGTGAGAATTTAATTTTAGATTGGTGCCTCTAAAAATTGCTGTTATCTTAATAGTGTGCAAAAATCAAGGTTTTAGCTTGCAAGTTCATCAGCAAGTTTCTGCTTGTCAGAAGCGAGTACACAGAGGTGGACGGGTTTTTCTGCTTTCTACAGTAGAGGCACAAGGCAGGAAAAAATAAAATAAAAAAAGGATTTGTTCCTGCCCTAGGAGGATCTTGTTTGTTCTGAACCAATCAGAATGGTCTTGTCCACACCCTTTTTATTCCATAGACTTTATTCTAAAGTTCCTGGTTGAGGATCAATTTCTGTCTGTTTTGGTGTTGACGCTGTTATACACTTTCATGGTAGTCTAGAAGTTAACTTTGTGGATTGATTCCTGTGGCTTTGAGATTTCCAGTGAGTGGCTTTCAGATATTTTTGTTGAAATCCTGCAAAATTAGCTCATCCTTCAGTACCTAAAACCCTCTGTTTGTTTTTTGAGGATAATACATTGCCCTTTTAGGTCACTGAATCAGAACAGGAATCTGTGATGGTGCAACCTTTTAGCACGCTGTTTGTATATTTCAGTCTTATGGAATAATGCCTTAAAGATGTCCTTGGAGAGGAAGATAGATGATAGGTATTTGTCTGAGGAATCATAGACTAAATTTAGGCCAGTGTATGTGAGGAAGAGTTATTGGTCTGGACTTGGCCTATTTTGTGTTCTAGATGCAGCTGTGATCCTCGGCTTTGTGTCTCACCGAAGGGACCTGATGTTTTACATTATTGGTAAGTGAAGGAAAGGTTGCCACTGTGTTTGTTGACCTCTCCGTAGGCATTAGTGGGATTTATCGAAAGCCTTTGATTTCATGTCAGAGTCTGCCTAACAAACATGAAGTTATTGTCACCCTGCACTGTGCCCTCCATTTGGCAGACTTGCCCCTTTACCATTCTTCTTGTTTCCAGAGTTCTTCCATTGACCTCGCTCCTAAGCCATCCCCTTACTTTTTCTCTTCAGAACTAGGGTAGGGTTGTTGCCTCCATGATGCTTCTTAATCCAGGCTTACTGTGATGTGCAGGGTTTGTGTGGCTATCTGACTTGTTTCCCTTAAAGAAATCTCTGAAGTTCTAATTTGCAACTCAGAGGGAATTTTGTGTTTTTGCTGGCCATGCCTGAGACTCTGTACCACCTTTGCCTATTTCTCCTCCACTTGCAATCATTTGCAGTGTTTTAAGGGATGTGTTGTTTTCTAACCTGACTTCTACCATAACACAAACCATAAATGTTTGCACAGTAGCTTCTGCCTTAAACGTCTAATTTGCAGTTGAGTAGAATGTCATTAATAAAAGGCATCTTGGGATAATGAAGATGTGACTTTGGTGCTTGATTCATCATGCTACTGCGACTGCCATCTGTTTTCTCCTTGCTGCAGGTGGGATCACAGTATCTGTGGTAGCCTTCTTCTTCACCATTAAGTTCCTCTTTGAGCTTGCCGCACGTATAGTCAGCTTCCTTCAGCATGAGGACCGGGAGCGCCGAGGGGAGCGAACTATTTATGACTACGTGCGAGGCAACTACCTGGATCCCCGGTCCTGCAAAATCTCCTGGGATTGGAAGGACCCCCATGAGGTGGGCCATAGCATGGCCTTCCGAGTGCATGTAAGGGAATATTTCTGTTTCCAAGCATCTTTGGGGCAGGGACATAGGTCTGAATTAGAGTTTCCTACTTGGGAGTAGGAAAGCTATCCGTTCTTGTATTCTACTCTATTAATGTGTTACGGAACTTTATAAGCGCATATCCAAGGTTTGCTCTCCTATAAAATCTGATCACAGTCTCTGTAGGATCCTTGGAATAATCAGAAGAAACCAGGCTTGCCCTACTATTGCTTCCTTTGCTGGGAAGTGAGTGGGCTGAGCCTTGCCTTCAGCCAACTTGGTCATATATTTTGGTCATGCAGCTGAAGCTGGGAGCATGACACTGAGCATTTTGGCAACCCTAGAGCTGTAAGGCCTCATGACTGCCCCCCGGCTTACCAGAAGTTATTCTAAAAACTCTGGGTGTTACCTTTTTGATCTGTAAAAGCTTGCCGAGGTCCCTTGTTTTCCCCCCCACTCCCAAAAGGCCAAGTTTAGGAGAATGGGTCAAGAATACAAATGAGATTCACAAGGGGCCTGAACACTGAGTGTCTGGAGCTAAGCGGGGATCATTTGAATAGGTTTTGTTGAGCTCCTGTGCTTTCCACCCCACCTTACCCAGCCAGAAGGGTATCAAAGTAAGAAGGAAGTTTCAACTATGTTACCATTTTGAGAAGGTGAGGAAAACCATTTTGCTTGATGGTAAATGAGAAGGGATTCTAACTTCAGAATAGAGAATTAAAAAGAGCTAAAAGGGACGTGTTCTGTTCCTGCTATTTAAATTTACTCCCTTCACCTCACTGACTCATTCATGGCAGCTCCAGCAATCTGCTTGTGCATGCCACGCTTGTCTCACATTTGCTTAGTCCTTTATTCATCAACAGTATCTGTTGCATGCACTGGTTTCTCTCCCTATCAGTCCATACACATACTAGTCAGGCCCTGCACTGTGTAGAAGCAGGGAATAATAGTAACTTTTTGCTGACTGGAGACTGTTTGCTGACAGCAAGCAGGATCTACTCTGCAGGCTGCAAGCTCTTAGGATTTTGAGGTGTAATTCTTTCCATGCAAGGAAGTGCTGGCTGAGTTGTATTACCTTCTAAAATTGGACTACTGCTGTGATGGAGCTGGCTGTGTCTAACACTTTGTTTTCGTGCTGATGCTTCTTATCAGCATGGATTCAGTCAACTCCTTCGATCAGCATCTTCTGCATGGTTTCCTATGTGAACTTGAGGAGAGCTTAGCTGAGCACAGATGGATAAGATCTGCTTGTTTCTCTGAAAGGGCAAAGCTTTGCCTTTTTTCTTTGGGATGTGGATTCTCTTGGTTTCTGTTCTGATACACACTAACATAGCAAAGAAGAAATGCCCAGAGGCATGTTCTTTTTTGGGTCACTCATGTGAACCCCAGCTGAAAAGAGAATGAGGTTTTTCAACTCCTACTTCTGCCCTGTTTGTTTGGGAGAACACAGCCTGTGTGTCAGAGCTGTCCATCTTTTTTTTCCTCCTATGCTGAGCTGGGGTTCTTGTGCTTGTTTCCCCCTTGCTTTCAACTTGCTTTCTGTCTCTCTGTGCACTGCATATTTTTGCTGACCTGAATTTCTCCATTTCCCATGCAGTTATTCTATAAGAATGGGCAGCCCTTCCCTGCTCACCGGCCTCTGGGGCTGCGAGTTCACATCTGCCATGTGGAGCTAGCAATTGATATTCCTGTAACCCAGGAAGTTCTTCAGGAGCCTAATTCCAATGTGGTGAAAGTGGCCTTCACTGTGCGCAGGGCTGGGAGATATGAGATCTCTATAAAACTCGGTGGCTTGAATGTGGCCTACAGCCCCTACTACAAGGTGTTTCAGCCAGGTAAGGTCTAGGTAGACCTGTGATGATTCAAAAAGTAGATGTGGAATTATTGAAAGGAATTAGGTGTATATATTTCCAAATAAAATAGGTAGGTGGCTGGGAAAGGGTTACCTTTCACAATTTTCCTCTTGCCATGTATAAATCCCAGCAACAGACCTGTGATTAAAACATACTTTCTGCTACTAGAACATAGCAAAATAGAAACTGCCTTGCAGAATAAGTCGTTAGTTCTTAACCTCTCTAACCATTTGTGGCATATTCTCGGTTCTGTAATAGTTTGTGATCCACCTGGCAGCCAGAGAATGTTTTTTGTGAAGGTATCCTGTACAGGAAATGCTGCTGAAAATACTGCCTTGATTTGATTCCTTTCCTTTTTTGAGTATCCCACTCTGTTTCTCTGAGCTGCTTCTTTTTTATCCTTTTAGTTTTTTTCTTCTACTTTTGCTTTTTGAACCCCATCAGAATCTTTTATATTTCATGCGCATTTTCACTGAAGGTACCTCTGTTAAGTTGCATTATAAATAGATAGAAAGCTTGCGAAGATAACTCTTTAGAAAGAGGGAGCTCTGATTTAATTCAGATAACCTTCAGGATTAATTTTGTTTGATAAAACTGAGTTTGCAGGTTTCCTTGGATGCCAGCTGACTTGTGCTTTGTAACTGCAGTGTGGGCAAGCTTCTGAGCTGAAGGTCAGAATGAAGAAAAGGGCATTCTTTGGAGGGCTGGTGACTGATTGGGTTTGCTTTATCGGTATTGAAACTCTGATCCAACCAACCCTATTGCCTCGTGCTATGCATTTCAGTGCTCAGATTCTTTGTTTTTTGAATCTAAGGACATACAATCTTTTGAGAGTTTTGTCAGTTTTCAAGCGAATTGTACCCCTAGTTGCTTTTTCTTTGTAGCAGCACCTGGGATTCTGACTCTAGACTGTTGTTTCTATCCCAGGAATGGTGGTTCCCTCCAAAACCAAAATTGTTTGCCATTTCTCCACTCTGGTGCTGACCTGTGGGCAGCAACACACCCTGCAGATAGTTCCCAGAGATGAGTATGACAATCCTACCAGCAATTCTGTGTCCCTGATTGATGAGCACAATTACAGCCTCTCCATCCATGAGGTGAGTGCAGCTTCATTCCTTGCCAATTGATTTTGTGTTAGCAAGAGAGAATTGTCCTCTATTTTGTGTTTTCTGTTTAGCTGGGTCCTCAAGAAGAAGAGAACTCTGACGTTGTGTTTGAGAAATCTGTGGTATCCAACCGGCAGACTTGCCAAGTGTTCTTCCGATTCACCTTGCACTGTAGAGGGTGTTTCCATGCCTGCATCTCCTACCAGAACCAGCCCATAAGTAATGGTGATTTTGACATCATTGTTCTAAGTGGTGAGTCAAGAGCTGCTCGGTGCTCTGTTGCGGAATGCTATGTGCAGTCTTGTAGCAGAGCTAAACGTAGTGTTTCTGCAGGCAAGCCATGCTTAATTGCTCAAGGAATACCTGTTCTTTTAAAAATGCTAAACTAAATGAATTTGTTGCTGACAAGGGAGATCTTGGAAGACTGATGTTCTCCGTACCTTCAGCAGATAAAACCACGTGTGTCCTCTTGCATATCTTAGGGGATTTACCTCTGAAATCAGGCAACTTTTATTGCTTCCTAGTCTTTTGCATCTGAGCCATACAGTAAGTGAGCTAGCTGTGTATTGTATACTGAGCTGTAGTGATGAAGATCACTGTATAAAACCTATGTGCTTTTGTTGTTGCTTGAAGTTTTGGCTATTTTCTTAAAGAAACAATCAACCAAAAAAAAAAAACCAACACCCGCTCCCCCCCCCCCCCCCCCCCCCAAGAAAAAAAAAAAAGAAACCCCCCAAACTAGTCACAATCTGAAGCCAGGGCAGACAAGATGCTACCTTGACATTTTTACATCCTATTCCTGCTTCCACTTTAGCAATTTCATGTCACTGGGTTTTTCCTTGGATGTTAGCCTTCTGGTTTTTGTTGTTGTTGTTTTGTTTTAATCTGACTACTTTAAAGCTGACTTATTTGTCATGTTGTATGGATTCTCTACTTTTTGGTTCTGGACTGCACTAAGTTTTACACAACCCTTATTCACTTCCTTTAGAGAACGAGAAGAACATCGTAGAACGCAATGTCTCCACCTCGGGTGTCAGTATTTACTTTGAAGCTTACCTTTATGAAGCTTCTAGTTACACCAACACCCAGTGGCACCTTCCACCAACACACCTGAGCTCCTCCCAGCGCCGTCCTTCTACTGCCACTGAAGATGAAGATGAAGATTCTCCTTCTGACAGTCAAACTCCAGAGAAAGTGAAGAAACCTAAAAAAGTGTATTGCTATGTGTCTCCTAAGGTAAAGACCACAAAGTTACTGCTCTTAAGAACATGTTTAAAGTACACAACAATTAAAGAGATTCCCTGTACCCTACACCTTAATTTCAGATTTAGGTGCCTCAAATCTGGCTGAAGTTTTGCCTATGGGTAGACAGCAAATGTAATGCTCATGACTGAGAACTTACTGAAGTTTTAGGATTCTGTTTTTCTAGGTCTCATCAAAGCCTCATGGGAATTTTGTCACCAATTATTCAGTAGACTTTGGCCTTTCCTTTGCTTTGGTCAGGTCAGATTTGCAATTCCGTTTCTCAGTTTCTAATACCTGTGGACCTGAACTAAGACACTTATTAGGTTTTATGGCTTTGTCTTTTTTTTGAAAGTTACTGGTAAAGCACAAGAAAAAAATGTAGTCAGAGGATGAAGTGTGGGTAAGTAGAAGGAGAAGAGAAAATGAGGGTTCTCTTATTATAAGCGTGTTAGCAGAAACCATTACCCTTTCTTATTGCCTCTGAGCTTTCAGGGAAGCTAGAAAGAAAATACCACTAAATCTGCTAATAAATTCACTTTCACTATTAATCTGAATGCATGTTGAAAAATGTAGTGAGGAGTATCAGTGTAAAAGGCTAATCTAGGAATTGTTTCTCTAACAAAGAGAGAGAACTGTGAAACAGTTACATGATGGAGGATGTTGCTAGAGATTTCTAGATCTCTACAGCATGCACCATGAAGAACTGACTTTGGGAATAACTGTTACTGCGCTGTTATTTAAGATGTTCCTGTTCATATTTGCTCAGTTGCTGTTGTGTAATTGCTCAGTGGAGAAATGCCACTCATCATTTTTTCTCTAGTTACTGCAGCTACAACAGGCTTGTGCAAAGAATGATTTAGTTTTTCTTCAAATGATGCTGAAATTTCAACTTAGCTTACTCTTCAGAAGGTGACAGTTCCACAGTTAGCAGTTATTTGTTTTTCTAGTTCATTTCTGGAAGAAATTTCTCCAGATTCCCTGGTTTTAGCAATTACAAGTGCTGTTCCAAAACAGTTTGAAATGCTTGTGAAAATTAAGGGAATTGTAGCTGAAGTTCGGGTAGGCAGGATGTGACTTTTTTTTTCCAGAACATTTTTTGTCCTTGTGTTACAATGTTGTCTTGAGTTCAGCCTCTCAAGGGTACTTACATTAATTACCTCCGATTAGACTAGTGATAGTCGACACAATGGCCTATTGCTGTATAATTTGTATCCCACATGCATTGTAAGTTTTCATGGTCAAGTCTTGCTAACAAGTTAAGCTTCTGTGTGCTGTTGCCAGTTTTAAAGGCTTTTAAACATTGTACCAGAGAAAACATGTTGTCAGTCTCTGCAGAAGCCTCTCCCTGGGTTTGTTCTGTCTCTCAAGTGGCTTAGGGAAGAGCCCTTAATAGATGAGTGACCTTTAACATTTTATTTTCCTTGCGGTTGCTCAGCAATTCTCTGTGAAAGAATTCTACCTGAAGATCATTCCATGGCGCCTTTTCACCTTTCGAGTATGTCCTGGTACAAAGGTGAGTCTTTCCTTGTCGGAAGTCGTTGTGAGTGAGAATCTGTTTTCCTCCCTTTTGGAAAGAAGGGGTTTTTACTAACAGAGCAAAGCTTTGCTTTGTAAAATTCAGACTCTGGAATGCTGTCTCACTGCCTTAATTCTGCTATTATTTGAGTAGGAACTAGTTGTTTTAGTCCTTCCTGCCTTTTGTCCCAGTTTGAGGCAAAAATCATGACTTCTCTTGCATTTGTATTGTTTTCCTCAACCTTGCTAAAATGCTGTGACTGTGCCCACTGAAGCTTGTTGGCTAGGGAGCAGGCATTGAAGCAGACTCCCAACTGGAGTCCACATACTTGGAAGCAGTGTTCTTGTTAACTGCATCTGCATGAGTGAGCAGAAGATCTGAGAGTGCAGATGGTCGTGTTCTGTCTGCTGAATATGCTGTTGGAACACCTCTCCTATGAGGACAGGCTGAGGGAGCTGGGGTTGTTCAGCCTGGAGAAGGCTCTGAGGTGAACTGATAGTGGCCTTTCAGTATCTACAGGAAAAAAAGGGGACAGTCTTTCTAGTGGGGTCTGTGGTAACAGTACAAAGGGAAATTATTTTAAGCTCAAAGAGGGTAGATTTAAGTTAGATATAGGGAAAAAATCTTTTATGGTGAGGGTGGTGAGGCACAGGAACAGGTTGCCTGGTGGTGTGGTTGATGCCCCATTCCTGGAGACTTTCAAGGTGAGGCTGGATAGGGCCCTGGGCCTGATCTAGCTATGTGTGTCCCTGTTCATTGCAGGGGAGCTGGACTTAGATGGCCTGCAGAGGTCCCTTCCAACTCTAAGGATTCTATGGTTCTTTTATCTGCATGATGCTTACCATTTCTTGCATCTTTTTGCTTCTAGTTTTCATACCTTGGTCCTGACCCTGTGCACAAACTACTGACGCTGGTGGTGGATGATGGGATCCAACCCCCTGTGGAGCTCAGCTGCAAGGAGAGGAACATCTTGGCAGCCACTTTCATTCGCTCTCTGCATAAAAACATAGGTAAAAGGGTTGGGAGGTAGGTATAGTAGTTAGGAAGTTAGCACTTGAGTTTGCTAGTTTTGCTTGGCGATGAAGAGTGTCAGCACTGAATGAACTCTGAGAATGCAGTGATTCTTGGAGTCTCGTACTCTGTTGCTGTTGGTGCTTTCAGTGAATATATTTCATTGTGCCAGCTGTTCCTATTCAGTTTGGCTTTCCTGTAATGCTCTTTTAAAGCACACTTGTGAGTATTTGAATGTTAGCAAGAATAACTGCAAACTATCTTTAGAGTTCTGTCCCAAGTGTTGCTGTAACAAACTCATCCTTGGGCTGTAAAGCGGTTAGGCTTAGGAATGCCTTCTAACTGTTCCAAGTGTTGACAGCTCAGACCTGACCCTAACTTTCACTGTTCTCAGGAGGCTCAGAGACCTTCCAGGACAAAGTGAACTTTTTTCAACGAGAACTGCGCCAAGTGCATATGAAGAGACCTCATTCAAAGGTCACTCTGAAGGTCAGCCGTCACTCTCTGCTGGAGTCGGTGAGTGAGTGTAGAGGTCACCTCAGTCAAGTCCAGTGCTTCTTCATCTTGATGCCTAGAGAAATCCAAACTGGCACTTACTAGGGCTTCCACACTAAAAATGATTAGCCCTTTTGCCTGCTGGTGGATGCCAGTAGAAAGCTGGACACTGGAAAAAGAAGAAAATCTTAAGGTAGCTCCTTTGTGTTCAGATCTGGTAACGTGTTGAATGCTGCGTTCTTTCTCTGAAGCCAGTAAGATGCTGTCTGTTTACTTAGTAATGAGGATACTTCAGCTCTGATTAAGAAAAAAAAAAAAAAATTAGAGTAAAGCAGGCTCTGAGAAATGTCTCACATAAATGCTTGCATGGCCTGTAAATGTAGGAATGCTGGTACTCTTGTCCCAGTTTTACACTTGGCCTTGAGGCTCAGAGAGGGAGAGACTGGTCATCTGAACTGGATCTGGGGTCAGAACCTAAGAGTTCCCAAATCCTTGTTTACTCTTTCTTCTGTAGAGATGTATGGTGATTATAAGCTCTCACATGAAGTATTACTGAGCAGCACACATGCATTGATGAGCTTGTAGCCATCAAATATTCTGTGGAGTCCTTGATTTAGTCTTCACTGAAGCTGGTCTGACCTGATATATTCATACAATACATTTCTTAACTGACATTTTAAGTACCATGTAAACAGAGTAGGCAGTCATCCTGACTTATTGTTTCCATGTGTCTTATAACAGAAATGTTGTGAAGATGGAAAAGAACATTTCTGGGGAAAGCAGGACTGGCTGAGATTTCTTTTGATTTATATTCAGTAAATCCATGTTTTGTGTTACTTTTTGCACGTACAAGCTTGCACTGTTTACAAGATTATGTTTCAGTTAATAGCTTGATGCGGAATGACATTAGTCATAGAAATACTGCTATTTTTGGAATTCCTGCACTGTTATTTGCACTGGTGTTACAGTGTAAATACAGTGTAAGACAAAATGAATCCAGTGCCATAATAATAAATATAAGTTCTAATGTACAAGGCTGACAGTCATGAAGAACGTGACCAGTGCTTATCCCAAAGAATTGACTAGTTTGGTGCCTAACCTGTTTGAAGGTGGACTAAGCCAAGGCAAACTGTGTGGTTGAGGACTGCTGTATAGTGGTTTTCCTTTAATTGAAATACATAATTGGGACAAAAGAAGTCCTGGAAGATTGTTACTTTGTTTCATTGTGACTTGTTTTAAAAGTATGAACTCAGTGAACCCTTCAAGCTATTTTCTAACGTTCTCTGAAAGATTCCTTTTTTGAATCTGACTCGTGGGCTGAAAGTGCTTTACAGAAATTGCTCCTACCCACAAGCATTTTAATACTTTAAACAAAACTGCAGCCTTGGGAGGGATACATCTGGGTTGTGCTAAGACTATTGATTTTAAACCTCATACTGGTATTAAGATGAACTAGATTTGTGTGGATAGTGCTTCTCTCCTTCTCTTAATAGAAAATGAGTAATTGACTTCTATGGCTTTCAACAAGTAGGAATTAGACCGCAGGAGTTCCTAGTTCTCAGTTTTGTACGTTAAAGGACTGGACTGTGTTTCCTATGTTCTGTGTAGTTGTCCATCCACGTGTGCAGTATTGGTTACAGGATGCTGAGCAGTAACAGCTGCTGCTATTTTAAATTTATTTTCTTTTTTTTTTTTTTAATTTATTTGCAGTCTTTTAAAGCAACACGAAATTTTTCTGTTTCTGACTGGAGCAAGAACTTTGAAGTGGTTTTTCAAGATGAAGAAGGTGCGTTATCCTGTGACTTTGAGAAGGAAGTAGAGTTCTTAGCCTGAAATTCTGGTTTTGTGTAGTCTCTGTCCTTTGTGGTTTTCTAGCTCTCACCTTCTCATGGATGTTGGTGAATTAACCTTCTGGTACTATCTGTCCCCACTTCAGATAGAGACCTGAGGCTTAAAGTAAAAATGTGTCTATCAGGATTCAGAGAACAGAACCTCCAGTATTCTGGAGTCTCTGTTTACAGCTTTTCTGCTGCAGAGAGCTGTTCATTGAGATGAGTTCTCTCATCAGGTATTACTGAAGTGCATGCATGAAACTCCTGAACTGATGACCCATGGGTAATGACTGAACTTGTTTTGCCTTGTAGCTCTGGACTGGGGAGGTCCACGCAGGGAGTGGTTTGAGCTCATCTGTAAGGCATTATTTGATACCACCAGTCAACTCTTTACCCGCTTTAGCGATAACAACCAGGCCTTGGTGAGTCTGCAGTTTTCTGTACTGAAAATACTGAATTGTCCAAACTCTGTTGGCATGCTGCTGGCTAAATAATGCTGCTGCTAAATTCAGTAAGAAGCGTGCAGCCTTCCCATTTCCTTAGGAGGCCTGCCCAGTCACTTTGGTTGCCTCTCTCAAAGCTTTGCTTAATAATGTGAATCCACTGAAATGTGAAAAACTGGTTGAAAAGCAGAGGGTAGCCACTGCCAGAAAATACGGGGACTCCAAGTGCATAATAACATGCATACAGTTTTAAGATAGGCCGGACAGCTTAATTAACTATGAGCATAGCAAGAAAGCATTTGGACAGTCAACAGGGCCAAGTACCTGCCTCTGGGAGGAATGGAAGAAGGAATCAAGCAGTGAATTGTGTCAATATGGAGAGACGGATCTTGGTGGAGTCTGTAAGAATGGCACATCTGGTATTATCTTAGCTAAGACTATCTGGCTTTTAGTCAGAAATTGTTTTAGTTAGGACAAGCTTAGGCAAACCTTTCAAATCTTGAGCATCAGTAATTTTACCACTATACCAGTCAGCAGGGAAGACGACATTTTTTGGGAAAGAGTAGGTGTTGCGGGAGTGTCTAGATGTTTTATTGGGTCTGAATGTTTTGTAATCCATTTGTGCTTTCAAGCAGCCTCTGACCTGTGAATGTGAAACAATTTATGTTCTTCATAGGTAGGCTCAAGCATCTCATTTCTGTTGCTTGGCTCTGAGGGTTTTACCCTGAAGTTCCTCGGGCACCTAGTGAGATGCAACTTAAACTTTAAGTCTCATAGCTACTAGCTTTGATAGCCTTGTCTGGTACTTGAGTATTTTATTTTACTTCTTTCCAGGTGCATCCAAATCCAGGGCGTCCCACGTATGTACGGCTCAAGCTGTATGAATTTGCAGGCCGCCTAGTAGGAAAGTGTCTTTATGAGTCATCACTGGGAGGTGCTTACAAACAACTGGTGCGAGCTCGTTTCACCCGATCCTTCCTGGCTCAGATCATAGGACTTCGTATGCATTACAAGGTAAAGCTTCCCAGCATTGTCTGAAAGCGTGATCTGGGAAACAGATGAATGTTAGTGTGGTAAAAGCGTATCCAGAATCCTAACTAGCAACATATGTAACTTAAAAAAAAAAAAAAAAAGTCTCTTCTTTCTCATGTTCCTTCCTTCCTTTTCTTCTACTCAGTATTTTGAAACGGATGATCCAGAATTCTATAAATCAAAAGTGTGTTTCATACTGAACAATGATGTGAGTGAGATGGATTTGGTCTTTGCTGAAGAGAAGTATAGTAAAACAGGACAATTGGAGAAGGTGAGAAAGGCAGTTCCTGAAGGTGGGACAGTTCAACCCCTTCCACCTGTACCAGGGGAGGCTGAAAAGTTTGTGCGCCCTAGAAAATGGACCGTGTGCTGGGCATTAGCGGGGGGGGGGGGGGGGGTCATTCTGGTTGGGACTTCAGGCTTGGGGAATGCTTCTGGTCACACTCACAAGTGATCTTCTGTTTCCAGGTGGTTGAACTGGTGACAGGAGGGGCTCAAGTACCAGTAACAAATGAAAATAAAATATTTTATCTGAATCTACTTGCACAATACAGGCTGGCCAATCAGGTTAGAGAGGAGGTGGATCACTTCCTGAAAGGTAACACGCTGTCTAGTCCCCTCTTTTCTGCCTTCACATCCCAAGGGCTAACACCTTCTTGCTCTTCTCTCCTCTTTTCTTCCAGGTCTTAATGAGTTAGTTCCTGAGAACCTACTGGCTATTTTTGATGAAAATGAGCTTGAGGTAATCGCTGCCTTCCTAAGCATGTCTACCCTTACGTTTCCTCCTCTATGACAAATGAAGAGATTTCTGATGTGGAATAATGTCAAAATGTTTCTTTTCTAAGCATTTATAATTTGGACAGTAGCTGTCTTTTTGTTTCCTGAGCTTCTCACTTCGACTGCCGTCTCTTGCCTTTCAGCTGCTTATGTGTGGTACTGGAGATATCAGTGTCTGTGACTTCAAGGCACATGCAGTAGTGGTAGGAGGATCCTGGCACTTCCGTGAGAAGGTAAGCGATAGGGTTTCTACCTCCTGTTTGTTGTTAGCGGTTAGTCCAGCTATAGCAGAAGACAAGTTAAAGTGGAAACAGCTTTGCTTCCTTGGTTGGAAATTCAGCTTCCAGAAAGATGAACAGGAAAATTTGAGTGAAGAATAATACTACAAGCATTATGAAATAATGTTTAATCAAGTACAAGTAGGAAAAAATTAGCAGCAGCAGTCCTTTTTACAAAAAGCCAACAATGTGCTAATTAAGAGCAGTTCAGCAGGGATTTGAAAGGAAGTGGTGGGAATTGCTGCTAGTGGGGATGCTTTAAGATCATGATTGCAGCCCACGTGGAGTGTTTGGAATTCAGTGTTACAGTAGACTACTGATGTAGTAGTCTAAATTTGTACCCTTCAAGTCTTCCTAGTGGGAATGGTATGGGAATGTAAGCTGCTTCGTTTAGAAAAATAATGGAAACTTCTAAAACACCCAAGCAAAAGAGACATGGGAGTACAAGCTACCATCTGTAAGCACTGGAATGGTTTCACCTTCCCGCAGAAGTAGCGGAGGATGTGAAAAAGCAAAAGATGAGCTTAGCGCAAGAAGCAAATGAGCTTCTGTGTTGTACACTTAATAAATTGTCTACACAGATATTTCTAAAAACGAATAATAATGTGGAGGGAAAGCAGAAGTCTTTCTGCCTTAAGGGAAAGAAGTAGTGGGAAGAAGTGTTGTGAGACACCTTTTACTTAAACTGTGTAATCCTTGTCCCTGTCTCATCCTAGTAACAGCAAATTGTTACTGTTATTAGAACATTAGGTTGTGAGATAAATTGACTGATCTTCTTGTGATCTGCTTACAGGTTTATCTGATTTGTTTACCTGACCTGGCTTTACCTTTACTGTTTCCTAACAGGTCATGAGGTGGTTTTGGACTGTGGTCTCTAGTTTCACGCAGGAAGAGCTGGCTAGGCTGCTACAGTTCACAACTGGCTCATCCCAACTGCCTCCAGGAGGGTTTGCTGCACTTTGTCCATCTTTCCAGATCATTGCGGCTCCAACTCACAGTACCTTGCCTACAGCTCACACTTGGTAATTATCCTGGAGTGATAGGACTTCCCTTACTGTGGTTTGGGCATGACGCTGGCTATTTGGCAAGCAGTGTATAATATATAATATGTGGGACACTTGTGTTAACCCATCTAAAATCAGCTGATGGGGATGGCTCTTTTTCGATCTAATCTGAATGGGATTTTTCTTTTTTCTTACAGTTTTAACCAGCTGTGCCTCCCTACCTATGACTCCTATGAAGAAGTGCACAAAATGCTGCAGCTAGCTATCAGTGAGGGTTGTGAAGGCTTTGGCATGCTGTGATTTTCCCTTTCCAGGAGGCCATTTGGCCATTGTTCTTCATGGCAAGAGCCAGGTTCGGTCCCTTAGCTGTTCTCCTTCCCTTCACCTGGGCAATGGGGGCAGAGCAAAGACTCTGTGTAAAGGAACTTGTCATCCAGAAGTTGTCATGTGGCCTTTCTGTATCTCAAATATGTCATCAAGAGTTCATCATTTTCCTTTCCTTCATTCTCCCTTTGGTTCAGTGTGAAACAGCAGAAGGAGTGTGGTGCATTCGTAAAGGAGACACTGCGCAGGATTACCCTGTACACCCATCCATCTGTGGGATGACGTTCATGAGCAGAAGTTGCAGTGAGGTGCAACCAACACGCTGAGCTGCCTTTATTGTAGCTCTCAGGGAAGAAGGGGGAAGGCCAGTGTGGAGCTCTGCTGGAAACCTGGCTCGTAGCAAGCCTTAGTACTTTCCATGTCTTGGCTCAGCTCCCTCACTGATGCACCCCAACAGCTCATCTAACTCAATTACTCAAGGAGGGTGCAGAGTGGTTCCTTCATTCAGCACCTGGCCTAGAGGAGTTTCTTGTTCTCCTTCTCCATCTTGCTCTGGATGCTGTTGTCTGTCACCTGTGCCACAGAGAAAAATGGGCAGTTTCTCCCTCACTGTAGGGAGTAGCCCAAAGGGGAGAGCAGTCTCATCAGAGCACAAGCGCTGGCCCTGACAGTCATTCTGTACTACCTCCACCAGGGTCCAGCAGCAGAAGCGTCCTTCTCCAGCAGCAGCTGGTAAATGAGCCTTTGCAAATGAACTGGAAGAGGAATTTTTCCTCCACTGAATGTCTATGATAGCGATTAATGATGTTGCACAGGAAGCTGTCCCATGCCCTTGCCTTCTTTCTCCTTTGTCAGGAGAGGGGGCATGGGCATGACTGTAATCCCTTATTGCTGAGCACCAATGCCTATCCCACGTTCACCTTCAGGGTATATATGTTATATAAGAACAGTGACAGGTCAGTAAGCAGCTACGATATATGTCGGTCTTGTGTTTGTTGTTGGGGTGACAGCTCTGGGCAGAATGCCGTACCTCTGCCCCAGCATCCCCCAGGGTCTTGGTTTCTACCTCTGTCATGCAGCAGCCTGAAGCTTCTCTTTCTTTACTGCATTTCAGGAAGGGTTTCCAGAGGGTTGTTGGTGCCTGGAGAGCAGCTGGCTTTTTGTCCTCCCAATCTTCCTGCCTGCTCTTTCTTGAGCTCTCCTTTCCTGCTGCTCCATTCAGGGCTGCTGGCTTTCCAGCAAAAAAATGTTAATTAGAACTTCATTCAAATGGTCACTCAACAGCCTGCATGATAGTGTATTGCACTCACCACTGTATGACGTGTGGGGAGAGGAGTGCACAGACCAGCATGATTGGGTTGTGTTAGGTTGGCAGTTTCTTCAGCCCTTCTTAAGGAAAAAGAGGGAAAAGGAGTCTGTGAATGTTTGTAGGTTCTTCAGTGAAGCAAAATTTTTGAAGATGTTTTAAGTGCTCAACAGTCTCTTAGTTCAGGTCAGGAGACGCAGGCATGCTGCACTGCTGCTGCCTGCAATTTAAGCTTTCACTGGATTATGGAATGGCTGGATTTCTTCCAGAGCGAAGTCTCAAACTGGCACCCCTGAGCTAACTTTAGAACACTGTATTAAATAAAAAGTCACATCATCCTCCTTAACCCCCCTTTTATCCTCGAGCTGATCCAGGCGTATTTCTGCACAGTATGGATTATTTTTTTATTTAGGTAAGTGTATGCTTTTTTCGGTGTACCGTAGTTGAATTGACTGGGAATCTGAGGAA
Organism: Alectoris magna; assembly: GCA_030625065.1. NCBI lineage: Eukaryota > Metazoa > Chordata > Aves > Galliformes > Phasianidae > Alectoris > Alectoris magna. The sequence goes on from CM060565.1 coordinate 22,188,013, forward strand.
ATGTTCCACATCTAGAGGATGTTATTAGTAAGGCAGCATCTTAACTATTCTTGGGCTGCACAGAAAGAAACAAGCCATTTTGGTGCCAAAAAACAGCAAGGCGAGCATTGAGTCTACTCAGGGGGATTTATTTGCCTTGTGAATTCATTCTGCCATGGGCGCTGAGGTGCTAGGAGATTGCCAGCTTGAGAGATTGCCACCACTGTGCTCTGACAGATCACTGCAGTAGGATCTGGACTCCCTTTTTAGTGCAGGCTTCTTTTTGCAAGGTCCTGACCTTTGGATAGAGAATGCGGTACTAGTTTTGTTTATGCCGTGGATGGCTTCCGTGGTCACCACAATTGTGGTTGTGTTCTCTGTGCCACCACTTCACTGCTTTCTCTATGGACCGAGAGAAGGTGGCTGTGCTTGGCTTAACTCCTGTTTGTTGGGAGGTGAGCCCAGTGCTCTTCCCACATTGCAGCCTTGTCTTGCAGTCTCACCTGTTGAGAATGTTTCCAGCATTGTAGCTGTGGACCAGGTCTGCCAATGACATCTTCCTCAGGAATTCTCCCTTCTTCTACTGAGCTAGACTGCTTGGACTCCAAGGGCAAAGTAGCTGGACACTGGGCGCTCTTTCTCTGCTGGAAGGAGTTCCTAAAATCTTACTGCATTGCAGCCGGCATCCCATGCTTCTCAGAAGCTATACAGAGCCAAGGAATTTCTTCTCAACACAAGCGCAGGCAGAACTGTGATGGGTGCAGGTACTCTTAGTCAAATAAACCCGTTTCCATTGTTGACATAGGCCCCTAGTTGGTTCCGTGTTCCTGGGATCCGTCACAGTGTTTCTAATCTTGTCTCTAGCTTTATACTCTTTTCCAAAGTGTTCACTTTTTATGCTGCCCTTAACACTGGCAGCAGGGATGCGCTCTGGTTACCTGTACTATATGTTTCTTCTGACAGAAGCTTGTTAACTTTTCTTTTTATTCTTATTTATTCCCTACTTACTAGAGGCACTTGTGTAGAAAGTTTTAGGACCCTGGTGCCATGTCAGACAGTTCCATGTTTCCTGAAGTTGCTTTGAGGTGCAGAGGGTCTGGCTTCAGCCTGAAACTGCAGACCATGTTGCATGTTTTTAGAAACCAGGAGCTGTGGATGATACAGATCAAATCCTAGTTCTCTCTGTTGAAGTTCTGGCAGAGCTCAGCCAAAATTTGGAAGCCTGTGGTTGTAGTAGCTGATTTTGTAAATAGTTTGTACAATAAATAAAATATTTTAAAAATGCTGCCTTCTCACTCTGTGTTCTTTTGGGGCTGGCAGAGGTAACCAAGCTGGTTATTGCTGTCTGTGGATGAGGAGCCACTTGGGGTCTCCCAGTGTCTCACTGAGGCCTAGTGTGGGGGGGAAAGCGCGATCTCTACCTGTGGCTTGCAGGTGCCTGACTGAACCCGGGAGCTGTGAGATCCTAGGAGGAGACTGCTCTGCTTCAGGGCTTGCAGCCTGCTGTGGGGTTCCCAGAAAATGGACAGAAGTAGCTGGTAAACCCAGAATGTAGTGTAAGGAGTCTGTTATGTGAGTTAAGAATGCAGTTGGTGCAATTAGTGGTTAACTCACTGTGTAGTATCTGACTTCCCCTGAGCTACGGGTCTTGGCACTGCTCGTGCTTCATTGTATTGTCCAAGATGGTCTGCTGAAGTCAGGGAAAGAGAAGCTCTTTGAGACTTGTGTGTGTTTTTATGTTGTATCTATCCTGCAAGCATCCTACTGGATGACTTCAGCATGAAGTAGATCCTAATGTTTCTGCCCCTTACCTCAGGATGTGTACTCTCCTGGCCACCAGTTTACCTTGATGGTGTCGTGGAGAGGGAGCAGTGACAATGACTTGCTGCTGGATCTACAGCCATTTGGTTTGGCATGTACTTGGGCCTGTGCCCTTCTTGCTGGAATCTGCACGCCTCAGCATGTGTCTTCAGTAACAGCAACTGTCTGTCTGACGGCTTGGAGTCCTTGGTTCCACATGTGGCCATTTGAACTGAGATGTGTCGAGGTAGTTGTGGCATTGTCAATGGCTTTTGTGCACTCAGTTCCACTGCTAAGCTTTTCTTGGCTTAGTTGTTGAACAGCTGATAAGGATTTTCTTCAGATACCTGAATGAGTGAAGCACGTGGGGAAACGATGCTTTATTTGGGTATATATTTCTTCTCTCTTTCATAACATTATGGCTGAATCTGTTGGTTAAACCAAGCAGTAACTCCTTGTTCCCAAAGTGAATATGTATGTTTTTGGCTATTCTGTGTCTGACTTGCCTCACATGTGGGAGCAGAAAAGGTCTGAGTATGTGATTATGGGAATTGTAAAAGAGAGAAACTTATGGGAGACCCTGAAGTCCACAAGAACCTCAGTCTGTCTTGGCATGAACCTTCTGGTACCAAATCTGTGATTTTACAATTTTCTTTTTAAGCTTTCTCCTTGTTTGTGCTTTTATTTTATTTATTTTTTTCCATTGAATGCGTGAGAAACACTAATCCCAGCTCTCAGGAGCATGGAATTTGATTGTAGGAGGGAGGTGTTGCTGCATGAATGTGTTCATTTTTAAACATAATTTGCTATAACCCTTTTTTTTTTTTCTTCTGCAGTAAAACAAAACAGCTGTAGCTGAAGTTCACCCAAAATTCCCAACCAGTCTTTCCCCGCTACCCTTCAGCAGCGATGGCGTGCTACAGCATACGCTGGGCTGGAAGTGGGAAGTGAGGCTGAGCGCCAAGCTGCTCTCAGGGTAAAGCTGCAGTGAATACAGGCAGAGGAAGCAGAACTCTCGCACCAGATGAGGGATGGAGAAACAAGAATTGGCCTAAAGCTGCTCCAGGGCTTTCTAGAAGGCACGTGAAGGCCAGAGTAAGTTTGGGTAGTTTTTTGGGGAGTGACTCTATGGTGGCCAAAACCACATTCTTCCCTTCCTCTTGAGACAGCCCTCTGATAAGCTGTGAGAAGCGTGCTGGCCCATACCCATCCCTTAATTTAGAGATTTATGCTAACATAATGCTGAAGCCCTGTAAACTGATGCAATTTTCCGAATAATGTTAGAAATCTCATCTCTTAGCAGAACGAGCAGCTGCTTGGGGCTCTTGTGCTGCAGTAGCCCAAGCGTGGGGTTGCCTCGAGTTTCAGCACAGCCACTTACTGCAGCAGATGAAGAAACATGGGGAAATACAACGCTCTCCAGTTCTCTTAGAGGATGAAACCAGCTCTGAGAGGTTCAGCTGTGTCTGGAGAGGCACTTTGCTGGTTAGGGGCTGGCTCAGGTTTGTGGAAGCCTTCACTGCTGGTGTGGAACAGCTCCAGATCCCTGCTTAGGAAGAACTGGCAGCCTCCTTCCCTTTTGCCTGTACTTAGAGCAGTGATATGTAGCGTTCCCGCTCCTGGGCCTTTGGAATAACTTGCCCTGTGCTATTACCAATTGTTGAAACTAAAAATTACTGTACAGAAATGTCACCTTTTTGTCTATCGAGCAGGAGAGAGGTGCAGCTGCGTGGCCGCCAGGGGGGGGCCGACAGCCAGCCGGAGCCTGGCGGGACCAGGGTTGGGGCCGACTTCGGATCTCCTGAAACCCTGCACGTTGGGGTGCTCTTTCCTTTTTTCTCCTCCCCCCCCCCCCCCTTCCCCCCCTTCTTTCTGTTTGTTTGTTTGTTTGCGTTTTCTTCATAATTTTCTTTCTCTGCTTCTAACCCTCAAATTGGAGCATGTGAGAAGTTAGCATCCAGGAAGCATCCCCTTGCTCAGCACAAGTGCCTGTTGCGCTCTCTCCCTTGCCCTGTTGTTTTCCAGCAGGCAGTGCATTAAAAATGCATGAGAGGAAGTTGGATTTACATGTGTACATTAACCTGCAGCACGCCCTTGGGAGGCTCAGGACAAATAGCTCAGTAAGAATAATGTGCTTGATAGGAACAAACAACAGCAGTAATGCTAACCAGATCAGATGTGTTCCCTTGGGATGTGAGACACAGATTAGTCATCGCTTTGAGAGTGGAGAGGGAATTTTAACGTGTGGACCAGCAAAGTGCAGTTGAGCTCATGCACAGAGAACTGATTTTCTCCTTTTAGGGCCCGCTATAATTAAATGGACTTTTTTTTTTTTTTAATCAACTGCAGGCATCACCAGCTTCTCTGGGGAGTCAGTCTGCATTTCTCCAACTGCATGCTCATCTCTGCTCTTCAGGCGCTGGGTTCAGCACTCAAGGCTTGAGAGCGTGTGAGGGATTGGCAAGAAGTCTGCATTCTGCTACAGACTGAGGTGTAAAGGAAAAGTTTATAAAAGAGGAGAGGTGCAGAACAAACATGCAGCTCTACTAACTCCCTTGTCAAACAGGGACAAAGTGACAGCCAGCAGGGACTACAAAGCAGTGAGCACATGGGCAAGCAGAGCTGTCTGCTCCATGGATGGATGAAGGAAAGGGAAAATGTTTCTCCTTGTCCCTCCTAGGGGAGGGTTAGTGTAACAGGGATATGAGTAATGAAATCGGCCATGGCTAAATGAGATTTAAAGCAAACATTCCTGCTATAGACCAGGCTCTGCCTCTGATGGGCAGGGGTTAAAGCAGCTTTCTCCCTCTTTCCTCTCAACTTCCTCACAGCCTGGTGCAGGATGCAAACCTGGAGGAGTGTTTGGCAGCTGGTGGCTTTAGGCAGGAAGAGGAAGGCGGAATCTGCTTCAACCCTGTCACAGTTCTCAAACTAATTAGGTCTGAGCTAATTTAATATTTGGATAGGGAACAAATAGGCACCTTCTTCATAGAACTGGGTGTTAACAACTTTCCAGAACTCCACTGCCCTTGGGGAAAGGCCATCAGCAGCATCCACCTCACCTTTATCTCCCCCTGCATCTCATCCCCTGTCCTGTTCTCTTCCTCCGTTGCTTCTTCTCTGCCCTGTGTGCTGGTGTGGCCCTGGGGAAGACAAAGTGCACCAGTCCTGTCTAGTTTGGCTATCTCCCTTCTCCAGCCACTTGCACTGGGAGGGCTCCCTCCCCAGCTTTTCTGGCTGTCTCTTGCCTTTCTCATCAGTCATGGTCACTTGCCCTGGCAATGTTTGGCAGGGGCTCTACCCTGGCATAGTGAGCAACCGGGGTCAGCTGTCAGCCTCTGGGCCACGAGCCTAATGCAATGGAACAGATGGAGGTATTTTTTCCAACTTTTCCCTGGGCAGCGGGATTAAAGTCTCTGTTCTCAGCCGGGGTTCCCAGCACAGTCACTTCCCCCTATGTTATACAACACCCTATTAAGGTGAACAGCACAAACATGTTCAGTGGGATCCCTTCCCCCTACTCTGGAAGGCCAAAGAACAAGGGCAAGGGAGGTTTCTGAAGGCTGAGGGGCTGCCTCTGGTTCAGGACACCTGAGGTAATGCTGCCCAGGTATCCCTTGTGGAAGTGCCCTGCCACTCTCTGCCCAGACCCATCCCTGTGGTGCCAGGGCTGAGGGAGAAAATGGTGGGTAACAGAGCAGTGGGGCCATGTCCTAGTTGATCCATCAGGCTGTGCATAGACTTGAGTGGATATAAGGGGAGATAAATTTGTGTGGCAGCATCACACCAGCCTTGGTATCCCTGCCTGTGAGTGCGTGCATGCATGTAGCCTGTTTGGAGATGGCTGCAGGCAGCCTTGGTGAGGGAAAACCTCTCAGCAGGATGAGAGCACATGCATGGAATGAGGATCTGCTGCCTCTGTGCACCAATTATTTGCTTTATTGACAGAAGACCATAAATGAACAAGGGAATTAATTAGGCCTGCAGCAGGCCAGGCTGAATGCCTGCAGTGCTGAGAAGGCTGGAGCTGGTTCAAAGGCACGGGGGAGCTGACAGCCCGGAGCTCTGTGTAGCAAACAAAGGTGCTGCTGGTTCTGCTCCCGGGGAGTGCTGTGAAAAGTGCCTCTGACCAGAAGGACGGTCTGCAGGAGGGAGAGGGATCACTTGCTGGCATCATCTGTTTGTTCAAGACTCGCCTGAAGGACATAAGCAGCTTGTTAATTCACTCTGTGTCCAGCTGCAGGCTCAGGCCCTGCAGGAGAGCCTCAGAGCAGTGTGTGTGGCTGTGAGCCAGCTCCCACAGCCCGGGTACTTCTCATGTGCTGGGCTGGGGCACACTGCAGCTGTCTGGCCCGGCTCTAGGAAAGTGCTCGCAGCAGGGCCTTTCCATCTGTCTTGGCCTAAGGGTGACCCTTGCAAACCTCCTCTCCCTGTGGTCGCCTCAGCAGATGGTGGGAAAGCAGAGGAAAGGAGGAGTAGTAGAAGCTACAGTGGTAGGAGGGCCTGGCCCAATGGTACCTCTTGCCCTGACACTCAATGTATATTTGTTTTTCAACCACCCAATTTCATCTGCCCCATGAGCTACAGCCTCCTTGTGCCCCTTCCCACCCCTCTGAGCACCTCATGCTCCAGCCTCTGGATCCCCGTGAAGGCTGTGGAGGTGTCCAGGTAGAACCCAGCTCCACAGGCAGAGCAGAATGGGGAGCTCGGCCCAGCAAGAGTTGAGGAATGCTAATGTTCTAGATGACGTGTTGGTGCAGTCTTGGAACCTGTGAGTTTGCTTTGGGCAGCTGATCTTTTGATTCTCCCCTGTGAAAGAGTCTGCTTTGGGAGGAATGCAGGGAGTTATTTCCTCACCTGTAACTGTAGGAGCTCAAGGATGTGGAGTAAGGCACTTGGTCCACTGTTGGGGAAGCTTCGGTTCAGTGAGGATGTTCAGGACAGCTGAGTTGTGTATCACCCACAAGGCTGCACCAGCTGCTCTACAGTCAGAACTCAAACCAGCACCAGACTTGATCCTGGTTCCAGACTTTTCCTTCGCCTCATTTGTTAGCGGCTTCGGATGCAAATCCTGTGGCCAGTACACAAAGGCCTAGCTAGCGTGCAGGGCTCCTGTCCAGCTGCCCTCCTCCTCCTCCCAGCAGACTTGGCTGGATGCAAGCACTGCAGAGGGCTAGGAGGGAATTTAAGGAGTAGGCAGGTCACAGGCCTTAGTGCTGTCATGCTGTCTCTCCAGGTGGCAGCAGTGGCTGACTCGGACAGAGGAGAGTCCTTCCCAATACACTACTCAGACAGATGTGTTTCAGCACAACACAGAGGTGTAAGGTTTGCTTTGCTGAGACAACTCACCCTCCTTGTGTTCTGTGCAATGCTGATTGCTCAAGCGAGATGACCTTACCTCCTGCAAAACAGCTTGTCAGGTAGTGTGGACAAGGGGCAAGAAACAGCCCAAAAAAAGAATAGCAGGATGGTGGTGAGAAACTTGGAAAGGTCATCAGGCCCTTGCAAATGCAAAGATATCTGGGGGCCATGAAGAGGGCCTCTACTGTAATGTTTGGTACTGTGCCCAGCCTGAAACTCTCGCACCATTTTGCAGGCTGGACCAGTGTTGGACTCTGGCTTGTTTGGCTGGATGGAAGCACTTGTCGTTGTGTCCTGAGTACTGTATTGTGCCACCCTTTAATTCCTCCAACAAGGTGTTGCAAGTAGATATGCATGTCTTGTAGCTATACTTTGGATTTGGATCCGCCTCCGGAGACAGGTGGTGATAAGTGTTAAGAGCTGTTTAGGTCCCTAACTGCTGTTTCTAAATTGGTTTCCAGCAAGAGCAGAAGATGGGAGTGTGGGGAAGCAGCTGCTTCCCCTGCTGGAAGCATCCTGAGGGGTATGGGAGGAGCTCCAAGTTCACCATGCCCTCTCAGCAGCTGGGTTAATGGCCAGGCTGAGGCTGCTGGTAGCATTTTCTAACAGCAGTTAACTGGGTTTGCCCTTGTTCAGTGCCTGCTCCTGGGATTTTGCAAGTCAGCTGTAAGGGCAGGTTTGGGTCTGTCCAGGCAGTTCCCCTGCGGAAAGAGGCTGCTGTGATTAACGATCAGTGATGAATGAGGGGGAAAGGGGTAAGAGAAGAGACCTGCCAAAGCTTTGACTTCACTGAGGGCAAAGGTTCAGTCTGCTTTGGATCTGCCGATGGGAGGGAAAGGCGCGTCCAGGTCCTCAGCCAGCTAGGGTGTTAACAAGCGAGAGGTGAGCCTGGGTGATTAGGATGTCCACGGCTGCATTTCATAAATCAGGATTTGAGTGCCAGAAAAAGTCTCCAGGGAAACGAAATGTCTAAGTGTCATCAGCTCTGCAGAGAGATAATTAGAACCAGAAAAGCACCAGGAGTTAAAATGGTACAGATCAGTGAAAACAGGCTTGTGGGATTGGGATCCTCGTGGATTTGCACTGTCTGTAGGCTGAGCAGGAGGGAGGAAGGGATGGCCATAGGGGAGTTAGGGTGTTTATGGAGGAGTCATAGGGGTTAGTCCTCCTCGATCTTGGAGAAAATCAGCTCTGATAGAGGGAAGTTTTCCAGCCAAATGAGATCCCCTGCTCATTCAGATACCTTGAACAGAATGCAAGAAACAGAGAAAAATGGTATGGGCCAGATTCACTATTACTCTGTTTGCTCAGTCAGTGGAGGGAGGAGGACCCCATCCTTTCGCTCTGAGCCTCTGTGAATTGATAAACCACAGCCATGTAACTTGGGAGTCAGCATCTTCCTGGTGCAGCCCTGGTGGGATTGGAGCCAGGATTTGTGTGGGCCTTTAGACTGAATAGAGTCATAGTTGAGGTACAACTTCCCCAAAAGAGGCACCAGTATCTCCTCCAGCTGTGACCAAACCCACTGTGACCAGAATGCCAACAGCCTCCTGGCCTAGAGGTTAGATGAGAGTGAATCATGCAGCAGAAGGTTGCCCCATCTATGAAGATGTTCAGAACTCAACCAGAGACAGCCCTGAGCACCCTGTTCTGGCTGACCCCACTCTGAGGACAGGTGTGACCAGATCATCTTCTGAGATCCTGTCCCACCTCCAACAAATATGTGAATGTGGTAGAGCACCAGACTGTGCAGGGCCATGGCTGAGGCTGGCTAAGGCAGCAGGAGCACTCTCAGACTTGCCGTGGTGCTGCTGGAAGGCTCCTGTGCTGTGCAGACAGGCTCAGAACTGAGCTGCTGCAACACATTCACCTCCAGGCACCGTAGTGGTGAGGCTGTTCTGTGCCCAGGTGTCCCTGGAGGAGGCAAGGCTGTGAAGCAACCCATGGAAGTTAAGCATCAAAAGCCACATGAGCGTCAGGTGTGAAGCCTGACCAGCTGGTGGTAATGGTAGAGTTCTTTTGCAAAACAGCAATGAAGTGTCTGGGGATGTTTTGTTTTTCTAGCTGCCTTGTTGCTGCCCCAAAGGTTTGTGGTAAAGGACACATGTTCATGTCTCCTGTTGTACCTGCTTGTCCTCAAGTGCTTGACAGCACTGTTCCCATCTCCAAATGAGCTCCTTGTTGTCTGTGTAATCTCTGCCTGGACTAAGTGGCAAAAGGTGAATCCTCAGCTTATGGGAAGAGCACACTTGACCTCTGCCTCCTCAGAGCTGCACTCTCCCTAGGGAGGAAGTGTTGGCTCAGCCCTGAACAAAGCACTGGCTGTGATGAGTGAGACTTTCTTGCCCTAGCAGTGTGGGGTTGGGCCAGGGGTCAGATCTATGCTGCAATGAGAAGGAAGAGACAGAAGACCCAGTGACCTGGAAGCTTAGAAGTAGCCAGCTCAACTTACAGAGAAATGTGAAGCTGCATGAACCCCTCCATCGGCAGAAATACACTGTCTGGGCAGATGGTCCCACTGGCACAGCTAGATACGAATTTTCTTGACAAGATCCACATGATTTTTTTTTCCTATTTTCCAACCCATCCTCCTCTGTTGTGTCTTGCAGTGCTTCTTGCCCTGAATTGCTGCTGCATCTTTGCAGGTTCTCCAAGTCCCATGGAAGACATCATTGGTAGTAAACTGTGCCCTTGTATTGGCTTAAGACAATGCTACTTGTGCTCAGTAGTAGGTGCAACTAAACACATCCATTTTGCCTAAGCACTGGTATGCATGCCACTCTCAACTTAATTCAGAATTCTCCTGCACTATGCCCTTTGTTTCAATACAGCCTGGCTCGCTCCAGTGCCACAGGCCCCAGCAAGGATGTGGGCAAACAAGGTGGGTGTGTAGAATGGTCTCTTGTCCTGAGGGCCAAAGCTGGGTGCTTTATCTGAGACGGCAGAAGAAATTTGTATCAGAGCCAGACTGAACTCTGGTCCCAGTCTTAGCGCCCTGGGGCACTGTTCTCAGCCCCATTATCATGGGCTCGGTTTAGAAGCTGTCAGCTCTCTCTGTGCTGATGCTCTTACATTAGTTCCCCTGAGTCAGGATGCATTTCTTTCCAGCCCTTTTTGGGATCTCTGCAGCCCCAGATCTGGTCTCTTAAAGTGAATACATAAGGATGAAGAATTTGACTGAATGCAAATTGCTATAGAAGTGCATTTGCACCTCTGTCAGGGAAGGTACGGTACCTGAAGTTATGGTGTTACCTCTGGCCTTCCCATTTGTGTTCCTCCCCAGTCTCTTCCACCGAAGTGTTCTGAACTTGGAACTACTTCGAATTGGTGCCTCTAAAGAATAGATATGCTTGTAGTCAACAGCAAAAGAAGTGAAGGTTCTGGTCCAGCTTGAAAGTAATGTCTCTTTTTGTGTCATTTATTCCTGTAGATATCTGCGCAGAGCTCAGCCATGGAGGAAGTGAAGTGGTCTCCCCTTCAGGGGGGGCAGTCCAGAAGGGAGCAGAGCAGTGAGCACTGCAAGATGAGAGCATTGCCTTAACTGCAGGTGAACCAGGAAACAGAAGGTGAGTGCAAACTACAGAATCTGCCAGCTGCCAGCCAAGCTGCTGCTGGGTGCCAGTCAGGGAAAGAGTGGTTTTTGGGAGTACATCTGTACCTAGTGTCACTGGGAGAAGGTTTGCTCATGAGCTGCTGTGAGCTCAAACCTGGGACATCCATTGGTCTTGTGGAAAGCAACAGCTACTGAGCAACCCAAGCAGACCTCCTGCTCTGGCAGCTTACAGGTCTTCTGCACCTCTCGTCTCCATGTCCTTCATGCTCCTAAGTATTAGCTGTGCTTCTGTTGGCAAGGGATGGCTGGGAAGACAACCAAATCAGTGTTTTAAGATGCATTTATGTGGGAGGTCTGTTATGAGCATGGGTGTGAGAGATGCACATCTGAGAAACTCATACAACAGCAGGGCTGTGCACGTGAAGTGGCTCAGGGCAGTGGGCCACGATCCCTGCTCACATCTGCGTGGTGCTGACAAACCCATTAGTGGCAGTGCTACACTGCTGGGAGTCCTGGAGGTTGCCGACGGCCACGTCTGGCGCAGGACAGAGCAGTCGGAGCACATTCTTGCACATGATGCAGAGCAGCTCCATGGCCACCAATATGAGCACAATGTTTTGGGGAGCTGCTGGCCCAGGGCCGTGATGGGTGCGCTGCATCAGTGGGCTCGGGGGTGGGAAGGGCGCTGGTTTTCCCTTCCCCGCTCCCCTCTGAGAGCCTCACTGACATGGCTTCCTGAAGCAGCGCTGTCAGGAAGAGGCATTTTGGGTTTTCAGGGACACGTGCATTTGTGTGGCTCGGCCTGGCCTGTGCAGAGCGTGAGAAGGGTGCTGAACCATCCGCCCAGGCCAGCTGCTTCCTCCAGTAGAGCACTGAGACAGAGCCGCTGCCATACCCAGACTGTTTGGAAACATGTTGATAAACTTCCAAGCGTCTATTTCACAATCCAGATGTGCTCGCCTTGGCTGTAAACCCTCATCTGAAGAACAGGTGTGCTATAATGTTTCTAGCAGTGGCCCCAAAGCCAGCTGGAGGCTCGAGCTGAGCAGGGGCCAAGGGGCTGGTGCCATATAGGATATGGATGCCGGGGCAGGGACAGGTGAGGCAGAGAGCTGTAGGTCAGCCGTAGTTCATAACAACTGGAGTCAGACTGAGGGAAGAGGGGGCTGTGCCACAATGTCCCATAGCCCTCAGCTGCTACTCGGCAGCACTGGAGCCAGCTCGGGAGAAGTTGCCTCGGCTGTACGGGCAAGCATCTGCAGGGTGCACCAGCCCTACATTTATTTCCTTGTTAAAACAATGAGGAATGGGAGTTTATTTCTGGTGAGAGCCCGCACCCAGCTGCGGCTCCATAAGCGTGTGCCACACCTCTGTGCTGGTGGGTGACAGCGGGCAGCTGGTGAGGGCGGCTCTCACAGCTCTGGTGTCAGCAGAGAGCTGGATTCCCAGCCTGTGAAGTCATAGCTGGGAAACTGGGTACTCAGCCTAATCCCAATAATTACCCAATGGGACTGTAAAGTGTAAATGAACTAGCCATTGCCTGGTGACTGACTACTTGAGTTCCAACACACACCACCTTATCATTGTCACTTTTTGCAGCTCTCTAAGATTCACTTACTATTGAGACATTTAACATTCACTTGAAATTATAGTATTGTAACAAACTGAAATCACAGCTCTTCCAGCTCCCAAACTGGAAGGAAAGCACCTAAAATTCGGTGCTATTTTGGGATGACAGAATAATTAAGCAAAAATACAAATGCGACATCAGCCATTCCGGGGTCTGCAGGACTGCCACCAGTTTTCTCCTGAAAGACAAAGCTGCTGCGCTGAAGGACTTCTAGTCTGAGTTCCCTATGCCTTTAGCAGTGGAGTGTTGTAAAGGAGGACCAAAACCTCAAAGGAAACGAAAGTCATAGCTTTTTAGGAAAACTACTTTGAAATCAGATGCAGGAATTAAATGACTTTAATCCCAAGCACTCAGTAGAATTCAAAGCTTGATTGCAGGCGTGTTTGTTTGTTTGTATCTGGTCCTTTTGATGTGCTGAGAAAATGCAGTGCTGTTGAGAGAAGTTCCGTATGGCAGGATGTTCTCAGAATGAGCTCCTTCAGCACTGTCTGGCATTATCTTGTTTCTTCTGTCCAATGACGGCATTGTGGTACCTTGCTTGGATCTGTCTTTTACTTCTTTCAGGTCATGGGCTTCTTGGAAGCACTGCCCTTGTGGTGGTCCCAGCTGCCAAGAAGTGAAGCTTTCTGCTGAGGATAACAGCCCATCATCCTGATCTCCTCAGGTTGTCCAGCGTGTGACAACCTGCCTCTGGAAAAGCTTCTTCTCATTCTTACTTTCCATTCCTCTCTTCCTGAAAGGCATCGACTGCATGCTCTGCTTGAAGCCCTGTGGGGCGGATGCCCTGAGCAGCCTCGCTCCTTTGAGGAAGGTGTGATGTTGGGCTTCTGGCCGGGGCTGTCCAGTCTGTAGGTCACCTCTCCCTGCCACGTGCAGCTCCAGCCACAGGTATGAGGAGGCAGAGAAGCCAGCCCCAGCCTCTTGGGGAGAGGGGAGGCCGCAGTCAGATCATTGCAAACAGGACTTCATTAATTATAGATGGACAGGTTCCCCTGAGCTGCTGTAGCTCTGCATGAGTCACATTCTAGCTGAGTTTTCTCTCTCTGTTTTTTTTCTTCTGTCTCTTGAAGGGTTGTTGTTGAAGGGTTGAAATACTGTGATGGATAAATAAGGAGCCAGCTGTGCTCTGCAGCCAGCCCCACCAGAGCCTTTCTGCAGCAGCAGCAGCCCACGGCAGTCTCCTCTCTGCCTCACTCTTCACTCCCTTCCCCTGGGTTCTGCCATCTGTTCCCACTCTCCAGGTTTCTTCGCCCTCACAGTGGCATATATTGCTCTCATGTTGTAAGCTCCTTTCCAGCATGTGGTCTCAGCCCTCAGTAATGCATGGACGTATGTTCATACAACAGCATGACCAAAGGGCCCAGTTGTAGGACACCCACTTGGTTTGTCTGTGCCTCCTTCTTTCATCTTGGAGACAGCCCTGGTTAGACAAAAGGAGGAGGAGCAACAAACCCAGCAAACCTTGGCTTTCTGTTAGGAGCTGCCAGACAGTTTTTGTTCTGATTTCTGACAATATGCTGGTCTTCTCCTCACAAAAGGAGGTTGGGATGTGTCCTGGGGCTCTGAAGGATGGACATATCAAGAACGGATGGAGGTGACTGGAGGCCAGCATGAGTGTCTGGACAGAGCTGTTCCCAAAACCCGCCTTGCAGCTTGTCAGTCCGTTGGGAACACCTCCTTCCCTGGGCATCCTGTCAGTGTGAATGCTGAACTCCATGTCTCATGGCAAGGTTGCCAAGGTTTGGAGTGGTGTCTCTGGAGGCTTTGCTGGCCAGGCTTTCAAGTCCAGAAACTGCTTTTCTTGCTTCCTCAATGTCCTTAATTTCAGAGGTGCCCTCCAGAGATGCTTGAATTGCTGCCTGGAAGCTGTTTCTCCATCCAGCTTCCCAGGGCTACTGTGCCCTTGCCCCTTGAGGTGACTCTTTTCAGAGGCTGTGACTTACATCTCCAAAAGACTGGCTGTGCACCCTAATTTGTGAACTTTGGGGACTGGTTGGCCTTCTCCTGCATCTCAGCCTTCAGCTGAGGGAATGCTCCTTCTTAACCCATGAGCACCCATAACCCATTCAGGCAGCTCCTGAATCCATGGAATGTGTCCCCATCTGCAGTGCGTTAGGGGTCCACTCACAGTGGAGGAAGAAGCACATGTGGGTTGTGAACCCTTCAGAAGAGGAAGAAAACAAGCTAATTAATCTGAGGGATGTGGCGCCAGGAGCTACATCTGTGGGCCAACTGGCCCTGGAAGCATAGTTCCTAGGTGCTACCCAGCCAAGGGGGTGTTGCAGAGGTAATGGGGACATGAAGGGTGGAAGAATGAGGATGCAAGGGGTCCAGGCACAGAGGGACCCCTACTCCCTATTCTTTGAGAGGGCTGAAGAACTGACTCTCAGCCATCCCTCCAGGATACAGACCATCTTTTCCCACTCAGCCTCTTTCACCAGGCTCCGTGACTTTGATTATCAGCTGCCCAAGCACTCCTGTTTCTCCACCATAATGGTGGTGGGAAGGATAGGCCATGTTGGCAGCATGGTGCACCCTTGCTCCTCTTCTCTTCAGGTCCCAGTGAGCCTCTTCCTTTCCACTCTAGCCGCAAGGGCTGCCTCGTTCCCCCTGGTATGCTGCTGGCCATGGTAACTGTGAACTTGGGGAGGTGCCACGTCTCCATCTGACCTTGGCCTCTCCTTTGGTGCTGTCTTAGCACCAGGAGGTGGATGTGGTGCTTCTGCTTTGCCCACCTGCAGCTCGCTCTCCTGGACCATGCTCTCTGTTGTTGAACTCCACTCACCACCCTCCCCTGCTGCTAATCTCTCTTCCCAGGCGTGGGTTTGATCTCGGCGGCGAGCCGCCCGACCGGCCACTCTCTGTCTGCGTGAGTTCCTGAGAAATGAGGTATTTCATGTTTGTCTGCTGAGCCCCCGCTGAGCAGTGTGCTGCAGCCCAACTTGCAGCTCTCCACGCACCCCGCGCTTCCCAATTTCTGACTCATTTTCAGGAAGAGCTAAATGCAAGGCAATCCTGTGCCTGTGCATTGCCCCTGGCTCACCTGCATTGGGGCTGACTTTGCTCCCTGTCTGATGGTCACACGTGCTGCTGGAACATCCCTGCAGGAGTGCCTGCTTGAATGTGAAGACTGGGTAGGGCTCAGCATCCAGCTCCTGGGGTAGCTGGAGTGTGAAGCAAGTCTGATTTGAGATGGGATGCCAATACCCTGTGCTGGCTCTGTGTGGGGGGTACTGGATGGCCAGCTGAGGCTGTGCTTGATTTGTAAACCTCATTCCTCAGCTCTGTCGGACCCCAAGACTGCATCTTCCTGGGGTGACCCAGTACCTCTGGGGAGGGATCCCACTGGTGCTCCAACTGAGTCCTCTGCAGGGCTTCCAGCACTGCCAGGGTGCTTTGAGAAGCTTTGTTTATGGCTTTGTTTTTGGTATTGATAATTTTCTTGTGTCAGGTTTAGGCACAAGCATTCTTTCCACTGCTGCATAAGAAAGTAATTAGGTGAGGATGGAAAGGACATTCCTCTTCCTCAGAACAAAGAGCTGAGCCTCGGCTCTTATCTGGTGCTGCTTGCAGTGTTCAGTGGCTACGCAAAATTCTGCCCAAACAGATGGAGAGATGACAACATCCAGGAAATGCCAAGGCACCTACTGCTCCTTGCTCTGATGCCACTGCCCCATGCAGCCAGCTGCCAGTGCTGAGGTCAAAGTCTGAACCTGCTCAGCCCTGCTGTGGGTACCTGCAGTGGGAAAGGCTGAAGGGAAGCAGAGCGCAGTCAGCAGGTCCTGTGAGGGCCTGGAGTAGTGGTGGGCATGGGAGGTGAGTCTGTGTTCTATTGCAGATCCTCCATGCATCAGATGGGCAAGGGAGAATAGATAAATTCACAGAATCACAGAATTGTAGGGGTTGGAAGGGACCTCCAGAGATCATCATGTCCAACCCCCCTGCCAAAGCAGGTTCCCTACAGCAGGTCGCACAGGTAGGCGTCCAGGCGGGTCTTGAATATCTCCAGAGAAGGAGACTCCACAACCCCCCTGGGCAGCCTGTTCCAGTGCTCCGTCACCCTCACCGTAAAGAAGTTCTTGCGCACATTTGTGCGGAACTTCCTATGCCCTAGCTTTGTCCCATTTCCCCTTGTCCTGTCCCCACGCACTACTGAAAAGAGTCCGGCCTCACCACTGTGGCCCCCACACCTCAGGTATTTATAAACCTGGATCAAATCCCCTCTCAGCCTTCTTTGACGTAATAACTTGTCCACTAAACCCAGTGGTTGAACTGCAACATCTGGCCCCAAGAGTCCCTACCCTAAAGGTAGACATGAAGGTACAGTGAAAGGACTGCTCCATGCTCACTCTGACCCTTGTGTCCTCTTGCAGACATCCAGGAGCTGCTCTCCACATCAGGATGCTTAGTGAGCATTAGGATGCTTCCACCCGTCTGAGGTTGTTGTAATGAGTCTGGGTTGGTGGCCCCTTGAGTGCACTCAGTGTGCTTCTGTGCTCTTCTTGCATGCAAGGGCTGCAGTGAGCGGTCTGGGGAGCCCACCCCAAATACCTCACGGTGTTCAGCTGAGGCTGAGCCTGTGCTCCTCAAGGAGGACCTGCTCCTGCCCAAGATGGCCAAGGGCAGTGGAGAGCAGCAGAGTTGTGGCAGAGGATGAGGTCAAACCCTGACATCCTTCTCCCTACTCTCACTCTTTGCCCAGTCCTTCTCAGTGCATTTGAAGCCACACTTCCACCTCCATACTCCCACACGGAGGAAGATGGGAGGGTTTGACATCTATTGATGGATGTGACCCCTGGAAGGCATCTCTTAGCTGAGGGACCTGGAGCTTTCAGGTGAGTCCTTTTCTACAAGTAAATGTGTAAATCTCTGAGCTGGGTTTGGGGCTGTACGAGAGCGCTGAAACCAGATTGTAGTGGCAGTAAGGCTCTTCACACCGGCAGGTGCCAGCAGGGCAGCAGGCAGGCTGAGGAGACGCTGCGGCTCTCGAGGGCCCCAGACGCCGGGGGGTAGAGGCGCGTCCCTCTGGCGCCCGCATCACAGCTCCGCGCCCCCACGGCAGCAGCCGCAGCCGCTGCCGCTCCCCGAGCGGTGCCAGCAGCGCCGAGGGCCGGCGGATCGCTGCGGACCGGGCAGCGGGGGCGGCGGGAGTGAGGGCGGCTCCCGAACCGGCGGAGCATCGGTCTCCCCGGTCAGGCAGGGGTTAAGGCTTCTCCGTTGTAGTTTGTTTCCCTTTGCCAAAGTGGGTGTTGCTGGAATGTCTCTTCTGCTAAGGAGGGGGGGCTGAGCCGTGTCCTCTGGAGAGGGGGGATGTCAGCATCAAAAAGACGCAAAAGGGGGAGGTTTCCAAAAATAAAACCCTCCATCCCCTCCAGGCTCTGGCAGTGCCAGAGGCGGGCGCAAAGGTGCTCGGAGCCTCCTGCGGAACGCCGGAGCTCGCCGGCGGGACGGCCGCGCTCCTCCCGCTCTTCCTCCTTCTGCGGGGCCGCTCGGCAGCCCCCGGCCTTGCCCCCGGCCTTGTCCCCGGTCCCGGTGGGCAGCAGGTGCTGGCGGAGCCTCGCGGGGAGATGGGGCATTGAGGCGCAGCTCCGTCGGGCGGACCGGAGCGCAGCCCCCGGGGGGATGCCCGCACCGCGCCGCCGACCCTCGCCCGCCCCGCGGGCTGACAGCATGCGGGGCGCCGCGGCCAGCGTCTTGCCCCTCACCTTCGCGATCCTGCTGGGACTCGGCGACTGCCAGCGGGACCTGGCGGCGAGGCTGGAGCCCGGCGCCTCCCGCCGCGCAGAACCCCGCCGGCTGCGGGGTCAAGCTGCGCCCCTGGGGGCTTCGGGCACCGCTCCCGGCCTGCCCCGGCCGCACAGAGCCCCCTCGGAGCCGGCCGCCCTGCCCGCCGCCCTCCGTCCCGAGCGCGGCCCCGCGGCGAGCCCCAACGACGGCCGCAGGCAGCGCCCCGAGCCCGAACTCGGCCCCGCGCAGGGGCTGCAGCCCTCCCGGCAGCGACCCAGGAGCGCGCTCAAGGCGCGGGTCGTGCCGCGGGCGAAGGAGCCGAACGGCAGAGGGAGGATGGCGGGGTAAGTGTGCGCCGCGCGCTGCGTGCTTCCCCGCTGCCCTGCTTGCGCGCGGCGGGACGGCCCTCCGGGAGGGGCGTAAAGCCGCGCTGCCATCGGAGCCCCCTGCCAGCAACTGCTGGTCCCTTGCGGCGTCCCACGTTTGCGATGATCCGTTTGTGCGCCTCGAGGTGCGAGAGTGGGGCGGCGCGCTGCCCGGCACATGGGGCTGTGTCGTGGGTAAGAGTGCTGGGTCTGGTGTTCTGGCTCCGATGGGTTGGGCAGCTGTGTGCTGCTGTGGGCAGTGGATGCTGCTCTGCTGCTCCCCGGGTGCCGTGCCCCGTGCTTGGCAGGGGGCTAGTTTGGCCCGGCGGGATGGAGCCTGGCTGCCGCAGTTCTTGCAGCAGGTACCTGGCCTCTTGGCTCCGTCCTCCCATAATGGGCCCCTTGTAAGCACTCCACACAGCAGCTTCCCATGGCTTCAGCTGGCTCAGCCGCGGGAGGCTTCTATGAGTTGCCTGGCAGAGCCGATTCCAGCTCCAGGCTCTGGCTACAGCCCTGAGGAGGTGGAGAGGAGATCATATGGCAAGGCCACAGCTGCTCTGCGGTGAAGGGGAGCCTGTATTGAGACACATGGTGTGGTGCTGACGTACCCCCCAGGCTCCCTGCTCTGCAGCTCCCCCTCTGATCCCCTGTGGCTGATGCCCCTTACCATGAGTATCTGTTAGCCAGGACAGGCCACTGGAGCCCTGGCATGAGCAGCCTGGCTGACCCACATGGTGGTGCGTGTTGGCTCTGCGCAGGCTCTAAGCTTACTCTCTCTGACACGGGCAGAAATTCTTCACCACTATGGGCAGGTATCCTTACTAGAGTGCAAAAGGCAGCTTCATCCCTGATGTTCTCTCTCCCTTGCTTGCCTCACTGCAAACCTTTAAGATAGGTAAGTATGTATCCTCCACACACTTTCTGTGTGTTCCTGTGCTCATGTAGTCTCTTACAACTACACAACCTTGGTTTTCTCCCCTGTTATGTTTGATATACGAAGTCTTGATCACTAATGGCAGGTAAGTGGCACACTTCTTCTGACACACCTGCGCCTTGTTTTACCAGCCTCTTGGAGGGAGAACATATTGGACTGATTCCTTGGGAGACCCAGTCCTGGGCTCAGGAGGATGTTATCCTTCCTGCAGGCTGACTGCTGTCAGCCTTCCTGTGGTGGGGTGGTAGGGCAGTTACCTCCTGGGTAGCGTTTTCCAGGACCCCATGATGTCCTCAGTGCCAGCAGCTGGCCCACAGTGGCACCTGGGGCTGCCCTCACACCGTGCAGAAGGATGCTGAACCTCCTTGAAAACAACATCCATCCCATAGCAGAGGGTATTGCTGTTGACCTGTCGTCAGTGGGATTCAGCTGCCTGGTGTACCCAGGGCTGCCACGAGCCTCCAAGCCCAGGGGGATGAGGAGCTGTGCACCAGTGCTGCGCTCCCTGTCCGTGTGAGCTCTGCTCTGGAAAGTGAGAGCTGAGAGGAGAGCTGCAATCCCCATGAACGTGAACTCTGGAACGTGCATCTAATGGCTTGCTGTCAATGGCTTTCCATCTCTTCTGGAGTCCAAATCAGTGCTTTTTAAACTTCTCTGTGACCTGCTGCTTTTGGAGCTTTCTCACACGAAAGCTGCGCTGAAGTCACCGCCGGTGAGTAACCACATGGCGTTACTGCTTGCCGAGAGCTCTCTGCCGCCTCCAGCCACTCCGTGAGACTCCCTTCTTCCACCTCATCCATCTTCCTACATCCCTTGCAGCACTGGACACGTTTCCATCCAGGAAACTCAGGGCCCCTAAAGAACTTCATTTCACCATTTCATTTTTTTGCCAGGTGGGATATTTTCTGTTCTGCAGTTTGCACTGCACTCCCTCTACTCTCTGGTATGGTGACCTTCGGTTTCCCTTCCTCAGGTAGCATTGCAGGCTGTACTACACCCTGGTGCTGTTTATTTATATAGCTTCTTTGGCTTAAAATCCCAGCTGTGCGTGGGTTGCCTTTCCTCTTTCCCAAATCACAGCTTTCTGATGGTGCCTCTTAGGGCCTCTCTCAGGTCATCGCGCTCACTGTGAGCCTCTGCCCTGGGGCTGCAAAACCTGACTGTTAATTAGCATTATGTCCTCCCCTGCACAGCTGTCCTCCCACTTTGTTTGACAGTAGCGTACCCAGAATTGAGTTTCTTGCTCAGGGATGGTTTGGATGTGTCTGGTGCCCTGCTCATGGCTGATGGTGCTGCAGGTAGGAGCTGCTCACACCTTCCTGTGAGCACACCTTGCCAGAACTGTCTTTGGGTGCTTTCTCCATTCATTGTGAGGTGACTTTGGGCACCACCACAAGTATCGCTGAAAACTGCTGTCTTTTATCACTGAGCAAGGGAAAAGATACAACTCATCTCTGCCTGCTTTGCTGTGCCCCGCTTCCCTGCCTGTTTCCCAGTCCCTCCAGCCTGGCTTGCAGACATGTACCAGACCCCTCACTGATGTGGATGAGCTTTTTCTAAACCAGAGCCATGGAGCAGGTGGCTGCCCAGTTCAATGTGTTCAGACCCGTGTTTAAAGTGTTTGTAGGTTCATCCATGCAGCTTCAGGTACATAGAGTTCTTTTTCTCCTGAGTGTCAGGGTAGGCAGCTCCCAGGCCCTCAGAATGGCCCTAGCATTTGCCAACTAGTGTGCTGGATGTATTCCTTGCTCAAGCTGGTGGTCCTGCTGTACACCATTGTGTCCCCCATGATGTGGCCCTCTTTGTTCCCCTGCCCCCTGCCTCCTGTTCTTTGAAAACAAGCCCTCAGTGATGTATACAAAATTAGAGGGGGATCAGTAACTGGGGAATACTCTGGGGAAGCCTCCACTTTTGTTGTCTACTTCACATCTGGGGCCATGTGGGGCTTTTTTGACAAGTAATCCCGGAGTGACAGGCTGGGAATTCCATCTTCTCTTCTCCCTCCTGCTTTCTTTTTGTGTCTCGTGCATCCCAGTTGTTGGGTTGTGGATGCTGCATGTGGTTGTGCAGTCCTTCTTCACCCCAGCTTTGTGGGATATCAGCTCACTCCGCAGCATGTCTATAGAACTGCTCAGGCGTTGAGGCAGTTAATGCTGATGTGGACTTGGCAGAGCAATTTCAGTGGCTCATCGATGCCAGCAGCCTTTTGCTAATGTTCTTCATTGGGTCTGACTGCAAATATTTCATACGCAGCTGGATGGAATTCACTGTCATGCAGCATAAAGGCAGACCTGGTGATCTAATAGTCCCCTGGCCATCAGTGAGGATGCTGTGAATGACCCGCACGGAGCCAGCGGCTCTGGCAGCAGAGCAGTGCGCAGAGTTGAAAGATGAGGCATGGATCGCTGTTAAAGCAAATGCTGAAAAAAATGGTTCTGCTGAGTGCTTCAGAAACATTGTGTGATCACCACTAAGGCTGCGCACATGCTTAAACTATGCAAAGCCATGATCTTACTACTGTTTTCTTGTTTTTCTTCCCCCAGTGCTCATTGCAGTTGCGTGGCTCGGGTTTCAAATAACTCTGTGAAATCTTGCTGGCTTCTCTCGTGCTGGGTGCTTGCTTACCTCTTTGCTTGATGGGGACCTGATCCTGGCAGTGGCCTCTGGCTGAGGCAGCAAGGCAAGTTGTGAAGGACTGGCTTACTGTGGCTCTTTTGCTCAAGTTATGGGTTATGCTGGTGCAGCCAGCACCATGCATGGTACCCCTTAACGTGGAGGAAGCTTTATGTCACTGAGCTGGACTAGGAACAGCTCTGCAGGATGATCCGTGAATCCTGTAGCAGTCCAGTGTTACAGACAGCCGAGTCTCAGCACCTGGGAATATCCTGAGCCATCCCCGTGGGCTGCCCAGGATGAGGGTACATTGCTGTCACATAAGCCGACAGCCCCCCGGGGATGATGACACCAGGCTGGAGTGACCCTGCCAGTGGTTCTGCAGTCTGGGAGCAGCCCTTTGTGCCTGGGGGTGATTTGTGCCTGAGCCATGTGCTTACCCTGGTGCTGGTGACAGCACGTGCAGCTGGCTGAGTACCACAGTAAACATGCCGTGCTCCTGAGACCCCCAGGGGCTTGCACTGCATTCTTTGCGAGGCAGGGAAACCACACAGCATTCAACCAGTGCAGATGTCAACTGAACGCTGTAACTAGAGCCAGATGTGCCTGGCACTGGGTCCCATGATTCAAAGCCCCCAGAGCTGTTGTGTTGCTGCACACGCCTCAGCTCACCTAACTGCTAACTTTGGGGTTCCTTAGCAGGAAATAGATCTGTTCCATCTTTGCCCTACATGCTGCTTCTTTCAGCACTATGCTCCCAGCCCAAGAAGTCCTCCCTTCCTCCACCTTTGCCTGTTCCCTCATCAAGGTTGCTGTGGAAAGAGGAGGTACTCCCCTTCATGTGCACTCTTTGCCCCTTGCAGAATTGCTCCCCTCTTAATGTGCCAGGCTGTCCCGTCCTCTCTTGAGGAGCATCCCTCAGTGCTTGTGTTTCCCTTCTTCTGGGGTTGGCAGTGATTGTCTGTAGCCAGTTGGAGTTTGATGAAGGCAGGGGAGGCTTGGCTTGGAAGCAATCAGGAATATGTGTGTGAGACACTTAGACAAACCTTGAACTTTCATTCCATCAAGAACCTACAGTGGAACTCAAGACCAAACCAGCTTTTTTGGAGAAGGTACTTACCATGCCTACAACAAACAACCTCTGAATATGCCAGCAAGTTGAAGTTAGAAAGAGAGAGGGCTCTGCTCTCTGAAGAGAGTGGCGGAATGTGGCTGGCAAGGTGTGTGCAATGCTGAGGGAAGAATGCGAGATGTGAGAGTTAAAGCAAAGATGCTTATGCTGATGCTTGTAGTCTCTCAGCACATCTGGACACCTTCTACAACTCTAGAATGGTTTTCTCTATTGATTCACACATCTTTAAAAAGTGTAAGGCCTTTTGTGGGCTCTTACACAGTTTGTAAATGAGTTTGCTTGGATACTTTCTGGGGAGGTCTTAAAGAAGAGATCGATAGATCTCTGGGTTCATAGACAAAAAGCTGAAAGTCAGTGCTGTTGTCCAGCCAGAAAAGGTGTGAGTGAATGCAGAAATTAATTTGGCCCATTCTGTTTGCAGGAAGACACACAAAGGGCATTTAAATACTTTCTCCAGGTAAAATCTGCCTGGTTAACAAAGTACTGATCCTGAAAGACCGGGTAGCACTTTTGAAATGATGTGGCTTCTCAGACCACTTCCCGTGTGAGGTGACCGTATCCCTACAGATAAGTTTCTTTGCCAGCACCAGGGCTGTCCTTGCACGCCTGCTTGCCACTCCGTTTGGCTCTTTTGAAGTGTTAGCCTCATACCTGGAGCTCTGGCACTTCTGAGGCTGCCATCTTATGTTGTGGGTATTCAGGAGTGCTAGTTCAGAGCAGGACCATCTTCTGACCCTGCTGCATTCCTGTGAAAGTCAGTCTAGAAGACAAATGTGCATGTTTCCATGGTTCCTGTAAATTCTGTCAGAAGCCCTAACTGCCTTGTCCAGCGTTAGAAATAAACCACACTCCCAACTTGGTTTCCAGAGGCTTTCCAGAGCCCTTAGGCTGACTGTTTCTAACTGTGTATCTTTTGACAATCATAATTTCCCATCTACCTGGACATGCAGAGGTTATAAATTCCCTATACTTTCTCTCCGTGGCGAGTAAATACTTCTGGAGAGCAACTTGCAGCTTGTTGTCCTGTCTCTTTATGGATGTGTCAATACGTGAAGAGGCAGAGAAATCAGGGTTAGCTGCCTGCTTCAGCTTTGCAAGGCGCAGTGGTATCTCTGACAGCTGTACATGGCCTGCAATTAGCACCTGAAAGCAGACAATGAGGGCTGGTGGGGAGGATGCTGTCTGTATAAGGGCAGTCAAAACATTATTGCGTCAAAGTGCTGGAATTAACAACCATGGAAATGATCTGAGCCTGCTGGAATTAGGCAGAAATTGCTTTGCACTGGAGGATTGGTGGAGGCAAATGATTGCAGGGCCATGGCTGCTGGCACAGAGGGCCTGCAGCACTTTGATGGGAGAGGGTGTATCTTCAGCTGTGGCAGACTAAGGCTTGTATGGAGTGCTATGGCTGTACTGGAAAGAGGCCTGATTCACTCCCCAGTGCCACAGAAAAGAATATAGTGCCGTGAAGTTGTTAAAGATGGCAGCTGCTGTCCTCAGGAGGAGGATGTTTTCTCTCAGCACTGGGAGCTGAGCGCTGCCCCAGCTCAGAAGGCACTGTGCACACTGTTGCATTCACGCAGCCCTGGGGGTTCTCTTCCAGGCACTAAACAACTCAGCCCTTGTCCAATGGGTTTTGATCTCAGCTGCTGGTCCATCTGGAAGGAAATATCAGATGCTGCAGGAAATAATTTGATGGGTGACTCAGAGATGCTGGCTGCAGAGACCTCAGCTCCCCCGTCTCATCACTCTCTTTTGTCTCTGTGTTTAGGCCGAATGTCTGTGGGAGACAGTGCTGCTCGGGCTGGGCTGTGGCTCCTGGCACAAACCACTGCATCAAACGTGAGTACAAACATCACAGCCCCAGAAGCATCCCCAAAAGTGTTGTGGCTCCATGCTGGGCAGGGGGAACAGCCTCCATCCCCAGCACTGCCCCGAGCATCTGGCCTCGCTCAAGTGGCAGCAGCTGCCCAGATGTTTGGTGGGATGGAGCTCGGCGTTGTTTGCTGCAGGGTCTCACAGTGTTTCAGCTGCGCTGGGATAATTGCATTAGCAATCGCTGTTCGGGAGCAAGGGGCCAAGGGCTGACTCACCTCCTTTCTCCCTCTCCCCCTCATCCACAGAAGCCAAACGGTAGAGAGCATGCTGTGCTGCCAGACAGTGTCTGTAAACAGAGTGGGAGGCCAGCAATGGCAGCATCTTTCTCTCATTAGGGGTTTTTGTAGGAGCCGTGGATCTGGGCTCGCGGCCATGCAGGCTGCTGAGCGCCTGCTCAGGTGCTGCTGTTCCTGAGGATTAATTAAAAGGACACCATCAATGTGATCGGGCCTGACAGTGTCATCCCAACGGGGGATGTGAAATCTCAGTCAGGACTTGGATGGAGACCGGTGGTGTGTAAACATCACCGAGTTCCCGGCTGCCTCCCTCCATGGGCTTTTCTGCTGGGGATGCTTGGCTGTGTTTAAAGCTGCCAGTGCAAGCTGAACAGCCCGTTCTGGTTAATTTCTGCACCGTAATGTTGTGTAATTTCTGATCCCATGCTCTTTGGTATGGGACATATCAGGGAAGTCAGCAGGGGTTTGATGTGGGGCATAACATGGAAGTTAGCAGGGTGGAAGCACAGCAGGGGAAGGCTCTGAGCATGGTGAAGCAGGGAAAAAAATGGCATTCAGGTTGTGGGAAGGACCTCAGCTCTGGTGGGTCTGAGTCTGGGTGCAGGAGGAGAGTGGGCCAAATGCTTACTTTAGTCCAGTTGCTGAGCACAGTGAGTTCTTTCTTTTCCACCAGTGCTTTTCTGGGGACTCTTGCAGCAGCTCTGTAAAGGGCTGAACTCAAACCTTAGGCAGAATTCTCCAGCCTTTGGTTTGCTCCATCTGCTAAGACTAAAAAGTGCAGTAAGGAGTGAGGAGTTTTCAGAGAGCCAGTGACGGGGAGGATAAAAAAGAGAAATATCTCACCTGGTGATGATGCCATTTGCTGGTGAAATGAAGGTAATGGAGTCGAGGAGGATGATCTCACAGACAGCTTAGCTATTGCCTACCAGTTCATCCTTCCCCACTCAGACTGATTTCTTCCCCCATGCTGAAGAGCAGGGGAATGCTCTTGTTGAGACTCACAACATTAATTCATCTATCTCGGCTGTGTGTGCCATGGTTCTCTGCTGCTTCCCCAGGTAGCAGTCCTGGCTGGGCTGGTGAAGCAGAATGAACCTTTTTTTTTTTTTTTTTTTTTTTTGCCATGGATATTTTAAAGTTTAAAGGAAACATTTTTAATTGGCAGGCTGGGAAGGACTTCATAAACCCATCCATTTTCTAATCTTGTACACATGAGCTCATGGTTAAAATACCTAATGAATATACAGAGTTTTTTGCTGTCTCTGCTGTGGCCTTGGATGGCTGCATTAGCACCTGGGGCTCTTCTGCAAAACGGAGATGAATTTCATGTGCTCTTTCCTTTTGTTTGTCTTCTGTGCTGTGACAGTAGGTTTTGTTGAGTACAGGCTGGTTTTCATTGCGGTTATGTTTTCAGTCTCTGTGGTCCATACGTTACAGTTGATCTAACTGACCGTCGGCTTGCACAAATCTCTCACTTGTATTAATTGTCCTTTCCTTCTGGGTTTGCTAAGACAGTCAGACCTTTAGGTTAGAACTGAGATTACACATTATTTTGCATCAATAAGCAAACTATTCCATGAGCAAGTGAACTAAATCACCCCAGTGGTACAAGTCCTTCAGCACCTTCCCAGTTTTGCTGTGGATGCCTCACTGAATGGACAGATTGACTCATATTTAAACAGGACTGTGCAGAAGAACAGCTTGGAGAGCTTACAGTGAAGATCTTCACCACTGTCCTAGAGCCAGAGCCTGTGCAGAGCAGTAGGGACCCAGAGTTTGAACACCATCTTGCAATATCTTTGCTTGGTCCCAGGCCTGGCTTGTCTGCAAGGTGATGGAAGGCTGAGATCTGCAGCTGTCCCTTTGTGCAGTCCTGCCTGCCTTACTTGGCTGGCAAAGTCACACCACACTTGTCCTCTGCAGCCTTACCTTGCTGCAAGGACCTTGTGCACAGGCTTGATGTGCCAGGGAGCTGCTACATGCTTTTGGACAAACGAAGGTTGTTACTGAAAATACTTCAGAAGTGTTCCAAATCTCATCTTTTTATTAAGAGTTTTTGAGACACTTGCTTTTGCTTTCTGTAAGGCCCAGCCCCAGGAGCAGATAATTACATGAGACTGTAGCTAGAATAAAAGAGTGGCTTGTATCTCACCAGAAAGTATTTGTAACCCCATGGATGGGGAGAGACATCTCTGAGCATCCCTTGAGCTCAAAAGCCACAAAGCGAAGAGGAAGTCTCTAGATGATCTCTAGATCTTTCTGTTGCCCAGAAAAGCAGCATTTCCCACAGATGTGTTTGTATCTCCTGGTAATAAGTGCAGTGTGAGAAGAGAGCCGTGGAGGGAGAGAGGGCTTGTGGAGCCCCAGCAGCTGTGCCTGGTGGTGGTGGGATGTCAGACCTTCTGCAGCCACCCAGGGCACTCCTGGAAACAGGTCTGAGCAGAAGTGCTGGCTGCACACTGCAACCTGTCCACAAAGTTTCCATGGGGCTGAAGGTTCATGTTTGTCTTGCATTGTCTGGGGAGGTTTCATCACCTCCTGCCAGCCAGCCCTTACCTTCCTTTCTTCTTTGAAGGAAGACACTGATTTTCTGCGCCTCCTCAGTTATGCTTGCTTAGAACATCCAACCTGGTCCTACCTGAACAACCTGTGGTTCCTTGGCTCTTGCTAACTTGGTTATAAACCCAATTTGGCATCTGTTAACTTGGGAAGTGTTAGGGTCCAGCTTATAATTAATAGCACTTTCCTCCCGGGGTGCAAACTGAAGCTGATGTGCTGTAATTAGGAACACACGCAGGCTTGGAGAGTGATTTGGGCATGAAGTTAATGAACTGTAAGTCCCCATAGCTGTGAAGGAATTTGAGGATGATGACTCCAAAATCAGCTGTGGAGGGAGAGCTGGCAAGCTCTGGAGAGGACAGGAAGGGGAACCACTCAAATCAGAACCCAAAATGTAATAAAACAAAAAGGTAGCATACAAACCACTCCCAGGAGGCTGCATTAGAGCACTATTATCTTCCTCTTTCATGTCTGTTAGCTTCTTCTCTTGTGGTCATTGCTTCCCCTTGGTTTTGGATTGAGGTCCTGTTCCTGCCCAGAGCAATGAGCATGCTGGAGGCTGTATGCTCTCTGTAGACTACAGTGTCCTTTTTTATTTTTTGTCTTTCTTAAGTGAATGTTGCTTGAAAAGTGTTCGCTGAGACCAGTGGGGAGAAGTGGGAACAGAGAAGTGTATGGCTGAACCTTTCTCCTATTGAGCAGAAGACCACTTGCCCGCAGAACAGAAATAGAGTCATGTCACTTGTGCTGCCCCAGACATGTCCCAGCATCAAACATGCTGCTGGGAGGCCCACATCCTACTAACCTCCCTTCTGTGTCCCCCCAGCTGTTTGTGACCCACCGTGCCAGA
This sequence comes from Alectoris magna, assembly GCA_030625065.1. Taxonomy (NCBI): domain Eukaryota; kingdom Metazoa; phylum Chordata; class Aves; order Galliformes; family Phasianidae; genus Alectoris; species Alectoris magna. The sequence continues at coordinate 22,216,630 of CM060565.1, forward strand.
ACAAGGGCTCCTGCAGCCGACCCCATGTCTGTACCTGTCGCTCGGGCTTCCAGGGCTCCAGGTGCGAAGAAGTTGTCCCTGAGCAAGAGTACCATCCACCCAGCATCGTCCTGCAGCCCCCTGCAGGCTCCCTGAGGAGGAGGACTGGCACAGCTGAGAGGGATGCCTCCCCACGAGAGGCTCAGGCACCTGTCCCACGGCATGCACCCACCAGGTAAGTCTCCCCAGCCTGTGTACTGCTGTCCTCCCAGGGGGACTCTGCTTGTCCTCGGGGTGGTGTCCCAGTCTTCAGGCACAAACAGGGATGCAATCCTACAGGGCAGGAGCACAAGGAAGCCTGACAGCTTGCCTCGTCCTTTGAGCAGTTTGAGTGGAGGCAACAAGCTGGAGAGTGGGCTTAAATCTCTTTCCAAAGTGGTAGCATCCATTTAGCACCCACAGGAAGTTGCGCAGATCCAAGGTGTGCTGTCAAATGCCGGTATAAGCAAAATGAAGATACGTGTAGCACCTCAGAGGTATATTCTCTCAGGCTCTAGACATTGTTGGGTCAGATGTTCCCTACTTTTTTGTCACCCCAATGTTGCTTGCGTCATTTTTGTACCCAAGCAGGTGTGAAAGCAAAGACACAGCTACTAATGTTAGGAGAGATTTGTACAGGAGAAATATTGCAAGGAGCACATTGAGCTCAGGGTGATAACTGTGGCATCCCCTGTTCTTTTGTGTAAGGAGGAGCCTGCAGCTTCAGCCCAGCTGCTTCAAGCCAGTTCTGAGATGCTCTCACACTGTTAACCAAAGCCAGAAATCTTGGTGTCCAAATGAAAGACTATCTGATGGGAACCAAATTCAGCAAGGCCAAAGTGATTCTGGCACGGAGAGGTAGCCAAGCCTGTTCCTTCACTGCCTGGGAGAGGCTGGTGCACAAATGAGCAGGCAGCCTTAGCACATGCCTGCGATCCCACTCGTGGCTGATGAATGTCCCCATGGCAGTGACCTCTTCCCACCCCTATGTGTGCAAGGGCTGGAGAGGAGGGGAAGTGGTGCCCTTGCAGATACAGCACCTGTTTGGGGCTTTCCCAGTAAGGAACATGACCTCAGACTCTGTGCAGAGGCACGAAACCATGCAGGCATCGGCAGAGTATTACAGACTCAGTGCCTGGTGATTGCTGGGCTGGGAGTGCTGAATGCCCAGCTGCCTGCTATACCTTAAATCCCTTGGCACCATCCCAAAGAAATAGGACGCCGTTAAGGATCTTGCCATGCCTTTCTCCCTCATTCCCCATGAAGGCTGTAGGACATCACCCCATTCCTCGCTTCAGTGAAAGCTTCGGGTGTTCATCCTTTGCAGCACTGTGTGGACTAGTGGAGGGCTGCCTGCACCCTGCCACTGATTCATATCTGTGTGCCTAGTTTCAGCCCCTGTTTTCCTGTACTACTCGGTTGCTTGGGTTTTGTCCAGGGACAATGTAACATATGGTATTCAACTGTCACACTGAAAAGTCTTGCTGCTGTTTGGCGGATCATTCCCAGCTATTTTTGAGTGTTCCCTTCAGCCAACTTCTGGGCTAGCTGTGGAGCAGTGCAAGAGGGATATCCTAGGGAATGCTATGCTGCCTAAATGCCTGCAGCTGAGGGCACTCCTGCTGCTGTTGCACTCATTTGTGCTCTCCTACTGCTTGCTTTGCACTGCCACTGTTGTAATCTGGCCCCTGCATGAGCTGGCTTAGTTTGATAAACCAGCAAAACACTAACACAGCAAAATTAAGGATAATTTTCTGCTTCTTCACTGGGCTAAACTGGATTATTGAGAAAGTACAAGGACCAGAAGAAGTGAACAGAATTGCAAAGTGAGGGGAAGGAAGGAGATGGACTCCCCTTCTGGGGGAAGCTGCTTACCAGAATGGTCGTTTGTCTTACGAAGCTGTGCTCTCAGAGCATCCTGAACTTGGAACCTGGTTCTTGCAGTTGCAACATTGTCTGTCTCCGTGCTACTGCTGAAGTACTTTCTGTGCTTCTGCATCAGCTCTCCTCCATACAAGTGCTCTGTAGAAGCAAATACAAGAGGTGTATTGGCCTTCCCAGAACTGGGCAGGTCTTGCTCAGAGTTGCAGGTATGAGGATCAGTTCTTAGGTTCTGCCAACACTGGTTCACTTTCATTGGGGCTCAACTTAATAAGTCCAAGAGCAACAGCATACGCAGACTTTCCAGACCTCGGTCTCCTCCTGGATAATGATGAGTCATGCTAGGGGCACACTGAACTCTTCTAGTGAGCCCACTGTAATCCCACTGCAACTGGCTTGCTTGTCTGGTTTGTCAATAAGGAAGCGTAGAAGAAGATTTTGGGTGTCTCAGTGAACTGAGGACACTGGTGGTTACAGGTCCCAGCTGTTGTGAGGTGGCTTTTAGATCCAGGACAAACAACCAGTCCCCAAACTCCCTGCATGTTTTCATTGCTAGCGAGGAGGAATTGCACAAGAGTGGGAGCTTATAGACCTCCAAGCCACTTCTTGCTGTGCCAAGACAGGATATCAACCCTCACGAGTGAATTTGCTTTCTGTTTTTGTTTATTTGTGTATATGTTGGCTTTATATGTGTTTGTTTGCACGGAGGTAGCAATCAGAAGCTCTGAAGTCATGCACTAGAACAATGCTGTATTAGATGTTGCATAAACACTCAGCAAAACACATGAATTCTCCCCCAGAGACTTGCTCTCTGAGCAGAGATGGTGTTGATTCTGCTTTCATTGTGTTCTGAAGGGAGTCTTCAGGCAGAGGCAGAAAAGCTGCATCATGGGTTATTCAGAACATTTTTGGACCAAAATATTCCCCACTTCCCTGAGAGGTGGGGTTGGCTTAACATGGTTTCTTATCCCCCACTAGTCAGACCTAACAGATTTATATTTAAAATTGCTACTGAAATTCTTAGAAAAATTGATGAAATTTTCCCAGGGTAAAGGAAACCAGCAGTCTTGTTCTAGTTACTGTGGTGTGCCAGTGGCTGTGCTAGGCTGCAGCTGGAGAGCCTGGCGTCAGGCTGTCCTGCTGAAGGAGGCTCTTACTGCTGTTTTCTTCAGGAATAAGAGCTTCTGCTCGTACCACTGCTCTGGAGAGGCACAGGAGTGACAGGAAGAGGCAAAAAATGGCTTTCCACCTGGAACTTTAGTCCTCCTGGGACTAAAGAAGAAAAGCACCCAGCCTTCTCCAGGCTCAGTGCTTGCAGAGGAGAAGATGTGGCTAGGTGATGGACAGCTCTGGGATTTCTTTGCTGACTGGAGCTGGTGATGCTCAAACTTTCATTCCTCACAATACAGGCTGGGAGATGCATATCATTCCCCAGGTCCCTTCAGCAGGCTGTGGCTCAGTGAACATTTGGAGCTGGACAGCTGAGAAAGCACATGGGGACCTGCTAGCTGACACAGAAGCTGGGAGAACCTGGTGCTGAGCTGTTTGGAGCAGAGAGTACTCTGGAGAGCAAAATCCTCAGAGTGCTGGAGGCCCTCTCAGCATGGGCCAGCAGCAAATCCTCTCTCATCTTGATCTCAACCTGAATCTCTGCCCGGGGAAGTGAAGTCCCGCTGGACGATTGCGCGGGTGGAGCTTCACCTCAGCCCAGAAGCTGAGCTAAATGGAAACAGCTTTATTTTCCTAAGGCTGGAGTATCAGAATAATTCCTGTTTGTACAGCAGGGGGTGGAGAGTGCTCGTGCCCGTGGCCCTCTGGCTGGACTCTTGGCTGCTGTGTGGCCACCTGCCCCAGGCATGGAGGAAGGACCTGGGGAGGGACCTGCCACTGTCACCTGAAAAGGTGACTCCTATGGAAGCAGGGTGCCAGGGTGCCTGTGTGCCAGGTCTGTGCCCGTGAAGCCCTCTTGCCCAGGAAGGGTGCATGTGCTGAGCTAGGCAAACAAGACACCCTTTCTTTTCAGAGAAAAGAAGAGGTAACCAGGACCTGCAAAGCGTTTTCCCAGCAACCCGGGCAAGGGAAGAGGAAATAGCTGTGGTACAAGGTGCTGAGACACAGCACAGACAGCTCAGTACAGCTAAGCCCTGGAGAGTGGGGAGCTTCCTCCGAGAAGGCTCTGTTTGGGCAAGGCAGTTGCTAGGAGGTGCCTGCTGTTTTCGGGATGGAAAAGGAAGAAAGCTGAGTTGCAACATGCCCACCACCCTGGATCTCAGAGCCTCTCTCCAGCACCCAGGAGGAGCCACCTCCTCCCTTCCTGCCTAGAGGACGGGCTGCATGCAGCCCTGGAGGAGCTGTGGCAAGTGCTGCTGGCCTGAAGATGCTGCGAACCTTGTGCCAGCAGGGAGGCTCTGCCAAAGCAGTTCTTCTCTCTCTGGGAAGCTACTGATGAGAAGAGCAGCGAGCAAGCAGGAGGCAGGATCTTGAGTGTGCGGCAGAGGTTGCTGGATGGAGAAAGTATATTTCCCCCCTTTTGAAAAATAGCTGAAATAACTCATCCTGGTTAGAAATCCGTTCCTGTTGGGGTGGCGAGTGCCCTATGTGCTCGTTTACAGAGGAGAATGAAATCAGTGATAGTCACTTTAGTGGCCACAGATGGTAGTAAAGCTGCCTGCCCTCTCAAAATATGACACTGGGAGTTGCAACTTGGGAAAACTAGCTTAATTAGCTTGTTGTCACTGAGGACTAGCAGATAGAATGAAAATCAGAGCAATATCTGTTATTTGAATATGCTGCTCCAAGCAGAGATAGATTTGTCTCCGTTGTTAAAGCAGCATCTGGAGCCTTCTGACTTGCCAGCTTTGAACTTTCCAAGCTTATGAGAAAGAGAGGAGCTTTCTTACTGCCTTACTTGGGCTGCTGCTGAGTGCCCAGGACTGTTTGTCCACTGTGACAGGATGAACAGTTCTAGGAGGAGGTCAGTGCCATCCACGCACCTACTGAACACACTCCTGCTCTTCTGTTTACTTACATCTGCTTTTCATTCGTGAGAGTTACAATGTATTAATACCCAAATAGCGACAGAAGTAAAAGCTGCCCCTGGCTGATAAGCCCCTCTGTGGAAATGCAGTCCCAATCCACGGGCTGAGGGTGGTTTCCTCTTTTGCTTGGGTTGTCACCGACTCAGCAGGTCCATAGCGCGTGGCTTTGAATTCACAGTGAAATGCTGGTGCCAGCCTTGCCTTCCCCGCTGCATCATGTTTATGTTCCTTACTTGAATGGCATATTTTCCTAATGCAGATAAGTCCTAATTGCAGCTTTCTAAGGAGCTTCCCTTTGGCAATATAGTTTTCACAAGGTGGCCAAGCATTTATGTTCCTTGATCCAAAGCCAGCTTTGAGTAGATATCTGAGACCTTGTTAAAAAATTGAAACTGAAAAGCCAGTGCCAGTCTGTGTGAGAATATGTGAAAAAGAGATTCCACTCAGGGCAATGAGATCTCCATAAGTTCCAGGGCTCGGCCCCTCTCCTGTTTTGACACAGCTGAAAGCTCTTGGCAGGCTGTCTGGGAAACCTAAAGGAAAAACTCAAGCTACCCAAGAGGAGTGTAAATGTCATTTTTCTTACATAAAAATACTTCTATTTTTAAATTATATGATACACCTTCTCTAGCCTGGCACTAGATACACTTGCTCTACTTTCTAGTGCTTTAAAGCTGTCAGCACCATTCTGTTTTATGTGTTTTATGTATTTACTTCCTAGGGGGTTGCATATGCTTCAGAGCAGCAGGAGGGTAGCTAGCTTTTCAGGCTCCTTTTAAACTCCAAATATGGTCTTTATATTAGGCCTGGCCCTTCTGCATCTCATTGGGAGTAATTTCTATAGCTTAATTCAGCCTCATGGCCTTGGGAAAAAAATGTTCAAATGCATTTTTCTTTTCACCTAAAGGAAAAATGCTGCTGCTGACGAGAGTGGGGTGCATGGCAAATGCAATGTGCTTGTGATGGAAGCAGTACAGAAAATGCAGATTATAGCCTATTTTATATACTGTACATCTATCATTTGGGACATTTATGCCAATACAATTTATATAGCAATTGTTTAAAAAAGAAAGATGTTAAAAGCAGCAAGGCTGAGCAATCAAACACCGGAGAATTTTTCCCTGCTGCCTGCATTTGGTTTGTCTCCCAGCTTTTGTTCAGTTCCCCTGTGCATATGCATTGTGCTGCAATTTCTCATACCTGATTGCTTGCTGCCTTTTTTGGTTTAAGCTGGTACCTGTGCAAAATCAAAGCAGTTCTCTTTGGTTTTGAGTGTTTCTGTAATTCACCCAGTGCTGGCAGGATGCAAGAGGTGGGTTGATGCTGATTTGGCACGAGGAGTGGTTGAGATGCAGAGGTACAAGTCCCCATAAAAAATATGTGCTCCAGCAGTGCTCTGAGATGTGCTGCCCTAAGCAATTGGTGCAGGTGGGACTGGTACCCAGCTCTCCGCACCACTCCATTTTTGGCTCAAGGTGCAAACACTTGAGTGGAAACGCTCTTCAGGGACACACAGAAACTAAGTGCATAGGCAGGAACTAAGAAGAGGTTCAGTCTGGAAAAATATTATCTGTTACAGATGGAGGAAAAAATCCTCCATGGGAGGAAGAAATCTGGAAGAAGGAGAGGCTGAAGTTTTTCCGAGTAGAAGTGAACAGCAAATTAGCAAATAGAGAGTAATGTGGTGTATCTTCATTTAAGAGACCAACCGTGCTTAGGACATTGAAGGCGGAAGACTCGATTGCAGTGGCTCTTTTTCTGTGCTCCCTGGGGTCCTACACTGGGTCAATGTGGTTTTCATTGCCAGAAAAGATCTTGACAAACTGGGAGGAATTCTGAGAACTGCACGATGCCGGGGAGGGAGCTGAGGGGAATGGTTAACAGACCCAAGTCTGCAAAGCTGATCCAAAAGTTGGCCTGAAAGCATGGGGAGCACGCTCAGAGGCTGCAGCTATCTGGAGGGAGCAAAAGGTGTGTATTACAACTGGCTGTACCTTGGCAGGGTGGCCTTGACAATTTTTCAGCTGCAATGCTTTCTACAACACTAAACTCTTCCAGGGATGTAATGACAGTCTGATAATGACCTTGGAACTCTGCCTTTGCTGTCACTGAGGGGCTGCTCTGCTGAGGGCTGGAGCCCAGGTAATGCTTGCCCCTGCTCACTTCCCACTGTGCCAAAGTCTGCTCCTCTCCGCTGGTCCTCAGTGTGCATGCTGAAGGTCATGTGAGAGAGATGTGAGAGCAGGTCCATACTCCTTGTAACATGGACCTTGCCACCAGGTGCCACATATGTGTGACCAGGAGTGCCCCTGGCCACCAGCCAAGCTGTAGTCTTCTGACTGTTGAGCAGCTGGAGGCATGGTGCTTTTTCTGTTAAAGAACTAATCTTTGGGATACTAATTCCCCAACTCCTGGTAATATTGAGGGATAGGATAGGATAGGATAGGATAGGATAGGATAGTTCAGTTGGAAGGAATCTTCAAGGATCATCAAGTCCCACTGCCTGATCAGTTCAGGGATCACCAAAAGTTAAAGCATGTTATTAAGTATATTATCCAAATGCCTCTTGAACACTGACTTTGAGAGTGGCAGGAAAGTGTAATGTTCCTATGCAGCTGTCATGGTTCAATACTGTAAGCGAGGGACTGCTGTGGGTGGCAAGGGATGGAGAAGCATGAGGAGACTTAACTAAGTGGAGCTAATAGGTCCAAAGGCCAGAGTGTTCAATCCATACAAACCACTATTTCACACTGAAATACATCCTAGGCCTGAAGTGTTCCCAGGGTGAGTGGGTGTCCTTCATCACTGTAGATAAAAAGCATCTTAGGATTAAACACATTTCCTCTCCACCTTGTGCCCTCTGGGTATACTTTACCCTCACTGGCATGCCTTCAGTGGGAGAGGCTTTGCCTGTCCTCTTTATACCCTGTGTAGAACAGGGGAAGGCTGCTGTCTGCCTCTGCTCCCCAGGGCTTGTGTGGGTGTAAGGATGAATAGGGTGATGTGTTTCCTCAGGGCTTTGAAGCTGGCAGCCCAGTGGAGGGAGTTGGTGTTTCTCATCAGCAGGACGAACATGAGACTCAGCACTCATTTTCTCCCTGCTGTAAAGGGGGAGAAGTCACCCCAGCTTCATTTTGGCCAGTGCCTCTGCCAGAGGTTTCATCAGATGGAGATGGAGTCAGCACCATTTGATGGGTCAGATTGACCTCACCAGTGACATGTGCTGCTGTGCCAGCCCAATGCCATGCCCTTGTGCAGAGAGCCTGCCTGCAGCCACTTTGGGTCTGGACTGCTTCCCAGGAAGCAGTTGCTTGGCTCCCTAATGTAAGAACAGTGACAGAGTGGCAGATGGCATGTGTGGCACGTGTGGCAATAGAAGGACACTGCACGTCAGTAGAGAGTGGAGCAGAGATATGTGAGCAGCCGCTTTGGACAGAGAACAAATCAGACCTGCAGGGACTGCTTAGAAAGAACCCGTTACCTGTCTGTGTGCTCACAGAGGTTCGTTTATGTGGTGTCTGGTGGCTTCTGTGCAGATAAAAAAAGCATTCACAACCCACCTCCTCACTCTTCTTTCTCTGTGCAGCACCAGTTGGATTAGATGCTGAAGGGTTATTTTAGTTGCTTTAAGTGAATGCAAGCAAGGGTATTGTTTGTGGAGATACTTCTGTTGAAGATCTCAGTGAGGTGCCAGCCTGCTGCCCCAGTGTGTTGGCTGACAGTGCAGGGACTCCTGTGCTTTAGTTTGGTCTGCCCTCTGCACCTGTGCACTCTTGTTAAGTGTTTATTCCACTCTGGGGCAAGTGTAGATGGGGCAGGGCAGTGAATTCCAGCTGTAGAAGCAGTAGCACCAGGCAAGCTGGCTTGAGTGCTTCAGAGGACAGAATGGGAAGCATAGGGGCGGTGGTCCAGAGCTGTGTGTTTTGTTGGTGTCCAGGCTCAGTAGTGAAGGAGGGTGGTGAATGGGAAGAGGAAAGGGGAGCAGTATCACAAAAAAAGGTGCTGCTGCACCACAGGACAGGTTTTGGGTGGCCCTGAAGCATCTGCACTGCTTTGGAGGCTACAGCAAAGAAGATGCCAGATTCGTGGTGGAGGCACTGAGCATGGCGTTTGCTGTACTGTAGTCTTGCACATCTCTCTCCGTGGTTTGCACCTGGAGATCCAGAGAAATCTAGGCCAGCCTCTGTCAAATGTCAAGGGGAACAGGGAGATGGTGGTACTGCAGGGTGACAGGGAAGACAGCCTGAAGTGGGGCCACGCTGGGTCAGTGGTGTCTTGTTGCTAGCTATGGTGAGGGACAGTTGAGGAGTCTGGGTGCTGCATTGCTCCTTGGCTTCTGAGCGTTCTCTGTTGCTTGTGGGGTTAATAAACTGAGCCAAGATTTATAGGCATTGTGTGGGTGGGCTTGAAGTCAGGTGCCTTGTATGGTGCGGTTTCCCCTCTCCACCCTGAGTCCTAACAGAGCTGTCTTCCTTGTCAGCATGTTTGTGAGCTAATTGATAATAGACTTCAGTGCTCTCTAAGCAGTGCTCCCCCTCTGTGCTCAAGGTCCCGCAGCCTGAGCCGTGAATCCTGTCTGCCTGCTGAGGAACCTGCTTGGAGTCCAGGAAAGGGGAAGTTTCTGGTCTGCGGTCAATTTGCTGCTTTCCAAGGCTGGCTGCTTCCCTCTTCCCCTGTAGACACAGACATTGGTGTGGAGGCTGCCCATTCTTCTGTGATGCTTTAGTGGAAAATCAGTAACCGCAGTGCATTACAAAGGGGGAAGTGAATCACTGAGTTTGGTCCCCATGGCCCCAAGCAGCGAGGGCTGCAAGCCAAGGGGACAGGCGAACATACAAGACAGATAGTGAGCATGTTGTTTGGTGTTTCAAAAGCAAGGGAGAGCCCTCTTGTTGTCCTGGCAGGTTATCAGGGGCTGAGCATGACTCAGCCCCTGTCCTGGCTGCGAGCTCTCCTTTTGGAGCAGCCCTTGCAGGCTGAGGCTGGAGCAGCCGGGGTGGATCCCTGCCGTGGGGAGCCTTTCTCTGTGGCCTGCTGTGGGGTGCCCCAAAGGCGATGGTCCCCATCGCGTGGGTTCTGCCAGAAAGGCACTGCTGCCCTCCCTGCTCCCCAGGCAAGGAGCAGCAGATGCTCTGGGAAGGGCTGGGTAGCAGGAAGCAGGTGGCTGCAGCTGCTTCCCAGGGGACAGGCAGCCGGCTGGTGGCGAGCAGCCTGTGGAGCATGGGTCTGGAAATGGGGCTCTCAGGAGACAGTCTCTTCCCTGAGGGTTTCCAGTCTTCACTTTTGGTTTGGCCAGCACCTTCCCTGCTCCCCACTGTTCTGCTCCTGGCACACACCCATTGCTCCTTTGCAAAAAGAAACAAATTCAGCTGAGGGAGTGACTTTCTTACCTTTGTCCACTGACATCTGGGGTTGGCACCACTGCCTGCACCGTCCAGGTTTCACTCTCCACAGTGCCTCTGGCTGTCTACCCTGTTGTGGTTAGCCAGACTTTGGCTAGGGAAAGAGTGAGACAGCCGGGATGAAACAACAGTAATACTCCTGTGGCACTTGGCTCTGCATTTCCTTTTATGCAAGACGCAAGAAACACCCATTCCCAGCTTGCTGGCAATCTAGCCAAAATCAACATTTGAACAAAGAGCAGCCGATAGAAGCAAAATCCAGGAAGGACTGAGGTGTTGCTAGTGGGGAGAGGGAAGTCCTTTGAAGAGTTTGCCACCCATGCCTTCAGCCCCAAGGAGGATAGCTGCCCTCAGGTCACTGAGAGAAGCCACAGCTGTACATCTGCTTGGATACCTCATGGCTTTTGCTTACCCACATGGATTGAAGTCATTCAAAGTAACCAGCACATTCTTCAAATAACTTTCTATGTGCAGTGGGTTAGGAAAACAGTATTGTTTTTTGGACCCCGAGTTCCTGGTTATTTAGACTTGTTTATTGTGATTTGGCTTATTAGACTTGAAATTACAGGCTTTTAAGGAAAAATGTGGTTATTCAGAAGACAGCAGTCTTCATGTTCATCAGCATGGTTGCCAGGAGCCTGCCAGCTCCATCTTCTGCTTGCTGTTTTTGTTGGGGTGAGAGGTACCAGGGAGCAGGCACCTTGCAGTTTTGTTTGGGTCTGGGTAGGATAACTGTTGTACCAGGGAATGCATTTTTTCTCCTACTCTGACCTGCTCTCTCTAAAAAACCATACTGAGCAGAGGTTAACAAGCAGCAGAAATGTTATTAGATAGTGCATTTCTCTTTTCGTAGACATTATTCTCCCATGTGCCAGTGACCAGGGTCTCTTGGCTAGTGATCCCTTAGCATCATCCAGATGGAGATCAGCAGTAGGACAGACATCTCCTCTCTCTGAGGGATAATACTGCTCCACCTTCCCTCCTGGAGCCACACTTCCCCTCGGAGTGCTGCTGATGTTAGCTGGGTGCCTCAGGGCAGCACAGAAGGAGAGGTGTCCCAGGAGCCTGCACGCTGTCTCTGCCCCACGGGCTGTGCCTGACACAGAGTTAGCTGTCAGCAGCTCTGACAGATGAAGAGCAGGGAAACCAGCTGCTTGGCAGGCGGTTGCCTATAAAGGAAGAGACCACTGCCTCTCTGCAGAGGCTCCATGCTGCAGAGATCTGTGCTGGCCTTGTGCCTGGCTGGAAGTGTGGAAGTGAGTAATACTGCTCTGGGGGAGGCTGTAAGACTGAATGAATGTGAAGCCCTAGGACTTTAAGTGTCCCAGAACATACTCCTTAAGGTCCCAACCTCCTCTTCCTCTTCAGTGCCCCATCCTAGAGCAGGTACAGGTATGGAGAATGATAGTACAAGATCCCCCCTCTGCTGGGAATCTCTACAGTGATCTGGAGCCACCCTGTCTGTCTTCTGTCTTTGCTTTTATTCCTAGGAAGATCCCTGGGAAGTGGGCAGAAATTTCAAGCTCTGGCCATATGTTAAGGCCCACCAAATGGTTGGGGGCTGCTAATGCCTGACCTGGTGGGCTGACCTGGTGATCTTAGGCTCATAACCTGAGACCCTGCAAGTGAGCCAGTCCTCATCACCCCAGCATGGCCTGATTTTGCTGCATTAAGGGGAAAACTCTATTTTGTATTCCCTGAGCCAGCCAGTTGCTGTGACTTGGAGAGGGACTGGATCTGACAAACCAGGATAGAAAAACTCCCTCTGCCATTGATTTCTATGGCCTGGGGTAGGAGGGTGTTACTCAACACAGTGCACAAATCCCAGAGCTCATCTGCTTAGAATAGAACCAAATAAACATATTAATTCAAAGCAAATCTGCCTCTCTCCACTGCAACACACACAGGAATGCTTTGCCAAGAGGATCCCAGTAGGATGGCTTTTCCTTTAGTTTGGTGAGGCACGGAGTAATGTTCCTCCTCCATTTTTGCTTAATAAGGTTGGCACTGCCTTCCTGCAGTGAGCCAATATAATCCAATTTTCTTCATAGCCAAGATGCTAATTATTATTTTTTCTGAAGCTCTTAATGTTGGTGGGGTTTTTTTCTCCCTACCAAATCTGATGATCCTGAGAATCACAGGAGTTGTCCCCAGAGCCAAGGGCTAGAATTCTTTTATGCAAAATATGGGCTGTGCCCAGCCAAGCACTGCTGCTTGCACATAGCTTACTCCCTTCCTCAAGGATAGACATGGTGTGTATATTTTCAAGCACCAGAGCTTGTATCTCTCTGTCTCATTCTACTGGCCACCCTTACCCAAGAGATCCTCAAAACACGAAATTGCCTTAGGGTGATCAGCACTAGGACAGTGAGGGTTGCTGGGCTGGGGAACTCTCACCTCTCCTCCTTTGGGTGCTTCCACCTATACAGTACAAAGTCCCAAAGCTCCAGCCATGTTTACCCACAGGGCTATGCATGGGATCTCTAACCAGAGATTGGGGAACAAGTGTGCCTCAGCTTTTAGGGCTTTGTAGCTCTTATGTGCCCTTCCTAGGGCTCTGTATGTCTTTTCCTTCTTCACTAACAAAGGCAGCTGTAGCACACTAGATAGCAAAGAAGAGGGAAGTAGAGGCCAGAAGTTTCCTGGTTGGCAGCAGAGCTGGATGAGTAGCTTAGAAATGTATGGGCAGGTGATGGCACTCGTGGAAGCTGGGGTAGCCGGTACTCTGCAGAATCTCAGGGCAGCTTCTGGCAGAGGCTGCTGGGGACTGATGTGGTATTGATATACCATTCACTTCTCTGCAATTATTCTGGTTGTTCTGAGAAATAAGAACTGCTTGCTAGTCTCATCTCAGTTTAGATCTTGATTTTAATGAGGCCACCTGTGCTGCTCCCTTCACAGGACTCACTCATACCTCCTTACAGAAGCTCAGCCGCTTCACTTTCAAGGCTTTCCTGCATAAGAGACAATCAGGTTACAGGAAATCCAGAGACTTCTGTCACTGGAATTGAACTGTTCCTGGGTTCCTACAGCTCAAGGTCAGAAATAATCAGTTGATCAATGGGTGATCTGAAAGAGCTTCTCTAGTAGCATGGATTACTGATCTTCATCCAGCTACATCTGCAGCATTTCAGTGATCTCTCCTGAAGCAATGGTATCAGGAGTCAGGGAGTTCACAGCTTTGGTGTTTTTTTGCAGAAAGCAAGCAGTTATGCTGATGTGTGTGGGCGTGATTTCTAGCAGGGAATCATTTGGCTTCGGTTTGCAGCTGTTGTTTCATGTTTTGCCTTTTTTGTTGTTGTTGCTGTAGTTAGATTACAAGGCTCTTTACACCTGGCATTTTGTTCCCGTGGAGGAACCTGTGCCCTGTAATCAGAGCACCTCTTCATCTTCTTTTTGCTGAATTGAAGAGATCGACTGCTTCAGGTTTCTTACAGAAAGGCATTTTCACCAGCCCTCAAATTGTTTTTGCTATGTTTTTTTTTCCCTTATCCTCTCTGTTTTTCAAGATCCCTTAGCAAATATGTCACATTTCACATCAGAATTAGAAGTGATATTTTAGCATATACGGTCCCTACCACGATGAGGCTGTGCAAAGAGGTAAAAATACCTCCCTGTTCCTGCAGTGTTTCAGTACCCTGATGTCAGGGTTTTGAGATGACAGCTCATATTTAATTGCTTGTCATTACCCCTGAAATCTTTTCAGAATTGCCGGTTTCCAGGATTGTCTCCTTCTATCTGCAGCTGCTGCCTGCATTCCTCCTTCCTAGAAGAGTAATTCTGCATTTGGCTGTATTAAAATCCCATATTGCTTGGATGTATTTGCCCTGCAAAGTGATCCAAACTGCTCTGTATGATTGCTGTGTTCTCATCACGATACACCACATTGCAAATTTTCGTGTCAGCAGCACACATTATCAGTGTCAATTGTATGTTTGTTTCGAAATAAACATATTTATTTCCAGATGAAATTGTAAAGTCATGCCAGGCCTCTTACTGATCACTTTGGAACCCATATAATTCGCTCCCCAGTGACAATTACTTTTAGTGTCCTGTCACACTGCCAGTTTGTTATTCATTTCACATGTGCCTGATTGACACTGTACTGCTGTGTTTATTTTTTTATCGGAATAGCGTGAGCTCTAAGCCTGTCATGTGTGTGCATGTAATTCTATCAGATGATGAAAACGGACTCTTTTGAGATGAACAGTTCTCCATAGACGTTGTTGATTTGACAGCTTTTATATATTACTTTCCTTTAGTTCTCAATTGACCCAAGCGTCATCTTTTCCATTTTGTTGCTCAGGGCTGATTTCTGGCTTGTTGGCCAGCAGTTACCTTGTGTATTGTGCTTGACCTGTTTGAATACCAGCACTGCATTAGTTGCCTTTCCATCTCTCCGTTATGCCAAGACATCCAAGCCAGGAATGTCCGTGAGCCAGAGCTACTGTCAGCCAACTGTGGTTGGATTAGCCAATCCTGGTGATCTTAGAAAACTCTGTTTCCAGCAGATGCTGTAACACCTCCTTTTGCTGAGTTTTACTGGGAAAACGGCAAAACCCCTAGAATGAGACGCTCTTCTATGGGATGCTCTTCAGTGGGAAAGGCTAGCCTGAGAGCTAGAGGTGTTGGTGTGGACAAACAGGAGACCTGTTGTTACTTAAGTTTGATTTCAGTGGAATCTGAGGCTGGGGCATTCAAAGAAACTTGAGGCATATAGGCAGCCAACCCGTTTTGAGCACCAGTGTTCTGCAGTCTTTTTCCTTGCAGGTGGTGCAAGCAAGAGTGAGGCATACACTTGATGATAAGCACAGAGCACCCTCTTGGGGGCTCAGTGCTGCCAGTCAGTACAAAGGAATGGGAGTGAGTGCAACAGAAAGGATGTGCTGTTGTGCTGGTTTCATGCAATAAACTCTGCCTAGCACTCTACATCTCCTATTCCATAAGGTGTAAGAAGTCTTACCTTGTCAGTCAAATGACGTGGTCATGCTTAGCCTCCAGAAAACACCAAAAGCCATAAATGCAATTACTGTGGAGAGTTGTAACTACATTTATAGGGATAAGTTCTTGGTCATTTTCTCTTGTTTGTGACTCTCTTGGGGCAAGTTTTGTTTATTTGCTTGGCCTGGTTTCACTTCTGACTGCCTTTCTGTTTTTTCAGCACTCGGCTGGGGCTGGGAATTCAGGGCCAGAGAGATGTCCCCACTATAAGAACAAGCAGATTTGAAGCTGTTTGTGTTTGCTGGAGACTTTGTGGTGGGTTAGGCAACAGAAACAGCATACAGAGGCTCTGAAAGGCAGATGGGGCATTCCAGTGCAGTGATAGGCTGATGAGACCCAGTGCACGTGGGGGCTGGAGTGAGCAATGTACCTCAGCAGGTACAGAGCTGGTGACAGCCTTGGCTGCAGTGCTGGAGACAGTTAATCATCAGGGATGGGGTCCCTGCAGAGAGCCAAGGTGGCTCTCTATATGGAAGAGGGCAAAGGGTCAGGCATGGGCAGGTCTTCTGGGGACATAGATGTCAAGGACTTGAGGCATCATCCCTAAAGTGAAATGATGGCTGAAAACGAGTGAGGAGGGAACCTAGCAGAGCTCTGTGTGAAGTCGATGGCTCAGCTTGGTGCTGAGCTGCCCACAGGACATAATGGCAGATGGGCACCAGGGTCAACATAACATAGTCACACATGAGGAGTATCAGTTCATTTCTTCTCTTCTACAGGACTCAGAGCAGAATTGGCTCTCCTGTGTCAACCCAGAATGCAGGGCCATCACGGACTGTCCGGCGCTACCCCACCAGCAATGGCCAGCTCACGTCTAACACGCTGCCCAATGGGCACAGGCACGAGCAGGGCAGCTCTAGGCCAAATGCGGCTTTCCAGGAGCACACATTGGCTGCAAGGGGTAAGGCATCCAGGGATGTCACTGCTGGGGTTTCTTGTTGGGTCCTGAGGTGTCACTGGGAAGGGCAGCGGTGTGGGTGGGAATACCATAGTGAGGGGGTGACAAGCAAAGTCAGGAGGTGCCAGCCATCTCTGTAGCACTTTGGAAGAGAGGAGTGGAGGAGAAGAGAGCCTATCTTCAAGGAGGAGAAGGGAGCAGAATGGAGAAAAACTGAGAACTGGAAAAGAGGAGTAAGAATGGTGACTCTACAGGCATTGGCAAAGAGAGACTACTCCACTGAAGGGAAGCAAAATGCTGGTGGCAGGGGAGATATGACAGATGCCTCCCAGAGCCTTTGAACATTACTCCAGCACACTGCCTGAGGGGGGTTGCCTCAGCCTGTAGGAATGGTGCCTTCCAGCTTCTTCCTCTGTTAGAACAGCCCTGGAGGTCAAATTGTGTAACCAGCACCTAGTTCTTCCCTTTGGCTACCCCCTTTGTGCCTTCTGACACAAGCAGGGATCAGGCCAGGCTGCCTGCAGTTTCCGAGGCAGTGTCAGCAGCTCCCCGGCTGGGACAGATGCAAGTTGTCTTCTGCAGCTTGGCTTCCTCTGAAGCCACGGTTCCCCGAGGAGGCTTCAAGGCATCTTGGCCCTTATGAGCAGGGCTGTGAGCCTGATTAAAGTTGTAATCTGAAAGTGGGGACTGAAGTGGGAAGAATGAGGGGGGAGTACAGCAAGGAGGGGAGCCCAAAAAATGGCTGTCATGCTGGGCAGGAATGGAGAGCTCTGGTGCTGAGCCAGCTAGCTCACAGTTAGACAACAGTTCTGCCTCTTGTTCCTTTTCCACAAACCTCCAAGAGCTCTGAGTACAGTTCACCCCTCTACCTAGTAGGAGGATGGTGAGGGAGTGCGGAGGGGTGCAGGGAAGCAGCAGACACTTGCAGGGAGACATGGATGTTCTCAAAACTTGATGCTCTCCTTGCTGGACCAGCGTGGTTGTGTGGGAAGCCTTTCTGTGGCTTAAGGGCAGCCAGCAACCAAGCTAATGAAGTGGTTTGAGAAAAAAGTCCTTTTATACTGGAGCTAGTGGGTGTGTGGCCCTTCACGGGTCACATGTACTGAAGTTATGGCAGAGCATGCTGCTGGAGATTTTTCCTACATTGACAAAGCCTTAATGATGCTGGAGTGAGCAGGGAGCAAGTTCTTGCTCTGGGAATGGGTTGGAGCTCAAGTTGAGATTACCTGTCCCCTGGCCTGGAGATCCTGCTTCCACTTAGCACTGTCCTTCTCTTCTATAGGGGCAAACCTGACAGAGAAAATTAGGAAAATAAAAATCATCTTCACACCCACCATCTGCAAACAGACATGCCGGAATGGGCGCTGCTACAACAGCTGTGAGAAGGGAGACACCACCACTCTCTACAGCCAAGGGGGACATGACCACGACCCCAAGTCTGGCTTCCGCATCTGTGAGTGATGAAGAAAGGCTCCCAGCCCGCCTTCTTGCCTGCTACTCTTCTTTCCTGCTGCCTTTCTCGTCTGTACAGACTGAGGACTTGGGCTGGTTGGGGATGGGAGGAGGCCCCTCCCAGTGCCTAGAAAGATGTCTCCTGGAATCCTTGGGGTTTAGTCCATCTTTGTCTCTGGGGTAGCAAGACAGACCTTGCCTCATTGCTCTCTTTCTTGGACAAGCAACTTCTATTTCCATCCCGCCCTAGGTAGGGGGACGTGTGTATTTGAGCCAGGCCTGCAGCCAAGCCTCGCCGCCCCTTCCTTCTCCAAGCCAGCTCACTGCTTTCATTGGCATCCAGTCCTGGGGCTGACTTTCATCACCTAATTTCCTCCTGTTCTCTCCTTTCACTCACGTGGCAGCCAGGAGAGCTGGCTGCAGGTTGCAAGCCATTCGTATAGACAGGGCTACAGAAATCTCTGCTCACCTTTGAGATCTGCTAGGATTGCTCATCTTGGTCACTGGGATACCTAGGTGCGGGTTGGGCACATCCTCTTGGATCCAGCTGGTGGGAGCAGCCCACTGGCCCTGTCATATGAGCCTCTGTGACTCAAGCTCTTCCAACACTGAGTACGTTGTGGACACTGAGTGATATGGGTTCATGGGAATTTCTGCCTAGATCCCAGTCCAAAAATGTGTCAGCTCCCCCCAGAACTGTGCACTTGACTTGAGCAAATAGAGCTCTGAGCAGGGTAGGAGGCCATCCCCTGGGTGAACCCAACAAGCCATCCTGGGATGTGTAGAAGCAGTGTCTCATCTCATGCTGAAATGAGTCAGGATGATCTGTTAGGAAATTCCGTGCCTTGCCTGAGAGCCACTTACACAGAGTTGCTCCAGCCATCTGATGAGACCAGAAAAGACGTGACTTCAGTTTCATCAGCAGCAGATGCTTTTTCCGAGCCTGTGCAGATGAATTGCTCCCAGTTCTTCTGTCCCGCTCCATGCTTCCCCCACTCCAGCTGCTGGCAGGGCTGGGGCTGGCTGAGAGAGAGGCTCTGCACATGTGGCTTCCTGCCCGTTCTCTCCTCTGCCTCTCCCGTCCCCACTCACCTCCCTCCTCGTTGGGAGGAAAGTCCTTGCCAAGTTGGGAGGGGGCTCAAAATCCCTCAAAGCAGAAAAGCAGGAACTGTGCTAACTCAGCTGCCTATGGCTGCCACAGTTCCTGCCCTGTGCCAAGTGATGCTGCTGGGCCAGCAACACCGCTCCACAGTACAGATGCCCCATGCTGGCTGTGTCCCCAAGAAAGGGCTTATCATCACCCCACGGCTCCAGCTCTGTGCAGAGTTCAGGGAGGACTGTAATTTCTATGCTTGCACAGCAGGGTTCCCGGGGCTCATGCCAGCCACGCTCCAGTTCCTCAGCTAAAAGCAAGGGTTTGGTGTCTCCGCTAAGCGGGCCTCCTTTTGCCTTGCAGACTTCTGCCAGATCCCCTGCCTGAATGGAGGACGCTGTGTTGGCCGCGATGAGTGCTGGTGCCCTTCCAACTCCACGGGGAAGTTTTGCCACTTGCCGGCCCCCTCTCCAGAAAAGAAGCAAGGAGGGAAGGCGCCAAACACCATAGCCAGTGGCTCTATGAAGCACTCCACATACACCCTGCCCTTGTCCAACCAGCTGGGTGAGTGCAGTTCCTCTGACCACTGAGGCACCTGGCTGGAAGAAGGGCTGATGCCTTGTGCTCACAAAGCCTTGCCCTGGAGATCTAGATGTGGCATGGGGACCAAAGGGTGACCAAGGCAGTGGGTGTGGGAATCAGGAATCTTGGGAGAAGTGCTGTGAGGAGAAAAGAGGAGGAAGGGGTAAATGGTGCTAGCTCTAGCACAGGTAGGATTAGGTTCAAGGTTAAGCTCTTGGTTGGTCTGTCTTGCTTTCAGGACAAAGTGGGAGCAGAGAAGCAGAGAACTGGTAGGTTCAGTCTGCCTCTCCCCCTGGCAATTTGTTGATGTACAGAATACTCTTCAGGTGCCAAATTGTTGCCAGATCATCACAGCTATGGTATGAACTCATCTTCCAGCTTCCCTGAACCCTTCCCTGGTGAACGTCCACATCAACCACCCTCCAGAAGCCACCGTGCAGATTCACCAAGTGGCCAGGGTGCGGGGTGACTCAGAGGTGTCAGAGGAGAACAGCGTGGAGGCAGTGCTGGTGCCTCAGATGGCTGCGGTGCCCTGGTACACCTACAGCAATGGGAACGGCAACAACATTGCCACTGAGGGAGGCCAACAGAAGAGACCCCAGGGGTTGCTGGGGAGGTGCTTTCGGGAAGCTCTCCATGGGCAGGTGAGAGGTCACTCATCAACTTTGGAAGTGTGTATGGACATGTTTCTGTTTCTGGTGTGTGGGTGTATTTGCATACAGGGCAGGAATGGTAGGCTTCCATTGCATGAATCGGTTCAGCATGATGTGTGGACAAAATCCAAATACTACAGGCACGGGCAGCAATGTGTTATGTGGGAAGAATGTATTGTATGTGTTGCTTGGGAAGAAAATCTCTTGTTTTGGCCCAAGACGGAGGCTGTGCTATCTTGCCCTGAGCAGGCTGTGCCCTGGGGCAGCATAGCCCAGACTTGATAGCTTTCACACACAGTCTCGTTTAAAATAGGGTGCCCTATTTATAGCAACATTTACAGCCACGCTCTGTGATTATTGTAGGAAATGTAAAAAACATAGGAAAATTCCTTTCCCTCTCAGACGATAAATGAAAGTCTGATTTCCATGGAACGTCGCCTTCCTGGGCAGCTCGGTCAGGGCTTGGGAAGCAAACGCTCATGAGGGGCTTTCTCACCCCCAGCCTGCAGTCATCGTAATTTCTTATTTTGTCTCTCCCCATATGTTTCTTTTGCGTCACTGGAAAAGTATTGGAGGTTTTTGGCACCCATAGGAACACCTGTGAGTTCCCTGGAGCAGCTCGCTCTTAGCAAGACCCTGGTGGGGCAGTCCAGGACTCTGCCTCCTCTCCCCACTCAGCCTGTTCCCAGGGCTGCTGCTGGTTCCCGTCCCATCTTTTATTCCATCCCATCCAAAACACTTCTAACCAGATTCCCTAGCACAAAAATAAATGAGATCAGACCGTG
Organism: Alectoris magna; assembly: GCA_030625065.1. Taxonomy (NCBI): domain Eukaryota; kingdom Metazoa; phylum Chordata; class Aves; order Galliformes; family Phasianidae; genus Alectoris; species Alectoris magna. Next base: position 22,237,433 of record CM060565.1, read on the forward strand.
AGCATCTCACAAGATGGCTGGAAAACCCTGTTCCTCTGTGGGCACGGCTCTCTGACCACTGAGGCAAGTTTGCCCTTCCTGTGACCAGCTCAGAGATGCTCTTGGGAGCACGGTGACTTACTCCAGCAGCTGCAAAGTGGGAGAAGCACTCAGAGGGGCTGGGGGAGGAGGCAGGTGTACCCCAGTCATACTTGCACCCTGCTAGGTGGGGCCAGTCTGTGGAGCCCAGTGGGACTTGCTCACCCCTCCCTGCTCAGCCTGCAGCCTAGCTGATGGGAATGCAAGTGCTGGGCACACCGCCATCCACACGTGGATGGGGGCCAGACTTGGCCTGCGGGCCGTGGCAGCTTGATTCTGATGGGGAAGCCTGTAATCCAGAGATCCTTGGCGGGGGGGAGAGAGAGACTCATTAAGCAAAGGAAAGTGCCTGACTGCCAGCTCCCCACAAGGCTGGAGTGGTGCACCCATTTTGCCGGCTAATCATCCAGCACAAGGCTGAGCCGAGAGCTTGGCTGGGTGATAACATCTCTGGTGCACGTTCTGCTCTGCTGGATGTCCCCTTCTCCTCTGAGGGGTGCAGCTGTGGGAGCCATGTATTTTTCAGTCTGCAGAACTGTTTAGTGTCTTAAACTGCATCACCAGCCCTGTGGAAAGCTGTGCTGCAAGCACGGTGCTGTCATCTATCCGGAGCCCTCATCACCCTTGTGAGCCAAGTTGGGACAGATGCTCAGTCTTGACTCCAGCCTGGTGATGCCTGACCCTCCTCCTCTTTCTCTTAACAGTGCACCAACCCGCTGCCAGGGCTGACCCTGCTGGAGGACTGCTGCGGCAGCGTGGGGCTCTTCTGGGGGGTGGACAGGTGCCTGGCCTGCCCCCCTCGGCCAGGTACGTGCTGCTGCCAGGGCCGATGCCCACCAAACTGCTGGGCACAGCAGCCTGCTTAGGTGTCGGCTCCACGTGTGGCACTTGCTTTTCACTGCCTGTGCAGCCAATGGTTCCCTCCATGCCAGACTCATTAGGAGGGAGAAACAGGAAAACAACAGCCATGGTTTTAGGAGGTGCAGTCCTAGATTAGCAGAGGAGGCTGCAGACTCGGCCCTATAGAGTTACGGGCTTGCTCTCAGCCCGACACAGGCTTGGCAGGGGCTCTGGAAATAACACTACATCAAACAATTGGCAGGAGTGCACCCGCTGTCCTTTCCAGGGGCACAGGCATCCAGCGCTGCTGCTCCGTGCTGGGGAACTGGATGGGCCCACCTGGCCCCAGCAAGGATTCCTCACTGCCACAGTATACATTTGTGGGGGGGCCGTATGGTGTTGGCTGGAGTGAGATGGGATTGGTTGGGGGCTCAGTCCATCGCACATTACCCCCTCACACCTCACAGGAGAATGTGGAGGGCCTGTTCTGAGGGTCTCCTCTCTGAGGGTAGCCCCCCATAGGAGATGTCTCAGCCAAGCTGGAGCTAAATTCTTTGCAGCCACAGACTGGGTTCTCAGTAACTTAGAACCCAGCGCAGCTCCGGCGAGCTCTGAATCTTTCAATTCTGCTATGGATCTGCCTGTCTGTGCTTCTTTGTGCCAGCCCCAAGGGTGCAGGTGACCATGCAGCTGCTAGAGTCAAGGCAAGCAGGGCAATGCCTCCAGATGCCTCAGCCTCCTCCTCTTCTTCCCGTGGCATTCTAGTGTTTCCTCTAGCGTGCCTCGCTTGCACATCCCTCCCTGGTCACAGCCTTTTCCTGCCCATCTCACAGTAGTCTCCTGCTCACTGTTTCCTATGATCCCTCCATTAGGAAGCAGGACAGCTGCTCAGCACTTCTGTTAGGCTGCAAATGGCTGCAGAATCTCTGCATCTCTTTTCTCTTTCACCGTGCCAGGATGTTAAGTTTCTCTTGGCAGTTTTTGCCCATAGCTGCAACAGGGTTGGCTCTGCTGGACTTAGACCTTCAGAATTCTGAAATGCTTCCTAAATCACAGACTACCATGAAAATGGTCATGAAATACCTGCATATGTTCCTTGCAGTCATCCAGCAGTGCAAATGTGTTTTAAAAATGCCAGCAGGTCCCACTCCCACAGCTCAACACATGCCCAAGTTCCAGCTGCAGCTCCAGGAGGTTGTCACTGCTGGTCCTTGCTGAGTGGGCAGATGTTTGTCTGGCTTTTTTTCAGGTAAATTTCATGGTAATATGAAAAATGTATCCCCTGGGTCTTCTGTCTTCCTGTGCCACAAGAAAATCCCATCCTTTGTCCCTCTGGCTCTGGGAAATACAGTTCCCCCTTGCAAACCAAATGGCTCTTGTTGATTTTGGCAGGAATTCAAGCTAGCCGAAGGGGCTGTTTTCATCCTTTTTAATTTTGTGCAAATATCTTCCACTGTTGGCCACCTCTGATTGACTGCCTTGTAACAATCCACATATGCAGGAGACCACACAATGCAAGCGATGGGCAATGTAGGGCAGATGCTTGATGAAAGCATGCTTTTCTCTGGAGAGGTGTCTTCACACGCAAGAAATCTCACTTGGAGGCAGAACCAGGGGAACAATCAATTCTCCATGATCTTTCTGCTTTAAAAGAGCCACCAAGCACTGTAACCTCTCAAGGACCTCTGCTGGGGTTCCTAGGTCCAGCATGAAGTCATTGCATCATTCCTGCTGCAGACTGTGTCCCGGGCTCATGTCTAGTCTGTCTTCTTGTCTAGCTGGCTTGCTTTTTGCTTGCTCAAAGTTGCTGGGCTGTCGTTTGGTAACCTGTGGTCATGTGCGTGGAGATAACATGTCCAGTGGATGCTTCCAGCTTGCTTCTTGGCACAGCAGTCTTTGACGAGAGCTCTGCGTTGCGCTTGTGCATCCCAGAGAAGCATGCACCAAAGCAGACTTGACAGCTCTGGGAATTTCATTCCAGCAACCAGAGACAGAAATGGCAGAAGCAAGCTCAGTGTAAACACTTACAAATGTACAGAAGTGCAGCCAGGCAAGAGCTAGACAAATGGAGAACTTGTTTGGATTGACTGTCTGCCCGAGACACTGATTGTTAGTAGAGTCTGGATACGTCCGGATGTCTCTGTCGAGTGCAACTTTCATGTTTGCTATATATTTGTGCACGGAAAGACATCAGAGAAGAGGAGGAAACCAAGGCAGGCATTTGTCCGAGTGAACCTGCCATGATCAGTCCCTAGTATTTTTTGTGTTTTGCCTTGTGTCAGAAAAGTAAAGGTACTGCAATGCTTTGACTACATTCTGCTGAATTCAGAACAGAGGTAGAGATGTGGTGTGACCTGGCCAGAACTTTCTGTACCGGGTTTTCCATTGCAGCAGATGGAAGATAAATCTTGAAGAAGGATGGTGGTGTGAAAAGGGAATCAGGCTGAGGAAAATGCAGGAGACCGAACATAGGCAGGACGTTTGGGCAGTGCAAAGGGACACTGCTGGGCAGAGCTGCTCCTGCTTCTCTCCTAGACCACATACAGTTTTGAGGTATGTAGTTGCCTGAAGAACATGCTGGTGCAAGGACAAGAGATGGGCTGTGCCAAGTAAAGCCAACAAGGCCCAAGAGAGCATTTCGTCCTACCCTGGAAGCTACAGGTCAACACAGACCTCAGAGGGGGTGTGAACTTGGATGCTGCTTTTCCTTGAGGTTGCCTTGGTGCTCCTCAGGCACATGGGAATAAAGGAAACTGGTATCACGGAGTTTTTTTCTGAGGGCAAGGTGCTTACTCTGATGTAAGGTCGCATTTCTTCCATCTCATGTTCATTCTCTTTCCCTTTTTATCTCCAAGATTCAAAAGAGAGGCAGGTTGCTGAGGTGTGCAGCCAGAGAGGCTCTGACAGTATGCAGGGTTTCACTGGTAGAGAACACGGTGGGAGAGCAGCTGGCCAGGTGGGGAGGATGCTGCTCTTGCTGAGATGAAGCCCTCAAGTGTGGTGGCTTCTTCTGTGCCTCAGCCCCTTCTCTGTTCCACCTCCTCCCTGGTTCTGCAACCAGCCTCACCTTTCTGTGTGGGCCTGGGGGATTATCTAGCCACAGCAGTAAACCAGCATCTTCTAGGTTCTCTTTTTTAACTGTCCGTGCTGCAGCACAGGCTTGCACCAGGCTGAGCGTGGCCTTGGCCATGCACCGGCTGGCTGTGCTCGCTGCTGATCTTTCTGTGCTGCTTTCCATCCTCCTGCCCAGAGGTTTTAGCTGCATTAAGAAACAAGTCTTTGAAGGCTATTGTTTTGTTTTCATTCCCATTCCCCATGTTTTTTCAAGTTTTTTGTCCTAGAGAAAAGTCTGAATTTCACTGGAAAGTTGGATCTTGTAATGTCTGGCTTGGCATCTACAGCACTCCCCAAACAGACCTCCCACTGCGAAAGGGGTGGCAGCTCACCCATGGAGCCGTCATCATTGGGAATGCAGAGCGGATCCACCAGCCACATGCTCCTCTGTGCCGTGCCTGCAGGCATTGAGACAGCAACAGGAATCCCCTTGAAAATCATCCCCCGATCTGCTCTTGTTGCAATCACGTTAGGGAGGATACAGAGAGGGGGAAAAAAGGAAATAAGGGAAGGAGGCTGCTGAGGGGGCTGCTTCTGCCACTGCTGCATCATGTGCCATACAGAGTCTAGGACAGTAAGGAAGGGCTGGAGGTGGGGAAAGAAGCTGAAATCTCTACAAGATTACGACAGTACTGCAGAGAGCAATACCTAGCCTGGGCAAGTGCAATATTTTTTGGACTGCCCCATTCTGCAGAGCTCCTGTTTTTCCCATCAGTCGTGTGCAGTATTGTGGTCTCAGTACATGGCAGCACAGCATTGCGAAAGTGTTTTATTTTTAAGTATGGAAGTAACTTATACCACTCCGGAAGCAGAATGATGTTCTTTCTGCTGAAATGAGTCCAAAGGCCAACAGCAATTACTTTTTTTCCTTCAAGTATCTTTTCACCTTGAAGATCTTCGTTGACCATGCATGGACCAGAGGGCTTGGTTTAGTGTTTTACATCAGCACCGGTGCACTCCCTCCCCTCCCCAGCCAATGTTCCCTTTGCTAGGGCACTGGAGAAAGCTGTAAGGGAGCCTGGCTACAATAGAGCATGCAGAGGAGAGGAGAGAGGTTGTGACAGAGCTCAAGGATTTACGTTGTCTCCTTGTCCATTCTGCCTGCGAACTCAGATTATCCCCACAACCACAGCCTTTGGCCACAGGCCTCTTGGTCTGACATCTTCAGAGTGCTTTTCTCTGGAGACTGCTGGGGGGTCAGAGCTGCCCTGCTCTCCTGCCAGCGGGTTTAGTGGCTGTGATGCCACGTTGGCTACTTTCATCACCCCCGTGCTGAGAAACTTACGACCAGTGCCTGCGCAGGGAGGTCCAGGGAGGTCCTGAGCTGAGGTCCAGCAGAGCTAAGGCTGTTCTATGGAGCTGGGCCAGGGTCTCCAGAAATGGCTGCCGGTCCCTAAGGTGGCAAAGGAGGTCAGCAAGACAAGGTTTTGCAGAGAGGATGCTTTTGGTTTTTAAATGGAAAGAATTAAAAGAAATGGGCTAGCTTTCAGTGTCCAAGCATTTCCTCACTGCTCATCTAACCACAGGCCTGCCTTTTCCCCTTTTAATAGTGATATTGGCTGGCTTAATGTAACGTATTCTCTCACCCTACAAACCTTGCCTCGCTCAAAGCTTTGCAGCTACCACCACTAGCAACAGTTTCTTTCCATTTCACCATCAGACTGAGCTTCTTTGTCCTGTTTTCCTGGTCCCTATTCACCTGACTGTCAGCACCACATCTACCCACTGACCCAAGGGATCAGGGGAAGCCGGGGTTCCCAAGCAAAGCCTCTGCTTCTGGGATGGCTGACTTCAAAGTATGCCTGGATGCTTAAAAATCATCCTACTAAACTGCAAAATGCCTATTTCCATGCGTTTGTTTTCTTTCTCATTCTGTGCTCAAATACTGTCCTAGCTGAAGACAGAAGAGTTGGAGGTGAGGAAGGGCCAAAGGGTGTCAGGTCTGTGCAGAGCCCATTGCTTCAGTGCCGAAGCCACAGGGCAGAAGTGCCCAGGAGACAAGGCTCTGAAATCACACCCTTGAGTCAGGATCCAGGGCACCCTGCCCACAGCATGCCTGAAATCCCTCTGCCCAACAGATGAAACTCAGCTGCTCTATCAGTGGGCTCCGTCTCCAGGAGAATCTCTTCCTAGAGAGAGTGCAGACAGACACACACACACACACAGGAGGCTGAGATCTCTCTGCCCTCTCCAATCAACAGATCTGCTCTTTGCCAGGCATTGCCCTTTGCCAGCTTCCAGTGGAGCAGCGTCCAAAGCCACTCTCCCATTCCTCCCAGTGGTGTGGGAGAGAGATGGACAATGAACCCCCTTTGCAGATTCTTTCCAGAGAATACATGTTTCTTTGCAAGACTAAGATATCCACCTGCAGCCTTGTGAGAGTGATTTGCTGTGCTAATGAGCTGCAGGTTTCTTCAGACTTGCCTTGTAGTGCTGAGGTGGCTCCAGACCTGCCTGCTCACCCCCAACACTGCTGCTTTCTGCCTTGCCTTCCCCCAGCAGCATCTGGCTGCGGGATGCTGCACAGGCTTAGTTTCTCTGCAGGGGCTTTTTGGAGAGGGAGCAGAGCTCTGACACGTGTCATCACTGTTTGATCTCCGGCATGCTTGGCTCCCTGTTGGAGGACTCACACATAACGATGCTGCTTCATTTGAGCGTCTGTTATCGCATTGTGCTGAGGCTGACAGATGCTTCCAAGCACAGTTAATGCCTGTCGGCAGCCCCAAGCCTGCAGGCTGTAGTGTGGGAGGACCTGGAATCCTGCTGGGGTGCCAGAGGTTGTTTTTCCCTTCCTGGAAGGTTGGAAATATACCCAGTGATTCTTAGTATCACCCCTCTCCCTTAACATCCAGATATTTATGTGCCCCTGCTGCCTACAATCCATGGCTGAATTGCCGAAGGAGTTGAGCAGGCTTTTCTTCTCGGTCATTCATCCAACAACTGAAAATCTCTTTCTGCACTTGGAGAGCCTTGCAACTTCATTAAGTGCACCTGGGGAAGTGAGGCTTTCCCCTCTCTTTCCTGCTGCAAGCTGGGAACAGCCTGCGTTCCTCATATCTGATCTTTTCCAAGCCCAGGTGTCCTTGAATTGCTTTAAGCTGCATCATAGGGTCAAAGTATCCAGGACAAAGAGTTACAGACATCCCTATTCTGCCCCCAGCACGTTGTCACTGAGCTGTTACATGCTCTCCTCATTTCCGCTCATTTGGTCCAAAACATTAAAAAGAAACCCCACCCTGGGAAAATCCAATCCCTAGGCTAAGTACCCTTCTTTCTACCCCACCCCAGGCTTACTCACTCCCTTCACTTGCTCCAAAATACAATGCCTAACTTCAACTACCTTTGAATTTATGAATTTATTTTACTAGGTTTTAAAAATTTGGAAGAGATTGAATTGTGCAGGTTACAGGCCATTTTGAAACTCACAATGGTATTTTAAGCAACAATTTGAAATCTTTGGTGAGAGTTATTGGGATGGGATAAAATAGAAGGAAAATGTAATAAACAGGACCCAGGCTGTTATTTCAGCATCTTATCGTGGGCCTCTGTCATTTTCTCCATTCTGATCCTCCTTGTCACATGCTGCCTGGCTCTCCAGGCTGGCCAGAGTGGAGCTGAGGTGGCATCTGCCAAGCAGTAGAAGCTACCGTTTGTGAAATGTGGCTGCTCCCACCTCTCCCTGGGCATGCCCTGGGCATCATCTCAGGTTTGTCCAAGGCACACCTGGGGACCTTCCTCCCTTCTGCAAGGAGGGCAGAGGGGAAGGTAGGACACTGGTGGACCTCTTCTGTCTATGTCGCTCACTGTTTGCTTTCTTCCCAGCGCACCCCGTCATTGAGAATGGACAGGTGGAGTGTCCCCAGGGATACAAGAGGCTGAATAGGAGCCACTGCCAAGGTGAGGATGCTGCTTTAATCTTTCTCTTTCCCACATTTTCTGTCAGACAGGGATGTAATTATCTGCACAAGTAAAATAAAGTCATCTAACTTACCTGATACAGACGTACCCAAAAGCCTTGTGTTTCCATTAAACATGGTAAAAAAAAAAACAGCTATCACTGATCTCCATGACTCTGTCTGTACATGCAGTCAGCTCAGAGCTGGGCTGGCATGAGAATGCTCACCTGTTTGGTCCTGCTGATGGGATGCTGACCCCACTGTGCTCACAGTGAGGATCTGTGCTTTTGCTCTGCCAAGAGCATAGCTATTCTCCTGTAATCTGAAGCAACAGCAGTTGTGCTGCCTGAAAACTATTTTGGAAGGCTGTTCGCTTGTTCTTTTGCTTATTTATAGAGAGGAAGAGTCCATATAAGCTAATTCCTGTGTTTTGGGTGTGTTGCTGTCAGGTTGCTTTGTCTGTCCTATGCTGCTGGGTTCTATCTCTTTCTCACTCCCACAGTCCCCCAGCTCCACATAAGGATGGCACCATCCCTCTGCGCTCTCTCTGGTTCATGTTTATTTGGCATTCTTTGGCCTGTAGTGTTTACATTTTCCATGCTCTGACTGAAGTGGAATTTTTCAGTTCCCTTCTCATGATTCATGATAAGATGTGAGGTGACATCTAGAAGATGCAGCAGGGAGCCTGGGCTCTCACCATGCAAACCCAGGGCTGGCAATCTAATGACTCATCTCTTGTAGCTGGGACTTTCCACCATGCTTACTTAATTAATGATTCAACCTCCCCCCATCATCCTAGGGGAGAACTTTCAAAAACACAACAGCTTCTATTCTCTGTGGTGCTCAGCTCTCACCCACTGTGTGAGGCAGTGCAGTGGGTGTGAGGAGCCAGCCAAGGACATGCAGTCTGAGCCTGAAGAGCAGAGCAGCTGAAAATACTGATGTCAGTGAATAGAGGCCTGCAGCCCTGCTTGCTCACCCTATGGAGCAGGGTGAGGTTCAGCAGGTTGAGGAGCAGAGAGTGATGGTAGTGTGGTGTTGGCTAGGAAGATGTTTGTATGCAAACAAAATGAAGAAACATGAAGTTGCTTGCACCTCCACTTGTTGCTTTGTAAGTTGGGGTGGAGCACTGGTCTGCAGTCTGCTGCTTCAGGGTGCTTTTCTGATCCGTGGTGTTGCTGTGGAACATGTATCTGGAAGCCCAGAACCTCTGTTCAAGGTCTGGAACAAGCAATTTGGCTGGTAGTCTGTAGAAGAGGCTATGTGGGATCTTCTCTTGCCAGCCCAGGTAGGAGGGGAGCCAAGGGACCAGATGAGAGCTGCTGGTTCACGGGGCCTTAGGAGAGGAGCTACCAGATGCTCTGCTGAGCTCTGGCTTTGCAGGCTGAGCAACTGGCAGAGAGTCCTGACAAGAGCTCACTTTGTGCTGGTCTGTATGGACAGTGAGGATTGTCTGATGCCTTGCAGCAGAGGAACAAGGAGCTCATCTCTGTGAGAACTCCTTTCCTTCTCTTGCTGCTTCCCTCTGAGCAGGAACAGGATTGTAATGAGAGAATGGCTAGAAGATCCAGCCTCGGCTGGCATTGGCCCCACAGTCCCTACAGACTCGAGATGTTCTCCAAAAGAGTCTGACCCAGCTTGGCTGTTTCTGAGGAGCACCAATGGACTTGTGTGGGGTGGGAAGAAGCCATGAGACAGTTTATGGACCTTGGTTCATGGCCCTCAATGTGGCTCTGGCATGCTGCAGGGGTAGGAGTGTTGGCATGGAGCGCCTGCTTGCTTCTGCTCCTCTTGGGATTTCCACTATGGGTGGGTCTTCTGTTGCCAGTGTAAAAGAGGGGTTGGGCTGAGGCCAACATGTGGCCCTGGTTTAAATTAAGCTCACAAAGCCTAGTCCTTAGTGCTTGTTTGTTTTGTGCTCTCATTACTCTAATCCCTTCAATCCCTTTGCTTATTCAGAGGCCAAACACCTCATCCCTTTGGTGTGTCAGAGTGACATGGCTCTCAAGGGGTGCTGGGCAGGGACAGAGATCAGCTGGCAGCTTTCTAGAAAGACCAATCCCTTTATCGGAGCGGGCTTCTGGCACATTTGGGGTCTGGCCACTATTTTTTTTTCATGAACTCTATCTTGTACTTGACACAGAACAGGAAAATTCCCGTCACATCACTTTTGCAGCCACCCCTTCCTCCCAGAACAGTGAGGGACAGTGCCACTGCGGTACACAGGGTGTCTGCATCACCTGGGACTCAAGATCTCTGCAGATCCTTTTAGAGGATGCCATGCAGGTTGCTCTGTTGATCTTTCCTGTGCTAGTCTTTTATATCTCTCTGTTGAAGTTTCTGCTCTGAGGCCACCATTTGTGCTCAGTGCAGAAAGAGATGTTCTTGGGACTCTTTTGCACTTCTCTGTCTAGAGAGGGCACAAGAGATGTCCTTCCTCAGGACCTGGGATGATCAACAAATATGCAGGGATTGTCTGTGCCCCCCTGGTAGGAAGACTTTGTCAATCCTGCTAAGCAGTGATGCTTCAGCTCTGAGGAATAAGATAGTACTGTAAAAGCTAGCTGCTTTCAGGAAGGCTCTTCCAGATCTCCATTCTTCTAAGTGTCCCAGTGTCCCAGAAGTGTCCCTTCTAAGTGTCTGAGCTGCAGCCCCCTCTGCAGCTCAGAGCAGCAGCTTTGAGACAGTCTCTAGAAGGCACCTGATGTTTCACCAGGGCTTTGCATACTGGCAGTAGGACTGGGTCATTGGAAAGTGGTTGGCATGAAGCTGCCTAGCATCACACTGGTGCTTCTTGCAGCAGCATGGCCTGAGCTATTAGTGTCTTTTCCCCACTCTTAGCTGGTAGCATATG